>OY728161.1:1210889409-1213389409 GCA_963277665.1 Viscum album | reverse complement strand
TTTCCATGTCAGGGTTGATATGTAGTGGGACCTCTTGGTCTTAGACATGGATATCTTTTATGTCATAATCGTCTTGAATTGGCTATCACACATCCAGTCTCACATCAATTTCTACAGGTATCATGTGATTTTAAAGACACCTGATGGGATTTGTCAGGTTTTTATTTGATGGGATCCATAGCTGGGTTGTGCAGTACCTCTACTCCTAGAGATTGAAAGTATTATCTTTATGTTTTCATCTTTCTTGCTAAAGGATTCTTGTCTTTTTTCTAAGGGTTCACTACATCATGTAGTGAATGAGTTTTCGGAGGTATTTTCAGATGATTTCTTAGGATTTCCCTGAGAGAGGGATGTGGAGTTTTTTATTTATCTAGTGTCGGTAAAACAGCTGATATATCTTCTGTCTTATCATTAGCCGCCACCAAGATCAGGTAATTAATGATACTCATATACGACAGAGAATCCAAAGAATTCATTCTCCCATGCATCTCTCCTCGGGCCGCTCCTGCGTTGTTCGCAGAAAAGGCTGATGGATCCCTCCGGTTGTGCATTGACTACCAGAAGCTGAATAAGGTAGCAATTAAGAACAAATACCCATCACTGAGAATAAATGATTTGTTAGATCAGATTAAGAGGTAAAAGTAGTTCTCAAAAATAGACTTGTGTTTGAGCTATCATCTGCTCCGGGTGAAGGAGTCGGATATCCCATAGATAGCCTTCCGAAGCAGGTATGACCACTTTCAGTATTTGTTCATTCCCATTAGATTGACCAATACTCCAGTAGACATTATGGCACTCATGAAAAGGGTGTTCCATCAATATCTCGATTCCTTAACTATGGTGTTTGTGGATGAAATTCTAGTATACTCTTGCTCTGAGGAGGAGCAGGAACATCACATGAAGATCATCATGGGCATATTGTGGGATCACCTCCTCTAGGAAAAGTTGTAAAAGTGATCCTTCGGGACTATGAAAGTGAGATTAATGTCCCATGTGAGCTCTAAGTAGGGGATTTCAGTGGGACTAGAGAAGATTAGTGTGGTTATGTCATGAGAGCAACCAAAGAATGTGTTTGAGATCAAAAGTTTCCTTGCCCTGGCTGGTTATTACAGACGATTCGTTAGAGATTTATCTCAGCTTGCTTCACTGATGACTGCGATCACCCATAAATGGGTGAAGTTTGTATGGGGCCCAAAATGTCAGGCATCATTCGAGGAGATGAGGAAGTGGTTGAGTACTGCCCCCATGCTGATTTTTCCAGATGCTGGGAAGGGATATGTGGTCTAATGTGATGCTTTAGGTATAGTTCTTGGGTGCATGCATATGTATAATGATCATGTGGTGTTGTAAATCACTCTCCAACTCCGACCACATGAAAAGAACTACTAAAAATAGGTCTTTTAGTTGGCAGTAGTGATGCATGATTTGAATACTTGGCATCACTAACACTTTGGGGAGAAGTTTTTGGTCTACTCTGATGAAAAACTCATTGACTATATCATCTCATAGAAGGACCTCAACTTGAGGAAGCATCGTTGTATCGAGTACTTGTAGCGGTTCGATATTGAAATTGTCTATATTATAGGAAAGGGTAATGTGGTGGAGGATTTTTTGAGAAGAAGAGTTCCAGTGAAGGCTTTGAGGAAGTATATGGATTGGTGTACTTTAATGGGGCTATCTTCTCAGATGCATGTGGAGACCAGGGAAAACAATGGATGTGAATTATTGGAGAGTGTAATGTGGTCTCTTTCTTTGTTGGATTTGATTCAGCAGGAAAAACCCAGTTATGATATTTTTCCGCAGTCGAAGCAGTTTCTTCATGGGGAGAGATAACCTCTGATTGGTCATCTTTGCCCAATGGAATCTTGTTCTTCAATGTCCGTTCAGTAGGGATGTTATCTCTACAGAAGTTGGAAATGGAGGAAAACCACCAACCTCAGTGGGATGTCCATCCGGGTGACAACAAGATATATTATGACGTCTGTCGGCAGTTCTAGTGGTCGGGTATGAGATGAGACATAGCAGACTGTTTTTTCAAGATGCTACAAATGCCCGTAGGTGAAACCAGAGCATCAAAGGCCCTCTGGTTTGCTCCAGACATTACCCATTCCTACCAAGAAGTGGGATGAGGACTCCATAGGCTTCATTGTTGTCTTACCTCATAGACCTCATGGTAAGAATGCAATTTGGGTGGTGATTGATTATATAAAAAAACCATCCCACTTCATTCCGATCAGAGATACAAATAAAGTTGATGAGTTATGCCATTTGTATCTTCAAGAGGTGGTGATAATCCATGGTGTTCCATTAGTAGTTATCTCAGATAGAGACCCCCATTTCACTTCTCAGTTCTGTGAAGTCCTTCAGAAGTCCTTGGGGTCTCACATTAAGAAGAGCATGGCATACCATACTCATACGGATAGTTAGACAGAGCGGGTGAATCAGATTTTTGAGGATAAGCTCTGTGCATGTGTCATGGACTTTGGAGGTTCATGGGATATCCATTAGGGGTTGTTTGAGTTTTATTATAATAATAGTTACCAATCCTTGATTCGAATGGCTCATATTGAGGTTCTCTATGGTCGTCCTTATCGGTTCCCTTCTATTGGGATGTGGTAGGTGAGACCACACTACTGGGGCCGAGTATGGTGCAGGAGACGTTTGAGAAAGGAAAATTGGTCAGCCAATGCTTGTTTACATCTCATAGTTGTCATAAATCTTATGCACACTGGAGGTGTTAAGACCTAGAGTTTTCTCTGAGTGACATGGTATTCTTGAATGTGGTCCCTCATCTGGGCAATAAATCGATTGTTGAATCATGGGATGCTGACACCGCGATATGCTAGCCCTTTTGAGATCATATAGAGTATTGGCAATGTTTAATACAGGTTGGAATTACCTTCTCAGTTGATGTCCATCCATGATGTCTTCCAAGTCTCCCTTTTGAATAAATACTACCTAGATCTGTCCCATGAGATTAGTTGGGGAGAACTGTAAATAGAGCCTTACTTGTTAGTTAATTAGCGGCTAGTGAAAATAGTGGACTCTTAAGAGAAGGTGATTTGAGGTAAGACTATTCCACTGGTCCGGGATTGTTGGTAGCAAGGTAATGATACATATGAGACATGGGATCATAAGTCATGCGTTGAGGAAGAGTATAAGTTCCTGTTTTTCGATGAAGCTTCAAGTTGATGTTCAAGAGTAGAAGGTTTCCATGGTGGGAATAATTATCACATACATGAAATATTTTAATGTTATTTTTCATTTATTTTAAAATAATGATTTGTTTTGGGGTTTCCCATGCTTTTAGGGTGTAATTGGAGAGTTTCCATGAATTGGGCCAAAACATGAGCCCAATTCCAGATTTAAAAATAAATTTGTTTCTTTTATAACATTACATTTTTTAATATTTTCAGCCATTAAAATTTCTAAATGGCCTCCCCTGACCTATTATCACCTCCATATCAATTTGTAACCTTAATTAATCCATAATAATGATGTATTTTCTGTTTTTATTTATGAAATTTGGCCAACCCAAAGGTCCATTTACAGTTTTGAAAAGAAAATTTGTTTAATTAATAAGTTATAAATTTTGTAATATTTTTCGGTTATAACAAGTCTCACCCTAGAAAAATAAACTCATCCACACACCCATCCTATCACCCCCCCCCTTGGAGCTCTTGTTCAATGAGAATCAGTGTAGAAGATTATAGGCTTTTCCAAATCATCTAGAATTGAACATGTAACTTCATTCGTTATTAACTCTCTCAATTAATATGCTTTTTTCTCCATTATAGTTCTTACATAACCTCATCATCCATATTTTAACCTCCCTTAAAGATTTGAATTTTTTAAAATTCATCTACTGGTGTATTTGGAACGATTCTTCAAGACCCCTCAAGTAAGTGAGTTTCATTCACTCTTCGTTCAATTTTCTTAGGGTTTAATTCATTGTTATTAAGGTTTATTCCATTATCATTGAGGTTCCTAATGTGGGAAAACTAGGTTTAGGATCCTAGGGTATGAAATTAAATTTTATTGGTCAATTATCATGGTTTTAGGTTTGATCTATGTCTCACTTGGTGCGGCGGTGGTGCGATTTGATTTTCGCATCGAGATTAAAGCGTTTTTGTTAAATTGGTATGTGATTCCATGTTTATGAAATTTCTGTGAATTATATTTCTATTTTTATTGATATTTTCATATTTATTCTTTTTTTTTATGGCTTCCAAAATTAGTTTTAGTGGCGTTTTTATTGAAAATTATATTGATGTTCCATTTTTAGGTGAAAGTGGGGGTTATTCTTATAAATCATTTAAGTGTTCAATTGGGGATTCAATATAAATACATAATTGATTTTTTTTTTAAATTTAATAGATATTATATGATTGTTTTGATTTTCTTTCCCTTTTGGTTGTTTCTGAGAAAATGGGTTTTAATGGTGTTTGTGGAACATGTGATTATTAAGTGCCATGTTTGTGTGAAAATGGATGTTTCACAAAGTTATCATATCTTGGATCACTATGGGATGCCAAAAAAATTGATTTTTTGATTTCATTGAAATATATATATGCTTAATTTTCTATTTTGTTAACTTACAAGTGTCTACATAGTGTTAAATGTGTGTTTTTACAGATTTTTGGGGGTAAAACATTGCGGGGTTTTAAGAAGAACTTTTATTGAAAATCAGCATGTTTTGTTGTGTGTGTTAAGTTTTATAAAATTCGTGTAGCTAATTTACTGATTGTATGTGGCCATTATTTTGTGTTTGATATGAAATTGGATTTATGAGTCATTCTAAAAATTTTTTATCACAAAGGGGGAAGCCCAGGTACCTAGGTGGGGCATATGTGTACTACTACTGGTAGTGGACCACATGTGTTTTTTCCTTGTTTCACATAGAATATGGATAAAAACAACCATAAATACACTATATGAATGATTAATGGGGACCACTAAGTTATGGTTATGTTCCTTACTAGTGGATCATGCATGAGAACATATTTTACTATAGTTACTTTAATCCACGGTATGAGGTGCATGGGGCCAGAGACTATCTAGTGCATAAGGGTGTTCCCAATTTTATTTCTCATTGTATTTATGGTATTTTCCCTTCTATTGGGGTTTTTTTGGGAATAATTTATTGTACCTAAATTTTATATTTACATCACTGAATGTTCTTAAATTTTTATTTTGAAAACTATTTTCAATTGAAAGTTGCATTTCTTGGACTTTAACACTGCTTTTCATCGCATATTAAAACTTCTTGCTATCTCACATTATATTGAATTCTATTTTGAATCATTCCGGGGTATCCTATTGGGCTTAGGATCACATATTAATTAAACACCTTCGGAGTATGTAGACTAGGTAATGTTTTACTCAGGTAAAGTAAAATCTTTGGGTAGTGGCAGTTTGGGGTGTTAGTTCCCATCCTTGGTGCGGAGTTGTGGAGACGGCTTGTGGGTGATAATCCCTTGTCATTTAGAGTATTTGGGGATTTCAGGATGTTTTGTTTATTTTTATTTGGAAAAATATTACTTTTATTAAGCCAATTTATTAAGTTCTTGTTTTTTCTTACGACAATTTTGGAATAAAAATTTTAGATTTATATTATGGATCGTTTTTAATGTTTCATGCTTTCATACTTGGGTTAATCATTCCAAAACCTAAATTAATGATACCGGAGAACTTGTTGCAAATATTGGGGAGAGGGAATGCCCTATGGGCCTTGCCATGGGCCTGGTTAGGTGACAGTATTGGTGGCGACCAGATTCGGTTCGTTATATTACCAGTTTATTTATCAATTCCTTGTTAACGCAACATTGTGGGTAATACTTGTTTTATATATCATACATGGTTTGACTTTTTATTGTCGATCTTATTTCATAGATCATGTTTTACTTACTTAAAGAATGTAAAATTTGACTTATATATAATATAAATATTCTGTATTGAAATATATATATATATATAATAGATAGATAAATGAAAAAAATAAACTATTCATGGAGACCGTAGGTTGTACGTACACATGAATGCTATTTCAGTTTCCCTATTGAATTGAATGGAAGAAGGTATATGATATATATATATAAATACATAAATATAGTATAATTATTATGGAATATATTTCATGATTATTTATTATATATACTTCATATCCATTCTTAAATGGTTAACGTGGAGAATGAATCTCATCGCGTTGAAGAGACTGTAGGTTGTACGTATGCACAAGTGAGGATATCTTTCAATTAATGATTAAATGGTATAAAACTAGTTGGAATATTAATTATAAAAATAAAATATTATTTTATATTCATCATTTTTATACAATATACTCATTACTACACCAATACAAATTATGTATTACTGATTAACAAATAACACGACGGTGTGGAGACGGTAAGTCGTATGTACGCAATCCTGGTGATATTGTTATTCCTAGGATTTCTAAAATGAGGAATAAGTCTGTACCATAATTATATTAAAATATCATAATTTAGAATATATTTTATTTATTACATAAGTAAGAGAACTAAATAAGAGGAGGAAGTAGAATAAGAATTTTTTTTGAAAGAGGAGATAAAACAATTACCTCTTTTTCATGTATCTCCTATTGATTTGCAAAAAAAGGTATCACTAGGATGGCTTTATTCCCAAATTGTGGCCTCTAGGAAGAATTCAGGTAATTTGGGGGAGGAAATGGGTAGGGATTGGCCATGTAAGATGGATTTAGAGGTGAAATTTAAAGAGAAAGATATGTTACCTTTTATAAGAGATGGGAGTGGAACTTTTAGAAATACCAAAACTATTAAATTCATATAAATAAATTTTTAAATTAAAATGCATCTATGGGAGATTATTTTAATGATAATATGAGTTTGGGTTTAAATCTACTCAATCGATAAAACTTAGACATGTTTTTATTTTATTTAAAAAATTATCATTTTGATTTATACTCATTTAATCTATTTAATTATATTTGTGGTCAAAATATGATAAATATTAAATGGTTATAAATATTTAATTATGTGTTTTAAATTGTTTGTAATTGGATATTGTATGAAATTTCAGGCCATTGAAATTTCAGTATGTAATTTTTTTTAAAAAATCTATTTTAAAATATTGTAATAATAGGTTATTTTTTAAAATATCAATTTTTTCAATTCTAACACTTTTTATTTATTTGAATTTAAATAAAATCCAAACTAAATATAAATTAAAAAAAATTACACAGTCCTAAAATTTCATAATGTCTGAGAAAATTCATGGGGAAAAATATTTATTTCACCTGTTGTTTATTTTAATACATTTAAAACCATTTATTTAATGTTTCGATCAACAATATAATTTATACATTTCAATTGAGTCATCTTTAGTGGTAAATATTTATACACTAAAAATTATAAAATAATTAAAATGATGTAGTTTATTTCAATAGATTTCTGGAGAATTATTATTTTAAATTTTTTTTCAATTCTATCACTATATTAAAATTATTAAACTTATAAGATATTAGTGAGTGACATGTTGCCAGTTTCTTTTGTTTTAATCATAATTAAATCACATTCTAGGAAAAAAGTCCATTAAATGTATGAATTCTAACCCTTAAGAAATTTTTGTACACATTAATTCATCTAATATGTTTTTGGAAGGTGTTAGGGAAATTTTAATATCTTTATCATATTGTCAGTAACCTTAATTTACCTGATTTACCATTAATTGTGGTTAATAAATATTACCATAATTAATATTCATAATTTAAAACAAATTAACCTTTAATCATAATTTCGACCCACTGACTCAAAATATGGAATCCATTATTCATAATTCAAAACATATAATTTGATAAAATTAATTTAAATTTAATTCACATTGTCGGTACCAAAACGTGGGTTTTAGAAAAGTAAAAACATCTCAAAAAATTGCAATGTATTTGTGTCCAATTTAAATGTGAAATTAAATCCAATGACCAAAATTGTATTAAATGATAAAAAAAATCTCTAATTACACTTTAAAACAATTTAAAAATATAGTCTTACTATATAAATAAATTACATGAAAATGCTGTTTTGAATTAAAATGCACTATTTTTCACTATTCATCAAAATATAAATTTCATCAGAATGAAATCAAAATTTAAACCAAGTTAAATTTTTATGTCCCACTTCCAAATAATATGTTTAATTTTCCCAATAGAATATATAAAAGTGTTAAAAAATAGATTTATAATTTTTGATCCTTCAAAAGGCGGTAAACGTACATTTTTTTATATAATTCTTTTCTACAAAAAATTGAATATGTTATTATATCATGTTCTAGAAAATACACAAGATTAATTTTAATGTTATATAAAATTAAGAATTTTGTTAATACTAATCAAAATGGCATGTTTATATCACATTAAATAATAAAATTTTATTAATATAATGTTGTTTACTGAAACTTGGTATTGTGTACAACGTAAGCTATCAATGTAGGTTTCTCTTGCATGTAATGAAAGACAAGTTAGTGTTTCATTTAGCGAAATATCCTTTGGTGTTTCATATAACATAATAAAAATAGTTATTTTTTTAAATTGAATAAAATCTATAGACATTGTTGAGTGAAATGAACACTATCTAAAGAACATGAAATTGTGTATAACACAAGACAAGAATAGTGTTGTGTATACTGCAAGCTAATATAGTATTGTGTGTTGTTAAAGCTAATATTTGTGTAGTGCACAACACAAGACATAAAAAAATTAAAAATATCATATATCATAAATTTTCATCGTATTACATTCTAACCCCATTAAAATGAATTTCTCTCTTCAAATCTATCGGGGTTAAAAATGGTTTACTATGTAAAAGTTTCTTTCAGTGAAACCCATATCGTAAAAAGGGATAAATACAATTATTGTTAAAGAGGAAAGTTAGAAACAAAATGGTTACCCAATGTAACAGATCAAAGTGTTTCCATATAGAAGAATAAAGGTCTATTGTGAAAACATGGATATGGAAGAAAAATTTAACCATCAATTTCTGATTTATTGTGATAGAGAGTAATATTTGGAGAATGTTAACTACCAAAAATCCATAAATCTATGATGATTTAAGGGACCATCTGATTCTTTAGAAAATAAGGTACTAGTATAACATTATTTATTTCCTGATCCTTTTCCTAATGTTGATTAATTTTTTTATAAGTGTAAATACTTACTTGATTTTAGAATAATCTCATAGTTTGGTGTGCCTTAAACAGTTTCCACTTCATCTCTTATTCAATGAAATGAAGTTGAATTTTTCATTTTGGAAGTGTTTTCATGTCATGATATCCATAGATAGGGTGGTAGTTCATTCCACTTTTATCAACAAAAATGTTAACGAGGGTTATCAAATATGTATAAGTCCTCCTCTAGTGAGAGAAGAATTTATTATAACTATTATCACTTGAAGTTTAACATTAAATTAACCTAAATTTATAACCTTACAAACATTATGAAATATTAAAATAAAAGACTATAAAAAAAAGGTTCAAAAACATGACTGAACATTTATCCCCCATATATCATATTATATTTCTAGTTTTTTACATTCACAAAATGTGGACACCTTCATCATGTATTTTCTTGAGTCACGGTAACAAACTGAATTATCAAATATCATTATTGAAAACATGCATTTTTACTTATTACAAAACTTATTTGATATATTCATTAAGTCCCAAAAATATCTATACTTCAACCATGATATCATTACCCTCTTGTCAAAAACTATATAATTAGTTCTCAAGAAACTAGCATCATCCAATCAACTAATTCAAATCTAACAGATCATTATCCAAAAATCATCATCTTAACATAAGGTACATATTAGGGGTTATCATTCCCATAATCATTTGTGATCCAATAATATCACCTTACCTTTAAATCACTTTATCGTTTTGTTATAACTATTAAAAATTTCTTTTCCATTCCTTAATGAAAAATGTATATGGAAAAAACTTATATATTTCATGATTCAAATAACAAAATCTAAGAAATCTGAAACATATACACCTAAATCATCCCACATTATTCTTAAACCATTTCTCAAGATCCATGATCTTCATCTTCCCTAAAATATGAATCATGTATTAAGATTTCTCAACCTCAATATTCTTAGGTTCAATGTTATCAATACTAGAAGAACAACACATACATTTCACATGTCTTTTACAATATCTTTGTCATCAGTAGTATAACCAATAATCATTCCATCATCATGATTCTCTTCATGATATTTCCACTAATGATATCGATTTTCACAATTCCCATAATTTGTACATCGAAAATATTCAATGTTTTTCCATGTTCTATGTAGTTATGGCCATTTACCATCACTAGTGAGAATTGTGTGATAAATACATATCATATATTAAAAACACATAATTAAGGTATATTAATTATAATATCTCAATATGTGATATCTTTAGTTTAACGCTAGGTTAGTCAAGATTATAACAGAAACCCTAGGGTTGTATACTATACAAAGAATTATCCTTTGGAAATCCCTAGATATATCCTTAGAAATATCTCTACGGATCTCACTAAAGTTTTCACATCCTAGTTTACAAAGGTTGACTAAACCTTCGCTCTGATACTAACTCTAATGAACCAATATGGAAGTACATGGACATTACACTTTATTTTTATAATACTTAATACATGACACACACAAAATCCCAAGGACCTTAGAATTTTTGTGTATATGGAATATTTGAACATAATCATCTATATTTGTGAAAGATCTTCAACATATCCCATAAAGATATTCCCCTTTTGTTTTCCAAACTAAACCCTTCTTTTATATCCTGAGGAAAGGAAAACACAAAAACGGTGATATTAGATGCTCAGTAAGGGTAAACATGTAGAACATAAAAAAACATAAACATAGTAATGTGAAAACATGAACATAAATTATGAATATCAAAATCGTGAGCTGTGAAATAAATCATGGAAGTACATAAGGCATAGATCATAATGGAACATTAACCATGATAAAATAGCATTGACATAAAACATGGGATTTTGGAATAAAAAATAACACATAATATGATATCCATTGTAGTCAAGGCATTGTTTATAAGACCATTATATTAGAAAAAATCCATTACTAAATCAGGTTTACATGCTATTTCATTCAGGGTTTACTAAACCATATTTACATTCCATTCCTGTGTTGTATTACTAAATGAGATATATATTATTTTCTAGTCAGGTATATCTCATGAGATAAAAATAGTTACCCAATTAATTAGAAGAATATATACTTCTAAATAATCCCAAAATTAAATCATTTTTACATGTTGAAAAAATTATAAATAATTCATCATAGTATAACCAAATAAATAAAATCGGTTTCTTAAACAACACTCCATAATAAAATAATCCATATTAAATACCATTACATGATTAACACTATAATATTTTAGTAATAATATGGATAAAAACATAACCCTATGTCATCTTAGATGTATTTTATTTTAATAAAACCCTTGAACTTAAATATTGTGGAAAATAACCTTTCTTCTTCAAAAACAATTTCTATTCAAAAAAGGCCATGAGATTTTTTAAGAAAATAATTTAGTTGAAAATAAAATTCAACCGTGTAGAGGAAGCTTCATGGAAATAATTAATTATGAAGATGTAAAAATCCATTCATTCCGTATATGTTAATAAAAACATTTTCCTCGTACAATTACCGGAAAAGTCAAAACGCACCTTGTATGGTAATCAAATGACCAATTCTTTCTATACCAAGTAGTAAAATTAAAAAAAAAGGTAAAAATGACTATAAACACACATACATGAATAGTAAAAATTTTATGAGTTTTTTTATAAAACGAGGATATGGATGATAAATATATCCCAACTAAATAATTATGTATAGACAAAATCGGATAAGAATGAGATTGCAAAATTTTCCCATACCTTAGGTCTGATTTCTATTGTATGTGTTCAGAACTATTGTATAGATTGTTTAAACATATTATTAGCATTTATATACTCATAATAATATTTATTATATCATAGATGATTCACTTATGACTTTATATTACCCATTTATTTATCAATTACATGTTAATGCAACATTTTGGGTAATAATAATTTTATTTATCATACGTGTTTTGACTTGTTATTCATGATCTTATTTAATATGTCATGATTTACATATAAATAATGACAAACATGATTTATATATATCATAAATATTCGGTACAGAAATATATATATAACAGATAGATAAACGAAATGGAATACAGTGTTCTTGAAAACAGTAGGTCGTACATACGCAAGAACGCTGTTTTCGTTTCCTTATTGAATTGAATATAAGCAAGTAAATGAAATATATATATACAAAAATAAAGTAGGATTATTATTTCATATATTTCATGATTATTTATTATATTTAATTTATAATTATTTTTGAATGGTTAACTTTTAAATGAATCTCATCGTGTCGCGGATGCGGTATGTCGGACGTACGTACGAGTGACAATGTCATTTGTTTATTTGTAAAATGATATGGAATTGGATTTTATATTAATAATAAAGTATAATTATAATGTCATATTCATTATTTATATCCATTATACTAATCAATACACCCATCATAATTAATTATAGTTTGATAAAAAATTACACCATGGCATGGAGACGGTAAGGCGTACGTACGCATGCATGGTGATATTGTTATTTGCAGAATGGATAAAAGGAGGTACATGGTTGTACCATAATTATAATAACATATAATAATGTATAATTTTAATGGATTTATTACCTTATTTTGGGAAAAAAAATAAGAAGAGGATGTATAAGAAGAATTTTTTTTTGAAAGATGTGAAATAAAATCACCACTTTTCATGTGTTTTCATTTGATTTGCACAAATGGTCTCTCTAGAATAGTTTTCTACCCATAGTTTGTCTTGTTGGATGAATTGAGGGAATTTGGAGAAGGAAATGGGATGTTTTTGGTTGATAAATATAGAATTAGATGTTTGATTAAAATAGAAGGATTGGTTCCCTTTTATTAGAGAGGTTAGGGGAACCTTTTGAAATACAAAAACAATTAAATTAAAATAATATAAATTTTAAATTAAAATGCATCATAAGAAAATTATTTAAAATATAATACGAGTTTGGGTCAAAATCCCCTCAACCAATAAAATTTAGACATTTTGTTATTTCATTTTTAACATTATCATTTTTATTTGTTCTTATTAAATCTATTTAATTTTATTTGTGGTTATAAAATTCTAAACAATAAATGGGTAAACATATTAACGTATGTATTTTCAATTATCCGTAATTGGATAGTATATGACAAATATAACCCCATAAATATTAATTTTTAGTTTTTAAATATATATGTTATTCTTAAATAATTTAATAATTTCTCATTTTTAGAAAATATCAATAGGTCCAATTTTGACAAAATTCATTTATTTGATTTTAAATAAAACCAAACAGAATATATATTCGCACAAAAAATTTTAATATACTCCTAACATGTCATATTCGCCTATTAAATTTGTTTATCACATTAATTAATTCATATGTTATTTATTTTAATATTTTAAAAACCATTAATTATATATTTCTATCAATAAAATAATTTCAACATCACTATTGTGTCATCATTCATTGAATGAATTTAGAATTTAAAATTTATAAATAAATTAATAAGATGTAGATAATTTATTTTTATTTCAAAAAACTATTTATTTCCAACCTTTTATAAAGTTTATAACTATATTAAAATTATTATACATATAAGATATAAGAGAGTGACATGTTGTCACTTTCTGTTATTTTAATTATAATTAAATAACTCTCAAGAAAAAATTCCATTAAATGGAATAATTCAAACCCTTACATTATATTGGTCATCATTAATTATCCAATACTATTTTTTCAGGTGTTAGTGTAATTTTATTATCATTATCATATTGTTAGTTACCCTAATTAACCCAATTTACCTGTAATAGTGGTTAATAAAAATTAGCATAGTTATTGTTCATAATATCAAAAAAAGAAACTTATTAACATAATTTTGACTCAATAATTAAAATTAATGTATTTATTTTTTATTAGTAAAAATAAATAATTAGCATAAATTAATTTAAAATTATTTATCATTGTCAAAACTAAAAGGTGGGTTTTTATGAAATAAAAACTTATCAAAAGATTGTCATGTGTTTATGTCCAATTTTAATTTAAAACTTCATCCAATGGCCACAATTGGATTAAATAGTAAAGAAATAATCCAGCTAAAATTTAAAACCAATTAAAAAGATAATCTAAATATTTAAATAATTTATTTGAAAACAGATTTTTGAATTAAAATGTAGTATCGTTCACTATTCATCAAAAAATGAAATTTATCCATAAAATACCAATCTTTCGAAAATGTTAAATATGTTTCTCCTGCATTCAAATAACATGATTATTTTTTAAAATATAATATATAAAAGTGTTAAAATCTATTTTTAAAATTGGTCGGCCTTCAAAATGCTGTAAAACTGCATTTTTTGAAAACTACTTCTTTTATCTAAAAATTGATATTGTTCTTATACCATGTTCTAGAAAATAAAGAAGATTAATATTAATATTATAAAAAATTATTAATTTTGTTAATATTATTCAAAAGTGATTGTTTATATCCCATGAAATAATAATATTTTAATTACATATCATTTTTTAGTGAAAATTTGTATTGTCTACAACACAAGCTATCGAGAAAGGTCACTCTTGAGGGTAATTCAATCCAAGTAGGTGTTTTGTTTAGTGAAATATTACATTGGTGTTTCATATAACATAATCCAAATATAGTTCTTTTATACATTGAATAAAACCTATACCCAGTGTTGTGTGAAACTAATTCTATCAAACAAATTGAAATTATGTGTAACAGAATAGAGGAATAATGTTGTGTATACTTCAAGCTAATACATTTTTGTGTATAGATCAAGATAATATTAGTATATTGTACAACATTAGATATAAAATAAATTAAAAAGACTCTTTATCATAAAATCTTGGGGTATTGTATGTATATTCGATTAAATCTATTTTTTTACATTTCTCATATGATTTTAACATGATGTATGCTTTTAGATAATTATATGTAGAATATATGATTCCCCTACTGAATGTATTGATTTCATTATCATATATTGGTTCAACATTTACAAGGGGTTATGAGTCATAAAATATATTTATCATGTAAATATAATGGTTTCACAAATTTTTTTAGGGTTTCTATGATAGAATTTAACCGGAAAATAGATTATCTATTTTTTAAATAGTTTTATGGGTGGAAGGTAAAATTTTTGGGAATATTTTATAAAAATATCAGATTATTAATTTTTAAAATATAAATTTTTTTTTCAATGATTATTTAATATTCTATATTATTATTTCTTTGATATTATTTATTCGAACATGCTTGAATTGTCTTAAAATAACATCATATTATTTAATAACATCAAAGTATTGTCTAATTGTTTTATTACTATGAAAAAAATAGTATTTATATGTATGCCAATGTTTCTAAATAGTAAATTTATTTTTCTAAATGTTGGAATATATTAGAAAGGGTGACTCCTGTTTTTTGGAAATTCATTATATATATTAATTTGATATTATAATTAATGTATCTCAATAATGGTTGTTTATCATGGGATTATTTAAGACATGGTTTTATATGATTAAAATGATGTACTAGAATATTTTAGAACACCACACTAACTAACCATTTTAGGATTTGGATGACCTCGATGTGGTTCTTTTATATGGTGTCACCATGGCAATGGGACAAAGGAATTCACGCTTTGAATAATCTGACTATGTTATGCTTCCATTGTATGGTTTCACAAATCTCTTATGTGAAGTTAATTTTCACCATAATATCTCCTACTGTAGTTTTGGTACCAAGGTAGGGAATTGAATCTCTCTATAGTACCGACAAAAAATGGATATAAATTAACTAGATGCCAACTCAACACATGGGTATTTAATTCCCCTAGACATGTTTGTTTTAGGTCCATACCTATAATGCCACCCCCTTCAATTATCATATTCTAATATTTATGATATTGTTGTTTTTTATATTTAGATCTTGTATTTTCATTTAATTTTATATAACCGCTATTTATATTTACATATTTTCTCATACTACCATTGTTCGTTACATTTTCTAATGATTTAAAAAAATATTTATACTTTCCATTTGTTAAATAATTCGTTGTAACTCAATGTATTATTGGTATTTTAATATTTATAAGTTTTTGTATCTCTCTATTTATAAGTTGTATAATTTTCTTCCTTAGAATTTTCCTAATATGATTTTAAAGTATTATTTTAGAAGTGGATTTGTTTCCCTTAAATTGACTTTTTAACCTTCTATATGAATAGCCAATAAAACACATTATGTAACTATATATTCTTTATGTTTATTCAGAATCAATTTTTTGAATTTTTTCCCCAAATAAAACAAATTTATTTCATTGTTGATTTTTATATATTCATAATTAAAATCAAAATAAACTTATAAATTTTTATTTCATAGCAGCATGAAATATATTTTTATATTAATTTTTCCCTAGGGTGTGGTGATTATATCAAGAGGGATTTTAGATCATTCCTATGTATTAATTGATATGTTTAGTTATCTTTTTGTGGTAGAGTTTATTCATGGTACATATTCTTGGGTAACCATTCGTAACATTCATAGTTTTTGAGTTAATTAACTTTTATTTTAACATTATATTAATTCATGAAGAATTATGAGGTGATTGGTTCAATATATTTATTGAAACAATTTTCTTTATGGTTACACAGTCATATTTACATAGTGGTTATTCCAAAATTCCATTGATAAATATCATCTTCATAATCCATTTTCCAAAAAAATATCAATAAGAATCCAGATTCTCAAGATGCCCTACACTATCATTTAGACCAAGGGGATCAAATATTTTCCTTGGGAATTACTATCGGTTGGCTCATAACCCTATATCATATATTACCATGGTTGTTTTATGTGAAAATCTTATCATATCCTTGTTTTATATTATGTTATTTTTTTAGTAAATGTAGATATAGTGTATGATTTCCAATACTCTTATAGTAGTTATAGAGTAGATCCAAATCAATACTTTTAGTACTAAAAATGGTATTCTTATCAATATTATAATTGTGTGATTATAATTTAGGTTTTATTCATACTTTAATATAATATTCATTCTATAGATAAATAAATCTTGAGGAGAGTCCTTGAGATTCATGGGAAAGGTGCACAAGATGTGGACAACAATCCTGGGAAAATTGTCTTAGAAGGTTTGGGTATCTATATAATTAACCCATTTTTAATTTTTTATATGATTTTATGATATAATTTTTATTGATACTAATGATTTCCATATAGTTTAGTTTTATTTTCAACCACGTTTAATAGATATTTTATTTTAAATAAGATGATTTTATTATGGTTTTGTTCAAGGTTATATACGTAAGTTTCCGTCATTATACTTTACCCAATTATGTTTTCCTTTTATAGATGATATTATTTAAGAGTGTTTTTAAAATTTTGAGTGAATTCAGTAAAATGGATGGTGTTTAATATCATTTTTGGGTATTATATTTCTATTTCAATTTAATTAATATTTCAAAAATTTTAAAAAATGTTAATGAAGGATTTTGAATAACATATAAATAGAACGAAAAAAAATTAATTTGAATTTGATTGATGGTATTTTTAAATAATTTAAAAGTTATAGGTCATTGAAATAAGTTTTTCATAAATATATAAAAAACAATTAATTGGGGATTCTTAAAAAATATCAATATGTGGAATAGAATAATTTTTTATGTATAACAATATTTTTGGGAAATTAGAATGGGGGTAAAATTAAGTTTTTCATTCTTATATTATAAAAATTTTAATTTTTTTTTATGTAAAGACTATGTTGGGTATTTTGTTTAAGAGTTTTATATGGGTTATTTCATGTTTTATTTAAATGTAAATAAACTTCTTAATTTTAAAGGACGCTATTTTTATTTTTTAGTAGTTTATTTTTAAACCATGCGTAGAATAAGTTTTTCCTTAAATATGGTTTGTTTCTTTCAAGGAATGTTGTTTTATGTTTTATATATTAATTCAGAGAATTTTGGTTCTTTGGAATGATTTTTTATAATTAATACTTTCTATTTTTTGGTTACATTAATTTATCATTATTGTTTCTGAAACCTTGTTTTAATTTATATATTATTTTGTTAATCATGGTGATATGTTCTATTATAGTATGATAGTATAAATTTTATGTTTGGGAGAACACCATCTATATTTGGGGTTCAAATTTTTTTCTTATAATTTGTTTTGGTATCGATATTTTTAGTGTGAGAGATCTTCCCAGAAAATGTATGTGGTTCCTTTAATAATAATTCAACAGGTCCCTCTAGAGATCGAATGTTTCTAGGGAGTGGTGGTTGTGATGAAATGATTCATTTTTTATTATAAATATATTGTGGATTTTTTCTCATTTTTGATGGTTTATATTATAATGAAATTTTAATGATTTCATCTATTTTATTGAAAAAAAATTAAAAAAATTAATTAATAGATTAAATTGTGTTGATCATAAATATTCACTGAGTGGTCAAAAAGAATATTAGATGTCTTTTTTTGAAAAATCGGAATTTAGATTATTTATAAAATATGTGTTTATATATATAAGAATATAAATAAATAATATTGTTGGAAATATTAATAATTTGGTAATAATTATTACAGTTTTTATTACGTAATGTTTTAATGGTTCTGCTAAAATAAATAAAGAATAAAAAAATAATTGAAAAATTAAAGGATTGTGGGGTGTGGGGATATGGTAGAAGAGAAGGAAATAAAAAAAATGTATTAGAAATAAAAAAATAGAGGGGTATTGTAAAAAAAGGTAATTAAATATATGAATGTGAAAAATGAAATGATTTAAAAAAATGTGAATCTTATATTATTGAGGGGATCCTCTAACTAATAGTATATTCATTTGTAGGGGTGTGTCTTATTTTATCTCTATACCTCTATCCATCACTCTTTTTCCCTATCACTACATTTATCTGCCTCTACCACTATCATCTATCTTTATTAATTTTTTCATACACTCTATAAAGTGATTCTATTGATATGATTGAAATGAGAGTCTTCAGTGTTGTTAGAAATTTATAGTTTGGTAGAAGTGATTCCATATTTATTTTATAGGATATTTATTATTTTACGAGTTTAAATAAGACCAAAATTCTTATGTTTTAGTAGTTGGGGATTTCATCTCCACGTTTTAGAGGATGACAAAGATACTAAATTTTATGAAACATTTAATTTTTCACCATAAGTTATGTCACGCACGAGTATTTTTCAGAATTATGATGATTTAGGATAAAATCATCCATTGGTTTAGGTATATTAATAGCATATTTCATAGAGATAATTTTAAGGACTTTATTACAATTGGATGGTATCAATTTCCTTATTTTTTAGGACCATTGTGTAATCTAGTGGGTTTTGTTTTGATTACGAAATTGTGATTTTTTTTCAATGTCATTAATTAATTTTGGGTGCTTATCATTTTGTTAAGAATTAGATGACCCAAAAAAGGTCTCTATGAATTTGGGTACTACTTGTGAGTTTTTTTTGATGTTGGAGGCTACGTGAATAGTCCTTCAAATTTAAAACCAATGATTTCTCATTCATTTTATCTAATAAACAATTATTTAATATGAATTTCATTATCTTCAACTGAATGTATTTAATTATTTCCATGTTTGTGGTTTTACTCTTAAATGGGGTTTCAATTTCTATTTCATGAACTATTTTCCCATGCAAGAATAATATTTTGAAAATTTCATTTATGATTTTCCAATTGAATGTTTTCATAATATTTATTTTATCAATATTCAATGGTTTCAAGGGAGGTATTTTTAAAAAAAAAATTATATAAAAAATGATATTCATTATCTTTCTAAAGTTTATTTATGTCTTAATGATTATACCAACTATTTAAATTTAGAATTTGTTTTATGTTTTTGTTTAGAATTTGATTGGGTGGATTACTAAAGGGGAAATATTTTTTAATCATTTTATTACAATTATATTATTTCGTAGTTTTAAAAAATAATTTATTATGTCTTTTCATTAAAATGCCTCTTATGGCCTGGTTGGTATTTTTTAGTTATTAAATTTATTTAGAAATGGGATGAGACGATTTTTGGGAATATTTTCGATATATTATCATGATTATTTTATATTTAATAGTTGACACCAAAGTGATATTATCATGGGAGCAATGGGATATTGTGTAGGGTATACTATGATTACATACCTGAACATAGTACTATAAAATAATAACCAAACATTTTAAGATTTAGTTGACCTAGTTGTGGTGAAAAGGTAGTTTTTCATGACATTACTTCGAAAACCGAATACAAGCCTTAGTGGATACATATAATATTATGGTTTCATGGTATGATGTCCCAAAATAGACATGACAAGGGAATGTACTCCTTAGTGGATTTAAAAAGTGTGTTGATTCCAATATAGGGTTTCACTAATATACATGTAATTTCACATAGCTCAATTTTGAAGCAAAAAACAAAATTTTATATGGACAATTTATATTAAATGATAGAATTAGAGTTAGTGGTTTCCCCCTACATTGTTTCTATAGGGATATTTAAAATATAAATTTTCATTTCAGATATTTTCTTTAATTATCATCGATACCACTATTGTTTATATTCACTATTATCTTAATTAATTTCCTATATCACTATACATTATGTTTAATTATTTATTCATTATATACGAGAAGATGTTTGTGATTCATAGAATAAATTTCATGTTTTTATTATCTCTCAGTATTACATAGTTTGGGTTTAGTATGAAACTACATTATTTATATTTATTATTTAAAAGATTTACATTATTATTATTGATTATTTTAACTCTCTAGAATTTTCACAAATATATTTTAATTGAGGTATTAATAACATCGCTATGTTTTTATTATATTGAAAACATGATACCTTTTATATGCATAGTTTTTTAACAAATTAATTTTTTTTAAAAATATAATGTTAACTCACAAATAACTTGGTTATCTATTTAAATAAAAATAATTTTTTATATAATTATTCTATTTTAGTTGTTTTAAATAAAAAATAAAAAATAATTTTATAATTTCATTAAAAAAATATCAATAAATGCGTCGTCATTTAACAGTTATACATGGGGTATGGGGAGGGTACCAATAATCCTTTCAATGAACACCTATATATTTCTACTTTAGTATGAACCACTATTTTATAGCATTTTGTCTTACAAAATTGGATCAAATGATCTATATCGACATACAATTGAGGGAAGATTAATTTCCCTTTAATTTCGTATTATATTTAATGTTTTATGTTATGTTTTTCTTAGTAATGATTAATTATTAAAACTAGATATTTCATTTTCATTACAATCTGAGGTGAAAAATGATCATTTCATACTACTAAAGGGATAGTCCATTTCTAATATCAGTTTATAATTGAGAATAATTCCCATTAGAGTTTTTATTTCACCGAAATATTTTTTATCTCATATGTATTGATAATTTCACTCTGTCCTTAGCACGAGCTGGCATGGAATTAAATATTAATGATGACCTGATTCAGTTCTGGGTAGCATGTTATATCAATTATGTTATGATACATTAATAAATTATTCATTATTGATATGATCGATAGGTACTCCAAAATTAAGCACTGCAATACCATTGCAAAAAATCACAAATATTTTTAAGCACTTTTATAATGATCTAAATATTGAAAAATATGATATGGAATCCATAATATATTTTTTCTATAGTGATAATTTTCTTGGAAAAAATGAAGTTTTTGTCTCTATGATTTCTTATGGTTTATCTCGCTACATTTAAACATGTTTAATAATTGTATCTATAATAAAATTACTCAAAAATACATAAAAAACCAATAACAAAAGATATTAGGCTTTATAAATCTAAATTTTCATCAATATTAAAAATGAAACAAAATTGGAAAAATTTATAATATCAAAATACCTAAAACATAAATTTTTAAATTTCCTCAAGAAAATATATCAACAAAATTCATAAGTGAATAACATTTTTAATGATTGTGATTATGGTTTATTTATAGAGTTTTAAAATATTTTTAAATAATAATTTCAAAATCCATTGTAAATTATCCATTAAACATCCAAATTCATAATAATTCAACATCATCATGTTAAAAATTAATAATTATATATATAATTATACTAAATAATTAATAGAATGACTTAAAATTCTATACTACATTTCGGAAAAAAATTTATTTCTATTTTAATTTATACTTAAGAAAATGAAACATACTATTTCAAAACCATATTTTTTTATATCACTCCTTGCTGGAAGAAATTCATGTACACAGATAAAATCTATACTAATAAAAAATAATTTATACTCCCAGTCCTCCTTATTTGAATATTTTTCTTGTATAGTGAACACATTTAATTGATTAATTTTTCAAACAAATGTTAATGTTATTTTTCCGTAATTTCATTTAAATACATTTTATTTTCATTTCATTTTGTCTTCTATAATACATATCATATAATATTTTATTAAAAACATTATTTATTTAATTTATCATTAAATCCACTCTGAATAATTCTTACAATCTACAAGTATTTAGATAAGTAAATTTTCTAATAATTCATTACAGAACCACTAAAAGTTACATAATTTAACGTAAATTAATCTAATTTTTTTTTTATGAAAATAAAAAAAATATATATACATATATATCATTCATTTAATTGAAATAATAATATATGAATTTAAAAAAACATTGTAGGATATACCTAAATTGGAACTGTCAAAATATATACATATATAATATAATTTGAAGAAAATAATGATCGGATGTCTAGGGCATAATAATATTTGAGATCCATGTCAAAATATTACTGAGAAATTGTTAAAAATTAAAAAATATAAAATATAAGGTTCATTTAATGTTCCCTTCCCTGAACCCCATTTAATTTTCATTATCTCAGATGTCTTCCACTACTCCAAGATCCAAATCCTCAATTATAAGAATATTTTTTTCATGATATAATCCTTAAAATCCATGTATCCCACATCCACATACTAGTAAATAATTTCATTAGATTGATAAAACTATTGATTAACTTGAAGACTATCTGGGAACACTCCAATCTATAGTGGTTTTTAGAATACTGTACAAATTATTGAGTGTATGTATGATGTTTTGAGTAGTATATTTTCATTGAGATTTTACAAAAAATGTCATTTCCAAATATTATATAGGTCTCACCTGCACAATATCAGGATTTATAAAATGATTCTCATTTGTAATATAAATCATTAATCTAATTTTAATTTTCCCCACTTTTTATTAATGTTTAAATCATATTTAACTATAATTTATACTTACAAAAATCTATTAAAACCTATTTACTTATATTTTATAGTAGAATAATAATGACTAAATACCATATTTTGGAACTCAAACACAGTTTTCATATGTTTCATTTTTTATAAAAGCATTAAAATTAATTATAGAAATCTCATAAGCATTTTTCATATCATCTTGATCACACTATTGTGAATCCTATTGAGTTTTAAGATTATATTGGTAATACATATGATATATGTAGATTTCTAAAAATGAGCCTTACCTTATTGGTCATATAAAAAAATGGAAGGGACATGGTAATGCGTTTTAGTATGATATATATCCTAAGATTGACATCTCAAGGACGGGATCTCAAGAACAGCTTTATGGGCCAATTATATTTCTTGGACCTCTCTTGGGTAATTTTATATCACTAACAAATAAAATGTGTTCTTGTTTTAAACCATATTCATTTATTCAAAATGGAAATTTTTAAAATATAAAAATATCATAGATATGATAATGTGTTAGGTGGTTTCACATTATATAATTTATTATACATCATTATTTTCAATGTAAAATTATTATGCATCTTATAATTCATTAATTCAGTCCAATGATGTGACTAGGAATAAATAAATAAATAGGGAATACAACCATGAATTTTTTTATTGAAGTATTATCATGTAATATTGAATCAAAATCCCATGAATTATAGCTTTTAAGATCCAATGGGTGGTGATTTCATAGATAAATATAATGGTTGTGGGTTTCATATAGAGAGTAATTTTAGTGAAATATTTTTTATTGGAATTCATTAGATCCTTCATAAAGTATGTTAATGTTATATAATAAGCATAATTAGAGATAATTATAAAATTGGTATCTTAAAAAAATTCATTTAGCATTATTTAAATATTAATTTTCATAGATAATTCCTTCATCACATTTTCTCATGGTATACTTCCCACATGAAAATAAGTATGTTGTTAATTTGTAAAAAGGGAGATGATGAGATCTAAACACAACTATTAAAATTGTTATCCTTAATTATCAACCTTTTTTATAAATAGTAACTTCCTTTAAATATTATTTTTTAACTTCCTATAAGACAAAAATATAGTGTGACTTTGATAATATTAAATGATTAAATAAAATGGATAGTAAACTATGAAATTAAAAATATCTTTGGATATCTAATTATTTATAATGTAAATTATATATTGTGAAAAAAATTATTAATTGAGTAATAATTTTAGATTGGGTCTTTCGTGATATTTTTAATAATAATGGGTAAAAAATAAAAAATTAATCTTTGTTTAATGTTATTGATTTGTAATAAAATATTCATATATACAAAACGCTTGGAACATGAGAATGGGTCTTAAAATAGAGTTCTTATTATTTTGTGAAATTTTTAGATGATGAAATGGATTTCCTAGGATAGGATTTTTTATAATAAGGATGTTGAAGTTCTTAGTTTATTCTTGTTTAAACCATGAAATTCTAATTCATAAAAAATTCATGACATAAATATTAAGGTATGAGTATCTCATACGACCATGTTACAATTAATTGTGTTGGTTGAGTGGGTTATGGATGAGTTGTCATGTGAAAATAATTGTTATTTTATTTTTAATGTGTAATATGGTTCTCCTTCACAGTGATTGTACTAGATCTACTAGCCTCAATAATTACACCATATATTCCATATGCTTTTTACTAGTGGTGAGGATTATGGTATATTGTGGGTACACAGTGCCCACCCTAGTACAGATTGTGGTAAAAAATACATATTCCAAAATAAAATATTATCCACTGTATAGAATATATAAAATAACCATTAATATAACATAAAAATATGGTAAAAATCAACCATAATACAAAAAAATGAATATGTAATGTCATATTTTTATATGAAATGAATAAAAAAAATTGAATGTCATAGACCTCCAACAAAAAATGGTTCCAAATACTGTAGATAACAAAAAAACAAGTATTTCAACCTTATCAAGTCCCACCACCACACCTAGTATTTTCTATATAATTACAATAAACAATTGTTCTCTTTCTTATTAATAGATCACTGAATATTATCAATTATTAAGAACCATGGCTGTTAAGAAGGTTATAAATACAACTAAATATTCCACCACCCATGGAATACCTAAACAAACTAGTAAAATATTGAGCATCTGACATTGTTATATTCAATAATAAAAGAAAAATAATCATAATTGTAATAAAATTCAGGCCATTGAGTTCCTTGTGAGGAAACTGTGGATCAACCATTCATATTTCATGAATTTATGGGTTATAACTAAATATATTATAGTGAATCTGTAATCCAAAGTGGTATTGCATTATCGGACACGTAATCTCGTTATATAATGCATCTTGATCATTGAATAATTATACAAGGATATGTGTAAAATTTATAATTATTTATATGACCCAATCACTACGGAATGGTGAACCTAGTCTAAATTGAGTTTAATAATAATAAAACATTAACTTTTATCTATTAGGATCTCAACACAATAGTATCTCGGCCAAAAAATTACACAACTTGGAGGCTCAGTAAACCACTATCTATATAAACTCACCCTACAACAATCTAGATCATTTAATATGAATGCCTAAAGAAGATGATAAGAATCATATTTATACAAGATCTCCTCCCATTAATATCTTGACTATGTTATAGTATCATCACATAATGGTGAATGTTTTCATCTAATACCTACAATGATGTCCACTACGAATGTAAACTATGTGAAGTTTGATCTCATAACTAAGTATTCTTAATTTAAATCCATTTCAATAAAAGGACATCATGGAATGGTGTCAAATGTTTGTAATGATCTCATCTCAAATGAATCTAGATCTAGTGTGCAGTATCACCATGTACATGAGAGATGTAGTTGTGAACTATATTAGTCTCATTCACTAGGTATTTGCACACTTCATAAATATAAATAGTATTTATAATACAACATGATTAAATAAGTCATTTAATGTTTTACATAACAATTGTACCTCTAATGTACAATGAAAATTTGTTCATCTCTCAATAACCCCATTTCTAAATATCGAGACTAAGCTCTCTACCCCAAACCTATATTAATGAACATGGTGACACACTTATATCACCTAGAATCACTTATAAAATGGATGAAAAAATGGATTATTATTGGCTTATACCAAGTAAATTTTTTAAAATATACATAACATCATAATCATTGGGGATTAAAGTAAACCACCTCGGTTAATCATATAAATGTATAATTCATAAAACCCATCATTATACTCTATCAATAAATATTAGACTACATTACCTAAAGTGAATGGACCGCAGTGGCCTAATCTATAAAATATGAATAATTTAATCTATTTAATGTTTTTATATGTTTTTAACATACTTATTCAAGTAAATAAATGATATTTTAGTGAATGTTTATATGAAATACATTAGGAAAATTATACATCATATCAATCACAATATGAAAAAAATAAACCCTAATGAATAGTTTGGGGTTATAAAAACAGATCCACCAAAAGACCAATAGTAAAAAAAATCTTAATGAATCAATGTTTGTTAGTAGATTTCCAAAAATATATCAAAATGCATAATTACATATTAAATTATTAAACATGAATGAATTAGAATAAAAATAGTGAATGGATTTTTGATGAGTAGATTTATTACCTTAGGAAACCTATTAGGACTAAATAAACCTATAACCAATATTATCAATGGGATAAAAAATACGTTGAGTTTTAAAATGATAATGAGAAAGAGAGAGGAGGTCATGTTTACACAATAGAAGATTGGGGGATAACTGACATTTTAATAAATTTAATAGTTAATTTATTAATTGATTTTATATTTATAAAAAATATTCTAAGGGTATATGATACCATTCCAAAAATAATTGTGTACTCTTTTCGCCACCAAGTACACAATCTATTAGCACCGACAAATCAATGTTCCGTGCATGGGAACCCCCTTCTTTGATAAGGCAACTAAGTATCTGGTACTAAGGAATCGTTTAATTTGTGTTTATTGACTCATTTAAATGTAGTGATATCCAACTACTAAACCACATACAAATACATAAAATAAATAGGATTTTTTTAAAATTTATACAAATTCATTCAAAAAATGGATAGATGTTGTTAAAACCACGACAATATATTGAATATTGTCCTTGATATGCATTACCTAGAATCCTAGAGACTCATCAATGAATAAATATTTCCATTTTTCTTACATTATAGAATCATTCTATCATGTATCATCTTAAATACATCTATGATACCACTACACACATGCTAGAGAAATCATCTTCACACACTTGTAATTTTCACTCCAATATATAATAAAAACTAGTCTCACGTTGAACAATAGTTTTGGTTCCATGTCAACCTCATCATAGTTAATCAATTAGTATTAATTATTATTGTATATATTTCATTAAGATACTAGATTCCTAAAAACACATTTACCTATATTGAGTAGTGCCAATATCCCCTTAATTTTCATATGGTAGTAGCCCAAACATGAAAAACCATAGAAGAAAAATTTACCACCCATATAGAACTCAATCAGATGAAATATACTCTTTATGACTAAATGATACATGAAGTACATAGTCAATGACCACTTCTAGATCAACCATAATTTCTTTGATGTATCTTTTATGAAACCCATTCTAATGAACACTGACTCCCCATCCTATACCCAAAATAATAGTTATTTGAATAGATTTATAATTAGGACACAAAGGTATCAACTAAATAAATAATTTATAAAAATTATTTTTTGAGAAATCGTTTATATCATGAGTAATATCCCATAGAACACTAATATAATGGGCATATTCTCCTAGAAATTATATTAAGTATTGGAATGTGAACTCAAACTACCCACTGGTCTGAGGATAGTAGGTAGTGTTCAATTTCATATATATTTCCAATTCTCTCTATAAACATTTCAAAAAGTGTGATTTCAAATAGAAATCATTGTTTGAAATGAAACCATAATGTACATAATTATGATTTATAATCTCATAGACAAAATGTACTACATAACTAGTTAATGGGAATGGTCCCCTGAAAGTAATTTAATTTAAATCCTTCATAAACCGGTCCAAAATAACCCATTAAATGTCACTAGCTTGAAGAAACCCCATTAAACACATTACACAATCCATTGTATCATGACAGCACTTCCACTCAAGAAAGGGTAGTTACAAGTGGAGCACTAGTGCTATGATTTTTCTAGGAAATGAGTAATCCATCACGAAACTAACCCAGGTACAACATTCGTTATATGGGGACACTAGTACCACTAAAACATATCATCATAAAACTTCATTATAACTAGGTGAACATATTATCAAGAGTCTGGTGAATCCATCATTAGAATCTTATGATTAATTATAGGGACTATGAATTGATTCTTTATATAAAATACCTCATCAACATCATGATACCTATCAAGTGTTGTATCCCAACTATATATAATTACCCACATCAACACGTAATAAAATTGATATATTTAACCTTATTTCACCCACTAAAATACTTTGGTGGAAATATTTCTTCATAGCATGGTCTCTCTCCCTGATACTATAGAACTTAAATTGAAATCCCAATTGTGACCCTAATTTTTATGATAAGACTATACAACATTTCAATGTTAAGCATCACAATAGTCATATATTCAATGATCAAATCATTTAGTTTCTTGCAATAACATGGACCATACAATAGTTATACATAATATAAATTATTCATTTATTTAAAATCCATCTTATTTACTTGAATAAATACAATGTTTCCCTATGTAAATAGAGTATCCTAAGGATATACATCAATGAAATAGGTCTTCATGATACCATGTAAGAGGATGAATAATGGAAATGAATAATTAAAACAAGGGTGAGCTTAATCATAATAACATAACATTATTATATGAAAATAATAAACATCAAGAAGGAATCATTTTATAAATTCAAGGATTATGGCCTTGCATAACAATGGAACATTATATCGTATTGGTCAAATACCGCACATAGTGGTGAACAATGCTAGCATCATGTTCACGCATAAAATATATGTATAATAAAAACATCATCAATGTGACAAAAGATAGAATTATTTTCATATAAATAAATATAATCTTATGATGTATATCACATTTCCAAATTCATTGTAGGGTTACATAATTTTAGACCCATCAGTCACTTCATAATATTTACATAATCATGCATGCCATTTAGAATGTATAAGAATAATAATCATGACATAACCCATGAAAAATAATTTATATCATAAGTATTTCATATATAATTATTTCATTAATAAATTTTGTGATCCCAAATGAATAAGGGAGAACATATATTTAATAAACATCATAATTCTGGAATACATGAAAAATAGTTCCAGAGGAGTACAATTTGTGTTTATTAAGTAAAAATTTCTTTTTTTAAAATTGCTATATTTGGCTTTAAAACAAGGTGTAATTATTTATCTCTTTAGTCGGAGAACATGTTTTATTATAAAATATAGGTTTTAAAAAATTGATTTCAAAAATATTTGGATAAGAAATTTTTACACCTTATTTATTTTACCTCTATTTTAAATGGAATATTCTTATCACCTTCCAAACTAGGAACTTTTCTATCCTTTTCTATATACAAAAAAAGTTCTTTTACCTAGTGTGGCTTGTATGTATTTATCTACCATCATTTCATTGAAGCCTAAATATCATGATTAATAGGATATATTTTAATGAAAATAATATTAAAAGAAATTTTCAACAAAAATTTTTTAAAAGGTTTTTAAAAAAAAATGATATTTTTCACAAGAATATTTTTTAAATTTATTCATTTATTTCCACAATGATAGAGCCCTCTATTTTTATTCTACATGGGATATTTTTTGTTCCTATAATACTTATTCTTCCTTTGAATTGTTCATGATTTATTTTTTCAATGATAGTAATCACATTCACTATCACGATTCTTTATTGAATTAACCTTGATATATTCAACTTTATATAATAATTGAGCATTGAATTTTTCCTAAATATCCATTTAATATATCATATATATTACTATTTACAAAATAGTACACCATTTTTCATATGGTGTTTACTTTAAATGTGATTTGATTAAATTTGAAATTGTTGATAAATCACTATTTTTCATTCAATATTGTTAATTGGTAAGGAATATTAGTAATTTGATTATTCGTTATTAGGAATGTTTTGGACTAGAAAATTTCAGTGGAGCTTGGAAGTTTTAAAGATCTTTGATGAGTTGATTGGTTCTCATGAGAAAAATAATTGCACAAATGGGATTCTACCCTTAGTTTTAAATCATCTTGCAAAATTTATTAATGGTAATTGGCATTATTGTGCCTCAAACATGATGTCCAAAAATTAATAATTTCACTCATATTAGTTTCATTAATTATCCATCTTTGAGATTTTTATTTGACATATCTATGGATATAGTGCATTTCATTTCATTGATTAAATATCGGGTATTTTAGTTGCATACCTTAAAATAGTTATTTTCCTTATCTATATATTTAAATGGCATGTATTTATAGTTATTACTATGCCATATTGTTTTTATACATCCATTAGGTTTATTGATTACATGTTATGTGTTTTCTATTAATTACAATGCCAAAATTTTTAATCTCGTTGATTCATTGTTGTTTATGCTATAATTTTTTCTTATTGGGCATTTGAGATCACTCTTGTTATGTTTAATTACTCAAGAATCCATGAAGTCTACTAAAAAATTTATGTATTTACTATATGGAATATAGTTATCCTAAAATTTATTTATTTGTAACGAATAAAAAAATTATATTTTAATTAGTGTCATCATTTATAATGCAAGACTCATTTATGTATCTTGTTTTCCAAGTATACTAAACCGATCAGCCCTTTGGGTCTTCATTACTTATAATTATGCTAATGTAATTGATAACAGACACCGCCTCTTGGCTATGTGGGGACATTTCTCTACACTTTTTCTAGTATTTTCTTTAAAGTGTAATTTTGGATATTATTTGATTCAGTTTCATCCCTTGGTTTTTTCTAACTCTCTACTCTATTTGAAGTTGTTAGTAATATAATGGGAGATAATGGAAGTTATAAATGTTTCAAAAAACATTAGATAGAATCATTAATTGATTAATGGAACGTTTTTAGGGGTACTGAATATATATAAAATGTGCCATGGAATTTGGTCATCACCTTGATAGTTTTTATTCCTTGTTAGTTTGATAGGACTACCCTGAAATGGGACGGTTCTATTAGTTCATCTTAGAATTCTTATTACTAATTCAGATTATGCTCTTGGATTATTAAATACAGATTATGGTTAATGTTTTTTCTCTTGCATCCCTATGGAGATACCCTAGGGTTTTCTATTAATGAATGTTGTCATGGAAGGTCATATAGTAATCATATATGAGAAAACAATTACAACATTTAGGATGTGGTTTTTCATTTCTATCTCCTCTAAGAATCAATACATTAGATGGAGTGTTTTTTATGTAATTTGGAATTAGATAGTAAGAATTTAATAGTTTTTTTACCTATTTTGGGATTTATTGACTTTCTCACCATGTTATTTATTTTTATGGAACTGATTATTTAACTTGGATCTGCATAACATGTTCTATTGATATTGTTATGATATAAGATGTTAGGAACCAAAATTGGGGGTGACATGTAGACTATATATTTCTCACCATATATGTGGGAACATTATTAGTCATGTAGAACCTAATGTATACATTTAGGTATACAATATTTTAGATAGTGGTTTGTCCAGAGGCATAGTGTTTCTTGATCATGTGTGACAGCTTGGGGGATTTTAATGACCTTTCTAGAGAAACCCATCAGTTGTTAGTGGCCGGGTATGAGTCATGGCTTGTGGATAGATGTTTTTATTTATTTATTATATATATATAGACATCCTTGTTGAAAATAAGCTGAGATTTTTTTTCCATTACCATGATTCTATATGCTTCATTACATTTGTTGTATTATGCTTTTATTTTATTTATATTTTGTACTCTAATGTTTGTATATATATATATATTATTTTACAAAATTATGACACACAAATATAAAATTATAGTCTATACATGGAATCTGTTTAGTACTTCACTACTATTATAAAACTATTATTACTAATGGAGGTGTGTGTCAGTAATTATGGAAAGCTGGATCGGGTGACATGTTATCTCAACATAGTTTGGTTCTATAAAGTTAGCCTAGGAATATAATTTCATATGTTTTAATATATATTCATAAATCTAATCATATAAGGTAAAATAATTATGCAATTAATTATTTATTTAATTAAAACCCCCAATACCAACCCTATTCAATCCCCATTATTGCATCTAATTTGGTATAGTAATAAACATGAAATAGAGGTAGGATAATAGAGGTAGGATAGCTTGGGAGGGGAGACCAAATGGGATGAAATTTTGGATATGAAGTATGATGGATGTGTATGAATTTAATCTCAAGGGAATAATTCCCTTTTAATTTTTAATTAAATTTTCCTTCAATAATACTTTTATATATTTATTTTTCATTTTTTTCTTGACATTTAATTTCAATCACAGTATTTTTAATGTAGTATTATAAACATTATTACCTTTTTTCATAATTCATATTGGGATTCAAAACTAGGTTTTTGGTAATTGTATCCCCCCAAGTAATGTTGTGATTCACATCATCACATCTCATAGTCACCAATGATGTGATAGTGAGGGAAATGATAAGGGAGTGAATGTATGAACTACAATGATTGATCGTACTATGGGATGTCAATGATGATATTCATGATAGATGATGGGATGAGTTAGAGATGTTTGTGATGGATTCTTTGGAATGAGTTAGTGTCTTGAAAATTTGTAGGGATTCTATGTAAAATAGTGGTTTCATGGTGGTGCTTGACCCCTACAAAAAGATATAAAGAGAGATAACTGATTGATGAGAGGGTGGGGGAATAATATGGGTGATGCTTCCAACTTCTATATTTATTATATATAATATATTAATAATATTATTTTTGTTATTATTATTAATGATTATTATTTTGTTATATTTTTTATAGGATGGATTGAAAATCTATCAATACTAACATGAAGTAGTCATTGAGATGAATGTTTCAGGACCAATATCTGAATAAATAAATTTTTCTTATAAAAAGGGTCCAGGGTCTTCTTGTGGATCACCTATCATAAATCATACAATGAAACACATGTTTTTCATTTGATATTTATTTTTATTAAATTAGATAACTATCCTATGTATTTTTCTATGAAAATCATAATAATTCATTTCATTTGGACTTATTATGTAGTTTACATGATAAGATATAACTATTTTTAATTTATATCTATTTGATAGATAATAGATTTTTGGATAATTCTCAATCATTCACATTTCTATCAAGGTCTCTATAAGGGACTCATATATGGATGTGAAAATTGATTATTTTCCTTCCACGTATACCCATAATGTGAGAGAAGGTGCAACTGGTATTTACTAGATGATATGGAGAGGAAAATTTAGGTAAGTTACTCAAGGTTCCTTGTTGATAATATATGCATTGGATGGTAGTTATCCTCTATCACATTTATCACCTTGTCTATTGAAATTGGTATCATGCTTTGACTATAATTTTATTTAATTATTTATTTATCTTGGGTCTTATCACTATTTTTATAAATTCAATATTTATATTTAAAAAATTAGATTATGGTTGAAAATTTTCTAGTATGGTTATTTCTAGAAATGATGACCTTATTTACATTACTTTTAATTTTTATATAATGGTTTTTCATTATTGTAAAATGGTTTGTTACACTATTTAGTCCAACCATATAGCATCTAAGGGTTTCATATTAAGGTTTTATAGTTTGTGAACAATTTATTAGATCATGCATCCAAAACAATCAATGTTACCAAACTAGAAAATTATTATTCTATTTAATATAATAATTATTATTATTATAATCTAAATATAACACCTCTTACACTCCCCCATACAAATCGTCCTCCCTTTCCCCCCACTAGTCTCATGTGTCTGTGAAAAATGCCTCCTCTATGGTGTGTGCATCCCCTCCTCTTCCACCATTATTCTAACCAAATTTTTTTACCATGATGATTCTAGTTATTTTGGTAATACATCATCTCTCACTCTTCTTTTACCACTTGATTTTTCTTTTCCGTTCACTCCTGCAACTTTAGGCCCAAACAAATTTGGGCTTTTTTTCTTATTTCATGTTATATTTCTTTTTAGGGTATGTGATGTCCCCAATGGATCACATTCAACCTATAATAAAATATTTGGTCCCTCTCCAACATTAATTTTTCTATTTTTTGTAGTTTTCCACTTTAATTTAAATTTAATTTTATGATCCTTACCTACATGGGGTTTTAATCTCTTGTTTTGGTTAAAATTGATTATACTTTTTATAAAAAATGATGATTAGAAAGATAATCAGCCTTTAAATTAGTGATAATTAATTAAAAATATTCCATAAATAGAACATTTTTCTAAGATTATGTTTTAAATAAATCACCTAACCAAGTTCTTAAAAAATAACAAAATGTTATTGCTATTGATTTATGTTGCTATTAAAAAAATATCTTTAATTCTTTAAATTAATTATTTTTTTAATCACTATTTCAAGTAATACATAAAATTATTTGATTTAATAAAATATTTCAAATAGAGTGTTAAATTTAAAATTTCCCTCTTTCATGTATCTTTTGAACCACTATATGGTTTTACCCATATATTTTGATATACAGATACATATCTTTGTAATCAGTTGTATGGTAATATGTGGATTCATGCACTAAATAACATATATAGGGACATAAGTATGGGTATATGACTTTTATGTTAAGAATGATAACTTTTCAAATTTATATGTGATACCCAAGCATGATTTTCAAAGGGTTATTTAAGTATATTTTCAACAATAAATTTCAATTCATGTTTTTCAATTTACATAATTAATATTTAACAATAGTTTGATTTGAAAAAGATCCCTTGGATATTATTTGTTAATAATCTACTAAAATGGGTAGATTTTTGGTTTAAAATATACTCTTTATAGTTCTTGTTCAAGTAGGTTTATTATAAAATGTTTATGTTCCTATTGATGTTACATTGTGTTATTATATGACTCAAATTATCATTCAAATCACATGGGGACCCTCACACATAGGCTAAAAGACTAGTTAATATATGATGGACAAATGTAATAGGGATCTAGACTAACCTCAATAATATGATCATGGTACAACACTAAATAAATTGAATTTCGATGTGATATGGATGAAAAATCATTCATGTGAATGGTTATATATATATAATTGTAGTTTTATCATCAAGCCTATGATGATGTTATAACATAAAAATGGTAAAATGAACATTACATTATTCTTCATTGTTTTATTTATAATATAAATTTTTTCACTTAAATAATTAAATTGTTTAAATTTTTGAAATGTAAATTTCACATCTCATGTAATGTGTTTATTATGTTAATATTTGGAAGGAATGTCTTGTTGAAAATTCATCTCCCTCTTTGTTTTAATTAAATATTATATTAAAAAAGATGAGAAATTTTCTTTGTTTCATAATTAAAATGCTCAAAATAAACCAACATTTATAATTATATATCATAGTATCATGTAAAAGACCTTTTATTTTAAGATTACGCATGTCTAGTGGTTTACAAGGAATACCTACGATGTTTTATACTAATTCTTATCATATAATTTTAGTATGATGTTATAGATCTCTTATTTCTAAAATGGTCTTTGTGATATTTGTTATGGATTGTGACTTATATAGGTACCAAGAAAAATGACCATATTTTTATTTGGTTTTTTCCCTCAAACAAAGTATCCAATTATGATTTATTACTTAAATCTATAGAAGGAGGTTAGAGAAGCTAGATGGAGGCCAGGAAGGAACCAGAACCTGGTTTAGTTTTCTATGCAGTGGAGGTAGTTAGGGGATGTAGAGTGATTGTTTTTTTAATTTGTGTTTCTTTTATAATCTACATAGAGATTATTTATCCCAAAATATTTCACATTTACTAGATGTGGGATATACAGATGGGTTCTATTTAATTTTATATAAATTCATAATCCATTTGTGGGAAAAATGGATGTGGTGTGTTTATTTTTCGGTGATTTACAATGTACTTAATGGTAATATTTCATTTTATGGTTCTTTATGAAATCATTTAATTGCATTAAATGAAATAATTAAAAAATTAACCTTCATAATATAGAGATATGAATGAGTGGCTTCCCTGGTGCTTGCTCCCTCTTCAATGCATTCCTTCAATCTGACAGATGGAAAAGCTATGGATCCTTCTATTATGGATCCTCCCTTACGATGGATGAAGATTTTCCTTGGAAAGAATTGGGATGGACTCTAGGGGTGATGTCCATTATGGTATCATTTAATGATTTTTTTGTCAAGCATTGTTTTCTTTAGCGACCTTTGGAGGGGGTGGATCTTCTGGATTCTGCAAGTCCTTTGGGTATTTTGTTGATCATTGTGGAGCCAAGGGCTAATGGGTTGTTGGATGGGTTACCAGTGGGGGAGCATTTTGGTTAGGAGCTTCTAGATGAATCCTCCTTCTATAATTTTACTCTGGTATCCCGTTTTGGTTACGAAAATCCATCACCCAGCTTGTTTAATATCATTGTCAACTCATGGGGTCTACGGCATCTTTTAGTGGGATTCGAGCTTTCTATAGTGGATTTTTGGATTTATCTATTTTCTAGGGTTTTTGTGGTAACATTGATATGTTATGATCAGAGTTGTGGTTCTTCAATTTATTCATTATCCTAGTGGTCTTGATATTTCGACTTTGATTGGTAATATTCATCATTGGTTATCTAGTTAAGCCTCTATGGTCTCCCTCTTCCCATGCAAAACCCAGTGATCCTGAATGTGGTGGTCTATTCTCTAGGTTCATTCATCTACTCTGATTATAACACCATGTTCTTTTAACTAGTGGATAATCCATGTAATCATGTAGAGATGGATCTTTTGGTGGGACAACCTCACACATTCTGTTATGGGAGGATGAAGGTTTTTGGTGGTGGAAGCGGATCTTCTATAACCCTCCTTCTATGTTTTATGTATTTTTTTGGTTTTCATGGGAATTCAGTGGCGGTCTATAGGAAAATAAAACTAGAGGAGAGATAATCGGTTATTGGCATTAAAGTACGCCAGGATAGGGGACTATCGTGTATGGTTGTGGCTAGGACAAATAGTGTTACTATTTGGGGGGGGGGGGTGGTTTGATTTTCAAATTCTTGTGGTGGTCCCTAATGGCCTGAGGCTTTACCTGCCACATCATTCCCTTCAGATGCGGGCTTCCTTTAATCAGGTGTATTCTTGGATGTGGACCCAATTGACCGGTCCTCTGGCCCCCTTACAAATACCAAAACCTCTGACAGCATCATCTTTCTGATAAGGGATTCTATGGTTTCATGGGAAACTAGTGACTTTCTCTCTTGCTCTTTCTTGTGACCTCTTAGGTCATCGATAACTCCTTCCCCAATGTTTCGCATCATATCTTAGCAATCCCTTGAGTTCATGCAAGGATCCTTGGTTAGTAATCTTGAATCGGCTGTCAAAGGGATACCATAAATGGATATGATCTCTAATGGTGTGGTAAAAGTGATCCATTTCACATGGGCATAATCTCAATGGTTACAATTGGTTTCTCTTGTGCTTGAATATGTTGTTGTGAGACCTCTGGAAATGTCTCTGGTACATAGGATCACACTGTAAGAGGATCGAGAAAGGTCTCTTAAGAAGAAGGTTCTTACACCCAAGAGATTCACTTCCTTGGATAGACCATCATGGACATTCCCCAATAAAATTATAAGGATAAAACTATGTTTCCATCTCCTTATCTCCCTAATGTTTCTAGAAAAAAATGTTGATGGTGTTTTCCTAACTGCTCCCTCTGCTTATTTGGAATGCCCAAGGCCTTAGGGAAAAAGGGAAGTGCGCCTTTATGGCCTATAAATCCAGGAAGCAACAGTCATCTCTTATATAAATTATTGAACCCAATCATGATCCATGCAAGATTCCACCACTTGTTAGTAAAATGGTCCATCTAATGTATTCGCAAGTATTCCCTAACAACACACACATATAGGTTTTTTGGAAGGAGCCTTTTCCAGTGGATGTGGTGACTATTGCTTCCCATTGCATTAATAACAAGATCTCATGCAATGTGGTGGAGGTTTTCTTCCTTTTTTATTCAGGAAATGACCCTCTTCGGAGATTGGACATGTCGAACCATCTAGATTCATTTAAAACAGTCACCCTCCTATAGTTCATTGTGGATATTTCAATTCAATCATGGACAAATCATAGAAAAATGGTGGTTCGTCAATTTTCAATGGTGAAATGTAAGACATTTGGTATTTCATTTCCTCTACGAGACTTTGGAATCTGAGGTTCATAGTTTTGAAGTAAACATGGTGCAACAATCAAAGGGGACCTAGCCACATATGGATCCATCTTGATAGATTCCTTATGATCATTCAGGGTTTGGACCCCTTCTCCCAGTGGCCGGTTACTCATATCCCTCAATCACTCTTATACCATGCTATATTTCTTATGGATCTCAAGCAGGATGTCTTGTAGACTCGTGATTTCCATTTCTCTAATATCTAGTATCAAGGAAAGAGATTCATGCTTATACAAAATGACTTGTGTGATCACATGGGGACTAGGAAGTCCAAGTGTTTTTTTGTCTAACTACATAAAACACCTCAAGGAGAAAATTTAGTGTTTTCTGGAATGTTGGCCTCATGATGATTATGGGGTGGATAGTATTCAGGAAGATATTGTTATATTAGTGGATAGTCTTCAGGAAGAGTGTGATGATAAAACCTTTTTTATTCTATGTGATAAATGTTCCATCCTACCTGAGAAACTGTCAGTTGTTGAATGGATATATAAGAAAATGTCTTCTGAAAGGTGGATGAGGGATAGGGACTGCAACACATCCTATTTTGATGTACGTATTAAGGATATGAGAAACGTGAAGATCAATATCAACCTAGGAAAGTGATTTTTTATGTCAAATGTGGAGGTGGCAGGTCAAATGGTGCTTGAGCATTTAAAAGGGATTTTTGCTGGGAGATTCTCTCCATATAAGAATTTTCTCAATGAGACGCATCAGATGATGATTTTTTGGGATGTAAACCTTAATTGGTGGATGGTTCAAGTAATGTATTCATTCCCCATTTACCTATGGTATTGGAGACCAAGCGTATGGTCTTTAATCTACCTCGTGACATCACCCACGTCTAGACGGCTTACCTAGGGCTTTCATTATGGCATCATGATAGGTGGTTATTCCTCATGTTTTGGAGGCAGTCCAAGACTACTTTTTTTGGTGGTTAGTTGATTAAAAGTGTTTATGCTTCAACAGTCATTCATTTTCAAAAGGTGAAGGGTACAAATTTCCTCATCCAATAACATCCTATTATCCTTTTTAATTTATCTTAAAATATTTTGACATTTTTGGGACCAGGTTGAATGAAGATGAAAGTTTGAAGAGTAAGCTTTTGCAGAGTGTTGTGTTTTGTTGTCAAATGAGATAAATCAATTCACTTTGTAGAAGGATCATAAATCAGACGATGCTTTGCTGGTATGTATTTCACACAAATCATGAGTTAGGAGAACTTGTGATGCAAGCCTTATGAAGGAAAGGGGGATAAATGATGATGCCAGTCAAATAATGTTTTGATTGGAAGGAATGATGCTGCTGGAAGATAGGAAAGATTCAGTTCCCATTGCAACTCTGACGATGCTTAAGCAAATCTATCAAAGGATAAATATCACGATAGTGGGATTCATGATAAGAGCAGAAGAATGGTTATCGGAAGCAGTAAAAAGACAAAATGGCAAAGCAATTGACAATCTGGGGATGGCAGAAATGCACAGTTTAAGGTGGCACCGTTTTCTAGTGTTTGCCAAATTTTAGGGCCTGAAAATCGGGAGATGAAGAAATGTTCTTGGCAATGGATGTTGCACATAAGATTGAAGATGTTTTATACGTGAAAAAGAGTTATTCAAGGTCAGAACGATGAAAAATGACAAAGGAATGGAGTGCACGGAAATTTAGGCACGTTTCGCGCAAAAAAAAAGTGGTGTGCGCAATATCTGCGGGATGCGCGAAATAGTAGCGGGTTGCGCGAAAAATCTGCGGGATGCGCGAAATATTGGCATGGTGCGCGAAATTGAGGAATGAAGTTTTCGCGCAAATGATGTTTAGAGACCAGAAGATCAAAAATTGGAAAAGGCATATAATGCGCGAAATATTGGAGCAGTGCGCGAAATCTGATGTTGCATGAAAGATTGGGTTTGCGCGCAATGTGGAACGCGGTGCGGAATTTTGCGCGCAATTGGTGCTTCATGCTTAGAAGGATGAAAAATGGAAAAGGCATGAGGTGCGCGGAATATTGAAGCATGGAACGAAATATGAAGTTGCATAAAAGAGTTTTTACGCGCATGGAGGAGGTTTTACGCGCGGATTAGTGTTTTTCGCGCGGGTTCAAAAATTCCTATAAATATGAGGCTAATCCTTGTTCGTTGTTGATGCTCGACACTTAGAAGAAATCTCGAGCTCTGGTGCACGTAAATTATATGCTAAGTGAGTTGCGCGAAAAGGAAGAAGTTTTCATGAAAATAGAATAGTTGCGCGAAAACTTGAGAAGTTGCGCGAAAAGAGAAAAAGTTGCGCGCAAAAGGATAGGTGCGCGAAAACGTTTTTTGCACCAAAAGGGTTTTACGCGCAAGTCATTTGAATTGCGCACAAGTCACCCTAAAGGCTGCGTGAAACATTTGGGGTCTTCGCCCGTATTCAGTTTTGCGTAAGAGGGTTCTTACCGGCTTCTGGGTAAGAAAGTGAAGATTTGTACTTTAGAGAATACATCTGTTCAATTGTAAAGAAGCACTGAAACATTGTGTTACCCTATTTGTGCTAAGAGGGAGCACATGCACTATTAGATTGTTTTTAAAGTGCTGCACGAGTGTAAGGGTATATCCTACTCGTTGTATTCCACATCAAAGGATTGTTTTCTAGTGGATTGTGTGGTATTGGATTGTTTCCATACCATACCATGGACATAGCTACTCTTGTTGAGTAGTGAACCTTGTAAATTTTGTGTTCCTGTGGTTGTGTGTGTTTAGCAGGGAAGAAACTCTTTAACAGGAGGAGAAGGTTGTTTCAAAAAGGGGGAAACTTAAAAAGAAAAAGATATCACTTATTCACCCCCTCCCCCTCTCAGTGATACTTAGATCCTGATTGGGAACTTCAGACATATCTTTTTCAATGAAATTGAGTGGGGTAGTTATTATGTTGGTTTTGAGGGAACAACAAGTTTTTTTGAAAGGATAGAGCATTCAGGGGGATGTTGGGATAGCTTGTGAGCAGGTTAATGATATCAATAAGAGGTCAGTGAAATCTAATGTTATCCTTCAAGGGGATGTGGACTAGTCTTATGATAAAACTGAGTGGATCTTCATCATCTATGGGAAGCATAAGTATGGATTTCAGGAATAGTTTTTTGATCTATGATTTATGTGATTATCATCCTCTTTGCTTTCCTTATCTATTATAGGGACGTGATTTTGTTTTATTAAGTATTTTCATAGGGTTTATTATGGAGATCCATTTTCTAAAATCCCTCTTCATATTGTCTCAGGATTCATTATCTTGAAACCTCTATAGAGGCGTCAAAATTGATTGCATGGATCTATATTGTAGGAGGGGTGGAATAAAAGGTATTTCCAATTTAATTATTGTTGATGATATCATAATTTCTATTAATTTAAGGCATATGTCCTTACTTAATCTCATGGAGATTATGTCTATCTATGTGTACCTGAGTATTCAGGGTATCAACCCAAAGAATGTCCATGTTTTTACTCCCAACAATTGTTCTAGAAGGAATGTCAAGGTAATTCAGGACATCCTAGGCTTCCAAATGGTGTATATTCTACTGTTGTATCTTGGGGTTATAATTTAATATGTCCTTATTAAGAGGAAATTTTTTTTAAGATATTATCAACTAGGTTCTAGGTAGTCTTTTCAATTGGAAAACAAGTTCTTATCATTTGGAGGGAGGGTTACATTGTTCAATAACATTCTGAACTCATTCTTGATGAATTTTTTTTGTTAATAAAGCCTCATAAATCGATCATCAGGTAGATGGGAAGAATTTTTACCTCATTAATTTGGGATTCCAACCAAGTGGGATGTGGTCACTAGCATTCCTAGTCTCGAATGTATAGTCGCATGGATGAAGGTGGAGTGGGGAACCGTGACCTTATTGAATTCTTACTGGGAATGAATGGTCATGAGGATTGGGACATTATTATGGGGGACTCTTTGTGGGTGTCTTTTTTTAGGAGGTGATACGGTTAAAAATGGAAAGAATCTGCTGTCCATGGATCTCAAATCTCGTTCTTGGCATAATGCATGTTCTCTCGCCTTGATTCTCTTATTGGATCTACTTGGTGGATCATTGGGAAAGAAGATTCCATCTTATGGAATGACAACAATGTGGGTGAGATGGTGGAATTTACAGGTTTCCTTTATCTAGATATTTCCATTAATGAGGTGAGCGTGAAGACTGATTTAATTTAATCTGGCTTTAATCCTGTTCATTTGTATGTTTTTGGAGGTATTATCATGAATGAATAACCAGACATATGTTTCTTAATGTGCTATACCTCATAAATTTTTTTTGCTATGGATTAAAGGATTTTGTTCAATTTAGTAAATCCTCAAGATGAGTGGTCATCAAAGGCATGGTGCAATGAGATTCCTACAAAAATGTATTTCCTCATTTTGTGTATGAGGAACAAGGCACTTCCAACTAACAATAATATTCGATGAAATGGAATACACTTGGGGTCTCACTTCTACAATTTTGATAATCCATGATACAAATCTAAACATAATATTTTTTTAGAGTAGTTGTGTGTCTTAAATATTGTCCTTATTCTCTACACATCCTTACATTGAGAGCGAGCAGTATTTTCATGGATTACTGGAATCATGGTTCCATGGTGTTTAGAGAAGTGCAATGGGATATAAATTTCAAGTAGTGATCCTATCAGGAAGTTTTTGGAAAATATCTGAGGTGGGGAACAAAGAATGGATATGATCAAAACGTTCTCTTTTGTTTCTTTAGTTGAGGTTATGGTCTCTAATCATTGATTTGGGACCGCAATTAAAGGGGAGTAATTTTTCCTTTATGATATGAAATTTTCTCTGTACACCTCGAATTCCTAGCAGGGTGGAGGGTTGTTGGATCGAGTGGATGCCTCCCATTGGATTCTTGAAACTGGATGTGTATAAGTCATCTATGGGTGGGATGATGAGTGGTGGTGGGGTGATTTGAGAATCACGTTTTTTACTTATCATGAAGTATAGTTCATTATATGGAAATGGAAATTCCTTGAGCTGAATATATGGGCTCCTCTTTCATGTATGATGATTTTTAGGAAGTGTGGTTTCTAGGTGGATAAGGTTGAGTACGATTCTGATGTTTTAGTGAGTTATATTCAGGGGCATCATACGGTGTTGTAGAATTTGAGCTATCTTATTCATAAATGCATGGAGGAGACTAACCACAGGAATATTTTTCAATATAATTAGTTGTAGGATAATTTCATAGAAGGCTCACTTGCTCATATGGGTAGTCCGGAAGAAGATAATGTTATTCATGGCTACTTAGGAACACTTCCTTTAGTGTGTAAGGTTTTTTATTCAAGTTTATTTCCTTAGTTTTTATCACTTTTCCCCCTTAAGGGTTACCTAGGATACAATGACTTCATTCCCTTCAGGTTTTATAAAAAATTAATTTTCAATTAGTGTAATAATAATAATGTCTGTTGATGTGGTCTAAAATTAAATGATAAGTATTAATGTAATTTTATAACTAACACATTTTTTGAATAAGTTAACACATTCACTAAATAATTCCATCAAAATATATATTTTAAAATAGAATTGATTGTATATGATGAATGTCGTTTTTGTTTTTTGAATAAGGTTAGTGTAGAATACTCTATAAACATTTTGATGAAGAATTAAAAGAATAATAAATTACCTATAAGTTTTTTAATATGTATTCATTATGATGATTTATAGAATGAGTTTGAATATTTATAATTATATTACATATTAAAATAGAGTCTATATTATATTTTCTTATGGAGAATTTGAGTTATTTTATGAAGTGTATAAGGCCTTCTAATTGATTATGAATTCCCTGGGGTGTTTATTAGTTAATTTCAAAACAAATTTAAGGGAGCCTTGTAAATATTATTACATGTCAAAATTTAAAATCAACACATATAAAAGTACATCGAATTTTTTTTACCTATTTTAGGGAAACCAATTGTTCATATAGGTATATGAAATAATGCATATTGTTTGTGTATAGGTGCCATGTTTAATGAGTAAGTGTATAAGGAATATTATATATGGGTAACACATGATATATTAGGATATCAGTCCACATGAATACATATATATATAATCTCATGTGTGGTTAACACATAATACATAAGGATCATGAGGCACCCTTGAAAGGGTAAACCTAAGGTTACATAATGGTATTGAGTTAAAAAATGAATTGTTAAAATGTAATCTTACATTGTGTATGGGTAAATAAAAGATTCAGTATGGGTACATAGAGATATATAAAGGGACATATCTCCTTACCAAATGGTAAACAAGATTTTTTAAGGCCTCATAATGGTAGATAAAAGCTTTCATAAGTGTAGTCAACAACTTCATAAGGGTTCCAATGAGTTAAGTAATGGTAAGAATAAATTTATTTTACCCATGAAAGAGTATATTGAGGCTTATGTAAGGATTCATATTAGCATGTGTTGTTGTAACCCAGCCTATGAAAATGTACTAGTGAGTTTCCATCACTCACATAATATTATAAATAATAGGGTACATCATATAGACAAGAATTTTTTTCTATAATGGAACACTATACTACCATGCTATATAGAAGTAGATGATACCACTCTATAGTAGGTAGTTTCTAATAACAATAATGAATTAAGAATTATACATCTAGTTCTGAAAAGAGGATGCAACTTGCAGTTATAAATAGGATTCTCTCTCTTAGGGTTTGATAATGAGAGCAGATACCACGTCCTTTTAACACTTGAATAATATTTTTATTTTTTCATTCAAAACGAGGGTATCTTATCACGTATAAAAGGGGGAATTAGTGATTTTTTATTATTATTTAGGGTTTCATATATATTCTCTTACACGGATTAGAATTGAGTTATTTTTTTAACCGACTACATTCAAAATATGAAACTCTTTATTCGTGTTGTGTGAAAATTGTATAACAATAGCTTGATGCTTCCATATGATATTATTGAAATCTACATGCATAAACAAAATACACTAACCTAATAAATCAAAAACTAAATATTAAACATAAAATAAAATATAAGAATGATTGATTCAATTATTTAGAATGGGATTTTGGATATTAAAGATGAGGTGGGGTATTTATTTTACCCAATGGATAAATTGGTAGTTATGCCCAACACACATGGGAATCAAAATCAAAGCCACATAATGTATTAATAATAAATATGCTTCATGCATATAAGGTATTAAAATGAATAAGATCAATTTTTTTTGTGATTTTAGATTCGATGCATGAATTGGTGAGGTGCATGTATTAAAGTCTGTTAAAAAAATAAATACCATTCTTCTTCTGGTATCTAAGATGATGAAGCCACTTCAATTATGAGATTCATGTAGTTCAAAATTCTCATACTAAAAATAAATATCACTTGATCCGTAATTATATGAAATGAATTTTAGATTATATTTATGTTAATTTTTATTAATTCGTTTAAATGTGTTGGAGAATAAAGTTCTATATCGGGTCCTCTATGTGTATTTACATTGAGAAAAATAAATATCTTGATTATGACCATTTTAATTACTAAAATAAATGATATATGACATGAACAATAATTTTTTTTATTAATATGATCCTGATATTATGAAAATATAAATATAAAAATGGGATAACTTTTGTGATGAATGATGGATCATTTTAGATAATGATATATACAGTATTGAAATGAGAATGAGTAAAAGATATAAATTAACACGAGAAGGATATCACTTCTACTTGAGATTTTAAAAATTGAGTATGAATAAATTGTAGGGTAAATTTCATTTAATATTCCTTGAATATTCTAATACATAGTTGATATATCATTACTAAAAAACATATAATATCTTAACATTTATTCTGTTATTGAAGATATTATTTTAGAATATCTTACTAAATTAGTATAGTGATATACAAGAGCTGATTGAATGATCTCATTCAAATGTTTATTAAAATATCTATTCAATAAAAATGGTTTGTAGTATAAATATATAAATTTATGAACTTGTAGTAGTAATAAAAACAATGATATATCAGACTAGTCAATTATACAATACTCAAAATTTTGTGTAAAATATAATTTCCTTATAATGACTATGAATTATATTTATAAAAAACGTATTTGAAACCCCATATGTTGATCATGGTATGGATTAGTTTCTCAGATCAATTGTAAATATAGTAAAATCCCTATTGCATGATGTTTCATTCATCGTAACATCATCGTGTACATTTTTTGTTGAGAGTGAACATCAAATCTATTTTTATTAATGGGAAATAGATTACAAAGAGAGATGGTCTAATTGAAACTAATGTAAAAAAAATTTAGTATTTGGGTATAATTATTCAACCCCCCAATCTATCATAAAAAAGTTTCACAATTCATCAAGACCCCCTAATTTGTATCATAGTTAAGGGATGCATCTTATTCAATCAAATATTTATTATGGTATATTTTTCAAGGTTTTTATGAAATGAATATTTTAAAAATATTATAAATAAACTAATGTTGACAAATTTCTCTTCACTATTTTTAATTAATAAATAAATTTATCTTCCATGAATCTCTAAAATATGATGTTGAGGAAAGTAAAGTTATTTATGAAGACCAAAATTATAGAATAGAAGGATCAATGATCTTTTATTAACTCATTTGACAATGTTCCTTTTGAATAATCTAGCTCAAGTTGTGGAGACTATGATGAAGATGATTCAATCAGAACTAATGTTAACTTATACTCTAAATATCAATTATATATTATGAATTTCATGATTAAGTGATTGTATACAGAATTTTTTTACATAATGATTCATGATGAAAAACAATGTCTTAATGTAAAAAAATAATAAATTGAAATAAGAAATGGATTGGAAATTCAAAAGGTTAAATTCTATTGTAGACCTCACTAATAGAAATCAAGAATATGTGACACAATTAAATTGAAATATATCACCAATTAAAAAATACTTGAGGTAGTATTTTTATTATTGTATCATTAGTAATATTTATTTGGTGAAATACTTAATGCACATGAATCATTACATAATGATTCCATAAAGGCCACATATGTTCTTATTGAATAAGAAGTTTATAAGATCAATGATCTTGATATTTTCAATGAATAAAATGTTTATAATGTTTTAATTCTAAAAAAATATTCTCTATAATAACACATAAAGTTACTATCAGTTACATAGAAATAAAATTAAAAGTTAATGATCAAATATTCAATGAACCCGACAACTCTTTCAATGATGTGAATAGACACAGACAATATCATATCAAAAAAAATTAAAACTGAATGAAAAGGTAGGACAACATTAGTTTAAAATAGAAATTTTTTTTCCACATCCTTAAATTCCTTGAACATGTGTTCAAATTTATATATTTAATAGAAACTCATGTTTAAACATCCCAATATTCTGAGAATTATTTTCCTGCCAAACATATAAATAGATTCAAGCCCTTCAACAGGATATATTTGTACTAAGTTTTGATCAGATTCATTCACATAATGAGAATCATATAGTTGGAAATAAATGATCAAAATCATTACCTGATCAAAATTTTATAATCTCATTGAATATGATAACACATAACCAAGTTAAATATATTTCTATTGATGTAGTTGCATATGCTAGGGTGTGTTTAAAATAAAATATTTTGAAGATATGGGTAGATAAAAATGATGATTAATCCACCAAGACAATAGTGGTGGATACTATATATATATATATATCAATTTAGTTAACTATAAAAATTAAAATTCAAATAATAAAATATAAATAATGAAATAACAAGAAACTAAATCTAGTAAAAATGGTACTACAGGATAATGAAAGAGATTTGATTGATAATATTTGTTCCAGCAGAAGTTTCGACATAATGTGGATGTTTGTTGTTATAGAATGATTATTTATAAAAACAATATCAGACAAATAAATAGGCGGAGAAGAGTTTATGAATTGAAGACACCTTATAAAAAAATAATATTCCACTAATGACAATGAATCATTTCACTAAATTTTTTTTAACAGAATTGAAAAGTTCTATGAGACTTAAAACACATGTCTCTATATAGAAGATTTTTTTCTATTGTAATAGCCATGAAGAACTCAAATGTTAATATATATATATATATGTGTGTGTGTGTGTGTGTGTGATAACATCCTATATAGAATTGGGTTATAAGGAATGGTGAACAAGATTCCTTAGATGATATATAGGCGAAGTATGGTGCTCAAATGGTAAAAATAACTAAAAAAATCCTAACAATATTGATAATACGTATTCCAAGAATTCCATTTCAACTAAAAAAAACTTATTAAAATTATTAATGTTCGAACATACCATGGAATACTAAAAATAGTCAATGTAAATTTATATGAAAAAAATTCATATAAAAGAAATGAGATAATAAATCTATTATACAAATAAGAAAAAAAATATTTATGGCCTTCTTAAATAATGATTTGATAATTCATAGATGAATATAAAATTAAAAACATTCATAATCCTTGTGAATATTATATGGTAAAATATGTCAAAAAATATTTCCTAAATATTTAGCTTGATGATGTGAAATTAGGTGTAAAAAATTAAAAATATTATGATGTAGAACATAACATACTAAAGAAAAATGAAAAACGGGTTATTATAAGTGACAAAAATAACAAATTTTATGAGAAATTATACAAAAAATTAAACTCAGGTGATTTAAAAATAAAATCAATGATAAAGTAGACTACACACTGTTCAATAACTTTTATGACTCTTATACGTGATTAAGATGATATATTCAAGACATAAAAACCTAATCCAAGGAAGATATGTCATGACTGGAACATGTGAAAATAAAAATTTCACTCATTTTAATGATGAATGAAATTAAATTTTCCTTTTATATAAGATTTCATATAATATTATAGGTAGCTGATAAAAAAACATGAAGACTACCATTAAATTTAGGGATATAGGTAACAGTCTCTAGGATGAGATTATGTAATCATCCCTAAATCACTTATTAGGTATATCATCATTGTTTCACCATATTACATAACTTCTTATTGTGTATTTCTAGTCTTATGTTTTAAGGAATTAAAGGTAAAATTTATTCAAAAGTGTAGAACCTAATGAATAATGTTTACCACAACAAGTTGGTATGATTATTCATGAACTGAATGAAAAACATGAATTATTTCAAAATAGTGGATCATTAAATGGAAAATCATGGAGTTTATGGGAATAAATTATCCACCACTTAAAATGATATTGGTATATCCCATTAGTGGTTAAACATTTGAGAAATGAGGATTCCATAGAATTTTATGTGAACCTTTATTTTTCAGATATCCTAGTAATAATTGAGGTTATAGTACTTCAATCACAACCTCATTGAACACTCATAATAGTATAGATTACATTTACTAAGAGGGAGTCCTTATTTGATAAAATTATGAGACAATATGGGTTACAATATTTTCATCACTTGAAAATAAATTCTTTTAATATTCTTGTGTTAGTATATAATTCATGATAATTTTTTATATAGACCCCATTAGAGGTATAAGAAATTTATAATATTGATATATCATGAATGGTTGTTAATGGACTCTATAGGAGACCATGGTTGTATATCTCTTATTTTCTACATTCTTTTAACTATGTAGTCATATAGTATACCAAATAAATAATTGTTTCCAAGAGAATCCTTTTATTTCATCACTCCAAGATAATTATTCAAGAATAAATCATTTAAGGGATGAAAACATGTCTTCCTAAAATTGATGTGATGTGAACTCCCCAATTATCCAATGTATTTCATTAACACTAATGGGGAAAAATAATTTGGGGACTAAAATTTTTCTTTAATTATGTTATTTTATTTTGAAAAGTAAAAAGGGGGAGATTTTTTATCCCTATTAAGTGTTCCTTTTGTTTTCAATGATTCATTTTTTGTTAATATTCTATATTTGAGGTGTTTTTAATTTGATAAATGTTGTAGATTAATTTAAAGGTATTAGATATCATGAATTATAAATTTTCCTTTATATTATTTGTGAATGTTGTCAAACTAGTACCATGTACAACAGGATGTGTTAATAGACTTGTTTAACTAATAAAATTTTTACAACAATTAAAGAATCAATTTGATGAATAATTTTAAATTTTAAATTTTCATTAGGAATTGATTAAATATCATGTAATGAAAACTCATTATTTCTTGAGGGGAAGTGATAATTTTTATAATGATTTTTTGAGTAATATATTAAATAAGAATAAAATTGTTGAAAAGAACTAAATATCATGATTAATATTGTTAAAATATCTTTTAGAATTTTTAATTAAAATAAAATATAAATTAAATAGGACATAAGATTTTTTATGTTAAGAATTTTATTTTTAGTATGATGTGTTTGAGGGAATTATATTAAATCAGATGGTCTGAATGTGTTTTCAATTTATATCAGATAACTATGTAAATGTATAAGATTAATTGTATTACTTGTATAAGTGTCATTGTCACCTATTTAAATGTACCTTATCATTTCTATACCTATATAAGGGTAATAAAGACTATGTATAGTTACATGGAAGCCTGTTTAAGGTTTCTGATCGAGTCCTAGGGGATGGATAATGGATGTATACATAATGTGTAATGCTATAAAATATCCATTTTATGGTTGACACTTTCTACGTAAGGATGCTAGGACACCTACATAATGGTATGCATGACATTGTGTATGGGCACCGAGTTGATAGGTGTGTTGCGTAAGGGTATTCATACCTTGAAAAGGGGAACATGGAAGATCACATATATGTATACAGAAATGTTTCAATATAGATAAAGTCTTGTGTAAAGGTGTTAAAGTGTTATGAAAGATATTAAATGGTATATAGAAACATGTATATGGGTATCCAACACGAACATAAATGTACCATTGACTTTTTTCTGGGTAAGGGAATGTTTATTATACATTATTAATATTATCATGAGGCTTGTTTAAGGGTACATAGAGGCATTCATAATGATAAAACAACCTATTTAAGGGTATATTATATAATACATGGATCATATAATAGTAATGAAAAATACTATTCAATAGTGAAAATATTGTGTGTAATTGAAGGAATATGCCACCAACAACATTGATAGTAGAATATTATACCATACGACAATCTGATGTTTCTACATCAAAGTTTAATGGATAGAGATAATGAAAGATATGAAGAGATAATGATAATGTTAATTTATAATACGATACACTATAATGAGAATTGAAGGAAGGAGGATCTACCTTGACTCATTCACAATAGATGAATCTTATGAGTTTTTACTAAAAAAGATAGTATTTATTTTTTCATAAGAGTGTGAATGAATGAGCTTATATTATAGAGGCATGCCTGAAGATTATCAATCAAGAATGGGAATCTCGTTATGATGAAAATTAATTTATTTTATAATATTTTAATTATGATATGAGATTTATACTCATGTAATTAAATGAGTTCTATTATTGCATGAGATATTCATGCATCTCTTTTGATTGAGCACAAAAACCCAGTCTAAATCACCACCTCTAAATAGGGTGAATGATTGCCTGAAACAAAATAAGAATTAAGGCATGTGCTAATAGAATATTTTTATATATAATATATCGGGTGATGTAATTTTTACCATGTGAATAACTTGATTTTTTGTGTAAAATAATTTGGGAATCATAAAAAAGGTGCATAATGAAATGGTAAATAACAGGATTTTGGCATGAAAGGTATTAAAATGGGGAAGAATGAGTGGTCTATCCATTTTATATTATATGAATACATTACTAATCAATTATAATTATATTCTATTTGAAAAAAATAACCACCACATCATGTATTTAAGATGGTTATGTTTTACGAATTATTAGAAACATGAAGAGCTGTATTCTCATACCAAAAAATGAAAATCAACTCAGGTAAAATTATTTGAAAAGAATTTTTTAAATTTTAAGAAGAAATGTGGATATATTATCCATTCTGGTTACATAAATTGAGAAACAAATTAATTTAAAACACATATATTTCATACAATATATGAAATATCACGAACACACTATTGTTTTAATTGTTTAATTTGTGAATTATGGAGATGAAAAATTAAATAAAAAGTGGGAGAAATAATATATTTAGTATATGATAATTCAAGAGACAGACACATATTATATCAAAGAGGATTAAAATATTTTATATTGCAAAATAAGGTTATCAAATCATCATGATATTTTGATAAATGAGGAAAAAGTCAGTGTGGGGTATTTTTCATTCAACAACCACACATATTTCATATATGGAGTCAATATAGCTTGACTAATAAACATGAAATATAAATTATTTTATTTGATATAGACTATTTTTTATTTTGAAGAAGAATATAACGTCTACATGATGTAATGATATCCTTGAGCTGGCTTAAGGACAATATTGATAAGTAATCTTTATAATCCATTGAAAAATTGGTGGTACGTATATAAAATTTTTATTAAAGAACTGATGGTACCCTTTTACACAATTCCATATTTGGGTAGTGAAAAAAAACTACCTTAAACATATGTGAAAATTATATTGCACCCATAATCTTGAAAATTACAAAGATAAAAAATTATATTAAATAACTATATATTCATCACAAAAATGATTAGGTTTTCACATTGATATGGAACCATTAAAAATGATTTATTGTAATTATTTCCATTAATAATTGAATTACATTTAGATATAATAATTGAGAGTGCATATCAGGTCCATTATGATTAATCAACGTATAGTTTCGAGAGTAAGAGGGGATAATTTAAACGGAAATAAAAAACTCTTCCAAAGTTTCATACACTAATTCCCCCCCCCCACAAGAGGCCCTACATGATCCACCGTTCCCCTAGAACATTTTTTCCTTCTTATTCACTAGTTGAAATCATTAAAAATTTGTTTCTAATTAATCCACATAACTATTTTCCACGTCACACTGATTGGTAAATGAATTTTTATTCTATGTTTTACTTTTGATTATTTCTTAATATATTAGGTTTTTTATAAAATATTTCTGAATAATGATAGTATTATATGGAATTAATATTGAAATTAAATTATTTTAGTGTGATATATGAATTGAACTAGTTGTTCCTAATAACATTTCATCGCTAGGAAACCATTTTAGGCTTGAGTGAAATGTTTTGAATAACACCCAATGATTATTATATGATTCACACATGGAACACAAAACCAATAATCCAGGAAATTCATATCCACTAGCCATTTCAATAAATTTTATTTTGAGATCCGTTTCATCCAAATTTAGTTTGAGTTATATGTGTATGTTATTTTTATTAATATTATAGTGATTTCATAATGGAAGTGTAATTATTAATTGGTCTAGACCATTTTTAAAAATAATATTAATAAAATATTTAAACCCAATGAAAGTGTGTTTATGTTATGAAATAAAATTTTCATTTTTAAAAGGTAAAAAAATTTAATATAAAATTTATTTTCAAAAATGTATTCAAGTGAACTTAAAAGTTAAAATTGAGAAAAAAATTCTCTTACCTATTTCATGGAAGGTGAATTTTTCAAAATTGGTGTTTCCGAAAAAAAAGAAACAATGATAAATGATTATGGATATTGGCCTTAACTATTTTACAATGTTTTTATATTTTTTGATAAATTATTTAATTTTGGGTAAAAAATTAACTAATTCCATTTAATATAATTGTTAATTGATTTAAATTTTTATATGGGTTTTTAAGATGACGGTTTCTCCATATTCTATAACTATGCATATTTCTTTATAATTGTTTTGGGTTATCAAAAACTATGGATATGTTTACTTCAATTAGAATACATTAAAATTGATTTTATTTAATTTAATATGTATGTACCCCTCACAAAAAATTATATATTTCAATACCATCTATGATATTATTCCATGTAAATTTCATATAATTAGGTTCTTTGTGTGGTTCTATTAGGGTGTTCTTTTTTAGGCCTTCATCAGATGGAATTTTCATTTTGATTCTCTTTAATTTTTTTTATCTTATTCTTGTTGATGTGTTTTTAGAGTTTTTTAGGTTAAATGATTATATATTGACTTATATTAGGTTTCTTGATCATAGGACAACCATTTTAGGGTTCATTGAGTGGCCACATTTGATGTTGGACTAGTCGATATCTTACACTAACTATGTTTGATTCAATTTATAATGGTTACAATGAGTAGTTATCCAAGAATTTTTTTCATAGGTTACCTTTTTTATTGATACACAGAATTATATCATGTGGAAAAATGGGGTATGATCATAATTTATGCATTTTTACATATCATTTCATGTTTGGAGGGTGTTTGTGGGTTTTTTGTTCCTCCAATTAATTTGAGTACGTCTTGGATTTTATTTATTATCTATTTCACTATAATATGTTATAATTTAGGGACATATATTTTTTTGAAATTAGTGACATTTATTTGATTGGTGTTTCTAGATATGTCTCTTTCTATTGGGTTTTAGGAATCAATTTGGTAATAAATTTATTATTCCTTAACACTTAGAAAACATTATGATAAATATTTCTATATTATTAGGAATACCAAATATGGGTCTTTGTGCTGTTATATATTTATGAAATTTCTCTATTATGAGTGTGGTTTGTGGTTCATGGATGCTTTTATGTTTAGAGAGATTTATGTTTGCTGGAATTGTGAATGGTGTATTAATTGAGTAATTTTCATGAGTAATTTTTGTGTGAAGAGTTTGGTGTTTAAAGTGTTGGTCCTTTTTCATTGAACCACCACTGTTGTTGTATCCATAAATATATGAGAGTTAGATCTCACTTCTCTATTTTATCCACATGTATTTTTGGCTTAAATTATAGGTATAAGAGTCACATAAATAATTTTCATTTCGTTGATTTTGGTTCTATTTTATTATGGTTTTAAACTCATGTCATAGTTTTGTCCTTTTTGATTTATTTAGTCTAGTTGATGTTCTTAATGTTTCAATATTGGAAATTGAATCATACTTTCAATTTTATAATATCATCACTCATTAAATTTATTACATTTTATTGGGAATAAATTTCTCATGTTAGGTAGAATTGACGAACCCTATTCATTATTTATTTCTCTCTTTTCATTCCATCAATTTATTGAAAATTCCTTTTTAATGTTACAGAATTTTTATTTTTATTGAATGTTGCATGCTACCCACAAAAATTTAGAACTAACTGTATAGATACCATGTAGATGAAATTTAATGTTGATGGAAATGTTTCACATTTTTTTTCATGTTTAGTCAAAATGTGTGTTCTATACATCCACATTTCAAATATGTCATTTGAGGGGTGCATTATTGATTCATGTTTTATTAAATCGGGCAACCAAAACATATGAGTTTCCAAAATCAAAAAATATATAATTTAACAAAATAGTCACTATAATAAATAATATTATTATTAGTAACAATAATACTATAAAAACAATGACAATAATAACATAAATATAACACCTACCCTCTCCCTCATACATTTCTCCCTATATTTTTCGAATCGTATCCCGTAAGACCATGTTTTAAGCGCCCTAGATGGAATGCACATCTTCTCCTCCACCAACATCATTCTAACATTGTATTACTTGGAAGGTATAGTCTGGATCGTTATGTATGGATCTATGTTCCACACTTCATTTCCAACCCATCACTACTAGAATTTTTGGTATTTGTGATGGGCTATTCTTGATGGGATCCTGTCCCAAATGAGCTATTATGACGAGGTCCCATCCCAAATAGCCTGATGCAAAAAGAATGGAATCTCAAATAGTATTTTTTACGGTCTAGTCGCTAATAGGTCCTTGATTATAATATATATATATATATATACATGTTTTAATGGAGTACAATATTGAAATAGAGAGAGCAAGATTGAAATTTAATTTTATCGGCTTAATCAAAGTCTATGAATGGTACTAGTCTCTCAAATTTATTTCATCATATGATGAAATAGTTTTCAAATCCATAAATAAGAATAAATTATCAATATAATTAATATTCATGGGGAATAAATAGTAGAAGAGGTCATATGAGAACGGAGAAAACATAGATGGTTCATGGAAGAAGAATAAAATGATTCAATTTCCCCCTTATTATAATTGTGGAAATAATCACCCTAGAAAATGATTTTAGAGATGTGGAGTTATTTATAAGTATAGAAAAATGTCTCATCATACTAAATAATGAAAACAAAGTATTATAAAAACAAGTATTCATTATTTTAACTTCAAGGATATTGGTTACTATGAAAATTAATCCCCCATGTTTCAAGGGATTCAACCCCAAATGAATCTCATGGGAATGTCCAAGATTATGTGATCACTAAAACTGAGATGAAAGAACCCAATGACATGGTGTTGGGTACTTTATTCCTATATTTAAATTTATAAAATTATTTATTTGATTCTATAACTTCACAGTCTTTTATATATACCATGATTTTAAAAAAATTAGGCATTTTTGTTATAATTTTTTAAGGTAGTTTTGTATCAAAACTAATAATGGAATTCTCATTGGAAAAGGAATGTGTCAAAAAGTCCCCATTATGATAAATAAATATACTTTATTTGTTGACCATACTATCATAACTATGTATGACTTTAATATAATACTTGTTGTAGAATGGATTTCAAAATCTGATGAAAAAATTACTTTAACATGATAAAATTATGATTTCAGAAGAAAGTATAAAAATCCCAATATTTAGATTAAAAACATCATAATCAATGCCTTATCTAGAAGCACACATAGTAATTATACTAGGTGAGATTCTTGGGGAATAAGAGAAGATAAGATCTATAGATGAACATGGTAACATTCAAATTGATGTTGTACCTATTGTATATGAATGCTTTGTTTTATTTCCTAAGTAATTATCTGTATATTATATAGATACAAAATTTTAGTTTCCCATTGATTTGAACACAAGATCACCACTAATATGCAAACAATACCTATACAAAGGCCGCTGTATAAATTTAGAGTTGATTAAGAAAAAAAATAGATTTGGGAAATAATTTATTTACTCACTCCAGTGTTTATGTATGGTGGCCCTAATTCTATTTATTATGAATAATGATAGATCCATGACATTTTGTAGTTATTATATAGATATAAATGATATTATGTTAAATTTAAATTATCATATACCTCATATTATTACCTTATTTTATCAACTTCACATATCCCAATATTATCTATATATTAACCTTCATCCAAGGTATCATCAATTATGTTTAAAGTAGAAATACATCCTTAAGATAGCTTTTTGAATTAATTATGGACATTACAATTTTACAATATTTCCAATTTTATTGATTAATGAACCCTCTATGTTTATAGATATAAATAGTATAGTATTCGTGGAATATCATGAGGGTTATTTGTTTCATACATTAATAATAATTTTTTGTATTCTAAAAGCATTGATTACCATGATAAATCCTTGCGGGTTATTCAATAGAATCATAAAAATAAAGAGTTTAATGTGTAGTCTGGTATGTGTTATAATTAGAATTGAGAAGATATTTTTCTTAGTCAAATGTTCTACAAATATATAATATTAGTTGATCCTAAAAATATAATGAAATTCATATAATATCCTATTCCAATAAATATAACATAGGCACATAATTTAAATTGTTTGGTAGGTTACTATCAGTGATTCTTTCATAATTTTTCTCAGCTGCATAACTCATTTTTAAGTATATACATAAAAGTGTTTTTTTGTTTAGATATGTGAATAGTGTTTTGATGAATTAATGTGGAGATGGTTTAATACTCTGATTCTTACTCTACCATCTAGATGTAATGGGTTTGGGATATATAATGGTACATAGAAAAAGTGACATGTTTGTTCCCAAATGAAAAATGATAAATTTATTGGATATAAATCTACCCATGATTATGAGATTTAATTTTTAATCTTTTCTCTCAATCTAAAAAGAAAATGGAAGCATCATACATTTGTTTGTAAAACCATTTTCTTGGGGAATAGTTTATTTCATTTCATATCCAAAAAATATTATTGATTACTTTAAATACATATATAATGAATATATATGATATTTATAACTTTTGTATCATTATATAGATGAATTAACCTTACTCAATTTAATATGGAAAAAAATATAACTAATCAAAACATATATTAAAAAATGTTATTACCTTAAACAAAACTATAATATGGGATTTTTTATACAAATTTATTAATAGGTCATAAGAAAAAAATATATTGTGTGATATATAAAAATATGGTTCTATAATCAATGTATAATATTCATATATTTACTACACATTTTTTATCAATGAGTGTGATAGATTTCATGACTTAATTTATGATATTTTCATATCCCATTTAATTTTTGGGAGTAAAATTCCATATTCCCAAAATTTTTGTTAATGTGGTTTATATATTACCCATGAATATTTTCTATAATGAATTTAATTAAAATTATTTTATTTATATATAAAATTTTTTGATCTCTCTTTAATTTTATTTACAGTCTCTATGTTACCAAAACTGAATGTGGTTTTTGTCTCTATATGACTTCTTTGAGACGTATGTTCTATTATTCACCTATATTATTTCACAAGGTGTATATAAAAGCTTTATGACATTTAATATCATAAATTTAGTTACCCTTATGATATTTTATGTTTTATTGTATTTTATTCTTTTATGGTACTTATTATCAAATGTTACCACAATGGTAATGATTTTATGTTACAATTTCGTCATTTTTTGGGATTTTCTATGATTAACTATCCATTTTTTGGAATGTCACAAAATACCTCCCAATAATTCCCAAATAATTTTATTATCTTATACTCATTGAGGATATATTCATTTCTTGGAACAAATTTTTTACTATGTTGTACTTAATATAAATAAAAAATTGTTTATAAGAAAAACCCACCTTATTTTACAATTCAGCCAGAAATCTATTTTCATCCAAAATTAATATTTTTATTAATGATTTAAAAAATATTTTATTAAACTCTATATTTTAAATTAAAATGTTTACCAATTTATGACATTTAAAAAAATGGAATATTTATGTCATTGTCGAAATAATTCTAATTTTTCTTTTACAAAAAATTTGAAAGGATCATTGTTTTAATGTGTACAACATGAATTGAACCTTTGGATGTCATGCACAATAATTACTTTGATTCATTATTTATAAATTACCTGGTTAAATTGCAAATAAAAATATTTATAAATTTTTTTTTTAAATGTGTTTTCTCTAAGGATAAAAAATACATTCCTAAAAAATATCTTAAATGTTGTTTCAAAATATTTTCCATATATGATTACTTATGTTGTTGTTAAAAATTACCTAATAGCAATATGGTACTTTTATTTCATTCACATAATTCTTATAAATGTTTTATGTTTTGATGAATTAATTATTAATAACCCCTTTACTTTTCCACATGTTATACCATGTTGAAATTATTTTGAAATAAATTCCATTTTAGGTATTATTCATTGATGAAATTATTATAAATTCTCTCTGTTTTCCATAGGATATGATACAATGAATGTTTTATGAACCCATAACATTTAATGGGAAATTTTATGATTAATCTTATGATATTGTGTATCACGTATATATGTTTTCCATTATGTGATGGGTGGGACCTATATCTCCATCTTATACATCAGTTAGTGATTAATGTTATATGATATCAACTAGTTCATGGATAGTAATCCCTATCTAGAAATAGGTTAGACAGAAGATCATCTCATGCTCGACGAAGGTACAAGGGTGGTTATACCGACCATTACATTTTTTGAATTTCATTTTTGGTATCCTTTACATTGGATTTTCAATAATTATATTTATTCCAAAACCATATATTTTTATTAATGTTTTTCTTTCATAAATCATGTTAATTGAATTTTATATGATTTATTTCAAATTAAAATCCTTTATTTAATCTAGGAATCATGATTTTAATATTTGATACGTAGGTTATGGTTCTCATATGTATTCTCATGTTCCTATACCATTATGTTCATACTATTATTATGTTTCTCCAAGTTTATATTTACCGAACATATGATATAAACATCTCTCACGTTTACTATACCCATGTTATGAATATATGTATTTTTTTTTCTAATAAGGGTGATATATTTAATTAAAAAAGTGGAATATGATGTCGATCACTGATGATTCATATTTTTTATGTGTCTGTGTTTACAAATGCACAATATCTAAATGAGTATAGCCTAGATCATTATGTTATTTAATGAATATTTTCCTAATAATATGTATTATTAATGTATTGTGAATATGAGTTTTCAATGTTGTTTTATAGGAGTGGTCTAGTTATCCTTTGGAAATTATTTTGAGAAAACCTCAATAAGATCCCCATAGTCATGTCTAATAATATGTCTAATGATGATTAAAAATGTAGAAAAATTTCCCATAATTTTGTTCTGGATATAGTGAGTTTATTTTCAGTAATAAATCCATGTGTAAATATTATGACTAGATCTATCTCTAGAATAGATTTACATTTGGGTAACAGTCCTGAAAACTCTCTAATGAGCTAGACTCGATAGGTAACTAGTGCATGATAATGAGCCATTTTCTAGACATGGTTTGTCACTCCTTGGAGATATGATTCGTAAATTCAAAAACTTTTTATGAAAAATCAGTAAGGATCTAAACAGAATATGACTATGAATAACATAGAATCACCCAATGGTATCATAAATTTTAAATAAGGAGTCATAATCAATATATCCTCTAAGTGGTTTTATGATTATGTGGTTACCCACCATGATTATTGTTTATTGCAGTTTGATTTTTTGTTTTATTTAGTGGATAAAACCTATAGTATCCATATCAATGATATGTGTGATGGATAATGAAATAATTGTATTCTTAGGAAGAAAAAGGTTATGGGATATTGAATGAAAAATCACCTAAAAATTCCCTAACAACATTCTCAATCTATGAATCATAGTGTACTTCAAATTGAGAATAGAAGGGTATATTTTTTGTCGACTTAATCATGTATAAACTTACACCTTCCATCAGTGTAACAAGTAATCTAATAGTGTTTTAAAAAAGGATCAATAAAATTAAAAAGATATTTTTCTTCTCCCATGATCAAAACATGAAAAACAAATTATGGATATTTTTCTCTTGGAGGGTAATGTGGATCATCAATGGAATCTAATCAAGAATAAAAGGAAATATAATGGAATTTAGTCAAATGATTTTGATGAGTAATAAAAAATTGTTTTCAATAATTAATTCCCCCATATTTTCATAGAAATATAGAGATATAGTTTCTCATGCTATTAAAAATACTGAAGAATTTATTGTTTCATATGTGAAAATTTTTACAAGAATTGAGATTTATTCTTCCAGTGTTATCATCCATCCCAAATATAATGTCGATCCATTTTTTGTGGAATAAAGCCATGTATCCTTAGGGTTTTGGTCATAAGAGACTGTATTATCATTGATGATATGGTTCTATGTTCTATTAAGGAGGAAGTATTGGTTGGAGTTACATGTAAGTCTCATGATTATGATAATAAAATAATGATATAGTTTAATAGAAAATTTAAAAATCTAGGGAGGGATGAATATGGGGTTTCCTTCATGACCAATGTTTGGGAGGAATCATGGAGGAAATTTTATAAATGGAACTACTAAAAATTTAATTTTGTAATGGATGGACATCGATTATCACAATTCCAAAGTAATGGGAAGAGGCTAAAAAATAAAAAAATAACTAAATATCTCCATATATTGTGGTGCCTACACAATATTGTTACAAATGGAATGTGTGTTGAAATTATTCTAAAAAGATCATAAATACTATGTTTAATGACACTGAATGACACCTGTAGCATCTTATGTAGATGTAAAATGAAAAATATCTTGCAATCATTATTTATGATGTAGGGTGTTATAGAGATGTAAATAAAGGTAAAATAACCATCCACACTATAACTTAGTATTTCTTATTGGACTCTAGATCTACCCATTTATTCATTTATAATGAAATTTTAAGGATATAAATAGTCCATAAAAATTATTATATGTGGAATTAGTTTTGAAAACCCATTATAGGATGATCATTTCATCTTAAGTATATGATTTCTCTCTAGTTGATGTTGGTGGGAATGTGATTCCTACAAATAATTTCATTCTTCATCTATTGGAATTTGATCCCATATTAGGAAAGTATTATATTTATTTACATAAATTCCATAACAATTATCAAGGAAGTGAAGTCACATTTTAAATTTCAAACCAATCTATGATCACATATCAAATTGATAATACGTATGACCATCAAATGGTGATTATATTAATTATATGGATCTTAATTACCCTTTATAAAGGGTGTGTATCTCAACTAGGTGGTGGGAAACACGACATCGATGATATGCCTATTGTTCGAACATGTGTTTCACCTTGGAGTGCACCTATTATCTTTTTTAAAAAGAAATACGGATTGATTCTACTCTTTACTGATTATATACTATTAAACAAGATCACATTTAAGAAAAAAATTCCCCTTTCCCATATTGATGACTCTTTTGATCAACTATAAAAAACTCAATACATTAACTAGATTGACCTTAGTTATTATTATCATCAAGTGTGAGTCAATGAAGAGGATATAACAAAGATAAAATTCCATAAAAGGTATTGAAACTATGAATATATAATAATTCTATTTGATCTTACTAACTCACATACTATCTTCATGGATTTAATGAATAGTCTCTATAGAGAATACCGTCATCAATTTTTGGTTTTATGTATTGATATTATTCTTATATATTATAATATTATTAATGATTATGAATACCACTTTTTAATTTCACTAGAGATACTAAGGATGATTAAATTTAGGAAAAATTTAAAAAGTGTGAGTTTTGGCTACAAGGGGTTTCATTTGTTGGGGAATATTATTTTAATAGACGGTATATATGTAGATCTACCGAAGTTGGGGGATTTTGAATGTAGGATGAAACTAACCACAATGACAAATATTTTTTGTTATTTATTTATACTATCTCTGGTTTTTCATGAATTTTTCTTCACTATATAATCCTCTTATACGGTCAACTCTGAAGGGATCCAAGTTTCTTTGTACAGTTGAATGTGTGGAAAAATTAAAGTAAGTAAATGGAAGATTAGTTAGAAAAATAGTTCATATATTATGTTGTATTAGAGAAGGGTTTATAATCTATATTTATGCATCTAATAAGGGATTTGGGCCTATTATTATGAGTATTGACATGGTTTTATATTATACCTCATGAAAATTTAATATTAATGAGGCAAATTACCCAACTTATTATATAAAAATTGTTCAATAAATACTCCTATTATCCTCTGGTTAATGATAACCATTTTCAAGTATTGGTACCATTTTTTCACTCTTCATTACCCAATGTGTTTTAGAAAATTTTTATAAGAACAAACGACTTTATTTCCATTTTTAGTCAGAGAACATGTTTTCTTATAAAAACCATGTTTTAAAAAATTGTTTTAAAAAAATTATTTGGTGAAGATAGTTAAAACCTTTTTGTCTTTTACCTCTATTTTAAATGAAATATTCTTGTCACCTTCCAAACTATGAAAATTTATATCATTTTCACCATGTAAAGAGAATGTCATTTTACCTACTATGGCTTGTATGGATTTATCTTCCATTATTTCATAAAATCCTACAATTCATGATTAAAATGATATTTTTCAACGAAAATCCTTTTTAAAGGGATTTTCAATGAATTTTTTTGGGTTTTCCAAGGAAAATGATATTTTTCCCATGAATATTTTGAAAATTTATGATTTTATTTCATCAATGACAAAAACCCTATATTTTACTTCACATGTGATATATTATGTTTCTATCATCCTTATTCTTTATTTGGATTGTTTATGATTTATTTTTCCATGAATAGTAATAACATACACTTCCAAGATTAATTATTGAATTCCCCTTGAAATATTTAACTTTATATAATATTTTAGCATTGAATTTATCCTAATTATCCATTTCATTTATCATAGATATTACTATTTCCCAAACAATATAACATTTCTCATATGGTGTTTACTTTCAATTTTATTTTATTAAATTTGGAATTATTGATAAATCATTATTATTCATTCAATACGGTTAATTTGTAAGGAAAATTAGTTATTTGAATATTCACTATGAGTAATGTGTTGGACTAGAAAATATGGGTTCAACATTGTATTTATATAGATCCTTGATACATTGATAAGTTCTCATGAGAAAAATAATTGAGCAAATGTGATTCTACCATTAGTTTTAAATCATCTAGTGAAATTTCTTTGATGGTAATTGGTTTTCATGTGCCACATACATGTTCTCTAATAATTAATAATTTCCCTCATATTAGTTTCATTTATTATTCATCTATGAGATTTTGATTTGACATATCTATAGATATAGTGCATTTCATTTCATTGATTAAATGGAATGTATTTTAGTTTTATACCTTACCATAGTGATTTTCCTTATCTATTTAATTGAATATACTATATTTCCAGTAATTACCATGACATATTGTTTAAATACATCAATTAAATTTATTGATTACATGTTATATGTTTTCTATTATTTATCATTCCAATATTATTAATCCCATTGATTCACTGTTTCTTCTACTATATTTTTTATTTAGTGAGAATTTGAGATCACTCATATTATGTTTATTTCCCAGGAATTCATGAAGTCTAATAAAAAATTATGTGGGGATATACTAAATAGAATAGAGTTATCCATATTTTTAAATATTTAAAAACAAACAAACAAAATTTGTATTTTAATTAGTGTAGTAATTTATAATGGAAGACTCGTTTATGTATCTAGTTTACCAGGAATACTAATCTAATCAACCCTTTGGGTCTTGATTCCTTTTAATCATGCCAATTTAATTGATAACAGACACCACCTCTGGGCTACATGTTTGAAAGGTGTTATTAATATCATGGGAGAAAATGTAAGATCTACATGTTTGAAAACCCTCTAGATAGATTCATTATTTGATTAAAGATTTGGTTATAGGGGTAGTGTATATTTAGAAGATCCCATGGTTGTTTTTGATCCCCTTTATAGTTTAGAGTCCTTGTTAGTTTAACAGGACTACCCTAAAAAGGTAATGTTCTCTTAGTTCTTGTTATAATTCTTTTTTCTAATTCAGATAATGCACTTGGATTCCTAAATCATGATTGTGGTGAATGTTTTTTCCCTTGGATTCGTATTGAGGTACCCTGGGGTTTTTTATTCATGGACGTTTTCATGGAAGGTTGCACTGGTAATCCTATATGATATAACAATTACAACAGTTGTGATAAGGTTTTTCTTTTCTATGTACTCTAAGAATCTCGAATTTAGATGGATTGGATTTTTTTCTTAGACAATATCATATCCTATGAATTTAAAGGTGTTTTTTTAACTATTGTGTGTTTTATTTCTTTTTTCACCATTGTATTTATATTTATGGAACATTTTATTTAACATGGATGTACATAACATGTTCTATTGATATTATTCTGATATAAGCTGTTAGGAACCAACATTGGGTGTGTCTTGTAGAGAATATTTTTCTCCCTATATATGTGGGAACATTGTTAGTCATGTCAAACCAAATGTATACATTAAGGTAGAAAATAGTTTAGATAGTTTTTTGTCCAAAGGGATATGGTTTCTTGATCAAGTGTGGAATATTAGTGGGATTATGATGACCTTCCAAGAAAAACCCATTAGTTTTTGGTGGCCGAGTTTGAGTTAGGGCTTGTTGATGGATGTATTTTTTTTATGTATATATGGTTGTCTCTTTTGAAAAACACTGTAGATACCCGAAGCTTGATGTACATGAACATTACATTACTTTTACGGAATACTTATTATATAACAAAAACAGACACACAAGGACCGTAATAGTTTAGGGTCTTTCGAAACATGGAACATAATCTTCTAATGGTGGTGGAAGATCTTCAACATCTCCCATAAAGATCTTCCCCTTTTTTTTACCTAAAACCATTCTTTATATCCTGGGGAAAAGAAAACATAAAAAGGGTGAGCTCAAATTCTCAGCAAGGGTAAGCATGAATAAAATAAAACATACCGTATACATTTGAACTTAAAAACATGAACATAATGTTTAAACATAAAAAGCATGAGCAATGACATAAAACATGGAAGTACGTAAGGCATAGATCATAAGGAAACATTAATAATGATAAAATAGCATGGTAATAAAACATGTAATTGTGGCAACCATTAAGAACATGATATTATTTCCATATTAGCCAAGGCATTGCTGCCAAGACCATCTTAGTGGACAAAGTCCCTTTCTGAATCGAGTTCACTCCTCATTCCAGTCATGTATTACTGAACTAGTTTAACTTGTCGTTCCATCCATGTCTATCTCCCGAGATATAAATCTTTACCCAATGCATTGGAGGGAGATATAGGTCCCACCCACCTCATAGTGAAATCATTCTTACATGTGCCACAAAATAAACTTAAAACATTCATCATAACCTAAAGAATAAAATGGGTTTCATAAACATCATCCCATCATCACATAATCCATATCAAACAAATGGATATTTCATCATAAGAAAATTGAAACCATGTAAATCATAGAGACATTATACTTGAAACATACACCTATAAAATAATGTCATCTTAGATAGAAAATGGTTTTGATAAAACACTTGAAATAAATTATTCAGGAAAATATCCTTTCTTCATCCAAATAATTTTCTTTTTAAAAAATGCAATGCACTTTTAAAATAAAATTATTTAGTTGAAAATTGTCATAAAATCATGTATAGTAAGCTTTATAAAAATGAGGCATTATGAAACCATAAAAATCCATTCACGCCGTATAAGTTAAAAATAACATTCTTCTCATACTTTTGCTAGAAAAGTCAAAAAGTACCTCGTAATAGAAATATTCCATACATACCATGAAATAAAAGTCAAAAATGGGTAAAAAGTACTTTAAAAATACATGAAAACACTTTTATAAAACATGGACATGGATGATAGAAATAACCCCAGTAAATACTTACGAATAAGCAATCTCGGATAAAAATGAGATTTGAAAAATTATCCCTTACCTTAGGTCCGATATGCTTCATACGTATCCAAACCTCCTGTTTAATGATTTAAATAATGTCATTTACTTATTACAGAATCATATTAATTGTTATTATATCATATATGGTTCACTTATGACTTTATATTACCCGTTATTTTGTAAATTCCATGTTAAAGAGTGTTTTGGGTAAAATCGTTTCATTTGTCGTCCGTTTTTTGACTTGTAATTATTCATATGATTACTTAGATCATGATTACTTAATTCCAGAATATAAAAAATGATTTATATATAATATATATTCATGATATACATATATATAATAGATCGGTAAATGGAATGAAATACACCGTTCATGGAGACGGTAGGCCGTACGTACGCATGCACGCTGTTTTCATTTCCTTATTTAATTGAATGGAATTAAGTAGATGAAATAAATATATATATACATAAATCTAGTAGCATTATTATTTCATATATTTTATGATTACTTATTATATGTACTTTATAATCATTCTTGAATGGTTATCATGGAGATTGAATCTCATCACGTCGTGGAGACGGTATTCCGTACGTACGCATGAGCGATGATATCATTCCCATGATTGTAGAATTGTATTATAGTGTAAGTATAATATTACAGAATAAATATCACTTTAATATAATCATATATATTCCTTACTTTCACCATTATACCCATCCAAGTAAGGTGGTGGTGGAAAATAGATTACACCACGGCGTGGAGACGGTATTCCGTACGTACGCACGCGCAGTGATTTCATTTTCCATATGATGGATTGATGGTGAAATATGGTTGTTTCATACTTATAATAACATATCAGTATATTACTTATAATGATGTTATTACTACATAATGAAACAACCAAAGAAAAAGAATTTGAAGAAGAAAGAAAATTGAAAGAATCGGTAGCGAATATTACCTCTTCTTTGACACACCTCTTTGAAACCTCCTCTTAGTGCACTAAAATTGGTCTTTGAAGAATACCAGGACCTCTAGGATGTTTCTAGGGAAGTGTAGAATATAAGTTTTCAGGGTTTTTCCGATCTTGAAGGCTCAAATTGGTGTGAGGAAGAGAGGGAGGAGGTGCCCTTTAATAAGGGAGGGGAGGGGCACCTTTGGAAATCTTAAAAATATTAAATTATAATAAATCTAACCCCACATAAAAACCTCCAAAAATGACTCATATTAGAATATAAGACGATATAGGGTTGTAATCTCATCATCCAATAAAATTTAGACATGTTAGGAAATTAGTTTAAACATTATCAACTTGATTTATCCTTACTTAATCAATTTAATTTTATTTGTGGTAATAACATTGTAAATTTTAAATTATAACAAATACTTACTTATTTGTTGTGAATTATATATAATTTGATACTTTATAACCTTTTAGACAATATAAATTTATATTTATAATTTTTATATATTTTTGTGATTTTTAAACAATTTTATAATATGTTATTTTTAAAAAATAACAATAGTGTCAATTTTGACACTATTCATTTATTTGAATTTAAATAAAATATATACAGAAGATATGTTCTAAATAAAAGTTTAAATAGATTCATAAAAGGTCATATGTTTCTAGAAAATTAGTGGAGAACATTAAATAGTTCATATAATTTTTATTTTATTATTGTTAAAACCATTTATTTGGTTTATCTCTTAATAAAATAATTATTACAACATTTTTGTATAATTATTTAATATACTTATTTGTTGCATAACAATTAAAAGTAAAATACTATAATGAAGATAAATTTATTATATTTCACAATAATACTTTTAATAGAATTTATCATCTTAAAATAACAATATTTAAATTGTTATATTTATTAAATAATGAAGGTGACAACTTTTGCATCATTTAAAATAAAATAATATAAGTGTCAAAATAAGTTTTATAAAACTCCAAACGGTAAAATATTATGTAATTGAATTTTTAAGGTGTATATATACACTACCAATAAGTATTGGTCAGGTTTGTGGGCCTTTTAATGGGTATTATTATTTCAATAAAAACTATATTATTGATTTTTCACTTCATAAATAATTTCTGCATCATTAATGTATCACCATTAATGATAATTATATAATCCCTAAAAAATCTAAATAAATTATAATGATGTATATAATATTATTAGATTACTGGAGACTATTCATGTTCTAATTTTTATGATGTTTATCACTAAATTAAAATTATTATACTTATAAGATTTAAGAGAGTGACATGTTGTCACTTTCATTGGTTTTAATAATAATTAAATTATTTTCATAGTCTAAAGTCTATAAAATGAATCTAATATGACCCTTAGGTGATATGGGTCTACTTTTATACATCCAATAGAATTTTTTTATGTGTTAGGGTAATTTTATAATTTTATATTTACCCTTAATTACTCGATTAACCTTTAACTATGGTAAATAAAATTTACCGTAGTTACTATTCATAATTCCCAAAAATAAAATGTAGTATATTAACATAATTTGGACCCAATGCTTACAAATATGGAATCCCTTTTTTTAAATTCAATACAAATAAGTTGCAGAAATTAAATTAAAATTAATACCGTTGTCGAATGAAAATGAGTTTTTTTAAAACATTGCAAAAGATTGAATTGATTTAACATACGAATTTAATGTAAAATGAATTCTAATGACATAAATTATATTAAATTGAAAAAAGATATTCTATTTATACTTTAAAACCATTAAATATTATAATATAACCATATAAATTACAGCAATGAAAAAAGTTGTTTTTAATTAAAATATAGTGTGTTTTTACTATTCATCAAAATATGAAAGTTACCAGAATAATTTGAAACTTTTATCCAAAGTAAATGTTTATTTCTTTATTCCAAAGAAGAATTTTATTTTGTCAAATTAAACTTATAAACATGTCAAAAACTAGATTTAAAGTTGGTGCGCCATCAAACGGCGGCAAAACTGCATTTTTTGAAAAAAAATTATTTTACCCGAAAAAATTATTTTGTTCTTATACCATGTTCTAGAAAATGTGTAAGATGAATAATAATGTTATAAAATTCAAAATTTAGTTAATAATATTCATAACGGCTAGTTCATAATAATATTATAATAATATATCGGTTTTTAGTAAAACTCGGTATTACTTACAACACACGCTATCGAGGAAGGTCGCGATTGCGTGTAATACAAGCCAAGTCAGGGTTGCCTGTATTGCACGACTCCTTTGTTTCTTCATATAACAAAATACATTGAATATATATATATATATACTCAATGTTTCATAAAATAACTACTATCAAACAAACATGAAATTGTGTGTAACACGATCCAGGACTAGTGTTGCGTATACTGCAAGCTAATACGGTGTTGCGTATAGCGCAAGATAATCTTGGTGTATCGTACAACAAAATATATTAATGAAATTAAAAAGAATATATCTTATAAAATCTCATGATATTACATTCTACCCCCCTTAAAATGAATTTCTCCCTCGAAATTCTTCGGGGGTTATAAATGGGTTTCCACTTGAAAGTTTCTTTAATTGAAACCCACATCGTAAAAAGGAATACCAAAACTTATCTTTATAAACTAAATTATGAAACGTAACAGTTACCCAAATAAACTAATCATTGGGTTTCCACATAGGATAACATAGGTGAAAATATGGATATGGAAGAGAAATCTAACCATCATGTTCTGATAGAGAGTGGTAGAGAACATGGCTATGAATTAAAAGAAATACTTACATGATTTTGGTACAATCTTACTATTGTTCGGGAATTGTACAATTTACACTTCATCCCGTAATGAAATGAAGTTGAATTTTTTATTCATGATGTGTTAGCAGATCATAGAATGATGGGTCATTCCATCTGTTTCAAACAAAAGGTTAGAAAAAGTTATAAGTCCATTATAAGGATATATTAATCATATATAGTTCCAATAATGAACTTATAATTCATATATCATACCGCATAATAAGATAAAACTAGTTTCTACTAACCAGGGACTTCCTGTAGGCCAGTGGTAGGTGATAAAGGCAAGTCGCACTTCGGTTGTGGGTTTGATTCCCACAGCCTTGTCTGACGCGATGGGCTGTCGCCTGTCCTGCAGTTTGTCCTTTTTCTAAAACTACATTACTATAACATCCCATCAATAATATCAAAAAAAATTCTATCCTTAAAAAATACTAAAATTTGTCCAACATAATCCATTCCAATCATTAGGCTTATCTAAAATACTTCAGTCCAAGCTCATAGTATAAAGAAAATGATTACTTGAAATATCACATAACAATCACGTGAATGCCATCATTTATCCCCAATATATCATAAGATATATCATGTTGGTCAAATTACAAACATGTGAATACCTTAATCATGAATTCTATTGAAGAATGAATACCCATTGAACCTTAGTGAAAACATGAATGCTATCAAAAGTTAACTCTTTCCACATACCAAAATCCCAAAATTTATATATAATCAAACCATAATATCACTTATTCCTTATATCATTCATGAGCTCATGAATACAATAAAACATCTCATTATCTTCTTATCCCTTCATTATGTGCATATCATCTACTTTCCAAAAATATCTGAATAACCTTCCATGGTCACCAGTACCATTCAACATATACTTTCATATACTTTAGGAAAAACAATAGTGTAACAATCCTTAGATGATTCTTTATTCCATAGTACCATACATTATTCTTTATAAACATACAATTGTTCCACTAACTTCTTAAACCACTAGCTGAGCTTCATCATTTATTTCATCTCATATTTCATTTGTAGTCTCTTCATCATCATCCACATAAATACTACCCGTATGACCATGTTGATTCTCTTCATGAGATGTTCCCTTAGGGTATTGGTTTCGATAATGCCCATAAATTCCACATTTAAAACATCTAATCATTGTTGATGTCATAGAAATACCATTATCTTTGTCCATGGTGTTAACTAAACCTTTTCCTTTGCACTTACTGGCTTTGTGTCCTTCTTTTTCACACCCAAAACATCTTCCAGTTCCTTTGAAATAATCTCCCTGATGCCTCTTCCCACATGATTTAAATGAGGGGAATTGAACTTTCTTTCCTCTATGATCATCGTGAAACTCCATCTTTCTCTTATTATTTGAGTTGGGAAACTTACCAAAGTTGAGATTATTGATCATATTATGAGATTTCTGATTAGGCATAATAATGATGTTTGGACTTCAAAATCCCGTTTCATTTGGTTTCTCATGAAGAATATCATTCCATTGTCCGTTATATTCTCCATTATCGTGAATCTTCCTGTTTCCAGCCATTTTCTAAAACCCAAAAAGAATAGTGTGAGAGGCAAAAATCTTGCTAGGGAAAACAACATAGTAAAGTGGGAGTACCTTCAATATCTAACATCTTAGGTTAAATTCTAAGATCGTTAGAAAAATTCTAGGACTATAACCTATACGTATACATAACCTTAGGGACATCCTTATATATACCTTAGACATATCTCTAGGGATCTCACTAATGTTCTCTCATCCTAGATTCCAAAGGTTGACTAAACCTTTCCTCGGATACCAACTGTAGAGACCCAAAGCTTGACATACATGAACATTACATTACTTTTGTGGAATACTTCTTACATAAAAAAAACAGACACACAAGGACCGTAATAGTTTAGTGTCTTTGGAAACATGGAATGTAATCTTCTAATCATGGTGAAAGATCTTCAACATCTCCCATAAAGATCTTCCCCTTTTTTTTCTTACCTAAAAAATTTCTTTATATCCATGGGAAAAGAAAACATAAAAAGGGTGAGCTCAAATGCTCAGTAAGGGTAATCATGGATAAAATAAAACATACCATATACATTTGAACTTAAAAACATGAACATAATGTTTAAACATCAAAAGCATGAACAATGACATAAAACATGGAAGTACGTAAGGCATAAATAATAAAGAAAAATTAAGAATGATAAAATAGCCTGGGAATAAAACATTTAATTGTGGAAACCATTTAGCACATAATATGATTTCTATATTAGCCAAGGCATTGCTGCCAAGACCATCTTAGTGGACAAAGTCCCTTTCTGAATCGAGTTCACTCCTCGTTCCAGTCCTGTATTACTGAACCGGTTTAACTTTTCGTTCCAGCCATGTCTATCTCATGAGATATAAATATTTACCCAATGCATTTGAGGGAGATATAGGTCCCACCCATCTCATAGTGAAATCAATCTTACTTGTGCCACAAAATAAACATAAAACATTCATCATAACCCAAAGAATAAAATGGGTTTTATAAACGTCATCCCATCATCACATAATCCATATCAAACAAATGGATATTTCATCATAAGGAAATTGAAACCATGTAAATCAGAGAGACATTATACTTGAAACATACACATATGAAATAGTGTCATCTTAGAATGAAAATGGTTTTGATAAAACACTTGAAATGAATTCTTGAGGAAAATATCCTTTCTTCGTCAAAATCATTTTCTTTTAAAAAATTGCCACGCACTTTTAAAATAAAATTATTTTTTTGAAAATAGTCAAAAAATCATGTATAGTAAGCTTCATAAAAATGAGGCGTTATGAAACCGTAAAAATCCGTTCACGCTGTATAAGTTAAAAATAACATTATTCTCGTACTTTTGCCGGAAAAGTCAAAAAGTACCTCGTAATAGAAAGATTCCATACATACCATGTAGTAAAAGTCAAAAATGGGTAAAAAGTAATTTAAACATACACGAAAACAATTTTATAAAACATTGATATGGATGATAGAAATAACCCCAGTAAATACATACGAATAAGCAATATCAGATAAAAATGAGATTTGCAAAATTATCCCTTACCTTAGGTCTGATATGCTTCGTACGTATCCAAATCTCCTGTATAATGATTTAAATAATGTCATTGACTTATTACATAATCATATTCATTGTTATTATATCATATATGGTTCACTTATGACTTTATATTACCCGTTCTTTTGTAAATTCCATGTTAAAAGGTGTTTTGCGTAAAATCGTTTCATTTGTCGTCCGTGTTTTGACTTGTAATTTTTCATATGATTACTTAGATCATGATTACTTAATTCCAGAATATAAAACATGATTTATATATAATATATATTCATAATATACATATATATAGTAGATCGGTAAATGGAAGGAAATACATTGTTCATAGAGACGGTAGGCCGTACGTACGCATGTACGTTGTTTCGTTTCCTTATTGAATTAAATGGAATTAAGTAGATGACATAAATATATATATACACAAACCCAGTATCATTATTATGTCATATATTTTATTATTACTTATTATATATACTTTATAATCATTCTTGAATGGTTATCATGGAGAGTGAATCTCATCGCGTCGTGGAAACGGTATTCCGTACGTACGCACGAGTGATGATATCATTCCCATGATCGTCGAATTTTATAAAAGTGTATGTATAATATTACAGAATAAATATCACTTTAAAATAATCATATATATTCATTACTTTCACCATTATACCCATCCAAGTAAGGTGGTGGTGGAAAATAGATTACACCACGGTGTGGAGACGATATTCTGTACGTACGCACACGCGGTGATTTCATTTTCCATAGGATGGATAGATGGTGAAATATGGTTGTTTCATACTTATAATAACATATCAGTATATGAGTGAAACTGATGTTATTAATTCATAATGAAACAACCAAATAAGAAGAAGTTGAAGAAGAAAGAAAATTGAAAGAATCGGTAATGGATATTACCTCTTCTTTGACACGCCTCTTTGAAACCTCCTCTTAGGGCACTAAAATTGGTCTTTGAAGAATACTAGGACCTCTAAGATGTTTATAGGGCAGTGGAGACGAGAATTAGGAAGGGTTTGTCCGATCTTGAAGGCTAAAATTGGTGTGAGGAAGAGAGGGAGGAGGACCCCTTTTATAAGGGAGGGGAGGGGCACCTTTGGAAATCTTAAATATATTAATTTATAATAACTCTAACCCCACTTAAAAACCTCCAAAAATGAATCATATTCGAATATTAGATGATATAGGGTTTTAATCTCATCAACCAATAAAATTTAGAAATGTTAGGATATTATTTTAAGCATTATCAACTTGATTTATCCTTACTTAATCAATTTAATTTTATTTGTGGTAATAACAGTCTAAAATTTAAATTATAACAAATCATTACTTATTTGTTGTGAATTATCTATATTTGGATATTTTATAACATTTTAGACCATATAAAGTTAAATTTATAATTTCTATATATTTTTGTGATTTTTAAACAATTTTATAATATGTTATTTTTATAAAATAACAATAGTGTCAATTTTGACACTATTCATTTATTTTAATTTAAATAAAATATATACAGATGATATTTTCGAACTAAAAGATTTAATAGATTCATAAAATGTCATATGTATCTATAAAATTAGTGTATAACATTAAATAGTTCATATAATATTTATTTTATTATTGTTAAAACCATTTATTTGGTTTATCTCTTAATAAAATAATTACTACAACATTTTTGTATAATTATTTAATATACTTATTTATTGCATAAAAATTAAAATTAAAATCCTATAATGAAGATAAATCTATTAAATTTCAAAATAATACTTTTACTCGAATTTATCATCTTAAAATAGCAATATTTAAATTGTTATATTTATTTAATTATGATGCTGACAACTTTGGCATCATTTCAAATAAAATAATATAAGTTTCATAATCACTTTAATAAAACTCCAAACGGTTAAATATTTTGTAATTGGATGGTTAAGGGGTATATATACACTACCAATAGCTTTTGTCAGGTTTTTGGGCCTTTTAATGGGTATTATTATTTCAATAAAAACTATATTACTGATTTTTCACTTAATAAATAATTTCTGCATCATTAATGTATCACCATTAATGATAATTATTTAATCCCTAAAAATCTAAATAAATTGTCATTATGTAGATAATATTATTAGAGTTCTGTAGACTATTCATGTTCTAAGTTTTATGATGTTTATCACTAAATTAAAATTATTATACTTATAATATTTAAGAGAGTGACATGTTGTCACTTTCTTTGGTTTTAATAATAATTAAATTATTTTCATAGTCAAAAGTCTATAAAATGAATCTAATCCGACCCTTAGGTGATATGGGTCTACTTTTATCCAACCAATAGATTTTTTTTCATGTGTTAGGGTAATTGTATAATATTATATTTACCCTTAATTAGCTGATTTACCTTTAACTATGGTAAATAAAATTTATCGTAGTTACTATTCATAATTCCCAAAAATAAAAGGTATCCTATGAACATAATTTGGACCCAATGATTCCAAATATGAAATCAATTTTTCCAAATTCAATACAAATAAGTTGCAGAAATTAAATTAAAATTAATCCTGTTGTCGAATGAAAACGGGTTTTTTTAAACATTGGAAAATATTGAATTAATTTAACATACGAATTTAATGTAAAATCAATGATAATGACATACATTATATTAAATGGTAAAAATATATTATATTAATAATTTAAAACCATTCAATATTATAATTTAACCATATAAATTATAGTGATGAAAAAAGTTGTTTTTAATTAAAATATAGCATGTTTTTACTATTCATCAAAATATGAAAGTTACCAAAATAATATGAAAAATTTATCCAAAGTAAATTTTAATTTCTTGATTCAAAGAAGAATATTATTTTGTCAAATTGAACTTATTAACATGTCAAAAACTATATTTAATGTGGGTGCGCCCTCAAAAGGCGAAAAAACTGCATTTTTTGAAAAATACTTATTTTACCCGAAAAATTTATTTTGTTCTTATACAATGTTCTAGAAAATGTGTTAGATGAATAATAATTTTATAAAATTCAAAATTTAGTTAATACTATTCATAACTACTAGTTCATAATAATATTATAATAATATATCATTGTTTAGTAAAACTCGGTATTGTGTACAACACACGCTATCGAGGATGGTCGTGATTGCGTGTAATGCAAGACGAGTCAGGGTTGCATGTAGTGCATGACTCCTTTGTTTCTGCATATAAAAAAATAAATTGAATATATATATATATATACTCAATGTTTCGTAGAATAATTACTATCAAACAAACATGAAATTGTGTGTAACATGATCCAGGATTAGTGTTGCGTATACTGCAAGCAAATACGGTGTTGCGTATGGCGGAAGATAATCATGGTGTATCGTACAACAGAAGATATGAAAGAAATTAAAAAGAATATATCTTATAAAATCTCGGGTTATTACAAACACTGAGTTTTATTTTTCCATTTCCATGATTCTGTTTGATTCATTACATTTTTTATATCATGATTTTGTCTTATTTAGTTTATTTAATCTGATTTTCATGTATATATATATATATATTATTTTACACTATTTTGAAACAAAGATATAAAATTATAGTCTATACATGGAATCTGTTTAGTCCTTCACTACTATTATAAAACTATTATTGTTCCTGGAGGTTTTTGTCGGTCATTGTGAAAAGTTGGATTGGGTGAAAAGTTAGCTCAACATAGGTTGGTTCTATATAGTTTCCCTAAGACAATAATTTTATTAGTTTTAATATATATTCCTAAATGTAATCATAGAAGGTAAAAAAATTATTCAATTAATTATTTAATTAACAAAAACCCCCAATCCCAACCCCATTCAATCCCCATTATACAATCTATTTTTTTATAGTCATAACCACAAAATAGAGGTAGGAGAATAGAGGATGCGGTCTTGGTTGGGGAGTCCAAATGGGATCTAATTTTGTTTTTGAAATTGTATGGAAGTGTATCAATTTAATCTAAAGGGTAGAATTATCTTTTAATTATTTATTACATTTTCCAAGAATAATACTTTTATATATTTATGTTTCATTTTTTATTTACATTTATTTTTATTTAAAATTCATTAATGTAGTACTTGAAACATTATTCCCCTTTTTCATAATTCATCTTTGGTTTCCTAACTAGGTGTTTGGTATGTGGATCCCCCAAGGTCATGTTGTGTTCCACATTATCACATCTCAGAGTCACCAATGATGTGATAGGGAGGGAAATCATAATGGTGTGTATTTATTAACTATAAAATTGATAGTACTATGGGATGTCAATGATAATATTCGTTATAGATGATGGGATGAGTTTGATCAGTTGGTGATGGATTTTATGATATGAGTTATTATCATGAAAATTTGTAGGGATCCTATGGAGTGTAGTGATGTCATGTTGGTAGTTGACCCCTTCAAATGGATATAAATAGGGATAACCAGTTGGGGAGAGGGTGGGGTAATAGCATGTGTGATGCTTCTAACTTCTAGATTTATAATATATAATATCTTAAAAATATTGTTATTGTTTTCATTATTACTGACGATTAATTTTTTACCTTTTTTTAGAGGTCATATTGAAAATATATCTACACTAACATGAAATAGTCATTGAGATGAATGTTTCCAGACCAATATAGAATATAAATTTTTTTTGTAGAAAGCGACCCATGCCTTTTCATGGATCACCAATCATCTTTGATATAATGAAACACATATTTTTCATTTGATATTTATTTTTAATAAATAATATGGCTATCTTATGTATGTTTCTATGAAAATCGTGATGTTTCCTTTCATTAGGATATCCTATGAAGTTTACATGATAAGATATAACTATTTTTAATTTATATCTATTTGATAGAAGCAGGATTTCAGGATAATTCTGAATAGTTCCCCTTGGTATCAAGGTCTCCATAAGGGACTCATATATGGATGTAGAAATTGATAACATTCCATCCATTTCCACTCCTAATGTGAGAGAATGTGCAACTAGAATTTACCAGAGGATATGAAGAAGACAATGTAGTTAAGTTACACTAGGGTCCTTTTCGGTAACCTATTCATTGGATGGCAGTTATCTTCTATCCCATTTATCACCTTGTCTATGGAAATGGGTATCAAACTGTTACCATTATTTTATTTTTTTATTTTTTTATCTTTGGTACTATAATTATTTTCTATCTATTCTATTTTTAATTATATTTGAAATATATTTTTTAGTGTATGGTGATCTATTATTTAGTATGGTTATTTCTATCCAATATGGCCTCATTTTGATTACATTTAATTTTGATATAATTGTTTTTCATGGTTGGAAAATGGTTTGTTACACTGTGGATTCCTACAATGAAGCATCTAAGGGTGTCATATGAAGGTTTTACAATTAGCACAGAATTTATTAGATCATGCATCCAAACCAGTAAATTTAATCAAACAAGAAAAGTATGTACTATTTAATATAATAATAATAATAATAATCTAAATCTGACACCTCCCACTCTCCCCCATACAACTCGTCTTCCCATTCTCCCCCACAAGTCTCATGTGGCCATAAAATATGCATCCTCCATCATGTGTGTGTCACTACCTATTCCAATATTATTCTACTCTAATTTTCATTACGATGATGATTCCAATTCTTTAGATAAGTCGTCATCTCTCACACTTTTTTTCCACATGGTTTTTCTTTTCCGTTCACTTCTTGTAACTTTTGGCCCAAACCAAGTTGGGTTTTTTCTCATTTTTCATGTTATGTTTCTTTTTACGATATGTGATGTCCCAACTAGATCATATTAGACCTATAATCAAATATTAGGACCCTCTTAAACATTATTTTTTCCCTTTTTATGTAGTTTTCCACTTTAATTTAAATTTAAATTTATTATCCTTACCTACATAGAGTTTTAATCGCTTTTCTTGGTGTAAATTGATAATGTTTTTTATAAGAAATAATGATTAGAAGGATAATTATCCTTTAAAAGAGTTATATTTCATTAAATAAATTTAATAAATTAATTTTTTTTCTAAAATTAAATTTTAAATAAACACCTAACCTTGTTCTTATAAAAGAAAAAATAATTTTTGTTAATGATTTATTTGGAAATTAAATAAAAATATCTTTAATGTTTTAAATTAATTAAATTTTATATTTGAGCCATTATTTCAGGTAATACATGAAATTATTTTTTTAACATATTATTTCAAGGATAGTGTTAAATTTAAAATTTCTCTCTTTCAAATATATTTTGAAACAATATATTGTTTTGCCCATATATTTTGATATATATATATATATATGTATGTAAAAAAACATATGGGAATATGTGGATTCATGCAATAAATAACATATATATGTACATAAGTATTTGTATATGTGTCTGATTGTAAAAAGGATAACTTATGAAATTTATATGTGATACTAAAGCATGATTTTTAAAAGGGTATTTAAGTGGATTTTCCAAAATAAATTTTAATTCATGGATTTAAATTTATAAATTATTAATATATTAAACACTTTTTTGATTTGAATAACATCCCTTGGATATTATTTGTTAATAATTTACTAAAATTTATGTATGTGTGGTTTAAAATATTCCACTTGTTGTTTTTAGTCTAGTATGTCTATTATAAAATGTGTATGTTTCAATTGATGTTACATTCTATTATTATGTGGCTGTAATTATCATTCAAATCACATGGAGACCCTCGTACAAAGGCTAAAAGTATAGTTAAAGTAGTATATATAAAGGTAGTAGGCCTCTAGACTACCCTCAATAATACGATCACGATACAACACTAAATAAAAGTAATTTATCCGTGATGTGGACAAAAAATCATGCATGTGAATGGTTATATATATATATATAGTTTTATCGTCAAGAGTACGAGGATCTTATGACCTATCCTTAGTGAACATATACATTCCATTATTCTTCAACTTTTTATTTATCATTTCAATTTACTATTTAAATAAATAAATTTGTTTAATTTTTGGTAATGGAAATTTCACATCCATTGTAATGTGTTCATTATGTTACTATTTTGAAAGAATGTCTTGTTAAAAAATTATCTCCCTATTTGTTTTAATGGAATCTTATATTCAAGAATATGAGAATTTTATTTTTTAATATATTAAAAAAAACTAGAGAGAAACAAAAATTTATAATTATATTTTAGACTATCATTTAATAGATCATTTATTTAAAGATTATGCATGGCCAGTTCTTTACATGGAATACTTTCTATGTTTTATTTTGATTCCTATCATAAAATTTTAGTATGATGTTATAGATCTCTTATTTCTTAAATAAGAGTTGTGCCATTAGTTATGGATGGTGACTTGTATAGGTACCTAGATATATGACCATTGTTTTATTTTGTTTTTTTCCTTCCAAAAAATAGCCATGTATGATTTATTACTTCTATCTACAGAAAGAGGTAAGAGATACCATAGGGAGCTCAGGAATGATCTAGAGACTTATTTAGTTTTATATGCAGTGGAGGTAGTTAGCGGATGTAGAGTGATTTTTTTTAATTTTTTCCAATTTTATAATCTACATATAAATTATTTATCCCATCATATTTAATATTTACTAGTTGTGTGATATACAAATGGGTTTATTTTGATTTTTTTATTTCTTAATCCATGTTTTGGGAAAATGTTTTTGGTATGTTAATTTTTCAGTGATTTAAAATCTATTTAAAGGAAGGATTTCATGTTAGGATTGTTTTATAATTTTTATAGAACTATTTAATATCCTTAGATGAAATCATTGATAAAATTTCCTTCATAATATTGAGATATAAGTGAGTGGATTCCTCAGTGTCTGCTCCCTCTCCAATGCATTTCTTCCCTCTGACAGAAGAAAAAGCTCTAGATCCATCTATTTTGGATCCTCTCTTTCGGAAGAATGAAGATTTTCCTTTGCTAGAATCTGGATAGACTCTAGGGGAGGATGTCTATCGGGTTATCATTTAAAGATTTTCTTTTACAAGCACCATTGTCTTCAACAGACATCATTGGGGGGTGGCTCCTTTGAATTCTATGATCCCTTTGGGTATTCTGTAGATCTTAGTGGATCCAAGGGACCCTAGGTTGTTGGATGGGTTCCCGGTGGGAGAGCATTTAGGTTAGGATCTTCAGGATGAAGCCTCCTTGTATAATATTCCTCTAGTAGCCCATTTTGGTCACGAAAAACCATCACTCAGCTTGTTTAATATCATTGTCGACTCATGGGGTCTCTGGAATCCTACAGCAGTATTTGAGCTTTCTTGGTTGGATTTCTGGATTTATCTTTTTTTGTGTGGATTTTGTTGCTACATTGATGTGTGAAGATATGAGTTGTGATTCATCGTGATACTCTTTGTCCAAGTTTTCTTGGTATTTCCATTTTGGTAGGTAATATTCCTCAGAGGCTATCTGGTTATGCCTCTATGGTCTCCATCTTATCTTCCAAAACACAGTGATCCTAAAGGTGTTGGGTGATTCCTTTACACTAATTATAACACCAGGTGCTTCTAAGTGTCGGATAATCCATGTATTCGTGTAGAAATTAATCTTTTAGTGGGACATCCCTCACACGTTATGTTATGGGTGAATGATGGATATATGTGGTGGTAGCGGATCTTCGATAACTCTATCTCAATGTTTTATGGCATTTGTGGTCTGAATGAAAATTCAGTGGTGTTCTGTAGGAGAAAACAATTGGAGGTGAGTTTATTAGCTGTCGGCATTCAAATAGGCTAGGAAATGGGTGTATCATTCTAAGTAGTAGCCAGGATAGATGGTGTTACCTTTGGAGAGGCTATTTAAAATTCAAATTCTTAGTGTGGTCCCCAATATCCTGAGGATTTTCCTACCCTATATTTCCATTCAAATGCAGGCATCCTCTTTTTGGGTGAAATATCAGATCTGGACCTGATTTACCTGTCCCTAAGCCCCCTTATGGATATGAAAACCTCTGACGACATCATCTCTCTAATAGGGGAATTTTTGGTTTCATGGGAAATTTGTGACATTCTCTCTTGGTCTTTCTTATGACCTCTTAAGTCATTTATGCCTCCTTACCTGATGTTTTGCGTCTTGAATTAGCAGTCCTTGGATTTCATTCTAGGACCCTTTGACAATAATCTAGTATCGACTATCAAAGGGATACCATAGATGGATATGATCTCTGAAGGTGTTATTAAGGAGATCCAAGTCACTCAGGGATCTTCATAATGGTAACTCTTGGTTTCTCTTCCTCAAGATGATATAGCTGTGATCCGTCTATAGATCTCTCAGGTATGTAGGTTCACATTGTTAGAGGATCTAGAAGGGTCATTTAAAAAGAAGGTTCTTACACCATAGATTAGTGTTTTGTTAGATGGAACTTCGTGACCAGTCACCCATTAATATTAAAAGGAGAAAACAATGGTTAAATATCCTTCTCTCCCTAATGTTTTTGGGGAAAAGGGACAAAGGTATTTTCCTAAATGCTCCCTCTTCTTATTTGAAATTCCCAAGGCCTGGGGAGAAATGAGATGTGCGCCTTTTATGGCCTTTGAATCCAGTATGCAATAGTCATCGCTTGTAGAAATTATTGAGCCCAAACATGATCAACACAATATTCCCTTTCAAGTTAATAAATTAGTCCATTGGATGTATTATCATGGATGCCCTGACAACACACACATATGGGTTTTCTGGAAGAAGTATTTTTCAGTGGAAGTGGTGAGTTTCACATACCATTGCATTAATACCATGATCTCATGTAATGGGATGGAGTTTTTCTTCAATTTGTTATGCGAAAAACAACCCGCTTGGGAGACTGGACATGTGATACCATATGGAGTCATTTCAAAGAGGTACTCTCCTATGGTTTTTTTTCGATATTTTAACTCAATCACAGAAAATTTAGAGAAAAATGGTGGTTCGATCATTTTCAATGGTGGAATGTAGGACATTCAAGATTTCATGTCCTCTATGGGACTGCGGCATCAGGGGTTAATAGTTTGTAAGTTAACTTGTTGTAATAATATAAGGTGACCTAGTCGCATATGGAGCCACCTTGACATATGCCTCAAATACATTTAGGGATTTGACCCCTTATCCCATTGGTCGGTTACTCATATCCCTCAGTCACTCTCATATCACTCTATATTTCTTGTGAAGCTCAGGCGGGATGTCTTGCAGACTCGTGGTTTCAATTTATCCATTATCTATTATTTGGAAAAGATAATCATGCTTATAAAGAATGATTTGTGGGATCACAGGGGACCAGGAAGTCCTGGTGTGGTCGGTATAACCACATAAAATTCCTCAAGGAGGACCTTCAATGTTTTCTGTATAGTAGGCCTCATGATTCTTATGGGGTGGACATTATTCACGAAGATATTTACATATTAAAGGATAGTCTTCAGGATTACTGGGATAAAAACACCATTATTATTCTATGTGATAAATGTTATATCCTAGTAGATAAACTATTAGATATTCAATGGTTATATAAGAAAATAGTTTGAGTAAGTTAGCTGAGGGAAGGGAATTGAAACAGTGTGTTTTCACATACATGTTTGAAGGAGAGACGAAGTGTTAAGATCAACAAAATCCTAGAAAATAGATTTTTCATGTTAGATGTGGAGGTGGTGGGTCAGATGGTGGTGCGGCATTTTAAAGGGCCTTTTGTTGGGAGATTCTCTCCATATATGAAGCTGCTCAATGGGACATAGTATATGTGAATTTTGTTGGATGTATTCCCCAATTGGTTGATGGTTCTAAAAATGTATTCATGTCCCATTTACCTACGGAGGAGGATACCAAGCGTATGGTCTTTAACCTATATCTTGGCTACACACTCGGTCCAGAAGGCTTCCTAGGGGCTTCCACTGTGGCATCTTGGGAGGTGGTTAGTCCTCGGGATGTGGAGTCGGTCCAAGAATACTTTTGTGGGGATTATTTTATTACGATTTTTTGTGCTTCAAGGGTCATTCTTATACAAAAAACTGAGGATTCCAATATCCTCTTCCAATGTTAGTCTATTCTCCTTTTTATTGTATCATACATGATTTTTGCATATCTCGTTTCAAGGAGATTGAGTGGGGGTAATTCTTAATTTGGTTTTTAGGGAACAACATGGTTTGTTGAATGGATGGAGCATTCAAGGGGTGGTTGGGATAACTAGTGAACTGGTGAATCATATCAACAACAGGTTAGTGGGATCTAATGTTATCCTTCAAGTCGATGTGGATTAATCTTATGATAAAACAGAGTGGTGCTTCTTCTTCTGTGTGATGCAACAGTATGGCTTTCAGAAATAGTTTTGTGATCTATCTTTTAGTTTCTTTTCTTCTTCATTTCATTCCTTATCTATTATGGGGAAGTGATTTGGTTTTATTAAGTCTGTTCATAGGATTTTTCCAAGAGTTCCATTATCTAAAATCCTTTTCATCTTGTCACAATATTCATTATCTCGAAACCTGTACAGAGGTGTCAAAATGGTTAGGCTGGATCTATATCGTAATAGGGGTGGAATGGAAGGTATTTTACATTTAATGTTTGTTGATGATATCTTAATTTTTACTAATGGAAGGAAAAGGTCCTTACTTAATCATTTGGAGATAATTTCTATCTATGGGTGACTATTTAGTTAGGGTATCAACCCAAAGAAAATTAATGTTTATTTCCAACAATTTTTCTCGAAAGAGCTGCATGGGAATTCAGGACATCATACGCTTACAAAGGAAGTAGATGTCATTGTGATATCATGGTGTTCCGATTTCATATGGTTGTATTAATATGCAATAATTTTCAGATATTAAAAACTAGCTTCTATGGAGTACATTCAATTTTAAAACAATTTCATATCATTTAGATGGTGGGTGGATTTGGTAAATAGCATTCTGACCTCAATCCTAATGCATGTTTTTTTGTTAATCAAGCCTCATAATGGAGTCATCAGGTTAATGGAGAGAATTCTGACATCATTTTTTGGCATTACAACAAAGTGGTATGTGGTCACTGGTCTTCCTAGTCTTGAATGTATAGGACCATGGATGAAGGTGGTGTGGGGAATCATGACCTTAGTGAATTCTTGTAGGGCATGCAAGGCCAGCTGGCTTGGGACATTATTATGAGGGACTCTCTGTGGGCATTGTTTTTCATGATGTGATATAGTTATAAATGGGAAGAATTTGGTGTACATGGATCTCACATCTTGTTCGTGGTGCAGTGAATATTCTCTCACATTGATGCTCTTATTTGATCTTCTCAGTGGATCATTGGGAAATGATATGTCAGCTTATGGAATGTCAACTATGTGGTTGAGATGCTGGAATTTTCAGGTTTCCCACATCTAGATATTTTTTTAAGGAGGTGATCATGCGGCCAGATTAAATTTTTTCAGGATTTAATTCTGATCCAGTGAATGTTTTTGGAAGTATTATCATGAAAAAATAACAAGACATATGTTTTTTAATGCTCTCTAACCCATGTAGGTTTCTCACTAAGGATTACAAGAGGTTGTTCCATGCAACAAATCCTCTTGATGAGTGGTCATAGAAGGTATGGTGGAATTGGATTCCTAAAAAAACGAATTCCCTCATTTTTTGTTTTAGGAACTACACACTTACAACTGGAAATAACATTCTCAGAAAGGAATACTATTCAGATCTCGGAGATTTTGTTGTGAGAATCCATTCAATGAATCTACTCATCATTTTTTAGAGTAGTTGTGTGTATTATCTCTTTTATGTATTGTCTCCAAATCCTTGCATTGATAGCGAGAAGTCTATTCATGGATTATTGGTGTCTTGGTTCCATGGTGTTGAGATAAGTTCAATGGGATGTAAATTTCGAGTAGTGATCCTATCATGAATCTATTGGACAATATTAGAGGTGTTCAACAATGATCAGCTGGGATCAAGACGTTCTCTTTTGTTTCTTCAATTGAGGTTATGGTCGTGATCGTCGATTTGGGACCATTACAAAAGGGGAGTCATCTTTCCTATATGATATGAAAATTTCTCTATAGACATCGAATTCCTATAAGGGTGGAGGATCATTGGATTAGGTTGATGTCTCCCATCGGATGCTTGAAACTGAATGTGGATCGGTCATTTATGGGAGGTATGATGAGAGGTGACAGGGTGCTCTGAGACTCAAGTTGTTCAATTCTCCGGGGGTACAGAGCATTCTATGGAAAGGAAAATTCGTTGGGCATGGGGATGCAGGAACTTCTTTCAGGTATTTTTATTTGTAGGAGGTTTGGTTTCTAGGAGGCTAAGGATGAGTCAGATTTTGATGTTTTGGTGAGGTATATTTAGGGGCATCGTATGGTGTTGTGGTATTTGACCAATCTTATTCATAGATTCATCTAGGAGACTAAACATAGGAGGAAATTTCACGATTATTAATGGGTGGTTAATTTTGTGGCTGGCTCACTCGCTCATATGGGTAGTTTAGAAGAAGAGAATGTTATTTATAATAGCTTGGCTTCGATTCCTTTAGATTGTAAGGTATTTAATTCAACTGGATTTCTTTTGGGTTCATCACTTTTCCCCATTGAGGTTTCCCTATGATATTTTAACTTGTTTCCCTTCTAGTATTATAACAAATTAATTTTCAGTCAGTCTAATAATAATAATTTTTGTTTCTGTGGTATTAAAATCAATGATAAGGATTAATGTAATTTTATAACTAACACATTGCTTAGAATAAGTTTATACATTCACTAAATAATACCCTAAAAATATATATTTTCATGCAGAATTGACCGTATATGATGAAACTCTATTTTCTTTTGGTATAAGGGGTAGTGGAGAATACTCAATCAATATTTTGATGAAAATTTCAAATAAGAATAAATGACCTATAAAAATTTTGAAATGTTTTCATGAAGAAGATTTATAGAATGATTTTTGGGAATTTATAATTATATTCCAAATTATAATAGAGAGAATATTGTATTTTCTTATAGATAATTTGTGTTTTTTTGGAAGTGTGTAAGGACTTCGAATTGATTTTGAATATCCTGAGGTGTTTATTAGTTATTTTCAAAACAAATTTATGGGAACCTTGTGAATAGTATTACATATATAAATTTAACAATAAGATACATAAAAGTACATTGGATTTTCGTTACCCATGCTAGGAAGAACAATTGTTCATATTGATATAGAAAATAATGCATAATTTGTGTGTAAAGGTACCATGTTAAATTAGTAAGTGTATAAGGAATCTAGCATATTGGTAACCCATGATATATTAGGATACCAGTCCACATGAATACACATATATGGAATCTCATATGTGGTTAAAACATGAAACATAAGGATTCTGAGCCACCTCTGAAAGGGTAAACCTAAGGTTGCAGAAGGGTATTGAGTTACAAAATACGTTGTTAAAATGTAATCATACATTTTGTAGGGGTACATGAATGATTGATTATGGGTACATAGAGCTATATAAATGAACATGGATCCTTAAACAACGGTACAAAGGAGTTTTTAAGGCCACATAATGGTATCTAGAAGCATGAATAAGTGTAGTCAATAACTTCATAAGGGTTCTAGTGAGTTAAGTACGGGTAATAATAAATTTTTTAACCCGTGTAAGAGTATATTGAGGGTTATTTAAGGATTAATATAGGAACGTGTTAGTGTACCATGACCTACACAATAGTGCCAGTGAGTTTCCATTACTCACATTATATTATAAAGAAAAGGCTACATCATAGAGACAAGAATTTCTACCTATAATGGAACACTCTACTATAATCCTAAGTAGTAGTAGATGCTACCACTCGAGGGTAGATAGATTCTACTTGCAGTTATGAATAGTATTCTCTATCCTAGGGTTTGATAATGGTAGAAGATACCATGTCCTTTTCACATTTAAATTATCATTTTATTTTTCACTAAAAAAGAGGGTATATTTCCCCCTATAAAAGTAGGAATTAATGATTTTTATATTATTGAGTGTTGAAAGTATATTCACCTTCATGGATGAGAATCGTGTTATTTTGTTAACCATTTACACTAAAAAGATGAAACAACTAATATGTGTTGTATGAAAATTGAATAACAGTAGCTTGATTCTGCCATATGATATTATTAAAACATCCATGTAGAAACAAGAGAACATAACCTAAAACATAAAAAAACAAATATTATCCTTTAAAAAATATAATGAATATTAATGAAATTATTAGGAATGAGCTTTTGAATATTAAAGATGATGTGTAGTATTTATTTTGCAGCATGAATAAATTGGTAGTTATGCCCAACACACGTGAGAATATTAAAACAAAACCACATAATGAACCAACGATAAATATGGTTCACACATACAATGTACTAAAATGAATAAGATCGAGTCTTTTTGGGAATATTATATGGGATGTATGAAAAGGTGAGCCTCGCGTATTACAGTCTATTTGAAAAAATAAATACAAATCTTCTTTAGGTTTATAATATGATTAAGCCACTTGAATTATGAGATTCATGTGGTGTAGTATTCTCATACTAAAAATTATGATCACTTCATCCTTACTTATCTGAAATGATGTTTAAATTTAATTTATGATTATTTTTATTCATTCATTTAAATTTGTTCCAGAATAAATTTCTATATTGGGTCCTCATGTGTATTTAAATTGAGAAAAATAAATGTCTTAATTAAAGCCATTTTCATTATAGGAAAAATCAGATATGACATGAACAATAATTTCTCTGGATTAATATGATCATGATATTAAAAAAATTTAAATATAAAAATAGGAGAACATTTATGATGATTGTTATATCATTTAAGGTAATGATATATACAGTATTGAATTAGGAAAGACTAAAGTATAGAAAATAACACGAGAAGGATATCACATCTACTTGAGATTATATAAACTGAGGATGAATAAATTGATGGGCATAATTAATTGAATATTCATTTATTATTCTAATACATAGTTGATATATAATAACCGAAAATCCTATAATATATTAACGTAAATTTGTTTGTTGAAGATAATTTTTTTAGAATATCTTATTAAATTAATATTTTATATACATGAGCTAATTGAATTATATTATTTAGATGTCTACTAAAATATTTATTCAAGAACCATTGGTTGTAGAATAAACAAATTAATTTATAAACATTTTATTGTACTAAAAAAATGAAATTTTGGAGTAGTCAATGACACAATCCTGAAAATTATGTGTAAACTATTATTCCCTTGTAATGACTATACATTATTCTGATAAAAAAATATTCAAAACTCTATATTTTGGTCATGATATGGATTAGTTACTCACATCCAGTCTAAATGTAGTAAAATCCGTATTTCATGATGTATCATTCATCATAACAACATCATGTACATTTTACTTTTGAGTGTGCACATCAGATTAATTTTTTTAAACTGAAAACATATTACAAAGATAGAAGCTCTAATTAAAACTAATGTAAAAAAAATCAGAATTTGGGCACAATTATTCAACCCTCCCCACATCCATCATAGAAAAAAGTCACAATCTATATATACCCTATAAGTGGAATCAAAGTTAATGGATTCCTCTTATTCGATCAAATATTTGATATGGTTTATTTTTAATGGTTTTTATGAAGTGAATATTTTAAAAATATTCTAAATTACTTAATGTAGATGATTTATTCTGCACTATTTTTAATTAATAATTAAATTTTTCATCCATTAATATCAAAATTACATTGTTGAGTAATGAAATTATATTTTTGAAAACCTCAATGATTAAATAGTAGAATTAATTCTCTTTTATTAACTCATTTGATGAAGATACTGTTGAATAATCTATCTCATGTTTTGGAGACTATGAGGAAGATGTGTCAATCAGAACTAATGTTGACTTATACGCTAAATATGAAATATATATTAAAAATTTAATGATAAATTGAATGTATATATCATTTTTATACATAAATATTGATGATGAAAAACAACATCTTAAGTAAAAACCATTAAATTGAATTTAGAACTGGTTAAGAAATTCCAATATATCAATTCTATTGTATACCTCACTCATAGAAATCAAGAATATGATATACCTTTAAATGAAAATATATCATCTATTAAAGAATACATGGTTTTTTTTATTGTGTCATTACTAATCGTTTTTCTGGTAAAGTACTTAATGCACATGAATCATTACATAATAAATCCATGAAGGCCATAGATGACCTTATTAAAGAAGATGTTTATAAGGTCAAAGATTATTACATTTCCAATGAAGAAAATTCCTTGTTTCTAATGTTTTTTTTCTAAAAATATGTTCTCTAGATGTATCACATAAAGTTAATATAAGTTACATGGAAATAAAATTACATGTTAAAGATAGAATATTCAATGAACCTGACAACACTTTGAATGATGTTAGTAGACATAGACAATAAAATATCAATAAAATTAAAATTGAATGAGAAGGTAGGATGACATCAGTTTGAAATATAATGTTATCACACATCCTTATATTCCTTAAACATGTGTTCATATTTATATATTTAATGGGGACTCATGTTTAAACATCCCAATATTATTAGAATTAATTTCTTTCCAAATATATAAAGAGATTCAAACCCTTCAATGAGATATATTTGTACAAACTATTGATGAGATTATTTCCCATAATTAGAATCTTATAGTTGGAAATAAATGACCAATATCATATCCTAATAAATCTTTTACAATCTCATTGAATATGGTAACACATAACCTAGTTAAATCTATTTCCACTAATGAAATTTCATATGCTAGTGCGGGTTAAAAAATATATTTGGAAGATGTGGGTAGATAAAAATGAAAATTAATCTACCCAAAAAATAGTGGGGGAAACTATATATATCAATTTAAATAACTAAAAAGAGTTATTCCAAATAAGGAGAGAAAAATACAGAACTAACAAAGTAATAAATCTAGTCAAACTAGTAATACAAGAGAATGAAGGAGATTTGATGGATAGTATTGGTACCTCAAGAAGTTTTGACATAATGTGGATGTGTGTTGTCACAGAATAAAGTTTTATAAAGACTATAGTAGACAAATAACTATTCAGAGAAGAGGTGATGAATTTTAGAAACATTCTAAACAAAATTAGATTTGATTGATGATGATTAATCATTACACTACAAATTGTTTTAATAGAATTGAAAAGTTATATGAGATTTAAAACACATGTTTCCATATAGTAGATTTTTTTGTTATTGACAACCCTGATCAACTCAATTGTTAATATGAATAGGGGATAAAAACATTTATGAAATCATGTTAGAAGAACATAAAACATGATTCCTTAGTAGATATATAGGTGAAGGATGGTGTTCATATGGTAAAAAACACATAAAACAAATCCTAATAATATTGATAAGATGTATTCAAATAATTCCATTTCAACAAAAAATATATTCTTATAATTATTAAAGATCGAACATACCATGTACTACTCAAAATAGTCTATTGAAATTTAGATGAATAAAATCCATATTAAATAATTGAGATAATAAGTCTAGTATATAAATAAGAAGAAATTATTAATTTATGTCATTCTTAAATAAGGATTTGATAAGTCACCCATGAAAGTTAAATTAAAAACACACAAAATCCATGTGAATATTTTAAGGTGCAATATGTCATGAAATAACGCCTCATTATTTAGTTTGATGATGTGAAAGTAGTTGTAGAATATTAAAAAAATATTTTGAACATAGTAGATTAAAGAAAAATGAAAAACAGGTTATTCTATGTGAATAAAAAATAAATTTTATGACAAATTATCAAAAAATATAAACTCAGGTGATTTAAAAAAATTTAATGATAATGTAGACTAGACATAGTTAAATAAATTTTTTGACTCTTCGATGTTATTAAAAAGAGATATTGAAGATATAAAAACAAAATACAAGGAAGATAAGTTACTAATAGAACATGTGAAAATAAAACTTCAACTCATTTTAGGGATGATTGAAATTAAAGCATCTTTACTATATAATATTTCATAGAATATGATAGGTAACTGAAAAAAACATCAAGGCTACCATCCAAATTAGGGATATATATAAGAGTCTCTATGATGAGATTATATACTCATCCTTATATCACATATTAGGTATATCATAATGGTTTTAACTAATTCCATGACTTCTTATAATGTATTTCTAATATTATGTAGTATGGAATCAAAGGTGAAATTGATTCAAAAGAGGAGAACTGAATTAAGAAAGTTTACCACAACAAGTTTGTATGATAATTCATGGTGTGATTAAAAAACATGTATTATTTCAAAATGGTGGATCATGAACGGGAAATTCTTGAAGGTTATGTGAATAAATTATCTACCACATAAAATGATGTGGGTATATCCCATGAGTGGTTGAAAATTTGAGAAAGGAGGAGTCCATTATATTTTATATGAATCATTATTTTTTAATATATCTTGGTAAAAAACGAGGTTATGGTATTTCAATCACAACCTAACTACACATTCTAAATTATATATATTACATTCATAAAGTGGGAGTCTATCATTGATAAAAATATGTGACAATATGGGTTAGATTGTTTTATTCATTTCAATATACAATTTTTTTAAAATTCATGTGTGAGTATATGTTTCATGAGAATTATGTTTATATTGTCCTCATTGTAGGTATAAGTAAGCTATGGTAAAGATATATCACGCATTGTAGTTAATGGAATCTGTGGGAAACCATAGTTATATAACTCTTATTTTCAACTTTATTCTTAACTATATAGTAATATATCATACCAAATGAATATTTTTTTCATGAGAATCATATTATTTTATCGCTCCAAGACAATTATTCAAGAAGAAATCAATTAAGGGATAAAAACATGTTTTAAGAAATTTGATGTGATGAGAGATCCCAAATTATACATTGTATTTGATTACAAATAATGAGGAAAATTATTAGAGGACTACATAATATCATTAATTATGTAATTTATTTTAAAAAATAAAAAGTGGAAGATATCTTATCTCAAATAAGTGTTTTTCTCAATTATTAATTTTCTGATAATTTTCCTTATTTGAGGTGTTTTTACTTTAATAAATTTTATAAATTCATTTGAAGGTATTAGATATCATGATTTATAAATTTTACATTATAATAATTTTGAATTTTTTTCAAATTGGTACAATGTCCAATGGGATGTGGTAATAGACATGTTTAACAAAAAATGTTTTTACAAAAAGTGAAGAAATGTTATGAAGAATAATTTGAATTTTTTTATATAAATTAGGAATTGATTAAAATACCATGTAATGATAAATCATTTTTTATTGAGGGAAAGTGATAATTACTCTAATGATTTTTTAAGAAGATATTAATGAAATATCAACTCAAGGAAAAAATAATTTTTTTAAGACATATATTGTTATAATTTATTTTAGAATTTATAATTAAATTAAAATTTAAAATAAAATAGATTTAGGATTTGTTATGTTAATAATTTTATTTTTATTCTGATGTGTGTGAGGGATCTGAATTAATTTGGGTGTTTCGTAGGATTTTTTAAGTTAAATTAGATAAGTATGTAATGTTTTGTGATTAGTTGTATTACTTATATAACTGTAACTTTAAAAAATGTAAATGTAAATTTATATTTACTTTCCAATATAATATTAATATATACTATGTATAGTAATAGGGAATCATATTTAAGGACACCATTAGAGTCCTAGGGGCTAGATAACGAGTGTATACATAATGTGTAAGGTAATAAGAAATCTATTGTATAGATGACTTTGGCTACATAAGGATACAGGGACACCAACAAAAGGGTATCCATGACATTGTTCATGGGCACCGAGTTAATAGGTGTGTTGCGTAATGGTATTCATACCTTGAATAAAGGAACATAAAGCTCACATATATGTATATATAAATGTGTCATGGTATATAACGTCTCCTGTAAAGGTATGAAAAATTTGTGAACGATATTAAAGGGTATATAAAAAATTGTATAGGGGTATCCAACACCTACATAAATATACCATTGGATTTTTTCTGGGTAAGGGAATGTTAATTTTACATGCTTAATATTATCCTGTGTCTTGTGTAAGTGTACATACAATCCTTTGTAAGGGTAAAACAACCTATGTAAGGGTATTATATAATTTACATGAATCATACAATAATAATAAAAAATACAATTCTGTAGTGAATAGACTGTGCATTATTAAAGGAATATTTCGCTATCAACATCGATAGTAGAAGATAATTCTATTCGATAGTATGAGGTTTCTACATCATGTTTTGACATATGGAAATAATAAAAGATATGAAGAGGGACTGATAATGATAATTGATAATAGGATATTGTACAATGATAATGGAAGGTAGGAGGATATACCATTACTCCTTCATAGAAGAAGACGCTTATGAGTCTTCACTGAATAATATAGTATTTCAATTTTTTATAAGAGTGTGAATGACTGAGTTTATATTATAGAGGCTTGAATGATTATTCCAATTCAATAATGGGAAATGAGTTATGATGAGAATTAATTTATTTTATAATATTTTAATTCTGATAAAATTTTAATAATCATTGAACAAAATATGTATTATTATTTCATGAGATATTCATGTATGTCATATGATTGAGGACAAAAAGCCAATCTATGTAGCCACCTTTAAAGATGTTGAACGGTTGCATGAAACAAAATAATGATTAATAAATATGTTAATACAAAACATTTAGGTATCAAATATTTGGTGACATATTTTTTACCATGTGAATAAATGGAGAGTGTGAAAAAATCATATGGGAATCATAAAACAAGGTTGCGTTATAAAATGGGAAATAACATGATTCAGGAATAAAAGGTATTAAAATGGGGAAGCATAAGTGGTCTTTTCATTTTAGATGAGATGAATACATTAGGGATAAATGATAATTGATGGCTCTTTGAAAAAAATTACCACCCACTCATGTATTTAATATGGTGATGTTTTACGAATTATTAAGTACATGAAGGGCTGTATTTTCATATTGAAAATGAAAATAAACTCGACCAAAATTATTTGAAATGAATTTCTAAATTTTTAAGATGAAATGTGGATATATTATCCAATATGGTTATATAAATTGTGAAAAAAATTATTTAAAATAGACATATGTCATAGAGTACAAGAAATATCACAGACACAATATTGTTTTAATTAATTAATATGTGAAATAAGGTGAATAAGATTTAAATTAAAATTAGGAAAAATAATCTATTGAACATATGATCATATGAGAGACAGATACATCTTATATAAAAGAGTAAAAAAATATTTGATGTTCCAAAACATGGTTATCAAATCTTCATGAAAATTTGATAAATTAGGAAAAACTCAATGTGGTGTATTTTTCATTCAATAACCATAGATTATACAGATATGGAGTCGATATAGGTAGACCAATAAACATGAAATATCATTCAATTTATATTGGATGTTGAATATTTTTTATTTCAAGAAGAATATAATGTTCCCTTTATGTAAAGACGTCCTCGATCTGAATTTGAGACCTTATTTTAAAGAAAGTTTTCTGATCTATTGAAAAATGGGTGGTAGCTATATAAAAATTTGATTAACAAATTGGAGGTACCCGTTTACAAAATTCCATATTTGGGTAATGAATAAAAACTACCCTTCACTTATGTGAAAATTTTATTTCACCAAAAATCATGACAAATTAAAAAGATAAAAAATCCTATTAAATAACCATATATTCATCATGAATATGATTTGGTTCTCACATTGAGATAGAACCTTTAAAAATCATTACTAGTTATTATTTGTGCAATTAATAGAATTAAATGTTCATATAATAGTTGAATGTGCATATCTAGTTCATTTTCATTGATCAGTGTATAATTTTGAGAGTAAGAGGGGATAATTTGATGGAAATGAAAAACTCATGAAAAATTTCACACATTAATCCACCCCCAAGTGGCCCTACATAATCCACCGTGCCACTAGAACATTATTTCATTTGTATTCACTGGTTAAAATCCTTAATAATTTATTTCAAATTGATTTATAGATCTATTTTCCACCTCATGCTAAAAGGGATAAGAATTTTTATTTAATGTTTTACTTTTGATTCTTTCTTAATATATTTGGTGTTTTATGAAATTTTTCTTAATTAATATACTATTATATGGATTTTATATTAAAATTAAATGTTTATAGGGTGATATATGAATTGAATGAGTGGAACACAATGAGATTTTACAGCTAGGAGACCATTTTAGGCTTGAGTGCATGGTTTAGAATAACATCCAATGACTGTTATATGATTCACACAAGAAACACAAAATCACTAATCTAGAAAATCCATAACCATTATCCATATCTGTACATATTATTTTGAGATCAATCCAAAATTAGTTAGAGTTACATGTGGATGTTATTTTTTTATTATAATAGTGATTTTTAATGGAAGTGTATTTATTAATTAATTCAATCAATTTTTTAAATTAATATTATGAAAAAAATTCAAAAATAGTGAAAGTGTGTATAATGTTATGAATTAATATTTTCATTGTGAAAAGGTAAAATATTTCAATTGAAAATATATTTTCATAAATGTATTCAAGTGAACATAAAGGTTATAAGTGAGAAAATGTTTCTCTTACACATTTCATGGAAAGTTATTTTTTCAGAATTGGTGTTTTGGAATAAAAGAAACAATGATAAATGTGAAAGGACATTAGAATTAACTATTTTATAATTTTTTTTCTATTTTTTGATAAATTATTTATTTTTGTGAATATAATTAATGAATTCCATGAAATTTAATTCTTAATTGATTTAAATTTTAATATGGGTTTTAAAGATGATTTTCTCTCTTTGTTCTATTGTAACATCATTGGTAAATAAAGAATACAACTTTTTCATATTTCATAAAATTTGTGAATTAAATATAAATTTTACATTAAACGGGTTGCTATTTTTGATGAAATACCTTATATGAAACAACAAGTTTCATTGAAAACATATGTTGCAAACAACGTTGAGTTATACTAAAAAATATTTATATAATATTATTATTTTAAATGGTAGTTGACGCATAGTCATTGTATTGGAAGGAATGAAAACAACTAACCATATTATGATTAAATATTTTTCTTAAATGTTTTAAAAATTACCCCATAAATTTTAGAGGCTTAAAATGAGAATGAATCAAATATTAAGCATGAAACACTATAATATTCTTTATAAGGTTGTTTTGCCACCTATTGATGGAGAACCCTTTTTAAAAATTGTTTTGTCAGTTTTATATTATCTATTAGTAAAAAAATTATTCTTTTTAATTTGGTCATAAATATTTACATTGGATGAAATTATTTAATTTTTCTGATAATGTTCATTTTTTAATGAATAGTAAAAATACTCTATTTTAATTCAAAGATGCCTTTTAATATAATTTTTTATATGGATATATTATAATTTAAATTGGTTTTAATGATTAGTTAGATTATATTTTTACCATTTAATCCAATTTTTTCCATTTAATGTAATTTCACATTTAAATTGTACATAAAAAAATGTCAATCTTTTGATAGTTATTATTTCATAAAAACAGGATTTTTGTTATGAAAATGAGAATTATGTTTAAATTAATTAATAAACTTCTATATTTTCAGTTTTTTAAAATATAAATCATTTTTGAATTGCGAATATCAAATATTTCTTAGGTAGAATTTTTGGTATTTTTCTTGAAACCCTCAATTTTTTATGAATAGTGAAAACACTGAGTAGTAGTTAAAAAACCAACTTTTTCAGTTAAATAAATTTTTAATTCTTTTGTGATTTTAATTTCAATAATAAAAAATACATGGTTGTCATAAATAAGTAAAATGTGTTTCAATAAGATGAAAATATTTTTTTGTGAGTAGTAACTTTTGAATTTTATTTACCGTAGTTAAAGGTAAACAGGGTAATTCAAGGAAAAAATAATATTATAATAATATTAAATTTCCCTAACATCTTTCCTAATCCTTTTGGTTGATAACTTTCCGACCATGGGCATATTTGGGATGATTATGGTACCCCATGGAGCAACTTAAGAGTGATAACGACACATTGTATTAATTAATTTAAAGTAAGAAAAAAATGACTTAAACATATATCTTTTAGTAAATAGATTTTTACATGGGTTATATAAGTTATCCCTTAATCTATAAATATAAATTTTATAGATAATAATATGTCATACATTATGGAATTTTTTTATACATCAAATAAATAAAATTATTTATGTCATAATAATGATTCACTATTTAATTTATTAATGAATGATTTAAATAAGTAAGATTATAGTGATTAAAACAACATCCAAAAAATTTCTATTTCTTATTGGATAATTTTATTTCGAAAAATGGTCATCTTATCTTCGACTTTAATAAGTTTTGGATCTTTAGAAACCGAAAATCATTATATAATAAACTAATATTTTCAATCTTTCATAAAGAGCCCCTCCCCCCCCCTTATAAAAAGACCTCATCTCTAACCCATTACTCACACATCTCAAGCCCATTTGATCATCCATTATCTACCCAAATAAGCTCTCAATATCCCTATCTTCCAGCTACAAGTCTTCCCTTAGGTTTAAGGAACTTCAATAAATCCTTTTGTTTCAAACCGAAGGGATTTACCCCTGTTAAAGGTAACGTCTTCTCTAATGATTTTTTTCTTCTATTTTACTTCTCCAACCCCCTAAAATATATATATTTAATTATTTTATGAAAAAAAGGTATCATAAATATACTATGTTTTTTATGACTATGATTATAACTACACTTAAACAAACCTTCATCTAATGGGTAATGAATATACTGTTTCTATGGACGACTAACTGCCTGCTCACGAAATGATGATTGTTCAATATTCTGCTATTACCTATTATGGTGGTCATTAAGATTGAACTGTATTTACCTGTGATATATATTATATTCATATGGTCTCTATACAGATTTATTTTTAATTTATATCCTATCTTTGTGGTTTCCATAAATGGTAAATACGATAATTTCATTTGAGGAAGTGCGGACTGCCGCCCCCTCAAAGTGATATGACTCGTTGATGCCATATATCGAACATATAAAGTATGTAGTTACTGATATTATAAATGATATTATACTGAAATTATAATTAACCTATGTATCATTATGTTTTTAATCCATTAAAATATGAAAAGGAAATAAAATTAGTGTTCATGCGTACGTACAACTTACCGTCTCCATGAACGGTGCATTTCATTTCTTATCTCCAAATGTTATGTACATTCTAAATAATTATATATACTGGATATATATGATATATATGATATCTAATTCATGAATATAATTCTAGAGATAATTTAATTTTGAACACATGAACAACTTGTAATTATAATAAGTTCAGTTTTTATTGAAGTACAAAATATCGACCAAATGACCATTATTAACTTAAATGATTTCATAATGTATAAAACATTGTAATAAGTGATATAAAAGTAATACTAATATTTAAAATGGTTATTAATAAATTATAACATAACATTAGTTTATTAGTCTTAATATTAAAGAACGGATGGGTCAAGTCGAACACGAGATAAGAGGTTTCCTATCACACTTTTAATTCCTTGAGATTTCCATTGTTTGCCACTTATTTAATCCATGTTTTGTAGTGTCTAATAACATTTGATATATATTATAATGATTCTATTTATATTTATGGAATTATCTGATTCATTGGGTTGTTAATAAAATTTGGTTTTATGGCTCGATTAATTACAACGTGGTATGAGTTTTCTTAGCTAACTTTTAATTCAGTGATATTTTCAGTGTTTGCCACTCATTTCTTGCATGTGGTGTATTTTGTAATACCATTTGATATATATTATCATGATTATATTTATATTCATGTTATTCTTTTATTAATTTTGTGGTGGTTATCTTTTGGGATTATGACTCGATTGATTAAAACGTGGTAAGGGTTTTTTATCTCAGTTTTAATTCCATGAGATTTTAATTGTTCACCACTTATTTCTTACATGTGGTGTATTGTGTATTTTCATTTGATATTTATTATAATGTCACTTTTTATATTCATGTTATTATTTGATTCATTTGGTGTTTATTAACTTTTAGATAAACAACTCGATTGATTAAAACTTGTTAAGGGGTTTTCATATCACTTTTTATTCTCGTGCGATTCATGTTATATTTTCCACTATTTCCTTTTTTTGATGTTTGTACTACCCATAACTATATTATTTGTATAATATAATTTAATTTATGGGAATTTAAATCTTTATTTTATGATACTTCTTTCATGTGGTTTATGTTTTGTAAGTTAACATGTCGGTAAGGGATCTTTTTAACCCAATTACTATTCCTTGGTTTAATATTTTAATTCACAATTATGTAATGTTGTGATTATGTGTGGAAGAACTGTTTATTTTTTTATGTTGTAATTTTCAATCCCATTTGTGTGGATATACGTTTCATACACATAATCACTCCATTTATAAATTTTCAAGTCATCGATATGAACATGATAAGGGTAATTTTAACTCAATTTTTATATTGAGTTAAACATCCAAGTCATTGGTGATGTTTTCAAAAAAAATATGCGTGAATGTTCTTTTATTGATTTAAACTGAATATCCTATCATATTGGGTGTATTTATATTTTTCACACATTGTTAAGTAATTTATTTATCCTTAATCTAATGATACAGTTTTTATAAGGGATTTCGTCATAATTTACATTCCATTAAGACTTTATTTTTATTATTCACCAATTAACTCTTATATGGTTTATATACTCTCTTTTGGAATATTATTTCTTTAATTCTTTTATTCTCATGATATTATAAATTTTTGATTAAATTTTATTTATCAATTATTTTTATTTATGTGTATCTTATCTTGTTAAAAACTCTTTAACTAAAATATCATTTTAAATGTTTTAATGGTTTATTCTTCTAAATATTTCCGTTTAATGTACATGTTTTTAAAAGTCTTTTCAGGATTTTTTTACATGGACATTAATGTTTTCAAATGACAATTAATTTAAATATTTCAAATTGGTATGGTGAACTTTGATTCAGAAATCTCTTTATTAAATGTTTTAAATAGTTTTTGAAAATGGTTTGATAAATAATTGATTATGTCAATATCTTGAAATAATATATTTTGATAGAAATGTGGAAATTTTGTCTTTATTTATGCTTGTTTTATGTGTTTTGACTATGTTTTGGTCTGTTGGCATTGTTTACATATATTTGTGGTTCCGTGAAAAACCTAGGGCGGGTGAGCCCAAGAGAACTCTCCAATGCATTGGGTAGAATGACAAGGTAAACATTAATGTCTCTCCTAAAAGATTTAGGTAATATACTATAATGGGTATTCCAAATGTAACTCCCTATATTGATGTGAAATCTAAAATGTATTTTTCATATGGATTCCACAAGTGACCTTTATGATTTATGATTTCTGCGTGTTATTCATAAATCTTATGATTTCATCAGGTTTGTTATGATTGAAAAGTACGGTTTCATTGATTTGTATTTATTAATGGGTTGATGTATCCTTTCATTGTTTTATATCCCTTACTATGATTTTTATGATCATCCCATGATTGGAAATGTTTTTCACAGGACATAAAGATGAATAGGGTGAAAGATGGGATCATGGAAAAGTCATGCTGTCTAAAACATGCAACTAGACATGAATCATTTTTTCAAGTGTTTTTATTTTGTGAAAAAGATGGAAACTTAGTAGAAGTGTCTACTTTGTAATTTTTTGAGATCTAATGTATTAGTTATTCCAAATTATATAAAAATCTAAACCTGCAAATATCATCAATGTGAATTATTAATTTAATTCACGATTATGTAATGTTTTAAGGCTGGGTCCTTATATTTGGTATATATGGTCGGTTTAGATAACTTTAGAGGTTAGGTGTTATTTAATCATAACTGAGATAACCATAATGGTTAGCATACTAGAAATATCCATAGTTATTTTAGATAAATTGAATGAGTTTAAGATAACATGAATAAGTCTATCTTATTATTTACCCTCTTCATAAGATATTATATGATGATTTCACTGATATACTCAAACTGATCTTTTTAGTTTTAGTAAATAGCTGGATCTTGGAGGAACCAAAGAAATCGGGGATATGAAGAAAACTGTGACGGTTTTCTGAATGAGAAACTCAATGAAATGGGAGCTGCAATGAGAACTCTTGTGGATATTATCAACCAAATATCTGGAGTCACGATTGACAACCTGAACATTGGATATTTTTATAAGTCATTGTATATGCTAGAAAAAATCCCCATAGAATTTAGGGTAATAATCATACAGTTTTGTATGTTTAAAATCCTATGTGTCAGGGATGTGGAAGTAAACACCTAGGAAATTGCTGAAAAGGGATGGGAAGATGCTATAGATGTGAGATTGAAGGTCATAAAGCAAGAACCGTCCATGGAAAAATGAATCATCCAGTTTACTCTATGAAAGGGAAATAAGTTCTTTCTGATGGATCAATTGAATGTATTAATTGTGGTGTGCATGGTCATTATAAAAACAGATGTCCTATGAAGAATTATCGGGAATGGGATCACCCGGATCATATAAATATAATTTTACCAATACCTATTTCCATTCTATTTGAGGATAAAGAAACTGAAAATGACTAATGAAAGGTGTGTATTATTTATTAACATATGTTTTGAGATTATAAAATCTTAGGATATGATTGATGATTTTTCTTGTAGAAAAAAGGTATTTCAGAATAATTTGGTAAATAATGGTTAATAAATCATGAAGAATATTTAATGAGTTAGTAGTCAACATATTTGGGATTCAAGAGTTACTGTAGATTTTAAGATGATGAAATGATTAAAAGTATTGAGGATCTTTTTATGATGGGATTACATTTGAAGACATTATATATTATGTGTAATCCTAATGTTTGATATATGAAAATTTTATTCAAAGAATATGTATCTTTTGTTTTGATGAGTAATGGTGGAATTTTATTTCGAAAGAATCAATGTTCATATTATGGACATATGGTGATTTGAGTTATTTATGAAAATGATTAACCTGTCATAGAGAATATGTGATTTGGTTAATTACACTTCAGTATGAGACTTTAAGAGTAGTCAATTTTATTTGGAGAAAAATGTTAAGATTTATTGTGGAAGACTGTATGGTTCAATCCTTCTGTTCTTTGGGTTACAATCTTAGTTTTGGTTACTTTGAAGAATTTTTAAGACATTTTTTTATTGAATGGTCTTTGTCGAACTTTGGGTATTTTTTGTCAAAATTTCAGGATTAAGAGTTGTATTTATTTTTATAATGTATTATCCTTTTTTGGTGATTATCTAATCTTGTACTAAATGTTTTGGTTTTGGTTGATGTATAGAGATAGGGGAAATATATAGTTCATCTTTTTTGGATTATCTGAAACTCTAGAAGTTGATTTTTCACTTTTAATGTGACCATGTCAGTTTGAATACTCATATTTTGGAGAAAAGAAGACTTTGTGGGGGAAATTTATTAAAGGATGAGATTATACATGAGAAGTAAGTATTTTTCCTTATGTTTATAGTTATGATCATAAATAAATTCCTCAAAATTATGAAAAGTAGCTTAAAACAAAAACATTGTTTGTTATCCTTTCCTACTAGGGAATCAAAGACAGTTTAACCCATCCCAATTTTGTGATTTTCGGGTGGTTAACATTCTCCTAAAAATGATTTCTACCACTCTCTATCGAACCTTAATGGTTTTTTTCTCTATCGTGTCCATGTAATCCTATATAGAATCCTAGTATGTTCTATCCTGTGAAACCATTGAATTTATGATTCTTTATTTTAAAGTGATATTTATATTGACTATTTTCTTGACATGGGACATTAAATGAAGTTTCAAATCCCAATTTTAAAATTGCAAGGACGCAATTCCCAATATGGGTGAAGGATGTTACATCCTAGTTAAATAATGAATATAACTTTTTCATATTTAGTAAAATTTGTGAATTAATTATTAATTTTACATTAATGGGGCTTCTATGTTAGATGTCATACCTGATATACAACAATATGTTTCATTTAAAACTTATGTTACACACAACATTGTGTTATAGTGAAAAATATTAATTTAATATTACTAATTTAAATGGTAGTTAATGTATAGTCATTGTATTTGCGGGAATGATAAAAAATTACCATATTAAAATTAAATATGTTTTTTAAATGTTTTTATATTCACCAAATAAATTATAGAGGCTTAAAATGAGAATAAATCAAATATTAATCATGAAACACTCCAATATTCCTTAAAAGGTCATTTTACCAGCATTTGTTGGCAAACCCTTTTTAAATATACTTTATTCACTTTTATATGTTCTATTTGACTAAATAAAATTCTACTTTAGAATTAGGACATAAATATTTAATTTGTATGAAATTTTGGTATTTTTCTTATAATGCTTGTTTTTTAATGAATAGTGAAAAACATATTATTTTAATTAAAAAATCCCTATTAATATATTTATTTATATTGTAATATTATATTTTTAATTGGTTTTAATGTGTAATTAGATTACATTTTTTTGATTTAATACAATTTTGGTCATTGGAAGTAATTTCACTTTGAAATTTGACATAAACAAGCGTAAATATTTTGATTGTTATTATTTCTTAAAAACACACTTTTTATTTTGATGGTAATAATTAATTTTAAATTAATTAACGCAACTTTAAGGTTTGGAATTTTTTAAAATAGACATAATTTTTTAATTCTGAATATCTAATATATATTAGGCTGAATTTTTGGTTTTTTCTGAAAACCTTCAATTTATTATAATTAGTGAAAACATTGAGAAGTAGTTAAAAACCGACTTTTTTCAATTAACTGAAATTTTACCACTTCTGTGAATTTAATTTCTGAAATCTGAAATACATGATTGTCATTTGTTAGTAAAATTTTGTTCAATATTATTAAAATTATTTTTTTGTAAATTATAACTTTTGACTTTTATTTACTACAATTAAAGGTAAATAGTGTAATTCAAAGTTAAAATAATATTAAAATAATATTAAATTACCCTAACACATTATATAATCATATTGGTTGATATATACATCTGACCATAGACATCTTTGGGTCGATATTTGTGCCCCATGGACCCCCTTAAGAGTGATAATGACACTTTATAATAATTAATTTAAAGTAAGACAAAAATGACTTAAACATATATTATTTAGTAAATAAATTTTTACATGGGTTATATAAGTTATCTCTTCAACTATAAATATTAATTTGAAAGAGAAAAATATTTCATAAATCATGGTATTTTTTATATTTTTATATATCGAATAAATAAAATTATTTATGACACAATAATGATTCAATGTTTATCTCATTAATGAATGATTTAAATAAATAAGATTATAAAGATTAAAAAATTTCCCAAAACCATTAAAATTATTATTATATGATTTTATTTTCAACTAGAGTCATATTATCTTCAACTATAATATATTATAGTCTTTTTGAAAACAAAAATCATTATAATATAAAATTATATTCGTAATCTATCCTAATGATCCCCTTATCCCCCTTATAAAAAGACCTCACCTCTAACCCATTACTCAAAACTCTCAAGAACCATGGCTCATCCAAACTCGGCTCAAATAAGCTCTCAAGATCCCTATATTCCACTTATAATCCTTCCCTTCTGCATAAGGCACTTCAATAAGTATGTTTGGTTCAATCCGAAGGGAGTTACATGATTTAAAGGTAATGTCTGTTCTTAAGTTTTTTTCTTTTATTTTACTTCTCCAACCCCCTAAACTAAATTTATTTCTATATTTTATGAGAAAAAAAGTATCATAAATATACTAGGTTTTTGTTATGATAATGATTCTAACTACACTTAAACAAACCTCTATCTAATGGGTAAAGAACATATCGTTTCTATGGATGACGAACTACTACCTCACAAAATGATGATTGTTCAATCTTCTCCAATTACTTATTATGATGGTAATTAATATTAAAAAATAATTAAATGTGATATATATTATATTCATATTTCCTTTTTACTACTTTATTTTTCATTTATATCATAGCTTTATGGTTTCCATAGTGGGCAAATACAGTAATTTCATTTGAGGAATTGCGGACAACCGCGCCTTCAAAGTGATATGACTCGTTCATAACATATGTGGAACGTATAAAGGATGTATTTACAGAAATTAAATATGATATTATACTTAAATTATTATATAACTATGTATCATTAATTTTTTATTCCATTAAAATACGAAATATAAATGAAGGTAGTGTCCATGGGTATGTATGACTTACCGTCTCCATGAACAGGGCATTTTATTTCTCATCTTCAAAAGTTTGTTCCTATTATAAATACATATATATAATGTATATATATTATATATATGATATATAAATCATAAATATCATTCTGGATATAATTTAATTTTGACCACATGAATTACTTGTAATTAGAAGAAATTCATTTTTGACTCAAGTACCAAATATCGAACAAATGACCATTATTAACTTAAATGATTGCATGATGTTAATAACATGGTTGTAAGTGATGTAAAATGAAAAAAATTCTTAAAAAGGTTCTTAAATTTTTATAAATTAAATTTAGTTTATTATTCATGATATTAAAGAACGAATGGGTCAAATGACACATGAGGTGAGAGGTTTCTTATCTCACTTTTAATTCCATGGGATTTCCATTGTTCGCCACTTATTTCTTGCATGTGGTGCATTGTGTACTGCTATTTTATATATATTATCATTATTATCTTCATATATATTTTATTATTTTATTCATTTAGTGGTCATTAACTTTTAGTCTTACAACTCGATTGATTACAATGTGGTAAGGTGTTTCTTATATAACTTTTAATTCTGTGATATTTCTATTGTTCACCACTTATTTATCGAATGTGGGGTATTGTGTACTACCATTTGATATATATTATCATGATTCTATTTATATTCATGGTATTCTATAATTCATTTGGTGGTTATTAAATTTTGGTCTTACGACTCGATTGATTACAATGTGGTAAGGGGTTTCTTATCTCAATTTTAATTCCATGAGATTTTCATTGTTCACCAATTATTTATTACATGCCGTGAATTTTATACTGACATTTGATATATATTATCATGATTATCTTTATATTAATGGAATTCTATAATTAATATTGTGGTTATTAACTTTGGGTCATCTGAATCAATTGATTACAACGTGGTAAGGGGTTTTCATATTACATTTTATTCCTGTGAGATTCTTGATATGATTTAAACTATTTCTTTTTGTGTGGTGTATATAATTCCCATGAGTTTATTATTTTTGTAGTATAAATTAATTTATAGGTATTTACTTATTCATTGTAGGATCTTTCTTTCATATGTGGTATGTTTTCTAGGTTACCGAATCGGTAAGGGGACTTTTTATCACTATTTCCATTTGTTGGGTTAATCGTCCAATTACTAATTATGTCATGAATTGATTCTGTGTGGAATCACTATTTATTTATTTATGTTTTAATTTTCACTCCCCTTTCTGTGGATATAATTTTGATACACATAATCACACCACTGATAAATTCTCAATTCATCGATATAAACTTGATAAGAGTAATTTTAAATCAATTTCTAGTCATTGAGTTTAACATCCAAGTAATTGGTGTTGTTATTACAAAAATATGTGTGGAATGTTATCTGATCGATTTACACTGAATATCCAATCATATAGTGTGTATTTATATTTTTCACACATTATTATGTAATTGATTTATCCTTATTCTAAGAATCCAATTTTTATAAGGGATTTAGTCTCAATAAACATTGCATTGATAATTCATTGTTGTTATGAATTAATTCACACATATATAGTGTATATACTGTCCTTTGGCATTTTATATAACGAACTCATTTATACTCATGAAATTATAACATTCCGATTAAATTTTATTCCTTGATTATTTGTATTCAAGAATCTCTTATTTTTTTAAAAACACGTTAACTAAAATATCATTTTAAATGTTTTAATGATATATTTTTCATTAATGTCAATGTCTTCAAAATGGTTTTTATGATTTATTTATATGGACATTAATGTTTTCAAATTATATTTCATTTAAATGTTTCGAAGTGGTATGGTACATTTTGATTCATAAATCATATTATTTAGTGTTTTAAATGGTTTTTTAAAATTGTTTGGTAAAGAAGTTTTTATATCAATATCATGAAATAATATATTGTGATAGAAATGTAGAAATATTATCATTACATTAGTCTTGTTTTACTTTTTATGACTATGTTATGGTTATTCAACATTTTTTACCAATATGGGTGGTTCCATAATAAACCTAGGGAGGGTGATTCCGAGATAGCTCTCCAATTCATTAGGTAACGTGATCGAGGTAAATGTTAATGTGTTCTCCTACGAAATTTAGGAAATGTGCTATTATGGGTATTCAAAATTTAACTCCCTACTTAGCTCTAAAAGCTAATCTGTATGTTTTATATGGATTCCACAAGTTACCTTTATGATTTTTTATTTTTGTGTGTTATTCATAAATCTTATGATTTAATGAGGTATGTTATGATTGAAAATTACGGTTTTGTTGAATTTTATTTATTGATGCATTAATGATTCCTTTAATTATTTTATAACCCTTACTAAGATTTTTATTCTTATCCCATGTTTTGAAATGTTTTTTCACGGGACATAAAGATGAGTAGGGTCAGGATGGGATCAAGGAAAAGTCATGTTTTCTAAAACATGGAACTAAACATGACTATTTTTTGAAGAGTTTTTATTTTTTGAAAAAATGAAAGCTATGTATAAGTGTATAATTCGTAATTTATTGATATGTAATGTAATAGTTATGGCCTAATACTCTAAAAATCTAAACCTGAAATTATATTGAATGTGAATTATTAATTTAATTCAAGATTATGTTATGTTTTATGTTCGGGTCCTTATATCTTTGCCTATGGATATACATTACAATTGTTTGGAGTTATTAATAAATATGGATAGGTTTCATTTTATTAGAATTCATTGAAGTTGATTTTATTTATTTTTAAATTTATTTCCACCCCACAAAAAATTCTAGTTTTCCATATCATTAATGTGATCATTCCAATTAAATTTTATATAGTTAGGTTATTTGTATGTTTCTATTGGGCAGTTATTTTTTAGGTCATCATCAAAATGATTTTTTATTTTCATTATCTTTAATGTTTTGTTTTTACCTTATTATTGTAGTTGTGTTTGTAGAATTTTTTTGGGTAAATGATTATTGATTGATTTATATCAGGTCTCATGATCATAGAAAAACCATGGTAGGGTTCATTGGGTGGCCACAATGGATGTTAGACTTGTTGATATCATACACTGACTATGTTTGATTCAGTTTACAATTGTAAAAATGAGTGGTTCTCAAAGTATTTTTTCATAGGTTGCCTTTTTTCATGATACAAGGAATGATATCATGTGGTAAAAAGGGGTATACGCATAATTTATGCACTTTCCCATCTTATTTAATCTTTGGAGGGTGTTTGTGAGTTATTTATTCTTCTAATTAATTTGAGTACTTCTAGGATTGTATTTATTATGGATTTCAATATACTATGTGATTATTTGGAGGGTGATATATATTTTTTAAATTAGTAACATTTATATGATTGATGTTTCTTGGTATGTATCTTTTTATTGGGATTCAAGAAACAGTTTGGTAATGAATTTACAGTTCCTTTATCCATTCAAAACATAATTATGGATATTTTTTATTGGTTTTAATACATTCTATGGGTCTTCATGACGTTATATATTTTTTAAAATTGGTCTATTATTAGATTGGTTTGAGGTTCATGGATGATTTTCGGTTTACAGAGCTGTATATTTTGTTAAATTGTCAATTGTGTCTTAATTGAGTAATTTTTAGGAGTTCTTTTTGTGTGCAGAGTATGGTGTTTATAGTGTTGGTCCTTTTCCTTTGAACCACCATGGTTGTTGTATCCTTAAATAGATGGGAGTTCAATTTTAGATCTCAATTCTCTATTTCATCCACAAGTATGTCATTCTTGAATTCGAGGGATAAGAGTCACATCAATATTGGTCATTTCATTGATTATGGATCTATTTTATTATGGTTTGAATCTCATGTCATAGTTTTGTCCTTTTTTATTTATTTAGTCGAGTTGATGTTCTTCATGTTTCAATATTGAAAATTGCATCACCCTTTTAATTTATAATATCATCACTCATTATGTTTTGTAAATTTCATCCGGATGAATTTTCTTATGTTAGGTAGAATTTATAATCTCTAATCATTATTTATTTATTTATTTATCTCTTTTCATGCAATTAATTTCTGGGAAATTCATTTTTAAAGTTACTGAATTTTTATTTTCATTGCACACCACATGCTACCCACACATATTTCAAACTAACCATATAGATCACATGTAGATGACATTTAATGTCGATGGAAAGGCTTCATAATTTTGGTGCATGTTTAATAAAATTGTGTGTTCCATACATCCTGATTTCATGCATTTCATTGGAGGGGTGCATTATTGATGCAAGTTTTATTAAATCGTTCTTCCAAACCATATGAGTTTCAATAAACAAAAAAATATATAATTTAACCAAATAATCATTGTAACAATAAAATATTATTATTAGTATTAATAATACTAATAACAACAACGACAATAATAACATAAATATAACACCTCCCCTCTCCCTCAAACATCGCACCCCACCATTTTCGGATCCTATCTCATATGACAATTTTTTAACCCCTCTCTTTGGAATGCACATATTATCCTCCACCAACAACATTCTAGCTTTTTTCCTTGTGAGGTCTTGTTTGGATACTCATGAATAGATCATTCATTCTCTCTTCATTTCCAACCCATCACTACTGAAATTTTTGGTATTTGTGAAGGGCTATTTGTGACGGGATCCCATCACAAATATGCTTTTCTGACAGGGTCCCGTCGCAAATAGCCCATTGCAAAAAAATGGTGCCACAAATAATATTTATATCAATGGGCCCGTCAAAAATAGCTCTTCGATTATATACATTATATATATACAAACATGTGGCGATGGTCCCTTCGTAGGAAGTATTTGCGACGGACCTATTTTCCCATAGCAAATAGTTCTCTATTTAGATATGTTATATATATCAAATCCCTTTACAATGGACACTTTTTCCCATCTCAAATAATTATTTAAAAAAATATATAAACTATTTAGGACGGGACCCCGTCAATAAAAAAAGTTCATGTCGTAAATACAGAACAAAATAAAATAATTATATTTAATAAAATTACTATAAATTAATGATAATATAATATTTATATTATTAAAATAATGAAATAAAAAAATTAATATTCTCAATTTTTGCAAAAAAATATAAAATATCATTAAAATATTATTATTATTATTATTAAAATAGAGATACATTAAAGAATATAATACTAATAATAAATAATATAGTTTCAAAATTATAAAAATAATATAAAATAAAATAATTAAATTATACAATATTCGCCCCAATATAAAGGACATAAATTATAAATTACTCACATTACAATAAATCATGAATTCAAATGTTTTTAACATAACAAACAGATCACAGGGGGGTACAGTCTTCTGAAGGAGGTGGAGTAGCTGTATGAGAGGGTGGAGGACACTCCATTCCTAAACTACAAGTCAAACAACCCATCTACATCATATGCTCGTGCTGTTGTCGCTGTCAGCGATGCATCTCCTCCTCATGTTGCTGCTGTTACTACCATCGATGCATATCCTCTTCATTATTATTCCTAATTATTCCTAATTATTCGTAATTATTCCTATTTATTCATAATTATTCATAATTATTCTTTTTATTCCAATGTATACCTAATTATTCTTAATTATTTCTAATTTTTCATAATTATTGATAATGTTTCCTACTTATTACTAATTATTCCTAATTTTCTTAATTATTGCAAATTTTTACTAATTTTTCTTAATTATTCCTGATTATTCCTGATTATTTCTAATTATTCCTAATTATCCCTAACTGTTCTTAATTATTCTTAATTATTCTTAATTATTCCTAATTATTTTTAATTTTGCCTAATTATTTTTAATTATACATAATTATCCCAAATTATCCCTAATTATGACAAATTATCACAAATTATCACTAATTATCACTAATTATCACTAATTTCCATGAATTATCACTAATTATGACTAAATATGACTAGTTTTGATTAATTATGACTATTTATGACTATTTATCCCTAATTATTCCTAATTATCACTAATTAACCTTAATTATCCCTAATTAGGACTAAATATTAATATTTATAACTACTTATTACTATTTATTACTATTTATTACTAATACTACTAATTACTAAAAATCACTACTAATTACAATTAATTACTACTATTTACTATAAATTAATACTATTTATTACTATTTATTAATTTTTATTACTATTTATTACTATTTATTTCCATTTATTAATAACTTTTACATATTATTACTAATTATTACTAATTATTACTACTTATTACTAATTGGTGCTAATTATAGCAAATTATTAACAATTATAACTATTTATTACAATTTATTACTATTTATTAAAATTTATTTCAATTTATTACTAATTATTAGTAATTATTATTTATTACTATTTATTGCTATTTATTTTTAATTATTATTAATTATTACATTTTATTACTATTTATTACAATTTAATTTTATTTATTACTATTTATTACTATTTACTATTAATTAGCACTATTTACTAATATTTACTTCTATTTATTAATATTTACTAATATTAATTACTATTTATTACTATTTATTACTATTTATTACAATATACTACTATTTATTAATAATGATTACTAATTATTAACAATTATTACTATTTATTTCTATTTATTACCATTTATTGATATTTATTACTAATTATTATTATTATTTATTTCTAATTATTACTATTTATCCCTAATTTTTACTACTTATTACTATTCATTACTATATATTAAAATATTTTTCTATTTATTACTATTTAATACTAAATATTACAATTTGTTACTATTTATTACTATTTATTACTATTTATTACTTTTTATTACTAATAATAATAATTACTTCTAATTACGACTAATTACTACTAATTACTACTAATTATTAATATTTACTACTATTTATTATTATATATTATTATTTATTACTATTTATTATTATAATAGTTTATTTCTATTTATTAAAAATTATTACTACTTATTACTATTTATTACTATTTATTACTTTTTATTACTTTTTATTGCTATTTATTAAAAATAATACTAATTACCATTAATTAATACTAATTTTTACTAATTAATACTATTTATTTCTAATTTTTACTAATTTTTACTAATTATTACTATTTATTACTATTTTTTACAAATTATTACGAATAATACAAATTATTACTAATTATTACTAAATAATACAAATTACTACTAATTATTACTATACATTACTAATTATTACTAATTATTACTATTTATCACTATTTATTTCTAATAATAGTAATTACTACTAATTACTGCTAATTAGTGCTAATTAAAACTAATTATTTCCAGTAATTGAAAATTATTGCTAATAATTTCAATTTATTCATAATTATCCCTAATTTTTATTAATTTTTCTTAATTATCACTAATTATCACTAATTATACCTAATTATCTCTAATTATCATTAATTATCCCTAATTATCCCTAACTATCCATAATTATAACTAATTATCCCTAATTATGACAAATTATCACTAATTGTCACTATTTATCACTAGTTATGATTAGTTATGACTATTAATGAATATTTATGACTATTTATCCCCAACTATCCCTAATTAACCCTAATTACACCTAATTATCCGTAATTAGGACTAATTATTACAATTTATTACTATTTATTTCTATTTATTACTAATAAAACTAATTACTACTAATTACTTTTAATTAGTACTATTTATTACAATTTATCACTATTTATGACTATTTATTACTAATTATTGCTAATTATTACTCTTTATTACTATTTATTAATATATTCAATTAATTAGTACTATTTACTATTATTTACTACTAATTACTACTATTTAAAAATAATAATTATTATTGTTACTATTTATTACCGTTTATTACTAATTATCACTATTTATTACTCATTATTACTAATTATTACGAATTATTACGAATTATTACTAATTGTTAGTAATTATTACTATTTTTTACTAATTATTAGTACATTTTGCTATTTATTAATGTTTGTTACTATTTATTACTATTTATTGTTATTTATTTCTATTTATTACTATTTATTACTAATTATTACTAATTATTATTTACTACTGTTTACTACTATTTATTACTATTTACTACTATTTATTATTATTTATTACAATTTATTACAATTTATTACTCTTTACAACTATTTATTACTATTTGAAACTATTTATTAGTATTTATTACTATTTATTACCATTTATTACTATTTTTTACTATTTGTTAACTATTTCATAACTATTTATTACTATTTATTACTATTTATTACTCTTAATTACAAAATATTACTAATTATTACTAATTATTACAAATCATTAATAGTTATTAATATTTATTACTATTTATTTCTATTTATTTCTATTTATTTCTATTTATTTCTATTTATTACTATTTATTACTAATTATTACTAATTATGACTATTTATTACTAATTATTGCTAATTGATACTAATTATGACGATTTATTACTAATTATTGCTAATTATTACTAATTATTATTATTTATTACTATTTATTACTAATAATTACTATATTTTACTATTTATTATTATTTATTACTAATTATAACTAATTATTACTATTTATTAGTAATTATTACTATTTATTAGTATTTATTGATATTTATTACTATTTATTACTATTTATAAATTTTTTTTACTATTTATTACTATTTATGACAATTTTTAAATAATTATTACTATTTATTTTTATTTATTACATATTATTAGTATTTATTACGAATTATTCCTAATTAATAGTATTTGTTATTAATTCTTACTAATTGTTTCTAATTATTACTAAATTTTACTAAATATTATTTTATTATTATTATTTTTTATTAGTTCTTACTAATTAATTATAATTATTACTAATTATCGGTATTTATTATTAATTGTTAGCAATTATTAGAACTTGTTACAAATTATTAGTATTTATTACTAATTATTAGAATTTATTACAATTTTTTACTAATTATTACTATTTATTATTATTTGTTGCTATTCTTTACAAATTATTACTATTTTTTCCATACTATTAATAATTAACGGTAATTATTACTAATTAGCATGAGTTATTATTAATTACTACAAATTACCACTACTCATTTCAAAATACAGCTAATTATTTATAATCATTATTAATTATCTTTAATAATTCATAATTACAACTGATTTTTAATAATTGTTACTAATAATTTAAATTTATTATTAAGAGTATACTTTAATGAGAAAACAGTCCAAATCTAATCTAATTACATCTAATTAACAATAAAATTTATAATTTAAATAAATAAATAAATATTAAATTAAATATAACATAAATACCTTTAAACATTATCTCTTATAGGTGGAGACGACATAAAAAATATCATAAAAAATTAACTCACATAAATTTTCACTCTAAAATTAGAGTTTAGAGAGAGTGGAAATTTACGAATATTGTGGGGAAGAATGAGAAAACTTATGGAGGTATATATAGGTTAGATTAGTTGCAACAGTACTGTTTCTGACGGGACCCGTCCCGAATATCTTCGGCCGCATTAATTACTGTAGATAGTTAAAAGGGTAATTGTGAGGGGACACGATGCAAATAGTGGCATGCCAACACACTATTTGTGATGGGGAAACATCCCATCACAAATATTATTTACCGCAGTAAGGTATTTCCAACGGGACCTATCACAAATAGTGACCCTGCGGATGAACTATTTACGATGAGGATGTTCTCTATTTAAAATTGTATTTACCGCTTCTGGGTATTTGCGACGGGGGGTATCTCCTCGTTGCAAATACCCTTCCCACAGTTTGGCACGCAAACGGTGCCCAAATGCACCTATCTTTTTTCGACGGGACCCCATGTCCCGTCACAAATAACCTCTTCGACGGACTATTTTGCGATTAGATTTATTCCCATTGCAAAAGGCCATTTTTCACGTAGTTCATGTTTTCTTTTCCCTCGTTAGACAATACTCATCCTTGTACCCAAAATTTGATTTTGATAAAAATTTCTAAAGTAATTGTTTTTATAGGATATTATATTTCCTCTTTAGATCTCATTCAACTAATAGTAAAATCATTAGTCACATTATAACTTGATTCAGTGTTTTTGATGTATGTTTTCAACATTCATTTATCTTTTAATTTAGAAACCTTACCTTTTTTGTTTTAGTATTTCTTTTTTCATTTAAATTTATCATATTAAAAAATATCACGATGTTTTAAATTTAAAAAAAAATCATTATCATTTAAATTTAAAACATTTTCACACAATTTTATGTTTTATAAATGTTTGTTTTAATTAAATCCAACCATCCTTCTTTTGATAAATACATGAGTTCCCTTTGAATTTGATTCACAACATTTTTAAAAAATATATATATTCTTTAAGGTGATTCTAAAATTAACATTTTATCATTACTCAATACATCAAGTAATACATGACATGAACAGTATTGATTGATTATTTTAAGGCTGGTGTTATATTAAAATCTTAAGGATTTGAAATTTATTTTGAATCATCATATGGTTATACCCACATACATTGGTATCTAAATATATAAAAGTGTATGTTAAAATTCATATAGTGATATGTGGATTCTTGAAATGGAAGACACACATACACACACACACACACGTATATATATATATATATTAATGTTTATATGTGTATAATGGTAGAAATGGGGAGCACATGAGCCTCAGCCCAGTTGGTGAGGACTCCTTAAGTGTATCTAAGAGACCCGGGATCAAATCTATGTGGAGGAACATTTCCGGTAATGTAGCAGTACTATAGCAGGTACTGTAGCGGGCACTGTAGTAGGTACTATTTGGCACTTTAACAGTTGGGACTATTCCTCCATTTGGGCCTTCGGGACAATGATTTGGTCCCCGAGTCCTTTAAGGCCTTCGGCCCTCCCATGCCTTTTGGTGAGTAAGGCCTTCAGGCCACCTCAATGCCTTCGAGCCACCATAAGTGCGGATGCAAACAATACAACATACAAGGAACAAGCTCCAGAAAAAGGATGAGGCAGGATCCTTCACCATAGCTGAAGCTAAACGGATTCCAAGAATAAGAGGGTATGGAACCTTCCATCGGGGCAAGCCTGTGTATGCATGAGAAAGCCTAACTGAATAGTCATGCGATGGTGGAGAGCTGATTTCACGATGAAGATGTTGGGGAAGAGTAGTTCCATGTAGTAAGTTTGGGTTGCATGTTATGTTTGAAGTCTACAGGCACTGAATTCTTCTAAGGTCAATGGGCCATGTAATACTTTTGCCTACAGTCCTTGTATGGGGTCCACCTCACCCCTTGAAAGGTGGACTATCAAAAACAATAAAAAATGAAGGCCTTCAGGGCATTTGAGGTAGAAAGGAGAATGTTGTGGAATTAAAAATTGTTCTAGAGCATGATTTTCAAATTGAGATTTTAGTGTATTATCAAACTAAATCTTAAATACTTATTAGATCATTTAGAAAATAATTTTTAAAATCGTCTATTGATTTGACTGAGATCCCTCACATGTTATTTGGTTCGAATATTCCTAAAGATATTGATTCATGGTCTTAAATCATACCTTATTTTTTATTGAAATTGTCTAGTTATTCTAAAATATGGAGGTTTCTAGTGGTGTTTCAATATATTATATGGTTTTTATTATGGTTTAAAGAACATGGAAGCTATTGTTTGTAGGTCAGAAAAACAAGGCAATTACACTCTCTATAGGAAGTGTGGATCTAGAATACATTCATGATAATGATAGCACAATGATACTTGCTAAACTATGTTTTGATCTTATATGGTTAACACATAATTCAAAGAAATAGTGATACGTATGATTTAATCATAGATAGAAATGGTCTATATGGATCCCATCATAGTGACCAAAGGATACCCATTTCCCATTATTTTTTTATTTATCATTTTCACTTCTATTTTAAAGAAATAAATTATGGAATTTATGTTACTTCAAGTGATTAATTAAGAATAATGTATTATATTTTTATTTTTGAAATTAATAAATCATTAGAAATGGAGATCCATAACTATTTTAAAGATGTTTCCCTTTTAAATGGATGATAATCATTATTTTTTTCAAATTCAATGCTTTTAATCAAACAAAATTTTGTAACTAAATTTCGAACTATCATGCAATGGATGTATTATACAAATATTTTTCATAGGGTCTGATATACTTAGCATACTTACTAATTTTGATAGACAATACTGTCATACAAAATTATTATGATGTTCCTACACTATTATTTTCTCTCATGGGATGTTATGATTATAGTTATGGATGGTGACATGTATAATATAAATGAATTATATTTTTAGTTATATTTTATTTTAAATTACTTCCTCGCATCAGCCATATAGACCTCTTTACTTCTTTATATCATTGATGGTCAGAGATACCAATGGGACACCATGATGGAACTTGAGGAAATCTAGGATTTCTTTATGGGGGTGATGTTAATAGTTATAGTGGATTTATTTGGTTGATTTAATATTACATTTACATGTTGTTTCTTTATTATTTATTACTTCATGTTTTATTTATCCTAGAATATTATTATACAGATGATTTATTCATAAATTTTATTTAATTTTTACATGTTTTTTCTTAATTATTATGTCGATGAAATCATTTTATATAAGTTTTACATATATTATCATCAGTAATATCCATATCATGGTGATCATGCACGCCCCTCAGGTCATTTCACATACTAGTCTAACCATCTGATGGGGTGATATCCCAGATTATTTTTTCACATTTGGTGATATATATTAGTATATTCAAAACATTCATGATAGATCCTCTGAATAAACAATGTATTCTAGTTATTATTGATATAAGGGTTATTTTCTGAGGAATTCTAAATACTCACTCAGTATACTATAATGATTGATGATTTCTTTATCCCTTTTTTATAACATAAGAGGTTCTCCCTTAGTTAATGGTATTTAGGTTCTCAATGTTGCATAGTTTCGTTAATATAACTTAATTGGGTGAGTTTTTTTATTAAATGGGAATGTTTGGAGTCACAATCCCTTCAGTTTTTAGAGAGTTAAATCTCAATTCAATGTACTACTTTTGATAGGGTCCACCAGGAGTTGTGGGATGACCCTTGCATGAAAATATATAATACTTTCCTCAAATTATCATAGCCCTTGGTGTGTAATGGATTCCAACGATTGATATAGTATAATATAATGATTGATATGAATGTTGAGGATCAATGAACTATCCATTATAATGAGAAATGAGTTATTCTATCATGGTGGTGGTAGCCCTATAGATTCTAATTGTATCATGAGGTAATGAATCCCCTCATTAACCTGATATAGTTTTGAGTATGAGGTAGGAAATATTTTCTTCGAGAATTGGTATGCCTATGATTTTTTATGTTCTCTATATATTATGGGATGGTGACGATGCCGAAAAATGTGGAGTGTATCATGTTTGATGAGGCTCTTTAGTTTGTGATCATCCCATTTAGGAATCATGTATTTGTTTCTTTGGTAGTGAAAATCGTTCTCGCTAATTACCTAGACATTTATAAATGAAATTACATTTTTTTAATGAATGTGACACCCCAAGACATTATAATATTTTCCTTTTAGAATAAATTTTTTTTATAGCTTGTGATGCACACTGGGTCTAAACAAAGAACTGTTCATTTACTCTTTCTTCGGTTAATTTAAAATTACATTTTATAAATATGTAAAAATTTATTTAAAAAAAATAAATCCATATTTGAAATCATCATATCAAAACTGTCTTAGGATACATTTTTCTATATTTCCAAAAAGATCTATTTTTTATTAGTACTGAATATACTGAATTATAATTAAAAAATTGCTTTCCATTAATTTTTTTGTAATTTTAAATTAAATTATACGTTGGTTTTATAGTAAAATTAGTTCATTTTTATCAATTATTGCAATTTATGTCATTAGAATTATTTTTTATGAATTTAGATATAAAAAGCATTGTAACTTTTTCTTCATTTTTTCTTTAAAACCCATCATTCTAATCATGTATATTGGATTAATTTTAAAATAAAATTTTCCAATTATATGAATTTAATTTGTAAAAATGGATCCCATATTTCGAATCATCATAATTTATTATTTCCAAAACTCTCAACTCCTTTTTTGTCCAAAATGAATTGTTAATTCTATAAAATTTAATTATTGTGGTTAAAATGTGTTAACTGTGGACTGAACTATAATAATTATGGTAAAAAGGCCTCTAAATATGACAAGAAACTATTCTTTGGGAATATTTCAACCATTCCTCCTCTAATTTTATATAATGACACATTTTGGAACCATGTAACTTCTAAAAAATATGTTATCACTGTGACATTTTCCAAAAAAATATGTGTCCTCTCCCCCACTCATAAATGGCCACCACCTCTCCTCTCTTATTCCCACATTTAGAAAAATTTGGATCGCCCAATACCGTCCTAAATAACATTCCAACTTCATTATACCAATCCAAGAAACCATATTTTTGGCACAAAATCCATCCCATGTAAGAATCAGTGAAAATCTAATGAGTACAAATAAACAAGAGGTATTTTCCATCAACAAGAGATATTATTTTACATATTTATCCAATTAGTTATTTTATATTAAAATAGGATGATATAATAAAATAAGTATCCTACATTGGTTAGCATGTTTTTATAACAATTTCATGACCTAAAATTGTCTCCACATCCATCAAATATCTTTCTAAATGGTCATTCTTTTTTATGAAATACAACATATACATGAAATGATGTTATTTATTTTTCCATTTAAATCGATCAAGTTTGGGTATAATGATCGATATATATATATAAATATTATATTTATAACATATTTATACACATATATTAACTACAAAACATATTTTGTTACCATCCATTCCTTTGGGTGATGCAATAGCATCACTAATGTATAATGCAGACATCCGCGTCAAAAAATTGTATGATTCATCTTTTAGTAACACCTAACATGGAAGCTCATAAATATAAATTTACTAGTTATATATGATATAAATGGAATAATTATTATATTCATGAAATATTTTAAAATCATGAAGGATTATATATAGCAATCCCTTTTATCAATTTTCACTCTTTTAAAGATGATAAAATCATTACTGTAATTGTGGAATCCCCCGTTCATGAAGTGATGTGACTCCCTTTTCATTGCCTCACCATGAGGATGATATATATAAGTATATAATATGATATATATTATATTATTATCATTATAGATAGATAAATCATTACTTACAATCGTTCCATAATGATCATTGAAAAATGGAAGCGTTAAACATGCGTACATAAGACCTACCATCTTCAAGATCATAACGTAGTACATTTTTCATAATCATAATTACCAATTTGTTCTAAAAGTATGAATTATAAATATATATATATATATATATGGTAATAATTTCATGATTATTATACTATATATGATTTAACTGAATAATATTTGTATGAACTGGATTATTAATGAAAGACATTCAGAACAAAACTATTTAATTTACAATATCATTTTCCTTTGAGATTGTCAACATTCTCTTCAAAAAATAAATCTATTATAAAAAATTTTCATTATAAATTATATTTATACTAAATATTAATATTATTTTATGGTGGATATAATTATTTACTAAATCACATAACAATTTAATATATGGTGATTTACATTGAAAGTTACTTAATATATTAGGGAAATATTTGTAAATATGTATGTTTTACTCTATGCATATATTTTATAATAATGAATATTGTTCCAAAATGAAATATATTTTTAATACATAATGAATATATATTACATGGGATAAATGATTTCGATACTTTTTATTGAAACCCCCTTGGTGCATCGGTAGTCATATGAGACAAATCAGTTGGTTAAATCTGATGTGTTTTTACCAGTTTGTTTTAAATTGTACTACGTATAGATCATGATGGTAATGATAACAAGCATTTGGGAATCCTGTCATTAAATTATTTTTCAATGAAATTATTTATAGTTCAATTATTATTTTTAACAGTGGGAATTTTTCTATAATATTTGATATGTATGCATTTCATTCTTAATTTATTTATTAAAATGAAATTGTTTTTACTTAGTTACATAACCATATTGATTCTGACATATCTCACCATTATATTCACGTTATTTGAATGGAATTCAAGTTTAGTAATATACCCATACATTTTTATTATGATTATTAATTCATGAAATCTTCCATTATACTTAACCCCGACTGATTATTTGTGCTCATCGTTATTTTTTTTCCATTCCCCATGATATTAAGATAAATTCAAGGAATGAGTTTCAAGGATTCTGTGTATTTTTTATGCTTTATTTTCATTTCCCATTGTGAAATTGGTATCATATATGTATCCAGTTTTCCAAAACGTCAAAACTTTTCATTCATTTGTGATAAAATTCCTTGTATATATGCCAATGTAACAAAGCTAGACACGTACATTCTCTACAAGGGTCGAGGTTTCAATAGTTTTTACTAGAGAAATTTTAGTAAAAACCATGAGAACTAAATTAAAAAAACAAATATTTGGGAACTAAACCATATGTTAAGAATTTTGGATAAGTATATAGGAGCATCATGATATAAATTATGTGGTTTTTCATAGTAATAAATCGTTTTTTATAAACTAAAACTAGATGTGATTCTATTATAGGGGTACCTATGCTTGATAAATCAGAAAAGAAAGAATTTTTCAAGACTCTATCATAACATGGTTAATAATAAAAGGCCTTATTATTGACCAAGATTGATACTCATTGGTCATATTCGTAGAATAATTCACATTTTCTTTATGGATAATTATAAAATATTTGAAGATAAATATAGACCAAAAGAATTCATGCATATGATAATTATCTTGATAGTTCATAAATGTTAATTTATTTTATGTGTTACACCATAATTAAAATTATACATTGTGACATAATATTCATATTTTTTTAAAATAATCTAGTATATGGAATATTTTATATATTTTTCTTAGAATGAAGAATGTTATCAATACTCATGGTAAATGTGGAGATTGTGTTGTTAAGGAATTCAACACAAATGTTCTTAAAAAAGATTAAACTATATAAATATCAGCGGTACCAAAATCAATCATTGAAAAATAACCATACAAGATAGGGAAATCTATTTAACAGTAATGTTCTACTATGATATATATCCTTATGTGACATAGACCATCAATATTTAGTTCTAATACTAATATAATTTCAACTGAGAAATAGATAAGTCCTCTAGAGTAGAAATTTTGGTTTTCTGGTTTTGGTGTAAAGGGAAAGGTTAAACTCATAGTGTATTTCCATAAAGGTGATTCTAGTCAATGGTTTTTGTTGCTCCAAAATACTAGTGATGATGATTAAATAGAAATAATAAAATTTAAATTATTCAAGATATATTCTTCAACAAATATTTACATCCTCACTAACAAATTAATTAGATTAAATGTAACATATATTAAAGAAAAAAAGAAGAATAAAGTGTTGCGAAGCTTGAAGCCTTATTTACAGTGTTAGCTAGGTATGATATAGATTATATATTGAACACATAGTGTATGATTGAAATTTTATTTTATCATCTTAATCGATGTCTGTGAAGGGTACTAGTCTTTCAAAAAAATTGATTATATGAGGAAATAGTTTTTTGTTCCATAAAAAATGAAGGAATTATCTATATCAAAAAATTTCACTAGGAATAATGAGAATAAGAGGTAATATGAGAAAAAAGAAAACATAAATGGGTCAAGAAGGAGTATAGAATTCTCTTTGGGATTTATCCCTAGATGAATCCCATGGGAGATGTCCAATATTAGGTGATCACTAAAACTGAGATGAAAGAACCCAGTGTCCTGGTTGTGGTTACTTTAATCATATATTAAAATTTATAAAATGATTTATTTGATTCTATTTCGTCCTGGTCTTTTATATATACCACAATTTTCATGAAAATTGGACATTTCTGTTATATTTTATGAAGAGAGTTTTCTATCCAAAATTCTAAGGGAAGTCTCTTTGGAAAAGGAATGTGTCAAGAAGTCCCAGTTATCCTGCACAAGTTTACTTTATTTATTGACCTTACTATCATACGTATGGATGACAACAACACAATTATTGTCATGTAATGTATTTCAAAATTGGAAAAAAGCATTACATCAACATGAAAGTAATTATGATTTTTGATGAAATGTAGAAATCTCTATCTTTAGAGTAGATACTTCATTGTCTGAGACTTATCTAGATGTGCACATAGCAGTTCTAATGGGTGAGATTCTTTGGAAATAAGATAAAATAAAATATATTGATGAACAAATTAAAATTCATATTGAGGTTTTGCCTATTTTATATTAACAAATTGATGTATTTCCTAAGAAATTACCTATACATTCCATAGATCCAAAATTTTATTTCCCCATTGATTTTAACCGTGGAACAACACCAATATCAAAAGAATCCATATAGAATGTCCACTATAAAATTTTGGAGTTGATTAAAAAAATAATATATTTGGGAAATAATTTATTTACTCGCAGTAGTGTTACTGTATGGAGAGCCCTAATTCAATTTGTTATAAAGAATGATGTATCATAATCTTGTGCAATGATTATATAGATATTAATGATATTATGATAAATTGAAAGTATCATATACCTCGTATTATTAACTACTTTTATCAACATCACATATCTCAATATTTTCAATTTATTGTCCTTAATTCTAGGTATCATAAACTAAAATTAAAGTAGAAATACATCCCCAAGATAGCATTTAGAATGATGTACGGACATCAAATTTTACAATATTTCTATTTAGATTGACTAATAAACCCTATATGTTTACAGATCTAAATAGTAGTTTATTCATGAATATCTTGAGGATTTTTTATAAATTAATTATAATTTGGGGTATTCTAAAATAATTTAGTTCCATGATAATCCCTTGCGGGTTATTCACTAGACTCATAGAAGAAATAATTTTAATGGGGAGTTTTGTATGTGTGATATCAGGATTCAAGAAGATTTTTTTCTTAGTCAAATTTTATCAAAATATATAATATTACTTGATCCTACGAATAGATTAGAAGTCATATAATGGAATATTCCAATAAATATAACTGAGGAATGCTGTTTAAATTTTTTGTTAAGTTACTATGAGTGACTCATTCATAATTTTTCTCAGTTAGATAACTGATTATAGAAGTATACACATAAAAAATTTAGTTAGTTTAGATAATGGAATGTGAATAATGTTTTGATGAAATAATGTGGAGATAGATCAATTACCTGATTCTGACTTTACCATCTAGATGTATTGGGTTTGTGATATATAGTGATACATAGAAAAAGAAACTTTGTTGAGTCTTAATGAAAAATGATAAATTTATAGGATATGAATCTACCAATTATCATGAGATGAAATTTTAAATAATTTCACTCAGTCTAAAAATAAAATGGATACATCATCCATGAGTATGTACAACCATATTTTTCTATGAAAATTTATTTCATTTCCTATGCAATAAATATTATTGATTACTCTAAACACATATATAATGAATATACATGATATATATAACATTGATATCATTATATATATAAATGAACCCTACTCAATTTAAGAGGGACCAAAACAAAATAAATCTAAACATATATGCAAAAAAGGTTATTACCTTAAACAAAACTATATTGTGAAATTTTTAATAAAATAGTATTAAGGGGTCATAAAAAAACAATATATGGTATGATATATAAAAATATGATTCCATTATTGATGTATAATAGTCATATACTTACTATACATTATTCATCAATGAGTGGGACATATGTCACGACTTAATCTAAGAGATTTTGATTTCACTTTTACGTTTTGGGAATCAATATCTATTTTCACAAAATTTTCAATAATGTGGTTTATAAACTACCAATGAATCTTTTTTTATAATGAATATAATTAATATTATTATATTTATATATCAATTCTATGTTCTATATTTAATTTTGTTTACGGTGCATAATTTACCAAAACAGTAAGTGGTTTTTGTCTCAAATTGACTTTTTTGAGACGTATATTATGTTATTCAACTATATTATTTCATGAGGTGTATATAAAGGACCTATTTCATTTAATATCATAAATTTATTTATCCATATGATATTTTATTTCATATTATATTATATTCTTTCATGGTACTTAGGATTCAATGTTTCCACAAAAGTAATGATTTCATTTTATAATATAATCATTTATTGGGATTTTCTATGATTAACTATCCAATGTTGGAATCTGATAATCTTCCTCTAAATAATTCCCAATGATTTATCTTCTCCTGTACTCATTCAGGATTTAATCCTTTCATGGAACCATTTTTCAAATATTTTGTACTAAATATAAATAATAAAATATTTGTAAGAAAAACCCACATTATTTCACTATTCTGTGAGAAATCTATTTTCATCAAAAATCTAATTTTTTATTAAATAATTAAATAATATTTTATTACAATATATATTTTAAATGATAATTAAAAAAAAAATTTACAAATAATGTTTTAAGTATTCTTCATGTCATTTTCTAAAAAATTCTATATTTTCTATTACAAAAAATATGAAAATAATCCTTGTTTTAATGTGTACAACTTGAACGGAACCACATATGTCATACCCAATCATTACTTGAATGAATAAATTATAAATAATAAGGTTTATTTTCAATTAAAAATATTTCTAATGTGTTTTATTTCTTAAATGGTTTCTTTTTCAAGGAACAAAAAATATTTTCCTAAAGAAATGTTTTAAATGATATTCCAAATTACATTCCTTGTAAGATGACTTATGTCGATGTTAAAAATGACTTAATAGGGATATGTTCCATTTATATCATTCACATACTTTGTATACATGATTTATTTTTTGATTATATCATTATTAATAACCCTTTTACTTTTACACATGTTATATAATGGTAAAATTCTTATGAAATACATTCCATCTTAGTTATTGTTTTTTGAAGAAATGATTAAAAATACTCTATATTTTCCATAGGATATGATACAATAAAATTTTAATAAATCCATCACATTTACTGGGATATAATATGATTAATGTTATGATATTGTGGAATACATTTTTATGATTTCTATTATGTGATGGGTAGGACCTACATCTCCCTCTAATGCAGCTGCTAATGATTAATTCTATATGATCTAAATTGTTCCATGGCTTGTAATCCCAATTCTAAAATAGGATACACAAAATATCATCCCATGCCTGAAGCAGGTACACAGGTGGTAATCCCAACCCCACCATTTTTATAATTTCATAGTGGGTATCCTTTTTATTGGATTTTCTATACTTATATGTATGCCAAAACCCTATATTTATAATAAAGTTTATCTCTCATAGATCTTGTTAACTGACTTGCATATGATTCATTTCCTATGAAAATCCCTTATTTAAGCTAGGAGTAATGATTCTAATCGTTGATATTTAGGGTATGGTTCTCATATGTATTCTAATGTTCCCATACCATTATGTTCATACTATTATTATGTATCTCCAAGTATATCCTTACTAATCATATGATCTCAACCAATATTTTGTTTACTATACCCATTTTATGAACATATGTATTTTTTTTATTTTTCTAATAAGGGAGACAGTTATAAATAACTTAGTGGAACATGATGTAGATCACAGATGAATCAGTTTTATAGGTCCATGATTCTAAATGCACTACAACTAAACGACTCTTTCCTAGATCATTATGTTATTTAATGAATATTATTCTAATAATATGTAATAATAATGTATGATGAATAAGGGGTTTCAAAGATGTTTTCTAGAAATGGTGTAGTTTTCCTTTGGAAATTATATTGAGAGAACCTCAGTATGATCCCAAAGGACATGTTTGTGAATAAGTCTAATGATGATTCAAAGTGTAAGAAAATGTCCCATAATTTTGGTAATGAATATAGTGAATTTATTTTTATCAATACATCCCTATGTGGAAAATATGAATAGATGTGTCTCTGGAATAGATTTAAATTTCGGTTATACACCTAAAAAAAAATTATTAAGTTAGACTCGATAGTTACTAGTGCATGATAATGAGCCACGTTGTACACCTAGTTTGACATACCCAGGGGATATGATTTAGAAATTCACAAAATTTTTATGAAACATCATTATGGATTTAAATATAATATGACTAAGAATAACATATAATCAACCAAAGGTATCATATATTTTAAATAAGGTTTAATGATCTAGATATCCAATAAGTTGTTTTTATGATTATGTTGTTCCCCATCATGATTATTGTTTCTTGTACTTTGATTTTTTGTTTTATTCAGTGGATGGAACATAAAGGACCCATCTAAATGCTGAGTGTGAAGGAAAATTAAATGATTATATTCATAGGAATCCAAATTTTATAGGATATGGAATTAAAAATCCCCCTAAAATTCTCAAAAAACTTTCTCAATCTATGAATCATAGTGTACTTACAAATGAGAATAGGAGAGAATTTTTTTATTCGCTCCATCATGTATAATCTTCCATCGCCCATCTATGTAACTAGTGATACACTAGTTCCAGAAAAAAGGATAAATACAATTGAATATATATTTTTGTTCATCAGTGTTGAAAACATGAAAAAGAAATTTTGGATATTTTTCTCTATGAGGTTAACGCAGATCAACTATGGACCCTAATCAAGAATACAAGTCAATATAATGAAATTTACACCAAGTAATTTGATGTGTTTTAAAAAATAGGTTTCAATAATTATTTCCCCCATATTTTCATACAAATATAAAGATATAGTTTCTTATTCTAATTAAAAATACTAAATAATTAAATGATACTTATAAGTAAAATTTTATAAGAATTGAGATTTATGATTCCAGTGTTATCATCTGACCTAAATATATGGTTGATCTGTTTTTTGTTGAATAAAACCAAGTATTCTAAGGGTATTGGTCATAAGAGACTATATTATCTTTGATAATATGGTTCTATAAGTAATTAAGGTGGAAATATTTGTTGGAGTTACATGTAAGTCTCATGATTTTGACAAGAAAATGAAGATAGAGTTCAATGGAAAATAATAAAAACTACAGAGGGAGGAATATGAGGTTTACTTGAGAATCAATGTGTGGGATGAATCATGTAGGAAGTTTCATAAATGAGTCTACTAAAAAGTTTTTTGGGAGAGACATCGAGGGGAAGAATTCTAAAGTTATGGGAAAAGGCTAACTAATGATAAAAATAAATAAAAATATCCAAATATTGTGGCACCCACACTTCACTATTTCAGATGGAATGTGTTTATAAATTATGTTAAAAAGTTCTTAAATCCTAGGGTTAATGATGGTGACCAACACGAGTAGCATCTTATGTCGTGGGACATTGAAAAATATCTTGCGATCATTATTTTTGATGTAGGGTGTTATAATGATGCATTGAAAGGTAAACTTACTATCCACTCTATAACTTATAATATCTTATTGGACTCTAGATCTACACATTTATTCATTTACGAAGAATTTATTAAGAATATAAAGTGTCCAAACAAATGATTATATGTGGAATTAATTTTGAAAACCCCTAATGGAATGATCATTTATTATTAAGTATATGATTCCTATTTAGTTTATGTTTCTGGGAATGTGATTCCTACAAATCATTCCATTCTTCATCTGATGGAATTTCATTTCATCTTAGTCAAGTATTATACATCATTACATAAATACCATATCTATTATCAAGGAAGGGAAGTCACATTTGAAATTTCAAACCAATCTATGATCATATATCAAATTGATGATATTAATGAATATCCGATAGAGATTATATTCATTATATGGATCTGAGTACCCATTCACAAAGGGTGTGTATCTCAAATGGGTGGTTAGAAACACTACATAGATGATATACCAATTTTTCAAAAATGTGTGTCACCATGGGGTGGAAAATTTATTTTTGTTAAATATATATATGGATTGATTATTATTATTATTGATTATCTACTATTAAACAAGATTACATTTAGGAAAAACTATCTTCTTTCCCATATTGATGACTTGTTTGATCAACTACACAAACCTCAACACATTAACTGTATTGACCTTTGTTATTCTTATCATCAGTTTAGGGTCAAGAAGGATGATATACTGAACAGAACATCCCATAAAAGGTATTAAAACTATTAATATATAATCATTCTATTTGATCTTACTAATGCACCTACTATCTTCATGGATTTAATGAATAGTCTCTTTAGAGAATACCTTCATCAATTTTTTGTAGTATTTATCGATGTTATTTTTATCTATTATAATATAATTATAGATCATGAAGACAACTTTTGAATTTAACTAGAGACCCTAAGGATGAATAAAATGTATGAAAAAATTAAAAAGGGGGAATTTTGGTTACAAGTGGCTTCATTTTTTTGGAAATATTATTTCAATAAGAAGCATATCTTTAGAACCATCAATGATTGATGCTTGTGAATATTGGTTGAGGCCAACCACAAAAAAAATATTTTTAGTTTTTTTGGATATTATCTCTGGTTTTTGGAGAATTTTTCATGACTATATAATCCTCTTTCAGGGCTAACTATAAAGGGATCTTAGTTTCTTTTTACAGATGATTGTGTGGAAAACATAAATTAACTAAAGGGAAGATTAATTAGAACACTAGTTCATACATTATCTTATATTAGAGAGTGGTTTATAATCTATAGTGATGCATCCAATATGGGTTTGGGGTATTTTATTATGGGTATAGACATGGTTATATATTATACCTCATGAAAATTTAATCTTAATGAGGCAAATCACCCAACTCGTGATATGGAGTTACCCATGTAAATTTTCATTAAATCTATAGAGGAATTATCCTTTATAATGAAAAGTGTCACATATATAAAAATCATAAAATTTAATGTATGTATTCACACATAAGGAGTAAAATATGATCCAATGAATATGTTTAGAGATGATTAATGATTAACACTAATCAATACATTACCACCCATGGGAAATGAACAATATGGATAATGTTTTGAGTCGAAAAGATCATGTTATCTTATCAATTATGAGGATCATGAAATATCCAATATTTCATGATTATTAAAGGATGGATATTAAAATAAGAATGTAAGGGGAAAAATAACATTCTCAATTGAATTTTCAACCATCTATTAAATTTAGTATTAAAATGTTGTAGAATGAATATGTAGAGCTACAAATGATGGTTATAAATTTTATTTTGTTAAACTTGATCATGAGTGATTTGTATGGTTCCAGAACCATTTATTTGTTTAATCCATAATGAGCATGAGGAAGGAGTTACTAAAGGATTCTCTTAGTTATTAATTATATATCCATCTTATAAGTATGATGATGCATCGGCATTTAAAATAATACCACTAGTGGGTCGGAATGAATTAAGATATCATGAACTTTGTATCTTAGAGATTGGTATTTAAATAATATAATGATGAAATAAAAAAATATAAAGGAATGTTGCATCCATTACTCATACCGTAATGGAAATGGGAAAACATCCCCATATATATTATCATTGGATTCCCCAAATCATGTAAATGGAATAATTTTATATTTTTTGTACTTAACCTCATTTCAATTTCTATACAATTAATATCTATTTGATAGTAATTCTATCTAGATCTTAAAGCATGGATATACATAAAACATTGGTATGGTTTCATGGAGTACAACATTCTATTGTGCATAATAAATATCTAATGTTTTATTTAATGTTTTGGAGAAGGCTTCAAAAATCTCTGGAAATAGTGTTCTGTTTCAACAATACATATCATAACCAAATAGGTTTTAAGTATAAAAGAACAATTTAAAACCCAGAGGATATATTAAAAAATTATTTTTATTTTAAAGGAGGTTTGGATAAATAGTTTCCACTAGTTATTTTTTCATAAAATAATATCATTAATTCAAGATTTTAGATGGCTCCAAATTAATACCTCTATAGAATGAATTTTAGAGATATAATGTGTTGAAATTAAGATAGATAAATAAATTTATTGAGGCCTAAGATTGATCCGAAAATAAAATAGAAGATTAAATCCATTCAGTAATAGATCACAAAATCTCAATGTCAGAAGAAAACTTATGCTGAAAATCATGGCTGTGATATTGAATTTGAAGTTGGCAACTAGGTGTTTCTAAATATTTTTCCAAGTAATGAAGATTATGAGATTCGCGGTTAAAGGATAACCCATATTTATGTATATTAGTTCCTTTAAAATTATTTATCACATTGGTACAATGGAATATATCATTTTTCATCCACCAAACATCTCCCAAGTACAAAATTTCTTCAATGTGTCTCTCCTAAAGAAGTATATAACTGACACATCCCTTGTAATGAACTCGTTATTTATACCATTGGATAAAGATCATTCGAATGAGGAAAAATGGTTGGGATTATAGATCATAAAATGAATTTCCAATGAATAAATGATACTCAACTAGTGAATGGTTTCTAGAGAATCCAACAGTTTGGGGATCTTACAAGGGAACTTGAGAATATGACAAGCGAGATGTATCGTTATAATATTATCAAAGTGATGAATTTCGAGGGTCAAAATCATTTTAAGGGGGTAGAATGTAACACCCTAGGTTTTGAGAATTATTTGTAATAAATTTAATATAATTGATGGATTATGTTAAAATCAAAACCAATTCATGCATCTGTTACATGCAATGATAGGAGAGCTTGCATTATTTGAAACACTAGGATAACATTCGTTAAACACAACTCTGAGTTTGACCAAACCACAATATATTATTAATAGAATCATATAAACTAAACCATTATAACATAGTTGTTAAACATATAAATATTAAAATTTATAATTTTTTTAAAATACTATGTATATTGGATTAATATAAACCAATCACATTGTTATAAAATTACTTAATGAAGTCATTATATGTTTTCAAAATACTATTTTCTCAAAAACTATTATTTTGATTTCTTTTTAATGAACATTAATAAAAAAATTTCAAAACATTATAAAATTAATGTTATAAAATAAAAACCATTTTTGGAACCACTATGTCAAAATTATTTCTGGGTTAACTGTTTGTATTTTTCTTAAATGTAACATTTTATGATGAATTATTAAAAATACCGTTTTTAATTGAAAGAGTCCTTTTGTTTAAAATAATTATAAAGTCAAAAAATATTTTAAATTGGTTCTAAATAAATCTTTTTAAAATTATACATCCATTAATCCAATTATCATCATTGGAATCAATTTTATATTGTAAATTTGATATAAAAACATTTTATTCTATTTAAAATTTTTGCATTAAAAACTTCTTTCTCAACTCATCTATGGGACCAATTTGAAATTAATTTTATCTAATTATATGAATTTAATTCATAAAAAACTATTCCAAATTTTGAATAAAAATAAAATATACTCTCTGAATATTCCTACTTAATTTATCATCAAAATGAATAGTGAAGTCACTAAAAATTATTAACTACAATTTTGTTATAAATGTATTTATAGGGGTTAAACTAAAAATATAAGGGTAACTTTTACCTAACCCCCTATCTAAAAAATATAGGCCATACATATTTATATATTTAAACTTATTAGTTTCCATAAAAGTATATTATGTGTCTTTTTGACAAATAAAAAATGTTATACGACAACATCCTATTCAAAAATACCTTATGTGTCCTCTCCCACTCTTATAAAATTCTAAACCATGTCTTCCCTTATTCAAACATTTACACCTATTTTGTTTATCCAATCCCTAATCAAATAACTTACCAAATTCCGACCCCTTATCCTATATTCCTGATTTTTTTCATAAATCCATCCAAGGAAGGCCTTTATAGTAAACCACACGAGGATACCTGAAGAAGAGGCAACGTTCATCAACAAGTGTTGTTGATTTATTACTTCCTGGACCCAATTAAATTATTTTTATATCATGATTATACAATAACATAAATATATTAAAAATAATTAGTTGTTTTAATGTTAATTTAATGGCCACAAACCACCTCCACCTCCATAAAATGGGGGAAAATCATCATTCATGTGTAAGGTGGACTACCACATCGCGAACATATTCCATATGTTTTTCCATTACCACATATAATAGATGGTTATGATGATTTAGTTATTGTTTTTATATATTTTATATGATATTTATGAGGTCATTATTATTATTATGTAATTTTTATATCAAACATACCTCAATATATTTTATTTTTCGGAACACGATAACATCATTCATGTGTACATCGGACAACTACCGTGCAAGGAGGTGCTATTCATTCGTGCTTTACATTGAATGTATTGAAGATGGGTTTAATAAAAAAATTTATGATATATATTAAATAAAAATTATCTTGTTATGATAATATATTTCATTTAATATTATTTTGTTCAATCTAAAATGAAAATGGATATAATGTCCATGCATTCATAAGACCCACCGTCTCTATAAGTGGTGTATCTCATTTCCTATTCAAAAATATTATTGATTACAATAAATAGATAAATAAAGAATATATATATATTATATTTAAAAATCATTATATTTTTATATATTATGTTACCATTATCAATTTATGGGGACAAAAACATTACAAATTAAATCGTATATGAAAAATAAAGTGGTTGTTACACGAGAAAAACTCTAACATGGATTTGATAATAAATGTGTAATAAAAGTTCAAAAGAAAATAATATATGGAATAATATATATATATATATATGAATATGGTTATATAATAGATTTATAATAATAAATTATTAGTTATATAAGAGGTTTCAATTAGTATAAATGAATTCAATACTTAAGGAACTCAGTTTACATTTAACTTATACATTCATTCAGATAAATTTCATATTCACAAAATATGTGTTTTTATTTGTTGTATATATATACCAAGAATATATATTTTTATTCGTATACATGAAATTATTCTTATAAAAAATTAAATTTCGGATATCTCTTTCTTTGGGATTATGGGTCAAAACGTTCCAAATTTGTGTTGGATTATTGTCTTAATTGTCCTTCTTGGAGACATGCATCTTGGTATGCACCTATATTCGTTCAGAAGGTGTATATACAAACCCTTTAACATATAATAAAATAAATATATTTATACTTATGATATTTTGTGTTCCATTTTATGTTATTCTTTTATGGGTAATATAATATTACCAAAGTGGTAAATATTCTATTTTAAAATCACATCATTTGTTGGGATTATCTATGATTAAGTATCCAATATTGAAATATCAAGATCCAAATGATAGTAAATATTATTAATTTATTATCGTATGGTTATTCAATATTTTTAAAATTAATTTTACCTTCTTAATTTCTAGGGTACCTAAAATTATTAGGAAAACTATAATGTGAAAATATGTCATTATTAATCTCTTTAGTTAGAAATATATTTTCTTCCTAAATGATATTTTTCAAATAAAATTTATATTTTCCTATTAAAAATACGAATTTTAATAATCTATTTATACCTATGTATGAATTATTTCTTTTTAAAAATAAATGAATCTCCCAGTCATTTTTCAAACATTACCTATTAGGATTTTAACAAAAAAATGCGAAAGGAATCTACATTTTGATGTGTACGACATAAACATAATCATATATCATCAGAACCAGTCATCATTTAAAATATTATATTATATTTTTGTAGGATTATTCCCAAATAAAAAGGGTTTTAAAATGTGTTACATCTCAAAAATATTATTTTCCAGAAACTAATGTATATTTTCCTCAAAAAAATTTTAATATGAAACTTCAAAATTAATTTCCATTAATGATTACATATGTCAATGTTACATATTATGTACTTGAGATATGGTCCTATAATAAAATTAATATTATTTATCTATATGGTTTTTGTTTTTAAGGCATGATTATTATTGAACACTTTCATGTTACACATGTTATACCATGATAAACTACTAAGGAAATCTATTCCTTTTTATGGGTTATACAAAAAATAAATTATTAGAAATATGTCTCTTTTTTATTTTTTGTGATATGATGGTATGTTTACCAAAACAAACTCCTTTAATGGGATATACATGATGAATATTATTCTATTGTTTTACCCATATGTATGATTTTCATTATGTGATGGGTGGGACCTGTATCTTCATCTAATTCACTGGGAAACATTTAATGTTATATGACTTCAAATGAGACACGATAGTTTGTACCAAGTCCCAAAATATTTTAAATGGGATATCTACCCAAGATCGAAGTATGTACATGAGTGGTTATCCCAAGATTAACATGTTATTAATGTCTTCGTGGGTAGTAATGGTGTCGATTTTGCTATTATTATGTGTATACCATAAATCTATTTCTAATGAATTTTTTTTATCATGGCTCATGTTCTTTGAATTCATTATTTTATATTTTGTAGGAGCTTCCATTCATTATTCCATGACTCATGATTCTAATCATTCATATGTACGGTATTGATTTCAATTGTATTCTCATGTTCACATACCCTTATGTCCTTACTATGCTTACGTATATAGATTGTTTATACTTATTTAGAATATGATATCACCCTTTATTATGTTAAATTTACCTTTATTATGAAGATATATATTATTCTTCATTTTCCTAGGAATGATGATAGATGTGAAGAAAATAATGAGAGATTGTATATCTCACCAATTAACTTGTTATTTATGTGTAATGATTCCAAAATCACACGAAATAATTGATTATTGAATGGATAATTATGTTATGTGATTAGTATTTATTTAATAATATATAATATTAAATACTACTCTCCTTTTCTATTGCATGACACATTTGATTACTGGATTTTTTTTAATAAGATATTAATATTTATAAAATTTTATAAAAATCATTAATGATGAAAATTTTTTAATTAGAAAGTAACGGTGTGTGATAGTAAAATAGAAGTTCATAGAATATTAAGACACCAATCAAATAGTTGAAAAATAAAAATGAGAGTAAAAAATATGAATTTTTAAATTTTGAGGAACAATATATGTATAATGTGGTACATTTTATTTAGAAATCCAAATATATATGTAACACATTTTGAGTAAATTTAGTTGACATGATATCCCCACTTATCAAAACCTAAGATAAAATTTATGGCATTAAACTTATATATATATATATATAAGATTTATTGGATTCTCACATGTTGACTATAAATGGATTTATGTAATTATGTAAATGTGTTTTTGGTTTTTAGGTGTTTTAATTGTATCCATATTTCATGAAAAAATTTTGTTTAATGTTACATGATTACATTTCATGTAAGATAAAAGTAAGATAAAATGTGAGGGTAAATAACATCAGTCAGTGTGTTACATATCATTAATTACACTACAGTCATTGTTATTTTACTTATATCTTACTTGTATTCTTTCATAATAACATCTTGTTATATAAGATAACATAATTCATTATTTATTATAATGTTACAAAGGTCAATAAATTAATGTATTTTGAAATGCACCTATTTTTTTATTTCAATTTTACTAAAACTATAGGTACTTATCTGTCCATATAATTGATATATCATACCTCGTGGTTCCATATAAATGTCAAAACATCCTAGAAAAACATCACAATACTATCCAAATTGGTATAATGATAATCATAAGGAGAAAACATTGAAAAGTAATATCCTTTAATTGACTTCCCACAAGATGAAATAAAGGAATGGAAATACAACACCCTCTAGTTGATGAACATCTGAAATCTACAATTTGAAAAACCCCATCTAGATCCAACATTTGAAATCACCCTTTCAAACCACCCTATGGATATTATAATTTTCCTCCAACTTCAATATTCAAATCATCCAAACATTATAACTGATAAATAATATTAACAAAAACATCACCAACTATATGACCAACCATATTGAAACACCATTTCATTTATAAATTTATAAACAAACCCATAATTCTATAATCCACTCCGGGAGGAGATAAATATCATCACAACATGTTGAAATGAGAGGGAATCTACAGAAATATTAGGTGAGGTGTATCCAGGATCCTGTAATAAACATGACAGAATTTGAATGGAATCCTGAAGAAAAATATTATCCTTGTTTAGAGTAGCACACAGGATATCCTTTATCACATAAAGAAGCTCCTTTTATGAATCAATGCTTCTTATAATCCCCAGACCTGCACACTGAGGAAATTCAGAATAATGAGAGCTAATTTTCAAGACAACAATAATTTCATTCATTCTGTAGAAATTTTAATTACTTGTTTCCTGGAAGTGGAGATTTTTAGTGGTAATACATTCTTTAGTAATTTCTTGTATAAACTATTCTTCACTTTATGATAACATGGATTTGTTAAATGAGTCTCAACAAATAGTATCCATGTTGGTCAATGTCATTTTGCCTTCATTATGAGCGTTGATATTGAATGGCCCATGTGGTTGATTCTTGCATTAAACTGGTATATTGGCCTTCACATTATTGGATAAGAAAAAAGTGACACTTAATAACAATATTCTAACATCTATAATCTTTTGAATAAATGGAATTTATTCTATTAAAAAACACTCATAGAAAAACTCAGACATAATAACACCACACAATGGGAAATGCAGTGGAAAAATAGAAGGATTCAAAAATAGAGTAAAAATATATAATGAAATGTAGGTGGAAATAAAATAGAAGAAATAAAAATAAAACGGTGAAATGCAGTTGATGAAATGAAACAAAATAATGGTAAATGAAGTGAAAATGATATGCTGGGGGTAATGAAATAAAATGAAGTGAAAAAATAATTTATTAACATAACAATTATAACATACATAGTAGGTGAAAATGAAATCAGTGAAAAAAATTGAATGTATATTGATCCCAAAAATATGTAATTAAACTTTAATGTGAGTAAATCAAACATATTAGTATTATAAAACAAACAGTGACATATAACAGAAGAGCATAATAGTAGGTACATTTGAAAGAATTGGATTGAGAAAAAAAATAGACATATCTATCTTTAGATGAATATCTGTGATATGATGCAGAATTGCATCCCCAAACCTCAATGTAGGCTTCACATTATACAATTATTTTTATAAAAATAAAAAAAACATGAGATATCATAACAAAGGATATCCTTTTTTTGATAATGAAACAAGGGTAATCAAAAAATTTTAAATCTGAAAAAAACATTAGTTTTCAGAAAATGGTTTTCATGTTTAACAGGAAGCGGTAAGAAGATTTCATAAAATCAGATTTCAGTTTTACTAGAGGGAAACATGACCAAAATATTTTTTTTAATTTGGTAAACAGTAAAGAAACATGACATCATAAAATCAGTGTTATTATATATAATAAGCATACATTACAAGTCAGCATAACAAAAAAATTGACTGGAAAAAATGCCTAATCACAAAAATGGTAAATCACTAATAATGGAAACAAACAAAAGAAGACTGAAATTGGGAAAAGTATTAATGTGTGTAATGTAATTCGAACTGAAAGAATAATACATAGTAGGTGTGGTAATTAGAATAAAAAATTGAACTGGGAAAAGGATTAATGAAAATAACGAATGTTAAAAACCAATATATAATCCCCTGTATATGGTAAATAATTGAAAATAACAATCAAAGTTAATGAATTCAGAGATGTAATCTCATTTAAATACTAAAAACCTTAAAAATCTCAAAAAATTCCACTCAGAACGGACATAATTCATGATTTTGAGATGAACATGAAGGACTAAATTCTTCAGACATAGTAATATCTTTTACATATTAAAACCTTTCGAATTTTTTTTATAAAAAAGGAACATTAAACTTTTTAAAAAACATCAAAATTAAAGTACAAAATAAGCTTGAATGGAGTAACTAAAGACAATATTATAGGGCCACCTTGAGATTATAACAATCCTTCATTCATTATATTAATAAATTTTACTATAAACGTATGCATTCTCACCTTCATTGTAGTATATTGATCCGAGTTTTTAGTATTGAAAACCTGTTAAAAATCAAAGAAAATGTACTTGAATAAACCATTAAAGGATACAAAAATAACATTTAACGGACCATTATCATCACTAAAACTGATCCCGGGAATATATTTTAGAAAAATAGGGAAACCCCTGTAATTTTTAATAAAATTAAAAAACAATAAAATTTATTGAATTAAAAAAATGCAATATCTTGAACATAATGAAAAACATAAAGATTACCCAAAATTACACTCTCCACGGACATAAGGCCCCATTCTTAGATGAATATATAGGTATACTGAATTCATCATCTTGATGAATTGAGAAAATAACCTCTCTTAGAAATAGTACTCCATGTAGAGAAAAAAAATAGTTAAAACAAATATATATATGAAAAAGTACATGGAACATGAATTTCATCAAAGATGCAGTAGAAGAATATATTAAAAAAAATGATGAAGAACAAAAAAAATTATGAAACAATATGAAAATGGAAATAGAATATAGTTAAATGATGATCCTTTTGAACCCCCGAGAAACTTCAGAGCGCTCTCCACCAACATCTCAAACAGCACAGAGTCATCCACTTTTGAGCCTCCAAGGGTTGTAGTGGTTTGATATAGAGTGTGATGAGGAAAGAGAGGTGACCTCTAGAAAGGCACCCCTCTATCATTGGTCCAAAGAGATCGACTCCATATTGGACAGGAAACCACTCTATTGTAGAAGATGGTGTGGTTTGGTGGGATTTTGAAAGTCACAACCATGGATGAGAAGTTGTATTCTCATGGAGGCATCTGAAAGACCCACCATAGGGGGGACATAGAGGGTTATAAATCTTCAACATCATTATATTCCAATCCATTCAACAATATTTGTACATAACAATTGAAAAATTAGAAATTTAATGTACAAAAATTATAATAATTGTTAATCCAATTTGAGAATAATAGTTTATATAGGACATCTAAGACATTTAAATTGTTATAAGAGTGCATACCTCTAGAAAGTACACCATGTTCATGATTTCTTCAAGATTGACAGCCTGGAAATTTTCAAATGTTCTGACAGTTCAGAAACATCAACGCATATCAAGCTTTAATGAAATCTATTTTCAGAAAATAGAAATTACATAAAAACGATTGAATAAAGTTAGAGACAAAATGTATCTGAAGTTGAATGCAATCAGTTACCCATTTAATACAAATATGAATTGACAGAAGTACCTGTAGAATCGTTACGTACCAAATTCATCTTAAACGAAAACTTCCCAAAAAATACACATTTTTTGATACAAACCCAGGTCCTCCATATTTTATGCAATGAAAATATAAAAAAATATATTGATGTTCTTCCATTATGAAAATAATGTTAAGGGAACAATAATAATTATAAATATGGATACATTCTATGTATGACAGAATCTTACACCAAATGAAATAATTTTAGGTAGTTTGAGAGATAGTATGGTATAATATCTCTTTTTGCATCCCCCAAATCAATCTCAATTGAGGGATTTAGGTATTTTGGTGGATTTCCAAATTCATGCTATTTTATTTTACTAAAGAGGAAAAAGAATAAAAACATAGGATAATTTTTACCTCTGTATCTGTTCACTCTTTCACCAAACCAAAAAATAGCAAGGAAATACATTCAAATCTAATTATTATCACTAGAATATTTATACTAGAGTTAAAGACCCTAGAGAGACAGTAATTTCTTGAAGTGACACTAGCGGGAAAATAACCCATCTTCATTTAAAAAAATTACAGAGATTCAAATCCGAAGGCATTGAAATGTTAAAGGAAATCATATTCATAAAGCATGTGGAATAATTTGAGGTTGTTTGAGAGATATTATGGTATAATATATCTTTTTTCATTCTGAAAATCTTTCTATATTAAGTGATTTAGGTATTCTGGTGGAGTATCAAATTCATGCCATTTGATTTTACTAAAGAGGAAAAAACAATAAAAACATCGCAGAATTTTTACCTCTGTATCAGCTGACTCTTTCACCACACCACAAAATAGAATAGCAATACATTCAAATCTGATTAGTATCACTGACACAGTAATATAATAGTTAGAGACCCTAGCGAGATAGTAATATCTTGATGTGACTCTAGTGAGGAAATGTCCTATATGCTTTTAAAAATATTACAGAGATTCAAATCTGAAGGCATTGAAATGTTAAAAAAATATAATCCTACACCAAAATGTTTTTTTATTCTATTTTACGCTCAAAATGATAAATGGAAAAACGTTTTCTAAATAATCTAAATAGAATTAAACACGCAAAAAATATGTTGATAAAAAAATGTTTTTCATGTTAGTTTAAATGAATTAATATGTATCAACCCTGAAAATACAGACCATATAATAAGGTGTGTGTAGCTGGCTAGTCACAATTATCCAATGGTGCCCATGAAAAATAGATCATTTCACATTACAACTGCATCTACTAAAAATTAAAACGTTTTGGCCCAAAAAATGTATGTATATTATACAGTAACATTAAAATAGAGACTACCTGCTTCATATAAGTAATTTAGCTTAAGAGATTGCATGGGATAAGATCTCTTTTTTTCATCCCCCAAATAATTCTCAATTGAAATGAATACACTTCATCTTATCTATCACTGTAATGAAAAATATAATATCCAAACACACTTATTTTGGCCATATAAGTATAAATATAAAAATACAATTAACAATGTATGGTACTTAGGGAAATTTTGGCTCTATACTGCTTTTGAAAACACATTGAAAACATTATATATTATGATAATGAACTTTGAGATAAAATATAAACCTAGAAACCCATATGATGTTTAAATACAACATATGATCAATTAATAGACTAAGATTGAATAAAATATTTAGATAGTGAATAGAAACACATAGCTGATGAGGTGCGAGAAAAATGTCATTAGAAACACAATTGAGAAGAATGAGTAGCTGTAGTTGTGGATTGAAATCACAGGCTTCAATGAATCAGGGAACAACATGGAGTGAATTTGGAGGGTACCTAAGTGACGTAATTTGAGGTAGTATGAGAAATAAAAATACATATGATGAGTTGAGGGGATTCCGTAGGATGAACCATAGTATAAGGCGGACATATTAGCTCAGAAGACACTGGCAGTGCATTGCAGGTACCGCGGGATGATTGGAGGGGAAACTTGAGGAGGAACCGTAGGAGAAGCGGCAGAGGGGTGATGGGAGTGGGAACTGTATTAGCGTCACCGGAGGAGAAATGGGAGCTAGAAACATTGCACAAAGGTGAAATGGGATGTAGAGAGAAAATCTAGATAGGGAATCAGTAACAACAACGAGAAACCTAGAAGCATCAGAGGAGGTGAAATGTGGGAGGGAGAAATAGGAGTAGCGAGTATCGTAGGAGTAGGAAACCATGATTGGGAATCATAGAACCACTGTGAAATCTAGGGCAGTAGTGAAATAGGATCGGGATCTGGAGGAGGTAAATGTGGTGGGTGGAGTGGATGAATGAGGGGAGGAGGGAAATGTCTAGAGGGGGAAGAAGTTGAAGGTGGTGGAAGAAGGTGAAGGTGGTGAAGGAAGAGAATGGTGAAATCGAGGAAACCCTAGATTGGAGAGAATGATGAAGGTGATGGTGGTGGACCATGATGAAGGAATATGGGAGCATCAATGGAAAACAAAAATGTGGGAGTATGATTTTGTGATGGGTAAGCCGAGCGGGAGAAGGAGTAGGTGGGATATAATTTTATAGAAATCGAGAGGGAGGGATGTGGAGGCATGTATACTTTCAACATAGATATATTGGGATGTGGAGGAATACTGAAATGACACGTGGCAGTAGAAAAACCTAAGATTTCTATATATATATATATATGTATAACGAATATGGGCCTTCAAATAATGTATAGATGGAAATTTTTTATTATGTGTCAAGATGTTTGTATCTTATCAAGTTGAATCCATTAGATATAATCCTAGATTATTTATGTAACCACATCCAATTCATGCATGGAAATAGGATGACGTTACACTGGACTTTGTCAAAGGATTACTGAAGACTCTTATAAAGAATGATTCAACGGGGGTTATCATTGATCGCCTAAGAAAATAAATGCATTTAATGGAGATAATATATGATTTACCTATTGAGTGCCTCGTAATACTTGATACTAAGGATGTCATAAGACTTCATGGTGAACCTCTTTCAGTTGTGTCTGATCAAGATCCTCATTCTACATCTAAATTTCAGAAGAGTATTTTGAAGTCTCTTGATACAAATATATGCTTAATCACCACCAACCATACTCAAAATGACAGACATTCCACAAATAATATTAAAATAATGGATCAAATTTTGAGGTCATACTCACATGAGATTCAAGTTAAGTGGGAACATTATTTTCCATTTGTATATATTTCCTATAATAATATATTTTATTAACAAATTCAAATAAAACCATATTAACAGTTATATTGAATGAAATTTTTTGAACCAACTTGTTTGGATGATGTAGGTGAGTGTAAACTAATAGGAAAAGAACTTGTTTAAGAGATAAAAAACAAAGATAATGACTATTCGGGATCAAATTGAACCATCTAATAAAAAGAAAAATATTTTTTTAGATAATTGGAGGAAATATTTTAATTTCCAATTATATAATATTTTTTCATAGAAATATCTCCATGGAATTGTGTTATAAGGTCGAGTTAGATTGAGAATCTAATCCATAAGTACATGTGACTATTTTAAATCAATGAAATAGTTTTTACATTCCGTGATTTTTTATGAATTCTACCAAATCTACCAAAATATCAGGATGTGTTCCCCATATCATTGTTAAGAAAGTACCAGATAGACCCAACACAAATTCTCACCTCTAAAGTAATAGAATTTTAACATGATATATCATACTATGAGTAACCCATACATATTATTAATGCTAGATTTAATTTTTTGATGAATCAATTGATGTGTCTGGATAAGGTATGTTAGAGAAATCACACAAAAAAGGATATAAAATGGGAACCAGGGGATATTATGAAGAAGAACCACCCTCATTTTTTATAAGGTAATATCCATTAAAATTTCTAGAATTAAATTATTGAAATTGGTAATAATTTAACACCACAAGACCTTATGATATAATTATTTTATAATTAATATAATTTCATCAACATATTGTGATACACACTATGTTTCATCAAAACAATGTTTATTCATGGAATAAAAACAAAAATTAAAATTAAATTTCAATCCTTTTCTAAAAATTATTGGAAAAAATAAAATGTATCTTTCCAATAATCATATATGACTTATCTTATGGGGAATTTTTGGGTTTTTTATAAAATTTTTAATCACTCAATGAATAGTAAAAAATTCTTATATTTAATTTTAAACATTATTTCTATTTAAATAATTCTAAATTTTAAATTATATTGTGTGTTTTTAAAAGATAGATAAGATTATTTTTATATAAAATATTTCATTATAGTTAACTAAAATCATTTTTCTATTGAATTTAAGTATATAACCATTGTAAACAACTAATCATTTTCACTTTTGAACACCACTTTTTTATCTCGTCTGGGGGAATAATTTAAAATTAACATTTTTTACAACTGTGAATTGAATTTTGAATAATGGATTTTATATTTGTAATTTATATAATTTATAATTTATAATAAATTATAATTAATTTTTAACCAACATGAGTAGTGAATAACATTAAAAACAATTACTAGATTTATGGTACAAATTGGTTTATAGGGAGTCAAAACTAATAATAAGTGTAAAAATTGTCTATAATCTTGTTCAAAAACAATTTTTTAGAAATATTTCGACAATTAATCCTATTATTTCTAGGATTACCCATTTTTGACCCTATATATATATGAAATTCACCTCCCCTAATTCATTTCAAAAATACCATGTTTGTCTTCTCCCCTACCAATAAAATGCCAGCCCCTCTCTTCTATTATTCACACCATCACACCTATTTGGTTTGTCAAATAAATATCCAAAATACTTACAAGAATCCTTAAACTCGTCCTAGATGCATTATTTTTTCATAAATTCAACCTAATGCGGATTTAGTGTAAACCTAGCAAGGATACTCTAAGAAGATAAAATCTCTTTCAATGAGTGTCTTTATTTTACGTCTTTCTGTACCTACATATATTTTAATTAAAAATTATTATATAAAAACCAAATTATCGTCTATATATAGTGATATATTTCTATGGATGTAATGATGGAAAATCATCTCCCCTTCTATCAAGTAGTTTTTGATGTCGTTATTCGTGTGTACGACGAACTACAACCTCATAATCTGATGTTGTTTGTCTTTACATTTCCACCACTCTATATATTTTATGATGATTGATATATATTACACATATACTATTTATAAAAATTTTATACCTCTATAGTTACTATATAATATATATCATTTTACCTTCGATTCTATAAGAGATACGCTAATGTCCTTCTTGATTACGGAAGACTACCGCCTTGTGAAGAAATGTGATATGTCTTTCATTGATGCTTCACATGGGAGGTGATAAAGATATATTTAATGATTATATGTTATATAAATGATATATTTATCATATTCATGATATATTTACGAATTTTAATGATAATATATATCACTGTATTTCTTTCCTTTTCACTTTTGTAAGGATGATAACATTGTTCATGTACGTGTGAACTACAACATTTATAAGGTGATGTGACTCTCTTTTGATCACCATACCACATGAATGATATATATTTAAGTATATAATATGATATATATTATAATATTATCATTATGTAAATATAACATTTTACTTATTTTTTCCATAATAATCATTTGAAAATTGAAGTGTTACGCATGCGTACAAATGACATACTGTCTCCATGATCAGAACATACATAATTTTTCGTAAATATCATAAATTAGTGGTTTTGAAATTATAATTAGAGAATAAATATGATAATTATACCATTATTTTTATTGTTTACTTGATTGAACTATATAATATGCGCACTAATAGCATCATTAATTGCAAAACACACAGAAAAAAACATGGAAATTAACACCAAGAATAATTAGAAAAATGAATTATTATTAGAGAATAGTTGATAAGATATTAGAATAAGGTCATATATGAAATTATAAATATTGATATAGTTATGTAATAATGTAATAATATTTTTAAAACTTGGATACATGAGGGAAAATCATATTGAATAAAAAGATATCACATGGTAAGGAGATTTCATCTCAATTCGCATCCCATTGAGACTTATTTTATAGTGTTATCCAATTCACAATGAGGTTGTGTATATACTACCCCATTTGACATTTAATAACCTGATTCCTTCATGATTCTTGACATTATGAGTTTAAATTTTAATTATTTCTTCATAAGTTATTTGAATTGAAAATTACCAAGTCACAAAAGTTATTGAACAATATCACTTTCTTTTGACCCAAATGGCCCAAAGGCATTCTTTTTTATTGATTTTTGATTACCCTATTTCAAGGGATGGGGGAACCATTAAAATCCTCATAGGAATAGATATTACATGACCCGTATGTCTTAGATTAAATATCCAGAATATAACTACATCGAACTGCTCCACCCCATCATCTACATCGTGATATCAAAATCAACCTTCACATGGCTGTTCAACTAGGATTCTAGTGCATTCATAGGCTGGTCCTGATGGAAATTTCATTCCCTCAAATTCTTCCACATATGTTGTCTTTTGTTCTGGTTAATACGCCTTCTTTGAATCCACATCTAGAGTCTTCTATTTATAGATTCTCCTTGGTTCATTAAGAAAAATTTCAGGTGGCTCGAAATCCTTGAGGTATCCAAATAACATAAGGTTGCCTGAAGGCATTGAGGTGGCCCGAAATTTTTACTAGACCGAAGGCCTTGGGTGGCTTGAAGGCGTTGAATGACCCAAGGACCAAACTGGTGGCCCGAAAGACCAAATGGTTGAATAGTTCCGGATACTATAGTCCCAAACAATGCATGCTACAGTATTACGCCCATGTATTCTATACTACAGCTATAGTGCCCAGAAGTATGTATCCAACCAGTTTTGAACATAGGTTTCTTAGATGCACTTGACGAGTCTTCACTAACTAGGCTGAGGTTCTTGTGAATCTAACTTTCTTTTGTGAATGTTAACTTTATCTGGAAAATTTCACTTTGTTATAAACATTTTCATTTATAAAATAAATTTATTTTTAATATTCATATTCATTGAAGATGACTATTTTTATTTCCTAAACCATACGGAAGTTTAAATATGGTTCTTTTTAAGGAATTCTATTTTATTAACTAGTAAAATATTGATAAATATATATCTTATACTCAACATGGATATTAGATGATAAAGAATATTTTTTCATCAATTAAATAGATTATTCTATATATGAGGAATACTTCAAACATGTAATACATGGGATGGGAACCCCATAATGAAATCCGCTCTATGAATTGTTAATCTCATGAGATTATTTATTTTTTCCAAATCTGATGGTGTTTTACAGAGTTTGTTTTTAACTCTCTTGAGGATATATCTTCACAGTAAAGATATCATTTTCTTAGGAGACATAAAATCCTATAATTAAGAAATTCCCAAATTTATATTTCTATTATTATTATTATACATTATATTTTTACTATTCTATTTTATATAGATTCATTCTATTCTTAGTTTATTTATTAAATAGAATGTGTCTTCATTTATCTATCTTTCCATATTAATTCATCCTTATATCACTGTGATAGTAAATTTATTAAAATGGAATGTGTGTTTTGTCATCTACCTTTCCATGTTATTATTCTTATTAATTTATGGTATATTCTAATGTACATAACTATTTCTGATCATTTTATCTCACCCTAGTTTTTTCCATTCCATATGATATGAATATGAATTATTGCAATGAGTTTCAAGGATGATTTTTTTTATTTTTTATACATTATTATTTCCCATTTTAAAATGGGAATCAATTATTTATCTAGTTTTATTAATATAAAAAACTTTTTCCCTTAGGGGTATGATTCTAGTATATATTCCAGTGTGATAACATAGGACATGGGTTCTAATTTACTGGGGTTGGGGTTTTAATAATGAATAAATTCAATATCATGTTATGTAGTTATAGAAAAGACAATCATTATATATTATTTTTAATAATATTTTATTTTATATAATTTAAAATTTCAATTATATTTAATAATCATATCCATTGATGTTACATATATTTTATATTTTCTAATAAGATTATTATATTAAGGGTTATGATAAATCCCAATTGGAAAATATGGATGGATGGATGGTATTAACCAATCGTATAGTACCCTATAAACCCCATTTACTAGAGCTTCTATAAAAGATGAAATCACTGGGCTTTTACGATGATTAGAAACTAAATAAAAATCAATCACTTAATCATTAGAAAACCTGTTTATGGGAGATGTTGATAAATATAGACACCATGGCCAAAACAATGTTCATAGAACCACCCCAAGAATTTCACACCATTAAACATAATACTCATTGAGCATATATTGTTGTAATAATGGGTTATATAAAAAGTGTAAACTTGAATATTTATATTTTTAATAAAATAATTATAAGAATTATCATTTTTATTATAACTTTTTAATGATTAAATAATAGGTTGATTAAATTTAGTTTTGTATGTGATGAATCACATATTTTATTTTTTCTGAAATATATATTGTTAATCAAGACATTATTTTTTACGAATAAATGATATTTTTAGATAGTTATTATTTTATAAAAATATTATTATTAGAAAAATATTTATTTAATATGAATGATAATAAAATTTTATAAATTCAATTAAAATTTCAATAATGGTTAGAATTTTGTTTTTGAAAAAATCATAGTATATTTCAATAAATAATGATTTTATTTTAAAATTGAAAAACCTATTATTTTTAAAAACACTTAAAAAAATATAAATTCCACTATAAAATAATCATTTCAAATTATCCAATGATGAAATTTTTATAATTTTTGGATATATAAAATTTATAGGTTAAAAATAAATATGATAAAAATATATTATATCAATTTTGAAGCCATAAAATAACAAATTTTATATAATAAATACTATTAAGGGTATCCATGACCCAAAATGTTTTTCATTTAAAAACATAATGTTTTTATATTATTTGATAAATTTTATAAACCCTTAATGGATCCTCAAATACCTATATCATATTATATGGTTTTAAAATCACTTGTTTATTAACAAGTAACACTTTCATGTCAATAAGAGTATTATTTTAAGAATCTTATTATTAGAATTATAAAATAATGGAAATCACAACTATTTTGAAAAAATAATTGAAAAAAATAGTGTGTTGGTGTGCAGTTTTGAATGATTTATCATATATAGTCTAAAACACATGTTCAGAAATTAATAAATATTTATCCTCTATTTCTCTATATTAACCCACAAAATCTCTCATTCAATATTAATAAATGATCTATTATCATGAATTTAACCTACCCTTATTTCTCTATAGCCTTATTATAGTGTCATAAATCTGTTAAAATGATCCTCCATTGTTTTTATTAGCACCCACTCATGTTAAGTAATTCTCCCTTCATCTTTATTCATGGACCCTACAAAATTAATGACTTTTTAAATTTTTCATGTTGGTTTATGTTTATAAAAATATCAAATATTTTTCATATGATTTAAAATTGATGAGTAACTTCATTAAATACCACATAACAATTTAATTATTATTTATGTACCACCATTATTCTGCAAAGATCATCCAGTGATTTTCTATCCCATACATTTTTATAGTGAATAGAAACTCCCATTTCCACTCAAAGTTACTCACCTAGAATTATCTATCCTTTATTGATTATATATCTCCATTAATTAAATGGACATTCCTTAATCCTGGAGTTAAAATTGATATAATACATCCTTATTTTTTCTGATCACCATGGAACACATATACAGTTTCATGATATGAAATATTCTAGTGTATCATAATTATATTTCCATCCAACAAATTTGGTTTTGTTTTTATCCCATGATATTATTTATATGGTGCAACCTAGGTTATACTAAGAACATAATTTTATGATTTCCTGGTCATTATCTTTGACATATGTTTATTAACTAATGTTTTATGTTATTTCCACATTCTTATGTGGATATCATTTTATCATGGTATATCATTCTTTGATGATTATTACTTTTACTATTACACCATTAATGAATCATTGTTAGGACGATTTACTCAAATGTAATAAATTATTCATGTTATTATTTTTTTATTCTCTTAATTGGTTTTCTATATCACCCATTGCTTATTTATATCCCCATGTTATCCCAAACTATTTTAGAACATCCATGAAATATATGGGTAAGTTTATAAGGCCCCATACTTAAATGTTATATAATATTGAGTTATGTCAATAATTAAAATTGAGGATCTCTTCATGTTTAGTTATTTAGATAACTAAGACAAAACTATTACATAACCAAAACATATAAATTCAAAGAGAAAACGTCCAACATTATCAGTTTCTTCCATCACATAAAAACATTTTAAACATAATCATGGTTTCTTTTCATGTTTAATACTAATAAATTTTCTGTGATTCAATACCTGAATCTATTATCCCTAAAATCCTATGAAAACAATTAGAACAAGATATAAGCACAAAAGCCTCTATAAGGGACATAAAAATAAATAAAACAATTACTCTAGTTAAAATTTGATAACACATTCAATTTTTTTTTGAGTGGATGAAAAAAAACATTCACATGAATAACACTAATAATTGTTTCTCAAAAAAAAATGCTAAAACCAATAGAATGAAATTAAAACTATTTTAGGATACATAGATCTTCATATATATTATACCATTAAAAATATCATCCAATTGGAATAACCATATGTTTGACATCCAAATCTGAGATTCATAATGGGGATCACCCTCTGTATATGCTATATTGGGCTTACCTATGAGATATAATGGGGATCAAACCTTCGTATATGCTATGTTGGGCTCTCTTTAGAGATATAATTGTGATCAAGCCTTCATATAAGCTATTTAAATCTCACCTGTTTCATATATTTCTCATGTACCATTTCTTGAATAAAACATGTTCATCCCAAAAACACTTTTTTTAAAGCTTCTTCTAATCCCATATGAAAAGTATTTTCATATAAAAAAACCATGTTCTTTTAGGAACAAAATTTCAATAACAAGATATCTAAATAATGAAATAAGGTATTTATTTTCATTTTATATGAAATTAATGATTATAGAGGAATCCAAATATCAAATAATGGTTATGGTGGAAGACAAATCCTTATCACCGTATACATTAAAAAACATTCCTTCTATCATTTTGTAATGAAATTAAAATGATTCATATGAAAAGATTCCATTTTAAGTCATTGAATTAAATTCATTATTGACATAAAATTATCTTCATAGTAATTTTATAACCATAAAAATAAATATGTAATTTAATATCAAAAAGAAAAATATATTATAATTAAATATTAAAATGTTCATGGTGTCCCATACCACTTTAAAATTTTAATTATTAATCTCCATGATTTTATAAATAATATTATTATAGATAAAATATGGATATTAAATGTCATAATGGCCTTTTATACTCCTTATAAAAGAATAAATCTACATATTATGAAGAAAAGCCTCAATAAAAGGAGAATGAGACGAAATCCTTTACCTTGAGTCCAACTTGTCAGGTTCATTCTTTAATTTTCAAAATAATAAAAATAGGTAAATAAATACTTTATTTAAAACATTTTTAATTTTTCTTATTCAATTTATATAACTTATTATCATGTTATAGTGATATGTGAAATATTTGAGTTTATATTATATTTTTTGTCATTGGTGTGTATTTCAGTAAAAAATGAACTTGTTTTGATACAAATTATCTATGAGGTCATAGTTCCATTACCACCAAAAAATTATTCCTGATTTAAATATCATATATATCCATTATATATGTATTTATAATATTCCATAACCTTTGGATATAATAAATGAAATGCACCATTCATGGAGACGGTAGGTTGTAATTACGCATAAACACTACATTCATTTCTTTTTCATATTATAGGGGAAAAATAGAATATACATATGTATTTAATAATTCTAGTATAATAACTATGTTATATATGTTAAATTATTTCATTAACTCCATCCTTCATATGTTCCATGTATGGCATGAACCTGTCATATTACTTTGAGGGGGCGGTAGTCCACACCTCATAAAATGAAATTTTTGTATTTATGAATTATAGAAAGCATAATGGTTTGTTGAAATAAAAATTAATGAATCATAGAGACAATATAAATATAATATATAAAATATATTAATATAGTGCCATAACAATGGCCACCATGGGAGGTGGTTGGAGAAAATTGAACAATCATCGTTTAATGAAGCAGTAGTTCACCGTACATAGAAACAATATGTTCTATACCCATTAGATAGAAGTGTGGGAAAGTGTAGCTATAAAAAAAATAATTAAAACATAATAATATATTTATGATACTAGTTTTTTTATAATGTAATTTAATAAATTTATGTTTGGGTGTTGGATGAGGAAAATAAATTAAATGATCTTGAGAGATGACGTCACCTCTAAATAGAGTAACTCTTTTTGATTTTATCCAAAAGGATTTCTTGAATTTCTTTATGCCCAAGGTAAGGATTATAGGAGTAATGGAGGTATTTGGGGAGATTATGTTTTTATTATTTGGAATATATAAGAGGCTTGATAGGTGTGACTACGTGGGTAGAGTTTGTGGCCTTTTATACTTGGGAGGAGGGCTACTTTAGGAATGTCTTGAAATATTATTTTATTTTAAACTGAGTTTCAAGTTATAATAGTTATAAAGTGATAAATTTCAAGGATAGAATAATTATGGGTCGAAATTCTATCAACCAATAGGTTTTAGACATGTTTTGCTCATAAATTAATCTTATCGTTTAGCTTTTACACTTTGTTAAAAACATTAACTCATACCATGTCTTCTTATAATTTCATATTATATGGTTACTGTAGTTACTATAAATTGACAAGAGAAACTCAAGTGGATAATGAATTAAATTTTTAACACTATATTATTCATTTTTAAAAATCCTAGTTTTTTAGGACTACTATATCATTTAATAAAATAGTGTTTGTTTTAGAAACTCATTTATGACCAATTTAACACTATTTAGAAATTAATTTTTGTTAATTCAAAAAAACCTAATTTCTTAGAACCAAAGATATTAAATCATCACCCACATCTCAATGTCATCCAAAAAAATTGTGGATGGCATAAAATTATTCATATTATATTTATTTTAATAGTTATAATACAATTTATATAAATATTTCATTAATAAGATAATTGATACATCATCATTTCATCAAAAATTCATTTATTTATTAAATTCTAAAAATTATAACAAAAATTCCATTTTGTGGGAAATTTTTTATCTTTATAATTACTATTTATAGTCAAATATTTCATTTATAAAAAATAAATTAAAATTATTTTAGTACGAAGATACATGTATATGTGATATTTACCTTTTCATTAAATCTAATATTATAAAAGGTCATTACCACACCCAAGTGGCTCTATGGGGTCCTAAATTTGACCCAAGTATTCTAATGTATGGATATATCTCATCCAATAGGATTAAGACATGTGTTAGGGTAGTTTCATATTATTATAATAATTTTTTTATCTTTACCTTATTTACCCTTTAACCATACTAAATAATAATAATTATTGAAGTTATGATTCTTAATGTACAAAAATAAAAGGCACCTATTAAAATTATTTTGAACATCTGATTCAAAAAATGGAATCCCATTTTCCTAATTCAAAACCACAGAATTAGTATAAATAAATTTAAAACTAATTCCCATTTTCAAAACCAGAAAATGATATTTTAATAATTAAAACTATTAAAAGATTGACATGTGTTTAGGCCCAATATATTTGTGAAATTTCATCCAATGAACATGATTGGATTAAATGATAAAAACATAATCCAATTACACTTCAAAACTGATTAAAATAATTATATAACAATATAAATATATTGGATGAAAATTTAGTTTCAATTAAAATGCAATATTATTTACTATTCATAAAAATATGGATTTTAACAAAAAAAATACCAAAAATTAAACTGAAGTATATTTTTATGTCCCTCTTCTAAAAAAGAAGTTAATTTTTTCAGATATAACATATAAAAGTGGAAAACATATTTTTAGAAGGGTTCGCTTTCAAAAGGTGGAAAAATGACATTTTCAATTATTAGAGTGTTTTATACTTAAAATTAGATTCATTATCATTTTAAGCCTTTAAAAATTATAAGATAAATGTAAAAACATTTTAAAATTTTTAAATTCATAATATAGTGAATTATATATGTTCCATCTAATACAACTACTAGGCATTAACTAAAATTTTAAATAATAAAATAATTGTTGTATTATATTTCAGTATAACTCTATGTTCTGTGAAATGCAAGATTTTAGAGAAACAAGTTGTGTCTATGGTACGCTATCATACATATTTTCCCCTTTAAAATAAAATTAATATTAAATTAAAAAATAATAATAGATATTAAAATTTATTAATCTATAAATTACATGGATGTTACATATTTCCCTATTTTGGAAATTGCGTCCTCATAATTTTTAAAATTGGGTTCAGAAACATCATTGAAAATCCCACAATGGAAACAATTTCAAAAATACTATCAAACTAAAATAAATAAATAGAAGTACAAATGTCACGTGGGATGTCATATTCTAGGGTTACCTATAGGAAGACATGGATAAGGATGATAAAAATAATTCAAAAAGACTAATATAGAGTCATAGAGAGCATAGTCCTTGGATGGTTATCCATCAAAAACTCATAATTATGTGATGCGTCAAAAGAAAATTGAGAAATGTAAACGAATAATGTTTCTTTAAGATCATTTTTATAGATTTGTGGAATTAATATACTTCATAGAATAGTAGTATAAGGAAAAATAATTAAATGATATATTTCTATTTTATAAGCATGATTTAATACACATAATATCACCAGAATATTATGTACATCTCTAAGAATAACCTAAAGTATAAAAGATCACACATACCATAAAGCATATCAATATCTTAAAACTGTGTTTCCAAAGAAATGTAATAGTTCCGCATTAAAAAAATCCATACATAACATAACCCCACAGAACATCTCACAAGAAGGTCCTTGATAGCTTGATATAACATAACATAAAACCTCAGAAGGTGTGTATAAAACCTCAAACATGTGGTTATCATTCAAAAAATTCGTACCTCCTAAGAGTATCCCTCACATCAAACAATGTCTTAACATCAGCTGAAATTGCCAAAAAAATATTTTCCCAAACCTTTTTTACAATCATTTTGATTTCCTCTATGTAAAAATAACTTTAGACACTTGTTGGAAAAATATACCAACTCATTAGAGCTAAAGAATCTTACTATAGACTGGCTAACTGTTATCTCATTATTAGACTTTTCAGGACCCTATTATTTGCAGTCACGAACCTTGTAACCAAACTTACCACACCTGTAACACTTTACAAATCCTAACATACATTCCCCAAAATGTATTTTACCACACATGGAATAGGTTTTTGGCTTACCTCCATAATCATCTATTGGTTTCTTCTCTATTTCCTAAAACATTGACCATTTATTACTCTTACCATCTCATAGAACATAAGTTTTGGAAAAATCCATTTCATGTTTGCTGTCACAAGGAACCACATTTTCATAAATTTTAAATTCTCAGGAGTACTATTTTATACGTATCCCTAGTTTCATTACTAAGTAAAATCTATTAATTTTACAATAAATGTCTCGAATAAAATTAAAAACATATCTGTCCAATTTTGTGAATCTCATTTCCTATGCGGCAACTGAATCATCATCCTTTTTCTTTAATTCTAAAAAAATTTCTCCATCCTAAGTTGATCAGCCCTTGGAGAAATTCTCTAATGGAAAGTATCCTCAATTACTTATCATTCCATGGAATCAAGATCATTTTTCTCTCTAGTATTCTTAACTAATTCCCAAAATCGATCACCTTCTCCTTCAGAATTATATATGGAAAGAGTTAAATTTTGAAGTTCTGAACATCTCATGAAGTCAAATATCTTCTTAGGGGTATTGATTTATCCTTAAACTACCACTAGTTCAGATGATCCATTGAATGATGGGGGATGTTGCCTCATAAAATGAGCCAGTACTGACATATTTATCTTTTCTTGATTGGGATGATTTTGTATGTGGATGCCACTACCATTTATATCCATATTCAACTTCTCCATCACTGTAACAAACTATTTTGTTCCAATTCTCACCACCTCATGTTGTTGATTTGAAAAGAAAATTTCCTCTCAATTCCTTCCCATTAAATATTTCTTATTTCCTATGTGGAAAAAAATCATGAAAATACATAGTTTAGATGAATAAACAATATAATCTTAACATGAAACATCATTATAACTTAACCATAATGTGACATCCTTTAAAGGGAATAAATTAACACCATTCTAAAATATAAAGTTATCCAACCCGACCTCTAATAGTAACTATAAGTCTCCATCCTTAAATGTATCATAATCTTGAGTTAAGTCAAGAATTCACATTGAGGATCATTTCAGGTTTAGAGCTTTAGAGAATTAGGACATAACTATTACATAAAAAACATATAAATACAAATTAGACACTTTAAGAAGTATTCGTTTCTCCAAAACCTAATTTTTTTTTAAAATAATCCTGGTTTCCTTTCATGTTTAATCATCATAACTATTCCTTGATTCCATCCTTGTCTATATTCTCCCAAAAATCCTGTGAAAAAATTTAAAAACTTTTGGTGAGAACACAAATATCAGTAACAGAAATAAAAAATAAGGAAACCCCATTTGTATAGTTAAAACATAATAACCCATTCAATATTATTTGAGAGGATGAAACAAAAAAAATCACATGAATAATAGTCATACCTTTTCATCAATGAAAAACACTAAAACCAATAGCAAGAAATTAAAAATCCATTTGCTGACTTAGAGAATCATAAACATAAAACCCTTCCCAAATCATCCAATTTGAATAACTAAATGTTTTACTTCGATATTGTAGATCTATAATGAATATCACCCTCCATATAAGTTACATTAGGATCACCCGTGTGCTATAAGGGGGCTCAATCCATCCTATAATTTATGTCATGATCACCTATAAGCTATCATGGGGCCCAACCCTTCTTATAATCTATATCAGGCTCACCCATGAGCCATAATGGGGCTCAACCCTTTGTATGAACTATATTGGCCTCACCCTTTCATATAATTCTCATGTACTATTTCTTAAATAAAACATGTTCATCACAAAACAACTTTTTTGAATGTTTATTCTGATCCCATTTGAAAAAATTTCCATATAAAAATACAATTGTCATATTTAGAACCCATTTTAAATACCAATATACCAAAATAAATTAATAAGGAAATTATTTTAATTTTAAAATACATTTGTGATTATAGTGGAATTCAAATATCAAATAATAGTTAAGGAGAAAAAGATGTCGTTGTCACTGTATACATTAAAAAAATTCATTTTTTCATTTTGTATTGAATGTAAAATGATTAATATAAAAATATTCCTTTTGAAAATGTTTAATAAAATCCAATATTGATATAAAATTTCATTTATATTCTTTTTTTCCCGTATAAATAAATATATAATTAGATATTAGGAAGAAATAGATTTGATAATTAAATCTTTAAACATTCAAGGTGTTTCATACCACTTTAAACATTTAAATATTAATATCTATGATTTAATAAATAATATTAGTATAAATAATATATGGATATTAAATGCCATAGTGGTTTTTTATACACCTTATAAAATTGTAAATTTGTATATTATCAAGATATACCTTAATGTAAAGATATTGAGATGAAGTCCCTTACCTTGAGTCCTGGTTGTCACATTCATTATTTAGTTTCCTGGATAATATACATAGGTTAATTTATACTTTCTTTAGAATATTTTTAAAATTTATTATTCTTTTTATATCACTTATTACCATGTTATAGCAATTAGTTAATTTTTTGAGTTCATATAATATGTTTTGTTGATGTTCGGCATTTTACTCAAAAATGAACTTGTTTTTATGAAAATTATCCATGTGTTCATTTGTCCATTATATCAAGAATATTATTCATGATTTCAATATAAAATATATTTAGTCTATATGTATTTATAATAGTCCATAACATTTGGTGAATAGAAATTGAATGTACCGTTCAAAGAGATAGTTGGTCGTACGAACACATGAACACTACATTCATTTATTTTCGATATTAAAAGAATAATAAATAAATTATACATAGTTATATTATAATTAAATTATAATATCTATTTTATATATGATACATATGTTCATAAACACCATCCTTTATATGTTGTATTTGTGGCATAAATGAGTCATATCACTTTGTGGGGGTGGTAGTCCACACATCCTCAAATGAAATTATCATATATACACAATATGGAAAGCATAAAGATATGTTGTAAATTAAAATTATATAATAATAATATATATCATATATAAATAAATTCTCATTATAATTTCCACCATGAGAGGTGGTAGGAGAAAATTGAACAATCATCTTTTCGTGAGGCAATAGTTCACCGTACACAAAAACATAATGTTCAATATCAATTATATTTAGGTGTGGGTATGTTTGGGTCTAAAACTCCACATAATGAGATAATATTACATTTATTATACTATTATTGATATAAAATAATTATAAAAATATAGGTTTGGGGGTTGGATTTGCAAAATAAATGAATGGAACTTGAGATAAAATGTTACCTCAAAATCTGGATTCTCTTTTTTGATTCTAGCCAAAAAAGCTTTTGTAATTTTCCTTATACCCAAGATATTTCTTATAGGATAATAGGGATGTTGGAAAATAAATTAATCATAATTTGGATGAGCCATGTGGCATATGATCGGTGGGTAAGTGGGTATTGGTTGTGGCCTTATATAAGAGGGAGGAGGGGCACTTTAGGAATGTCTTGAAATATTATTTTATTATAAATTGATTTTAAAATTATAATAGTTCCAAAGTAATAATTTTCTAGGATAATATAATGATGGGTATAAATAGTATCAATAAATTGGTTTTATAATGATTAGGTCCCAAAATTATTCTTTTCTTTTAGCTTTAACTATTGATTAAAAACATTAACTCTTACCATGTCTTCTTGTATTTTTAAAATATATGGTTACTATAGTTACTATAAAATGACAAGAGAAACACAAGTGGATGATTAATGATATTTTTAACATTTTATAATTCATTTGGTAGAATTGTATATTTTTAGGACTATTATATCAGTTAATAAAATAGTTTTTTAACTCATATGTGTCAATTATGAAACTATTTAAAAATAGATTTTTTAAGTCAAACAACTTGATTACTTCTCTCCAAATGTATTAACTCATCCCTCACATGTCAATGTCATCCGAAAATTTTGTGGATGAAATCCAAATGTTCAAATTACATTGATTTTAAAATAAATAATATCATGTATTTGAATATTTCATTAATAAGGTAATCGCTACATCATCATAGTGACATAAATATATTTAATTATATAATGTATAAAAATTATAAAAAAACCATAATTTATGAAATAGTTTTATATTTATAATGAATATTTATTTTCAAAGATATGATTTATATAAATAAAATTAATTTTTTTAGTTACGAGATACATGTTTATGTTATATTTCCATTTTATTTAATTAAATATTATAAAAGGTCAATATCACACCCAAGCAGCTCAATGGGGTCCTAAATTAGACCAAGGGTTCCCATACTTGGAAATATCTCATTAAATAGGATTATCACGCATGATAGAGAAGTTTTATATTTTTATAATATTATTTTTTACAATTATTTACCTTACTTACCCATTAACCATGGTAACTCAAAATAATTACTCAAGTTACTATTCATAATGTGTAAACATAAAAGGTATATATTTTAATAATTTAGACCATATTATTCCTAATATGGAATCCACTTTCATAAATTTCAAACATAGAATTGGTATAAATTTATTTAAAATTATTTCCCATTATCAAAACAAGAAAATAGAGTTTTAAGAAATAAGAACTATAAAAATTTAGACAAGTGTTTATATGAAATTTAAATTTGAAATTACTTCCAATGACCATAACTGGATTAAATAATGAAAACATAATCAAATTAAACTTTAAACCCAATTAAAAAATCAATCAATATAAATAAATTATATGAAAATGTAGTTTTGAATTGAAATGTTGTATTTTTTACTATTTATAAAAATATGGATTTTATCTAAAAAATAACAAGTTTTCATTCAATGTAAATTTTTATTTCCTACATATAAATTAAAATTTTTTTTTATCATCTATAAAATATATATGTGACAAATCTATTTTTAAAACCGGTTCGCAAACAAAAGGTGGTAAAAAAGACCTTTTCAAAATATTGCATTATTTTATTCTTAAAACTATATGAATTCCCATTTTAACCCTCTAAAACTAAATTGATAAATGTAAAACCATTTAAAAAATATGTAAAATATTAATATAGTTAATTCTATTAATTCTTTCCTATACAACGACTAGGCGTTAACTACCATTTAAAATAATAATATTAATGTTTTATTATTTTTTGGTATAACTCAGTGTTGTGTGTAACATAAGATTTTAGGGAAACCCATTGATGTGTGTTGGGCATTCTATCATACATATTATCCCCTTTAAATTAAATTAATATTATATTCAATAATATTAATTGATATGAAAATGTATTATTCTATAAATACATGGGATGTTACAACGTTTATGAGTTTTTAAATAATGTTTATGTTCCAATGTTGCATGTTATTATGTCACATCCCTAATATCCTAAATAAAATATGCCTCGTGATATTTTGGGGTTGTATTATGTAAATAGCTATTTATTATATCATTAATTTGGGATTTAAGGATATGTTTTTCTATAGTTTGTATTAGATAAAACTCTTTTTATTTTGTTGATTATAATCATAAAACACTAGTGAAAACCTTTTGGATAATAGTAAATATAATAATGAATCCCTAAACTTTCAAAATACTTGAGTAAGTGGTTTTTGAGAAAATACATCCCTCTTTGGATACTTAAATTGTATGTGGATATTGTATAGATTCACCTATGGGTAATAACCCATAAAATAATATATTAATATGGACTCAGATTTCACCTGGTGTACTATAATGTCCTATAATTTACGTATAAATTTTTTCTAATTGTATGGTATTATTTCGAGATTGTGAAATCTGAAGACTCGTGATTCCGAGGCCCAGAGTGCCCGGAATGATCTGTTGAAGTTTTGTTAAACATTAAATAGCACACGTAAGATGTTTTTCTAAAAAAGTATAATAACTCTTAAAGGGTTTCCCAGATCAGAAATATGAGCGCACCGTTGTGCTCAGGATGGAGGGATTACCCTAGGCGAGACTTATGTTCAGTCGGCACGGGCCTCCTGTGATAAAACATAAAAATAGCATAACTATAAATAAAATAAAATAATAAAATAATTTTATTTTTCAAATGCTTATAACTCATGAATGGTAACTCAGATTAAAAATTTGAGACCACTGCTAGACTCGAGAGGGTGTGCACTCTTTATGAAGATACTAACATTTTCCAACACGTGCTACTAGTGAAAGTTATTTTTTGGACGTAAATAAAATAAACTAAGTGATAATTATTTTATTTTAAAATCCATAACTATTAAACCATATCTTGGATTAAAAATCTAAGAGGACTTTTTGGTTCTTTGTGGTGTGTTTCACTTAGGAAGATCCTAACATCAGCCAGCGAGGGTCAAGGGTGTCTGTTAATAATTTTCTGAACTTTTTTCGGTACGTTTAGTAAATGTGTGAGTGGAATTTTCTAACTTTTTAACTAGTGCTCAGATTACAAATCGTAGAGCACCGTTGAATCTGCAATGCCTTGATTCTCATAAGAGAGGCTTTACATTGACCAGAGTAGGACTGGAGAAAATATTAAATTTTGAGACTTTTTTTAAAAGAAATGAAATAAAATACTTTATTTTATTTTATTTTATATCCATCAATGGACATGTAAAGGGGATGGTTCCAGTGATGTGTCATGCCAATAAATGGATTGACTTTCCAACCTTAGGTAACAATGACATCGAGGAAAATTATAAATCTTCCTAACTATTGAGCCTCATTTTTTCCCCACACTATTACATACCATCCCCCTCTCCTTTATATATGGAGCTAGGGACGGGGTATCAGAGAGCTTCACCTAGCAGCGAAGTGATGAAGGAACACCGCGACACTAGACCTTTAGAAGATGAAGCCGACCTAGTGGAAGGTGATAGATGACACCTAACAGAAGGGAAAAGTGCATGTGGCGTCTTTGGGAACCGGTCTCGGGAACGAAGAACACGATCCACCTTCAAACGCAAACTTTTCTATGATGTTTTGAGGTAGTGGTTAATTCGTTTACACTTTCGGAATGATTTCCTCTTCCTTGTTCTTAAATAACATGAAGAACATGGGTTATCCAACTAATGGGTTGACCAGTGATTCATTCGTCTTTGCAAGAGGACTGTTTTAGGAAATCTCATGGGGTTTAACTTTTTTTAAAAGGTAATGTTCTTGTCAAAGAACAAGACACAATTAATTAAAAGGAGGAATGGAAATTACATGTTTCTAAAAGATGAAATTTTATTACAATATTTTTCATAGAGAGGGAGAAGGTCAGTCAGAAAATCATTGATCCACATAATGGCCTGGTAGATTCCCTTATTATGAAGACCATATTCCACCATATTCGCTTCACCATAGACATGGATAGAAATGTATCTATGCTCTATAAGGGATTCAAGGAATTTATTCCAACTCACAGTAAGAGGCTAAGAAAGATGAACAACACCATTCCAAATTTCTTGATCAATGGTGGTGGAGATACATTCAATACAGATGTTTTTCTATCCTTTTTGTTTAAAAAAATTAATGGCATGAATCAGCGCCAACATCTCAACTTAAATGGAAGAGGTGACACCACAACTTCCATTGAAAAAACCATGGAAATGGCCTCATAAGTCTATGAAAATGTCTTTGCAACCCGCAGTTCCTAGATTTCCTTTAGAGGAACCATCCACATTGATCATTATCCATCCAGAAAGAGGGGCTTTGCAGAACTCCTAAAAAATCATTTTGGCTGAGTGAAGATGCCATCAATCCTAAGACGTCTTTAGATCACATTATAACCAATCTAGTTGTAACAATGATCTTTCTGGATCATGGTGGCATCCCTAATGGCATTCTTAATTCTCATCTGACATGGAATAAAGTTGGAAGAGTAATTATTATGAAAAATAGAATTTCTATCATACCAGATAACATGTAGGAGATCCTCAACAGTAGATAGGAATATTTTATTGATTTTTTGTGAAGAATCAAGCTCCACACACCATTTTAGCTGTGAGAAACCAGTGTTCGAAAATAACCATCTACAGTCAAATATGTCAATAAAAAATTCAAAAAGAGAAGAGGCTGTAGCACATGGAAAAATTAGACGATGGATTTCTTCTCTATGTTGACAACATAGATGACATTTAGAATAAAGTTGGGTACCAAAATATTGGAGATGGGTCTTATAATAATACGATTAGGCACAATATTCCAAATGAGATTATGTCTTGAATGATTAATCCAAGGGTTTTCAAATGACTTCAACCAGGATTAATTAGACTTCGAGTTCAAGAAAAAATGATTGTAAAAAAATTTGATATCCAGAATACTATTGTGTAGAGGTTCCAAAATAAAAAAATGATCATCATTAGAGAAAGGATAACCATCAAAAACCTGCATGATAGAGTGAGGGAGCTCCAAATTACTAGATTGCATAACCTCCATTATAGAGTTATTGATGATATCTGGAGAGGTATCAAAAGGTAGCATGGATGGAACATGCTTAATGAACCCAGCCCGAACCCTATGCTATCTTTGCTACATTCTTATGCCTCCATGTAAGACTGACAATGCGATGACAATGATTGGCTACATGGTGGCTAGCGTGTCGATGCACGCTTCAAGAGGAGTTCAAGACACAAAGCTGCAACAGTCATTGCAGCGGTCATCACTAGACGGCGGTGGAGTAGGATTGGTGTGCCAACATGCGCTGCTGATGAACATGGAGGATCGTGGCTCGTCAGCTACTACGTCCAGAGGAGAGGTTCGATGACACAGTGACTGTCTGCGACGGAGCCGGTGAAGTGAAGGTGGGGTGTACCACTAGCTGCGCACCCATGCAGCGGTAAGGCCATGGCCCGCGTTGCCCGCGGTTGGAGTAGGGGCAGCCGGATCGATTGTTAGCTGGTGGACAAGACGCTGGCCAGCGAAGGCCTGGTGGAAAAGAAGAAGCCCAGGAGACCCACAGCACCACATGATGCTGCGTTGGTGTCAAACCCAGGTTGGTTGACCCACTGACGTGGCCCCATGCCATGTCTTCCCTACTCAGACTCGTCGTGTCCAGGTATCCCTAGCGTCCTGCATTGCCAGGTTGGTGACACCGCCGAGTCACTCCAGCTGACAGACCCGCCACTTAGCTGGTGGACCCACGGCCCAACGCCTACACCTGAGGCTCAGCTAGGTCAGTACGGTCCCATCAGGCTGTGTCGACCTAGGTCAGCCCATGCAAAACTAGGTCGAGCCATACCCGGACACAGTACTACCCTGGAACACTTAAAGGGCCTCATCTTGATAACCACACATCTTTTTGACAAACCGTCTAAGGAATTGGGATCTTTGGAGTGAGACCGTCCTTTTAACATACTCTATTATAGTTTCAGAGAATCTTTGTGTATGGTAAAGTTAGATCGCACCCAAATCCATCCGGGCCCTCGACAATGAAATGAAAATAACGCATAGACCAGGGGTCTTAATGACACGACATATGTTAAATTGGAACCCTTAGGACACGACATATCATCATGTAACTTTTTTTTGAGAATTCATGTTGGTTAAGATACGACTGATGGCTTGGGGAGCGGTTCTCCTAGGTGCACTACGTACAGAACCCTACGACTTGTTGAGAACTGACGACTGCTGACTTTTCAACTCGGAGTGACTCGACGAACATGGTGGTGAGCGGCTATGGTACATGATAGGGAGGAGTACCTTAGTAGACCGCATTGGGGAGGGACAACCCTGTGTGACCCGGAAGACCCACGGTACGCGATGGGGAGGAGTACCTCAGCAAGCCATGGTGGAGAGTGTTTGTGGTACGTGATGGGGAGGAGTAACTTAGCAGACCGCATTGGGGAGGGACGACTCTGTGTGACCTGGAAGACCCACGGTACGCGATAAGGAGTAGTACCTCAATAGTTCAAAGTTAGTGGGAACCACCTCTCTATGATGTAGTAGGCCCAATGTACTCAATACAGGAGGAGTTCTCCAGTAGCCGAGGTGTTCGATGATGTGACTGAGGATATTACCTATCTCTACCCCCTATAATAAACCATGGTGTGAGCTGTATTTACTTTCTCCTTGTGATTGAAGTTATTCAATGTGGTACTTTACCTATGTGGGACTTTTCCTTCATGGTGTAACCCAATGATTTTTTTTGTGGAATTCTAGGAGACCTATAAGGTATCAAGGTCCCTATGGAGTATTGTTATAATCACCCATGTACAAGATTCACCCACACCTTGTTGTTCTTGTGTAGATGGCGTACAACATTGATCAAGGATGAGGGAGCTAGGAATAGACAGTACATGGAGGTGGACAATTCGGTGTGACATGACAGAGAGGATATGTGTGAATATGGAGTACGGTGAAGGCAATATGTTCATACCCTTCATGGTAAGATCTGTGGTGGTTGATTCAGATGCTTCTCCTCTACTTTTTGTTTTTTTTAATTTTCAGTTGTACTCATACTTTCACTTAGGATTAAATTCCGAACCCTTTTACATTCATCACTCCTTTTACAACAACAGTTTACTTCACAATTTCGTCTTATTGTGTTCTCGGACTATGTGTTTCTACAGGTTTAAAAGCAATACCTTTTCCTTTTAGGGAATATGCCTTTCGATGCTAGTCTCAAGCCACGGGCCTATGGAAGGTAGGCTTGGGTTAGTCACGGCACAGGCCCCAGGGGGCGAGTCATGACAATGTTGTATTATAGGAGTTTGGTTCTAACAAATAACTAGGACTCTGATATTTTCTATGTGTAAATAGTGTAAAGTGTTCTAAGTGTGGTTTTCAGTTTGGGGAGTCCAGTGTTGGTGGGGCGACTGACGTATCCATACACCAGGACCCTGTGTTCTGATTTCTGACTCAGTACATGAAAACATGAATTGTGTGTGTTTTGAAAAGTCTTTCTTTTGTTTTCTTGAGTTAGATCACCAGGTATAACTTAATTATCGTGGTGCACATGTTCATTATAAGGATGTCACCGCATAGACAGTCAACTAGGATTCCAAAGAGAGTACACAACGATGGCCCACTGAGAAATGAGGCATCCGAGCAGGGCCCCCTTACGGCGTTAACACCTTCATGTGGTGTACTAGAAGTACCACTACCAATTGGGAAGTCGTTGAAACTATCCCACTAGTAGATGGTGCATTCAAACTAAGTGTGTTGCATGAGTTTTAGCAGTAGAGGCCTCCGAAGATCCGAGGCAAGATGGACCCACAAGCAGCTGAGGACTAGATTGTAACATCCCTGGTAAATAAATAATATTACATTCTATGGTTTATCAATATTTGTGAATAAAATGTTAATATTACTTTAAAGGGAATGCTATGATAGATGGCGTACCCAATACACAACAACGAGTTTCTTTGAAATCTTACGTTGCACACTAATAATATAATAATATTGTAATAGTTAACTCTTAGCTATTGTAAAAGAGGGAATGAACAGAAATAACTACAAAATTATTACATATGTTTGTTAAATATTTTTACATTTATCCAATAAATTTTAGAGGCTTAAAATCCAAATGAATCCAATTTTAAGAATAAATACTTAAATATTTTTAAAAGATTGTTTTACCTCCTTTTGATGGCGAACCTTTTTTAAATCTTACTTTTGACAATTTAATAAGCTCCATTTGTCAAAATAAACTTATTATTTATGATTGGGACATTTAAATTTACTTTGGATAAATTTTTGGTATGTTTCTGACAATGTTCAATTTCTTAAATGAATAGTGAAAAATATTGCATTTTACATCGAAACTGCTTTTTCATCTAATTTAAATATATTGTAAGATTATATTTTTAATTGGTTTTAAAGTTTAATTAGAATATATATTTACAATTTAATTCAATTGTGGTCATTAGAATGAATTTCACTTTGAAAATAGACATAAACAAGTGCTAAACTTTTCATAGATATTGCTTCTAAAAAACCCGCTATTTGTTTTGACAGCGGGAATTAACAATATGATTTATTAATGAAACTTATATGTTTTTAATTTGGTAAAATTGAAATCATTTCTGAATTTTAAATATCAAATATATATTAGGGTTAATTTTTTTTTCTTTTTCTTATAATGCTTTTTTTAATGAATAGTCTGAAAAATACAGTTTTTAATTCAAAACTGCCTTTTCATCCAATTTATTTATATATTTAGATTGTAATTTAAATTGTTTTTAAAGTATAATTGATATATTATTTTATCACTTAATACAATTTTGTTCATTTTAAGAAATTTCTCTTTTCAATTGTCTATAAAAACAAGTCAATCTTTTGATAAATTTTACTTCTTAAAAACCAATCTTCTGTTTTGACAACGGGATTTACTTTTAAATTAATTACTAAAATTTATGTGTTTTGAATTTGATAAAATGGATTCCATATTAGAAATCAGAGGGTCCAAATTATTTAATTAAGACTCTTTTGTTTTTGGACATTATGAATAGTAACGACGGCAATTATCATTAATTGTTGTGTTTAATTAGTAATCACGTAATTAAGGGTAGGAAAATAATATCATAAAAATATAAAATGACCCCAACATGTGTCCTGATTAAATTGGTGGTTTCTTCAAAGACCATGAGATTCCTTCTGGCAACCTTGGGACCCCATGGAATCACTTTAGTGTGATAGTGACCCTTTATCATATTTTTTTTAAAGAAAGGAAAATGTAACCAAAGTATGTAACACCTAAGTAAAATAATTTTAAATTTGTGTACATAAACGGTATCTTAGAATATAAATATTAATTGGAAATAAGAAAATATTTTCTACATCATATTATTTTTTTTAAAATTTTTAGACATTAAATAAATTAAATTATTTATGACATCATGATGATGAAGCGATTACCTCATTAATGAACGATTTAAATAAAATGAAAAGATAATGTAAAATCTGAAACTTACATTTATAAAAAACCTATTGGATGAGTATATTTCGAACCCTTATCACCTTATAATCGAAATATATCAATGTGGGACCTTTAAAATCGTATACTCTTTTAAAATAAAGTAACATTTCTTGACTTTCCATGAGTGCCCCTCCTCTCCTTTTATAAAAGGATCCCACCTCTACCTCTTTACCCACACCTCTCAAGCCTTTGGGTCATCCAAACCCTTCAAATTTCATCTCTCCACATCCCTCTCTTCATCATTGAAGCCTCACCTTTGGCAGAAAGCTCTTCAAGAAACCCTTTTGGTTCAAACAAAAGGTAGTTACCCGATTTAAAGGTAATGTATTCTCTTATGTTATTTTGTTTTATTTTGCTTCTCCAACCCCCTAAACTCTTTTTATTCTTTTATTTTGTAACAAAAATAGTATATAAAATATACTATGATGTTTTTATAATATGTATTAGAGCTCCACTTACACACACATCAGTATAATGGTTAAAGAACATACTGTTTTTGTGGATGGCGAATTATTGCCTCATGAAACGATGATTGTTCAATATTATTTTAACACCGTTATGGGTGGACATTATGATGTCACTATATTTTATATATGATATATATGGTATTTATTTTTTTTATATGCTTCTGTATTTTATATTTAAATCATACCTTTATTCTTTGCATGTTGTGAAAATGCGCTAATTTCATATGAGGAAGTGCGGACTACCGCCCCCTCAAGTGATGTGACTTGTTCATGCAATACATGGAATGTATAACGAATGAAATTAATGAACTTATGTTACCTATATAACATATATATTGTAATCTAATTATAATATATATATATATATCTCTCAATTATTATTAATTCCATTAATATGACAAAGAAATGAAAGTAGAGTCCATGTGTACGTATGGCCTACCGTCTCCATGAACGGTGCATTTCATTTCTTTTTATCTCCAAATGTTATGGAATAGTATAAAATGAATTTTTACTGGATATATATTATATTTAAATCATTAATAATATTCTAGCGATGATGTACTTATAACTCCATGGACGATTCTTTTCAAACAAGTTCATTTTTGACTCATGTACCAAACATCGACAAAAATAATTGATATGAACTCACATAATTAACTAATTATTATAACATTATAATATGTTATATGAATTGAATAATAAACTTTAAAGGAGTTCCTTAAGAAATTATAAATTCACAAAATTTTATTATTCCGGAATATAAAGAAATGAACAAGACAGGTCGGACTTGAGGTAAGGGATCCTACCTCTCTCTTTCTTTTTAATTACTCTCGTTTATGTCATTTCTTCTAAGCTCATATTTATTATGTTTTGGGGTGTTCTTTTATATTCCTAATTATGTAAACTTTGTGTTCATATTATGAGTCACCCTATTTGATCTCTTCACTCCATTTTTTGAAGTTTTAAGTGGCGCCGTTAGGCTGCCAAGTTTTCGTAATGGATTTTTCATCTCACTTTTACTCCCATAATATTTATGCTACATTTTCCATAATTTCCATTGATTGGTGTATGTAACAATATTATTCTACTCTTTTTGTAATATAATTTCGTTTATGAGTATTTACATCAATGTTTTGTAGTCCTCCTTTAACGGGGTGTACGTTTCGAAAGTTACCCAAGTCGATAAGGGAACCGTTCACCATCCCCTTGTTAAAAGGATTCTTTTGGTTTGGTCTTTTAATTTACATATTTTTATGTTGGGATATGTTCTTATATATCCTTATCGATGTAAATTTTATGTCCAAGTGATGAGATACCATTTTCTCTCTCATCAACTCATTTTCAGAATTTTCTAGTGACGTCATTAGGCTGTCAATTTTTTTACAAGGGAACTTCTTAACCCAATTTCGTTTTCTTTGGGTTCAACTTGTAGTTATTGAATATGTCATCCTATTAATATGTTTCAATGACCTACGATTGTTTTACACTTAATATCCACTTATATTGGGTGTATTTATATTTTTCACACATAATTATGAGATTGACTTATCCTTAATTTAAGGATAACTTCTTTATAAGGGATTTCATCTCATTTTACATTTCTATTGAGACATCGTTGTTGTCATGCACGAATTCAATCTTATATGGTGTATATACTGTCCTTTGTAATATTATATCATGAATCCATTTATTCTCATGATATTATAATGTTCTGATTAAATTTTATTCCCCAATTATTGTACTCAAGTGTCTCTAATTTTGTTAAAAAACCCTTTAACTAAAATATCGCTTTAAATTTTTTGATGATTTGTTCTTATAAATACTTCTCATTAATATCCATGTTTTCAAAATGGTTTTAAGGATTTATTTATATTGATATTAATGGTTTAAAATGTTAAAAGCTTCAAAGTGGTATGGGACACATTGATTCAAAAATCTGTTTATTAAATGTTTTAAATGGTTTTGAAAATGGTATTTATAATGGATTCATTATATCAATATCTTAAAATGTTATATTGTTATTAAAATGTGGGAATGTTATCTTTCCTTTGTGCTTAAGTTATTTTCTATGATTATGTTGTGGTTTTGGTCATTGTTTATGAATATGGTTGGTTCCATGATAAACTATGGGCGGGTGAGCCCGATATAGATCTCCAATACATTGGGTAACGTGAATGAGTTAAACGTTAAGGTTTCTCCGAAGAGTAACTGATGTTATTTTGACGAAAAAATGTTAAGATTTATCTTAGGAGACTGTGATTAAATCCATTAGAGATTTGGGTTTCAAATTGTAGTTTCGTTTACTTTGAAGAATTTTATGGAAAGATGTTTGTTGAATGGTCTTTGTTGAACTTTGGGTTTTGTTTTAAAAGCTTTGGAGATTATAAGTAGTTTTTCTTTTTGTAAAAAAATTATCCTTTTTGGGTGATATATGATCTCATACTAAACTTTTTGGTTTGGTTTTGGTTGAGATCTAAATACATGGGAAATATATAGTTCTATTTTGTGTATTAGGTGATTATCAAGAAGTTTATTATAGTACTCTTAATGCGAACAAGTTTTCCTAAATACTCGTCTTTTGGAGAAAATATGAGTTTGATTAAGGAATCTAGTAAAAGATGAAAGTCTACGTGACAAGTAAGTATGTTTCATTATGATTTAGTTATGCTCAAAAATAAATTCCTCAATGAAAAGTAATTTAAAACAAAAATTTTGTCTGTTAACTTTTCTTACTGGGGAATCGAATACCGTTTAACACATCAGAAGTTTGTGATTTTCTTGTGGTTAACTTTATCTTAGACATGTTTACTATCAATCTCCATCAGAACATGACCCTTTGTTTTATCCTCCATATCCATATTTTCCTAATTGGAATCCTAGTATGGGTTAACTCAGGTGACCTTTGTACTTCTCTCCCCTTTTTTAAAGTTATAGTTTTACTGACTCTTGTTCCGATGTAGGACTTTAAATGAAGTTTCCAAGCCAAATTTTGAAATTGCAAGGACGAAATTCCCAAATGGGGGGAAGGATGTAACATCCTAGGTAAATAAATAATATTAAATTCTAAGGATTATCAATATTTGTGAATAAAATTTTAATATTACTTGAAAAGGAATATTATGCTTGATTGCGTACCCAATACGCAACAATGAGTTTCTTTGAAATCTTCTGTTGCATACTAATAATATAATAATATTATACTAGTTAACCCATAGCCGTTGTAATGGAGGAAATGAACAGAAATAAATAAAAAATGATTACATATGTTTGTTAAATATTTTTACATTTATCCAATAAATGTTAGAGGCTTAAAATTCAAATGAATCCAATTTTAAGAACAAATACTCTAATATTTTTAAAAGATTATTTTACCGCCTTTTGATGGAGAACCTTTTTTAAATCTAAATTTTAACAATTTTATAAGCTCCATTTTTCAAAATAAACTTATTCATTATGATTGGTACATTTAAATTTACTTTGGATAAATTTTTGGTATGTTTCTAACAATGTTCATTTTTTTTAATGAATAGTGAAAAATATAGCATTTTACATCAAAATTACTTTTTCATCTAATTTAAATATATGGTTATATTATCTTGTTAATTGGTTTTAAAGTTTAATAAGAATATATTGTTACAATTTAATTCAATGGTGGTCATTATAATTAATTTCACTTTGAGAGTGGACATAACCAAGTGCCAAACGTTTCATAGATATTGCTTCCAAAAAACCAACTATTTGTTTTGACAGCGGGAATGAACTATATGATTTATTAATGAAACTTCTATGTTTTTAATTTGGTAAAGTGGACATAATTTATGAATTTTAAATATCAAATATATCTTAGGGTTCATTTTTGGTATTTTTCTGAAAATTCTTTTTTTAATGAATGGTGAAAAATACAGTATTTAATTCAAAACGTTCTTTTCATCCAATTTATTTATATATTTAGATTGTAATTTTAATTGTTTTTGACATATAATTTAATATTTTTTTATCACTAAATACAATTTTGTTCATTTTAAGTAATATCACTTTTCAATTGGATGTAAACATAAGTCATTCTTTTGATAAAGTTTACTTCTTAAAAACCCGTGTTTTGTTTTGACAACGAGATTTACTTTTAAATTAATTACTACAATTTATGTGTTTTTAATGTGATAAAATGGATTCCATATTTGGAATCAGAGGGTCCAAATTATGTAATTAATACTCTTTTGTTTGTTGACATTATGAATAGTAACGGCGGTAATTATCTTTAATTATCGTGTTTAATTAGTAATCAGGTAATTAAGGGTAGGAAACTAATATTATAAAAATATAAAATGACCCAAAAATATGTCCTAATGCTGTTGGTGGTGTCTTGGCCGACCATGGGATGGCTTGTGCCAACCTTGGGACCCCATGGAATCACTTTAGTGTGATAGTGACCTTTTATCATATTTTTTTAAAGAAAAGAAAATGTAACCAAAGTATGTAACACCTAAGTAAAATAATTTTAATTTTGTCTACATAAATGTTATTTTAGTCTATAAAGAGTCATTGGAAAGATGAAATGATTTTATACATCATAGTGTTTTTTTATAATTTTCTGACATTAAATAAATTAAATTATTTATTACATCATGATGATGCAACGACTACCTCATTAATTAACGATTTAAATAAAATGAAAAGATAATGTAAAATATAAGACTTACACTTGGAAAATACCTATTGGATTTGTATATTTAGAATCCTTATCACCTTATACTCGAAATATATCAATGTGGGATCTTTAAAATCCGAAACTCTTTTTAAAATAAATTAACATTTCTTGACATTCCATGAGTGCCCCTCCTCTCCTCTTATAAAAGGCCCCCACCTCTACCTCCTTACCCACACCTCTCAAGCTTTTTTTCTGGCCAACCCCTGCCAATTTCATGTCTCCACATCCCTCTATTCATCATTGAAGCCTCGCCTTTGGAAGAAAGCTCTTCAAGGAACCCTTTTGGTTCAAACTAAAGGGAGTTACTCGATTTAAAGGTAATGTCTTCTCTTATGTTCTTTTGTTTTATTTTTCTTCTCCAACCCCCTAAAATCTTTTTATTATTTTATTTTGTAACAAAACATGTATATTCAATATACTAGGATGTTTTTATAAGAACTATTAGAGCTACACTTAAACACAAATCCGTCTAATGGTTAAATAACATACTGTTTCTGTGGATGGTGAATTACCGCCTCACGAAAATATGATTGTTCAATACTCTTCTAACACCTTTAAAGGTGGCCATTATGATGTCACTGTATTTTATATATGATATATATGGTATTTATGTTTTATATATGCTTATTTATTTTATATTTAAATCATACCTTTATTCTTTGCAAGTTGTGCAAATGCGCTAATTTCATATGCGGAAGTGCGGACTACCGCCCCCTCAAGTGATGTGACTAATTCATGCAATACATGGAATTTATAAATAATGAAATTAATGAAATTATGTGACCTATATAACATATATATTATACTGTAATTATAATATATATATATATATATCTCTCTCAATTATTTTTAATTTCATTAATATGACAAAGAAATGAAAGTACTGTCTCTGCGTACGTACGGCCTACCATCTCCATGAATGGTGCATTTCATTTATTTTTATCTCCAAATGTTATGGAATAGTATAAAATGAATATGTACTGGATATATGTGATATTTAAATCATTAATAATATTCTGGAGATTAAGTACTTATAACTACATGGACGATTATTTTCAAAAAAGTTAATTTTTGACTCATGTAACAAACATCGACAAAAATATTTGATATGAACTCACATAATTAACTAATTATTATGAAATTATAATATGTGAAATGAATTGAATAATAAACATTAAAGGACGCCCTTAATAATTTATAAATTGACAAATTTTTATTATTCATGAATATAAAGAAACGAACAAGACAAGTCGGACTTGAGGTAAGGGATCCTGCCTCTCTCTTTCTTTTTAAGTACTCTCCTTTATGTCATTTCTTCTAATCTCATATTTCATATGTTTGGGGATGTTCTTTCATATTAATAATTTTTTAAACTTTATTTTCATATTATGAGAGACTCTATTTGATCTCTTCAATCCATTTTTGGAAGTTTTAAGTGGTGCCGTTAGGCTGCCGAGTTTTCGTAACGGATTTTTCGTCTCACTTTTACTCCCGTAAGATTTATGCAACATTTGCCATCATTTCCTTTGATTGGTGTATGTAATGACCATTATTCTAAAATTTGTGTACTATAATTTCATTTATGAGTATTTACATCAATGTTGTATAGTCCTTCTTTAATGGGGTGTACGTTTCGAAAGTTACCCAAGTCGGTAAGGGAACCTTTCACCATCCTCTTGTTAAAAGGCTTATTTTGTTCGGTCTTTTAATTTACATATTTTTATGTTGGGATATGTTCTTATATATCCTTATTTATGTAAATTTTATGTCCAAGTGATAAGATACCATATTCGTTCTCATCAACTCATTTTCAGAATTTTAAAGTGACGCCATTAGGCTGTCGAATTTTGTACAAAGCAACTTTTTAACCAAATTTAGTATTCATTGGGTTCAACTTGTAGTTATTGAATATGTCATCCTATTAATATGTGTGAATGAACTGCGATTGTGTTACACTTCATATCCACTTATATTGGGTGTATTTATATTTTCACACAAAATTATGAGATTGACTTATCATTAATTTAAGGATAAATTCTTTATAAGGGATTTCATCTCATTTTACATTTCTATTAAGACTTCGTTGTTGTAATTAACCAATTCCCTCTTATATGGTGTATATACTGTCCTTTGTAATATTATATCATTAATCCATTTATTCTCATGATATTATAATGTTCTGATTAAATGTTATTCCTCAATTATTGTATTCAAGTGTCTCTAATTTTGTTAAAAACCCTTTAACTAAAAAATCGCTTTAAATGTTTTAATGATTTGTTATTATAAATACTTGTCATTAATACCCATGTTTTCAAATTGGTTTTAAGGATTTATTTATATTGATATTAATGGTTTAAAATGTTAAAAGCTTCAAAGTGTTATGGGACACTTTGATTCAAATTTTTTTTTTATTAAATGTTTTAAATGGTTTTGAAAATGGTATTTAGAATTGATTCATTATTTCAATATCTTAAAATGTTATATTGTTATTACAATGTGGGAATGTTATCTTTCTTTTGTTCTTAAGTTATTTTCTACGATTATGTTATGGTTCTTGGGCATTGTTTATGAATACGGGTGGTTCTGTGATAAACTAAGGGTGGGTGAGCCCGATATAGCTCTCCAATGCATTGGGTAACGCGAAGGAGTTAAACATTATGGTTTCTCCAAAGAGATTTAGGGAATATACTGTGATGGTTATTCCAAACGTAACCATGAGGGTTACTCCCTACTTAATAATGTTATGAATTCCACAAGTTACTTTTGGGTCTTATGATTTCAATGAGTTATTCGTAAATCTTATGATTTTATGAGGTATGTTAAATTGCTTATGCTTTATGAGTAAAGTATGATTTCCTTGATTCTTATGTATACATGGACTAATGTTTTCTTTCCGTATTTTTATAACCCTTACTAAGATTTTTATGTTCATCCCAAGTTTTTTTGAAATGTTTTTCATAGGGCATAAAGTTGAATAGGGTCAAGGATGGGATCAAGGAAATGTCAGGTTGTCTAAAATAAGGAACTATACATGACTCTGTTGTTCAAGAGTTTTTATTTTTGTGAAAAAATGGTAGCTGAGTAGATGTGTCTACTTTGTAACCGTTGAGATGTAATAGTTATGTCCTAATTCTATAAAATTATAAACCTGAAAAGGTACTCAAGGTGAATTGTTCATTTAATTCAATAATATGTAATGTTTAAGGTCAGGTCTTTATAATTAGTATCAGATGTCAGTTTTAGTAAATGGATGGATCTAGCAGGTACCAAAGTAACAGTGGATTTGAAGAAAACTATGATGGTTTTATGAAAGAACAACTTAATGATATGGGTGCAGCAATGAGAACTCTTGTGGTCATCCTCAACCAACTATCTGGAGTCATGATTGACCACCTGAACCTTAGTGATTTTAATAAGGCATCGTATATGTGAGAAACAAATCCCTATAGAAGTTCAGGTAATAATCATAAAGGTAAGTGTGTTCAAAAACCTATGTGTCAAATATGTGGAAAGAAACACATAGGAAAATGTTTCAAAGGGATATAAAGATGCTATAGATGTGGAAATGAATGTCATAAAGCAAGAACCATCCATGGAAAAAGGAATCATCTAGTTGACTCTAGGAAAGGGAAATAAGTTCTTTCTGATGGATCAATTGAATGTTTTAAATGTGGTGTGCATGGTCATTATGAAAACACATGTCCTACGAAGAAGTTTCGGGAATGGGGTCACCACAATCCTAAAAATATTCATTTAACAATACATAATGCCATTCCGATTGAGGATGAAGAAAATGACAATGACCAGTGAAAGGTATAGATTATTTCTTATCATATGTTTTCCTATTATTGGAATCTTAGGATATGATTCAGGATTTTGTTTGTATGAAAGAATTATTTCAGAATAAGATGAAATGTAATGGCTAATTGATCATGAACAATGTTTAATGAGTAAGAAGTCAACATATAAGGGATTCAAGAGTTATGGTAGATTTTAGGATGGTTATATTCTTAGACGTATTAAGTCTCTTTTGATGATGGGGTTACATTAGAAGACTTTTTATAGTAACCCTGATGTTTGATATATGAAAATTTTATTCAAGGAATAATTATCCTTCCTTTTGTGGATATAATTATAAAGAACCATTTGGTTTTATATGATCTTTGAATTTGAGGCAATTACTGGTTAATACATTTTGGGTTGAGAAATAGAAGTTATTAGATAAATTTAGTGGTTAAAATATGTTATGGTTATTTTTGAAGATTTTATCTCTTTTTGGGGGGTTGTTTTAAGAATTTTATAGTTTTGGAAAAATGAAAACACACAGACCATGTGACAACCTGTCGCGTCGGACGAAGCTGTGGGAATCGAACCGACAACCAAAGTGCAACTGGTATTTATCGCCTACCACTGGACTACGTGAAATCCCTAGTTAGTTTGAATGATTCTTTTTAGTTAGATGATTTTATGAATTAATAGTAAGTTGATTTTGGGTTATCAATGGATATTATTATCCTATCATCGAGGATATTTGATTCGGTTAATTACTTTTCAGTATGATAATGTAAGAGTAACTGATGTTATTTTGGAGAAAAATGTTAAGATTTATCTTAGTAGACTATGTGAATAAATCCATCAGAGATTTGGGTTTCAATATTAGTTTGGATTACATTGGAAAATTTTATAGATATATTTTTATTGAATGGTATTTGTTGATCTTTGGGTTTTGTTTGAAAAACATTGGAGATTAGGAGTAGTTTTTCTTTTTGTAAAAAAAATTTCCTTTTTGGGTTTTATCTGATCTCGTACTAAACATTTTGGATTTGTTTTTGTTGAGATCTAAAAACATGGGAAATATATAGTTCTCTTTTGTGGATTAGGTGATTCTCAAGATGTTTATTATAGTACTCTTAATGCGAACAAGTCTTCCTAAATACTCATCTTTTGGAGAAAATATGAGTTTGATTAAGGAATCTAGTAAAAGTTGAAAGTCTACGTGACAAGTAAGTACGTTTCATTATTATTTAGTTAAGCTCAAAAATAAATTCCTCAATGAAAATTAATTTAAAACAAGAATGTTGTCTGTTAACTTTTCTTATTGGGAAATAGAATCCCGTTTAACCCATCACAAGTTTGTGATTTTCTTGTGGTTAACTTTCTCTTAGACATGTTTACTATCACTATCCATCAGAACACGACCCTCTGTTTTCTCCTCCATATCCATATTTTCATAATTGGAATCCTAGTATGGGTTAACTCATGTGACCTTTTTACTTCTCTCGCTTTCTTTTAAAGTTATAGTTTTACTGACTCTTCTTCTGATGTGGGACTTTCAATGAAGTTTCCAAGCCAAATTTTGAAATTGCGAGGACACAATTCCCAAAAGGGGGGAAGGATGTAACATCCTAGGTAAATAAATAATATTAAATTCAATGGTTTATCAGTATTTGTGAATAAAATTTTGATATTACTTTAAAGGTAATTCTATGCTCGATGGCATACCCAATACACAACAACGAGTTTCTTTGAAATCTTATGTTGCACACTAATAATATAATAATATTATAATAGTTAACACATTGCCGTTGTAATGGAGGGAATGAGAAGAAATATCTAAAAAATGATTACATATGTTTGTTAAATATTTTTTACATTTATCCAATAAATGTTAGAGGCTTAAAATCCAAATGAATCCAATTTTAAGAACAAATACTCTAATATTTTTAAAAGATTGTTTTACCACCTTTTGATGGTGAACCTTTTTTAAATACACCTTTTGACAATTTTATAAGCTCCATTTTTCAAAATATACTTATTCTTTATGATTGGTACATTTAAATTTACTTTGGATAAATTTTTGTTATGTTTCTAACAATGTTCATTTTTTTAATGAATTGTGAACAATATAGCATTTTACATCAAAACTGCTTTTTCATATAATTTAAATATATGGTTAGATTATCATTTTAATAATTTTAAAGTTTAATAATAATGTATTTTTACAATTTATTTCAATGGTAGCCATTAGAATTAATTTTGCTTTGAAAATGGACATAAACAAGTGTCAAGCTTTTCATAGATATTTCTTAAAAAACCCCGCTATTTGTTTTGACAGCGGGAATTAACTATATGATTTATTAATGAAACATATATGTTTTTAATTTGGTAAAATAGACATCATTTCTGAATTTGAAATATCAAATATATCTTAGGGTTAATTTTTGGTATTTTTTTGATAATGCTTTTTTTAATGAATAGTGAAAATATAGTTTTTAATTCAAAACTGCCTTTTCATCCAATTTATTTATATATTTAGATTGTAATTTTAATTGTTTTTAAGTAAAATTGCATTATTTTTTTATCACTAAATACAATTTTGTTCATTGTAAGTAATTTGACATTTTAATTGGATGTAAAAACAAGTCAATCTTTTGATAAATTTTACTTCATAAAAACTCGTCTTTTGTTTTGACAAAGGGATTTACTTTTAAATTAATTAGTACAATTTATGTGTTTTGAATTTGATAAAATTTATTCCATATTTGGAATCATAGGGTCCAAATTATGTAATTAAGACTCTTTTTTCGACATTATGAATTGTAACGATAGTAATTATCTTTAATTATCGTGTTTAATTAGTAATCAGGTAATTAAGGGTAGGAAAATAATATTATAAAAATAAAAATGACCCCAACATGTGTCCTGATTCTATTGGAGGTGTTTTGGTCGACCATGTGATGCATTATGCCAGCATTGGGCCCCAATGGAATCACTTTAGTGTGATAGTGACCTTTTATCATATTTTTTTAAAGAAATGAAAATGTAACCAAAGTATGTAACACCTAAGTAAAATAATTTTAATTTTGTCTACATAAATGGTATCTTAGACTTAAAATAGTAATTGGAAAGATGAACAGATTTTCTACATCATAGTATTTTTTTTATAATTTTTAGACATTAAATAAATTATATTATTTATGACATCATGATGATGCAGCGATAACCTCATTAATGAACGATTCAAATAAAATGAAACGATAATGGAATATCTAAGACTTAAACTTTGAAAAAATGTATTGGATTAGTATATTTAGAACCCTTATCACCTTATACTCGAAATATATCAATGTGGGACCTTTAAAATCCGAAACACTTTTTAAAATAAAGTAACATTTCTTGACTTCCCATGAGTGTCGCTCCTCTCCTCTTGTAAAAGGCCCCCAACACTACCTCCTTACCCACACCTCTAAAGCCTTTGGCTCAGCCAAACACTACCAATTTCATCTCTCCACATCCCTCTCCTCATCATTGAAGCCTCACCTTTGGAAGGAATCTCTTCAAGGAACCCTTTTGGTTCAAACCAAATGGAGTAACCCGATTTAAAGGTAATGTATTCTCTTATGTTATTTTGTTTTATTTTTCTTCTACAACCCCCTAAACACTTTTTATTCCTTTATTTTGTAAAAAAACAATATATTAAATATAATAGGATGTTTTTATAAGAATTATTAGAGCTACACTTACACACACATCCGTCTAATGGTTAAAGAACATACTGTTTTTGTGGATGGTGAATTACTGCCTCACGAAACGATGATTGTTCAATATTCTATTAACACCTTTAAAGGTGGCCATTATGATGTCACTGTATTTTATATATGATATATATGGTTCTTATGTTTTATATATTCTTCTGTATTTTATATTTAAATCACACCTTTATTCATTGCAAGTTGTGCAAATGCGCTAATTTCATATGAAGAAGTGCGGACTACCGCCCCCTCAAGTGATGTGACTCGTTCATACAATACATGGAATGTATAAAGAATGAAATTAATGAACATATTTGACCTATATAACATATATATTTTATTTTATTTATAATATATTTATCTCTCAATTATTTTTAATTCCATTAATATTACAAAGAAATGAAAGTAGCGTCCATGCGTACGTACGGCCTACCGTCTCCATGCACGGTGCATTTCATTTCTTTTTATTTCCAAATGTTATGGAATAGTATAAAATGAATATTTAATATATATATATATATATATGATATTTAAATTATTAATAATATTTTTGAGATGATTTACATATAACTACATGGACAATTCTTTTCAAACAAGTGCATTTTTGACTCATGTACCAAACATCGACAAAAATATTTGATATGAACTCACATAATTAACTAATTATTATAAATTTATAATATGTGATATTAATTTAATAATAAACTTTAAAGGAGGTCCTTATGAAATTATAAATTGACAAAATTTTATTATTCAGGAATATAAATAAACGAACAAGACAAGTCGGACTTGAGGTAAGGGATCCTACCTCTCTCTTTCTTTTTAACTACTCTCCTTTATGTAATTTCTTTTAAGCTCATATTTATTATGTTTGGGGATGTTATTTCATTTTCCAAATTCTGTACACTTTATGTTCATATTATGAGATACCCTATTTGATCTCTTGAATCCGTTTTTGGATGTTTTAAGTGGCGCTGTTAGGCTGCTGAGTTTTCATAAGGGATTTTTCATCTCACTTTTACTCCCGTAAGATTTATGCTACATTTGCCAAAATTTCCTTTGATTGGTGTATGTAATGCCCATTATTCTACTCTTTTTGAAATATAATTTCTTTTATGAGTATTTACATCAATGTTTTATAGTCCTTCTTTAATGGGGTGTACGTTTCGAATGTTACCCTAGTCGGTAAGGGAACCTTTCACCATCCTCTTGTTAAAAGGATTTTTTTGTTGGGTATTTTAATTTACATATTTTTATGTTGGGATATGTTATTATATATCCTTATTGATGTAAATTTTATGTCCATTTGATAACATACCATATTCTCTCTCATCAACTCATTTTTAGAATTATAAAGTGACACCGTTAGGCTGTCGAATTTTTTACAAGGGAACTTCTTAACCCAATTTCACTGTCATTGGGTTCAACTTGTAGTTATTGAATATTCCATCCTATTAATATGTGTGAATGAACTAATATTGTTTTACACTTCATATACACTTATATTGGGTATATTTATATTTTTCACACATAATTATGAGATTGAATTATCCTTAATTTAAGGATAACTTCTCTATAAGTGATTTCATCTCATTTTACATTTCTATTGAGACTTCGTTGTTGTCATGCACAAATTCAATCTTATATGGTGTATATACCATACTTTTTAATATTATATCATGAATCCATTTATTCTCATGATATTATCATGTTCTGATTAAATGTTATTCCTCAATTATTGTATTCAAGTGTCTCTAATTTAGTTAAAAAACCTTTAACTAAAATATCACGTTAAATGTTTTCATGCTTTGTTCTTATAAATACTTCTCATTAATATCAATATTTTCAAAATGGTTTTATGGATTTATTCATATTGATATTAATGGTTTAAAATTTTAAAATCTTCAATGTGGTATGGGACACTTTGATTCAAAAATCTCTTTATTAAATGTTTTAAATGGTTTTGAAAATGGTATTTGGAATGGATTCATTATTTTAATATCTTATAATGTTATATTGTTATCACAATGTGGGAATTTTATCTTTCCTTTGTTATTAAGTTATTTTCTATGATTATGTTATGGTTCTTGGGCATTGTTTATGAATACGGGAGGTTTCGTGATAAACTAAGGGCGGGTGAGCCCGATATAGATCTCCAATGCATTGGGTAACGCAAAGGAGTTAAAAGCTAAGGTTTCTCTGAAGAGATTTGTGGAATATACTATGATGGGTATTCCAAACGAAACCATGAGGGTTACTCCCTACGTAAGAATGTTATGAATTCCTCAAGATACCTTTAGTTCTTATGATTTCTATGAGTTATTCGTAAATATTATGATTTTATGAGGTATGTTAAATTGCTTATACTTTATGCGTAAAGTATGATTTCATTGATTCTTATGTATACATGGACTAATGTTTTCTTTCCGTATTGTTATAACCCTTACTGAGCTTTTTATGCTCATCCCAAGTTTTTTGGTAATGTTTTTCACAGGACATAAAGTTGAATAGGGTCAAGGATGGGATCAAAGAAATGTCAGGCTGTCTAAAATAAGGAACTAGATATGACTCTGTTGTCCAAGAGTTTTTATTTCTTTTTGAAAAAAATGGAAGCTGAGTAGATGTTTCTACTTTCTAACCTTTGATATTTAATAGTTATGTCATAATTCTCTAAAACACTAAACCTGAATAGGTCCTCAATGTGAATTATTCATTTAATTTAATAATACATAATGTTTAAGTCCAGGTCCTTATAGTTGGTATCAGCGGTCGGTTTAGATAACTTTAGAGTTTTGAGTGTTGTTTAAGAAAAAGTGATAGGTTGTGTATAACCACAATGGTTAATATATTAGATGGAGTCATTGTTTTTTTGAATGTTAGAATGAGTTTGAGATAACATGGACATGTATATCTTGGTTTTTATCTTCCTCTTTATTATATGATGATTTTATTGATATACTCACACTGACCTTTTTGGTTTTAATAAATGGCTGGATCTAGCAGGCACCAATGTAACAGTGGATTTGAAGAAAACTGTGATGGTTTTATGAAACAACTATATGATATGGGAGCTGCAATGAGAACTCTTGAGGTTATCCTCAACCAACTATCTGGAGTAATTATTGACCACCTGAAACTTAGTGATTTTAATAAGGTATCGTATATGAGAGAAACAAATCCCTACGGAAGTTCAGGTAATAATCATAATGATAAGAATGTTCAAAAACCTATGTGTCAAATATGTGGAAAGAATCACATAGGAAAATGTTTCAGAGGGACAAAAAGATGCTATAGATGTGGAAATGAAAGTCATAAAGCAAGAACCTGCCATAGAAAAAGGAAGCATCTACTTGACTCTTGAAAGGGAAAGAAGTTCTTTCTAAAGGATCAATTGAATGTTTAAAATGATGTGTGCATGGTCATTATACAAACACATTTCCTACGAAGAATTTTCGGGAATGGGGTCACCAAGATCGTAAAAATATTCATTTACCAATACCTAATTCCATTCCGATTGAGGATGAAGAAACTGACAATGACCAATGAAATGTATGGATTATTTCTTCACATATGTTTTCCTATTATTGGAATCTTAGGATATGATTCATGATTGTTTTTGTATGAATGAAGTATTTCATAATAAGATGAAAAGAAATGGATAATGTATCATGAAGAATTTTTAATGAGTAAGAAGTCAACATATAATGGATTCAAGAGTTATGGTAGATTTTAGAATGGTGATATTCTTAGATGTATTAAGTCTCTTTTGATGATGGGGTTACATTAGAAGACTTTTTTATAGTAACCCTGATGTTTGATATATGGAAATTTTATTCAAGGAATAATTATCCTTTATTTTGTGGATATTATTATAAAGAACCATTTGGGTTTCTATGGTCCTTGAATTTGAGGCAATTACTGGTTAATACATTTTGGGTTGAAAAATGAAGGTTATTAGATAACTTTTGGGGTTAAAATATGTTATGGTTATTTTTGAAGATTTTATCTCTTTTTGGGGGGATGTTTTAAGAATTATATAGTTTTGGAAAAAGGACAACACACAGACCGTGTGACAACCCATCGTGTCGGACGAAGCTGTGAGAATAGAACCCACAACCAAAGTGAAACTGGTATTTCTCACCAACCACAGGACTACGTGAAGTCCCTAGATAGTTTGAATGATTCTTTCTAGTTAGATGATTTTATTAATTAAGAGTAAGTTGATTTTGGGTTATCAATGTAAATTATTAGCCTATCATGGAGGGTATGTGATTAGGTTAATTACTTTTTAGTATGAGAATGTAAGAGTAACTAATGTTATTTTGGAGAAAAATGTTAAGATTTATCTTAGGGGACAATGTGATTAAATCCATTAGAGATTTGGGTTTCATGATTAGTTTGGTTTACTTTTAAGAATTTTATCGATAGATGTCTATTGAATGGTCTTTGGTGAACTTTGGGTTTTGTTTGAAAATCTTTTGAGATTAGGGGTAGTTTGTCTTTTTGTAAAAAAAATAACTTTTTTGGGTTTTATCTGATCTCGTACTAAACTTTTTGGTTTGGTTTTGGTTGAGATCTAAATACATGGGAATGTTATAGTTCTCTTTTGTGGATTAGGTGATTCTCAAAAAGTTTATTATTGTACTCTTAATGTGAACAAGTCTTCCTAAATACTCGTCTATTGGAGAAAATATGAGTTTGATTAAGGAATCTATTAAAAGTTGAAAGTCTACATGACAAGTAAGTATGTTTCATTATTATTTAGTTAAGCTCAATAATAAATTCCTCAATGAAAAGTAATTTAAAACAAAAATGTTTTATGTTAACTTTTCTTACTGGGGAATCAAATACCGTTTAACCCATCACAAGTTTGTGATTTTCTTGTGGTTAACTTTCTCTTAGACATGTTTACTATCACTCTCCATCCGAACATGACCCTTTGTTTTCTCCTCGATATCCATATTTTCATACTTGGTATCCTAGTATGGGTTAACTCAGGTGACCTTTGTACTTCTATCCCTTTCTTTTAAAGTCATAGTTTTACTGACTCTTGTTCCGATTTGGGATTTTCAATGACGTTTCCTAGCCAAATTTTGAAATTGCGAGGACGAAATTCCCAAACGGGGGGAAGGATGTAACATCCTAGGTAAATAAATAATATTACATTCTTAGGATTATCAATATTTGTGAATAAAATGTTAATATTACTTTAAAGGGAATACTATGCTCGATAGCGTACCCAATACGCAACAAGTTTCTTTGAAATCTTACGTTGCACACTAATAATATAATAATATTATAATAGTTAACGCCTAGCCATTGTAATGGAGGGAATAAACAGAAATAAATATAAAATGATTACATATATTTGTTAAATATTTTTACATTTATCCAATAAATGTTAGAGGCTTAAAATCCAAATGAATCCAATTTTAAGAATAAATACTCTAATATTTTTAAAAGATTGTTTTACCACCTTTTGATGGAGAACCTTTTTTAAATATAACTTTTGAAAATTTGATAATCTCCATTTCTCAAAATAAACTTATTCATTATGATTGGGACATTTAAATTTACTTTGGATCAATTTTTGGTATGTTTTTGACAATGTTCCTTTTTTTAATGAATAGTGAAAAAATATTGCATTTTACATCAAAACAGCTTTTTCATCTAATTTAAATATATGGTTAGATTATCTTTTTAATTGTTTTTAATGTTTAATAAGAATATATTTTTACAATTTAATTCAATGGTGGTCATTATAAATAATTTCACTTTGAAAATGGATATAAACAAGTGCCAAACTTTTCATAGATATTGCTTCAAAAAATCCCGCTATTTGTTTTAACAGCGGGAATTAAATATATGATTTATTAATGAAACATCTATGTTTTGAATTTGGTAAAATGGACATCATTTCTGAATTTGAAATATCAAATATATATTAGGGTTAATATTTGGTATTTTTCTGATAATGCTTTTTTTAATGAATAGTGAAAAATATAGTTTTTAATTCAAAACTGCCTTTTCATCCAATTTATTTATATATTTAGATTTTAATTTTAATTGTTTTTAAAGTATAATTGAATTATGTTTTTATCACTAAATACAATTTTGTTCATTTTAAGTAATTTCACTTTTCAATTGGATGTAAAAAACAAGTCAATCTTTTGATAAATTTTACTTCTTAAAAACCCGTCTTTTGTTTTGACAAAGGGATTTAAATTTAAATTAATTACTTCAATTTATGTGTTTTGAATTTGATAAAATGGATTCCATATTTGGAATCAGAGGGTCCAAATTATGTAATTAAGACTCCTTTGTTTTTGGACATTATGAATAGTAACGACAGTAATTATCTTTAATTATCGTGTTTAATTAGTAATCTGGTAATTAAGGGTAGGAAAATAATATTATAAAAATATAAGATGACCCCAAAATGTGTCCTAATTCTATTTTAGGTGTCTTGGCCGACCATGGTATGCCTTTTTCCAACCTTGGGTCCTCATGGAATTACTTTATTGTGATAGTGACCTTTTATCATATTTTTTTAAAGAAAAGAAAATGTAACCAAAGTATGTAACACCTAAGTGACATAAATTTAATTTTGTCTACATAAACTGTATCTAAGACTATAAATATTCATTTTAATGATGAAAATATTTTCTATATCATAGTATTTTTTTTATAATTTTTAGACATTAAATAAAATAATTTATTTATGACATCATGATGATGCAGCGATTACCTCATTAATGAACGATTTAAATAAAATGAAAAGATAATGTAACATCTATGACCTAAACTTGGAAAAAACCTATTGGATTAGTATATTTAGAACCCTTATCACCTTATACTCGAAATATATCAATGTGGGACCTTTAAAATCCGAAACTCTTTTTAAAATAATGTAACATTTCTTGACTATCCATGAGTGCCCCTCCTCTCCTCTTATAAAAGGCCCCCACCTCTACCTCCTTACCCACACATCTCAAGCCTTTGGCTTGGAAAACCTCTACCAATTTCATCTCTCCACATCCCTCTTTTAATCATTGAAGCCTCACCTTTGGCAGAAATCTCTTCAAGGAACCCTTTTGGTTCAAACCAAAGGTAGTTACCCAATTTAAAGGTAATGTCTTCTCTTATGTTCTTTTGTTTTATTATTCTTCTCCAACCCCCTAAACTCTTTTTATTCCTTTATTTTGTAACAAAAAAAAGTATATTAAATATACTAGGATTTTTTATAAGAATTATTATAGATACACTTACACACACATCCATCTAATGGTTAAATAACATTTTGTTTCTGTGGATGGTGAATTACTGCCTCACGAAACGATGAATGTTCAATATTCTCTTAACAACTTTAAAGGTGGCCATTATGATGTCACTATATTTTATATGTGATATATATGGTATTTATGTTTGATATATTCTTCTTTATTTTATATTTAAATCATACATTTATTCTTTACAAGTTGTGCAAATGCGCTAATTTCATATGAGGAAGTGCGGACTACCGCCCCCTCAAGTGATGTGACCTGTTCATTCAATACATGGAATGTATAAATAATGAAATTAATGAAATTATTTTACCTATATAACATATATATTATACTGTAATTAAAAAATATATATATCTCAAGTATTTTTAATTCCATTAATATGACAAAGAAATGAAAGTAGCATCCATGCGTACGTACCGCCTACCGTCTCCATGAATGATGAATTTCATTTCTTTTTATCTTAAAATGTTATGGAATAGTGTAAAATGAATATTTAATGGATATATATGATATTTAAATCATTAATAATACTCTGGAGATGATGTACTTATAACTACATGGACGATTCTTTTCAAACAAGTTCATTTTTGACTCATGTACCAAACATCGACCAAAATATTTGATATGAACTCACATAATTAACTAATTTTTATAACATTATAATATGTGATATGAATTGAATAATAAAAATTAAAGTAGGTCCTTAAGAAATTATAAATTGACAAAATTTTATTATTCATGAATATAATGAAACGAACAAGACAAGTCAGACTTGAGGTAAGGGATCCTACCACTCTCTTTATTTTTAAGTACTCTCCTTTATGTCATTTATTCCAAGCTCATATTTATTATGTTTGGGGATGTTCTTTCATATTCATAATTCTTTAAACTTTATTCTCATATTATGAGAGACCCTATTTGATCTCTTCAATCCATTTTTGGATTTTTTAAGTGGCACTGTTAGGCTGCCGAGTTTTCATAAGGGATTTTTTGTCTCACTTTTACTCCTGCAAGATTTATGCTACATTTTCCATCATCTCCTTTGATTGGTGTATGTAATGTCCATTATTCTACTCTTTGTGTAATATAATTTCGTTTATGAGTATTTACATCAATGTTGTATAGTTCTTCTTTAATGGGTTGTACGTTTTGAAAGTTACCCAAGTCAGTAAGGGAACCTTTGACCATCCTCTTGTTAAAAGGATTTTTTGTTGGGCCATTTAATTTACATGTTTTTATATTGGTATATGTTATTATATATCCTTATTGACGTAAATTTTATGTCCAATTGATATGATACCATATTCTCTCTCATCACCTCATTTTCATAATTTTAAAGTGACGCCATTAGGCTGTCGAATTTTTTACAAGGGAAATTCTTAACCCACTTTCGTTTTCTTTGGGTTCAAGTTGTAGTTATTGAATATGTCATCCTATTAATATGTGTGAATGACCTATTTTTTTTTAACAATTCATATCCACTTATATTTGGTGTATTTATATTTTTCACACATAATTATGAGATTGAATTATCCATAATTTAAGGATAACTTCTTTATAAGGGATTTCATATCATTTTACATTTCTATTGAGACTTTGTTGTTGTCATGCACCAATTCACTCTTATATGGTGTATATACTGTCATTTTTAATATTATATCATGATTCCATTTATTCTCATGATATTATAATGTTCTGATTAAATGTTATTCCTCAATTATTGTATTCAAGTATCTCTAATTTTGTTAAAAACCCTTTAACTAAAATATCTCTATAAATGCTTTAATGATTTGTTCATATAAATAATTCTCATTAATATCCATGTTTTCATAATGTTTTTAAGGATTTATTTATATGGATATTAATGGTTTAAAATGTTAAAATCTTCAAAGTGGTATGGGACACTTTGATTCAAATATCGGTTTATTAAATGTATTAAATGGTTTTGAAAATGGTATTTAGAATGGATTCATTATTTCAATACCTTAAAATGTTATATTGTTATTACAATGTGGGAATGTTATCATTCCTTTGTGCTTAAGTTATTTTCTATGATTATGTTACGGTTCTTGGGCATTGTTTATTAATACGGGTGGTTCCGTGACAAACTAAGGGCGGGTGAGCCCGATATCGCTCTCCAATGCATTGGGTAACGCGAATGAGTTAAACGTTAAGGTTTCTCCGAAGAGATTTAGGGAATATACTATCATGGGTATTCCAAACGTAACCATGAGGGTTACTCCCTACATAAGAATGTTATGAATTCCCCAAGTTACCTTTATGTCTTATGATTTCTATGAGTTATTGATAAATATTATGATTTAATGAGGTATGTTAAATTGCTTATGCTTTTTGAGTAAAGATTGATTTCACTGATTCTTATGTATACATGGACTAATGTTTTCTTTTCGTATTGTTATAACCCTTACTGAGATTTTTATGCTAATCCCAAGTTTTTTTTGAAATGATTTTCACATGACATAAAGTTGAATAGGGTGAAGGATGGGATCAAGGAAATGTCAGGCTGTCTAAAATAAGGAACTAGACATGACTATATTGTTCAAGAGTTTTTATATTTGTGAAAAAAATGGAAGCTGAGTAGATGTGTCTACTTTGTAACCTTTGAGATGTAATAGTTATGTCCTAATTCTCTAAAACTCTAAACCTGAAACGTTCCTCAATGTGAATTATTAATTTAATTCAATAATAAGTAATGTTTAAGGCCGAGTCCTTATATGGATAGAGTCCATGGCTAAAGTTTTCTGTCTAGTTGAGACACGAGCAGAGTAGATGGTGATCTTAGCTTCTAGTCTTTTTTAGTGAGTGACCATGAGGATGGTCCTCCTAGTGATGAGGCTTCGGTATGTGGACCATTGTCTGAGATAGGACCTTAGGGTAGTGTGTCAGCAATATCATTTCTTGTTGGATAACATTTAAAATAGGTGGTACGATTAGAAGACACATCTAGTCTTAGTGCTTTACACATGTTTCTACATTTGATACCCCTCATGTTCCAAGGTGATCCCAACACACACGTGGCTAAGGATTGGATTTTGGAGGTGTTGAGATTCCTTCTAGTCAGGGCACCATTCGATCAAAAGGTGGTCCTAGTAGATAACCTTCTATGGGGCTCAGCATGATGATGACATGGTTTAGATTAACCCGATATTTCGAAGAGGTGAATTTTTTATGGATTAGTTTGAGAACCTTCCTTAGAGAAGGGGGTCTCTTACCATAAAGAGCTAAGGGATGACAGTTCCCTAGAGATTCTACGGCTTTGGTAGAATGTCATGTCTGTAGAATAGTATTCATCGTGGTGTACCGACCATCCGAGGTACTCGGTGAAAACAGTATGATCAGTACTTCAGGGATTCGACCTCCAAGTGATTTGGGTTTAGGTACATCCAAGCTATCACTAATCCTCTAGGTATTACTATTAATGATAGAGCGCTACAGAGAATGTCTGTGGTTGAATTTTCTTTGGCTTAGAAAATAGAGCATGTGAATGTTAGAAGTATGAAAGTAGGAAACTGGCGCTAGTCTCGGAGACTTGGGAATGTAAATTTTTTAGGGAATATGAAGTGATAGGGATAGATGAATCTATAGGGTAGCAGATGTGGAAGTGGAGCTTGGAGAGCAATATGAGGTGATATAAATTTTGACATGTTACAACAACAACCTCAATCTGGTCCCCACCAAGCATAGGGAGTTGGAGGACAGGGTATGGGAGTAGCTACATGCGGTCAAGGAGTGCGACCCAAGGACTACAAGAATGATTATAGGTACAGTATGTGTCTACTACTAAAGGTCATATCAATAAACATAGGTACCAATCATTCATTCCTTCCACGAATCATGTCCAAGACCTAGAGTTTCTAGATAAAGTGTTGGCTTGACCCTCACGTCTAGAAATACCTTTGGGAGGAGACTCGATAATCACAGATACGCCAATGGTGTGATCTAACCCTTGAGGAGAGAGTTTCAGTTGGACCATCTTGGTGGTAGTGTCGAGGCCATACAAAGTTAGTTTTGTTATGGACTGGACATCCATAGTTCATACATTCAGTGAATGTATTAGGAAAATAGGTAGTGGTTTATATACAACGTGGGAATGGGGTTTTCCTTGGTCGAAGAAAAAGAAAACCTAGGCAGCACAGGATAAACTCTTACATATGAGGGTGTAGCCGATCACACTTTAGTCAGCTAGACTTACCATCATGGTAGCATGAGTTTTTAGTTTTTAGTTCCAAATAAGTGTGGTAGAGAATGGGGAAAACTTTCCAAAAGATGTTTCTAGGATTACCTCCCCGAAGGCATAGGGATGGATACTTTGGCTAGGTACTACCAGAGATTTATACCTGACCTCTCCAGGGTAGCGACACCCTTGTCATCTTTGACGAAAAAGGGGGAGACTTTCCTGTGGGTGAAGAAGTGTTAGCAGAGCTTTCAAGAGATGATATGGAGACTGAAAAGCAGAACAATGCAACCCATGACCTGGAGTTAGTAGCAGTGGTATTTGCACTGATGATGTGGTGGCACTACTTGATGGGTGAACAGTTTACCATTTACTTTTATCACAAGAGTCTCAGGGGTATCTTCTCATAGATGTTCCTGAACCTGAGATGTGGATGATGGATAGATTTTATACAAGATTATGAACATGAGATATTCTATACTCTTGAGAAGGGTAATATGGTAGCACACACACTCAGTAGGAGGTTTGGTATACGACTGCTGAGTGAGGTGTCAGAGCATCTAGTTACGATACAGATATACTTCGCAGATAAAGATAGAGCAGTTACCTCTAGTCTATGATTGGCACTCCCATTATTCTTTCAGAAATTTTGGGGGGAGACAACACGAGACATTAACTGTGAGTCGTGATGTGATTAGATATCCTCAGGACGGTCTCCGGAAGGATTTTCTTAATGTGGGGAGCACACCATCATCTTCAGAGGACGCACCATGGTACTGGTGATGCTTTGGAAGAAGGTGTTGACGTAGGTTCATACATCCCCTTGAATGGTACATCCTTGAGTGAAAATGATGTACCTGGACCTCCGGCATCAGTACTGATGGCCAGGGATGGAGGAAGAAGTGGAAGAGTCTGTATCAAAATGCCTCACTTATTAGTAATTGAAAACTGCTTAGAGCCAGCAGAAGTATTATACCGACAGAAGAAGGGAGACCATGTCTTCATATTAGTCTCACCTTGATGAGGTTTTCAACGATTTGGCCAGGGCGGCAAGTTATCTTCAAGGTTCATTGGACATTTCTAGGTTCTCAGCAGAGTGGGCGAGGTGGTATAATTTCTATCTCTTTCCCCATAAATGCACCAGGTGCATAATGTTTTCCTTGTGTCATAGCTGAGGAGATGCATGCATGATCCATCACACGTTATCATCTAGGTAGAGTTGTACTTTGATGATGGGATGTCTTTTATGGAGTTCCCATTAGAGTTTGATGATCTACATGAGATGGTCCTTTGTGGGTGGTCGATACCTCTGGTGCGTGCTTGCTGGCAGCATGGGAACCTCCAGGAGAGCATATGTGTGCGGGAGGCTCAGATTCAGGCTAACAACACCCATTTGATTCCTTAGTCTATATTTTGTCTTTCGATGATGAAAATACCTAAGGTGGAGAGAATGTAATGTCCCACAATTTCTGTATAATTTTTTCCTAATTATATAGAATAGTTTTAAGAATGTAAAATAGTATGGCGCATGATTCTAAGGCCCGGAGTTCCCGAAATGATCTATCAATGTTTTAATAAATTTTAAATACTCAGCGTAAGTAGTTTTCTTGAAAATGTGGAATAAATATTAAATGGTTGATCAGATAAAAAATATGATGACACCATTGTTCATAGGATGGAGGGTTTAGCATAGGCATGACTTATGTATAGTCGGCATGATCCTACTGTAAGAAAACCTGAAAATGGGATAACCGTAAATAAAATAATTAAATAAAAAAATTTTATTTGTCAAATGCTTATAAATCATGAACAGTAATTCAAATTAAAAATCTGAGACCACTACTAATCTCTTGATGGTATTCTCTCTTTAGGAAGATACCAACATTGGCTGGCGTAGGCCACTAGTGAAAGTTAGTTTTTGGCTTTTAATTAAAGAATTAAGTGATAATTATTTTTTTGTAAAATCCATAACATTTATATGGTAACTCAGATTGGAAATCCGAGAGTACAATTGGGTTTTTTGGGGCGTGTTTCACTTAGGAAGTTCCTAACCTTGACCGGAAGAGGTCAAGTGTAACTGTTAATAATTTTATGAACTTTATTTTAGGTATGTTCTGTAAACAAGAGAGTGGTGTTTTCTATCTTTTTAACCAGTTCTCGGATTAAAAATATGAGGGCATAATTGAATCCACAATGTCGGGATTCTCTAAAGGGAGGATTTACTTTGATAGCAGTTGGTCCAGAGAAAAAGTTATGCTTCATGATTTTTTTAAAATAAATTAAATTAAATAATTTTCTTATTTTAATTTATATCCTCCAAAGGACAAGTAAAGGGGTGGGGCCATAAATGTGTCATGATAATATATGTATTGACCTACCATTCTTAGGTAATGACAACATTAGGAAAAATTAGGAAGCTTCTTAACTAATGAGACCCATTATTTCCCCACACTGTTACATACCCTCCCTCTCTACTATATAAATGGAGATTGGGAAGGGGTATTAGAGTGATTCATTGTGAATCAAAGTGCTTAAAGAATACAGTGACGCGAGACCCTTAGAAGACGAAGCTGGCCCAATAGGAGGTTATAGACGACACTGAACCAAATGGAAACGCCCGTGTGGCGTCTTAGGGAACCCGTCTCGGGAAGAAAGAACTCGATCCAAATTCAAGAACAGACGTTTCTCAGATGTTTTGAGGTATGGGTTAATTCATTTATTCACATTGAATGATTTCTACTTTACCTTTCATGAATAACATGAAGAACGCGGGTCAACCAACTAATGGGTTGTCCTGTGATTCTTTCGTCTTTGCGGGAGGATTGTTGTGGGGAATTTCATGGGGTTTTATCTTGTTCTTTAATTCAATTGTTATATAACCATTAACCCCCTCGTGTTAAAAGATAACTGTGGGGCATGGGCCTAACGAACTGAGCCCAAACTATCCAGTATCTTTGATACATACTTGTGCCTCCATGGAAGACCAACAATGCAATAACATCGACTAGATACGTCGTGGATAGTGCGTCAATACACACCTCAAGAGGTGGTCATGGCACAAAGATGCGGCGGTTTTTGGAGCGGCTGGCACTGGCCGGACACATAGGAGGAACAGTGTGTCGTTGCACGCTACCAATGAACACGGAGGACCACGGCTCGTCATCTGCGGTGATTGGAGGAGAAGTGGACAAGCACGCCGACCGGCCACGAAGGAGCGGGCGGTGTAGAGGTGGGGCATGCCCCCGGCGGCGTGCACACCCGGAAGTAAGTACATGGCCCACATTGGCCGAACCGGGAGTAGGGGTTTTCAGATCAATCGACAACTGGTGAACGGGGTGCGTGCCAGCAGTGCACCCGACGGCAACGTTGCGGCCCGACTGCTGCAGCACAGAGGACACCGAGACGCCGCGTGGTGCTGCGTTTGGGTCAAACTCCATGAGTTTACCAAATGATGTCACCCCACACCATGTCATCCCTTCCTGTACATGCCATGTTTGGGTATCCTAAGAGGACCACGCCGCTATGCCGGCGACACCACTGGGTCAGTCCAGCAGACCGACCCACCCCTCAGCGGGCCGACCCGCGGCCCAACTGCCTGACCCGCGGTGCAGCCGGTTCCAGCTCCGCCTAGCGGGCTAGGTTTACCTAGGTCAGATTGGACCCTTGATGGGCTGGGTCAACCCAGAATGACCTAGGTTGACCCATTCAGAACTGGATTGGGTCGGTCCGACCAAGGCATACCGAACTCGGACCCAGTACCGCCCATGAACACCTAAAAGGTCTTATCCTAAGAACTGGATGTCCGTTTGATGAACCGTATGTGGATTTGAGATCCTTGGAGAATGAAATTTCTTTTAAAATACTCAATTAGAGTTTCGTAGAAACGTGGACTATGTTCGAGAATAATTTCACTTGAATCCAACCGGGCTCACGACACTGAAATGCCAATAATGTAAAGACTGAGCGTCTGACAGAGGCACTGTCTATTGCGTTAGAACACTTATGTCATGGCAGATAATCAAGTTACTTCTTTGAAAGATTTTGTGCTAGTTGAGATGCTACTGATGTCTTGGGGAGTGGTTCTCCCAAGTACACTATGAACAGAACCATGTGACTGGCTGAGACCTGATGACTGCTGACTTATTGACTCTGAGTGACTTAACGGCCATAGTGGAGAGCAGTCGCAGTATTTGATGGGGAGGAGTACCTTAATAGACCGCATTGGGTAGGGAAAACTTTATATGACTCGGAAGACCCACGGTACGCGATAGGGAGGAGTACGTCAGCCGGCTACAGTGGGTAGTGGCCACAGTATGTGATATGGAGATGTATCTTAGAAGACCGTGATGTGGAGGGGTGGCTCTGTGTGACCTGGAGGACCCATGGTACATGATGGAGAGTAGTACCTCAGTAGTTCAAGGTTAGTGGGAAGTGCCTCTGTGGGATGCGACATGCCAATTGTACTCGATAGAGGAGGAGTTTTCCAGTAGACGAGGTGTTCGACGATGTGATTGGGGATATTACTTGTCACTACCCCTAGAATAAACCCTGGTGTGAGCTATATTTACATTGTTCTTGTGATTGAGGTAATGTTATGTGGTACTTTACCTGTGTGGTACTTTACCTTCATGGTGTTACACTACGGTTTTTATTTGTCGAAATCTATGAGACCTACGGGGTCTCGGGTTCCCTGCTGAGTATCATTATACTCACCCCTACATGGGCTTCGCCCACACCTTGTTGCTTCTTCTTCAGAAAAAGTACAACATTGGTCGAGGCTAAGGGAGGTAGGACTAGATGGTGCTCGGATGTGGACCATTTAGCATCATGTGACACGTAGGAGACAGGAAGATGAGGTGTATTGTGGAGAAGATTTGTACCTACCCTTATGGTAGGATCCACAGTGGATGATCCATGAGATTAGTTTCACTATTTAGTAGTTTTTTTACTTTTCAGGTGTACTCTTACTTTTAGTTGGGCTTCTATTCCGGTCCCTTTTACTTTCATCACTTCTTTTACTACAGTTGTTTACATCACAGTTTCTTCTTGTTGTGTTCTTGGAACATGTGTTTGTACAGGTTTAAAGGCAATGCCTTCCCATTATAGGTAATATGCCTTTCGGTTCTAGTCACCATCCCCTCACCTAGGGAATCCAGACTTGTGGAAGTCACAGCACAAGCCCTGGGAGACGAGTCATGACATGTACGACATTGGGCCTTACTGCACACTAGATTTTTCATTCTCGGTGTATGTGATTTGGTAAATTTATAAGCTCATTACATCCCACAATGAAGTGAACATAATTATGGTATGATTTTATATTTGGAAATAGAACATGGAAAACAGATATTGAAACTATGAAGTTCTAAAGTTAATGAATCTATACAAATTATAATGTTATCCCTTTAATGTTCTTGTTTTCCCATTTAAGAGTTTAATAGTTTAAAAATAGTGATCCCTAATTTCCCCATTATTCATATTCATTAGATGTATATGTGGTAAATATTGTCAACAACTAATATGAGGGTAAAGGTGATAAATTTTCAAATGATATTTCCATCGTAATGGGTGCATGAATAAGGAACTTAATCATGAAAATTTCTTAGTTATCTCTTGTTTTAAATTAAATAATGAATCATTAGGAACACTATAATTCCCCTAATAAAGGGAACATTTCTATTAATACCTTTATGTGTTAGAGACATCAAAATATTAGATTATTTTCTAATCCATTAATCATATATCAATGGATCTACTCCACTAAAAATATATTCTCCATATACAAATTTTCTTTGTAAGATATGTTCATGTTAATTTTTTATCATATGGATGGAGAATATAATCAATGGTATATATCAAGGAAGAATATGATCCTCAAGGTGAAGATCATTATTATGGAGTAAAATTAATTTTAGAAAAAGATAACAAATATTATTCTCACACACTTTAACTTAAAGTGGAATGGGATTTCATTAACCTCTTGAAAAAGGAAGATGAATCCATTGTGTCCTATGAAAAGAATATTACAACACGTTAATGATATGCCTCCAACATTTTAATTACCCAAGAATATAATTTTGACCTCATTTTTGGTGGCTTGTAGTAGATTCTAAGAAAATTGACAACCATTTGGAACATCAAATCTTAGGATAAAATTTTCTTATGTACCATCAATTGTAAAATGTAAATATGTGAATCTCATGGTTTTCGGGGGGATTAGAAGTGGAAATCGGGTTAAATTATGTAGAAGAAATGTAGAAATATCATACGAGAAATAAATTTCAAAAAGTATACTAGAAAAAAATATGGGATGGTGAGTCATGTATATTTCAAAAAGGGGAAATGATATTATTTAGGTGAAGGAGGTAAGGGAACCTAGATATAAAATAATGACAAGAGAAACCCACCAATGGGAATGAAAAATGTAATTCTCCAATCAACCCCCATCTTATAATTTTTTGTTTAAACTAAAATGATAAAATGAAACTCTGAAATTCAATACCTCAATAAAAGGGTTCTCTATGATAACTGATGAAAACATCCATTAATTTCTTAGAGAGTAGGGGATATCATATTCCATCAAAACAATTGAGGTGGATCCTGAAAATGATGTTTCTGCAGGTATATGAGTTGTTCGCTCAAGGAAAGCTAAGACACTATTTTACTCTAGTTCTAGGACATGTTTTTTTTATCATGAATGTTTAGTGAATCTATTCATAGACCACAAAAAATCAATGAAGTTGATTTACTAGTGAATATGGAAAATGGGTTTGTTCTTGTATCCAATGTATATAACTAATCCCAATTGTAAATTTCTACCCTAAATTTTTCAGAAAATGATGTGATACTCCACTTAGTGTAATTTTATGATATTATATGATTGTATTTTATTTATATATATTGATCCACTGTAAATTTTTGAACAAATGAAATAAATCTATGTATCAAAAATCACCCTCCAATTATATACAAGTTTAAGGTCGAGGGTAAATCTTGTTTGATACCAACATATCAATCATGAATATTATATCCTTATGAGAGAGAGTATCTATTCCAAATGATTGAGAGAGAAAAATAACATCCAATATGATGTGAACATTTTAATTGAATTCATAGATGTGTTTTATGAAGAATTGTTTTCCAATCTCTTAACTATGAGTTGTGTTTTTCAACCGAGCTTATACCTAGAGCATTTCCACTATTCAATACTCCATATAAAATTCCCATAATTGAACATGATGATATGAATAAATAGTTATATGAAAATATTTGTAAAGGGTTTATAAGCCCATGTGCCTCAACATGGGGTGCACTAGTCTGCTTCATCAAGAAGAAGGATGATTATACGCACATATACATTGATGATAGTGATATAAAAATATTCACGATAAAGAAAAATTAACATATATGACATATTTATGAATTGTTTGATCTTCTATATGGATCGTGTTACTTCTCCAATGTAGATATTCAGTTGGAATATTATCAATTAATTGTTATGATAGATTATATCCCTCAAAATTCATTTCATACTGGGTAAAGGATCCATGAGTTCATAGTGTAAAGATTTAGACACACTAATACTCTAGTAATCATCATAGATTTAATGAATTGATAAATTGGATATTCCCTTGACTATTTTGTGGTATTCTTTATAGATGATATTATAATTTATTACAAATTATTATAGGAACTTGAGAATAATTAAAATATTATGTTGAAGTCCATGTGGAATGAAAAGATATATGAAATGTTTAGAAAATGTTATTTTGGTTGGAAAAATTAACCTTCTTATTTTTTTGTTATCACCAATAAAGAGATATCAATGGATATATAAAAAAATGAGTAAATTGATCAATATCCCAAACCAATATATAATATATAAATCCATTGTTTTAATGTTTTATCTTTGTTATACCTTTGACTTGTGAAAAACTGCCCATGTTTTCAATCTCACTGCCCAAACATACTTTGATGGGAGTCAATTTCATATGAATTGATGATTGAAAAAACAATTTTTAATTAACAGATGAAAAGGATAATCTCTACACCTTTTCTAACAATACCCACCAATGTGGACGGATTTTGGATCGACATTGATGTTTCCAAGAAATTCTTGGTTAGTTTACTCCTCTAATATGAAAATGTAATAGCCAATTTAGAGAGACCTTGGATTTTGTTACATATATATAATATTTTTTTTATAAAAAATTCAATTAATTAAACAACCCATTCCTTAGGGACATAATTGTTTATTTTATTGAGAGACTATGTTCAAAATCGTCATATCTAGTGAAATATTTTTAATGTTTCCCAAAAAAAATCATTCATTTTTAATCTAAATAAATATAACCAACATAAATACATTTCATTATAACCTAAGAAAATGTAATATGTTAAAGGATGAGATATAATTCTTAATTTGAAATGACCCACATTCTTCAAGAGAATCCCTTGTAAACTATTTCTGATAGCCCCGCTACATGAAATACAACTCATTCACCAAAACAAACAAAAATCAACAAGATTTACTTTCCAATGCACACTCTCTTTTCCAGGACACCCCTACCATCATTATTCACTTTCATGCTTCCATGTACTTCCTATCAACAATCAGGACCCCCAACACACCTCATTACTACCAAACATAACAACAATGTAGCACATAACACCACACCCAACACAACAACAAACAAGAACATCAAACAACCCAGTCCTGCAACCCCGCGGCCCAACCAAAGCCCGGATGCAGTCCTACTATATAACAAGTTCAGCCATTCCACAATCAATAAACCTATGAGCCCGAGATTCCATTACACCATTGTACCACCACATACTCACAACCACACTCCCAGCCACACCACCGCACAAGTAGCATATACATAAGCCGAAGAAAACCACACACATCACACAACCACACCAACAAGTCAAGCTTTATACATATTTAGCAGCACTACTGCTTTAATTCCACTTGATAAATAGGGTTGGTCACAGATTATTTTTTATCATGGTGAATCCATATAATTAACTGAATATGCACCACCAACTATATTCCAATTCTTACAACTGTGATTCACACAGAATACAGGTGGACAAAGAGATTCCACCAAGGGAAATTATTTTCAGAAGAATAAAACCCATATAATTCACAAAATAGATCTACAATAGAATATAAAACAAGGCGATCATCATCATAAAAATCCCATAACAATATTTATTACTTCTTGTTATCTTCATTAAATTGGTTTCAACCGTCGTATCTGTTGGAATATATCAGTCAAATGACACTGAATTATTCCCAATGGAAAGAGAGATAAAGGAATCCAAACTTGGAACAAAAGACATTCGAAAATCCCTCATTATTCCAAAATAGGGGTTCATGTGATTAGCCAAGAAGACTTTTGTGGAAAATGGAACAAACTGTTATATCACAGGCATACGACTACTTGGGGATGAAAGTTCCGTGACACACCATGATAGAATATAAGGGTTAAAAGGAGGAGAGGATTTCAGCTTTAGAAAGTCCAATTCCTAAATCTATGGGTGAAACTGTTTCAAAGGCCTTTAAAGTTAGATCACGATGAATACAACACGGTCTAGAATTCGAAGGAAGTTTGAGATTTTTAGACGATAAATAAAATTTTAACATCCCAAAAACTCAATAAATATGTAATTTAAATAATTTAACATCCAAGGAAAGGTCAAAGGGGTGAAACTAGAAAAAATGGAAAACTGGAAATGACTCATCGATGGATGGGTCATTGAAAGTGTGTCACTGATTCCTAAATCACTACTGAGATTCACCAACATCAATCACTGACATGAGTCACTGACATGGCTCGCTGGCACCACTAACCAACACCTGACTCAGTAGTGCGAGTCACCGATTCCACTCACTTATTCCACTCACCGAAGGGAATCACCAATTCCATTCATTGATGCACAACCTAATGACCACTCATCATACTAACACATCAACCTACCGATTCCTCGACCTACCAATGCACTAATTCACTGATTCCCTGGGTCACTGATGCCCTGACTCACCAATGATGAGATATCGACACGAGCTACCAACATGACTCACTGATGCTTGAATCACCATTAAAGAACTGCAAATTCGGAAAACTCTCAAACTAAGCATATGATGCCTCCTAGAACAACCAAAACAAATGAGTTTGAAAAATTAATGGACTATAGAGGGCTGTTCCATTAAATTAGAAACCTCTCAAACTATTATATCACTTGAGAATTCAAAACAAAACCCAAAAGAAAGATGGGTCTGAACAAGAATCCCACAAGACCCCTCTCAAGGATAAGCCACCCTATGTCGTTCAAAAGATGGAGGGAAACATCAACATCCAAGGAAACCCCCTCCCACATATACTAAACCAAACATCATATAGATACCCCACATAAACACCAAAAATCTAGACACATGAATTAGAGAATTAATTCTTCCATGACAAGATACTAACTTCTTCGGGTGGCACTAACCCGCCTGCATGGGTCTAATCACATATCCATTCATCCGACTCAATTTGGAATTAGGTCTCCCCCTTTTTCACATGTTAGGACCTTATCACAAATTACATCATAGGGAAGCAAAACATTTCATAGAAAACATGGTTCAAGGAATACATCACAATGTAAAACATCCAATCAAAACTGAAAAAAATTTGGGTTCTAGGCACGCATTTGTGTCTCTCACTCCTTAGTACTCCCCCCGTAGACCACCATTACTCCATGACACACAAACCAAGGGATTGTTCCATCCCTACAGTACCTTCTCTTAATGATCCTGGATTTCTATTGGCCGCTCAAAAAATATTTCTTCATCCCTGATATTAAACTCTCCCCAATCAATGACATGGGAGTAATCATGAAGATATCGATGAAGCTATGAGACATGAAAGACATCGTGGATCATTCACAAATAGGGTGGTAATTTTAACATGTTCCCCTACTCTCTAACTTTTCACAACACCTTGAAGGGTCATATGATCTTGGAAGAAACCATACTCCCTCTTCTGAACCTTTTATGACCACATTGAGGGTAAACCTTCTCTCTCATACTCATCAACACATTTAGACCAATAACAGCTACCTGCCAAACTTATATCTTGTATAAGGGAGAATGCAACAATATTCAATATAAAACTTAAAACAGAGTCATTCCAATGGAATAATGATAGATATTATTGTTAAATAACTATTATAAGGGAATATTTCACACCCAAGTCCCACTAAATTAAAAAAACATTCCTTTGACCTTTCCACCAATGTCTGGATGGTCCTCTCAATTTACTCATCCATCCAAGGGAGGAAAGAAGGGTCCAGAAGTATCTGAGTTCCAAAATCATGATGACGTCCCCTCCAAACTCGCAATGTAAAAAATCTATCCCAATATGATACAATGGACTTGGGACTCCATGCAACTACACAACCTCATCTACATACATTTGTGATAAGGCATCCACTAATCTTGACTCATTGATTTCTAAGAAGTGAGCTGATTTAGTTAACAAATACACTACTACCAATATTTCATTGCATCCTATTTGATACCCGGGTAATCTTGTGATAAAATCCATTGAGATGTCACCCCACTAACACTCGAGGACATATAAGGGATGCAACAAACCACTAAGAACAAGGTACTAAGCCTTCACTTACTAGCACACCATGAACTTTTCTAAAAACTCTTCTACTACTCATTTCATTCTTTTCCATAAGAATTGTTCCCTCAATCCATGGTACGCCTTGTAATTTGTTTTTGGTATTGCTAGGGGTGAACTATGAAACGCACGGAGAACTCCCTAACACATCGCCACGGGAACAAACAACTTCCCATGGAACAACATCTAATTCTAACCATCCTCTGACCATCCCTCCTAAGCATCACCCTGGCCAAAGAGATCATGCATTACCGATACCTCTATGTCTCCCCACTGAGACTCCTCCACAAGCCACCTCAAATATGAATTCACCATCATCTAAAAAATATGGAATCCCCCATCGTCCATTCTTATATCTAATTGCAAGGTAGCCAACTCCCCCATTGCTCCCCAAACATCTATAGATTCCCAAACCACTTACTTCTATGACTTTATTCTCAAAGCATTGGCCACAACATTTTCCTTTCCTAAGGTTCAGGAGATCAAAAAATTTTATTCCTACAGAAACTCCATCCACCTCCAATTCTGCAAGTTTACATCTCATGGAAAAAGATTCACCTCAAGATCTTTTGATTTTTGAAAACTACAAATTTCACTCGGATTAGATAATGTCGCCAAAGCTATAGTGATAATAAGACCACTTCAAGTTCCATTTCATTAGTGTAATATTTATGTTCATGGGGATGCCACTTCATAGTCCCATAAGAGACCACTGATTATTATTGCATCATCCTACACCACAATCACAAATGTGAAGCATCACAAAATAACTTCAATATCCTCCCTTCCTCTGGAAACCTGAGAACTAGGGAACTGATCAACATTCCATTAATATAGTTGAAGACTTCCTAACACATCACATTGCACAAAGAATCATGGACTTTTCTGGTTAGAGATGTCAACAAAGCAACTACTCAAGAGAAATCTAGGACGAATCTCTCATAGTATCTTACCAGGCTGAGAAAACAGAGAACATATACCACATTCTTGGGTGCTTCGAAAGAAATGACTACCTCGACATTTGAAGGGCCAACTAGTACAACGTACCGAGATACCACATGTCAAAGGAAGTAGACCTCTCATGTCCAAAACATTTACTTGGATAGCTTTTTTTCAATATGGTGGTACCAACGAACCTCTAAAATAGTCCTGAGATACTTTTTATAGTCATCCTCTAACATTTAGTATATCAGGATTTCATCAATGAATATGACTACGAAATGACCTAGGAACTCACAATTGATAGAGTTCCTATGCCCCATGAATGTGGCTAGTGCATTCATAACACCGAACGAAATAACCACAAACTCAAAGATCCCATACCTTTAAATGGAAGAATGGATTAGGATATCATCCTCTTCACAATCTGTTAATGATATCCAGACCACATATCAATTTTAGAAAACCAACTATATCCTCTTATCTGGTAAAAAAGCTCATCTATCTCAGGAGTGGGTAATGGTTCTTGACCTTTACCACATTAAACCTCCATTATTCAATACACTGCCTCATACCACCATCTTCCTTATTCACAAAAAAGACCAAAGAACCCTATGGTGACACACTGGGCCAAATAAATCCCATCTGCATCAGACCATCAATCTGAATCCTTATCTCCCATAGCTCAGAAGGTTCGATCCAATAAGGAGCCATCGAAATAAGAGAACCATTGGGCTACAAGTCTATCCTAAAATTAATATCATATTTATGGGGGTAGAGTCACAAACTACTTGGGAAATACATATAAGAACTCTAATAGAAAATTGGGAGTCCACACCATAACTACATCCACTGATTCCACTAACAACCTAACTAATAAAGAAAGAAGAGACTCAACATGACAACTTCCAATCAGATGACTTTTCTCACCAATGAAAGCTACATATTGGACACATATGTTAAAAAAATAAAACTCTTCAACAGAATTATTCTATGATAGAATTCAAAAAGTAAAACCAGTCGATGATAAGGATAACATTGTATGGATGTATCTATATCAGAAAAAGATCCACACTAGACTGATGCAACCCCAACATTAGTCTACATCCCCAGAAAACATCAAACAAGTTGGTCTAACCTCTGACTGGTGTAATCAAAAAAATGTCAGGGAAAGACTATATATGTATATTACTATATAATTGGATAGACCGGGTGAAATAACTGAGTAAAAATATCCTGAATTAATCAATTTTCAAACAGGAGTACTAATCAAATTGATTTTACCTTGAATGATCTCCAACCCTGCTGGAAGTGCTGCCCATACGATGTGAAAATGACCACAACCTGCTCCTCTTCCCCTATATATTCATATACATCTATGAAAATGCCTGGGTCTAGGTCCATTAAGAATGACCTGAGTTCAACCATTGCTTACTTCATCTCCCATCAGTGGATTTGGAGACTAATGTACCTACTGTTGAAATGGCATGGCTAGTAATTGCTGATGAGGTGAGAGTTTGACCTTCCCACCTCCACTTTACTGATATTGAATAGGGAAGTAATTCTGATGGTTCCTACAACTCCAAAAAAACACCACGACCCCATGCCATTGGGAAAATCCTAGGACCATAAGATTGGAATTGAACATTCTATGGCCCGATCCCCACAGGTCCAACATGGAAGGTTCTTACATCGGAGACCTACTGCTGGTATTCATCCATTCTAATGAACTCAGCTGGCACCCCTCTCATGGTAAACCTCCCCGAGAGTGCATCCTTTTCCCTACCATAGCCTTCTACTAAACTCCTATTAATGTAGTTAGGGTAAAGGAAGTAAGAACATACTGGAAATAAGGATGCAGGGTCTCCTCTAAGAATATCACCTGAGACTCCTCGTCAGGAAAGAGGTCCAGAGATAAATGAAGGAGATCCTTGAACTTAATCCCCAACACCAATACCTACACACACCCCTGTGGGATGGAGAGTAGCTCTTGAAACTTATCATTATTCATCATCTAAGAATGTAATTCTTCTAGAAACTCATTCTCAATGTCGATCCACAGAACATCGACTTCTTTCCCCTCCCTATAGAAAAGCTTCCACTACTGACATGCAGATCCCCTCATATGAATCACTAATAATGGAAGCAAATACTCTATCAAAGCTCGGATCAATCTAAAAGTCATCTCCATCTTTTCAATCCAATCCTCTGTATCAATGTCTGAAACACTTCCCTCATACATTCGAAGTGTCTGCCACTAGAAAGCACAATGAAGCTTCTACCAATGATTATCCTACTCTTATGGATCAGCCCTCTGATAATCTGGATTGGCCCGCTAAGCCTCCAATACATCATCTACTCATGGATGACGTCTGAGTGAAAAAGTTGAAAGTAATCAAGAAAATTCCTAATCCCAAGTAGTTTGGAGTTTTTATTTGAGATTCATTTTAACTAATTGTTTATTTTAATTTCCCAAAAACTCCCAAAACAAATAGGAACAAAAGTAATCATGATGTATGTACCATTCCTAGGATCTCTACCCCGTAATCTATGTACCCTAACTTTTCCCTTCAGTAAGCTCAGAGTCCTTGAATCAGATCATGGTGTACCTAAAATCCAATGTCCTAACCAGTCTTCCCTAGTTTATGTCAGGAACCAAGATCACCTAACTCTTTATCCCTACCAACCCAAAGAATCCCCGATGTGACTAAATCAATACTCTTTCCTATCTCTCTATCATCACCTTTGAAACCATTCTATCTAAACCCTCCTTCTTCAAGACCATTAGTCATAAATAATCCTCGACATCCCTACTTTATTAAAGTCAGAACATTCTGTAAATAATATAAATCAACTAGCTTGAAATTCCACTTCACACTCCCCTTTCCTGGACACCCCTACCATCATTCATTAAAGTGATTCCTCTCTATCCTTCCTATTAAAAAGAAAGTCCCCCGAGACACCTTGTTGAAACCACAATAGATTTCCCTAATGCACCCCAAAACCACAACCAACACACCCATAAACATGAAGATGACACAACCCATTCATGTAGCCCCGCAGTGCATCCACTTCCCAGATGTAGTCAAAAAACACAACAAGTTCGTTCATTCCACAATAAACCAACCTATCAGCCCGAGATAACATTATACAAACTATACCACCACATACTCACAACCACACATTCAACCACAACACCACAGAAATAGTACTGAAACAAGCAGAGAAGAAACACACAAAGAACATAGAAACACCAACAAGGTAGGGTTTATTCAGATTTAGTAGCAGTCTTTCTTTAATTCCACCTGGTAAAATTCGGTGATCATATAATAAGTCTGATATGGGGGAATTCATATAATTAATGAAATATATAAGATTAACCATATTATGATTAATAAAATAGTGATTCACAAATCATATAGGTGCATAGAAAAAGACCACCAACAACCATGATTTTCAAGATATTACAACCCATATAATTCAAAACATGGATCAAGAATAAAAAATAAATCAATGTGATCATAATAATAATACTCCAATCCCTTTATTTAATACTTTTCATTATCATCATTAAATTGGTTTCAACAATCATAAATACAAGAAGATATTAGTACACTCACCCCACACAATGAGAAAAATAAAGACTAATAAAGGAATCCCTACTTGGAAAAATTGAAATTCAACAATCCATTCTTACACCAGAATTGGGGGTCTCGCGTATAGTAGGGATGACTTCAATGGAAATAGAAACATAATTTTATAGAAGAGGCACACAAATCCTCAAGGAATAGTGTTTCTTAACACATTGAGAGAAAATTTAAGGGTTTTACAGAATAAAGCATTTCAGCTTTAGAAAAGCCGGATCCTAATTCTATTGGGTAAACTGTTTCAAAGGCCTTTAAATTTGGATCACGATCAATACATTGCATTTTTGGAGTAAAAGGACAATTCATGTTTTTAGAAGATAAAAAACAATTTAAATGGAACAAAAACTCATTAAATATGACATTCAAATCATTTAATGTCAAAGGAAACATCAAAAGATTGTAACTTGAAAATTTGGAAAATAGGAAATGACTCACTGATGGGTGAGTCACCAATATGAGTTAGTGAAAGCGAGTTATTGATGCTTGACTCACCGATGTGAGTCACAGATGTGACTCACCCACATGATTCATTTATGTGATACACTAACACAACCCACCGACACCTGAATCGTCGACATGAGTCCCAGATGCCACTCACTAATGCCACTCACTGGCTCCACTCACAAACACCAATCACCAATGCCCAACCTACTGACTCATTGACATACTAATTCCTCTAACTACTGATACCCTTGGGAATTGATGCCCTAACTCACCGATGTCATAATTCACAAACATTGAGCTACTGATGCAAGACATCGACGCGGCTCACTAATGCCTCACTCACCGATGGAAAACTAGAAACTTGAAAAACTCTTGAAATGAACCACTAATTCCTCCCATAACACCCCAAACACTGGATTTTGACAAATTAATGGACCGTGGAGGTCTTGACCATTACATAGTACAATTATGTAATGTAAATAAATTAACATAATGCAAGAATAATGGTATAAAACATGATACTAGTCAATAAAAACCATACATTGGAAGTCAATGATAATAAACTTGATCCTTGAAAAAATAATCATAGTTCATAAGGCATAAATCATAAGGAAATTAAATTACATTAGTCATTATATCATGACACTGGGAAAAGACAATGATTTGTGGTTGTCACATAACCATTTTTAGTCAAAGATCATTTCTAAAACATAAACCTGTTCCCCTTGGGATAATAATCCTCATGGGGGAACACTCCACCATTCTTAGTGGTAGCCCTTTCCAAATAGTGAAATGTGTTAACTCCCTAAACCATCATAGTAGTCAATGTTCTCTCTAAAGATCATTATAGCAAAAAAATTTGATTACTGAGCCAGGTTTACTCCGAATTCAATACTTATATATTTCAAAAGATATAAATATTTTTACATTTAATTCTAGAGAGATATAGGTACCACCCATATTTGGTTATAACATAAACATTTCCATGGTTATAACATAACCACCATCCTTGGTTATAACTAAAAAACCATCCTTGGATATAATATAACCACCACTATATAATAAAAATAATACATATTCCTTTTATAAGATTATAAAAAATCATTCGTATCGAAAAACATGGAATGGAATAGTTTTAATAAAAATTACCTCATAACATAAAAAATGGAAATTACATAGGTTTCGTAATCATTACATTATTTCTTCAAAGAAAACCCCATGGAAAATGATGCGGTCTTTATAAGTATTTATCATGGTATAAACCTTTGAAGAAAAAAGGGTCACATAAATGAATTTTCCCAATATCAATAGACCATTCAATGAAATACATGTTATGGTATCCTTTTATCATATCCATAGTAATGTATAAGTGACCTCATAGGATGACATATTATATAGAGAATGATTTTCAAAAAAAATTCACTTGAATGATTCATTGATGAATATAACCTTTAATTGAAAATCACATTTTCAAAACATAAAAATTTTGATACACCTTTTATTTGAAAATAATATTTAACAACTATAAAAGAATCATTAATTAAAATAATGGTCATGATGGTTGGAAATTATATTCAAGTCGTACATGGTAAAAAAATATTCCTTTCACATTATTGTTAAAATAAAAATTGAAATTATTTTTCAAAAACAAATTTATATTAATTTTAACAGGATTTAAAATATCAAAAATAGTTTTTAATGTATTCTAATAATCATAGGAAAATTTTAAGGTATTTTTTTAAACATTTTTTCTAAACATTTTTTTTGATGAAAATGTATTTCAGATAGAAGATATAAGTAATGCTGGATTTTCATAAAAACATATTCTCAATAATTTTGATTACCAATTAGTTAGAAAATGGTAAAAATAGATAAAAATTTCATACATAATCAGTAGAGAAGAAAATTAATGAGTTCCATGAGTTATGGATCATAATATTTTATTATCTGAAACATAAACATAAACAATACTAATAAACAATGAGATTATAACCTAAAATAATTATCACATTGGTAAATTTGAACCATAAGTCCCATTAAAAAATATATAGAGACCCAATATTCACATACATGTATATTACCTTACATTTCAGAATACATAATACATGAAAAAAGAAGATTCCTAAAGATCATATTAGTTTAATGAATTTGGAGACTTGGAAAATAATCTTCTAACTTTGTGAAAGATCTTCAACATCACCCATAAAGATCTTTCCCTTTTTATTTTCCCACCTAAAACCTTACTCTATATACTATTAAAGGAAAACATAAAAATGGTGAGCTCAAATGATCAGTAAGGGTAAATATAGTGATCATAATACAAACCATAAACACTTGGACATAATAACATGAACATAGATTTTAAAGAATCAAAATATTGAGTCATGAAATAACACTTGGTAGTATCTAAGGAATAGATCCTAAAGGGTCATTAACCATGATAGGATAAAATTGGCCTAAAAATGTAATTGATGAAAACTATAATGAACATAACATTATTTCCATAGTAGCAAAGGCATTGGTTCCACGACTATTGTAGTGGGAAAAGTCCATTATTGAATCGGGTTTACATGTTGTTCCTGCCATGTATTAATGAACTTGATTTACATTTCATTCCAGTCATTTATATCTCATGAGATATAAATATTTAACCAATTAATTGGAGGGAGATATAGGTACCACACATCTCATAATGAAATCACTCTTATATGTTCCACAAAAACAAAGATCATTCATCATAGCATAACCTAGGAAATAAAATGGGATTCTTAAACATCATTTCATCATAACACAAGCCATATAAGATTAATGGATATCATAAAAATAATTCCATCACATGAACAATAAAATAAATGTAATAATATGAATAAATACATAACCCTATGTCATCATAGATGGAAAATAATTTTGATAAAACACATGGACTTAATTCCTGAGTAAAATATCCATTATTATTTAAAAAAATTCATTTCTCAATATGAAACAATAAATTTAAAAGAAAATAATATATTTGAAAATAAACATGAAATCATATAGAGGATGATTCATTGAACAAATTCATTATAAATATGTAATAATATGTTCATTCCTTATATATTAAAAAATATTCTCCTCATACTTTTACAGAAAAAGTAATAAAGTACCTCATATGGTAAAAAACAATCCTTCCATGCCACGTAGTAAAAGTCAAAAAGGGGTAAAAATTAGGTTAAACATACATGGAAGAATAGTAAACATTTTATGAAAACATTTTTAGAAAAAATGGAAAAGGATTAAAACTATATCCCTAGTATATACTTACGAATAAACCATCTTAGATAAAATGAGATTGGAAAAGTTATACCTTACCTTCGATCTGATTTCTTTTGTATGTGTCTGAAACAAATTTATAGTGGTTTTAAACATATTATTAACTTGTAACAGATCCATTATAAAATTTATGATATCATATATGATTCAATTACGACTTTATATTACCTGCTCATTTGTCAATTCCATGTTAAAGCAACATTTTGGGAGGTAATCATTTTATTTATCATACGTGTTTTGAATTTTATTCTTTATATTATTACATATTTCGTGATTTACATACTTACAGAATGTAAAATATGATTTATATATCACATATATTCTATATATAAATATATATATATATGTATAATATATAGATAAATGAAATGGAATACACCGTTTATAGAGACAGTAGGACACACGTACACATGGACGCTATTTTAGTTTCCTAATTGAATTGAATGGAAATAAGTAAATGACATATATATATATACACATAAAATCAGTATCATTATTATGTCAGATATGATTAATATTTATTATATATACATTATAATCAATCTTGAATGGTTAATGTGGATAATGAATCTCATCATGTTGTGGGGAAGGTAAGCCGTACATACACACGAGCGATGATATTGTTCCCATAATTGATTAATGGTATTGAAGTGGGTGATGAATAATATATTCGAATTAGTATCTTGTAATAATAATTATATATATTTATAATTTCCACCATTATACACATCCTTGTATGATGGTGGTGAAAAACAGATTACACCACGGTGTGGATATGGTAAGGCGTACGTATGCACGCACAATGATTTCAATTTTTGTAGAATGGATAGAGGGTGAAATAGGGTTGTTTTATGCTTATAATAAAATTTAATTATATGACTGATACATATGTTATTATATTATAATTAATCAAATAAAAAAGAAAAAACTATAAGAAGAAATAAATTGGGATGAATCTGTAGAAGTTATTACCTCTTCCAAGACGTGCCTCCATTTAATTTCCTCTTAGGGCACTATTCTTGGTATTTTAAGAGGACCATCACCACTAGAATTTTACTAGGGAAGTTGAGAAGATAAATGGGCAGGTTTTGGATGAGTTAGAAATCCCAAAACTGAGTTAATAGGAGAGGGAGGTGGTTCCATTTTATAAGAGAAGAGAGTGACACTTTACAAAACACTCAAAAATATTAACTTATAATTAAATAAAACCCTACTCATAAACATTTAAAGTGTCATAAATTAGAACATGAGATGATATAGGAATGCAATATCATCAACTAATAATTTTTAAACAAATTATGTGGTCTCATTAAGCCTTTGAGTTTTCATTGACACTTAGTTATTCTTTTTATGCCATTATAATTTGTCAATATTTTTTATGATTTGTAAAGAATTTAATAAAATGTTATTTTACAAAAACTCAATAGTGTCAATTTTGATACTATTCATTTATTTTCCTTTAAATAAAATCCATAAAATAGATAAATTCGGAAAAAAATATTTCATACAATCATAAAATTACATTGTTACCAAGAAAATTTGAGGAGATCTTCAATAAGTTCATATGATATTTTTTTATATTTTTAATACCATTTATTTTATATTTCTATTAATAAAATAATTTCTACACCATTATTGTGTCCTAATTAATGACAATTAATTAATCTCTAAAAATTATAAATAAATTTACGTGATGTAGATAATTTAATTCTATTTCTCGTGACTATTTAAATTTGATGTTATATGATTTTTATCACTAAATTAAAATTATTACACTTATAAGATAGAAGTGAGTGACATGTTGTAACTTTCTTGGGTTTAAGTAATAATTACATCATTTTCAGGGAAAAAATCTATGAAATGAATCTATTTTTACCCTTAGATTATATGGTTAGATTTTTTTTCATCCAATAGAATTTTTGTAGGTGTTACGGTATCTTTATACGATTTTATTACCATTATTTACCTAATTTTCCATTAACTATGTTAATAAAAATAATTATCAGAGTTACTATCCATAATGCCAAAATAAGTAAATTATTCCATTAAAATAATTTTGATCACCAATTTCAAAATATGGAATCCATTTTTTAAAATTAATAACATAGAAGTTTTAGTAATTAATTTAAAATTAATCTAGTTGTTGAAAAAAACGGATTTTGTTTAAATGTAACAAAATTTCAAAATATTGAAATGGTTTTACATATAAATTCAATGTAAAATTAATGAAAATGATGAAAAATTACATAAAATATTAAAATATATTATATTTATACTTTAAAAGAATTCAATAATATATTTTACCCATACAAATTATTTTGATGAAAGAAGTTATTTTCAAATAAAATTTAGCGTATTTTCATTATTCGTCAAAATATGAAAGTCATCAGAAAAATATCAAAAATTTATCCAAAGTAAAATTATATATCCCAATTGAAAATAAGAATTTTGTTTTTTAAAATTTAACTTATATAAATGTCAAAACCTAGATTTAAAATGGGTGTTCCATGAAAAGGCGGTAAAACTGTAATTTTTTTAAAAAAACTTCTTTTTTCTGAAAAATATATTTTTATTCGTAATGTGTTCTATAAGATGATTAAAATGAATTAAAATGATATAAAATTAAAAATTTTGTTAATAATTTTAATAATGTCTTGTTTAAAACCCATTAAATAATAATATTTTAATAATATATCATTGTTTAGTAAAACTTGGTATGGCGTACCAAGTAAGCTATCGAGGAAGGTCACTCTTGCATGTAACGCAAGCCAAGTCAGTGTTGTGTGTATTGTAATATCCTTTTGGTTCTGTGTAATACATATTCAAAACATAGTTCAATTTTACATTGAACAAAATCTATACTCAGTGTTGCGTGAACTGAATTCTATCAATAGAACACGAAATTATGTGCAACAGATGCCTGGAATGGGGTTGTGTATACTGCAATATAAAATGGTGTTTCTTATAGTGCTAGATAATCTTTTTTTATCATTCAATACAATACATCAAATAAATTAAAAGAATATATCTCATAAAATCTTGGGGTTTTACATTCCATCCCTCTTAAAATGAATTTCAGCCTCAAAATTTGTTGGGATTATAAATTGTTTTATACTTAATGTTTCTTCTATGGAAACCCACGTCATTTAAAGGGATACTAAGACATAATTTTATAAAAATGAGTGTTAGAAATTTAATGGTTACAAAAAGTATCACATCACGGGGCTTCCACATAGGGGAACACAGGTGGGAAGTGAAAACATGAATATAGAAGAGAAATATAACAATCATATTCTGAGGGATAGTGACGGAGAATAAGGTTTGGAGAAAGTTATCTACTAGCAATCTGTGAATCTATGATGATTTAAGGGACCATCCAATTCATTGAATAAGATGGTACTAGGATAACATGTTTGTGTTTCAATATCATTTCCCTAAATTTGAATAATTGTTTCATAAGGAGAAATAAGTCCTTGATTTCAATGTAATATCACCATTGTTCATTCCTTGATCAATTTCCACTTCATCTCTTATTTAATAAAATGAGGTTGAATTTTTCATTCTTGAAGTGTTAGCATATCATATGAAAGAATGACAGGTCATTTCATCCATCTCAACAAAAAGGTTAAGATATATTATTAAATATGCATAATTCTTATTATAGTGATATAATACATTAATTTAATAAACATAAACCAGAATATAAATTATACTATCCATAAATGGATAACAATACTATCAAACAGAAAACTGAAAATAAAATCTTTTGAAATTGGTTAACTTTATAGACTTAACATTTTTCTCCCATATATTATTTTGTAGTTCTTGGTTGCCACATTCCAAATATCTGAATACCTTAATAATGTGTTCTCTTGAAATATGATAATAACATGAACTACCATATATCCTTAGTGGAAACATGAGTTCTATAAAAATTAACTCTTTATACACACCAAATATACCATATATTCTATATACTCAAACCATGATATCACTTTGTCCATTTATCATTCACGAGCTCATTAATACTATCAAAAATATTATTTAATCCTTATCCTATCATTATGCTCATATCATTTAATTTCCAAAAATATTTCAATCACGTTTCCTGGTTACCAGTACCATAAAATTATGGGAAACCATAACAAATATTCTGATATTCCATAAAACTATAAATGAGGTTCCACAATACTATTGTGTAATACCATTACATAAACACTTAATGATTCCACCAATTGCATTACTCAATATATCCAATAGTGATAACATGTGACATCCCTTTTTCTTTTTCCTTAACAGGTTGTTGATATTGATCATCATTAACCCTTGGATTAGGAAATTGGTGAGCATTATGCATCATTTCCTTACACTTATAGCCTTGAAATATTGGTGGTGCATTCTCTATAGTCTTTCCTATATTCACATCATTAAATCCTTTTTCCCATTACATCAGCAATCAACTTCTCGATGACCTTCTTTTCCACCCTAGAATAATTTTATAGTCCATTTTAGACAATCTCAACCATTATTATTTATATTCTTTGAGTATAAGGAAATATTTATCTTATTTTCACCATTTTTTTGAGATTTTCCCTTGAACTCCATCTTTCTGTTCTTGTCAAAGCCATGAGATGAATATATAACAACAACATCCATTTCTACCTTGATAGCACAACACACAATCTCTTCATAGCTACTGATGTCTCTTATTTCTAATTCCCGTTGATTAATTGGTTTTAGGACACTCAAGAATCGATCAAATTTACTTTCAGGTTGGATGATAATGCCAGAAGCATACCATTCATGTCCTGTAAAACTCACCTAATTTGTACAAAAATATTTTTCATCATTTTTCTGAACCTTAAGAAACTCCTTTTCCATCTTTGTTTGACGAATATTAGGGAAATACTTAATGAAAAATATGTTCTTGAACTGGTCCCATTCCATGGATTTAATTGCTTCTTACTTCCTTGTATTCCCAGTTAGAGTCCACCATTGGTTTTCTTCAACAAATAAATTATAGAAAACCAAAATGACATTTTCAAAATTTGAATAGAGAAGGATGGAAAATATTTTTCAATGGTACTGATCCATTATTCTGTAATAAGTGGATCAGAATACCCACTAAAAAAAGGTAATTATTTTCTCAGGAAGGACTCAATAGAATTTTATTCCCTTCTCTGGTAAATTAGGATTCCAGAATGATTCATAGCTTGTTTAATCATAAAAATAAATTTTTTAATTCCATCTCCCATAACATTTGGTTATTCATGAGAAAATCATTGCATTGATCATTAACACAGTTCATTCAAGTTCCATCCATTGTCTAAAACCCAACAAATAATAGTGTCAGAGGAAAAAATCGTACTAGGAAAACAACATAGTCAAGGGGGAGTACATTCAATATCTAACATTATAGTTTTAATACTAGTTTATTCATGATTTTTACTATAATTATAGGATTTTAACCCATACTTATACTTATCCTTACGGGCATCCCAAGAAATACCTTAGAAATATCCCTAGATATCTCACTAATGTTTTCTCATCCTGGTTTCCAAAGCATAACTAAACCTTTGCTCTAATACCAACTACAGAGACCCAAGCATGATGTACATGGACATTAAATTACATCTTCAGAATACATAATAAATTAAAAAAATAGACACCCAATTATAATATTATTTTAGTGCCTTTAGAAACATGAAACATATTCTTATAACGTGGTGAAATATGTTCAACATCTCCCATAAAGATATTTCCATTTTTGTCTCCCCACCTAAAACCTTTCTATATATCCACTGGAAGTGAAAAAAATAAAAAATGGTAAATCAAATGCATAGTAAGGGTATACCTAGAGATCATAAAAAAAACCATAAACATTTATACATAAAACATGACCATATATGTTAAACAATCAAAATCATGAGTCCAGAAACAGAACATTGCAGTATGTAAGAAATAGATCATAAAGGGACATTAACCATGATAGGATAACAATGGTTTAAGGAAGGTAATTATGGAAAACTAATAAACACATAACATGATTTCCATATTATCCATGTCATTGTTTCCAATACCATCATAGTGGGCAATGCCCCTACTGAACTTGGTTTACTTTTCATTCCATCCATCTATTACCAAATTGAATTTACATTCCATTCTAGACAGATCTACCTCATGAAATATAAATATTTACCCAATCAATTGGTGGGGGATATAGGTCCCAAAAATTTTATAATGAAATCATTCTTATACATTCCACAAAAACATAAATCATTCATCACAGCATAACCCATGAAATAAAATGGGATTCTTAAACATCATTTATTCATAACAAAATCTATATACGATAAATGAAAATCATAAAAAAAATTCCATCATAAACAAAATAAAATAAATATAAAAATATGGATAGACACATAACCATATGTCATCCTATAAGGAAAATAATTTTGATAAAACACTTGAACATAATTCCTCAGGAAAATATACTTTCTTCTTCAAAAACATTTTCCTTTCTCAAAATGACAGACAACTTTAAAAGAAAATAATTTATTTGAAAATAAACTTGAAATCATTTAGATTAAGAATAATTTAAAATGGTGTTATTAAGATGTAAAAATCAGTTCAGTCCATATATGTTTAAAAAAATTCTCCTTGTACTTTAACCAGAAAATCCATACAATACCTCATATGGTAAACAAAATAATTGTTCCTTTCATACCATGTAGTAATAGTAAAAAAGGGGTAAAAATGACTTTAATAAGTCATGTAATAATAATAAAAAATAGGATTTTTTTTTAGAAAAAATTGTCATGGATGATAGATATAACACCAGAAGATACTTACGAATAAACAATCTCAGACAAAAAGAGATTGAAAAAAAGTTATCCCTTCTATTAAGCCCTTTTTTTATGTTTCCAAAAATAATGTATAATGTGTTTAAATATATTATTAACATGTATCAGAACCATAATAATATTTATGATATCATATATGATTATCTTACATCTTTATATTACACGTTTATTTGTCAATTCTATTTAAAGCAACGTTTTGGGTAAAGAGTTTTATTTATCATATGTGTTTTGAATAATTATTCTTATTATTATTAATTATTTCCACATTTACTTACTTAAATAATGTAAAACATGATTTATATATCATATATATTCATTATATAAAAATATATATAATATATAGATAAATGAAATAGAATATACCGCTCATGGAGATAGTTGGTCTTACCTACGCTTGAACGCTGTTTTAGTTTCTTTAATTAATTTAATAGAAGTAAAGAATGAAATATATTGATATAAAAATAAATTTTGTAGAATTATTATTTCATATATTTTATTATTATTTATTATATCCATTTTATAGTCATTCTTGAATGGTTAACATTGATAATGAATCTCATCGCGTCGTAGAGACGGTAAGCCGTACATAAGCACGAGCGACGATATTGTTCCCATAATTTATGAATGGTATTGAAGTGGATTGATAATATTATCCCATTATTAATAACATATTATAATAATAATTTATAGTTATAATTTTCACCATTATATTCATCCATGTATGGTAGTCGTGAGAAACTGATTACACCATCACGTGGAGACGGTAAGTCGTACATACGCACGCGTGGTGATTTCATTTTTTATAGGATGGATAGATGGTAAAATAGAGTTTTGTCATATTTATAATAAAATACCAGTTTATTATTGATACTTATGTTATTAATTTACAATTAAAAAACTAATGAAGAATAAGTATAAGAGGAAATAAATTTGAAAGAATCGGTAGAAGATATTACCTCTTCCCTGATGTTCCTTTTTAAATTTCCTCTTAAGGAACTAGAGTTGGTATTATGATAATAACAACACCTATATAATTTTTTTAGGGAAGATTATATGAGAAATGGCCAGGGTTGTCTGAGTTTTAACGCTCATAATGGAGTAAATAAGAGATTGATGTGGTGCACTTTTATAAGATAGGAGATGGGGACATTAAGAATCTCGCAAAAATATTAATTTATATGAAAATCAAAACCAACTAAAAAACCTCCAATGTGTCCCCAATTATAATATTAGAAGATATAAGGTTGTAATCTCAGAAACCAATAAATTTGTAACAACTTATTTTGTCAATTTAGACCTTAACTTTTTAATTTAAACATAGTTATTGTATTAAATTTTAATTTTGGTAATAACATTATAAATGTTTAATGGTTATAAATATTTACAAATATGGTGTTAATTGACCATAAATATGAATTTTAAACATTTTATATCTTCTTAATTATAACTTTTTAATTTTTAAATATTTTTTACGATCTGTAAATAATTTTATAAAATGTTATTATTAAAAAAGATCAATACTGTCAATTTAGACACTATTTATTTATTGGACATTAAATAAAATACTCAACAAAGATAAATAAAGACCAAAATATTTTATACACTTCTTTAGTCACCGATAAAATTCATGGACATCTTCAATTTGTTCATATGATATTTCCTTTTATATTTTTGAAACCATTTATTTGTTATTTCTATTAATAAAATAATTTTTACATCACTATTGTGTCATCATTAATGATAATTAATTAATCTCTAAAAATTATAATTAATTTAATATTATATATATAATTTAATTATCTTTCCAATGACTATTTACTTTGTATGTTTTATTATGTTTATCACTAAATTAAAATTATTACACTTATAAGACATAAGAGAGTAACATGTTGTCACTTTATTTTGTTATAATAATAATTAAATAATTTTTAGGGTCAAAAGTCCATGAAATGAATCTATTCCAACCCTTAGGTGATATGGATCAACTTTTATTCATCCAATAGAATTTTGGAAGGTGTTAGGGTTATTTTATAATGTTAATGTTATCCTTAATTTCTTGATTTACCTTTAACTGTGGTAATAAAAATAATTACCAGTTCTACTATTCATAACTCCCAAAAAAAAGTTTCCCATTAACATTATTTGGATCTAATTATTAAAAATATTTCATGCATTTTATAAAATTAAAAACACAGAAGTTATAGTATTTAATTTTAAATTAATGCCAATGAAATACATTGTCTTAAACTATAAAAATATATTCTATTTATACTTTAAAACCATTCAAAAATATATTTTAACCATATAAATTATTTCGATGAAAAAATTTGTTTTCAATTAAAATTATGTGTATTCTCACTATTCATCAAAACATGAAAGTTATTATAAAAATATCAGAAATTCTTACAAAGTAAAATTTTATATCCCACTTTCAAATAAAATGTTTTTTTGTCAAATTGAACATATAAACATTTCAAAAACTAGATTTAATCTTGGTGTTCCATTAAAAGGTGGTAAAATTGCATTTTTTTTAAAAAATACAGCTTTTATCTGAAAATTGATTTTTTTCTCATATTGTGTTCTATAAAATGTGTATGATGAATGAAAATAATATAAATTTCAAAATGAGGATAATATTATTCAGAATGGCCAGTTTGTATCCCATTAAATAATAATATTTTAATAATATGTTGTTGTTTAGTGAAACTCGGTATCACGTACATTGCAAGCAATCGAGGAAGGTCACTCATATGTGTAATGCATGCCAAGTCAGTGTCGCATGTAGTGTAAACATCCATTGGTGTTGTGTATAACATAATCCAATCATTGTTCATTTTTACATTGAAAAAATTATATACTCAGTGTTCTGTGAAATGATTTCTATCAAAAGAACTTGAAATTCTGTGAAATAGAAAAAAATATATGGTTGTGTATACTGTAAGTATAAGGCCCCAAACATAAACATTACTTAATATTGAGTTACTTCAATAGTAAACATTGAGGATCTTTTCGGGTTTTGAGTTTTAGAGAATTAGATAATAGAACATGCATTACATTCTACATTTAAACAATGTTATTACAAAAAGATAGTAATCATTTTTCCCATCAACGAAAACATATTTAAAATAAAACATGGATTCTTTTTTGACACATCCTTGACACTATCATCACATCATATACCTTTCCCTTGACCGGCGAAAAACATTTCAAAAACTTGGGATGATCATAAAAAGCTCAGTTAGGGATATAAAAGTCTGAAATGAAAACATTAGTCCATGTATGAAATCATACATTACCGATAAAACATAAGTATTTTAACATACCTTATTAAATCATGAATAAAAAATAGAAATCGTAATATTTATGAATAACTTATAGAAAACATAATACATAAATGCAACTTGAGGCATTCATAACATTCTTACGTAGGGAGTAACCCGCATTGTTGCGTTTGGAATACCCATCAAAGTATATTCCCAAAATCTTTTTGGGGAAACCTTAAAATTTAACCCCTTCATGTTACCCAATGCATTGGAGAGCCATATCGGGCTCACCCACCCTTAGTTTATCACGGAACCAACTATCTTCATAACAATGCATAAGAACCATAACATAATCGTATCACATAGAACATGCATAAAGGAAACATAACATTTCCACATTTTAATCACAAGATATCAATACAACACATTGATATAATAAAAACATTACGAAAACCATTTTCAATACCAAGATAAAAGAAATGTAAAACATGGTATTTATTTTTCATTTAAAATGTTATGGCTTGTAGAGGAAGCAGAAACTCAAATAATGGTCACGGTGGCGGAGAAGTCGTCGTCACCGCATACATATGAAAAAAACATTCCCTTTTGTTGTTTATTAAAACACTTCGTATAAAAAGATTCCTTTTGAATAAACATAATAGTCAAAGGGGTTTATACACCGTATTAAAGAAAGTTGTGTATAAAACAGAATATTCCTCAATGAAAGGAGATTGAGACGATGTCCCATACCTCAGGTCCGACTTGACTCGATCGTTCTTTAACATCATGAATAATAAACTTGAGTTAATTTCTACTTGCTTAAGAACATTTTTCAAGTTAATTATTCCTTTTATATCACTTATTACCATGTTATTAACACTATGTAATTATTTAAGTTAATAATGGTTGTTTTGTCGATCATTGGTACCTGAGTCAAAAATAAACACTTTATAATTACAAGTTGTTCATTTGGTAAAATATCCATTATATCCAGAATTATATTCATGATTTAGATATCATATATATAATATATATCCAGTATGTACATGCATTTATAATATTATATAATATTTAGAGATATAAAATGAAATGCACCGTTCATGGAGACGGTAATCCATACGTACGCATGAACACAACTTTCATTTATATTTCCTAATTAATTTAATTGAATAATAATGATATAAACGTATATTATAATTCCAGTATAATATCATATATAATATCATTAACTCCATCCTTTATATGTCCCACATATGGCATTAACGAATCAAATCACTTTGAGGGGGCGGTACTCTGCACTTCCTAAAATAAAGATACCGCGTTTACCCATAATGGAAACTATAAAGGTATGACATAAATGAAAAATACAAAAGCTTAAAGAAAACATAAAAATATTATATATCATATATAAATATAGTGACATCTTAATGGCCACCTTTAAAGTTGTTAAATGAATATCGAACAATCATCGTTTCGGGAGGCAGAAATTCACCATCCACGGAAACAGTATGTTCTTTAGCCATTAGATGTAGGTGTGTGTTAGTGTAGCTCGAATAATTCTTATAAAGACATTATAGTATATTTTAGATATTGTTGTTGTTACAAAAGAATGGAATAAAAACAGTTTAGGGGGTTGGAGAAGCAAAATATAACAAAAGAACATAAGAGAAGACTTTACCTTTAAATCGGGTAACCCTTCTTGGTTTGTACCAAAAGAAGTTTCTTGAAGAGATTTATGTATAGGGTAAGGGTTCTATGATGAAGAAAGGGATGTGGATATATAAAATGAGCAGAGTGTGGCTGAGCCAAAGTCTTGAGAAGTGTGTGTAAAGAGGTAGAGGTGGGGGACTTTTATAAGAGGAGAGGATGGGCACTCTTGGAATGTTATAAAATGTTACTTTATATTGAAATTTTTTTCTTATTGAAAAGGTCACACATTGATATATTTATAGGATAAGGTGATAAGGGTTCGAAATATACTCATAAAATAGGTCTTTTACAAGTGAAAGTCTTATATTTTACATTATCATTTCATTTTATTTAAATCATTCATTAATGAGGTAATCGTTGTATCATCATGATGTCATAAATAATTTAATGTATTTAATTTATAAAAATTATAAAAAAATACTATGATGTAGGAAATAGTTTTATCTTTCCAATGACTATTTACAGTCCAATAGATCATTTATGTAGACAAAATTAAAAATGTTTTACTCAGGTGATACATTCTTTGTTATATTTAACTTTCTTTAAAAAATAAAAAGATAATAAGTCATTATCACAAAAAAGTGATTCCATGGGGTCCTCAAGATTGGCACAAGGAATCCCATGGTCGGCCATGATAGAACTAGTATCATTAGGACACATTTTGGGGTCTTTTGTTATCATTATGATATTGTTATATTATCCTTAACTACCCGATTACTAATTAATCAATATAATTAAAGATAATTATCGTCGTTACTATTCATAATGTCCAAAAAAAGTGTCTTGATTACATAATTTGGGCCTTATGATTCCAAATATTTAATCCATTTTACCAAATTCCAAACACAGAAATTGCAATTAAAAATTTAAAAATAATTCTCGTTGTCAAAACAAATAGTAGGTTTTTTAGAAACAATATCTATGAAATGATTGGCACTTGTTTATGCTCAATTCCAAAGTAAAATTAATCCCAATGACCACCATTGGATTAAATGGTAAAAATATATTTTATTTACACTTTATACCCAATTAAAAAAATAATCTATCCATATAATTAAATTAGATGAAAAAGCAGTTTTGATGTAAAATGCAGTATTTTTCACTATTCAATAAAAAATGAACATGGTCAGAAAAATACCAAAAAATTATCCAAAGTAAATTTCAATGTCACAATCATAAAAAGTAAGTTTATTCTGAAAAATAGAGCTTATTAAATGGTCAAAATATACATTTCAAAATGGTTCTCCATCAAAAGGTGGTAAAATAATCTTTTAAAAATATTAGAGAATTTTATGCTTAATATTAGATTTATTCTCGTTTTAAGCCTCTAAAACACAATCTAATTCATAAATAGAAATAGATAAGAATATCTATTATTAATTACTTACTTGGGATGTTACATCCTTCCCCCCTTTAGAAAATTATGTCCCCACAATTTATTTACTTATCGAATAAGTGGGGGTATTTATCCCTCATTGCATTTTCAGATTCCCATGTTGCCTCTTCACACATGTGGTTTTTCCACAAAACCTTTACATGATTAATCCCCTTATTCCGAAACACTTTCTCCCTATGGTCAAGAATCTGGACTGGTTGTTCCTCATAAGATAGATTCTCTTCCAGCTGAACTACCTCTGGAATCAAAACGTGAGATGGATCTGGCATGTGCTTCCTTAACATTGAAACATGAAAAACATTGTGTACCTAAGATAAACTCGTAGGTAATTCCACTTGGTATGAAACTAATCCAACTCTCTCCAGAATTTCATATGGTCCAATTTACCTTATACTCATCTTTCCATTATTACCAAATCGCATCACACTTTTCCATGGAGAGACTTTGAGAAAAACATGATTACCTACCTCAAAAGAGAGATCCTTCCTCCTGTTGTCTGCATAACTCTTCTGCCTACTCTGAGATGTTCTCATGTGTTTCTGTATCAGTTGAACTTTTTATGCCAACTCTTCTACCAATTATGGTCCCATCAACTTCCTTTCACCCACTTCATCCCAGAAAGCTGGAGTTCGACACCGATTCCCATATAATGCCTCAAATGGTGCCATCTGTATACTGAAATGAAAACTGTTATTATAAGAAAACTCAACAAAAGAAATATGTTGGTCCTAACTTCACAGATAATCCATCGAACAAGCATGTAGCATATTCTCCAAAGTCTAAATTGTTCATTCTGACTGCCTATCTGATTGAGGATGAAAAGCTGTACTAAAATTTAATTCAGTACCCAACAACTTATGAAGGCCTTTCCAAAAGTTAGAAGTGAACCTGGGATCACGGTCAAATACAATGGTGATAGGAACTCCATGTAACCTGAATATCTCTTTATGATACAAATAGGGAAGTTGATCTAGGGAAAAATTATCTCATATAGCAAGTAAATGAGAAGATTTAGTCAAGCGATCAACTATAACCCAGATTGCATTATTACCTCGAGGTGTCTTCGGCAATCTCACAACGAAGGCCATGGATATATCCTCTCATTTCCACTCTGGCACTGGTAACAGTTGAAGCATACCTTTAGGTAACTTTCACTCTTCTTTTACCTGTTGACATGTCAAACACTTCAAAGTAAAATCAGAAATATCCCTTTTCATTCCATCCCACCAGTAATACTCTCGAAGATCTCTATACATCATAGTACTACCTAGATGAACTGAAAACAGAGAACTAGGAGCTTTACATAACAAATATCTCTTCAAATATGAATCAAAAGGAACACACTATCTCTTCCCAAATCTCAAAACACAATCATCATCAATGTTGAATTCAGGAAACTTACCTTTCTGAACCAGCTCTACCCTTTTCTGCAAGTCACTATCTTGCTTCTGTGCTTGCCTAATTCTGTCTTATAGAGAGGATTTCACTGATACCTGAAACAAAATAGAATGACATCCATCACGAACAACATCTATGCCAAAGTTCATCAAATCCTCAAACAAAGGATCACGTTCCAAATGCAACATTGTTAATGAATCATTACTTTTTAGACTCAAAGCATCAGCCACTTTATTTTCTTTTCCCGACTCGTAATGAATTGTACAATAATTATCATTGATTAATTCTAGCCATCTCCTCTGTCTCATGTTCAATTATTTCTGAGTGAATATATACTTTAAACTTTTTTGATCAGTATATATTTCACACTTTACACCATAGAAATGATTCCTCCATATTTTTAAAGTGAAAACAACAGTAGCTAATTCCAAATCATGTGTAGGGTAATTTACCTCATGAGTTTTCAACTGACGTGAGGCATAATAAATTACCTGATCATTCTGTATTATGACGAAACCAAGTCTTTTCTATGAAGCATCACTGTAGATATCAAACTCTCCATTCTTGGAAGGTAGTGCCAAAACCGTAGCATTCACCAATCTTCTTTTCAATTCCTGAAAACAATCATCACATTCTTTTGTCCAGATAAACTTAACACTTTTCCAAGTTATCTTAGTCATTGGACGAGATAACCATGAATGATTTATAAGAAACCTTTGGTAATAGCTTGCCAAACAAAGAAAACTATGATTCTCGGTTACATTTGTGGTTCTTGGCCATTATTCCACAACCTTTGTTTTTGTAGGATCAACAGTTATTCCATATTTAGAAACAATATGACCAAGGAAAGAAATTTGTTGCAAACAAAACTCACACTTTCTAAATTTCCCATACAATTTCATTTTTTTAAGGTTTCAAAAATAACCCTTAAATGTCTTTCATGCTCCTATTTAATTTTAAAAAACACCAAAATATCATCAACGAAAACAACCACAAACTTATCTAAGAACTCATGGAAAATTCTATTCATAAGGTCCATGAATACATCAGGTGCATTGGTTAGCCCAAAAGGCATAACTAAAAATTCATAACGGCTATATCTTGTACGAAACGCGTTCTTCAGAACATCTGCTTGCTTTACCTTCAACTGATGGTACCCCGATCTCAGTTCAATGTTTGAAAAATTCTGAGCTCCCTGGAGCTGGTCAAACAAATAATCAATATGAGGCAAAGGATATTTGTTAATAATAGTGATGTTATTCAAGGCTCAATAATCAATGAAAATTCTCATTGAACCAAATTTCTTTTTAACAAATAAAACTGGAGAACACCATGGTGATGTTCTAGGTTGAATGAAACCTTTCTATAATAAATCTTGCAATTTCTCCTTCAACTCTAAAAGTTCAATTTGAGCCATTCGATAAGGGGGTTTTGAAATTGGCTTAGCATTAGAAACTAAGTCAACATTAAATTCAACTTCCCGGTCTGGTATTATTCCAGGCACCTCATCAGGAAAAACATCAGGATACTCATTTACCACTGGCACATCATTAATCTGAACAGTTCCCTTGTTTTCAACAATATGTGCAAGGTAACATTCATTTCCATATTTTACAAATTCCTCTGCCTCTTGATATGTTATCAATAGTAAGGGTTCATTCTTCTACACAAATAGAAATTCTTCCTGAAAAGAAACTTCTTTAGCTCTATAGTCAATCTTAGCATGGTAAATAGAGAGCCAGTCCATACCCAGGATAACATTAAACTCCACTAGAGGTAAAACTATAAGGTTTTCAAGTAGGTGTTTTCCACGGATAAGGATAGGAAGATTCTTATAAATTCTTTTTTCCTCAACATTTCTCCCAGGTGTTTTCACCGCAAGTTCAGCAATCATTTCATGAGATGGTATTCCCATTTTACTAGAAAAGTTTTCATAGATGAAAGAATTTGTAGACCCCGAATCAAACAACACATTTGCATAATCTAAAAAAACAAACAAAGTACCTGATACAACTTCATTTGATGGCCCAACATCTGCTGAAGTAGTTGCAATGGATTTCACCACCCCTTTCTGTTTGTAGTCTAACTGCTTCCCATCACTCGAGCTCTTTGTCGGACACTCATTTGCATAGTGACCCATCTCATTGCACATAAAACATTTCACTGGCTGTAAATCTAATTTGGAATTACCATCACCTTGATGTTTTTCAGTGCAATAACGAGCCTTATGTCCCATCTTACCACATCGTTAGCACTTTCCAGAATTCAGAATACATTCCCCAGCATTCCTCTTACCACATTTATCACAAACTAGAAACATAGTTTTCTTACCATCATACCTTTTTGACGAATTCTTCCCTTTCTCATGCCACCTTGGTCTCTTCTTCTACTGGTTGTTATAGAAAACTTGATCATCGGCAAACTCCATTTCAACCTTCCCAAAACATCGAACAAGCTTTTCATAACTTTTGAACTCATGAGAATCCAATGCCCTTCGATATTTTGGCCTTAATACTGAGTAAAAACGATTGATTTAACTATCAAGATATCGGATAAAATATGGATCATACCTTTAGAATCGAGTGATCCTTTCTTCATAAGTAACCACTGAGTCATCCTCTTACCTCAATTCCAAGAATTGGTTTTCCATCCTAAGTCGAATAGCCTTAGTAAAATACTTATCAAGAAACATACCTTTGAATTTATCCCAGTTGAGAGCATCAATCTCATCTGCATCCCTCATTTTGTTAACCATCGACCACCACTGATCTGCTTCACCCTCCAAATGGTAAATATTAAGACTAAACTTTTGATTGTCTGAACACCCCATTACATAGAAAACCATCTCTAGTGATTTAATCCACCCTTCATCTAGCATAGGGTCAGATGATCCTCTAAATGATGGGGGATGTTTCCCCATGAAATGTTCCACCACCGACATGTTCCTCTGCGGCTGATCTGGCTGATCTCAAGCATGGATACCACCACCATTTATCGCTTGAGTCAACTGCACCATTACTGCAACAAACTGTTCAGTTCCAATTCCAAAAATCTTAGGATGCTGATTCGGAAGGTCATTTCCTTTTGTATGCCTTCCTAGAACTACTTCCATGTTTCCTTGGCAGAAAACCATTCTGAACAAACATTTTTTAGATGAAGCAACATGGTAATATTCAAATGCTTTATCATTTCAATTTGACCATAAAAAAATATTTTTGGATAATCATTTAATATAATTCAAACTTATAAATTTATCTAAACCGACCTCTGATACCAACTATAAGGCCCTAGCCTTAAACATTACTTAATCTTGAGTTACTTCAAGAATACACGTGGAAGATCTTTTCAGGTTTAGAGTTTTAGATAATTAGATCATAAAACATGCATTATATTCCACATTTAAACAAAGTGGTTATATAAAAGATAGTACTCATTTTCCCCATCCACGGAAACATATTAAAAAAACATGGATTCTTTCTTGACACTTCCTTGACACTATCATCACGTCATGTAACTTTCCCTTGACATGTGAAAAACATTTCATAAACGTGGGATGATAATAAAAAGCTCAGTAAGGGATATAAATGTATGAAATGAAAACATTAGTCCATGTATGAAATCATTATTTACTCATAAAACAAAAGCATTTTAACATACCTCATCAAATCATGAATAAAACATAGAAATCATAAGATTTATGAATAACTCAAAGAAAACATAAGACATAAAGGTAACTTGAGGCATTCATAACATTCTTACGTAGGGAGTAACCCTCATGAGTACGTTTGGAATACCCATCACAGTAGATTCCATAAATATCTTGGGAGAAACCTTAACATTTAACCCCTTCGCGTTACCCAATGCATTGGAGAGCTGTATCAGGCTCACCCGCCCAATGTTTATCACAAACCCACCGTCTTCATAACAATGCCCAAGAACCTTAAAATAATCGTATCACATAGAACATGCATAAAGGAAACATAACATTTCCACATTTCAATCACAAGATATCAATACAACAGATTGATATAATAAAAACATTATGAAAAACATTTTCAATACCAAAATAAAAGAAAATTAAAGCATGGTACTTATTTTTTATTTAAAAAGGTTATGGCTTGTAGAGGTAGTCGGAACTCAAATAATGGTCACGGTGGCGGACAAGTTGTTGTCGCCGTATACATATGAAAAAAATACCTTTTGTTGTCTAGTGAAACGCTTCATATAAAAAGATTTCTTTTGAATAAATGTAAAATTCAAAGGGGTTTATACACCGTATAAAAGAATGTTGTTTATAAAACAAAATATGCCTCAATGAAAGGAGATTGAGATGATGTCCCATACCTCGGGTCCGACATGACTCGATCGTTCTTTAACATCCTGAATAATAATCTTGAGTTAATTTATACTTGCTTAAGAACCTTTTTCAAGTTCATTATTCCTTTTATATCACTTATTAACATGTTATGACCACTATGTAATCATTTATGTTAATAATGGTCGTTTTGTCGATCATTGGTACTTGAGTCAAAAATAAACTCTTTATAATTACAAGTTGTTCATGTGGTAAAATATACATTATATCTAGAATTATATTCATGATTCAGATATCCTATATATCATATATATCCATTATATACATTCATTTATAATATTACATAACATTTATAGGTAAGAAATTAAATGCACCGTTCACGGAGATGGTAAGTCGTACGTACGCATGAACGCTACTTTAATTTCCATTTCCTATTTAATGGAATTGAATCATAATGATATAATGGTATATTATTATTATAGTATAATATCCTATATAATATCATTAACTCCATCGTTTATATTTCCCACATATGGCATTAACGAATCAAATCACTTTGAGGGGCGGTAGTCCGCACTTCCTAAAATGAAGATATCGCGTTTACCCATAATGGAAACCATAAAAGAATGACATAAATGAAAAATATAGAATCTTAAGGAAAACATAAACATATTATATATCATATATAAATATAGTGACATCTTAATGGCCACCTCTAAAGGTGATAAAAGAATATTGGACAATCATTGTTTCGTGAGGCAGAAATTCGCCATCCACAGAAACAGTATGTTCCTTAGCCATTAGACGTAGGTGTGTGTAAGTGAAGCTCGGATCCTTCTTATAACAACATCCTCATATATTGAAGATACTATTATTGTTACAAAAGAATGTAATAAAAAGAGTTTAGCGGGTTGGAGAAGCAAAATAAAACAAAAGAACATTAGAGGAGACTTTACATTTAAATCGGGTAACTCCTCTTGGTTTGTACCAAAAGGGGTTTTTTAAAGAGCTTTCTGACTAAGGTAAGGATTCTTAATAAATATAGGGATGTGGAGAGATAAAATGATCAGATTTTGGTAAATCCAAAGGCTTGAAATGTGTTTGTAAAGAGGTAGAGGTGGGTACCTTTTATAAGAGGAGATGAGGGAACTCTTGGAATGTTATAAAATGTTACTTTATATCGAAATGTGTTTTGGATTTAAAAGGTCCCACATTGATATATTTTGAGGATAAGGTGATAAGGGTTAGAAATATACTCATACAATAGCTCTTTGACAAGTGTAAGTCTTAGATTTTACATTATATTTTCATTTTATTTAAATTGTTCATTAATGAGGTAATCGCTGCATCATCATGATGTCATAAATAATTTAAATTATTTAATGTCTAAAAATTATAAAAAAAATACTATGATGTAAGAAATCTTTTTATCTTTCCATTTACTATTTATAGTCTAACATATAATTTATTTAGACAAAATTAAAAATATTTTACTCAGGTGATACATTCTTTGTTATATTTAACTTGATTTGGACATTATGATTTGAAATATGTAATCTATTTTACCAAATACCAAACACAGAAATTGCAATAATTAATTGAAAAATTATTCCCGTTGTTAAAACAAATAGCAGGTTTTTTAGAAACAATATCTATGAAAAGTTTGGCAATTATTTATGCCCAATTCCAAAGAGAAATTAATCCCAGTTACCACCATTGGATTACATGGTAAAAATATATTCTATTTACACTTTAAAACAAATAAAAAAGATAATCTGACCATATAATTAAATTAGATTAAAAAGCGGTTTTGATGTAAAATGTAGTGTTTTTCACTATTGAATAAAAAAATGAACATGGCCAGAAAAATACCAAAGATTTATCCAAAGTAAATTTCAATGTCCCAATAATAAAGAATAAGTTTATTTTGAAAAATATAACTTATTAAAATGTCAAAATATAGATTTAAAAATGGTTCGCCATTAAAAGGCGGAAAAACAATCTTTTAAAAATATTAGAGAATTCTATGCTTAAGATTATATTTATTCTCGTTTTAAGCCTCTAAAACACTATCTAATTCATAAATAGGCATAGATTAGAATATCTATTATTCATTACTTACCTAGTATTTTATAGAAAGATAATACTATGTTGCGTATAGTGCAAGCTAATCTTGGTGTAGCGTTCGACACAATACATCAAAGAAATTTAAATAATCTATCTCATAAAATCATAGGGTTTTACCGAATATCATTAAACGATACATAAAGTATCATGAATAGAAAAAACATGTTATTACTTGTCAATGGGTTTTTATATACACCTAATACAAGAAGAGAGGTGTATAAAATAATTGTATATCTCAAAGAAGAAAAATAGGGAAAAATACCCTTTACTGATATGTTATCTTTTGAAAAATAATCACTATGCAATAGAGGTACTAAAATTGATATTAAAATTATAATAATTTTAAATGTATTCATAATAAAATAAATTCAAGTCAATTATATACACAAAAGAAAATAATTTTGTGGTCTATATGTCATTTTTATCACAGAAAATAAAATAGTGATGGAAATCTGTTACCTTTTGTCTTGACCTACATCATATATGCTAAAAGATATTTTATAATAAATAAAAATTTACTATAAATATATTAATGAAAAATATTTATATATCTCATAAAATATAGGATTCTAATGACATTTTATTACTATTTTATTAACAATTCAATGTTAAAGTTATGTTTTAGGTAATAGCTTCTTTTTTCATAAATGTTTTGATTTTCAATTTTTTTCCTTTTAGATTCACCAGGATTTTATTGTATCCATAATTTTAACTATGATATAAATATCATTTATATTTATTAAATTTTAATTTATGGTAGTGCCTAAAATTTAGTGATAGAGAATTAAATACATAATTTATGGAGAATATATGACATACATATACACTAATTGTGTTTCAATTTTCTTGTTAAATTGAATAAAATATATTTGAATGATATATTATAATGATATATTCATCATTATCTCGCATATATATATATATATAATATTTTCATTAAAAATACATATTAGCATACATATAATGTTTGAATGAATCACATTGCTTCGCAAGGTAGTAGTCTTCCATACACATGAGAGACGTTATAATATTCTTAGAAAATAAAGAGTATGACGGTTTGTGTGATATATTAATTATATAAGTAAAATAATATAATTAATATCATGTGTATATATATATCATATATCCATAAATATATGAATCCCTTAGAGGTTGTAATGAAAAAATTAATGACATATTTTCAAGAGGTGGTAGTCTTCCATACACATGAATGATTATTTCATAACCTTTTTAATGGATGAACAGATGGTTTTTGTAAATGACTATAACAAAAAAATATCTCATTATATGGAATATAATGAGCTTATTTTATCAGCATGGTATAATTACAATTTAAGTAGGTAGAGAATGAAATTAAAAGAAACTATCACTGGATAAGGTTACCTCTTCTCCGAGTATACTCTTTTAGTCAGAACTAGAAGAGAAACTTGGTTGACATTATATATAAAATAAGTATTCATGTATGTGTGGAGGGAATTTGGGATGTTATTTTTTCAAGTTTGGGTTGACTCAAATGGAATTATATTTGTGAAGAAGTGAGGAGCGTAAGTTCAATTTTATAATTAATGATGAGATGCATTTCTTAATGTATTAAAACGAATTAAACAATTAGAGTTCACAATCACCATGTTCAGCCCCAATGTTTTTAATAATCGATTTTATGGAGGATATTTTTGGCACACACATATTCAAAACCCAAAAAGACTGGTTTTAAACATTTTGTTACTTAATATGTATTTTTTCATAATTTTACCATTTTTTTTCTTCATTATAGTAACTGGACTTTTAATCTAGGTGTTATATCAATTAAGATTAAAATAAAACAATCCGTAGTAGATAATATAAAACCACATATTATTAATATGAAATATAATTTAAACACTATAATCGTATTTGGGTTTAAATTTAATTTGAACACAAGGACATGTAACATGAAAAAAATCATTTACCCATAATATAACTAACAATGTTTTTACTATTTAAGGTCAAATATAGTAACAATAAAAGAAAAAATTGTCTTATTAATGTTCCATATTTTTTATTTAATAACATTTAAAATTCACTTGGAATAAGATATGATTGTTAGTAATTTTAAAACATTTTATAAAATAACACGTATTATAAAATAAAATCAATGTCAATTTTTGACATTATTCATTTGATTTGAATTTAAAACTAGCAAGAATGTGAAGGAATTATAATATATTAATTCAATATCATTATAAAATTATATGTTAATATAAAAAATTATTGCAACAAAATAATTCATTAAATTTACAATTATTTTAATATTTCTATTGTCACTCCCTAACGCAAGAATCCCAGAGCCGATGAATTAATTTATTACAATGGCATGAGTACAAGGATTAAAATAGGAAATTACCGATAAATTAAGTAGTATTTAAGAACTAGATACATAAATGGTTCCCTTATGACACTGGTAAAACATAAAACATAAGATAGGAAAATAATTTCAATCATTGAACTTAATTAAACATTTCATCTTCATAACCTACGGAAAATAGAAAATATAGATGGTTGAGTTACAATGATAAGTAAGAGTTAGTAAGAAGGAATAAATAATAAATTAATGAGTGTAGATCAACATGGAATGGTAAATAACAAAGAAAATAGCCATTTAAATTAATAGATAAGACAAAAACAATAAGACAAATTTGATAATAGAAAAAAAATCCATTGAAAGAATAAACTAATAATGAAATGAATCTATAGATTTGTAAAAAAATCTAACAGATAATAATAATAAATAAATTCTCAATAATGTAAAATCATAATTATTGGATGTCATGTATCTGGAACATGAACCACTAACATCAAAACCTTTCAGAAAACTATTTATGTATGTGGCTAGAGACCCATCTATTCTTCTTTGTAAAAAAATGAATGTATTTTTTTGAACTAAAATAATCTCATGAGACTATAGATCCATCATTGGGAAAACATTAAATTGTCTCCAATGTGTTGTGAATTCATTTACTATTCACCACCACATGTCTTCATTGTCCAAAACATGACTCAAATCTCAAATAATCAATATAATTATTAAAAATGGTGGCATTCAATCAAAAATCCATATTGAATAAATATTAAAGAATAATAAATAATTCCTCTCTGTTGGAAATGTAAAAATAGGTTTGTTGAATTTGAGGAATGAAAATTCCATTGAATTATCATCAGAATCATTCTTAAGGAAAATAACCTTTAAACATTACAAAGCGACCCATACCACTTTCAAATATTTGGATCATAATACCTATTAAGAAATAAAATCTAATAGATCTTATAATATAATTATAATACAATGAATAATTATAAAACATATGAAAGGGATGCACGTACATAATATAAAACAAACTAAGTGCATAACCACAAATTAGTCTCAGGGAATGTAAATTGATATGATGTATACTACCACTTTGTATTCATTTATTTAAATGTTCGCACATTTATAAAATAAAAAACATTCCATGAAAATAACATTGTAAACTTGTAATGAAGGATTAAAAAATTACTTATTCTTAATAGTTGGAAATCCCATTCATGATATAAAAGTTAAAAAACATTACTCTAACATTTCTAATAATATTTATAATTTACCTTGTTTTGGAAAATGATATAAATATTTCTTTTAAATAATTTCATAAAAAGTAAAAAAGCGGCATAAATTAATTTGAAAATTAATTATATAATATTAAATAATTTTTGGAAAAATTATTAGAAGACACTAACGTGGAAGAGAATTCTTTCCTAGTGGAGACTTAAAGATAAACTATCTTGAATAAATATGAGATTATAAAATAAACCCTTACCACTTTATAATACATAGAATCATATTTACATGAAAGAATAAAATTCTTTTGATATTAAAATACTATAATATTCATAATTATATTCATAAAATATATTTTTGGGAATAATATACACCACATAAAAGAAACTTGTAGTGTATAAGGTACGAGTTTGAGAAAAATAAATGTGAGACAAATATCCCTTACCTCACACATCCTTATAAATTGTACAAGATTTTTTCACCTATATAATGGATTAAATAATTATATTAATATATATTATAACCATGTAAATATTTATCATATCATATATTCTCTTCTTATATTATTTTATCACCCATTTTTTATTTATCATTCATCACTATCGTTATTTTTTCTATTAATTACCATTTTTCTTGAGTATTCATGGGATTATTATTTTTTCCCCTTATTAATTAGATCATGATTTGATAATCTTAATAACATAAAAATTGATATAAATATCATATATATACTTAGTTAGTATATAATTATTATAATCCATCAACATTTGGATTTATGCACCATTCATTTAGATAGTAAGCTACGCATAAACCTGAGTGATACTTTCATTTCATTTCCATATTAATAGAATTAAAATTTAATGATATATATTTATATTGTAATTATAATATCATATTAATTTCAAATATTTCATAAATGTATTGGAAGAATGAGAGGGTATGGAAGCCACCATCAGGACCAGGCATCATGCAGCTTTGTACGAGGCAATGATAGCCGATCAGAAATGCAAGGTGGTGAGCTAGGTGATCAATGACGCAGAAGCTGGGGAGGGTCAGTTCAAGTGGGAAAGGCCTACGAGTTATGTATTGGACATGGTATGCCTCTGGGCCTTCGGGTCATGTATTGTGAGTCAGCCAGGCCTTGTGCCTTGGGCCTACAGGTCATGTAGAGGTTCCCATTCAATCTTTAAAAGGGATTATTCATAATAAAAAAATAAGGCCTTCGGGCCATTCAGGGATTATATATTATATGTATAGTTTTAAATAATCACATCGCTTTGAAGAGGTGGTAGTCCATAGTTCCACAAGTTATGTTATCATATTTACACGAAATATAACGAATGAAGGTATGTGTTAAATAAATACTAAATAAATATTAATAAAACATATATATCATATATCTAATATAAAAAAATCTTTTATATCATAACAAACAAACATGAGAAATGGGAAATGAAAAATAAAGGACATCATTTTTTGTGGTGGTAGTTCACCGTACAAAAATGGTAAATTCATTACCAATTTTATGGACATGTTGGTAGGTGTAGTTAGAGAAATTTACATAGTAACATATCAATTTATTTAGGATAGATTTTTTATTATAATATTGAATAATAATAAATGAATCTGTAGGGAATGAAATTAAAATTATTGATTGTTGTAGAATTTTATCTCTTTTTTGGGTAACTCCTATTGGTTTATACCAAATACATTCCTTGGATTGATTTATTCCCAAAGTAATGTTCATAGTATTAGTTGAGAGAAGTTTTGAACTTATTTTATCATAACTTTGTCAGGATCAATCCTAAAAGTATTTTGAGTAAGTGGGGGAAAAGTTATTAACTTATAATTGAGGTGAGTGGCACATTTGGAAACTCTCAAAACATTAAAGTAATATAAATTGTTTATTAATTAAAAATATCTCAATGGAGAATTATTTATAAGATAAGATGTTTATGGTTCAAAATAATATCATAAAATATTTGTTATAGATGTTTTAGTTAGACTGTTACTCGTATCTTTTTTTGTCTATTAGTTATATTCTTTAACTCTTACTATGACAACTTGAATTCTTACACATTAAGGGTTAATATAGTTAATTTAAAATACCAAAAAAAACTATAAATGAATAATTTTAAATAAAATTAACTTTATCAAAATAATTTTTCCTAAGTTTAAATTTTTATGAATTTTATATCTTCTAATAAAATTATATTTATTCTAAAATAACATTAATGTCAATTTTTACACTATTCTGTTCATTACTTTTGAAAAAATAGAAAAAGAATACATAATGCCAAAACGAAACATTTAATAAATCTCTAATTTTTTTATTTCATATATAAAATTAGTTTATAACATTAATATTATGAAATTATTTTATTAATATATTTATAAAAGTTATTTGATACATCCATTAATTAAACAATTACTTCACCATCATTGTGAAAGGCTTAAATTAAACTATTTTTTCCTAAAATTTTAAAATGCATTGTCATGATAAAGATAAATACTTTATTGTTATAATTAATATATTATTTTTTAGAATATTTTCATAATAACTATATATAAAAATATAATACTTTCTAAAAACATGAGTGAGACATATTAGAATTCCCTTCAATAAAATACGAAAAAAAATGATTAAAGTAATCCATGTGGCTCCATGAGGCCTCAAAATCATACAAAGAATTATTTTTGTTATAATTAAATCATTAAATATAATTATGGCTAGTTTTATTTATGTTTTCTCGTATTTAAAATATTATTTTTACCAGTAATTACTCAATTTACCTTTAACAATGTTAATAAAAATTATTAATGTTATTATTCACACAATCCAAAAATAAATGAAAACTATTTAAATAATTTGGACCAAATTTTTCCAAATATAGAATCCAATTTTCAATATTCAAAAAACATAAGGTGTAGTAATTAATTTGAAATTAATCTCTTTAATGAACAAGAATATAAGTTTTTAATGTGGAAATGTTCAAATGATTGAAATGTTTTTTGTTTAAATTTATTATTAAATTATTTACAATGACATTATTTAAATTAAATTATAAAAAATTGATCGAATTATAATTTGAACCTAATTTAAAATATAATTTAACCGTACAAATTATTTAGACAATAAATATGTTTTCTTTTATAATAATAGTTTTTATCATTTTCATCAAAACATGAAACTTATCATAAAAATAGAAAAAAATTAAAAGTAATTTTTTAGATTAATATTTAAAATAATAAGTTTATTTTTTAAAAAATAAAATATTTAAAAGTGTCAGAAATTTACTTTCAAATAGGATCCCCATGGAATGTTTATAAAACATATTTTTTAGAAATATTGGTGTTAATTCATAAAATTGGATTGGTTCTTATCTTATACCAAATAAATCTATTTTATGAGTGTAAAAAATATTTTATTGATTATTTGTTACATTAATAAAATTCAATCATTTTTATTCATTTAATTTATTAATATAAAAAATTATATTGAGCTTAAAAAATACATCTTTATAAAAGAATTTCTAATATATGCAGTCTATTTCTATATTCATTTCTAATTCATTTGTAACTAATTAATTCAAATACCAATTTTTCATAAGTTAAGAAATAGTATTCATAAACACCAAATTAATGACATTTTTATGTGTTAATATATAGACTTATAATATTATAAAAATATAGTTTTGTTCAATAAAACATTGCTTTGAGTGTAATTCAAGCCAACTCATTATTGAATGCAACATAATTATAACATAGTGATGTGTATAAACAAATCTATAAAAAAGTTAACTTATTCAAAAATAAAAATATTTTAATATCTTTGGGTGTTATATTTGGTATCATTTATTTTATTTTTCTAATAACTAAATAATTACTAAGTTGATGTTTCTTAAGAATTTAATGTCATTTTTTAACTCTATAAATAATAAAAAAATTATCATGATAAAAATATTTAATTATATTTCAAAATAATAAATATATCCAATAATTTTTTTAATACCAATACTTTATTGATATTAAAAAAATTGAAGGTTATTTTTCTATATTTTTCATCCCAATAAAAATTACATTGGTCATATTCTTGGAAAAGTGTCTAACATTCTCATAAAAATCATTCCTAAGGTTGTAAGGGTTGCAAAGGGATATATATTTTGTGTTTGTAAAATTGATAGGCAATTTTAAACCATATCTTCTTATTTCAACGACGTGGTAAACCAATTTTTAACTTAACCCTGATTATTGAATTTTTGGAAACCATCACTATTTATAATGGTCAAAGTTAGTTGAACTTATTAGGAAGTATAAATATTACTATTTAAAAATATTGAATCTATTTATTCAAATTATATTCAATGATGTGAAAAAATTTAACTTAATATTAATCCCACATATGAAACGAGAAAGCGTGTTTTAAATAAAAAATTTTAAAAATATTAAAAAGTTCTTTTTATCAAAATTCAATTTAAAAATCAGTCAAATGTCCAAAATTAAATTTATTTATCTATAAGTGATCTAATTTAAAAATAAACTAATATATAATTTAATTTAACTTCATAAATAATTTAAATGAAAAGAATTTTTTAATAAAAAATTAACATTTTTCACTATTTTTTAAAAATAAATATTTTATGAAAATTAAAAAATATTGACTAAAATTTAAATTTCAATCATTGAAATCATTTTGAAGAAAAAGTGATAAAGCATACATGAATCCAAAACTTAAGACAATAAAAACACCCTGGTACAATTGTTTAACTCCAAAAACACCAAGCCTACATAGAGAGACCCTGCCTTGCATCAAAAAAAAAGATCAGTCGCCTTCTACTCTTCACTATCGGCTAAATATCCTACACATGATTTCATAGGCCTTGAACCGATGGAAAATCCATACCCTCTCAAACATCTGATTCCAGAGTGAATACCAGAGGAAAACTAACTTCTCTAAACCCCATCAAGAGAAAAACCATGTAACATTAGATGCAACGACCCTTAAACCTAGAACAAAATGGCCACAAAGATCATTCCACCAATTCAAAGAATTAAAACAACAACTCCACCAATTTATAACATTCAAAAATATTATCAAAAACACCAAATGAGATCTATGAGAAGTCAAATTGCATACCCCCAGTTTATTCACAACACCTCCATTAGAAAATATTTACCACAAGCTATTTTTGATATTATTATTCAAATATTATGTTTATTTTGTCAAATAGATTTTAAAAATCTGTCTAAAAATCATTATATAATTTTTCACAATAATAAATTAATTTTTCTTTCAGGAAATATAATTTTTGAAACATATAAATACCTTTATAAAAAATCAGTACTTTATTAATAATATGTTCTCTTTATATGAAACCATTATAATTTATATTTAAATATTAGTAATTAATATTCATTTTTTTATGTTTATTAGGCTATAACATTTTTGTTTGACTAATATTAATAATATATTATATATTTTATTAAACCTTATTGTTGTGTGTATCACAATGTAAACTCGGTGGTATATATAACACACTATTAACATGGTGTTGTGTGTAATTACTAATAAATTCATTTTTTCATAAAAATATTCTAAAACTAGATGTTTCATATAAGTCGTAATATCAAAGCGATTGAATCTATTTTAAATATATAAATTTCCCAAAACCTTGGGGTCTTCCATTATAAACCCCTTAAAATGAATTTATATCTAAAAAATTCATCTTGGTGATCAATCATTTATCATTTAAAAATTTCATCCTATAAACCCACATTTTTCAAATGAATAATTAATCTTCTCTTCAAAATAAAAATTTTGAAATATAAAAAGGTAACTAATGTTACACATAAAAAGGTTTTGGAATAAGAAAATATAGGTGAGAAGGGATGATTTTAATATATTAGATACGTATAAATAATTATATAGAGTTATAGATGTCATAGATCATAAGAATATGGGTGATCTAGATAATTTAAACTTCCACAAAACTATCAATATGTGATGAGGTAAGGGACTAGTTTATTCATTAGAAATGATGGGGCTAGGATAACCTTTTTGTTTCAATTTTTTTTCCTATAGTCGAAGAATTTTAATTAGAGTATATACTTACATGATTTCATCCAATTTAATAAGTGTAATATAACACATTGGTTATTAATTGTTCAGTTTACACTTCAATCTTAGTCACAAAACATAAGGTTGAATTTTTTAGTCTCGAAGCTCTGAAAATTCAAATTATTTAAAAATTTAATGATAATTAATTTTTTTCCATCTCATAAAAACAAAATTTTTATCACAAGATATGAAATACGCATAAATAAATACCACATTTTCTTATCTCTAGTAATCCTCAATGATCATCTATTTAAATACATCATGATAAATCATAAATATTTTAACTTTTTCAAAATTATATTCCCTGGGAGTGTCAAATTATATGTATAGAAAGGCCAATTGTCATGCCCATGGTGACGATCGAGTCTCGAACAAAAAATATTTTCATATTTATTAACACTAAATTACATTTTTCTATATACACATCCACTTTTCATTTATAATCATGGATTTAATATCTTGGATACCACTTGCTCTATTATTTTTCCAAAACATAATGAAATTTTAAGATACTTGGACTCATCCAAATATATAACATAGAGACATATATAGTTATAAATATTATTATAAATCTATAGAAAATTGTATCAACCAAGCTTCCAAATGTTTAATATTCTTATTCTCAGATACCAAATATTGAGACCTAGGATATTCATACATATATAATAAATCATTTTAGATTAATATTTCATACAATAAAAAAAATACATTCCTGAAAACCATAATAGTTTATTGTCATTGGAAAAATAGTACAAACTCATCTAAATAGTGATAGATTTTCAATGTTTCCCAACCTGATTTTCACATTTAGTAATCATAATAGATGAAACCTACAAAAAACCTTTCGATATAACATTGGAAAAGGAAACATAATTATGTATTTTCAATGTTGTTCATTTTTGGTAAACAAGGGATGAAAATAATCATATCATGATCATAAGGATAAAAGAATGTATGAATAATGTATTAATACCATTCCCTACATATCATCGATCATAAATAGAGGCCAAGGAATAAATTGTGTCCTTTAAAAATTCAAGAATATTAAGGTAATTAATGAACATGTGTCCTTAGATCATAACATTGTCATAAGACATAGAATTATGGTATACACATAAGCATATAATATCATTTACATTGTATCTTAGGCTTATTTAGAAACAAATTTTGTTACACCATGTGGGGAAATACCTCATAGGTGGGATAAATCCCTCTCCCTAGTGGTATTACATTCCTCATATTGAAGTTTCATCACTATCCACTCCATCATCGTTGTAATGGTTCACTCCTAAGACCTACCTCCGAGACAAATATAATTACTGAACCAGATTCACACCTCATTTATTTCCTCTCTATCTCAAAAGATTTAAATCGTTACCCAATTAATTGTACAAGGATAGAAGTAAATTCTATATTTGGTTATAACACAACCACTTTCCATTGTTATAATATAACCACCATACAATGTTATAATGCGGCCAACTTCCTTGTTTATAACATAATCACTTTACTTGGTTATAATTTAACCACCATCATGTAATGAAAATAATACATGTGTTCCAAAAAATGAGAAAAAATTACTCATATCATAAATGATCAAAAAAATTAGTTTCATAAATTTCATTATAAAAATACATGTGTAAATTAAAGAGGTTTCATAACTAGTTCATTATTTCATCAATGCATTGCCCAGAGAACAAAAGTATGTTTCATAAGTATTTATCATTGTATGACTCGTGGAAGAGAAACATAAGATATAAAAATCTTATCATTATTAATATAAACTATTAAAATAATTATTAAGTATTATATCTGATGATAATATCCGTATTTTACCATAATAAACTTCAAAGTATAAGATCTTATAAAGATAATTATTTTGAAATGAAATCCAAGGAAACGTTTGTTGAGGAAACTAAACATTCTTTGAAAATAAATTTGGTAAAACAAAATTCTTCTAAAATATTTTTCAGTAAATATAACGTCAAGATCATATAATTAAATATTTAATTTAAATAATGATCATGATGGTGTAAATTTTCATTCATACAATACACATTAAAACAAATACCCCTTTCACATTTTCTGTAAAATCCAAACATTCAATATTTTTTAAAATGACGTGAAGATTTATTTTAAAACATTTTTAAAAAAATAAAACATCGGTAAAAATATATTATAATTTTCATTAATTAAAATTAACAAATTCTGAAAAACTTTTTTCTTGGAAAACTTTTTTTTGTATGAAATTGGAATTTAGAATGAATAGAGAAATAATATCATATTTTTTATCAAATTTTTAACTACTAAAGTCTGTAAAAATTGTAATATTTAATAAAAATATTGTTAATATACATAAATAATAAAATTTTATATTATCTTAAGATATTTATCATAATATTGTTTTATATGAAACATAATAATAAACAATCCCAATAAATAATGAAATTGTATCACAAATCATTACCACTTTGGTAACTCTGAATTCAAAACCCCATGAATGAATGTCATTAAATGAAACATAAAATATCCAAAGTATAAATAAATTCATGATATTATATGTCAATGGTTCTGTATATACACCTCATAATAAAAGATAGTTGTGAAACCTAATCAAATATCTCAAAGATAGAAAATTGAGACAAAATACCTTATCATTTTGGTATCTTATTAAACATAAACACCATTAAATAAAAATAAAACAATTAAATTTAAATTACAATAATGTTAAGTATAATCATTATAGAATAAACTAATGTTATATATATACAATAAATAAAAGCAAAAAGTGGTGAATATGAAAATTTTTAAACATAAAATAAAAGATAGAGAGAAATCCTTTACCTTTTGTCTTGAAAACAATAATACATGTCCCAACCTCAAGTAAAACAAATATAATTTTATTATAAATATATTAGATAAGAATATATAGATTTATCATACCATATATTATTTTATTATTAATTTTTATTACCCTTTAATTAACAATTCTATATTAAAGATACGTTACAGGTAATAACCACATTGTTTTTTATGTATGTTTATATTTATTATTACTTTACTATTTCAATGATCATGATTTATTTATATCCATTATTTTATACATGAAACAAATATCATATAAATTTATTATATACATATTTAGATAAATACAAAATATTTTGTGATAAAAAATGTAATACACCGTTCATGGAGATAGTGGGATGTATATATGAATGAAAATTTTCTCTATTTTCCTATATAATTAAATGAAATAAATTTAATGAATATAATATAATTATATAATAATTTATTTCATTTATATAATATAGTTTCCGTAAAACCCCTTATTACCTTCCCTATAAATCGGGAATGAATCACATCACTTCACGAGGTATTATTATGTCCTATACTCATACTATATTATCATATTCCCACAAAAAGAAGAGAAAGAAGGTCTGTGTGATATAATTATTAAAAAATTTAAATAATAATAATATCATATATAAAAAACCACCAATATATATTTCTTTGATAGGTGGTAATGAAAAGATAAATCACATCTGTTCGTGACACGGTAGCTTTCCGGACACATGAACAATAACATAGTATCATATTTTATGAATGTGAAGATAATTTTAGGTTATTTCCATAATTTTATACCATATATTTATATAGAATATAATGGGGTTATTATATTATCCTGTAATAATATGAAGTTATATTTTTGGATGAATGAACTAAACAAAAACTCTCATTTATGAATGTTACCACTTATTTGGTTATCCTTTTTAGGTTTGAACTAAAATCAATCATAGGATGGTTTTATAAATAAAATAATGATTCTAGGATGAGTTTAAGAATTTTTTGAGGCAATTATTTCAGTTTCCTTCTCGTAAAATCGATTGAGATGTTTGAAGGTGTGAATATATTAATTTACATTTTTTAATTAAGGAGGAGATATATTTTCATAACTACTCAAAATCATAGAATAATTGGAGGTCACTATCACTTCATGTGGAACCAAAATTTATTAATAAATAATTTTATTTATGATATGGTCAAACCACTCCTAAAACACATAACAAAAAAAAATTTATATATGTAGTTCCTAAACATTGATGTTTCCTTACTTTTACCGTTTCGGTTTTTTCTGGGGAAACTAGTCTTTTTAGAATATATATTTTATATGATAAGGATAAAGTAAAATTTTTCTTATTATATAATTTGGAACTTATAATTTTAAAAATGAAATACAATATATCAAAATAAAATCCAATGATTTTTGAAATTTAATTTTAACATAATTTCATGTTACATTATAAAACAATTATACTAACAACACTAAAAGATTGTTTACTATGTAAGGGTCAATATAATAACTATAAAATAACTATTGATCTATAAATATATTATATTTTACATTTAATGACATTTAAAAATATCTTTGAATAATAAATTATTTTTATTAATTTTAAATAATTTAATAAAATATAAATTATTATAAAATAACCGTGATTTCTATTTTAACATGTTTCATTTAATTTGAATTTAAAAATATCAATATAGTGTAGGAATAAGAATATGATATTTACACACATTTATAAAATAATATATTTTTCTAAAAAAGTAAGGAAAGAAATAATTTATTCAAATTAATTTTATTTTATTATTTTTAGAAGAAATAATTTTTTTCTATTAACGAAAGAATTACTATGTTTGTGTTTCTTAAGAATTTAAAGTAAAAATTCTATCTATAAAATTAAAAATTAAATTATCATCCCAAAAAACATTTGTATATTTCAAAATAATATGTATAATTGAACATATGATGTTTTTTTTGTATTCTAGAGATTTGTAGATATTAAAATCAAGGAGGGTTCCATTTTTGACTTTTTCATTAAATAATTTATTATATAGGTCACTATTATATATAGTTTCTCAAAAAATATTAAAACCTACAATATGGTAATAATGGTTGATATGTGTATATAAATTGGGTTTTGAACCATATTTTATGTCAATTAATCACCTATATTCTTAGTTTGACCCCTTGTAAACCCATGTTTACCTTAAACATGGAAATTAAATATGAAAAGTATTCAAATGTCATAAATTTTAATGGTATATTAATCTCACCAACACGACAAGAGAGATAGTTTTTAAAGATAAAATGTTTTCAAGATTACATAGTTTTTATATCTAAATTCAATATGAAATGTATTCCAATGTCACATATTAGTTTAATATAAAAATAATTGATTTAATATTTCTTTTAAAACAATTTGAAATATAACGTATCTATATAAATAATTTAAATGAAAATTGAGATTTAAATTAAAATCCAGTATTTTCACTATTCTTTCAAAAATTAATTATAAGGCCCTAGCCTTAAACATTACATAATCTTGATTTATTACAAGAATACACATTGAAGATATTTTCAGGTTTAGAGTTTTAGAGAATTAGATCATAAAACATGCATTACATTCCACTTCTAAACTAGGTGGTTATAATAAAGACATTATTCACTCTTCTTATTAAAGGAAACATATTTAAAATAAAACATGGATTGTTTCTTGACACTTACTTGACACTATAATCCCATCATGTACCTTTCCCATGACCTGTGAAAAACATTTCAAAAACTTGGGATGAGCATAAAAAGCTCAGTAAGGGATATAAAAAAATGGATAGGAAACATTATTCCATGTATACATAAGAATTAATGAAAACATATTTTACTCATAAAACATAAGCACTTTAACATAACTCATCAAATCATGAATAAATCAGTGAAATCATAATACATAAAGGTCGCTTGAGGCATTCATAACATTCTTACGTAGGGAGTAACCCTCATGGTTACGTTTTGAATACCTATCACAGTATATTCCCTAAATCTCTTCGGAGAAACCTTAGAGTTTAACCCCTTCACATTACCCAGTGCATTTGAGAGTTATATCGTGCTCACCCGCCCATATTTTATCACGGAACCACTCGTCTTCGTAAACAATGCCCAAGAACCATAACATAATCGTATCACATAAAACATGCATAAAGAAAACATAACATTTCCACATTTTAATCACATGATATCAATAACACATTGATATAATAAAATCATTATCAAAACCATTTTCAATAACAAAATAAAAGAAAAGTAAAACATGGTATTTATTTTTCATTTAAAAAAACTTATGGCTTGTAGTGGAAGCCAAAACTCAAATAATGGTCACGGCTGTGGAGAAGTCATTGTTGCCGCATAAGTACGACAAAAACATTACCTTTTATCATTTAGTAAAATGATTTGTATAAAAATGTTTCCATTTAAATAAATTTAAAATTCAAAGAGTTTTATACACCCTATAAAAGAAGGTTGTGTATAAAACAAAATATTCCTCAATGAAAGGAGATTGAGACGAAGTCCCATACCTCGTGTCTTACTTGACTCAATTGTTATTTAATCTCCTGAATAATAAACTTCAGTTAATATCTACTTTCTTAAGAACCTTTTTCAAGTTCATTATTCAATTTATATCTCTTATTACCTTGTTATTAACACTATTTAATTATTTAAGTTAATAATGGTCATTTTGTCGATCATTGGTACTTGAGTCAAAAATAAACTCGTTATGATTACAAGTTGTTCATGTGGTAAAATATCCATTATATACAGAATTATATTCATTATTTAGATATCATTTATAACATATATATCAAGTATATTCATGAATTTATAATATTACATAACATTTAAGGGTAAGAAATGAAATTCACCGTTCATGGAGACGGTAAGCCGTACGTATGCATGAACGCTGCTTTCATTTGTATTTCATATTTAATGGAATGAAATCATAATGATATAAATTTATATTATAATTCTAGTATAATATCATATATAATATCATTAACTCCATCCTTTATACATCCCACATATGGCATTAACGAATCAAATCACTTTGAGGTGGCGGTAGTCCACACTTCCTAAAATGAAGATATCGTGTTAACCCATAATGGAAACCATAAAATAATTCCATAATTGAAAAATAAATAATCATAAGGAAAACATAAACATAATACATATCATATATAAATATAGTGACATGCTAATTTCCTCCATGAAAGGTGTTAATAGAATATTGAACAATCATCGTTTCGTGAGGCAGAAATTCCACATCCAGAGAAATAGTATGTTCTATAACCATTAGACGAATGTGTGTGATATTTTAGCTCGAATACTTCTCATAAAAACATCCTAGTATATTTAAGATACTGGTTTTGTTAAAAAAGAAAGGAGTAAAAAGAGTTTAGGTGGTTGGAGAAGCAAAATAAAACAAAAGAATACAAGTGAAGACATTACCTTTATATCAGGTTACTCGTCTTGGTTTGAACCAAAAGGGTTTCTTGAAGAGCTTTCTTCTTTTGGTAAGGATTCTATGATTAATAGAGGGATGTGGAGACGTAAAATGAGTAGAGTTTGGCTGAGCCAATGGCTTGAGAGGTGTGGTTAAGGAGGTAGAGGTGGGGTCCTTTTAAAAGAGGGAGGAGGGGAACTCTTTGAAAGACAAGATATTTTACTTTATATTAATCTGAGTTTCGGATTTTAAAGGTCCCACATTGATATATTTCAAAGATAAGGTGATAAGGGTTCGAAATATACTCATCCAATAGATATGTCACAAGTGTAAGTCTTATATTTTACATTATCCTTTCATTTTATTTAAATCGTTCATTAATGTGGTAATCGGTTCTTCATCATGGAGTCAAAAAACATTTAATTTATTTAATGTCTAAAAATTATAAAAAAATACTATGATGTAGGAAATATTATTAGCATTAAAATTAATATTTATATCCTAAAGATCATTTATCTAGACAAAATTAAAATTGATTTACTTAGGTGTTACATACATTTGTGATATTCTCCTTTCTTTAAAAATAAAATGATAATGTGTCATTATCACCCAAATGTGATTGCATGGGGTCCCTAAGTTTGGCACAAGGCATCCCATGGTCGTCCATGACACAAACAGTAGCATTAGGACACATTTTGGGTTAATTTTTTATTATTATGATATTATTTTATTACCCTTAACTACCCGATTACTAATTAATCATTATAATTAAAGATAATTACCGTTGTTACTATTCATAATGTCCAAAAACAAAAGAGTATTAATTACATAAATTCGACCTTATGATTACAAATATGGAATCTATTTTACCAAATTCCAAACACAGAAATTTCAATAATTAATATAAAAATTATTCCCGTTGTCAAAACAAATCGCGGGTTTTTTTGAAACAATATCTATGAAATGTTAGGCACCTGTATATGCCCAATTCCAAAGTGAAATTAATAATAATGACAACCATTGGATTAAATAGTAAAAATATATTCTATTTACACTTTAAAACAAATTAAAAAGATAATCTATCCATATAATTAAATTAGATGAAAAAGCAGTTTTGAAGTAAAATGCAGTATTTTTCACTATTCATTATAAAATGAACATTATCAGAAAAATACCAAAAAATTATCCAAAGTAAATTTAAATGTCCCAATACGAAAGAATAAGTTTATTTTGACAAATAGATCTTATAAAATTGTCATAATATAGATTTAAAAATGGTTCTCCATCAAAGGGCGGTAAAAAATTATTTAAAAATATTAGAGAATCCAATGCTTAAGATTGGATTTATTCTCATTTTAAGCCTCTAAAACACTATCAAAATCATAAATAGACGTAGATATGAAAATAAATAATTCTATACTTACTTGGGATGTTACATCCTTCCCCCTTTTGATAATTGCATCCCCACAATTTATTTACTTATTAAATAAGTTGGGGTATTTATCCCTCGTGGCATTTTCAGATTCCCATGTTGCCTCTTAAATCATGTGGTTTTTCCAAAAAACCATTACTTGATGAATAACCTTATTCCGTAACACTTGCTCCATCTGGTTAAGAATTTGGACTGGTTGTTCCTCATAATATAGGTTCTCTTCCAACTGAACTACCTCTGGACTCAAAACATGAGATGGATCTTGCATGTACTTCCTTAACATTGAAACATGAAAAACATTGTGTACCAGAGATAAACTCGGTGGTAAAGCCACTCGGTATGAAACTGATCCAACTCTCTCCAGAATTTCTTACGGTCCAATGAACCTTGGAATTATCTTTCCTTTCTTAACAAATCGCATCACACTTTTCCATGGTGAAACTTTGAGGGAGACATGATCACCTACCTCAAAAGAGAGATCTTTCCTCCAGTTGTCCGCATAACTTTTCTTCCTACTCTAAGCAATTCTCATGTGTTTTTGTATAAGCTGAACTTTTTCTGCCAACTCTTCTACCAATTATGGTCCCATGAACTTCCTTTCACCCACATTATCCAAAAAAGCTAGAGTCCGACACTGCTTCCCATATAATGCCTCAAATGGTGCCATTTGTATACTAGAATGAAAACTGTTATTATAAGAAAACACAACCAAAGAAATATATTAGTCCCAACTTCCCTAATTATCCATCGAAAAAGCACATAGCATATCCCCCTGTGCCTGAATTGTTCGTTCTGACTACCCATCTGATTGAGGATAAAAAGTTGTCCTAAAATTTAATTAAGTACCCAACGACTTCTGAAGGCCTATCCCAAAGTTTGAAGTAAACATGGGGTCACGATCAGATACAATGGAGAAGGGAAATCCATGTAACCTGAATATATCTTTAAGATACAAATGATAAAGTTGATCTAGTGAAAAAATATCTCGTATAGAAAGGAAATGAGCTGATTTAGTCAAGCGATCAACAATAACCCAGATTGCATTATTACCTCGAGGTGTTTTTGGAAATCCCACAACGAAGTCCATGGATATATTCTTCCATTTCCACTCTGGTACTGGTAAAGGATGAATCATCCCTTTCGGTAACTGTCACTCTACTTTAACTTGTTGATAACTCAAACACTTCACAGAAAAATCAGCAATGTCTCTTTTCATTCTATCCCACCAGTAATACTCTCGAAAATCTATATACATATTAGTACTACCTGGATGAACTGAAAACAGAGAACTATGAGCTTAACATAACAAATCTATCTTCAACTTTGATTCACATGGCACACAATATCTTCTCAAATCTCGAAACACAATCATTATCAATGTTGAATTCAGGCAACTTACACCTCTGAACTACCTCTACCTTTTTCTGTAACTCACTACCTTGCTTCTGTGCTTGATTAATTCTATTTGATAGAGAATATTTCAATGATACCTAAAACAAAATAGAAGAACATCCTGCACCAACAACTTCTATGCTAAAGATCATCAAATCCTTAACCAAAGGATCACATTCCAAACGTAGCATTGTTAATGAAGCATTACATTTTCAACTCGAAGCATTATCCACTTTATTTTCTTTTCCTGGATGGTAATGAATTGTACATTCATAATCCTTTATTAATTCTAGCCATCTCTTCCATCTCATGTTCAATTCATTCTGAGTGAATATATACTGTAAAATTTTGTGATCAGTATATATTTCAAACTTTACACCATACAAATGATGCCTCCAAATTTTTAAAGCGAAATCAACAACAGCTAATTCCAAATCATGTGTATGGTAATTTACCTCATGAGTTTTCAACTGACATGAAGCATAAGAAATTACCTGATCATTCTGCATTAGGATGCAACCAAGTCTTTCAATGGAGCATCACTGTAGATAACAAACTCACCATTCCTTGAAGGTAGTTCCAAAACTGGAGCATTCACCAATCTTCTTTTCAACTCCTGAAAACAATCATCACATTCTTTTTTCCAGATCAACTTAACACCCTTCCCAGTAAGCTTAGTCATTGGACTAGATAACCGTGAATTTTTTTTAACAAACCTTTGGTAATAGCCTGCCAAACCATGAAAACTATGAATCTCAGTTACATTTGTGGGTCTTGGACATTCTTCAACAACATTTTTTTGCAGGATCAACAGTTATTCCATCTTTAGAAATAATGTGACCATGGAAAGAAATTTGTTGCAACCAAAACTCTCACTTGCTGAATTTCCCATACAATTTATTTTATTTTAAAGTTTTCAAAATAACCATTAAATGACTTTCATTCCCCTCTTTACTTTTAGAAAACACCAAAATATCATCAATGAAAAAAACCACAAACTTATCCAAGAACTCATAGGAAATTCTATTCATATGGTCCATGAATACAGCAGGTGCATTGGTTTGCCCAAAAGGTATAACTACAAATTCATGATGGCCAAATATTGTACGAAATGAGTTCTTTGGCACATCTTCTTCCTTTACCTTCAACTGATGGTACCCCGGTCTCACGACAATCTTTGAAAAATATTGAGCTCCATGGATTTGATCAAACAAATCATCGATATGAGGTAAAGGATATTTGTCCAAAATAGTGATGTTATTCAAGGATATATAATCAATGCAAAGTCTCATTGAACCATCTTTCTTTTTAACAAATATGAGATGAGAACACCATGGTGATGTTCTAGGTCGAATGAAACCTTTCTTGAATAAATATTGCAATTTCTCCTTCAACTCTAAAATTTCAATTTGAGCCATTCGATAAGGGGGGTTTGAAATTGGCATAGCATCAAGAACTAAGTCAACAGTAAATTCAACTTCCCGATCTGGTATTATTCTAGGAAACTCATCAGGAAAAACATCAGGATACTCATTTAACACTGGCACATCATTAATCTGAACAGTTCTATTGTTTTCAACAATATGTGCAAGGTAAAATTAATTTCAATCTTTTACAAGTTTCTCAGCCTCTTCATATGTTATCAACATTAAGGGTTCATTCCTGTACACAAACTTAAAGTCATTTTGAAAAGAAACTTCTTTAACTATAGAATCAATCATAGCATGGTAAACCGAGATCCAATCCATACCTAGGATAACATCAAAATCTACTAGAGGTAAAAAAAATAAGGTTTTCATGTTGGTTCTTTCCACGTATAAGGATATGAAGATTCTTATAAATTCTTTTTGCCTCAAAATTTCCCCCAGGTGTTTTTACCACAAGTTCATGAGTCATCTCTTGAGATGGAATTCCTAATTTACTAGAAAAAATTTCACAGAGGAAAGAATGTGTAGACCCCGAATAAAACAACACATTAGCATAATCTGCGAAAACAAACAAAGTACCTGATACCACTTCATTTGTTGGCCCAATAATTATTGAAGTAGTTGCAAAGGATTTCACCACTCCTGTATTCTTGTAGTCTGACTGATTCCCATCATTTTAGCTCTTTGTCAAACACTCATTTGCATAATGACCCATCTCATTGCACTGGAAATATTTCACTTACAGTAAATAAAATTTGGTCTTACCATCACCCAGATCTTTTTCAGTGAAATCACGAGCATTATGTCCCATCATACCACATCGATAGCACTTTCTAGAATTCATAAGACATTCCCAAGGATGCCTTTTACCACATTTATCACAGACTGAAAACATAGTTTTCTTACCATTAGACATTTTTGAATAATTCTTCTCTTTCTTCTACCACCTCGGTCTCTTCTTCTGTTAGTTTTTATAGAACACATGATCATCAGAAAACTCAATTTCCACCTTCTCAGCACATCGAAAAAGAATTTCATAACTCTTGAACTCATGAGATGCTAAAGCCCTTCGATATTTTGTCTTTAATCCTGAGTAAAAACGATTGATATTAATACCATGGTCTCAGGAAAAATTTAGAGAAAACCTTGCCAATCAAGTGAACCTTTCTTCATAAGATTCCACTGAGTCGTCCCCTTGCCTCAATTCCAAGAATTGTTTTTCCATCTTAAGTCGAGCAACCTTTGGAAAATACTTCTCAAAAATATACCTTTTAATTCATCCCATTTGAGAGATTCAATCTCATCAGCATCCCTGATATTTTTAAACATCGACCACCACTGATCTGCTTCACCGTCCAAACGGTAAATTGCAAGACTAACCATTTGATTGTCTGAACACCCCATGACATCGAAAATCTTCTCCAGTGCTATAATCCACCCTTCATCTAGCATAGGGTCAGTTGATCCTCTGAATGATGGGGGATGTTTCCTCATGAATTGTTCCACCACTGACATGTTCCTTTGCATTTGATCTGGCTGATCTCGTGCATGGACACCTACACTATTTATCGCTTGAGTCAACTGCACCATTACTGGAACAATATATTCAGTTCCAATTCTGACCATCTCAAGATGTGATTTAGAAGGTCACTTCCTTCGGTATACCTTCCAAGCGATTCTTCCCTATTTCCTCTGCGAAAAACCATTATGAACAAACATGTATTAGATGAAGCAACATGATAATCATCAAATTCTATATCATTTCAATTTGACCATTAAAAAATATTTTGGATAATCATTTCTTATAATTCTACCTCCTAAAGTTTTCTAAACCAACCTCTGATACAAATTATAAGGCCCCAGCCTTAAACATTACATAATCTTTACTTATTACAAGAATACACATTGAGGATCATTTCAGGTTTAGAGTTTTAGAGAATTAGATAATAAAACATGCATTACATTCCACTTGTAAACAAGGTGGTTACAACAAAGACCATATTCACTCTTCTTATTTAAGGAAACATATTTAAAATAAAACATGGATTCTTTATTGACACTTCCTTGACACTATCATCACATCATGTACCTCTACCTTGACCTGTGAAAAACATTTCAAAAACTTGGGATGAGCTTAAAAATCTCAGTAAGGGATATTAAAATAGAGAATGGAAACATTAGTCCATGTATTCATAAGAATTAAAGAAAACATAATTTACTCATAAAACATAAGAACTATAACATACCTCATCAAATCATGAATAAATCATAGAAATCATAAGACATAAAGGTAACTTGAGGCATTCATAACATTCTTACATAGGGTGTAACCCTTATGGTTACGTTTGGAATACCCATCACAGTATATTCCCTAAATCTCTTCGGAGAAACCTTAGAGTTTAACCCCATCGCGTTACCCAATGAATTGGAGAGCTATATCGGGCTCACCCTCCCTAAATTTATCACATAACCAGTCGTCTAGATAAAAAATGGCCATGAAACATAACATAATCGTATCACATAAAACATGCATAAAGAAACATAACATTTCTGCATTTCAATCAAAAGATATCAATAACACATTGATAAAATAAAGACATTATCAAAACCATTTTCAATACCAACATAAAATAAATGTAAAACATGGTATTTATTTTTCATTTAAAAAAAGTTATGGCTTATAGAGGAAGCTGAAACTCAAATAATGGTCACAATGGCAGAGAAGTCATTGTCGCTGTATATGTATGTCAAAAACATCCCCTTTTGTTGTTTAGTAAAACGCTTCATATAAAAAATATTCCTTTTGAATAAATGTACAATCCAAAGGGGTTTATACACTGTATAAAATAAGGTTTTGTATAAAACAAAATATGCCTCAATGAAAGGAGATTGAGACGAAGTCCCATACCTCATGTCTGACTTTACTCGATCATTCTTTAATCTCTTGAATAATAAACATGAGATAATTTCTACATTATTAAGAACAATTTTCAAGTTCATTAGTCCTTTTATATCACTTATAACCATTTTATGAACACTGTGTAATTATTTAAGTTAATAACGGTCATTTTGTCGATCATTGTTACTTGAGTCAAAAATAAACTCCTTACAATTAAAAGTTGTTCATGTGGTAAAATATCCATTATATCCAGAATTATATTCATGATTTAGATATCATATATATCATATATATCCAGTATATTCATGAATTTATAATATTACATAACATTTAGAGGTAAGAAATAAAATAAACTGTTCATGGAGACGGTAAGTCGTACGTACTCATGAATGATACTTTCATATCTATTTCATATTTAATGGAATGAAATCATAATGATATAAAGGTATATTATAATTATAGTATAACATAATATATAATATCATTAACTCCATCCTTAATACGTCCCACATATGGCATTAACAAATCAAATCACTTTGAGGGGGCGGTAGTCTGCACTTCCTAAAATGAAGATATCGTGTTTACCCATAATGGAAAACATAAAGGAATTCCATAAATGAGAAATACATAAGCATAAGGAAAACATAAACATAATATATATCATATATAAATATAGTGACATCTTAATGGACACCATGAAAGGTGTTAAATGAAGATTGAACAATCATCGTTTCGTGAGTCAGAAATTCGCCATCCACAGAAACAGTATGTTCATTAACCATTAGATGAAGATGTGGGTAAGTGTAGATCAAATAATACTCATTACAACATACTAGTATATTGCGGATACATTTTCTGTTACAAAATAAAGTAATAAAAAGAATTTACGGGGTTGGAGAAGCAAAATAAAACAAAAGAACACAAGTGGAGAAATTACCTTTAAATCGGGTAACTCCTCTTGGTTGGAACCAAAAGGGTTTCATGAAAAGCTTTCTGCCTAAGTTAAGGATTCTAGGATGAATAGAGGGTTGTGGAGAGATAAAATGATAAAATTTTGGCCGATCCAATGGCTTGAGAGGTGTGGGTAAGGAGGTAGAGGTGGGGGCCTTTTATAAGAGGGAGGATGGGCACTCTTGGAAAGTCAAAAAATGTTACTTTATATTAACATGATTTTCGGATTTTAAAGGTCCCACATTGATATATTTCGAGGATAAGGTGAAAAGGGTTCAAAATATAATTATCCAATAGGTTTTTTACAAGTTTACATCTTATATCTTACATTATCTTTTCATTTTATTTAAATCGTTCATTAATGTGGTAATCGATGCATCATCATGGTGTCATAAAAATATTAATTTATATAATGTCTAAAAATTATAAAAAAATACTGTGATGTATGAAATATTTTTATCTTTCCAATAAATATTTATAGTCCAAGATATAATTTATTTAGACAAAATTAAAATTGGTTTACTTAGGTGTTACATACTTTTGTGATATTCTCCTTTCTTTAAAAATAAAATGATAAAGTGTCACTATCACCCAAAAGTGATTCCATGGGGTCGTTAAGTTTGGAACAAGGCATCCAATGGTCGTCCATGAAGCAACCAGTAGCATTAGTTCACATTTTGGGGTCATTTGTTATTATTATGATATTATTTTATTACCCTTAACTACCCGATTACTAATTAATCACGATAATTAAAGATAATTACTGTCGTTACTATTCATAATGTCAAAAAAACAAAAGAGTATTAATTACATAATTTGGACCTTCTAATTCCAAATATATAATCCATTTTACCAAATTCCAAACACAAGAATTTTCAATAATTAATTTAAAAATAATTCCCGTTGTCAAAACAACTTGCGGGTTTTCTTGAAACAATATCTTTGAAAAGTTTGGCACTTGTTTATGACCAATTCCAATGTGAAATTAATTATAACGACCAAAATTAAATTTAATGGTAAAAATATATTCTATTTAAACTTAAAAACCAATTAAAAAGATAATCAATCCATATAATTAAATTATATGAAAAAGAAGTATTGAAGTAAAATGCAGTATTTTTCACTATTCATTAAATATGAACATTGTCGGAAAAATACCAATTATATCCAAAGTAAATTGAATTGTCCCAATACTAAATAATAAATTTATTTTGACAAATAGAGATTATAAAATTGTCATAAGATAGATTTAAAAATGGTTCTCCATCAAATGGCGGTAAAATAATCTTTTAAAAATATCAGAGAATCCAATACGTAAGATTGGATTTATTCTCATTTTGAGCCTATAAAACACTATCTAATTCATAAATAGTCATATATATTAAAATCCATAATTTTGTACATACTTGGGATGTTACATTAATCTTTAATAAAAATTATCAAAAAATTTAATGAAGACCCTTTTTATTTGATGACTTGAAAAATTATGTTTATTTTAAAAAATAAATATTCTATAATATTTTTTAATTTATTTTATTATAATTCATACAAATAAATTAATAATTTTTTTATGAAAATATTATTTTCGATGCATATAAATAATTTATGAACAAATTAAATATATTTTTTTAAATATATATTATTTATATAAAGAAATTATACATATTAACTAAATATTATTTTCTACTATTAATATATCTATGTTTAACATCTTAGTTATAACAGTCATGTTTAAATAATATTAATAAAAAATCATGGTTTTTGGTTAACACATAGTGTCCTATGTCACATAAACATAAGCTAGTGTGGCGTGAAACACAAGAATAACAAAAAGTTGCGTGTAACTCAATATAGAATTATTATTTTTTTGTTTCATTATACAGTCAATATTTCATGTAATTACTGAAAAACATTGTTTGTCATTTATGAAAAAATATCAAAGTGATAATTTTCTTTTAAAAAAATATTTTACAAAATCTCAAATTTTTACATACGCACCTTTGTTAAAATTAATTTATCCACCCAAATTTTGTCCAGTTAACATAGTTTTATAATTTAAAAATTATTTTATTGAAACCCTCATTATGAAATGAATAATAAAACTTCTATTTAAAAGGAAATTTTGAAACAAAAAAAATACCCAATGTGGCTCATAACAACGACATAGGAGGGAACTAAAAAATTTGGACTTTAGGAATTTTTTAAATACTTATTGAGAGTGATTGAGATCATTGTCAAAAGAAACTATGTGACCTAGAGAAAATTATTTATAGGGAAATCAAAAATATTCTATAGTTAAGGGACTATTATTTATCTGAAATAAAGGTACTAGGAAAACATTTTTTGTTTTGAGGTCCTTTTCCTATAGTAGAATAATTTTCATTAGAATATATACTTACATGATCCCATTTCAAATGAATAATCTCAAAAAAAATTTGTTCTTTGATTAATTTTCCAATAATATCATACCCATAGAAATTAAAAACGTGTTTCTATAAATAAAATAGTAAAGGACCGTAAGATAAATAAATATAATGATAAGTAATTCTGTCTATATCATCTCAAAAATGGTTACGACATGATATCCGATATGAAAAAAATCATCGTATGGTGAAATAATACATTAATCTCAAATACCTCATCCAATTTTCAACACAAACAATCTCTAAAATGTTCAGACTTATAACATATCCAAAATATTATAATAAAAATATATTGAATTAATGTCGCTAAATTTCCAAAACTCAACATCAATTCTCATAATATCATTAACCACCTCATTGTGGTCGCATGCCAAATATGTGTCTATGTTAGTCATATATTCTCCTAATGCTTGGTAATAAATAAAATTACCACACAACATTATTCCTCACTACTAGAATAAAATCATAAATTATTGAATATATTCTATATATCCAATAATGTTTTAATCTCCACCAATAATAATTTAAACCCATCTATCAACAAATACATTATTATTTATGGGATCATTTATTCTATCTGATTTACTTTATCCATATCAATAATCTCATTATCTAAACTGAACACCATTTTTAAAACCTCACATAGATATTAAGGGTTATCTTACCTAAATCATGTGTTTTCTATAAAATATGACAATTACATCAAATGAAATTTCTTGTTCATTAGTACCACTCAAAATATTATTTCAAATACTATATGAAAAATATATATTAAATAAGCCTTAAAATTTTCATAACTAATATTATATAATCTTTGAATTCCAATATATTAATATTTTAATCATCACAAATCCCACTCAACCCATTAACTAGGGTTCATAATATTATTCCTTAATACCCCTTTCCTTTCATATGCCATTCATAGTTTCATCAACATCTATAGAAAACCCATTACTCAGAAAACCTTCCTTATTCTCTTCAAAATCCATCCAAATAGGACATAAATTTTATTAATGTCCATAAATTTCATATTTGTAACATTCAGTGGTTAGTGAGACCTTATTAAACTAAATCTTCTTTCCTCCATCATATCCACTTCTAAAAACATCATTGAACTCTATTATTATCTTATTTTTTGGTTCTGGGAGGTTGTTAAGGTTTATGATGATAATTATGTTTTTTATTACTGATTAGGTATAAAAACAATATCCTTCACTGCATTTATTTTCCCATTTGGTAAATCATCAGAAAATTTTATTTCACGTTAAATTTTAACCAAGTTTCATCTGGTTCCCCCCATTGAATAAAACCCAAAAACATTGTTTGAGAAGAACTTATCATAGTGGAAATCCACAAAAAAAAGAAAAATCACATATCGGATATCAAAATCATGGAAACTTTTTCTGAATATATAACCCCTTATGCATAACCTAGGTCAGAAATAATTATCATCTATATAAATCCTTCATGATTTTTTTTTCAAATATTTTATGGATTTTCAAAAAATATCTTCATGTAGTGTTGAAATAGGATTCCAGTAAGGCCTATTTTCTTACATTAGGTAAAAATTGATTCATGTTCAAATTTCCCATTATGGATTTATTACCCCTTGGTACCTATGTTCCAAATCCATGACCAATTGTAGCCTTTAAATGGGGATAAAATTGCATAAAATACACTTTTTCATTCCATTGTAAATAATTATGATACATTTCTCTATTCATTGATTCATTTGTAGAATTATCCTTAAAAACATCCCTAGATAGATCATCAAAAATATCCCTAGTGAACTCATTAATGTTTTCTCATCTTAGTTTCTAAAATTTAAATTGGTTATATTATAATACTAACTGTAGTGGCTTAGGCTTTTCATATATTGATATAACATATTTCTAGTTGAATATTCATATATTAAAAAACACATACCTTATGACCATAATAGTTTAGTATCATTAGATACTGGTCATAGAATCATATTATCTAGAGAAAAAAATTCAATTTTTCCCACAAAGATCATCCCATTTATTACTTTTCTTAAACAAAAAATATATAAAATCATTTCTCCTAACCTATGGAATGGGTATACAAGAAATGGTGAGTTTAGAATACCATTAATTATAAATAAGGGAAAAATATGACCACAATGATAGAATAAGGGTATCAGAATGTGAGAATAAGGGTATGGGAAAGTGAGAATAATAAATGAAAACCATACACTAAATATAATAGATGGTAAAAATGAGTCATGTATTAAATCATGGATGTTCATATGACATGAATAATGAGTAAATTAAATAAAATGAGTCAGCATATCATAACACTAGAATAATTTATCAAATTACGACATATTAATATAAATTTAAGTTCATATAATAAATAGTCAATGATTATTTATAAAACTTATTAGGGAACTTCATATGAAGCTAAATCTCATATAAAGGGATCACAACCATCCCTAGTGGAATCCCTTTCCTTATAGTGGAATGGTTTCAATCCTTAAATCCATTATAGTAGTCAATGCTCGGTCCCAATACCATAATATAAGACAATGTGCCTTATTGGAATGGGTTCATTAGCCCCTGCGAGCCTCTTTATCTGATGATATATAAATCTTCACCCAGTGAATTATATGTAGAAATAGGTACCACTCATCATTGGTAATAATGTATAAACCATATGTTGTTTTACCGTATCCATGCCCCTTTTTTATAATTTAACCACCATCCTCAGTTACAATGTCACCACCATCTTAAAATCAAAATCATACATATGTGTGTCATAAAATTTTAAAAGAGTAATTGTATAATAACACAAGAAATGAAATTTTTTTCATAAAAATTTCATCATAAAATAACCTATGTAAATTATATAGGTTATGTTATCATTTCACCACTTCATCCAAGTGTAATTCATTAAAAATAAGTTGGTTTGATAAGAATTTATCTTGGTATAAACAATGAAAGAGAAATGGGTCTCACAAACATCATGTCAACATAATCATAAACCATTTAGATAAATCATGAGAATACTATACTTGGATCACATCCCTAGTAAATTCTATGAAACATCTAAGAATTTCATATTAGATGGATAATTGTTTTCAATAAAAAATAACTTCAAATATTTCTAAAGGAAAAGTTCCTTTTAGTGACAATAATTATTTTACAATATTGAAAATTAAAAAAATGTGTATATTTAAAATTAGTCCTGAAAACATAAATAATATTATTTAAATCCCATAATGGTCATGATGTGGGTGGGGGAATCATTGTATTTTGTACACTTTAAAACACATATTCCATTCATATTTTTAGTAAAATCCAAAATATAATTTTTTTTAAAATGACATGAATATATATTTTAAAAAATAAAAATTAAATCAAGGGTTAAAATGTATTTTAATAATAATATGATAACTCTAATAAATTTGAAACATGTATTATTAACATGGTTTTGGAAAAAATTATTTTTCTAGACAGAGTGAAAAAATATTAGATTTTATTATAAACATTTTTAAAATTATTTTATGTAAAAAAGAGTGGGAAATGGGTAATATTACATGATAATATATTTAATAAATATAAGTGTTTAAAATCTATACTTTGTTAAATATAGATCCTACTATTTTATCTTTAGATACATAATCTTAGACAATCCCAATAAATGATGAGATTATAACATAAAATCATTACAACTTTTGTAACATTGAATCATAATCCCTATAAAATATTTTCACTAATTGACAAATAAAATATCATTAAAATAAATAATTTCATGATAACACATGTAAAAGGTTCTGTACATACTCCTCTAACAAGAATATTTGTGTATAAGACAATCATATGTCTAAAAAAATGAAAATTAAGAAATAAATACCTTACTGGTTTGGAAGCATTTGAACTGTAAACCCCAAGAAAGAAAGATGAAAACATATATATCTAAATTATAGAAATAATAATTATTTTAATAGAAAAATTAGTTCATGGGAATTACATAAGTCGCATAATAGAAAAATGTGGTGAATATATATTTGTCTCATAGGAAATAGAAGTTGGATGAAAATCCCCTACATTTAATATTCACTTCCATCATACTTGTTAAAAGAATCTATATAATTATTATATTTTTATTAAAAATATATTATAGAACTATAAATATATATCGTACTGTATATTACATTCTTATGACCTTTTATTATCATTTTATTAACAATTCCATGTTAATGTTACATTTCAGGTATAAACGCTTTGTTTTTATGTATATGTTCTGATTTTTAATTCTTTGTCCAAATATATTGAACATGATTTCATAAAATAATAAATTATAACCATTATATATATATTATATTCATTAAATTTTGTATAATAATCCATAAAATTTATTAATGTAGAATGAAATATGTTGTTCTTTGAGAAAGTTCGTTATATGTATGCATGAACACGTTTTGGATTTAATATTTATATTAAAATAAAGAAAACTTAATGATATATTATCATTATATAATAATTTTTATGACATATATATCAAATATTTACATTAAAACCATCCTTAATAACATCTATGTAATGCATGAATGAGTCACATCATGTTTTTAGTTGGAAGTCTGCCACACACACAACTGACATTATCATATTGCCCCGAAGTAGAGAGAATTATGGTATTTATGATATTATAATTATGTAAATTTAATAATATAATTAATATCATATATATATATTAAATTTATCATTACGTCATGTGTGGAGTTTTGGTAATGGAAAAAAACAAAAAATAAATGTTCTCAAGGTGGTAGTATTCCATATATACAAATGAATATTTATTAAACCATTTGATGAAATTGGAGATTATATTATTTCATGAACTAAACATAAAAACATATATTTAAATTTATTTTAATAACTATATTATATAATCATGGAATAATAATAGTTTAATGATTTCTATGATGAAATAAAACGTAATTTCTTGTTGATGAATGCTACCTCTTTTTCTGGTATCCCCCATAGGTTAACACCAACATCCCTCTTAGGATTGAATTATTCAAAAAAAAAAGATTATATTATTATGTTATAGAATTTATAAGTTTATTTTTTGTGGGTTTTGGTCAAAAAAATGGATTTAAAGGTTTGAAAGACTAAGGAGATTGAGTTCCCTTTTATAACTGAAAAGGGGTGGTATTTTTTGGAATACTAAAGTTTACTCGATAATATATGGTCACCCTCACCTTATGTAGATCAAAAAAATTTGAAAATTTAATTTATGTATGATATGGTGAATTAAAACAAAAAACACACAAAATAACACATTTTTTAAACATGTTGTTCCTTATCATCCAGATTTCCTTACATTTACAACTTTGGTTTTTTCCAATAGTAACTGGACTTTTTAACCTAAGTAATTAATCCTTTATTAATAAAATAAATTTAACCTTGTTATGTAATTTTTAATCTAGAATTCCATCAATTATAATAAAATTTAAGAAATAAAAATATTTTTTTGATGTATTATTTTATCAATATCATTTCAAACATAAAAACCCATCGTTTAAAACTTGTTAGGGAATCCATAGTTTTACATTCTATAAATTAATGTGTTTTCTAAAAATGAACAATTTGTCCTTAAAATTACAATATATTATATTTAGTAACTTTTAAAAACCAGTAGTAAAGAGAGAGTATGTTTACGATTTTAAATCATTTGATAATATAATATTTATTATTAAAAAACATTAAGGTCAATATTTTTATTATAGATCTAATTTGAATTTAGAAAGATCTAGATGGTGATGGAATTATAATATATTATTTCCATGACTTTATAACATGATATATTTACCTGTAAATGTAATTTAAAAATAATTCATTCTGTTCACTATACTTTTAATATTTATAGTATCATTTATTTTATTTCTTTTAACAAAATAATTACTGGGTGGTGTCTATTAAGAAAATAATGTAGTGAATTTATTTATGAAAATTAAATATAAATTATCATAAAAAAAATAATTTATTTTTTAAAAAAATATTTATAACTAAAAATGTTTTGATTGTCTCATATCCTAAAGCATTATATATATATATATATATATATATCACAAGGAATGATCATTTTTCATCTTTTACCTTACATAACTCATTAGATTGGTGAACAGAAAAATTTGTGGGTCATTTAAACCCTTATATTGTTTGTTTAACCCCATGCCACCTCCACCCCAGAAAACCTATTTTTATCGTAACTATGGTAATTAATTTTCTCCCCATAGTCAACATTAAATATGGTCGAAATTTATGATTAAATTATTATTCTATATAAATTATAATAATTCAAAATATTAATCCAATTTTTATGAATTCCATAAACTTAGGTAGGTTTTTTTTTGAAATTAATATAATAGATGCAACAAGAAAGTGTGTTGTTAAAGTGTAAATAGTAAAATATATAAAATGATTTTAAAAAAAAATTAAAAATTAAAAGAACTAGAATGAGGTAAATGTGATTAAAATATATATAATTGAACTAATTTTATTTTTAAAATAATTCAAAATATAATATAACTTAATAAATAATTTAAATGATAAACAATTTTTGATTAAAATTCATTATGTTTAACTATTAATTGAAAAATTAATCTCATCCAAAAACTATAAAAAATTCAACCTAATACAATTTTGATAATCTAATATTATAAATTTATTTTATTTTTATCAAATAAATATCATAAAAGTGACAAAATTAAATTTTATAAATTTTTAATAGAATAAATAAAAAACATTTTTTAGATAACAGAATTTTTGAAACACATAAATAATTTATTGAGTATTTATATACACAATATTATAATTGTTTATTATATAAATCCATTATATATAATATTTAAATGAGAGTTATTACTATTCATGTATCTATGATTAATGACTACGTTATAACGGTCTCTTTTGGATAATATTAATAATATATCAAAGTTTTTATTAAAACATAGAATCTTGTGTATTGCAAGATAAACCTAGTATTGTTTACAACATAATCTAAACTCGGTGTTTAATGTAATGGAAGATACACTTTTTTTCTCATTTAACACAAGACAAACATAGTGTTTGTAATACAAAAAAGACTCAGTTTTGTGTATAAATAAAAATTTAAAATGGAATAAATTAATTTAATAAAATATTTCATAAAGTCATAGGGTGTTAGAAAATGCCTCCCTCTAATTAATTATTATTGAGAGAAATTCTCATATCATGATGTAAAAATATATCTTCTGATTTTCATATTCTTTATTTGGATACATTAACTCTATAGAGATATGTGCGACATATATATGAATCCTAAAAGCCTCTGGTTTATATTCACAGAAAATGAGCTCAGTTTATGAAAATGAAGGTGGTTTGAGAAGATCTAGGATTATAACTGATAAATAATTTCCTATCTTGAGAATGTAAAAAATGTGGGTGGTTCTATGAGTAGAAAGGATCTCGCAACATAATCCGTTATGAGGAGTAAATATGATCAAATCTTATTGGTCCTATAAGTGATAGACATTAGAATATTAAAATAATTTTCATCATACCCTCAATAAAAAATTTCTCAACCATCCATACATTGGTAGATCAAGGAGGAACTGAAAGATATTGAGTAGTTATAGAAAAATTTAACTAATATTCTAGTGTTCAATATTACTAATTATGGAGTTATATTGTTTCAACCCCATATATGTGTCCAATAAATACTAGAACCAAAGAGGGAATATCGGAAAACATGAACATGCATTTCATAATAGGTCTCCATGGGGCCCCTAATGGTAATAATTTCATTAGGGTAGAAGTCGACCAGTTTACCTTCTTAACAAAATTTAATTTATATTAAGGAATATTTATCACATGGCCATCATCCCAATATATACATAATAAAAGTCGTAAGAATATATGGATATCCACTCTTTTTTTATTCTTATTGATATGTAATTATTACATTGAGTTCTCGAAGATGCCTTTAATAAGATTTGGATATAGAATTGAGCTTTACCACTTATTATCACCCTCACAGTGATGGTTTGTCTAGGAGATCAATTCAAACCCAACGGGTGATGATCAGATCATGTTTAAAAATTTTCACAGGATGTTGGGATCAACAACTTCTCCTAGTAGAGTACTCATATAACAATAGTTTCCAATATAGAAATAAAACAGAACCTTATGTGTATCTGAGTGGGAATAGGTGTGGGACAACTACATGCTAGGATGAATAATGATGGAGAAAGATTACGGGACATGATATTATCTAATATATGGTAGATATGGTTCCAAAAATTCATCATCATATGAAATATGCACATAGTATCAAAAAACTCCAAGAATAAAATCATCTATTAGACTTTTAGTATGATGTCATATTTGATGTTTTCTTTCATATATCATCATGAATTAATATCCTGTTGTTTTTGAATAATGTACTGTTCATCCCAAGATACATTATCCCTTTGAGAACCTTGATCACACTAGAGTTATAGAACATCAACCAGCACTCCCACATAATATATCACGTGCACATGGTGTACTCAATATATCCCACATGAGGAAGTACATTTTATAAACATAATATTTACTAAATCTATTTTTCATACCACTTTAAAATGAAATTTCATATGAGGAATGAAGGGGAACCTAACCTAATATCAACTACTTAAACAAAAGCCAAGCCTCCACAATCATTTTCAACCCAAAAAAACAACTCCTTCAAAACTAAAATGCAAGGACCCTACCTATCATAATAAACCATCAAATGTCCAAATTTGAATATCAATGAAGTGAAATCCCTCTGATATGAGAACCGAACAAAGCCACTCCTCTTCCTTTTTCATCTCTTACATAGCATCAAACATCAGAAACAAACAATATTCCAGCTTCATCATTAAGCAAACAAAGACAAAAACAACCAGCGAAGCAGCATCATCCCTTCAAAGGCCCGACCACCAGAACCAAAGTCAAAAAACCCCGCCACCACAATGAGAACTCTTCCAGTATCACAACCGTGGAAGAAACCTGATGAGGAATGCATACCAAAGATCAAATACTGGAACCACTGTCACCTAGGACTGGGAGGCCCAACCCCGTGCCGAGGTAGAATCACCAGCGAGGAGATCCGAGCGGATGTGACCAAGAACCACTACTTTGAGCTTGGATCTCATCAAATATGAACCGCAGAAGGGTCAACACAATAATACAAATCGCGCCAACCACTGGAATCGCAAGAAACTGTCAAGGAGGGAGGGGAACACCGCCGATTGCGGCGTTGCAAAAACACCTCCCGAGCTTCTATCCTCAAAGCGTCAACATTTTTCATCTGTTTCGCGAAGACCATCAAGCGCCAACCTACGAGAAAAAAATGAAAGAACGTGGGTATATGGGAGGTGGAGTTGTCACCGGATCTCAACACGTTGGTAATCTTACCCCCTCTGGGTTGAAGCTGCAGAGAAACCCTAGAAAGTGAGAGGGGGTAGAAACCCGCTTTCGAGTAAAATCTTCAATGGAAGCATGAGAAGCACAATCTGGAAGATGTTTTCTGTAGTGGAGATGAAGATTATGGAGGAATCGTCTGATGAAGATGGAGGGTGATGAGGGTTTTCCAAAAGGCTGAGCAGGAGATTAAAGCATGAGGGAGGAAATTCGTAACTCGGGTAGGAAAGTAAGGCGGGTTGAATTATGCTTGGAGCTGATGAGTGGAGTGGAGCACTGTGAGAGTGAAAAGTGTCCAGAAAAATGCTTGTTTTAGTATATATATAGATTCTGTATGAACTCATGTATTATTATTTTAAACTTGTTATTAATTAATAACATAACAATATTAATATTTATAATATCATATTTGATTATTTTATAACATCTTATCACACGTTTGTTAATATTCCCTCAATATTTTCATTTTTTCCACTGTTAAGTACCATGTTTTCCAAGTGGGTTGTGACTTTTTAATTTACGAGGCGGTAGTCCATCGTTCACAAGAATGATGATTTCATAACATTTTTTATAGAATTAATTTTTTTTTTATTACCCTAATATAAAAAAAATATTTAATTTAATTATGTCATTATAAAAGAATGATATAATAGAAATTGAATGAGGTGGGTATGAAAAAAACACTTTGATTAGAACATTAACTCTTCTTTAGGTATCCTCCTTAGGTCTACACTAAAACAATAAAATGATTTCTTAATGCCTAAAATAAGTCTTATAGGATTAGGTTAGATAATATTTCTAGTGATTTAGGCATATATATTTTTATCCAAATGGCTTGAGAGTTTTTCAAGTGGGTGAGACTAAGTGCCCTTTTATAGTTAAGGAGGAGTGGAATTCTTATAAATACTCAAATGTATTCACTATTGGGAGGTCTACCTTACCTAATGTGGCACCTAAATTTAATAATAATTTAGGGGAGGGTTTATTTGTTTGATAAACTTATATAGAAGACAAAAGTAAGTCCATTTTTATAATGTTGATCCCAAATATTTATGTTTTTGTTTTTTGTGAAGGTAACTAATTTTTAATTTATGTAATTTATTTCATTAAGACTAAATTAGTGTTAGAAATATTTGATAATTGTCAACATCTAATTATAAATACATTATCTAATTTATAAAATAAAAAACCAACTGTTTGTTGTAAATTTTATTTAACAGAGTCACGAATAAAGAACACAAACTTTTCTTTAACGATAACCGTGTTAACAATTTTTTCACTTTATTGGTGTTAATGTGTTCATTATAAAAGAAAAATTGGTCCATGAATTGAATCTTTTGAAATTTATTAACATTTAAAATTAACTTTATATAATATAATATTTTTTCTTTAGTTTTAATCATTTAATAAAATATAGTTCTTATAAAATAATAATAATTTCAATTTTGACATTATTTATTTAATTTAAATTTAAAAATGAAAAACTAACACATGGGTAAAATAATATATTCTTATTCAAAATTATTTTATAAAAACAATTCATTAAATTTACTTAAATTTTAATATTTTTTGCATCATTTTTTAGTAAATAGTTAACTAAATAATTCTTTTCTTTATGTTTCATAATAATTTAAAATAACAATTTAATCTAAAAAATATTAAACTAAATTACCCTAATATAACCAATTAATATAAATTTAAAAATAATATTTATAACATAAAATATGATTTCATTTCCCGATCATTTTGACTTTATTTTTTGATATAAATTTTTTAAAAGTGGATAAAAATAATTTTCAATTATATGTGCAAAAAATGAATAAACCATATTTTTTGAAAAATATTATTTTGCTAAAATCATTTTTTCCTTTAAAATGATTTATATTTTATTTATAGATATTTAATAACCAATAAATATTCATAAAATATATATTTTTATTTTTTAGTTAATGATATTCATATTATCCAATCTAATGGATATGTGGTAACTATCGTTTTAAATATCAACAATAATAATATTTTTTTTTGGAAAAACATAGTATTGTGTGAAATGAAAGAAACCTAGGGATACGTGTACTACAAGAGAAACTCGATGTTTCGGGTTTTATACACTATTGATTGAAATTTTATTCCTTTATAATTATTACGGTGTTACATATTATCTTCCTTAGACAGTATACAATATGCGTGTTGGGACACAAATTATCATTTAAATAATTATAGAACTTTTTCAGGCTATGAGTGATGTTAAACATCTTAACGAGAAAATGATGGAATAAAATTCTGTTGAGTTCATTAAATGGTGTAATCCCCCATATTTTATTGGTTCTATTAATTCACAAGTTAATGATAAATGTATTATGTCCACAAAAATAGTATTTTTGGTTCTGTTGTGTTTGTATTGTGAAAATATCATTTTAGATGTTTATCATTTGAAAGTAGAATCTGATCCGTGGTAGAATATTTTCTAGAATAATATAGAACAATAAGAAATTAACTCTATATATATGATTAAATTAGATATATTCCCTTTTAATTAATAAATTTCTCATGTTCTTCAAACAAATTTTTAGAAGTAAGTCTTTGATCTGAAGAAAGAAAATGATAAATTGGTTGGTACTTATGAGAAAAAGTTTATAATAATTGAGATTTATGATTTTAATATTTTCATCCATTTTAAATTTAATGTTGATAAATCCATCAAAGGAATTAATAAAAACCTCTAAATGGTATTATCTCTAAGACAATTTAGAATCTTGGAAGAATTCATTCTTTGTGAACTCATGGTATACATCAAAATTTGAGATTCCCACCTTTCCTAAGGTATTGATTATAAATTTAAGATATTGTCTCATGAAAAAAAATAAATCATATGGAGGAATGGATTTCCATCCATTTTAGAGCATTGAATGTTGGAAGAAAAAATATGGGATCTATGTTAATGGAATTTTGAGGTTATTTAAATAAATAAATATAGTTTAATAGTCTCATGAGTGTTCAAGTAGTTGAATGGGAATGTGAACATCGTGGAAGAGAGAAAGGTTCCTGTTAATGTTCTACCCATGCTCCAATGCATCTAATGAAAATAGTTTGAGAATTTTTCTTACTGGTACTCAATTTTGATGGGTAATGGTGATGATCGATGTTATTAATATCTTAAGGTGAGGCACAATGGGAATTCTCATATGATCACTATTTTTGATGTGGGGATTGACTGTGATGTGGTTAATTTTCACATACCTTACACTCTTTAACTATTAATGTCTTATTTGAATATAGATCTACCCATCTCATTATTTCTCTATAGTTTTCAAATGGGTCTCAAAATTCCAACCATATTATTAAATGTTTCATAATAAGTGAAAAACCCTAAAAGCACAATGACTACATATCTCATATATAATTTTTTTCTAGTAGATATTTATGGGAATATGATTCCTATAAATCATATTATTCTCTCTATGGTTGAATTGGATGTTATATTAGACATGGATTAGATTTCAATACATAAATACAAAATAATTTTTGAATGAAGATACTAGATGCTCGATATTCCAAGACAACCTATGACCACATATCAAGAAAATAATTGATATGAAATTACATTAGATATAACATTGTATGGGTATTGATTCATATTAAAATTTGATATTTATATCATATTATTTGGTGGAAAACTCACAATCGATCATTTTCCTATTGTGATGATGTTCTTAATGACTTTCGAAATAAGATTCATAATATTCCACCACATGGTAATGTGGAGGTTTCTATATAATTTATACATGGTGCAATACATATATCAAATACACTCTACAGAATGACCCAGATTGAGTTGTATGAATTGAAAAATATTATATAGGATATTCTTAATAAGATAATCCTTTTTGTATATCATGTCACTATAAGGTGAACCTATCCTTTTTAGTAATATATGTGGATCGATGGGACACTACACAGATTTTTGGGAACTCAAGAGTATTTTAATCAAGAAAAAATATCATATAAACCATACTTATAACATGTTAGATCAAATCTATGGATAAAAATACTTTTAAAGATTAAAAATTATTCTATATATCTATAATTGATGGTCAAGAAGCACTATTGGAAAATAGACCTATACCCACGGTTTAAGAAAATCGTGGGTATATGTATAGTGTGGGAACCTATACCCACGGTTATGAAAACCATGGGTATTGTTCACCTATACCAACGGTTTATATAAAACCATGGGGGTAGAGTTTGTTTTTCTAAGGCCTATTCCCACGGTTTTGTATAACCGTCGGTATAGGTATTTATTTCAATGCATATCCCCACGGTTTTTGAAAAAGCGTGGGGACAAAAAAATCGAAGGTCTATACCCACAGTTTTTTAGAACCGTGGGGATAGCATATGGCGGAAAAAAAAATTTCGTGGGAAAACAAAAACAATTTTGTGGGAAAATTTATACCCACGATTTGAACTAATATATATAAGTTGATAGAAATTTATAAACAAATTAAATCTGGGGCTTGGTTGGTTATGTGGTCTGTGTTTGTTGCAGCGGTTGTGGTATCAAATCCCGCTGATTTCTTTTTTTTTAATACAGACATGAGGATTAGTATATTATTAAAAATACAGATATATATTGGCATAGATAAATTAGCCTAGTTGGTTAAGCACTGGAACGGTGCAAGTATGTATCGTCAGACTCGGGTTTGAAACCCGTTGGTTTCTCTTTTTGTAATGCGGTAAAAGATTAATATATATATATAAATATAAAGATATATTAATATATGTACCTTGGCTGCTGTGGCGAAATCCGTAGGAATAATCGCTTAGATCGCGGGTCAGTGCGGGTTCAAGTCCTAGCGGCTGCAAATTTGTAAAATTTTTACCCACGGTTTAAAAACAGTGGGAAGAAGACTTTGACAGCGTGGATGATGGTTTGACACGGTGGAAAAAAAATTTCCCACAGTTTGTCAAACCATGGGGATAGGTTTACACCTCTATACCGATGCCACTCAGCCCCACGGTTCCCAAAACCGTGGGTATAGTCTATACCCAGGGTTTTGGGGGCTATACCCACGGTTTTGAACCGTGGGTATAGGTAGTTTTTCCAGCAGTGAAGGAGGATATCCCCATGAATTCATTCCATAAAATGGTATGAACAATATGAGTATATTGTAATTATATTTGGACTTTCTAGTTCTATATCAATCTTTATATAGTTAATGAATTGAGTCTCTATATAATAACTTTATATGTTTGGGGTACTCTTTATTGTAAATATTAATATTTATTAAATGTTCTAGGAAGATCATGAGGATCACTACAAAATTGTCTTAAATACCCTAAGGGGGTATAATATATATCAAAAAATAACAACGAAAATTTTCTATGAAGAAGGGTTTAGTTTTTGGATTATGTGATCTCAAGAGAGACTGTATTAGTTGATCCATTATAGGCACATGATATTGAATGTAGGATCAAACAAACCATGGTGACTAAGATCTTTAGTTTTATTTGTTTATATGGATATTATGGATGTTCATTGGAAAAATTCTCATGGATTTACAAATCACTAACCATGTTACCTCAGAATTGATCCATGTTCTATTGTATAGATGAACGTGAATAAAATTTCATTAAGTAAAGAGAATGTTATTAATTGAAACAACGTTAAAATTATTTTTTTATGGAGAGGTATTTTTAATCTACAGTAACACCTAAAAGAGGGGATTAGGGTGTTTTCTCATGAAAAATTATACAGTGATAACTTATGCCTCATTAAAATTGAAGGTCCATGAAAAAAATTACCCAACTAATTTTTTGGATTTAACATTGGTGGTTTTTTCATTAATGACATGGAGGAATTATATTTATGGATATATGTTTCATATATATACTGATTATAAAAATACTAAATAATATATTCACCCAAAATAAGTTGAATATGTTCCCTAAAATATGGTTGGTGATGGTTAAACATTATAACTAGATGATACATTTCCAACTAGAGATGGAGAATATGGTTTTCAATGATTTCATCCATAATGATTATGCTAGTTTATCTATGATACAGACTAATAAAGATACAATATTTATATATTTTTTAAGGATAGACTAAGAAATCATTATGGATAGACAAAATCATATACACCCCAAATAATCGATCAACAATCTATCTTTGTAAAGATTAAGATGGTGTGGAAGGATGATTTAGTGTTGTAAAAGAACTATATACATGTTCATAAATTTTACATTGGTCATCATTGAATGATAAGTTTTAGGAACTATGTAGGTATTCCATCCATAACTGATTAGAATTTTAATCTATTAAAAGATCCTTGTAGTAAATTATTATCTATTAATCCCAGAAGTAAAAAAACATGCATATTGATTAGATTGATTTTTCTGGTGGGATGGAATGTAGATGGATACTATAGAGTTTTAATCTCAGATCTTGGTATGTTGAAAATATCAGCTGGAAAATAAAATTCTTTGGAGATGTTACAATTATTACCAATGATTCACATATATAGAACATAGAGGTAACACCAATGGTTGGTGATTTTTACTATAATGAGAATCCTATGGAGATTATTTATCATAGATAAGATGTACTTTTAAACAAGACCACCCACTATGTAAATTTTTTGTGTAGAAAACACCAACTTCAAGATGTTACATGAGATCCAGATGATATTATAATATAGAATTATCCTCCATTGTTGGTATTAGAGTAAATAGTTTTTGGTGAATATTAATTTATTGGTGATATAATATAATAATATGGGTTTTTATTTCATTTTATTAAAGACAAATATAATTTCTTCAATATATTTTCCTACATTCAACGACGAGTTTCAATAATTTATGATATATTATTATTATGATTATTATTTATACATGATCATTATAACTTATTCATCAAAAATAGTTGGTCAAATATAATTAATCATGTAGTGAAAATTAATTATAATTATTTATATAACTTAAAAATATTTACCAAAATAACTTAATTTTTAGTAAAGTCTTTATATGTTTTGATAATAAATTTTTCTAAAAAAGTGTAATTATTAATTTATTTTCACAAAGAGTAAAAAAATGATCCACAAATATGGAAAATTTATATTTGAAAATAAATGTTATCTTTGAAATATAAAAGACAAAATTATCTTCGACCAAATTCTTCATAATTATTTGAAGTCAGTAACTATTTGATTAATTGTAAAATATAATGATTTTTATTAAAAAAATTCATTTTGGTTAAAAAATTTATGAGATAATTTTGTAAGATAGTTATAAAAGGAAAATTAGTTCAATTGTATATGTATTACTTTAATTAAGTTCATTTGATTCAATTTAATATTTAATTTATATATTAAAACATTCAACACTTATGAAAACATTGTCTTTGGAAAACAACATTTTGTCGCGTCTATGTGATTAATTTAAAATTATATTCTTTCACATATATGAATTGAATTTGAAAAAAATTAATGAATTTTAAGAATCATCATAATAAATAGTTTATTTATTTTTTCAACTAAATTTTTGTTCATAATTAATTGTAAAAACAGTAAAACGATAATTACTATGGGTATGGTTAAAATTTGTTTACCTAGAGGTTAAAATGAAATGGTCCGGGTTAAATGATAGTAAAAATTTTCCAATTCATATTTTATAGACATATAGAGTCTTTATATAATCATAAATTTGATAATTATACATTTTTATTCCCTTTTTAATGTCTAAAATGTGGTAATACCTTTCTTTTTTCAGAAATTGCACACGTGTCCTCTCCCCCAATTAAAAAAAGGCACACAATCTCATATCCTATTAATAAATATGAAGCCTTTTGGTTCAGAAAAATCTATAGAAATGTATTATTTACTTCTCTTCTGACGTCTGGGAGTCGTTATTTAGATTATTAACCCCTTTTAAGAAGTATTTTAGTCCAATCCTAAAGTGGTTTTCCGAAAAAGATATATTGATCATAATCACACTTTTTTACATATTCTTCCAAAACTATTAAATATCCTCCAATTATGTAGATATAATATCATGGATATCTATATTATACTTATTTGTCATTATTTTAATGTAATAACTCATATCCATCTCCCCTCCATCAAATGGGAAACAAAACCATTTATCGTGTAGACGGAGGATTACCTCCTCATGAACTGATGTGACTCTTTTTCCATAAATGCCTATCATGGAGATATATAACGATGGGTTTTAAATATTTATTTAATTTTTAATACATAATATTACTTATAAAATTAAAATATCACATCTTTCATCTTACCCTCTAATCTGTTGAAAATTGATGGCATAACTCTTGTGTATGTGTCGACTACCACCTCTACAAATCCATGTGATACATTTTACATTTTATTTTGAAATAGATGGTAATAATAACACATTTAAAGATTTTATACAATATATATGACATAATTAAGGTGATATAATGTTTAAATAACATTATCCTTCCTTTTATTCCATAACACTAGAGAATGGTTTCACTATTAATATATACGTTCAACCAACCATATTCATAAATTATTCAATTAATTTTCTATCTATAAATTTTATGTATTACAAAAATTAAATGTTTAATGAATATATAAGATATTTATATCATTTTTAACATTATATATATAATGAAACCATTATCAATGTAAAATTACCGAAAATACCAATACAAAACATACATGATGAATAATGATGTTATTTCTAGAAACCTGATTTGAACAAGGAATTATTAATAAATAATTAATAAAAGGTAATAGTAAGATCCCTTATGGTATGATTTATATATATATATATGACTATGGTTTTGTAATATATTTTTAATAAACATATATTTATGGTATAGTATGTTAGTACAGGAAGAAATATTGTCAATACTTGAGTTAAGATATTTTCATCACACTTTTATTTATGTGTGACATATTCCTTATAATCAAATTGTTTCTTTATTTTGTGGATATATATTTAACATTAATTATTTATTATTGTTATAATGAAAAAATTGATAAAATTTTCAATTAATGAATCATTATTTTATGGGATTTATTATTTAAAAGATACCAAATTAGTAATTATTTATTGTTCAAATATCATAATTTATTAGGATTGTTTATAATTATGCTTCTGATAATGAAATATTATAATATATCACTAAATTAAATAATTTAATTTCTTATTATAAGATTATTTCATATTAATAAAAGGATTTCATTCATTTTTATCGCATAAAGAACAAAACAAACCAAAATTTTACGTTATAAAAAATCAAATTTATATGATTATATAGTTGAAAAAAAAAATTCATACTGATCTAGGATTTCTAATAATATATTAATGGATGTTTTAATATTTTTATATGGTTTTTTAAATTTATTTTAACTATGATTTACTCCTTACATATTTATTTTAAACGATTATTCTTATCAGTTATGGAATGAGGTTGTTTTGAATTTATACTCAAAATGTGCAAGGTAAATCTATTTTCATATATACGGTAAAACAGAATATTAAAATTCATGAAAACACAATTATTTGATGGTTAATTTATGTTTTTTTCATGAATCATGTCAATTAGAATGTTTTAGTTAGAAATTGGGAAATGATTAGATTTTAAGAAAGTCTTTTCAATATATAAATATTTATTTACTGAAGAATGTTTTATTGATATATTTATAGAATTTCTATTCGTAAATGAGTGTTTCCATTTTTGTTTCATATGTTTTACTTTTAAAATGATCTAATGGTACCATCAATATGATTTATTTTTATGGTCTATGTTTATGATTATTATGAGGAGATATTTATGAAACCCATTTCTTTCCTATAAGGTATACAATGAATACATTTTTATGAAAACTATTTCCTTTCCATAGGTAAGGATATAATGAATTTTCTTATGATATTGTGGAATATAAATGTATAGATTATGTGATATATAAGACCCATATACTCTTTTAATTAATTGTTAAATGGTTTTTATATCATGAGAAAAATAAGTGAAACAAGAAATGTGCCTAATACTCTATGGGAAATAGGCTTATGTGTCTAATCCAATATGATAAATAATACTGTTTTCTTGATCCAAAATGGGAAACATGTGTTGATTCGTGATTTCTTATGTAATGGGATACTAGTAGGTTTTTTTTGTATAAAATTATATGATGGTATCATTTGTTAATCTTCAAATATTAAACAGTTTCAATAGTTTTTATATTTTCACACTTATTTGACATGAACATATGGTTCATGATTTATTTGCGATTATTTTTCTCTATTATGGTTAATTTCATTGAAATTATAATGTTATATTCCATGACTCGTCTTTTCAATTATTGAATAATTGGTCATGATCCTTGTCTTTCATATTCTTAGATCTTAATGATTATCTTATTATTTCTTATGATCATTGATTGATATCTCGCATGTGTATTATTACTAATAATATAAGATCTCCATTTCTTATGATCCATTCCTTATCTTATGAATAAAGTTTTATGTATTATATGTCTATAAAGTGTTCTACATAGGAAGATAGTTATAGGAGGTGTTGAAAATATTTTAGGAACCAAAAACATTATATATCTAGTCTCCTAATTCATTAAACTATTTTCATTATCTAGTGTCTATTTGTGAAATTTATTTAATATTCATCTAATCATTTATAATATCTATGTATGATCTTTTTGGATCTCAAGATTTGGGTGTACATATATGGAACTTATAGTCATTTAAAATATTTTCCATTGTTGGAAGTGCACCTAAATCAATGGGAATCCCCCATAATGGAAATATTCCTTACCAGATTATGGATCCTTATAGCACCATTTAATATGTCACTGAACTATATCTATTGGCCATATGACATATGTGATGTTTCTACCTAGGTTCCACTAGGCGGTTCCTTGAACTTATGGTCCATATTTCTTCAAGCACAAGTCCCCATACACTGGAGACATCTGACTACTAGTGAGGGTCTAGGTTGAGTCCATGGGGAGACTATGCCCTCTAGTTAGAGAAGAATAGTGGTATAATCAACAAATAAATACCAAAAGAAAATAATTAACAGAAAAATATAGTTGATGAATGAGTAAACATACAAGTACTAAATAATATTCAAAATTAGTAATTTGAATCATATAAAAAAGATGATGATTTCATATATCTACAATTAAAAAAAGAAAACATGTATACATAGAAGAAGGTATTCAATATATTACATGATATAAAAATGGAACAAAAATGACAATATATATCCAAGAATATCCACCTCTAGCCAATCCATTTACTACCATCCTCCCATAATAGGTTATTAAAAATCCAAGCATCCATAAGTGGATATTTCACCTTATCTACACATGAAAGCCTTTCATCATCCAAAGTAACATTAGAGGCCCAGATAGGGTGTGAGATAAACTTAGTAGGCTAGCACCAATGGTGTCTATATATAACGAGTCATTTAATATAATATAGTATTGTGAATCTAATAATTGAAGGTTGTAAATAAAATTGTAAAGGGCCAGATATTTTTATTGAAGGACGCTAGGTTGATAGTACATATTTCAGCATAAGCTAGATAGTCTTTGAATAAGTATCCATATGTATACACACATATAAACTATATATGTAGTGGGTTCTACAACCATATATAAAGAAACTACAACTAGACTGAACATGAGGTGTAACTCTGGCATTCATAAGTTGTAGCATGGGTATCACAAGTACCAAGGGACACCAAGCCAACTATCATGTGTATATGGGGATCTATGCCAAGTATCATAGTAGTAATGATTTCAATGCCTAGTATCATAATGATAGGGATTCCATTCCCATTTCAAAATCTTATTTATTCCGTGCCCCATATCACAAGAATAGTGGATACCGTGCTTAATATCATATAAATACAAACATTATTCCCTTTTCTATATCAAGAAGGGTCATCTTTCCCATATATAACACTGAGGGTCATCCTACCCATATATCATGCTTATAAGGTTCTCCATGACCGTATCACATTTATAAATAATCACAATTCCAAAATCACATTTTTATGCACCTACATTCCCATATCACATTTATAAATATTTATCATGCATGTATGGAATTTATAAAGGGGCGTCATTACCACATCACAATTGCAGAAGGGGCTCTATTCCCATATATCAATATAATTTTCATACGGGTCACCATTCCCATCAACCATAATTAATGAGAGTATTCATTCAATAAAATCAATGGTGATAACTAATCATTCACACTAATACAAGTAAATTTATAATTCAGAACTCATTTATTTTCAGTAATAACAAGATCAAAACCATTGATTCAATTAACTGTTTAAGTGTTTAAACCAGTCACCTAAATTAAATTCTCCAGAATTTGATAAATATGTTAGTAATTCTATTCAAAAAAAACATTATCCATTTTATTAATTTTATTACGACATACGAGTCATTTAAACTATACTTAGATGATTTTTTAATAGTTTACTCAATTATGTCCACATTGGAAAATACAATCGAGACACTACAATAGAGTGCCCCAATAGAAGGGGCCGAAGAAAATCATAAGGATCTCAATTAAGGTAACCATTTTACTTCAGATTAAATTTAGGGGAATTTCATGTTAAAACCAATGTGTGGTATAACCGAACATATTATAAAACATATCAACATTGATTTATGGAATATATACCACCTACCTTATGCCTGTAGATGATCAATCTTCCAATATCATCCATTGGTTTGGTAAAGATTAGAATAAAGTGGAAAAATAGACAAACACCTAGAAAATAGGGAGTATCATCATGGACCTAGGTAAAACCATCTAGATGAATTGAAATGATGAAATAAGATAGTTGAATATTGTAATCACTATTAGAATTACTATGAGACGAAGGGTGATTGAATCAGAGTTTGGAAGAATAATTTATTATCAAACCTAGAATGGAGGGATTTATGAGCATCAATGGGAGGAATAAGGACTCCAGTATAACTCATAACTAAGAATGATGAGGTGGGATATAAAATAGATTTATGGATAAAGTTTTAAAATATCCCAAAATATATGGGTCTCATAATTTGGCATCACGGTTGGCCAAACCCTGTGCTAACAGTGCAGGTCTCACAGTCTAAAGAGGGACCCCACATAGTTTGAACATATGATTTTGGAATCTATTCCGTAACAAAGCTACATAGATCTAATAAATTTAGTAGACAACAAACATGGGTTTAGGGTTCTTGGAGAATTGTTATGGTAAACTATGTGCCCTACTATTACCTTTCAAATAGCTCACACTCGTAGTAGAAACTATGTGGGATGTGATGAGTTGTTTATACTATCAATGTGGCCTATAGGATTCATCCAAAAGATTGCGATCTAAGTTCCAAACTTTCCCTGATGACCCATGAATCACACTTCTCCACATTAAGAATCCATTTATGGTCAAAATCAAGGATTAAAACTGAGAATTAGAGGATCCGCACTTCAAATTAAGATAGATATTTTAAAATATTTTCTCATAAATAAATCCATCCATGAATTTTCTATCAAAGGTATTTGAAACATTTTCTATGTATAATTTCCTCCACCGAGCACATATGTCAGCCTCCCTCTCCCAAGTCTCATATAGTAGCCGACTGCGATGTTATAGGACCCATAAAAGGAACAAAACATCCTCAAACAACCTTCTATCTCTAGTTAGTGAAGTGTATATGATACTCACCAGAATTCATAGTAATCTAGCTTAACAAACACAGGATAAAAAATATGAAATCGGTCTTCATGATAACAGTGATGTTGTGAAATGTGGTAGACTTTGTGCATGGAAATGTATCTCTGTGGTAATTAAAACTGTGTGGCTATCGTTCTAATATCTCTAAGATTCCAAACACCTCGACATAACTATTTGATAGCTTTCAATTTATCAATTTCTATCTATGACCATTCTTGGGTGATACCCATAAGAAAACATAACCTCGATCTACTAAGTTATGCGATAACGATTGGAATAATATTTTTTTTCTTATACATTTTCATATACATATTCTTCCTTATAAGATGAAACTTCTTTTAATTATCTTGATTGAGACATAGACCCAACTACTTTACCTATCATGCCTTTAACTATAACTATGATGAATGAAATAACAAACACTTTATAGAAATATATGGATCTATCTAAATCGTTGATTGATAAAAATTATTGTAGGTGAACTCATCGAGTGGAATATAATTCTACTAAGATCCACTGAAATCAAATATGTATTCTGAGTGAATGTCTTATAACACCTTTATACTCTGTTTTATCTTTCCATCAAAGTGTGTAAATGTTACTCAAAAGCACATGTGTTCCCAAAGCTCTCTATAACCCCAACCACAACCTTGATATGAAATGAGGGTCCCTATCTATTATGATAATACAAGGGACCTATTGTAGTCATATTATATTGTTAACAATCAATCTTCCAATTAAATTAACATAGAATTTTTTAAGAACATGATGGAAATTGGATACTTTAGTTAATCGATTCAGGACTTACCAAACTATGTCACTATTTTCTTGTAACCTCATTAAGATGATGAAAAAAACCACAAAAAAAATATTCACACTTCCATATTGGGATTGGTAATGGTTGTGTCAACATAGAGGGTCATGTGTGTTCCACCATCACCTGGTGACAGGTGGAACCCCATGTAATAAAATCTTATATCTAATAATTTATTGGTCTATAAACTCAAAATAATATCTTCTCACATACTAGTTATAGTAATTTAGGGTGTGTACAATAGCTGCAGTCTTGAGATCATGCATTAGGAAATTTTTCTAATGATGCCTCGGTGGCTGTGACTCCTATGAAATTAATCTAACTTCCTATAATTAAACTACCACAAGCCTGATACATGGTGCATCAACATATATTGCATGGCATATTCTCATATCCAGAAGAATTTAGATTGATGTTGAATATAATATCCCTTTCAACTCGATAAAATGATGTATCATAGGATTTATACCAAATAAACATCACAACCGTTATATTAAACTCTCTAAAGGGTGTTTCTAGGCGGGATATGTCTATTATAAATCATTATAAATCACCATCTATCCCCCAGAAACAAAATATATATAGAATACATTATTCGTCTATTCCTAAGTGACTACATCTCTCATCATCTGTTGGTCAACTTAAAGTCATTCCTATAAGATTATATGACCTATGATGTATACCTTTTTGATGAATTAGTTCAATTTAGAAATCATAGAATATACTAGGTTCTCTCTCAATGTATTCAAAATAATCTCATGTTATTGGGTATGGTCACTCCAGGTATGAGAATACACCATGATGTAATATTTGAAGACCACAAAAAAGAATTAATATTTGAAAGAAAAACCATATTCATCAAATACATAAAAAAAATTACATTTATAGGACTTGGAAACATAGTAAGACAATTATATATGTTAAACTAGCTACAAAATGATTTGCATGGAATTTATGATCGCCTAAATAAAACTTGATCATAGCCTAACTCAAGTGGATCATTGAGAATACGCTCAATCCTAAGATATTGACAATGATATCATCTATATTAGGTAATGGTTATAGTTATTCAATGTTAGATGATTCAATTTCTTATAATCCACACAAATCCTAAGTGTTCTATCATCCCTCTTAATAAAAATTATCAGTGACACCAAATGATAAATATTAGGCCTTATAAAACCCCCGACATCTAAATCTTATAGCATACTTTAGATCTCTAGAAACAAAAGAGTATCATCCTATTTTTATGAATGGATACTGGTTCATCCCCATGCAATAGATTAATATATAACATTCTCTATCTGTAATAAGGTTGTTTGGAAACGTTTTCAAGGAAAGTATCTCTGAATTGATCAATTATAGGTGGGAACATAATTTGATGTACTCCGTAATCATCCATATAATGTCCAGAAATATTGAAATTCAATCCACATATCCCCATTTAGTCTATCCTTATTATACTTTCCAAGAAATCCCACTAACCCTTATGAATATACATTTCTCCCTCTGGTAATGTAAATTACACCATATTGAAAAAAACAATCCACATAGGCATGATAGGGAACCAAATCGTCAATCCTAGGAGTGAAACAAAATCCATTCAACTTGAGGATGAAGAGTTCCCCCAAGAAACGATGCATACCTACCTCAAGATGAGAGTCCATACATTGGTGTAAAATTTATGATCACAAACCCAAAGGGGATTCATGTTTCACAACACCACATGTGTACTCAACAAGAAGTTCAAGACTCTCAATAATAGCCACAAAGATAAAATATTGTGATGAGCCTATATTGAATATAAAAGACATGATAATAAAGGATACTATAATAGTATCTCAAATAGTAAGTGTCCCATCACACTATTCCTATGGTATGGGTTTCAATAAGTAAATATTTCAGGATCCATGACTTTATGCTATAACCTGACTACCTGGACCAAGTCCTCTCTATTAGAACATTTTATATGAATCCCAAAATCCATATATATGACTTTACTCTCTATTTGTATCACTATAAATACTCCATTTACCTTCCTAGATTTGTGATACTAACCCTTCTCTTAAAGGTGGATCTGATAAGGGTTATCTTCCACTCGAAAGAGTTGGTACGGTCAAAATGAAATGCTAAAGATTCCCCAATCACCCATAGATGTGGCACATGACAGAGTCACTATGAAAGCGAGGCTTCTTATGTCCAATCTACCAACACTGGTGACAAACCATGTAACTATCATCTGGTGTCAACTGGATTTCACTTCGCATGTGAGATGTTTAAAAGAAAATATTCCAAACACTAGTCGATCCACAAATATTTTTGGTTAATGAACAATCCTGGATCGCACCATTTTATTCCCTAAGGTTCTGTGTGGAGATACGGTCCTAGTTAAATATATCATATACGGCTGCCAATCAGAAAAACATTCAATTATGAATGAATAAGATGGCTAAGTCCATCATCAAATCTTCTCTCTTTCGATTTCTCATCAAAAGTATAGATTGAATAAAGGTGATAAATCTTAGTAAAATGAGCAGAATTGTATATAACTATCTTAGATCTCGAATTCATGTTTATGAACTCCCCGTAATGATCAACCCTCAAGGTCATGGGGAAGAAATAGTAACATAAGCTCAATTGGAAATCCATCCATGTCACTTTCTGTCATGAACTAGCCCAGGTACCCTGGTAACCCGATAACTGAGCCGGCCCTGCAATAGCCTGAAGGGTGTTCCCAATCCCCACGGGTCAGCGACTAGCACCTGGCATCATACAACTGACAAGTGGGAACGATTTTTCCACAAGAATGCGGAAGCAAAATAATAAAAAGCAGTATGAATAACAAAAAAAAATCCACTATGAGTGATGGACCAGAATACAACATGGCACAAAAATTCCAATGTACAACTACCTAAGGCTTGAATGCACTCTTAAATGATGGGAAAACTATTTTAAGAATGATTAAAACATGATAGATCTCATTCTTCCATTTCAAAAGTCCCAATTTCATTCCATTTAAAACCAAAATAGGTTTTATTCAAAACATGCCTTTTTCACAAGACAAAACCAAAGGGTTTATATCATTTCATTCTAACCCATTTTCATAAGTTTGAAATCAATTCAAAACCAATTCCATCATTACACATTAAATTTACAAAATTTAATTTAACAATTTAATTGAAAACATTTCCATCAAATCCACAATTTAAAACCAACAATTTAAATCGTCCATTTCCATAAACACACTCAATTCAATGGAATTGGGGTTTTCCTAAATTTCTATACCAAAACCATTTCAAATATCTCAATTCAATAGAATCGAGTTTTTATCAATTAATTGAAAGCAACTTGAGCAATTTAATTTAAATCAATAATTTAAATAAATCAAGCAAATGGAATGATAAACAATTTTCCAAGTCGGGAAAGAACCACCTACCTCGAAGTTGTCGACCAAAACCACAATGGTCAAGAACGCTCAAGAAAACCAAGTATCTTCTTCAAGAAACCGCCTTAGATCTCTTCTCCTAGAATGTTTAAGACCAAATTTAATAAAGTTTGGAACCACACACTTAGATCTACCCATAACAGGCATAGATCTATGAAACTGAGAGAAGAGGAGAAATAGATCGAGGTAGATCTAAGAACCCAATCAAGAAAGAAGAAGAAGAACGGTAACATACCTTGAGAATCCCATTCGATTCACTAAGAGGAGCCTTTGGATCATCTCCGGAACAAAGGGAGAACCATCTCTGACCCCAGGAGAAGACAAATCCCGAGTTAGGGCCACTTAGGAGAAAAAACAAATCATTTTGAGGCAAAACAGCCGAGATCCACAATTTAAGGATCTAAATTTAAGTGACTGCACAGTTTGTCTGCACGGTTTGTCAAACTGTGGACACACCGTGTGGATCTCACTGTCCAGGATTGCTGGTCCACATGGTTTAGTCGCACGGTTTACCAAACTGTGTGCACACCGTGCGTACCCCACTGTCCAGTGCTGCTAGGTTGGCATGGGTTGATCGCACGATTTATCAAACCGTGCGCTAACCGTGCACAAGCAATTTCCTTTTGGTTTCACTAAAAATTTCACCCAAACAAACCCAAATGACTACTCCAAAACAAAGGCACTTAGATACAGTACCTGAAAACGTAACGGGATGTTACAACCTTCCCACCATAAGATATTTCTGCACCCAGAAAGCCTATGAAGAAACCTCCACGTCTAAAAGATGAGGCCACTACTCTCTCATTAGTGCCTCCGTTTCCAACGTCTCATGAGAATATGAACCATGCTGCCAAAGTATACGGGCCAGAGGTATCATTCTCCCATGAAGTACCTTGGTTTCAAAATCAACATTCCTGACTGGTCGTTCAATCACCGATAAATCTTTTTCAATTTCAAGATCACTCCAGCTCACAACATGAGATTGATCGGGGAGGTACTTCCATAGTTGCGATACATGGAACATGTTATGTATCGACGTCAGCTATGGTGGTAGAGCTAGACCATAAGCAACTTTTCCCACAAGACCAACAACCTCGAAAGGTCCCACAAAACGAGGAGCAAGCTTCCCTTGCCTCACAACCCGTCGATGACCCAATTGGGTTGAAACTTTCCAGAACACCTAGTCGCCAACTAAGAACTCTAATGGTATATGGCGACTTTCAGGATAATACTTGTACCGAATCTGTGCTATTAACATTCTTTGAAGAATCAACTGGATCTTATTTGTCGTCTCTTGGACCAAACTCGGTCCTACCAAAGAACTATCACCAATCTCCGACAAACATAAAAGAGAATTACAAGGACAACCATACAAATACTAAAAAGGATCCATTTTGATCGCATATTGATAACTATTATTTTTAGAGAACTCAACTAGCCCCAGATGATCTTCCCAAGATCCACCAAAGTCAAGAACACAAGCGCGTAGCATATCCTCAAGGATCTGAATAGCTCTCTCTCTCTCTCTGTCCATCTGACTGTGGATGGCAGGTCGTGCCCAAATGGATCTGAGATCCCAGTGCCTCCTGAAGGCCTCTCCCAAAGAGAGAAGTAAACTGAGGATCCCTATCAGAGACTATAGCAGACGGAACTCCGTGCAAACAAACAACTTCTTTCATAGAGATATTTCCCAACTCCTCAACATTGGTAGTATCTCGAATAGGTATAAAGTGTGCCGACTTGGTAAGTATATTGATCACAACCCATATCGCATTCTTCTTACCCTGTGTTTGAGGTAACCCAACCACAAAGTCCATCGATATTTCATCCCACTTCCATGTAGGGACTGGAAGTGGTTGAAGTAAACCCAAGGTTTTTGGTGCTCAACTTTCACCTGCTATCATGTATAGAAAGGAGATACAGACTCAGTAATTTCTCATCTCATACCGGGCCACTAGATATGTCACCACATATCAAAGAACATATTTTCAGTTCCTGGGTGTACTGCAAACTAAGAGTTATGTAAAACCCCCCATCACATCTTTCCTTGCCAATAACGGCACAACATAATGGTTTCGATAACATAGGACACCCTCATTGGAGAATGACCACAGGGTGTCGGTCTCCCCACCATAAAGAGATTCCCTAAATCTATGGAATTCATCATCATGTTTTTGTTCCTAAAGAATCAATTTGAGGAGAGCATAATTCAATTGAACATTGGATAATGAAACATCATTCCCCTTCCACTGAACTCCAATATGCAACTGAGAAAAAAGAGCCATCAATCTCCACTCTTCTGAAGATTCTTTCATAGCCTGGGATGGAGGTTTCCTGCTTAACACATCTACAACTACATTCCCTTTTCCCGGGGTATAGACAATTTCAATGTCGAAAGAATGCAGGTACTCCACCCAATGCCTTTAGCGAAGTTTCAAATCTTTTTGGGAGAATATATAACTCAAGATCTTGAGGTTATAATACAAAGTAAACCTTTCTACATAAAGATAATGTCTCTATCACTTAAGTTAATGCATTACAGCTGCAAGTTCAAGGTCATGGGTAGGATAGTTCTTCTCATGAGGCTTAAGCTGACGAGACCCATAGGCAACAACATGATTACCCTGCATGAGGACACATCCCAAACCTGAACCCGATGCATCATAGAAGACCAAATAACCTATCCCAGCCTCAGGAAGAGTTAACACCGGTCTAGTAGTAAAAATATTCTTTATCTCAACAAAATAACTCTGACATTTATCATTCCTGGAAAACATCACTCCCTTTCAAGTCAGTGAAGTCATTGGAGAAGATAACTATGAGAAGTCTTTAACAAACCGGCAATAATATCCGGCTATTCCCAAGAAGCTATGAATCTTCAAAACATGTCATGGTTGTTCCCAAGTCATAACAGCCTTCACCTTTTCAGGATCAACTGATATTCCTTGTTCTGACACAACATGTCCCAATAATTTCACTTCTTGAATCCAGAAATCGTACTTCGAAAGCTTGGCATAAAATTGGTGATTACATAGAAGACTCAGAACAATTCTTAGATGATGCACATAATCCTCCTCAGATTTGGAGTAGACAAGAATGTCATCCACAAAGACAACCACGAAAGCATCTAGATACTCATAGAAAAAAGTGTTCATCAAAGACCTGAAAACTACAGAAGCATTTGTTAGGCCGAAGGGCATAACAAGGTACTCATAATGGCCATACCTACTCCGAAAAGCGGTTTTATGAACGTCAGATTATTTTATCCTCAACTGATGGTGACCAGATCGAAGATCAATTTTTGAAAAACCACTTTCCCCCTTTCAATTGATCAAACAAATCATCAATTCTTAGTAATGAATGTTTGTTCTTTATCGTAACTCGATTGTGATTTCGATAATCAACACATAAGCGAAGAGAACCATCTGCCTTCATATAGAAGAGAACAGGTGTTACCCAAGGTGAAACACTCAGGCGTATAAATCTTTTCTCAAGAAGATTGTCTAACTGAGAATTTAGTTCTTTTAGTTCAGCTGGATCCATTCGGTAAGAGGGAATAGAAACCGGTTGAGTACCAGGCATTAAGTTGATAGAAAAGTCAACCTCTCTTACTGGTGGAAAAGTAGAGAAGTCAGAAAGAAACACGTCTGGAAACTCGGTGACGACTGGAGGAAGATCACCACACATTGAGTCTCTCTCCAGATCAAAAGAAAACACTACTGTAACTTTCCCCAACTCTGGATAAGAGGGTCCGACTCTGCTTGACCTTGGGTCCCATTCTCCTTGAAAAAAAAGAGCCACACCACTGGGTGTAGTAAGGTAGACCCGTCGAAGATAAAAATCGATCTAGGAATTATTGGAAATAAGCCAATCCAACCCAAAATTTACGTCAAAATATTTCATGTCGAGAACCAAGAAATTCCGTGAATGATCAACATCTGATAGAGAGAAGACACAAGTAGGACTATGGAGACCCTTCTCTCTCATAACACCAAGGGGTGTAGTAATATCGATTGCACAAGATAAAAGCTACATAGGCAGAATAAGAAGATTAAAAAGGCAGGTTGAAAAAAAAGTTTGAGATGCACCAGTATAAAAAAGAGCTATCACTAAAGACCAAGCTATCGTAGTGGTACCTCTCATAGTTTCAGGACCTGTATTAGCTACCTCTGGCGACTCATCCACTACGTGAAGAAGCTTCATTCCGGATGCATGTGGCTAGAACCCTTTTGCTCGTGAAGCATTTGTTTTCCCCATAGTATTTGGAGGTGCTGATGATCTTGTTCCACTACGAGGAGTAGAGAAGTGATGGCAGAATCTCTGTAGGTGCCCTAAACGTCCGTAAGAGTTATAGTTCATGGGTGCCTCAGTGAAAACCCTCTTAGAATGTCTTGGCTTCCCACACTGATATCATGTCAAGGATGCCCCTCCTAGTGGTACCAGAGGTCTGGATTGACTCTATTGCCGAGAACCACCATGAGAAACATCGCGCTTCAATTTTCCTTTAAAGGATCCAACACTGCCACTAAGAGGGAAAATGACCTCATTCAACTATGAATTTCCTGTGAAATCCATCACAACCATCATTTCTCTATCCAACATATCGGCATAAGTGGGTAGCTTCAGTAAGAAAACCTGATAACGGATATTTGATCGATGCCCCAACTCAAATCATTGAGCCTTCATCATCTCATTCGATACAATTTCAGGAGCAAAGTGTGCCAGCTCAGAAAAGTAATTTGAGTACTCAGTAAAGGTTTTGTTGGCCTGCTCAAGTTTGAAAAACTCCACAGCCTTGGCCAACACAATAGATTCGGGATAGAACGGATTGGTGAGAAGAACCCTAAAGTATTTCCACTCCAAACCCTCATGTTTCCTAGCTGTCATCATCATGTCCCACCATCTTCTACTTGGTCCCTCTAGCACGATGGTGGCACACTTTACGTTTATCGCATCAAGTGTCTCCAAAAACCCAAACAGATGTTCAATCTTACACAAGCATTCCTCTGCATGTTGAGGATCAGTGGAGCCGTTGAAGACTGGTGACTTCATGCATAGGAACTATGGAGAATGACTTCATAGAATATCACTCTGAGGATCTATAGCTGGAGTCTGAATAGGGACTGGAGGTGGTGCCTGTCCTAGAGCTTTGGGAGTGGAAACAATCACCTCTACCTGACTTGGATCCACAATAGGACTTGCTTGCTGAGATTCAGCAGTAGCCTCTTTTTGGATTTGAATTCCACATCTCCGCGGAGGCATGATGCTACACAACATCAGCAGACAAAAAAGAAGACATTAGATTAACACTGAACCTGAGAAATGAGGAAAACTATTCTTAAAAGAAGGGATAACAAGATTCGGATCCCACTCTATCCAAATAAAAATAAGGAAATACTAGAACTAATCCACAAGTCTCCTTTCCCTAACCACCCCTGGAAACATAAGGTTCATTGCGGTGAGGGATGGACATGCACTCAATCATGACTACCACCTATGTCCCGACAAGAAAACTCAAATGCATACTGTCATCAATGCAAGATGTTTCAACCTTCCTTTGATACCAATTTGTCACGAACTACCTCGTGTACCCTGGTAAACTGATAACCGAGCAAGCCCTGAAATATCCCGAAGGGGGTTCTCGATCCGCACGGGTTGGCGACTATCACTTGGCATCGTACAACATACAAGTGGGAACAATTTTTCTAGAAGAGTGTGGAAGAAAATGAAAAAAAAAGCAGTATGCATAACATATGAAACTCCACTGGGAGTGATGTACCAGAATATAACATGGAACAAAAATCCCGAAGTACAATAACCCAAGTACTAAGGATTGGAAAAACAGCCCCAAGGTCCCCATGGACACAACTCACCAGGACCAAAGATCAACATCTGGACCCACCTCCAAGAGATTCCTTCCATTTTTTTGAGCTTGGAAAAAGGAAGTCTACAAACATCCGAAGGAAAAAGTTGTGTGTGAGCCTAAGCCTAGTAGGATACCACAAGAGATTTTGTAACAGATACCAAAAATATATTATCCAAAGAAAAACATTCTATTTTCAAATAAACAGGTTTGGAAACACAAAATCATATTTTGAAAAACATGCTATACATTTTCATATGATGGAAAAATTACTTTAAGAAAAGTCTTTACAAAAGATGGAATATTTATAAAAAAATGGCTTAAATAAAACATTTATATAAAACAGTTTATATAAATTCATAAGGCATGTAAGTAGTTCAAAAACATTGGCAAACATTTATATCTCAAATATAAACAAACAAGCGAGCAACATGGTCATCTTCAAAAAGGTACGATAGAATTAATCAGTTATTAGATTCCACACTCTCTATGTGAACTCAGCAAAAATGTGTATACACACGTCCCTATGACAATGGCCAAAGGATACTTGTCACCAACCCGTCAGGGATGTGACCCGCTGCATGTATGTTTTAGAACGTTGTTGTAGCGTAGAGTGTATCCAAATAACTCACTACCCACCTAAGGAATGCATGCACTCTTAAATGATGGGCGAACTATTTTAATAATTCTTAAAACATGATCAATCACATTCTTCCATTTCAAAAGTTTCAATTTCATTCCATTTAAAACCAAAACAGGTTTTATTCAAAACATGCCTTTTTTACAAGATAATACCAATGGGTTTATATCAAATCATTCTAATCCATTTTCATGAGTTTGAAATCCATTCAAAACCAATTTCATCATTACACATTTAATTTCCACAATTAAATTCAACAATTTAATTGAAAACATTTCCATAAAATCCACAATTTAAAACCAATAATTTAAATCGTCCAATTTCCATAAACACACCCAATTCAATGGAATTGGGGTTTTCCCAAATTTCTATTCCAAAACCATTTAAAATATCTCAATTCAATAGAATAGAGTTTTTATCAATTAATTGAAAGAAACATGAGAAAATTAATTTAAATCAATAATTCAAATAAATTAGGCAAATACAAAGATAAACAATTTGGAAAGTTGGGACGGAACCACCTACCTCGAAGTTTATGACCAAAACCACAAAGTTCGAGAACGCTCAAGAAAACCGGGTCTCTTCTTCAAGGACCCGCCTTAGATCTCTTTTACTAGAATGTTTAAGACCAAATCTCATAAAATTTGGTACCACACACTTAGATCTACCCATAACGGGCGTAAATCTAAGAAACCGAGAGAAGAGGAGAAGTAGATCAAGGTAGATCTAAGAAACCAATCAAGAACGAAGAAGAACGATCACATACCTTGATAATACCACTTCGATTCACCAAGAGGAGCCTTCATATCATCTTTGAGAAAAAAGGTAGAACCTTCCTTAACCCCAGGAGAAGACAAATCCCGAGTTAGGGCCACATAGGAGAAACAACGAAGCATTTAGAGGCAAAACAGCGGAGATCCACAATTTAAGGATCTAAATTTAAGTGACCGCACGGTTTGTCTGCACGGTTCATCAAACTGTGTGAACACCGTGCAGATCTCACTATCCAGGATTGCTAGTCTGCACGGTTTAGTTGCACGATTTACCAAACCATGTGTACCCCACTATACAGTGCTTCTAGGATGGCGCAGTTTGATCACACGGTTTATCAAACCATGTGCTAACCGTGTACAAGCCATTTCATTTTTGTTTCACTTAAAATTTAACCCAAACACACCCCCAGAACTACTCCAAAACAAAGGCACTTAGAGACAGTACCTGAAAACATAACGGGATGTTACACTTTCTAATACTGACTTAGCTGATTTTGAATATCCAGCACCATTTGGTGTATCCAATTAGATTATAAGTAGATATATTTACTCTCTTATAATGAGGTGTCTCAATATTCATGAATATAGATAAAAATGTCTCAGTCCATAGCTCTGTAGCCATGGGGCCATAATCCCTTGAAATGTAAGTGGATACTACTGCTAAAATTCCTAAGTCAACTCTCCCATAAACAGGGAAGAGCACAGAGCTACGAATATAATCTATATAATCTAGGTAAAATCCACTCAAAACTAGTCATCATCTGCTAGGTCAGAAATATGATGAGGTGTCACATTTGGGATTTCATGAGGTATCAACAATATCTTTAACAGCACAACATATGCGGAATGGTCATCACCACCCTCATAGAGAACGAATGGATGACATCAGGGTGGAATATCACAAAAAAGGACAAGATCTAGAAATATAAAGTATTAAATAGAGATAACATATCATATAAAAAATAGGATAGGTATAAATATTTATATGTAACATTCGTACCCCTCTACCCACTATATAAGACATCTCTGGGGTATATAAACATAATATAGACGACATTAGATGCTACCTACTACCCAGTACAACGATCATGTATGGGATAGGCACTGTGTTTAAATGTATTGGTCCTGATATACATATTTTCATCTCAATTTATATAGGAAAACACCATTTAAAATCTTGTTCAACAGATACAATTTAATATTTTATTTTATTTTCCTATACATAAATTAGCATTTATATATTAATTTTATTTATGAAGGTTAAATAAATTGATCACCACTTTTAATTTATAAGGGCACATACACCTCACACATTTATGTGTGGTTTCTGTTCAATAGTAACCATTAATTATCATGTTCCTATAGTACATGTTATAAGAATTCTATTTATATCATTGAAGGAATATATAATAATTTTATGAATTCAAGTATTCAATCCGAAATTTCATGGAATATTATTTCTAAGAGGTGCATAAAATGATTCATGGGAAGTAATTACCTCTTATAATTAGGTCATGCTAAAATAAATTCATAAATAAAAACAATAATAACATCATAATTCATGTGGTTCACCCAACTGTGGAATGAAATAAACTATGATAATAAAAATATACAACAATATGTCTCATCCTGGGTAATTTGGACTTTCCGTGTACGTGTGTTAGCAACTCCTAGAAACAACTCATTTCAAAACCATAATACATTATAATATCCTATCTAATTTTCCCAATCATCAAGAAAAAATAACGGAATGATGCTCTGATACACATTTTTTACATCCCAGTCTAGGTTCCACATAGAGGATCCCCAACCCATTGGTCCACAAAGCCTCAAGGACACCACCAAAAATGCTGGAGGCTACCAACTAATAGTGAAGGTCGATGGTGTCTCTGTGGGGAGACTATGTCCCCAAGTCAGAAAAACACAGTGGTATAATCAACAAATATATAGTATAATAATATCAATAAAAGAAAAGACAGAGGAAGCACATGTAAAACAACAAGTAATAAACAAAAATCAAAATAAGTAATATGAATCATACGCAAAATATGATGATATAATGTCTCTACATAATAGGGAAAACATGTACACATGGAAGAAAGAATTTAATATAGTACATGATATAAAAATGTAACAAAAAGACCAAAATCTATCCATGCATCCTGAGCTCTAGCCCAAACATCTTCTATCAAGATCTCATCACAAGTCATGAAATAAGTCAAGAATCCATATGTTGAATTTTTATTTTATCTACACATGCATGCATATGTTTTGATGGGTACCATCGGTTTCATATATTGGGTGTGTGATAAAATCATTACATCGCCACCAATGATGTCTATAAATATCCAATTAATTCAGATAATATGGTAGTGTGTAGGTAATAATAAAAGTTGTAAATAAAACAATAAAGCTTAATATCTAATTCCGGACGCACACCATTATGATTGTTCCTACATCGACCTAATCTGGATTGCCTCTATATAGGTATCTATATGTATAAAATTAAACAGACCATATTCCTATTTATTTCTATAAAAATATATGGAGATAATACCTATAGCATGCATGTGAGGTGGAACATAGACCACTATAAGATATGGGATGAGTATCACAAGTATCAGGGGACACCATTCCCAATATCATATGTGTAAGGGATGTTTTTCCTAATATCATAGTAGTAAGGGTAACCATACCTAATATCCTAATCATATGGGAGCCATTCCCATTTCATAATCATAGGGACACCAATCCCATTTCACAAGAGTGGGTATTTCATAAATAATATACCAGAAATAGTGATTTCATGATTGATGTCATTTCAAGATGGATCATCATTCACGTACATAACAACAAGGGTTTTCACGCCTCTATATCATGATCATAATGGTCACCATACCCATATCACATTAATAAATGTTCACCATGCCTTTATCACTTATATAAAGTCTCTCCATGCATGTATCACATTAATAAAGGGTCTACATGGCTGTATGTAATTTATAAATGTTCTCTATACCCATATCACAATCAAAGAAGGGACACAATGCCCATAAATAAATATATAACAGGGATAATGGTCTCCATTCTCATTTACCATAATTAAAGATGCTCATCATGTGTAAACATCAACAATGGTAAAAAATCCTTGGCCTTAATACATTCCAATTGATAATTAAAAACTCATTACTATTCAATACATTCAAGGGTGTAACCACTGTTCTATTAAATTTGGTAACGTGGTCATCCCACTCACCTTTTATCAAGTAATATTTAATTGATAAGTGTGTTAGTTGTGCTATACCACAACAACTATCGATTTCTTTTTTGTTATCACAACATCAGAGTCATTCCAGAACAATTTATATAATGGCGTAATAGTTTAGTTATTTATAGAGACATATGAAAATATTATTGGAACTCCAAGGGACCTATGAAGGTCCTAAGGTTCTCAATTACAGAAACCATTTTAGGATAGATTAAATTTGGGGGTAATACACTATAAAACTGGAATGCAAAAAAATGACACAAATTATAAATAATCTAAATAATGAAGGATAAGAATTTTCCCACTTACCTTATGCCCATATTAGAGCCCTCCTATAGTGTTGGACATCTGTTTGTTCTAGACAAGAAAAAAATGGGAAAAAATAGAAAAACACACTAAAAATTGGTCACATGATCCATCACATAAATAACTCCTTTGAGTGGAATAACAAATAAAAAATGAATAATCGTGAATAGTATACTCATATATGGATATACAATGAGATTAAATATGATCTAATATGAGTCTATACAAAGACATTATCATCGAACATTGTTGGGAGGGCTTGGGGAACTTCAAAGGGGAGAATAAGGCCACCTATATCAACTACAATGATTAATTAAGAGGTGTAGGCTGTTAAAATTGATTTAAGTGTAAATTTTTAAAATCACCCAAAATATATGTGTTGCATTGGTTGGTTTTATGGTTGTTGAATTGTGGGCTAACCTTGAACATACCATTTTCTACCATGGGATCCCACACGGTTTAGTCACAATATTTTAGAAACAGTACCCCCCATGTTATATGGGTCTTCTAAATATTTTAGACCTCCCGAATGAGCATATGACTATTGGTGTATGTTTAGGGAAAACTATGTTCCATACTTTTTCCTTTGAAAGACACCACATCTATAGAAGAAACCATGATGTCTTGAAGGCACAATTTCTACTAATAGTGTGTCCTGGTGGATTCTTCCATTATCCATGTTTTTGAACTCTAAATAAGCCTCATACACTACCCAAAAATTATTAATATATTTTGGAATCCATTATAGGTTATATTGAAAGATTAAAACCTAAAATTAAAAGATCTATACCTCATATTAAAATCAGGTTCTTACAACCGACTACCACAAACCATGATTCTGATATCCAGAGGGACAAGTAACATAATTAATATCATTTTATAATAATTATTTAATAATTATTATATATATTGATCTATATAAAATTATATATATATATATCCAAATATAAAAATTTTGTTATAGCATAGCAGTAATGTCTATTATAACATATAGAGGAGGACATTATATTTATACACAATGCAAAAAAGATAAAATTTTAGTTGCAAAATTACTATTAGTATTTTCTATAGTGATAGACCTTGTGATATGGTTATAGGGGACATCACTTGATTAAAAAACACTTCATAATTTTTTTTAATATTATAAAAACACTATTTACATCAATGGTGCCCATGGTCATTGACTCATTCATATGGCTATGACAATAGAGAGTGCCCATGGTGAAAGCCAAATTTCAATGGTCGAATGTTCATGTGGTCTTAATTATATCGTAACAATAGACCCTAGGTCAACAACCACACCAATAACAAAATTGTCCAGATTACTATGTCAATAATAAATGACCATGGTCATCACACGTGTGATACAAAAATCACTCGTGACCAAAACATTTTATCCATTAGTGAACATAATCGAAAAAACCATTAAATGAAACAACTCATCTAAAAAATACACAAAATGAAATAAAATAGGATGTTTATAATATAAATGAGGTTTCCTTATTATGAAATATAAATAATCACCTTCCTAATATCAAATTAATCTATAGCCTCCTTGATAATTTAAAAAAATATATATACAATTATATAAAAAAGTCATGGAAACTATATGTCTTCATGTAGAGGTGGCTAATAATTAATAGTATGGTCACCCGACCATGTGATCTATATCACCCAAACTAGGAGCCACATTAACATTGTTCCCTATGATGGATGAACATTTTTTTTAAGAACTTCACATCATAAACCATCCATTATCGACTATAAGTGAGTATGTAAGAATGTGATAGTTAGGAGACTATAATCTAATATAGTTATAATAATAATTGTATGTGTGTATATACGGTAAATGAAAAAGTACCACAACACAACATAATAAATAATAATAAATTGATGAATCATAAATAGTTAAAAAAATTAATAATTGACATTCCTCCAATCATAATACCATATGCAGACTCATAACAACATGGTATAGTATGGAATACAAATCAATAAATAAAAGGGTCACTCATGGCTATCCATATATGTTTATACATATAAGTAATGTTGGAAAATGGAAAACAAATGTAAACATTTGATGATCCATGAACCTCTTAGGTCCATTTTTATCGATCCCATGAAAAAAATACATCTTTACCAAAAACATCCATCTCTTGATCTTATTCCCTTAAGAAATCACAAAACATTAAAATATACAGGCATCCCAAGGGTCCCTTTTAGGGTGTGTGAATAAATATTAATAGGACACCGACAATGTGTTCCCATTGTACATCCCTAGAAAAGAAGGTATTCTAGAATTAAAAAATGTATAATTCGAAAAATATATAAATATCCCACGTCAATTGTTCTTAACATTGACAAGGAATAAATCACCTACTTCTACCAACTCCACAAATATCTCAATATGTAACCCTAATTACATATAGATAATAGAACACACACACACAGTCACACAGATATATATATATATATATATATATATAACTGTGGTGGTGAGGATCCATGCGATAAATCCCAAGGCATCCCTTAATTATATAAAACCATGGTAAACCCTTGGGGTCTACCTCTAAAACATGTCTTGAGAACCAAGTTCCCCCAATCAAGTAGCTGGATGTCCAAACAACATTCCAAAATAATAAGAAAATGGTCCCTCATACACCTGATCAAAATCTTTCATCATCTTGAAATATGATTTCATGAGGCACAATAATGTATGTCCATTAAATAATAACCATTGAATTCTCAACATCTTATGTCCCATGGAATGAAGATATCTGCCTCCTAAGTGTCATATCCAAATGCCCTCATATAGCCTGGAGAGCTTCATTCCCCTACAGATGTTCTCATCACCATCATTAAATTACCCACTACCACCCACAAGGATTTCTATGGTGAGCACCACATCATATATGCTATTCCACACCATAACCTATGTTATAAATTCTATAAGTCCTCCACCCACATGACAAGTCAAAACCACCTTCACATGAGTCCTATATGTGTGCACATGGCACCAAGGCAACATCGTCCAACATATGGTTAGTGGAAATCACCCTAACATACCTATGTAAAATAATATTTCACCTTTCTCCCTAGAATCCATGTTTCTTGATTTAGATGGTAAACACAATTTAATATCATACATGCCATTCCAAAATTTGGATGACCTCATTCCCTAATGTCTCGATGAAATTTTCAATTCAAAATGGTGATCAAAATCACTTGGAATAAAATGCTCAATCCAAACATGATGACTGAGTCACCTAAAACTAGGTGATCATCAATATACAACTCCTCAGTCCGCACCCATAACATTCCCACAAAACCTGAAATCATTTAATACAAAAAAAAATTAATTAATTAAAACAAACCCATCCTAACCCACCCAAATTTTCAAATTCCTCTAAACAGAATTATCTCGTAATCACGGTTTGGGGAATATGTAATGTCTCGACCCAGCTTTCCCACAAACCGGTAGCTAGACCAGTCTCCACATGAACTCAAGAGCGTCTCCCCATGCACCAATGATTATCAAATAGAAGATAGGGTATATGGATTTTTAGTGAGGAGACTATACCCTAATATTAAGAGTGCACAGTTGTAAAAACTAATAATCTTAGACAATAGCGGAAGCAGATATAAGACAATAGTCAACTGAATAAATAAAGTAGTCAAAACCAGTTCATACAATGCATGAATTTCATAGTAATACTTATCTAAAATGTAACATCATGCCCCATACCATTATCCTGAGAGGGCGGGGTAATCCTACTTTCCCTTAAGTGACATTCCCAAGGTATCAAAGGCTGTCAATAAATACCAAGGGCGTCAAGAAAAAAATAGGGAACGATATTCCCTTTAGAAAAAACCAACCAAACCATCAACTATCAAAGACTATATGAAGCTTGTCAATAAAAAAATCAAGAATTTTATACCATAATACAACCAAGTTATCCCACAATACAACCCAAAACCAATAAAACCCAACAAAATATCAGTGTACTATGTGAAATATTAAACAAGAGACCCCAAAATAAACAAAGACACGCTCCATATCTCTACACCAAGCTCAATGCTCCAAGCACCAAGACAGCTCTCTAGAATCACCAAAAGAAACTAGCAACAATATTCTTTATCTTTACCAGTGTCCTGGAATATTACATCTTCAAAAGCACACAAGTTTCAAACCCAGGGGTTATTACTAATACTCAGCAGCTTTTCCCAAAATGACATCCCTATATACGCCGCTTGGATAAAACCATTAGCAAATTTATATAAAGCAGTTTATATAAAATAATCACAAATGCAACCATTATCATAATCCAAACACACCCTTAACAAGACCCCTCACCCAAACCAAGAAACCAAGGGAATTCCAAATAAAATCCACAATCCATTTCATCATTTACACATTAGCACAACAATTTCCATATTTCAAAGAAAATAACAAGGAAACCAAAATGGTGGATCTTCCATCCAACTCATTCACCCATTCCTACTAGTGGTAATTCCCACCCACTTATCCTTTGATGGTGGTCCTTTCATCCACTAACCATCCCCTTATTATAGTGGTACTTTCCACCCACTTCCACACAACATTTCAAACAATCCATAACCATGAAAATGACCAACCAAGGCCACAAAAACATGCAATAAACCATTTCCATTACATGTAAATCCACATCAATAAATATAGCATTGATTGAAAACACCCTTCAACCATTTTACACGCCAAATTCCCATTTCAATAAAACAACCCCTTCAGTGAAAACGCATTTTAATAAATCATTTTCACAAATAAATCCTCGAAACCCATTTTAAAATAACCCTTTTAAAATTCACAACAAAATTAGTTCACCACAAAACCCCCTTTTCCCAAAAATCCCCAAAAAATCACCAAAGTGATTTCCAACCAAATTCTCAAATCAAAACAAAATTATTTTTCAGACAAAAAAATTAATTTTTACTAATCATAATGTTCTATAAAAATATAGTTGATAGAGAAGACACATACCTTTATTGTTCCAGAAAAATCGACCCACAAGAAATCCCACCAAAAATCTAGAGAATGAACCACCCAAACCGCACTAGATACCCTTTCCTAACATCCACATGGCTTAAAATCAACACCCAAGGCAACAATAACCCTAGATCTACATGAAACAGTTTTAGATCTAGAACACCAAGAGAGAGGGAGATGTAGATCTAGAGGAAACCAAAAAACCATGAGAGAAGACTTACCCAAGAAGAACCCACTTCAATCCACAAATAAGAACCCTTCTATTTTCATCCAAAATTAGTGGGAGAGAACCTTAATCCTTTGAGAACCCAAAATCCTAAGTGAGGCTCGAGTGGGAGAATAATTGGAGTGAAATAGGTTAAGCCCGAGGGAGCCCAAATTTAAAAAACCCCTCTTTTAAGTGTCTACATGGTTTTTCCACACATTTTAGAAAATTGTAATCTAACTATGCACAAGACACTATCTTGAGAGGATGGGACTGCAAGGTTTGATCAAACGGTTTGGAAACCCATGTACATACCATGTGAAGCCTACTGTCTCCTCCTTCATGGATTCCTAGAGAACCCACAAAGTTTCACCTAAACATGCCCAAAATGTTCTCCCATATAAAATCCTCCAAACATATTCAAAACCATTCTAAACACTCACAAACTAATCCTAACTAATCCCATGAACATTAAAAACACAGAAAAAGATTAATAAAAGGGTACATACCTCAAATTGGGTGTGCTAGATTTTCTCCACCATTGGACTTTCTATCATTGAATGTAGAGAACCATTACATTGCTGAAAGAGCTCAGGCCATTACTCGACCATCACTTTATCCCACTTCAAATTCTACTCTTGAATATGACCATGCTTCCACAAAATAAAAACTAAACTGATGGTTTTACGATGCATGACTTTATATTAACTATCCACAATCCTCACTTAAACGTGCATCATGGAAGAATCTAGTTTTAGCTCGACATGATCCCTACGAATCACATGGTCATGATCTGGATGATACTTTTTCTACTATGACACATGAAACACAATTTTCACCACACTAAACCATAATGGAACATCCAAATGATAAGCCACCTCTCCAATCCTATCAGGTATCTCAAAATTCCCAATATACCTCGGAAATAATTTACCCTGTATCCCAAACAAACAATGTCCCAACCTAGGAGAGATTATTAAAAACACATGATCACCCACCTCGAATGACAACAATCGTCAATTATGGTCCCCATATGATTTATGATGACATTGAGCAGTCTCCATAATCTTCCTAATCAACATTATTTTCCTTGTAGTCTTTTGGACAAGGCTCGGTTTGATCATCAAAGTCGCACCTATTTCCACCCCACATAGTGGAGAATAACACAGACACCCATATATAGACTCAAACAGAGACATATGACATGAAGCTTGATATCAATTATTATAGGAGAACTCCAACAATAGTAAGTTCTCCTCCCATGAACCAACAAAGTCCATCACACAAGCCCTTAACATATACTTCAATGCTTTTATCATCCACTTGGATTTCCAATATATCTGAGGATGATATGCTATGCTCATAGTCAACTGTGTCCCAAGGTATTACTGCAATGATTTCCATAAATGAGATTTGAAACTTAGATCTCTATTATATGCAATCAAAATTAGAACCCCATTCCTCTTTACCACCTCCCAGATATATATTTTGGACATTTCCTCCATCGTATGAGATTCACACATCATGAGGAAATGAACCAACATTGTGAGTCGATCCACTAACACCCATATAGAATCGTGCTTCCTGACCATTCTTGGGAGACCCATAAATGTAACACCCCGACCCCAGTTACCCAGAGTCGGTGCGTTATTGCGTAACATTGGCATGATCACAAAAGATCAAGTCTCAAAAGAATGATTAGTTTATTAGCCTTGGAAACACTAGATACATTCATAAATGTTACATTACATCATAAAGTGAAATACTACAATAACAAAGTCTCCATAGTCCACACTCATATCCTCTTTTGACTATCCCTGCAGGTCATTCATAAAATACTTCTTCACATCCTGAAAAATATTAAAACATTGAAAGGGGTGAGCTCAGATTCTCAGTAAGGATAACAATATTGCGGAAGCTTTCATCAATAAACATAAACATTTGAGGAAATGTATAACTAAAACAAAAGCATTTTAAACTTGAACTTCAACATACCATGGAAAAATTAAAATGAGATAATTCCATTTACTTCTTCACATGGATATTCTACTGGTCGAATAATCACCTGCAATATCAATAGCCACTTTGATAATAATGGAATTCATAATGCCAGACTATCATAACCATGTAGCCAAGGCCTCGTGCTAAGACTACAAATAAGATTTTGTCAAGGCCTCATGCCAAGACACTAGTTTGTCTCATGAGACCTACCGATGCATTGAGGAGCAATAGTGGGCTCCACCCGTAACTAATTAAGTCCAATGCGTTCCTCATATGGACAGGTTTAAACATATCATAAACCATAACATAATTGTATCACATAAAACATGCATAAAGGAAACATTACACTTCCACATTTCAATCACAAGATATCAATACAACACATTGATATGATAAAAACACTTTCAAAACCATTTTCAATACCAAAATAAAATAAAATTAAAACGCGGTATTTATTTTTCATTTAAAAAAATGTTATGGCTTGTAGAGGAATCTGAAACTCAAGTAATGATCATGGCGGCGGAGAAGTCGTTGTCGCCGCATACGTACGACAAGAAAAACAATCCGTTTCATCATTTAGTAAAACACTTCGTATAAAAATATTCCTTTTGAATAAACATAAAAGTCAAAGGGGTTTATACATCGTATAAAGGAAAGTTGTGTATAAAACCAAATATGCTTCAATGAAAAGAGATTGAGACGAAGTCCCTCACAAAGATCATTTTTTTAAATAAAATAGATCTATTATGTGTATTCACTATTAGTACACATAGAGAAAGTAAAAATACATGATAGCACAAAATAATTTCATGACATAATTTGAAAGTAGGAGATTAACCCAAAGAATGGAAATTGGGCGAAGAAGTTCCGTTACCTTGCGTCCTGTCTTGACTCGACCGTTCTTTGATCTCCTGAATAATAAACTATAGATAATTTATAATTTCTTAATAAACTTTTTCAAGTTTATTATTCATTTTATATCACTTATTACCATGTTATGAACATTATGTAATTATTTATGCTAATAACGGTCGTTTTGACGATCTTAGGTACATGAGTCAAAAATAAACTTCTTATAATTACACTTTGTTCATGTGTTAATATATACATTATATCCATAATTATATTCATGATTTATATATCATATAAATCATATATATCCATTATATACATTCATTTATATTATTACATAACATTTAGAGGTAATAAATGAAATGCACCGTTCATGGAGACGGTAAGCCGTACGTACGCATGAACGCTACTTTCATTTCTATTTCGTATTTAATGTAATGAAGTTATAATTATATAAAGGTATAATATAATTCCAGTATAATATAATGTATAATACCATTTAATATATCCTTTATACATCCCACATATGGCATTAACGATTCAAATCACTTTCAGGGGGCGGTAGTCCGCACTTCCTAAAATGAAAATATCGTGTTTACCCATAATGGAAACAGTAAAGGTATGCCATAAATAAAAAATACAGAACCTTAAGCAAAACATAATCATATTATATATCATATATAAATAGAGTTACATCTTAGTGTCCAACTTTGAAGGTGTTATATGAGTGTTGAACAATCATCGTTTCGTGAGGCAGAAATTCACCATCCACAGAAACAGTATGTTCTTTAACCATTAAATGTAGGTGTGTGTAAGTGTAGCTCGAATATTTCTTATAAAAACATCCTAGTATATTTAGGATACTGTTTTTGTTACAAAAGAAATGAATAAAAAGAGTTTAGGGGGTTGGATAAGAAAAATAATACAAAATAACATAAGCGAAGACATTACCTTAAAATCGGGTAACTCTTTTGATTTGAGCCAAAGGCTTCCTTGGGAAGAATTATGCCCAATGTGAGGCTTCTAGGAGTAATGGAGGGAAGTTGGTAGAGTATTTGGGAAGAGGTTGGACGAGCCAAAAGGCTATTAAGGTGTGAATAAGGTGGTAGAGGTGGGGGCCTTTTATAAGAGGAGAGAAGGGGCACTCTTGGAAAGTATTGAAATATTACTTTATTATACAATGCTTTTCGTATTCTAAAGGACCCACACTTATATAATTTGAGGCTAAGGTGACAATGGTTCGAAATATTCTCATCCAATAGTATTTGGACAAGTGTAATTCTTAGATTTTACATTATCCTTCCATTTTATTAAAATCGTTAATTAATCAGGTAATCGCTACATCATCATGGTGTCATAAATAATTTAATCTATTTAATGTCTAAAAATTATATAAAAATATCATGATGTATTAAATATTTTTATCTTTCTAATAAATATTTATAGTCAAAAATATGACTTGTATAACCCCATTTAATTTTTTTTAGTAAAACAACTTATGTTTGTGACATTTTTATTTTAGCTTTAAATAAAAAGTTATTTATGTCATTTTCCTACCAAAGTGGCTCCATGGGGTCCCCAAGTTGACCCATGGATTTTCTTGGTCATACATGACACATCCAATAGGGGTAGGACAAGTGTAAAGGTATTTTCATATTTTTATAATATCATTATTACCTTAAATTTCACTAATTACCTTTAATCGCGATTAATTAAACTTAAAAGGTACTATTCACCAAAAAAATATTTTAATAACATTGAACCACATTTTACTTTCTAATGAAAACCATGTATTTTGGATTTTTGTAAATCAAATCACAGAAGTGGTAATGTTTCATTTAAACGAAAAATCAGTTTTCTAACTACCACTTAGTGGTTTCACTATTCATCAAAAAATGATGTTTTTCAGAACAATGCCAAAATTTCACCCTAATTTATAATTGATATTCTGAATCAAAAAATGATGTCTATTTTAAAAAATTCCAAACATATAAGTTTCATTAATTAATTTTATAATTAATTTCCGCTGTCACAACAAATAGCGTGTTTTTAAGAAACAATATATATCAAAAGATCGACAATTGTTTATGTCCAATTTCAAAGTGAAATTAATTCTAATGACCACCATTGGATAAAATACTAAAAATATATTCTAATTATAATTTAAAACCACTAAATAGTATAATTTATTGTTATAAAATATTTTTATTAAAAAATTTGTATTTAAGTATTTTTCACTATTCATAAAAAATTGGAAGTTCTCAAAAAATTACAAAAAATTCAAATTTGGATAATTTCGATATTCCGAATACAAAAATGAAGTCCATTTTGAAATATAAAATTTATATAATTTCAAAAAGTGGGTATTATTATTCATAACTGCTACTTTGATTGGTCGCGGCGTGTTAGAATCTCGAACTTGCGTACAATGAAAGCTATTGCATTATTGAAAGAGAAGTGTATCGTGAAAGCTTGGGGTGTTACATTCTCCCCTCCTTCAATAAATTGTGTCCTCGTAATTTGAAAATGATTTTTGAAAATAATATTTTGAAAATAGAAAATACCTTTGTGGAAAACCCACATCGGAAATAGGGTTAATAAGAATATAACATTAAAAGAAAGAAAGAGAAGTAAAAAGGTCACCCGAGATAGCCCATACTAGGATTCTATGAAAATATGGATATAGAAGAAAAACAAACCATCAAGGTCTGATAGAGAGTTGTAGAAAATAGGATTAGGAGAAAGTTATCCACAAGAAAATCACAAACTTGTGATTTGTTAAATGGTAATTGAATCCCCAATTGGAAAAGTTAACCGACAACGTTTTTGTTTTAAGTTACCTTTCGTAAGGAAATATACTTACTTGTCATGTAGACTTCCATTATTTAATAAATTTTTACCACAAACCCATCTTTCACCCCAAATGGTAACAGAACTCAAAAATATTGTATTTATCTTAAATGTATAAGGTTCTAAATATTACCACATACCATTTAGATTAGGAAAACTATTTTGTAATAACCAGGGACTTCCTGTAGGCTAGTGGAAGATAATAAAGGCTTTTCGCACTATGGTTGTGGGTTCGATTCCTACAGCTTTTTTTGACGCGACGGGTTATGCCCCGCCCTGCAGGTTGTCCTTTTCCTAAAACTATAGTATTATAATATTCCAAAAATAATCTTCAGAAATGTTTTAACCTTAAAAAATACTATCCAGAGTTCAACTTAATTCATTCCAACTGTTCTAGTTATTCCAAATACCTCTTTCTAGAATTTATCTAAAAGGTATCTAAATTCTAAAATCATTTGTATCATCAGATTCCTCAAACAAAGTAAAGTTCCTCTTATTGTCACATACTAAAATATGATGAACTTCATCATATTAAAACCTTAATGAAAACAAAAAGTACTGCAGTCCAATCCTTATATATCACATTATTCGTATAACCAGAATATAATCCTTGATTCCAAAAAAACAAATATATTAATTATTCAACTTCATCTGTAGCAACAACATAAGCTTGGCCTTGATCCCTTGGCCTTTTCTGAGGTAAGTTTATTTGGCGCTTAGGACAATCATTTGCATAATGCCCCATTTCCCTACAACTGTAGCATTCAACATTGATAGCATCTTTCTTTCCCTTACAATCACGACCCTAGTGACCTTTTTCTCCACATTTATAACAAACTCCCATTCCTTTTAGGTAGGAACCAGGGTGATTCTTCCCACAATTATTGCATAATGGACAATCCTTCTTTCCCTGTTTACCTTTATCTGTCTCTTGTTCGACCATTCTCTTCTTCTCTTGCTTTAATTTATTGTCATAATATTTAGAGAATTCTTTTTCTGTCTTGATAGAACACGCAACTATATCTTCGTACATTAAGAAAAATTGTGATACTAGTTCTCGACGGAGAAACGATTTTAACCCATCAATGAAACTATCGATCTTACTTCTTGGGTTACGTATATAATCTACAGCATGACTCGCTATCCTTGTAAAGTTAGCCTCATACTTCGCAACATTCTCATCCTCTTTTTGTCTCAGACTCAGAAATTGTCTTTCCATATCTGCTTGATGGTCACGTGGAAAGTATTTTTCTAAGAAAATATCTTTGAACTCTCTCCATTCCATATTTTATACTTCTTCATCTTCCTTTGTGTTTTGAATCAGCGACCACCATTGATCGGCATCTCCAGTGAGGCAGTAGACTGCCACGACAACCTTCTCCCTTTCACTACTCCCCAAGGCATTTAATATTTTTTCTAAGGAGTTTATCCATTGATCACCTAATAATGGATTTCTACCCCCATTAAATGTTGGTGGTTGTTGCCTCATGAAGCAATCTAACATTGATCCTCCACGTTGCGGATCAGGGTGCTCCATACGAGTAAGGTTATTATTCATAACCTGAGTGAGTTGTCCCAGTATGGTAATAAGTTGATCAGCACCAATTGTATCTCCAGCTCCACAATAATTATCTTGATCTGGAGGGCAATCCCTAAACGGAGTGCGTGCGTTGATACAGTTTCCATTCCTTCCACTAGGAGCCATTTCTAAACAATGGCATAAACTAGATTAGTTTATGAATCAAAATACATAATTCCATACTTGTAAAACACTTACCACTAATTGAAATATTTATGGATATAATCCATAATAATAAAAAAAGTTTTCCTTGAGGATGTATATACTCATAACCCTTCATAGTGGTTTGTATAGAAAATGAGAATTATCCTAAGCATATCTTCCAAGAGTGTCGTAACCAAGAGTGCAGCAAGGCCTGTTGTCGTGCACCAGTTCCCGTTCGAGTCTAGCTCAAAGCGGTGTTTTTGGGTTTTACCCCTAGGTACATATGTGCCGAAGCCGCCTCTACCTGCTCGTATCCAAACAGGGATGTATTTCTCAGAAAACTCACAAAATCTCTACAGCAACAAAATTCTAGGAAGTTCTTCTATAATAATCCTCAATGTCTATCTTTGGGATATGTGCTCTAATCAGAGTTTATCTAAATCTAGCTTCGAAGGATAGTACTAAACTGCCTCTGATACCAACTATAACGCCCCGACCCCAGTTACCCAGAGTCGGTGTGTTATTGCGTAACATTGGCATGATCACAAAAGATCAAGTCTCGAAAGTACGATTATTTTAGTAGCCTTGGAAACAATAGATACATTCATAAATTTTACATTACATCATAATGTGAAATACTACAATAAAAAAGTCTACATAGTCCACACTCATATCCTCTTCTGACTATCCCTGCAGGTCATTCATAAAATACTACTTCACATCCTGGAAAATATTAAAACATTGAAAGGGGTGATCTCAGATTCTCAGTAAGGATAACAATATTGTGAAAGCTTTCATCAATAAACATAAACATTTAAGGCAATGTATAACTAAAAAAAAGCCTTTTAAACTTGAACTTCAACATAATATGGAAAAAGTAAAATGAGATAATGCCATTTACTTCTTCACATGGATATTCTACTGGTCGAATAATCACATGAAATATCAATAACCACTTTCATAATGATGGAATGCACAATGCCAAACTATCATAACCACGTAGCCACGGCCTCGTGCCAAGACTACAAATAAGATTTTGTCAAGGCCTCGTGCCAAGAAACTAGTTTTCTCATGAGACCTGCTGATGCATCGAGGAGCTATAGCGGGCTCCACCCGTCACTTATTAAGTCCAATGCATTACTCATATGAACATGTTTAAACATATCATAAACCATAACATAATCGTATCAAATAAAACATGCATAAAGGAAACATAACATTTCCACATTTCAATCACAAGATATCAATACAACACATTGATATGATAAAAACACTTTCAAAACCATTTTCAATACCAAAATAATAGAAAAATAAAACTTGGTATTTATTTTTCATTTAAAAAAAAGTTATGGCTTGTAGAGGAAGCTGAAACTAAAATAATGATAATGGCGGCAGAGAAGTCATTGTCGCCACATATGTATGACAATAAAAACATTCCTTTTCTTTGTTTAGTAAAACGATTCATATAAAAAGATTCATTTTGAATAAACATAAAAGTCAAAGAGGTTTATACACCGTATAAAGGAAAGTTGTGTATAAAACCAAATATGCCTCAATGAAAGGAGATTGAGACGAAGTCCCTCACAACGATCATTTTTTTTAAATAAAATAGATCTATTATGTGTATTCACTATAAGTACACATAATTAAATTACAAATACAAGATAGTACATAATAATATCATGAAATAATTTGAAAGTAGGAGATTAACCCAAAGAATGGAAATTGGGTTAAGAAGTTCCCTTACCTTGCGTCCTGTCTTGACTCCACCGTTATTTGATCTCCTAAATAATAAACTAGAGTTTAATTTATAATTTCTTAATAACCTTTTTCAAGTTTATTATTCATTTTATATCACTTAGTACCATGTTATGATCATTATGTAATTATTTATGTTAATAACGGTCATTTTGACGATCTTAGGTACTTGGGTCAAAAATAAACTTCTTATAATTACACTTTGTTCATGTGTTAATATATACATTATATCCATAATTATATTCATGATGTATATATCATATAATTCATATATATCCATTATATACATTTATTTATAATATTACATAACATTTATAGGTATGAAATGAAATGCACCGTTCATGGAGACGGTAATCCGTACATACGCATGAACGCTACTTTCATTTCTATTTCGTATTTAATGGAATGAAGTTATAATTATATAAAGGTATAATATAATTCCAATATAATATAATGTATAATACCATTTACTCAATCCTTTATACATCCCACATATGGCATTAACGATTCAAATCACTTTGAGGGGGCGGTAATCCGCACTTCCTAAAATGAAAATATCGTGTTTACCCATAATGGAAACAATAAAGGTATGCCATAAATGAAAAATACAGAACCTTAAGTAAAACATAATCATATTATATATCATATATAAATAGAGTGACATCTTAATTTCCACCTTTGAAGGTGTTATATGAGTGTTGAACAATCATCGTTTCGTGAGGCAGAAATTCTCCATCCACAGAAACAGTATGTTCTTTAACCTTTAGATGTAGGTGTGTGTAAGTGTAGCTCGAATACATCTTATAACAACATCCTAGTATATTGAGGATACTGTTGTTGTTACAAAATAAATGAATAAAAAGAGTTTAGGGGGTTGGATTAGAAAAATAAAACCAAATAACATAAGCGAAGACATTACGTTAAAATCGGGTAACTCTTTTGATTTGAGCCAAAGGCTTCCTTGGGAAGCATTCTGCCCAAATTGAGGATTCTAGGAGTAAGGGAGAGAATTTGGGAGAGTATTTGGGCAGAGGTTTGCCGAGCCAAAAGGCTTTGAACGTGTGAATAAGGTGGTAGAGGTGGGGGCCTTTTATAAGAGGAGAGAAGGGGCACTCTTGGAAAGTAATGAAATGTTACTTTATTATACAATGATTTTCGGATTCTGAAGGTCCCACAAATATATAATTAGAGGATAATATGATAAGGGTTCGAAATATTCTCATCCAACAGTCTTTGGACAAGTGTAATGCTTAGATTTTACATTATCCTTCCATTTTATTAAAATCGTTAATTATTGAGGTAATCGCTGCATCATCATGGTTCATAAATAATTTAATCTATTTAATGTCTAAAAATTATAAAAAAATATAATGATTTATTAAATCTTTTTAAGTTTCTAATGAATATTTATAGTCAAAAATATCACTTTTATAACCCAATTTAAAAATTGTTTTAGTAAAACAACTTATGTTTGTGACATTTTTATTTTAACTTTAAATAAAAGGTTATTTAAGTCATTTTCCTACCAATGTTGCTCCATGGGGTCACCAAGTTGACAAATGGATTATCTGGGTCGGCCATGACACATCCAATAGGGATAGGACAAGTGTAAAGGTATTTTCATATTTTTATAATATCATTTTTACCTTAAATTTCACTAATTACCTATAATTGCTATTAATTAAACTTAAAAGTTACTATTCACCAAAAAATTATTTTAATCTCATTGAACCAAATTTTACTTCCTAATGACAACAATGTATGTCGGATTTTTGAAAATCAAATCACAGAAGTGGTAATGTTTCATTTAAACGAAAAATCAGTTTTCTAACTACCACTTAGTGGTTTCACTATTCATCAAAAATTGAAGTTTTTCAGAACAATCCCAAAATTTCACCCTAAGCTATAATTGATATTCCAAATCCAAAAATGATGTCTATTTTAAAAAATCCAAACATATATGTTTCATTAATTAATTTTATAATTAATTCCCGCTGTCACAACAAATAGCGTGTTTTTAAGAAACAATATATATCAAAAGATTGACAATTGTTTATGTCCAATTTCAAAGTGAAATTAATTATAATGACCACCATTGGATAAAATAGTAAAAATATATTCTAATTATACTTTAAAACCACTAAATAGAATAATTTATCACTATAAAATATTTTGATTAAAAAAGTTGTTTTTAAGTATTTTTCACTATTTATAAAAAATTGGAGGTTCTCAGAAAATTACAAAAAATTCAACTTTGGATAATTTCGATATACCAAATACAAAAATGAAGTCCATTTTGAAATATAAAATTTATATAATTTCAAAAAGTGGGTATTACTATTCATAACTACTACTTTGATTGGTCGCGGCGTGTTAGAATCTCGAACATGCGTACAATGAAAGCTATTGCATTATTGAAAGAGGAGTGTATCATGAAAGATTGGGGTGTTACAATAAATACATCCATTTCTATATGCTCTTATTTCCATACTGGGATTGGTTGAGACTGCAACATGCCTGCTGGCCGTTGATTCTCTGCATTGACTTGCTAACAAGTCAAGCATCTCAAAACCAACTCGACCACATCCCTTTTCATACCTAACCACCCAAACTGTGCCTTCAATGCCTTATACATTTTCTAAATTCTAGGATGGACAATCGGCCTAAAATGATGATAATCTCGGAGAATTATATTATGAAAAGCCACCATAACCACCATCCATTTCTGAAAAAACAAAACTGAATTCCCATTCAATTCCAAGTTCTTAATGGTCTCTGCACTATTCAATTTTGACGTCATCGTCATGCACTCAGAATAAGATGCATGTGCCTCTTTAACCAAACCATTCATTCTAAGAACCAATGAAACTGGAAAGAATACTGCTCTCTCACCCCAGTCCTCACATTCCAACCACATGTCAGCTACGACTGACATCAACCTCCACTGATTTGATACCTTCTTCACCACTTGAGCATATGTTTTTCTACTTAATGCATCTAGTACCAAATTTCCCTTACCAGATGTGTACATTAAGTAGAAATAAAACATCTAGAGATATTTCGTCTATAACCATTGCCACATGTTCATATATCTTTGTCCTAAGATATGCCTTATGATCATATGGTCTGTAAACACTATAAATTTCACACTGAAGAGATAATGACAACACATTTTTAAACCATGAACCAAAGCTTCCAACTCCAAATCATGTGTTATGTGGTTCTTCTCATGCAACCTACATTTAAATGAGCCATATGAAACCACATGATCCTCTAGTATGGTAACACACCTCAACCCTAATCCTGATGTGTTACCATACACCATGGACCATTTCCCTAGTTCTGGAAAAACCAAAATTGGTTCTGATGTAAGGTGACCCTTTATCTCTTAAAAACATTTCTGACACTACTCATCCCATTTAAATATAACATTCAACCTTGTCAAAGATGTCATTGGTGAATCCAATCATGATAAATCATGAACAAAACGTTGATAATACCAAGCTAGACCAAGGAATCTCCGTATCTCGAAAATGTTCTTTGGTGGTTGTTAGGAGATAACTATCTCTATCTTTTATGGATTAACAGAAACAACCCTCTCAGAAATAACATGGCCAAGGAAACAAACCTATGTATCCAAAAGTCGCACTTTGAAAATTTGGAATGCAAACATTGATCCCTCAAGATCCCCAATATGATCACCAAGTGTAGCTCATGCTCTACCCTGGTCCTCAAATACACTAGTATATTATCAACAAATACCACCACAAAAGCAACCAGTTATGCCTGAAATATCTGATTCAACAATTCCATGAACATCGTGGGTTAACTCGTTTGACCAGCGGGCATAACCACATTCTCATAATGGTTGTATCTACTTCAATAAAGCTGTTTTGGAATATCCTCCTTTCACACCCACAGCTGATGATGCACTGATTGAAATTCAATTTTGGAGAACCACTGAGCTCCCCCCAACCAGTCAAATAGAATATTAATTTGAGTAATTGGATATAATTTCTTTATTGTAACCTAATTAAGTCTACGATAATCAAAATAGAGCTGCAAATTTCAATCCACCTTTTTATCAAATAAAACCGGTGCTACCCACAGAGATGTGCTAGGCTGGATGAACCCTTTGTTTTCTAACTCGTCTAATTACACCTTTAATTCATAAAATTATGTTGGTTCCATTAGATAAGAGGGAAGTGAGATAGGACTGGTCTCGAGAAGGAGATCAATCGAAAAATCCACTTCTCTCCTAGGTGGAAACCCTAAGAATTATTCAGGAAATACTTCCATAAACTGATCTACAACTACTCGAATAACACTCTTCTCAATACCATCCACTTCTTCCAATGAAAAATATATTATCCAATATGATATATTTCCAATAACTAGTGCTTACAATCCTATTGTACCCTACTTCTCATTTGTATCCCATCTAATGAGATGTATCACACCATCCCCCATCACAAAACTAATCGTTCATGCATAACAATCCATATGGGACATAAACATTGTCAACCAATTCATTCCTAGGAATATATTGTACACATCCATCTGAATCACCAAGAAGTCCCATGTCATTTCAATTCCCACCACAACTAAACAACAGCCTCAATATAGGAAGGCTTGACACTCTCCTTGACCTAGAGGAATTTGTAGATTCAAAACAGAAGGCAATATTTCCACATGTAAACACAAGAAATTGACGATACGAGAAGCAAGAAAAGAATATGAATAACCTATATCAAAAAAATCTTACACCAAAGTGGAATTTAAAGTAACCATACCTCACACCATGGATGGTCCAAACTGATCATCCACCACTACCTAATCAGCTTCAAACAACTGTTTTCTTGCCACGCCCTTCTCTTTCTTGCCCTTATGATGCATCATGGTATTCCAAGAATCAACGTGACCCACATCACTCTACTACTGAGGGGTATGCTACTACCCCCATCCCATCCAAGCATAAGACCCCTACAACCCCTGAGGATTGACACAGACACCCATCCTTAGAGAATTCCAACAATAATGCTGCAGATTCCCCATCTGTTTATAATTATGACAATCTCAAGGTTGTGTTATACAATCCCGCTTGATGTAGCTTATAGAACCACACTAAAAACTTCTCAGCTTACTCTGAGTGTTCAGAGGAAGATTCACCGATCCTGTAGTTGGATTCTGATTCATACTCCCACCATGGAAATAATTGTTTCTCTTCCAATTGATCCCAGCGTTTGAGTTCCCACTATCCCCACAAGTAAGAATACACTTCCTCTGTTCGAATCCCCCATGATATCCCATTCGGCCACCGAGGCTCTATTCAGCATCTCCAACTAATAATTTATAAACAACACTACTATGTTGGACCAAATGTCCTACCTGAAACCATCTTCGTTGATATGATCTTTCAATTATATACTACCCACAACCTTTGGTTAAAACCTCACAAAGTTCATAAACATAGTTGTATACTCCATTACGAAAGGTTCTCCTATTTCAAATGGATGAAATTCTCTATGCACTGAATTCTGAATGAATTAGGGTATAATTTTTTGTTAAATAGTTCCTCAAATTTGTCCCATGTCATACCGTGGTTTATTTCAACTTGGACCACCAACACCCAGCACAGAATGGAGAGATCTTCAAATATATATGTGGACAACTTCACTTTCAACCCTTCTAGTTTTCCCACGAATTTGAAGATCTTGTTCATTCTATTCATCCATGCTTATTCCACCTCGTGCTCTGAATCACCGATAAAGATGGGTGGATTCTACCTTTGAAACTAAACTACATGATCCCCAAGACTTGGTTTATGTGCTTTATCCGTAAATCATATAATTTAGAAATCATGCTCTATACTCTGAACTACTTTCTGGTTCACTTATGGCTCAGGTGCAACAACATTCTCACCATCCTCCTCCAGTTGGTCTCTATGATGCCTTCTCGGTGCCATTTCTATCAATACAAAAACAACAATAAGTCCTTCTAGTTTAGAAACACATGATTCAAAAATTCTAGTTCAATTACACTACAACTATCACAACTAGGCTTTCCACAAGTTCAAATTTTCTATATTACACTATTTTGAAAAATCCACCATGTTTTGAAAATCAACCCATTTTCAAAATACCACCAGTTTCTATGTTTCAAATACATTCATTTTGAAACCCAATATAGATTTTAGAAATAAAATCATTCATTTAACACCATAATTTATTTTACACCAATGAAATATGCATCCTAGTGGTAATTCATTTCTACCATGCATTTCATGCTCATTTCATTGGCTATACCCACAACAAGGAGATATCCAATGCCTATATGTGTCTCCAAACACATATGTACCCAACTCCCTAGTAACCTGATGTTTAGAATAAAATGGTTAGCTATGTCATTTTATGATATACATTCCATGATCTGACAATCCTATGCCTTACTACCATACCGAATCATGGAATATTACAACAATGAATGTCAACACCAAGGCTGACGATTGACAACAAGGATCGAACAACTGCTCTCACTTGAAATCCAAGGACAAAACAAACTGATACAAATTGTAATATCCCACCCCATTCCATTGGCTTGAGATGGTAGGGAAATGCTACATGGCCTTAAGGAATATTCCCAAAGCTTCAAAGGCAAGAAATAAATTCCAAGGGCTTCGAGAACAAAGACTATATGATGCATGTCAAAAAAACATTCAATCATGTATTAAAAAATGTCAACCATGTTGTTCCAAAATACAACCCAGAACCAATACGATCCAACACAATATCAGATTAATATAAGGAAGAATAAACAACAGACCCCAAAATAGACCAAGACACATTTTATAGCTCCATACTAAGAATCATGCTATGAGAACCAACACATCTCCCAAGAATCACTAAAAGCCACTAAAAATGGGATTCCTTACCTTTACCTTTGTCTCAGAATACAATATTTGAAAACCATCCAAGTGCCAAAGAAGGGGGTGAGTAGTAATACTCAGTAGGTTTTCCCCAAATGTCATCCCTACACATTCCACTAGGATAAAACTGTTAGAAAATTTATATAAATTAGTTTATATTAAATAATAACAAGTTAAACCATTTCCATAATCCCAACACACCCTTACCAAGCCACCTCACCCAAACCAATAAACCAAGTGAATGTCAAAAAAACATGCCACAATCCATTTTATCATTTTCACATTATCACAACAATTTCTATTTTGTAAACCAATACACAAAAATGCAACCAAAACAGTGGAGCTTTGTTCCAATCCGTTCACCCATTCTTATTAGTGGTTCTTCCCGCCAACATATCCTTTGATGGTGGCCCTGTCATCCACTAACCATACCCTTATTATGTTGGTACTTCCCACCCACATCCACACAACATTTCATACAAACCATAACCAGGCATATGACCCACCAAGGCCATAACAACATGAAATCAACCCTTTCCATTACATGTCAATCCACTTAGATAAATTTAAAATTTATTGAAAACAAATTTCTACCATTTTACATGCCAAATTACTATTTCAATAAAACAACCCCTTTAGTGAATAACCATTTTCATCAACCATTTTCAAAAATCAATCCCAGAAACCCTTTTTAAAATATTCTTTTTCAAATTGAAAACAAGAACATTTCACCACAAAACCCCCTTTTCCCAAAAATCCCCAAAACCTCACCAATGGGATTTCCAATAAAATTGTCACATCAGAAAACAATTAATTTTAAGCACAAAAAATTAATTGTAACCATGAATCATGTTCTAGAAAAGTGGAGTCATGAGAAAAGCCACCTACCTTTAGATAGTAAGCTACGCATAAACATGAATGATACCTTCATTTCATTTCCATATTAATAGGATTAAAATTGAATGATATATATTTATATTGGAATTATAATATCATATTAATTTCAAATATTTCATAAATGTATTGGAAGAATGAGAGGGTATGGAAGCCACCATCGGGACCAGACACCGTGCAGCTTTGTACGAGGCAATGATAGCTGATCAGAAATGAAAGGTGGTGAGCTAGGTGATCAATGACGCAGAAGCTGGGGAGGGTCAGTTCAAGTGGTAAAGGCCTACGAGTTATGTATTGGGCATGGTATGCCTATGGGCCTTCGGGTCATGTATTGCGAGTCAGCCAGTCCTTGTGCCTTGGGCCTACAGATCATGTAGAGGTTCCCATTCAATCGTTAAAAGGGATTATTCATAATAAAAAATAAGGCCTTCGGTCCATTCATGGATTATATATTATATGTATAGTTTGAAATAATCACATCACTTTAAAGAGGTGGTAGTCCACAGTTCCACAGGTTATGTTATCATATTTACACGAAATATAATGAATGAAGGTATGTGTTAAATAAATACTGAATAAATATTAATAAAACATATATATCATATATGTAATATAAAAAAATCTATTATATCATAAGAAACAAACATGAGACATGGGAAATGAAAAATGAAGGATATCATTTTTTGTGGTAGTATTTCACCGTACAAAAATGGTAAATTCATTACCAATTTTATGGACATGTTGGTAGGTGTAGTTAGAGAAATTTACATAGTAACATATCAATTTATTTAGGATACATTTTTTATTATAATATTGAATAATAATAAATGAATGTGTAGGGAATGAAATTAAAATTATTGATTTCTATATAATTTTATCTCTTTTTTGGGTAACTCCTTTTGGTTTATACCGAATACATTCCTTGGATTGATTTATTCCAAAAGTAATGTTCATAGTATTAGGTGAGAGATGTTTTGAACTTATTTTATCACAATTTTGTCAGGATCAATCCTAAAAGTATTTTGAGTAAGTGGGGGGAAAAATTATTAACTTATAATTGAGGTGAGTGGAACATTTGAAAACTCTCCAAACATTAAAGTAATATAAATTTTTTACTAATTAAAAATATCTCAATGGAGAATTATTTATAATATAAGATGTTTATGGCTCAAAATAATATCATAAAATAATTTTTATAGTTGTTTTAGTTAGACTGTTACTCGTATCTTTTGGTTTTTTCTGTTAGTTAAATTCTTTTACTCTTACTATGACAAGTTGAATTCTTACACATTAAGGGTTAATATAGTTAATTTAAAATACCAAAAAAACTATAAATGAATAATTTTAAATAAAAATAACTTTATCAAAATAATTTTTCCTATGTTTAAATTTTTATGAATTTTATATCTTCTAATAAAATTATATTTATTCTAAAATATCATTAATGTCATTTTTTACACTATTCTGTTCATTACTTTTAAAAAAATAGAAAAAGAATACATAATGCCAAAAAGAATCTTTTAATAAATCTCTAGTTTTTTTATTTCATAAATAAAATTAGTTTATAACATTAATATTATGAAATTATTTTATTAATATATTTATAAAAGTTATTTGATATATCCATTAATTAAACAATTCCTTCACCATCATTGTGAGAGGCTTAAATTAAACTATTTTTTCCTAAAATTTTAAAATGCATTGTCATGATAAAGATAAATACATTATTGTTATAATTAATACATTCTTTTTTAGAATATTTTCGTAATAACTATATATAAAAATGTAATACTTTATAAAAATGTGAGTGAGACATATTACAATTCCCTTAAATAAAATACGAAAAAAAAATGATTGAAGTAATCCATGTGGCTCCATGAGGCATCAAAATCATACAAATAATTATTTTTGTTAGAATTAAATCATTAAATATAATTATGACTAGTTTTATTTATGTTTTCTCATATTTATAATATTATTTTTACCAGTAATTACTCAATTTACCTTTAACAATATTAATAAAAATTATTAATGTTATTATTCACACAATTCAAAAATAAAGGAAAACTATTTAAATAATTTGGACTAAATTTTTCCAAATATAGAATCCAATTTTCAATATTCAAAATAAATAAGGTGTAGTAATTAATTTTAAATTAATCTCTTTAATGAACAAGAATATAAGTTTTTAATGTGGAAATGTTCAAAAGATTGAAATTTGTTTTGTTTAAATTTATTATTAAATTATTTACAATGACATTATTTAAATTCAATTATAAAAAATTGATCAAATTATAATTTGAACCTAATTTAAAATATAATTTAACCATACAAATTATTTAGACAAAAAATATGTTTTCTTTTATACTAATATTTTTTTATCATTTTCATCAAAACATGAAACTTATAATAAAAGTAGAAAATAATTAAAAGTAATTTTTTAGATTAATATTTAAAATAATAAGTTTATTTTTTAAAAAATAAAATTTTTAAAAGTGTCAGAAATTTACTTTCAAATAGGATCCCCATTGAATGTTTATAAAACATATTTTTTAAAAATATTGGTGTTAATGAATAAAATTGGATTGGTTCTTATCTTATACCAAATAAATCTATTTTATGAGTGTAAAAAATATTTTATTGATTATTTATTACATTAATAAAATTCACTCATTTTTATTCATTTAATTTATTAATATAAAAAATTATATTGAGCTTAAAAAATACATCTTTATAAAAGAATTTCTAATATATGCAGTCTATTTCTATATTCATTTCTAATTCATTTGTAACCAATTAATTCAAATACCAATTTTTCATAAGTTAAGAAATAGTATTCATAAACACCAACTTAATGACATTTTTATGAGTTAATATGTTGACTTATAATATTATAATAATATAGTTTTGTTCAATAAAACTTGGCTTTGTGTGTAATTCAAGCCAACTCATTATTGTATGCAACATAATTATAACATAGTGATGCATATAAAGAAAGCTATAAAAAAGTTAACTTATTCAAAAATAAAATTATTTTAATCTCTTTGGGTGTTATATTTAGTATCATTTATTTTATTTTTCTAATAACTAAATAATTACTTAGTTGATGTTTCTTAAGAATTTAATGTCATTTTTCAACTCTATAAATAATAAAAAAATTATCATGATAAAAAGTTTAATTATATTTCAAAATAATTAATATATCCAATAATTTTTTTAATACTAATACTTTATTGATATTAAAAAAATTGAAGGTTATTTTTCTATATTTTTCATCACAATAAAAATTACATTGGTCATATTCTTGGAAAAGTGTCCAACATTCTCATAAAAATCATTCATAAGGTTATAAGGGTTGGAAAGGGATATATATTTTGTGTTTGTAAAATTGATAGGTAATTTTAAACCATATCTTCTTAGTTCAACAACGTGGTAAACCAATTTTTAACTTAACCCTGGTAATTGAATTTTTGGAAACCATCACTATTTATAATGGTCAAAGTTAGTTGAAATTATTTGGAAGTATAAATATTACTATTTAAAAATATTGAATTTATTTATTCAAATTAAATTCATTGATGTGAAAAAATTTAACTTAATATTAATCCCACATATGAAACGAGAAATCATGTTTTTAAATAAAAAATTTTAAAAATATTAAAAAATTTTTTTTATCAAAATTCAATTTAAAATTCAGTCAAATGTCCAAAATTAAATTTATTTAACTATATGTGATCTAATTTACAAATAAACTAATATATAATATAATTTAACTTCATAAATAATTTAAATGAAAAGAATTTTTTAATAAAAAATTAACATTTTTCACTATTTATTAAAAATAAATATTTTCTGAAAATTAAAAAATATTGACTAAAATTTAAATTTAAATCATTGAAATCATTTTGATGAAAAAGTGATAAACCATACATGAATCCAAAACTTAAGACAATAAAAACACCCTGGTACAATTGTTTAACTCCAAAAACACCAAGCCTACATAGAAGAGACCCTACCTTGCATAAAAAAAAAAGATCAGTCGCCTTCTTCTCTTCACTATCGGCTAACTATCTTACGCATGATTGCATAGGCCATGAACCGATGGAAAATCCATAACCTCTCAAACATCTGATTCCGGAGTGAATACCAGAGGAAAACTAACTACTCTAAACCCCATCAAGAGAAAAACGATGTAACATTAGATGCAATGACCCTTAAACCTAGAACAAAATGGCCCCAAAGATCATTACACCAATTCAATTCATTAAAACAACAACTCCACCAATTCATAACATTCAAAAATATTATCAAAAACACCAAATGAGATCTATGAGAAGTCAAATTGCAAACCCCCAGTTTATTCACAACACCTCCATTAGAAAATATTTACCACAAGCTATTTTTGATATTATTATTCAAATATTATGTTTATTTTGTCAAATAGATTTTACAAATCTGTCTAAAAATCATTATATAATTCTTCACAATAATAAATTAATTTTTCTTTCAGGAAATATAATTTTTGAAACATATAAATACCTTTATAAAAAATCAGTACTTTACTAACAATATGTTTTCTTTATATGAAACCTTTATAATTTATATTTAAAAATTTGTAATTAATATTCATTTTTTATGTTTATCAGGTAGGCTATAACATTTTTGTTTGAATAATATTAATAATATATTATATATTTTATTAAACTTTATTGTTGTGTGTATCACAATGTAAACTCGGTGTTATATATAACACACTATTAACATGGTGTTGTGTGTAATTACTAATAAATTCATTTTTTTCATATAAATATTGTAAAACTAGATGTTTAATATAAGTCGTAATATCAAAGCGATTAAATCTATTTTAAATATATAAATTTCACAAAACCTTTGGGTCATCCATTATAAACCCCTTAAAATGAATTTATATCTAAAAAATTCATCTTGGTGATCAATCATTTATCATTTAAAAACTTCATCCTATAAACCCACAATTTTCAAATGAATAATTAATCTTCTCTTCAAAATAAAAATTTTGAAATATAAAAAGATAACTAATGTTACACATAAAAAGGTTTTGGAATAAGAAAATATAGGTGAGAAGGGATGATTTGAATATATTAGATACGTATAAATAATTATATAGAGTTATAGATGTCATAGATCATAAGAATATGGGTGATCTAGATAATTTAAACTTCCAAAAAACTATCAATATGTGATGAGGTAAGGGACTATTTTATTCATTAGAAATGATGGGGCTAGGATAACCATTTTGTTTCAAAAAAAATTCCTATAGTCGAAGAATTTTAATGAGAGTATATACTTACATGATTTCATCCCATTTAATAAGTGTAATATAACACATTCGTTATGAATTGTTCAGTTTACACTTCAATCTTAGTCACAAAACATAAGGTTGAATTTTTTAGTCTTCAAGCTCTGAAAATTCAAATGATTTAAAAATTTAATGATAATTAATTTCTTTCCATCTCATAAAAACAAAATTTTTATCACAAGATATGAAATATGCATAAATAAATACCACATTTTCTTATCTCTAGTAATCCTCAATGATCATCTATTTAAATACATCATGATAAATCATAAATATTTTATGTATTTCAAATTATATTCCCTGGGAGTGTCAAATTATATATACAGAAAGGCCAATTGTCATGCCCATGGTGACGATCGAGTCTCGAACAAAAAATATTTTCATATTTATTAACACTAAATTAAATTTTTCTATATACACATCCACTTTTTATTTATAATCATGGATTTAATATCTTGGATACCACTTGCTCTATTATTTTTCGAAAACATAATGAAATTTTTAGATACTTGGACTCATCCAAATATATATCATAGAGACATATATAGTTATAAATATTATTATAGATCTATAGAAAATTGTATCAACCAAGCTTCCAAATGTTTAATATTCTTATCCTCAGATACCAAATATTGAGACCTAGGATATTCATACATATATAATAAATCATTTTAGATTAATATTTCATACAATAAAAAAAATACATGCCTGAACACCATAATAGTTTAATGTCATTGAAAAAAAAGTACATACTCATCTAATATAGTGATAGATTTTCAATGTTTCCCACCCTGATTTTCACATTTATTAATCAAACTAGATGAAACCTACAAAAAACCTTTAAATATAACATTGGAAAAGGAAACATAATTATGTATTTTCAATGTTGTTCATTATTGGTAAACAAGGGATGAAAATAATCATAGCATGATCATAAGGATAAAAGAATATATGGATAATAGATTAAAACCATTCCCTACATATCATCGATCATAAATAGAGGTCAAAGAATAAATTGTGTCCTTTAAAAATTCAAGAATATTAAGGTAATTAATGAACATGTGTCCTTAGATCATAACATTGTCATAAGATATAGAATTATGGTATACACATAAGCATATAATATCATTTACATTGTATCCTAGGCTTATTTAGAAACAAATTTTGTTACACCATGTGGGGAAATACCTCATAGGTGGGATAAATCCCTCTCCCTAGTGGTATTACATTCCTCATATTAGAGTTTCATCACTATCCAATCCATCATCGTAGTAAAGGTTCACTCCTAAGACCAACCTCAGAGACAAATATAATTATTGAACCAGATTCACACCTCATTTATGTCCTCTCTATCTCAAAATATTTAAATCATTACCCAATTAATTGTACAAGGAAAGAAGTAAATTATATATTTGGTTATAACACAACCACTTTCCATTGTTATAATGTAACCACCAAACAATGTTATAATGCGGCCAACTTCCTTGTTTATAACACAATCACTTTACTTGGTTATAATTTAACCACCATCATGTAATAAAAATAATACATGTGTGCCAAAAAATGAGAAAAAATTACTCATATCATAAATGATCAAAAAAATTAGTTTCATAAATTTTATTATAAAAATACATGTGTAAATTAAAGAGGTTTCATAACTAGTTCATTATTTCATCAATGCATTGCCCAGAGAACAAAAGTATGTTTCATAAGTATTTATCATTGTATGACCCGTGGAAGAGAAACATAAGATATAAAAATCTTATCATTATTAATATAAACTATTAAAATAATTATTAAGTATTATATCTGATGATAATATCAATATTTTACCATAATAAACTTCAAAGTATAAGATCTTATAAATATAATTATTTTGAAATGAAATCCAAAGAAAATTTTTGTTGACGAAACTAAACATTATTTGAAAATAAATTTGGTAAAACATAATTCTTCTAAAATATTTTTCATTAAAGATAACGTTAAGATCATATAATTAAATATTTAATTTAAATAATTATCATTATGGTGTAAATTTTCATTCATACAGTACACATTAAAACAAATACCCCTTTCACATTTTCTGTAAAATCCAAACATTCGTTATTTATTAAAAGGACGTGAAGATTTATTTTATAACATTTTAAAAAAAATAAAACATCGGTAAAAATATATTATAATTTTCATTAATTAAAATTAACACATTCTGAAAACTTTTTTCTTGGAAAACTTGTTTTTGTATGAAATTGGATTTTAGAATGAATAGAGAAATAATATCATATTTTCTAACAAATATTATTATCAAATTTTTAAGTACCAAAGTCTGTAAAAATGGTAATATTTAATAAAAATATTGTTAATATACATAAATAATAAAATTTAATATTATCTTAAGATATTTATCATAATATTGTTTTATATGAAACATAATAATAAACAATCCCAATAAATAATGAAATTGTAACACAAATCATTACCACTTTGGTAACTCTGAATTCAAAACCCCATGAATAAATGTCATTAAATGAAACATCAAATATCCAAAGTATAAATAAATTCATGATATTATATGTCAATGGTTCTGTATATACACCTCATAATATAAGATAGTTGTGAAACCTAATCAAATATCTCAAAGATAGAAAATTGAGACAAAATACCTTATCATTTTGGAATCTATTTAAACATAAACACCATTAAATAAAAATAAAAAAATTAAATTTAAATTACAATAATGTTAAGTATAATCATCATAGAATAAACTAATGTTATATATATACAACAAATAAAAGAAACAAGTGGTGAATATGAAAATTTTTAAACATAAAATAAAAGAGAAAGAGAAATCATTTACCTTATGTCTTGACAACAATAATACATGTTCCAACCTCAAGTAAAACAAATATAATTTCTATATAAATATAATAGATAAAAATATATAGATTTATCATACCATATATTATTTTATTATTAATTTTTATTACCCTTTAATTAACAATTCTATATTAAAGATACGTTACAGGTAATAACCACATTGTTTTTTATGTATGTTTATATTTATTATTACTTTCCTATTTCAATGATCATGATTTAATTATCTCCATTATTTTATACATGAAACAAATATCATATAAATTTATTATATACATATTTAGATAAATATAAAATATTTTGTGATAAAAAATGTAATACACCGTTCATGGAGATAGTGGGATGTACATATGAATGAAAATTTTCTCTATTTTCCTATATAATTAAATGAAATAAATTTAATGAATATAATATAATTATATAATAATTAATTTCATTTATATAATATATTTTCTGTAAAACCCCTTATTACCTTCCCTATAAATCGGGAATGAATCACATCACTTCACGATGTATTATTATGTCCTACACTCATACTATATTATCATATTCCCACAAAAAGAAGAGAAAGAAGGTCTGTGTGATATAATTATTAAAAAATTTAAATAATAATAATATCATATATATAAAACCACCATTATCTATTACTTTGATAGGTGGTAATGAAAAGATGAAGCACATCTGTTCGTGACACGGTAGCTTGCCGGACACATGAACAATAACTTAGTATCATATTTTATGAATGTGAAGATAGTTTTAGGTTATTTCCATAATTTTATACCATATATTTATATGGAATATAATGGGGTTATTATATTATCTTGTAATATTATGAATTAATATTTTTGGATGAATGAACTAAACAAAAACTCTCATTGATGAATGTTACCACTTATTTGGTTGTCCTTTTTAGGTTTGAACTAAAATCAATCATAGGATGTTTTTATACATAAAATAATGATTCTAGGATGAGTTTAAGAATTTTTTGAGGCAATTATTTCAGTTTCCTTCTCGTAAAATCTATTGAGATGTTTGAAGGTGTGAATACATTAATTTACATTTTTTAATTAATGAGGTGATATATTTTCATAACTACTCAAAATCATGGAATAATTGGAGGTCACTATCACTTCATGTGGAACCAAAATTGATTAATAAAAGATTTTAAATATGATATGGTCAAACCACTCATAAAACACATAACAAAAAAATATTTATATATGTAGTTCCTAAACATTGATGTTTCCTTACTTTTACCGTTTCGTTTTTTTCTGTGGAAACTAGTCTTTTTAAAATATATATTTTATATGATAAGGATAAAATAGAAATTTTATTATTATATAATTTGGAACTTATAATTTTAAAAATTAAATACAATATATCAAAATAAAATCCAATGATTTTTGAAATTTAATTTTAACATAATTTCATGTTACATTAAAAAACAATTATATTAATAGCACTAAAAGATTGTTTACTATGTAAGGGTCAACATAATCAGTATAGAAGAACTATTGATCTATAAATATATTATATTTTACATTTAATTACATTTAAAAATATCTTTTAATAATTAAATATTTTTATTAATTTTAAATAATTTAATAAAATATAAATTATTATAAAATAACAGTGATTTCTATTTTAACATGTTTCATTTAATTTGAATTTAAAAATATCAATATAGTGTTGGAATAATAATATGATATTTACACACATTTATAAAATAATATATTTTTCTAAAAAAGTAAGGAAAAAAATAATTTATTCAAATTAATTTTATTTTAATATTTTTAGAAGAAATAATTTTTTTCTATTAACGAAAGAATTACTATGTTTGTGTTTCTTAAGAATTTAAAGTAAAAATTCTATCTATAAAATTAAAAAATAAATTATCATCCCAAAAAACATATGTATATTTCAAAATAATATGTATAACTGATCATATGATGTTTTTTTGTATTCTAAAGATTTGTAGATATTAAAATCACGGAGGGTTCCATTTTTGACTTTTTCATTAAATAATTTATTATATAGGTCACTATTATATATAGTTTCTCAAAAAATATTAAAACCTACAATATGGTAATAATGGTTGATATGTGTATATAAATTGGGTTTTGAACCATATTTTATGTCAATTAATCACCTATATTCTTAGTTTGACCCCTTGTAAACCCATGTTTACCTTAAACATGGAAATTAAATATGAAAAGTATTCAAATGTCATAAATTTTAATGGTATATTAATCTCACCAACACAACAAGAGAGATAGTTTTTAAAGTTAAAATGTTTACAAGATTACATAGTTTTTATATCTAAATTCAATATGAAATGTATTCCAATGTCACAAATTAGATTAAAATAAAAATAATTGATTTAATATTTCTTTTAAACCAATTTGAAATATAACGTATCTATATAAATAATTTAAATGAAAATGGAGATTTCAAATAAAATTCAGTATTTTCACTATTTTTTCAAAAATTAATTATAAGGCCCTAGCCTTAAACATTACATAATATTGATTTATTACAAGAATACACATTGAAGATCTTTTCAGGTTTAGAGTTTTAGAGAATTAGATCATAAAACATGCATTACATTCCACTTATAAACTAGGCGGTTATAATGAAGACAGTATTCACTCTTCTTATTAAAGGAAACATATTTAAAATAAAACATGGATTCTTTCTTGACACTTACATGACACTATAATACCATCATGTACCTTTCCCATGACCTGTGAAAAACATTTCAAAAACTTGGGATGAGCATAAAAAGCTCAGTAAGGGATATACAAAAATGGAAAGGAAACATTATTCCATGTATACATAAGAATTAATGAAAACATAATTTACTCATAAACATAGGCACTTTAACATAACTCATCAAATCATGAATAAATCAGTGAAATCATAATACATAAAGGTCGCTTGAGTCATTCATAACATTCTTACATAGGGAGTAACCCTCATAGTTACGTTTTGAATACCTATCACGGTATATTCCCTAAATCTCTTCGGAGAAACCTTAGAGTTTAACCCCTTCATGTTACCCAATGCAGTGGAGAGTTATATCGTTCTCACCCGCCCATAGTTTATCATGGAACCACCCGTCTTCATAAACAATGCCCAAGAACCATAACATAATCGTATCACATAAAACATGCATAAAGGAAACATAACATTTCCACATTTCAATCACATGATATCAATAACACATTGATATAATAAAATCATTATCAAAAATATTTTCAATACCAAAATAAAATAAAAGTAAAACATGGTATTTATTTTTCATTTAAAAAATCTTATGGCTTGTAGAGGAAGCCAAAACTCAAATAATGGTCACGGCTGTGGAGAAGTCATTGTCGCCGCATAAGTACGAAAAAAATTCCCTTTTATCATTTAGTAAAATGATTTGTATAAAAATGTTTCCTTTTAAATAAATGTAAAATTCCAAGGGTTTTATACACCCTATAAAAGAAGGTTGTGTATAAAACAAAATATTCCTCAATGAAAGGAGATTGAGACGAAGTCCCATACCTCGTGTCTTACTTGACTCAATTGTTATTTAATCTCCTGAATAATAAACTTCAGTTAATCTCTACTTTCTTAAGAACCTTTTTCAAGTTAATTATTCATTTTATATCTCTTATTACCATGTTATGAACACTATGTAATTATTTAAGTTAATAACGGTCATTTTGTCGATCATTAGTAATTGAGTCAAAAATAAACTCGTTATAATTACAAGTTGTTCATATGGTAAAATATCCATTATATACAGAATTATATTCATGATTTAGATATCATTTATAACATATATATCCAGTATATTCATGAATTTATAATATTACATAACATTTAGAGGAAAGAAATGAAATTCACCGTTCATGGAGACGGTAAGCCGTACGTACGCATGAACGTTACTTTTATTTCTATTTCATATTTAATGGAATGAAATCATAATGATATAAAGGTATATTATAATTCTAGTATAATATCACATATAATATCATTAAATCCATCCTTTATACATCCCACATATGGAATTAACGAATCAAATCACTTTGAGGGGGCGGTAGTCCACACTTCCGAAAATGAAGATATCGCGTTAACCCATAATGGAAACCATAAAGGAATTACATAATTGAAAAATACAGAATCATAAGGAAAACATAAACATAATACATATCATATATAAATATAGTGACATGTTAATTTCCACCATGAAAGGTGTTAATAGAATATTGAACAATCATCGTTTCGTGAGGCAGAAATTCCACATCCACAGAAACAGTATGTTCTATAACCATTAGATGAATGTGTGTGTTATTTTAGCTCGAATACATCTCATAAAAACATCCTATTATATTTAAGATACTGGTTTTGTTACAAAATAAATGAGTAAAAAGTGTTTAGGTGGTTGGAGAAGCAAAATAAAACAAAAGAATACAAGTGAAGACATTACCTTTATATCAGGTTACTCATCTTGGTTTGAACCAAAAGGGTTTCTTAAAGAGCTTTCTGCCTTTGGTAAGGATTATATGATGAAGAGAGGGATGTGGAGAGGTAAAATGAGTATAGTTTGGCCGAGCCAATGGCTTGAGAGGTGTGGTTAAGGAGGTAGAGGTGGGGTCCTTTTATAAGAGGGAGGAGGGGCATTCTTTGAAAGACAAGATATTTTACTTTATATTAAACTAAGTTTCGGATTTTAAAGGTCCCACATTGATATATTTCAAGGATAAGGTGATAAGGGTTCGAAATATACTCATCCAATAGATATGTGACTAGTGTAAGTCTTATATTTTACATTATCCTTTCATTTTATTTAAATCATTCATTAATGAGGTAATCGCTTCTTCATCATGGAGTCAAAAACATTTAATTTATTTAATGTCTAAAAATTATAAAAAAATAATATGATGTAGGAAATATTTTTAGCATTAAAATGACTATTTATAGTCCCAAGGATCATTTATCTAGACAAAATAAAAATTGTTTTACTTAGGTGTTACATACATTTGTGATATTCTCCTTTCATTAAAAATAAAATAATAAAGTGTCACTATCACCCAAAAGTGATTCCATGGGGTCCCTAAGTTTGGAACAAGGATTCCCATGGTCGTCCATGACACAAAAAGTAGCATTAGGACAGATTTTGGGTTAATTTGTTATTATTATGATATTATATTATTACCCTTAACTACCTGATTACTAATTAATCACGATAATTAAAGATAATTACTGTTGTTACTATTCATAATGTCCAAAAACAAAAGAGTCTTAATTACATAAATTGGACCTTATGATTCCAAATATGGATTCTATTTTACCAAATTCCAAATACAGAAATTTCAATAATTAATTTAAAAATTATTCTCGTTGTCAAAACAAATCGCGTGTTTTTTAGACAATATCTATCAAAAGTTAGGCACATGTTTATGCCCAATTCCAAAGTGAAATTAATTATAATGACAAAAATTGGATTAAATGGTAAAAATATATTATGTTTACACTTTAAAACAAATTAAAAAGATAATCTATCCATATAATTAAATTAGATGAAAAAGCAGTTTTGAAGTAAAATTCAGTATTTTTCACAATTCAATATAAAATGAACATTGTCAGAAAAATACCAAAAAAAATTTCCAAAGTAAATTTAAATGTCCCAATACTAAAGAATAAGTTTATTTTGACAAATAGATCTTATAAATTGTCATAATATAGATTTAAAAATGGTTCGCCATCAACGGGTGGTAAAAAATCATTTAAAAATATTAGAGAATCCAAGGCTTAAGATTGGATTTATTCTCATTTTAAGCCTCTAAAACACTATCAAAATCATAAATAGAGATATAAATGATAATCCATAATTCTATACTTACTTAGGATGTTACATCCTTTCCCCCTTTTGATAATTTCATTCCCGCAATTTATTTACTTATTGAATAAGTTGGGGTATTTATCCATCATGGCATTTTCAGATTCCCATGTTGCCTCTTAAATCATGTGGTTTTTCCACAAAACCATTACTTGATGAATCAACATATTCTGTAACACTTTCTCCCTCTGTCAAGAATATGGACTGGTTGTTCCTCATAATATAGGTTCTCTTCCAACTGAACTACCTCTGGACTCAAAACATGAGATAGATCTGGCATGTACTTCCTTAACATTGAAACACGAAAAACATTGTGTACCTGAGATAAACTCGGAGGTAAAGCCACTCGGTATGCAACTGATCCAACTCTCTCCAGAATTTCTTATGGTCCAATGAACCTTGGAATTAGCTTTCCTTTCTTAACAAATTGCATCACACTTTTCCATGGTGAAACTTTGAGGGAGACATAATCACCTACCTCAAAAGAGAGATCCTTCCTCCTGTTGTCCGCATAACTTTTCTTCCTGCTCTGAGCTATTCTCATGTGTTTTTGTATCAGCTGAAATTTTTCTGCCAACTCTTATACAAATTATGGTCCCATCAACTTCCTTTCACCCACTTCATCCCAAAAAGTAGGAGTTCGACACCGTTTCCCATATAATGCCTCAAATGGTGCCATCTGTATACTAGAATGAAAACTATTATTATAAGAAAACTCAACCAAAGAAATATATTGGTCCCAACTTCCCTAATTATCCATCGAACAAGCACGAAGCATATCCCCCTGTGTCTGAATTGTTTGTTCTGACTACCCATCTGATTGAGGATAAAAAGTTGTCCTAAAATTTAATTAAGTACCCAACGACTTCTGAAGGCCTTTTCCAAAGTTTGAAGTAAACATGGGGTCATGATCAGATACAATGGAGCGGGGAACTCCATGTAACCTGAATATATCTTTAAGATAAAAATGATAAATTTGATCTAGTGAAAAACTATCTCGTATAGAAAGGAAATGAGCTGATTTAGTCAAGCGATCAACAATAACCCAGATTGCATTATTACCTCGAGGTGTCTTCGGCAATCCCACAACGAAGTCCATGGATATATTCTTCCATTGCCACTCTGGTACTGGTAATGGATGAAGCATTCCTTTCGATAACTATCACTCTACTTTAACTTGTTGACAAGTCAAACACTTCGCAGTAAAATCAGCAATGTCTCTTTTCATTCTATCCCACCAGTAATACTCTCGAAAATATCTATACATATTAGTACTGCCTGGATGAACTGAAAACGGAGAACTATGAGCTTCACATAACAACTCTCTCTTCAACTGTGATTCACACGGCACACAATATCTTCTCAAATCTCGAAACACTATCATTATCAATGTTTAATTCAGGCAACTTACACCTCTGAACTAGCTCTACCTATTTCTGCAACTCAATGCCTTGCTTCTGTGCTTGCTTAATTCTGTTTGATAGAGAATATTTCAATGATACCTAAAACAAAACAGAAGAACATCATGCACCAATAACTTCTATGCCAATGTTCATCAAATCCTTAACCAAAGGATCACGTTCCAAATGTAACATTGTTAATGAAGCATTACATTTTCGACTCGAAGCATCATCCACTTTATTTTCTTTTCCTGGATGGTAATGAATTTTACATTCATAATACTTGATTAATTCTATCCATCTCCTCCATCTCATATTCAATTAATTCTGAGTGAATATATACTGTAAACTTTTGTGATCAGTATATATTTCACACTTTACACCATACAAATTATGCCTCCAAATGTTTAAAGCGAAAACAACAGCAGCTAATTCCAAATCATGTGTAGGGTAATTTACCTCATGAGTTTTCAAATGACATGAAGCATAAGCAATTACATGATCATTCTGCATTAGGATGCAACCAAGTATTTCAATGGAGCATCATTGTATATAACAAACTCACCATTCCTTGAAGGTAGTGCCAAAACTGGAGCATTCACCAATCTTCTTTTCAACTCCTGAAAACAATCATCACATTCTTTTGTCCAGATCAACTTAACACCCTTCCTAGTTAGCTTAGTCATTGGACTAGATAACCTTGAATTTTTTTTAACAAACCTTCGGTAATAGCCTGCCAAACCATGAAATCTAGGAATCTCAGTTACATTTGTGGGTCTTGGACATTATTCAACAACCTTTTTTTGCTGGATCAACAGTTATTCCATCTTTATAAATAATGTGACCATGGAATGAAATTTGTTGCAACCAAAACTCCCACTTCCTGAATTTCCCATACAATTTTTTTTATTTTAAGGTTTTCAAAATAACCATTAAATGACTTTCATGCCCCTCGTTACTTTTAGAAAACACCAAAATATCATCAATGAAAATAACCACAAACTTATCCAAGAACTCATGGAAAATTCTATTCATAAGGTCCATGAATACAGCAGGTGCATTGGTTAGCCCAAAAGGCATAACTACAAATTCATAATGGCCAAATATTGTACGAAACGAGTTCTTTGGGACATCTGCTTCCTTTACCTTCAACTGATGGTACCCCGATCTCACGTCAATCTTTGAAAAATATTGAGCTCCATGGAGTTGATCAAACAATTCATCAATATGAGGTAAATGATATTTGTTCATAATAGTGATGTTATTCAAGGATCTATAATCAATGCAAAGTCTCATTGAACCATCTTTCTTTTTAACAAATATGAGATGAGCACACCATGGTGATGTTCTAGGTCGAATGAAACCTTTCTTATCATTCAATTGCTCCTTCAACTATAAAATTTCAATTTGATCCATTCGATAAGGGGGTTTTGAAATTGGATTAGCATCAGGAACTAAGTCAATAGTAAATTCAACTTCCTGATCTGGTATTATTCCAGGAAACTCATCAGGAAAAACATTAGGATACTCATTTACCACTAGCACATCATTAATCTGAACAGTTCTATTGTTTTCAAAAATATGTGCAAGGTAAAATTAATTTCCATCTTTTACAAGTTTCTCAGCCTCTTCATATGTTATCAACAGTAAGGGTTCATTCTTGTACACAAACTTAACGTCCTTTTGAAAAGAAACTTCTTTAGCTCTACAATCAATCATAGAATTGTAAGCTGAGATCCAATCCATACCTAGGATAACATCAAAATCTACTAGAGGTAAAAAAAATAAGGTTTTCATGTTGGTTCTTTCCACGTATAAGGATAGGAAGATTCTTTTAAATTCTTTTTTCCTCAAAATTTCCCCCCAGGTGTTTTTACCACAAGATCAGGAGACATCTCTTGAGATGGAATTCCTAATTTACTAGAAAAATTTTCAGAGATGAAAGAATGATTAGACCCTAAATAAAATAACACACTACCATAATCTGCGAAAACAAAAAGAGTACCTGATACCACTTCATTTGTTGGCCCAGTAATTAGTGAAGTAATTGAAAAGGATTTCACCACTCATGTTTTCTTGTAGTCTGAGTGATTCCCATCATTTGAGCTCTTTTTCGAACACTCGTTTGCATAATGACCCATCTCATTGCACTGGAAACATTTCACTTACAGTAAATAAAATTTGGTCTTACCATCACCCAGATCATTTTCAGTGCAATCACGAGCATTATGTCCCATCATACCACATCGATAGCACTTTCCTGAATTCATAAGACATTCCCCAGGATGCCTTTTACCACATTTATCACAGACTGAAAACATAGTTTTCTTACCATTAGACATTTTTGAATAATTCTTCTCTTTCTTCTACCACCTCGGTCTCTTCTTATGTTAGTTGTTATAGAACACATGATCATCGGAAAACTGAATTTCCAACTTCTCAGCACATCGAAAAAGAATTTCATAACTCTTGAACTCATGAGATGATAAAACCATTGGATATTTTGTCTTTAATCCTGCGTAAAAACAATTGATATTACTACCATGGTCTCAGAGAAAATTTAGAGAAAACCTTGCCAATCAAGTGAACCTTTCTTCATAAGCTTCCACAGAGTCATCCCCTTGCCTCAATTCCAAGAATTGTTTTTCAATCTTAAGTTGAGCAGCCTTTGGAAAATACTTCTCAAAAATATACATTTTAAATCATCCCAGTCGAGAGCTTCAATCTCATCAGCATCCCTGATATTTTTAACCATCGACCACCACTGATCTGCTTCACCATCCAAACGGTAAATTGCAAGACTAAGCATTTGATTGTCTAAACACCCCATGACATCAAAAGTCTTCTCCAGTGCTATAATCCACCCTTCATCTAGAATAGGGTCAGATGATACTCTGAATGATGGGGGATGTTGCCTCATGAATTGTTCCACCATTGACATGTTCCTTTGCGGTTGATCTGGCTGATCTCGTGCATGGAAACCTACACTATTTATCGCTTGAGTCAACTTCACCGTTACTGGAAGAATCTATTCAGTTCCAATTCTGACGATCTCAGGATGTGATTTAGAAGGTCGCTTCCTTCGGTATACCTTCCAAGCGATGCTTCCCTATTTCCTCTACGGAAAACCATTATGAACAAACATGTCTTAGATGAAGCAACATAATAATCTCCAAATGCTATATCATTTCAATTTGACCATTAAAAAATATTTTGGATAATCATTTATTATAACTCTAACTCCTAAAGTTATCTAAACCAACCTCTGATACCAATTATAAGGCCCCAGCCTTAAACATTACTTAATCTTTACTTATTACAAGAATACACATTGAGGATCTTTTCAGGTTTAGAGTTCTAGAGAATTAGATCATAAAACACGCATTACATTCCACTTGTAAACAAGGTGGTTAAAACAAAGACCATATTCACTCTTCTTATTTAAGGAAACATATTAAAAATAAAAAATGGAATATTTCTTGACACTTCCTTGACACTATCATCACATCATGTACCTTTACATTGACCTGTGAAAAACATTTCAAAAACATGGGATGAGCATAAAAAGCTCAGTAAGGGATATAAAAATACAGAAAGGAAACATTATTCCATCTATTCATAAGAATTAAAGAAAACATAATTTACTCATAAAACATAAGCACTTTAACATACCTCATCAAATCATGAATAAATCATAGAAATCATAAAACATAAAGGTAACTTGAGGCATTCATAACATTCTTACATAGGGAGTAACCCTCATGGTTACGTTTGGAATACCCATCACAATATATTCCCTAAATCTCTTCGGAGAAACCTTAGAGTTTAACCCCTTAGCATTACCCAATGCGTTAGAGAGCTATATCGGGCTCACCCGCCCTAATTTTATCACATAACCAGTCGTCTAGATAAACAATGTCCATGAAACATAACATAATCGTATCACATAAAACATGCATAAAGGAAACATAAAATTTCCGCATTTCAATCACAAGATATCAATAACACATTGATAAAATAAAGACATTATCAAAACCATTTTCAATACCAATATAAAATAAAAGTAAAACATGGTATTTATTTTTCATTTAAAAAAAGTTATCGCTTATAGAGGAAGCTGAAACTCAAATAATGGTCACAACGGCAGAGAAGTCGTTGTCGCTGTATACATACGACGAAAACATCCCCTTTTGTTGTTTAGTAAAATGATTCATATAAAACAGATTCCTTTTGAATAAACATACAATCCAAAGGGGTTTATACACTGTATAAAATAAGGTTTTTTATAAAACAAAATATGCCTCAATGAAAGGAGATTGAGACGAAGTCCCACACCTCATGTCCGACATGACTAGATCGTTCTTTAATCTCCTGAATAATAAACATGAGATAATTTCTACATGCTTATGAACATTTTTCAAGTTCATTAGTCCTTTTATATCACTTATAACCATTTTATGAACACTATGTAATTATTTCAGTTAATAACGGTCATTTTGTCGATCATTGTTACTTGAGTCAAAAATAAACTCCTTATAATTAAAAGTTGTTCATGTGGTAAAATATCCATAATATCATATATAATGTCATTAAATCCATCCTCTATACGTCCCACATATGGCATTAACGAATCAAATCACTTTGAGGGGGCGGTAGTCTGCACTTCCAAAAATGAAGATATCGCGTTTACCCATAATGGAAACCATAAAAAATTCCATAAATGAGAAATACATAAGCATAAGGAAAACATAAACATGATATATATAATATATAAATATAGTGACATCTTAATGGACACCATGAAAGGTGTTAAATGAAGATTGAACAATCATCGTTTCGTGAGTCAGAAATTCACCATCCACAGAAACAGTATGTTCATTAACCATTAGATGAAGATGTGGGTAAGTGTAGATTGAATACATCTCATTGAAACATACTAGTATATTGAGTATACTATTGCGGTTACAAAATAAAGTAATAAAAATAATTTAAGGGGTTGGAGAAGAAAAATAAAACAAAAGAACACAAGTGGAGAAATTACCTTTAAATCGGGTAACTCCTATAGGTTGGAACCAAAAGGGTTTCATGAAAAGCTTTCTGCATAAGTTAAGGATTCTAGGATGAATAGAGGGTTGTGGAGAGATAAAATGATAAAATTTTGGCTGATCCAATGGCTTGAGAGGTGTGGATAAGGAGGTAGAGGTGGGGTCCTTTTATAAGAGGGAGGAGGGGCACTCTTGGAAAGTCAAAAAATGCTACTTTATATTAACATGATTTTCGGATTTTAAAGGTCCCACATTGATATATATCGAGGATAAGGTGAAAAGGGTTCAAAATATAATTATCCAATAGGTTTTTGACAAGTTTACATCTGATATTTTACATTATCTTTTCATTTTATTTAAATCGTTCATTAATGTGGTAATCGCTGCATCATCATGGTGTCATAAAAATATTAATTTATATAATGTCTAAAAATTATAAAAAAATTCTGTGATGTATGAAATATTATTATCTTTCCAATAAATATTTATAGTCCAAGATTTCATTTATGTAGACAAAATTAAAATTGTTTTATTTAGGTGTTACATACTTTTGTGATATTCTCCTTTCTTTAAAAATAAAATGATAAAGTGTCACTATCACCCAAAAGTGATTCCATGGGGTCCCTATGTTTGGAACAAGGCATCCAATGGTCATCCATGAAACAACCAGTAGCATTAGGACACATTTTGGGGTCATTTGTTATTATTATATTATTATTTTATTACCCTTAACTACCCGATTACTAATTAATCACGATAATTAAAGATAATTACCGTCGTTACTATTCATAATGTCAAAAAAACAAGAGTATTAATTACATAATTTGGACCTTCTGAATCCAAATATGTAATCCATTTTACCAAATTCCAAACACAGAAATTTCAATAATTAATTTAAAAATAATTCTCGTTGTCAAAGCAAATTGCGGGTTTTCTTGAAACAATATCTTTGAAAAGTTTGGCACTTGTTTATACCCAATTCCAAAGTGAAATTAATAATAATGACCAAAATTAAATTAAATGGTAACAATATATTCTATTTACACTTAAAAACAAATTAAAAAGATAATCTATCCATATAAATAAATTATATGAAAAAGCATTTTTGAAGTAAAATGTAGTATTTTTCACTATTCATTAAATATGAACATAGTCGGAAAAATAACAAATATATATCCAAAGTAAATTGCAACGTCCCAATACTAAATAATAAATTTATTTTGAAAAATAGAGCTTATAAAATTGTCAAAAGATAGATTTAAAAATGGTTCTCCATCAAAAGGCTGTAAAATAATCTTTTAAAAATATCAGAGAATCCAATACTTATGATTGGGTTTATTTTCATTTTGAACCTATAAAACACAATCTAATTCATAAATAGGCATAGATATGAAAATCCATAATTTTGTGCATACTTGGGATGTTACATTAATCTTTACTAAAAATTATCAAAAATTTTAATGAAGTCCCTTTTTATATGATGACTTGAAAAATTATGTTTATTTTAAAAAATAAATATTCTATAATATTTGTTAATTTATTTTATTATAATTCATAAAAATAAATTAATAATTTTTTTTATGAAAATAATATTTTCGAAGCATATAAATAATTTATGTTCAAATGAAATATATTTTTTAAATATATATTGTTTATATAAAGAAATTATACATATTAACTAAATAATATTTTCTACTATTAATATCTCTATGTTTAACATCTTGGTTATAACAGTCATGTTTAAATAATATTAATAAAAAATCATGGTTTTTGGTTAACACATAGTGTCCTATGTCACGTAAACATAAGCTAGTGTGGCGTGAAACACAAGAATAACAAAAATTTGTGTGTAACTCAATATAGAATTATTGTTTTTTTTTTGTTTCATTATATAGTCAATTTTTCATGTAATTTCTCAAAAACATTGTTTGTCATTTATGAAAAAATATCAAAGTGATAATTTTCTTTTAAAAAAATATTTTCCAAAATCTCAATTTGTTACATATTACCACTATTAAAATTAATTTATCCACCGAAATTTCGTCCAGTTAACATAGTTTTATCATTTTAAAATTATTTTATTTAAACCCTCATTATGAAATGAATAATAAAACTTCCATTTAGAAGGAAATTTTGAAACAAAAAAAATACCCAATGTGGCTCATAACAACGACATAGGAGGGAACTAAAAAAATTGGACTTTAAAAAAATTTTAAATACTTATTGAGAGTGATTGAGATCATTGTCAAAAAAAACTATGTGACCTAGAGAAAATTATTTATAGGGAAATGAGAAATATTCTATGAGTTAAGGGACTATTATTTATCTGAAATAAAGGTACTAGGAATACATTTTTTGTTTTGAGGTCCTTTTCCTATAGTTGAATAATTTTCATTAGAATATATACTTACATGATCCCATTTCAAATGAATAATCTCAAAAAAAAATTGTTCTTTGATTAATTTTCCAATAATATCATACCCATAGAAATTAAAACCATGTTTCTATAAATAAAATAGTAATGGATTGTAAGATACATAAATATAATGATAAGTAATTCTGTCTATATCATCTCAAAAAAATGGTTACCACATGATATCCGATTTGAAAAAAAATCATCATATGGTTAAATAATACATTAATCTCAAATAACTCATCCAATTTTCAACACAAACAATCTCTAAAATGTTTATGCTTATAACTTATCCAAAATATTATAATACAAATATATTGAATTAATGTCGATAAATTTCCAAAACTCAACATGAATCCTCATAATATAATTATCCACCTCGTTGTGGTCACATGCCAAATATGTGTCTATGTTAGTCATATATTCTCCTAATGCTTGGTAATAAATAAAATTACGACACAACATTCTTCCTGACTACTAGAATAAAATCATATATTATTGAATATATTCTATATATCCAATAATGTTTTAATCTCCACCAATAATAATTTGAACCCATATATCAACAAATAAATTATTATTTATGGGATCATCTATACTATCCAATTTACTTTATCCATACCAATAATCTCATTATCTAAACTAAACACCATTTTTAAAACCTCACATAGATATTAAGGGTTATCTTACCTAAATCATGTGTTTTCCATAAAATATGACATTTACATCAACTGAAATTTCTTGTTCATTAGTACCACTCAAAATATTCTTTCAAATACTATATGAAAAATATATATTAAATAAGCCTTAAAATATTCATAAATAATATTATACAATCTTTGAATTCCAATATATTAATATTTTAGTCATCACAAATCCTACTCAACCCATTAACTAGGGTTCATAATATTATTCTTTAATACCCCTTTCCTTTCATATGCCATTCATAGTTTCTTTATCATCTATAGAAAACCCATTACTCAAAAAACCTTCCTTATTCTCTTCAAAAGCCATCCCAATAGGACATAAATTTTCATAATGTCCATAAATTTCAAATTTGAAAAATTCAGTGGTTAGTGAGACCTTATTAAAATGAATCTTCTTTCCTCCATCATATCCACATCTAAAAATTTCACTGAACTCTATTATTATCTTATTTTTTGGTTCTGGTAGTTTGTTAAGGTTTATGATGATAATTATGTTTTTTTTATTCCTGATTAGGTATAAATACAATATCCTTCACTGGATTTATTTTCCCATTTGGTAAATCATCAGAAAATTTCATTTCACGTTAAATGTTAACCAAGTTTCTTCTAGTTCCCCCCATTGAATAAAACCCAAAAACATTTTTTGAGAAGAACTTATCATAGTGGAAATCCACAAAAAAATGAAAAATCACATATCGGATATCAAAATCATGGAAACTTTTTCTGAATATATAACCCCTTATGCATAACCTAGGTCAGAAATAATTATCTTCTATATAAATCCTTCATGATTTTTTTTTCAAATATTTTATGGATTTTCAAATAATATCTTCATGTAGTGTTGAAATAGGATTGCAGTAAGGCCTATTTTCTTACATTGGGTAAAAATTGATTCATGTTCAAATTTCCCCTTATGGATTTATTACCCCTTAGTACCTATGTTCCAAATCTACAACAATTGTAGCCTTTAAATGGGGATAAAATTGCATAAACTCAACTTTTTATTTCCATTGTAAAGAATTACGATACATTTCTCTATACATTGATTCATCTGTAGAATTATACTTAAAAACATCCCTAGATAGATCATCAAAAATATCCCTAGTGAACTCATAAATGTTTTCTCATCTTAGTTTCTAAAATTTAAATTGGTTATGTTATAATACCAACTGTAGTGGCTTAGGGTTTTCATACATTGATATAACATATTTCTAGTTGAATATTCATATATTAAAAAACACATACCTTATGACCATAATAGTATAGTATCATTAAATACGGGTCATAGAATCGTATTATCTAGAGAAAAAAATTCAATTTTTCCCACAAAGATCATCCCATTTATTACTTTTATTAAACAAACAATATATAAAATCATTTCTCCTAACCTATGGAATGGGTATACAAGAAATGGTGAGTTTAGAATACCATTAATTTTAAATAAGAGAAAAATATGACCACAATGATAGAATAAGGGTATCAGAATGTGAGAAAAAGGGTATGGGAAAGTGAGAATAATAAATGAAAACCATACACTAAATATAATAGATGGTAAAAATGAGCCGTGTATTAAATCATGGATGTTCATATGACATGAATAATGAGTAAATTAAATAAAATGAGTCATCATATCATAACACTAGAATAATTTATCGAATTGCGACATATACATATGAATTTAACTTCATTTAATAAGTAGTCAATGATTATTTATAAAACTTATTAGGGAACTTCATAAGAAGCTAAACCGCATATAAAGGGATCAAAACCATCCCTAGTGGAATCCCTTTACTTATAGTGGAATGGTTTCAATCTTTAAATCCATTTTAGTAGTCAATGCTCTGTCCCAATAATATAATATAAGACGATGTGCCTTATTGAAATGGGTTCATTAGCCCCTACGAGCCTCTTTATCGGATGATATATAAATCTTCACCCAGTGAATTATATATAGAAATAGGTACCACTCTTCATTGGTAATAATGTATCCACAATATGTTGTTTTACCGTATCCATGCCCCTTTTTTATAATTTAACCACCATCCTCTGTTACAATGTCACCACCATCTTAAAATCATAATCATACATATGTGTGTCACTAAATTTTAAAAGATTAATTGTATAATAACACATGAAATGAAATTTTTTTCATAAACATTTCATCATAAAATAACCTATGTAAATTATATAGGTTATTTAATCATTTCACCACATCATCCAAGTGTAATTCATTAAAAATAAGTTGGTTTGATAAGAATTTATATTGGTATAAACAATGAAAGAGAAATGGGATTCAAAAACATAATGTCAACATAATCATAAACCATTTAGGTAAATCATGAGAATACTATACTTGGATCACATCCCTAGTAAATTCTATGAAACATCTATGAATTTCATATTAGATGGATAATTGTTTTCAATGAAAAATAACTTTGAATATTTCTAAAGGAAAAGTTACTTTTAGTGACAATAATTATTTTACAATATTGAAAATTAAAAAAATGTGTATATTTAAAATTAGTCCTAAAAACATAAATAATATTATTTAAATCCCATAATGGTCATGATTTGGGTGGGGGAATCATAGTATTTTGTACACTTTAAAACACATATTCTATTCATATTTTCAGTAAAATCCAAAATATAATTTTTTTTAAAAGACATGAATATATATTTTAAAAAATAAAAATTAAATCAAGGGTTAAAATGTATTTTAATAATAATATGATAACTCTAATAAATTTGAAACATTTTTTAGTAACATGGTTTTGGAAAAAATTATTTTTCTAGAAGGAGTGAAAAAATATTAGATTTTAACATAAACATTTTCAAAATTATTTTATGTAAAAAAGATTGGGAAATGGGTAATATTACATGATAATATATTAAATAAATATAAGTGTTTAAATCCATACTTTTGTAAATATGGATCCTACTATTTTATCTTTAGATACATAATCTTAGATAATCCCAATAAATGATGAGATTATAACATAATATCATTAAAACTTTTGTAACATTGAATCATAATCCCTATAAAATATTTTCACTAATTGACACATAAAATATCATTAAAATAAATAATTTCATGATAACACATGTAAAAGGTTCAGTACATACTCCTCTAACAAGAATATTTGTGTATAAGACAATCATATGTCTAAAAAAATGAAAATTAATAAATAAATACCTTACTGGTTTGGTAACATTTGAACTGTAAACCCCATGAAAGGAAGATGAAAAAATATATATCTAAATTATAGAAATAATAATTATTTTAAAAGAAAAATAAATTCAAGGGAATTACATAAGTCGCATAATAGAAAAATGTGGTGAATATATATTTGTCTCGTAGGAAATAGAAGTTGGATGAAAATCCCCTACATTTAATATTCACTTCCATCATACTTGTTAAAAGAATCTATATAATTATTATATTTTTATTAAAAATATATTATAGAACTATATATATATACTGTACTGTATATTACATTCTTATGACCTTTTATTATCATTTTATTAACAATTCCAAGTTAATGTTACATTTCAGGTATAAACGCTTTGTTTTTATGTATATGTTATGAATTTTAATTCTTTGTCCAAATATATTGAACATGATTTCATAAAATAATAAATTATATTCATTATATATATATATATTATATATTCATTAAATTTTTTATAATAATCCATAAAATTTATTAATGTAGAATGAAATATGTTATTCTTTGAGAAATTACGTTGTATGTATGCATGAACACGTTTTGGATTTAATATTAAGATTAAAAGAAAGAAAACATAATGATATATTATCATTACATAATAATTTTTATGACATATATATCAAATATTTACATTAAAACCATCCTTAATAACATTCATGTAATGCATGAATGAGTCACATCATGTTTTTAGTTGGAAGTCTGCCACACACACAACTGACATTATCATATTGCCCCGAAGTAGAGAGAATTATGGTATTTATGTTATTATAATTATGTAAATTTAATAATATAATTAATATCATATATAAATAATAAATTTACCATTACGTCATGTGTGCAGTTTTGGTAATGAAAAAAAACAAAAAATTAATGTTCTCAAGGTGGTAGTCATCCATATATACAAATGAATATTTAGTAAACCATTTAATGAAATTGGAGATTATATTATTTCATGAACTAAACATAAAAACATATAATTAAATTTATTTTATTAACTATATTATATAATCATGGAATAATAATAGTTTAATGATTTCTATGATGAAATAAAACATAATTTCTTGTAGATGAATGCTACCTCTTTTTCTGGTATCCTCCATAGGTTAACACCAACATCCCTCTTAGGATTGAATTATTCAAAAAATAAGGATTATATTATTAAGTTATAGAATTTATAAGTTTATTTTTTGTGGGTTTTGGTCAAAAAATGGATTTAAAGGTGTGAAAGACTAAAGAGATTAAGTTCCCTTTTATAACTGAAAAGGGATGGGATTTTTTCGAATACTAAAATTTATTCGATAATATATGGTCACCCTCACCTTATCCAGATCAAAAAAATTTGAAAATTTAATTTATGTATGATATGGTTAATTAAAACAAAAACCACACAAAAACACATTTTTTAACACCTTGTATTTTATCATCCAGATTTCCTTACATTTACCACTTTAGCTTTTTCCAATAGTAACTGGACTTTTTAACATAGTTAATTAATCCTTTATTAATAAAATAAATTTAACCTTATTATGTAATTTTTAATCTCGAATTCCATCAATTATAATAAAATTTAAGAAATAAAAATCTTTTTTTGATGTATTATATTATCAATATCATGTCAAACATAAAAACCCATCCTTTAAAAATTATTAGGGAATCCATAGTTTTTACAGTCTATAAATTAATGTGTTTACTAAAAAAGAAAAATTTGTCCTTAAAATTACAATATATTATATTTAGTAACTTTTAAAAACCAGTAGAAAAGAGAGAGTCTTTTTACTATTTTAAATCATTTAATAATATAATATTTATTATTAAAAAACATTAAGGTCAATTTATTTATTATAGATTTAATTTGAATTTAGAAAGATCTAGATGGTGATGGAATTATAATATATTATTTCCATGAATTTATAACATGATATATTTACCTGTAAATGTAATTTAAAAATAATTCATTCTTTTCACTATACTTTTAATATTTATAGTATCATTTATTTTATTTCTTTAAACAAAATAATTACTGGGTGGTGTCTGTTAAGAAAACAATGTAGTTAATTTAACTTTGAAAATTAAATATAAATTATCATCAAAAAAATAATTTATTTTTTAAAATAATATTTATAACTAAAAATATTTTGATTGTCTCATATCCTAAAGCATTATATATATATATTTATATCGCAAGGAAGGATCATTTTTCATCTTTTACATTACATAACTCATTAGATTGGTGAACAGACAAATTTGTGGGTCATTTAAACCCTTATATTGTTTGTTTAACCCCATGCCACCCCCACCCCAGGAAACCTATTTTTTATTGTAACTATGGTAATTAATTTTTTCCCCATCGTCAACATTAAATATGGTCCAAATTTATGATTAAATTATTATTCTATATAAAATATACTAATTCAAAATATTAAACCAATTTTTATGAATTCCATAAACATAGGTAGGATTTTTTTTCGAAATTAATATAATAGATGCAACAAGAAAGTGGGTTGTTAAAGTGTAAATAATAAAATATATAAAATGATTTTAAATAAAAATTAAAAATTAAAAGAACTAGAATGAGGTAAATTTGATTAAAATATATATAATTGAATTAATTTTATTTTTAAAATAATTTAAAATATAATATAACTTAATAAATAATTTAAATGATAAACAATTTTTGATTAAAATTCATTATGTTTAACTATTAATCAAAAAATTAATCTCATCCAAAAACTATAAAAAATTCATCCTAATACAATTTTTATATTCTAATTTTATAAATTTATTTTATTTTTATCAAATAAATATCATACAAGTTCTAGAAATAAATTTTATAAATTTTTAATAGAATAAATAAAAAACTTTTTTTAGATAACAGAATTTTTGAAACACATAAATAATTTATTGAGTTTTTATATACAGAATATTATAATTGTTTATTATATAAATCCATTATATATAATATTTAAATGAGAGTTATTACTATTCATGTATCTATGATTGATGACTACATTATAACGGTTTCTTTTGGATAATATTAATAATATATCAAAGTTTTTATTAAAACATAGAATCTTGTGTATTGCAAGATAAACCTAGTATTGTTTATAGCATAATCTAAACTCTGTGTTTAATGTAATGGAAGATACACTTTGTTTTTCATTTAACACAAGACAAAAATAGTGTTTGTAATATAAAAAAGACTCAGTTTTGTGTATAAATAAAAATTTAAAAGGGAATAAATTAATTTAATAAAATATTTCATAAAGTCATAGGGTGTTAGAAAATGCCTCCCTCTAATTAATTATTATTGAGAAAAATTATCATACCATGATGTAAAAATATATCTTCTGATTTTCATATTATTTATTTGGATACATTAACTCTATAGAGATATGTGTGACATATATATGAATCCTAAAAGCCTCTGGTTTATATTCACAGAAAATGAGCTCAGTTTATGAAAATGAAGGTGGTTTGAGAAGATCTAGGATTATAATTGATAAATAATTTCCTATCTTGAGAATGTAAAAAATGTGGGTGGTTCTATGAGTAGAAAGGATCTCGCAACCTAATCCTTTATGAGGAGTAAATATGATCAAATCTTATTGGTCCTATAAGTGATAGACATAAGAATATTAAAAGGATTTTCATCATACCCTCAATAAATAATTTCTCAACCATCCATACATTGGTAGATCAAGGAGGAACTGAAACATATTGAGGTGTTATAGAAAAATTTAAATAATATTCTAGTGTTCAGTATTACTAATTATGGAGTTATATTGTTTCAAACCCATATATGTGTCCCATAAATACTAGAACTAAAGTGGGAATATCGGAAAACATGAACATGCATTTCATAATAGGTCTCCATGGGGCCCCTAATGGTAATAATTTCATTAGGGTAGAAGTCGACCAGTTTACCTTCTAAACAAAATTTAATTTATATTAACGAATATTTATCACATGGCCAACATCCCAATATATACATAATAAAAGTCGTAAGAATATATGGATATCCACTCTTTTTTTATTCTTATTGATATGTAATTATTACTTTGAGTTCTCGAAGATGCCTTTAATAAGATTTGGATATAGAATTGAGATTCACCACTTATTATCACACTCATAGTGATGGTTTGTCTAGGAGATCAATTCAAACCCAAAGGGTGATGATCAGATCATGTTTAAAAATTTTCACAGGATGTTGGGATCAACAACTTCTCCTAGAAGAGTACTCATATAACAATAGTTTCCAATATAGAAATAAAACAGAACCTTATGTGTATCTGAGTGGGAATAGGTGTGGGAAAACTACATGCTAGGATGAATAATGATAGAGAAAGATTACGGGACATGATATTATCTAATATATGGTAGATATGGTTCCAAAAATTCATCATCATATGAAATATGCACATATTATCAAAAAACTCCAAGAATAAAATCATCTATTAGACTTTTAGTATGATGTCATATTTGAGGTTTTATTTCATATATCATCATGAATAAATATCCTATTGTTTTTTAATAATGTAATGTTCATCCCAAGATACATTATCCCTTTTAGAACCTTGATCAAACTAGAGTTATAGAGCATCAACCAGCACTCCCACATAACATATCACGTGTACATGGTGTACTCAATATATCCCACATGAGGAAGTACATTTTATAAACATAATATTTACAAAATATATTTTTCATACCACTGTAAAATGAAATTTCATATGAGGAATGAAGGGGAACCTAACCTAAAATAAATGACTTAAACAACAACCAAGCCTCCACAATCACGTTCAACCCAAAAAAACAACTCCTTCAAAACTAAAATGCAAGGACCCTACCTATCATAATAAACCATCAAATGTCCAAATTTGAATATCAATGAAGTGAAATCCCTCTGATCTGAGAACCGAACAGAGCCGCTCCTCTACCTTTTTCATCTATTACATAGCATCAAACATCAGAAACAAAAAATATTCCAGCTTCATCATTAAGCAAACAAAGACAAAAACAACTAGCGAAGCAGCATCATCCCTTCAAAGGCCCGACCACCAGAACCAAAGTCAAAGATCCCTGCCACCACCATGAGACCTCTTCCAACATCACAACCGTGGAAGTAACCTGATGAGGAATACATACCAAAGATCAAATACTGGAACCACCGTCACCTAGGACTGCGAGGCCTAACCCTGTGCCGAGGTAGAATCACCAGCGAGGAGATCCGAGCAGATGTGACCAAGAACCACTGCTTTGAGCATGGATCTCATCAAATCTGAACCGCAGAAGGTTCAACACAATAATACAAATTGCACCAACCACTGGAATCACAAGAAGCTGTCAAGGAGGGAGGGGAACACCGCCGATTGCGGCGGCGCAAAAACACCTCCCGAGCTTCTAACCTCAAAGCGTCATCATTGTTCATCTGTTTCGTGAAGACCATCATGTGCCAACCTACGTGAAAAAAATGAAATAACAGGGGTAGATGGAAGGGGGAGGCTTCACCGGATCTCAACGCGTTCGCAAGCCTACCCCCTCTGGGTTGAAGCTGAAGAGAAACCCTAGAATGCGAGAGGGGGTAGAAACCCGCTGTCGAGTAAAATCTTCAATGGAATCATGAGAAGCACAATCTGGAAGATGTTTTCTGTAGTGGAGATGAAGAATATGGAGGAATCATCCGATGAAGATGGAGGGTGTTGAGGGTTTTCCGAAAGGCTGAGCAGTAGATTAAAGCATGAGGGAGGAAATTCGTGACTCAGGTAGGAAAGTAAGGCGGGATGAATTATGCTTGGAGCTGATGAGTGGAGCGGAGCACTGTGAGAGTGAAAAGTGTCCGAAAAAATGCCTGTTTTAGTATATATATAGATTCTGTATAAACTCATGTATAATTATTTTAAACTTGTTATTAATTAATAACACAACAATATTAATATTTATAATAACATATTTGATTATTTTATAACATATTATCACCCGTTTGTTAATATTCCCTCAATATTTTCATTATTTACACTGTTAAGTACCATGTTTTCCAAGTGGGTTGTGACTTCTTAATTTATGAGGCGGTAGTCCATCGTTCACAGGAATGGTGATTTCGTAACATCTTTTATAGAATTAATTTTTTTATATTACCCTAATATGAAAAAAAATATTATATTTAATTTAATTATGTCATTTTAAAAGAATGATATAATTTAAATTGAATGAGGTGGGTATGAAAAAAAAACAAAAACACTTTGATTAGAGCATTAACTCTTCTTTAGGTATCATCCTTAGGTCTACACTAAAACAATAAAATGATTTCTTAATGCCTAAAATAAGTCTTATAGGATTAGGTTAGATAATATTTCTAGTGATTTAGGCGTATATATTTTTATCCAAATGGATGGAGAGTTTTTCAAGTGGGTGAGACTAAGTTCCCTTTTATAGTTAAGGAGGAGTGGCATTCTTATAAATATTCAAATGTATTCACTATTGGGAGGTCTACCTTACCTCATGTGGCACCTAAATTTAATAATAATTTATGGGAGGGTTTATTTGTTTGATAAACTCCTATAGAAGACAAAAGTAAGTCCATTTTTAAAATGTTGATCCCAAATATTTATGTTTTTCTTTTTTATGAAGGTAACTAATTTTTTATTTATGTAATTTATTTCATTAAGACTAAATTAGTGTTAGAAATATTTGATAATTGTCACCCACTAATTATAAATACTTTATCTAATTTATAAAATAAAAAACCAATTGTCTATTGTAAATTTATTTTAACAGAGTCACGAATAAAGAACACAAACTTTTCTTTAACCATAATCATGTTAACAATGTTTTCACTTTATTGGTGTTAATGTGTTCATTATAAAAGAAAAATTGGTCCATGAATAGAAACTTTTGAAATTTATTAAAATTTATAAATAACTTTATATAATATAATATTTTTTCTTTAGTTTTAATTATTTAATAAAATATAGTTTTTATAAAATAATAATAATTTCAATTTTGACATTATTTATTTAATTTCAATTTAAAAATAAAAAACTAACACATGTGTAAAATAATATATTATTCTTCAAAATTATTTTATAAAAACAATTCATTAAATTTAATTAAATTTTAATATTTTTTGCATCATTTTTTAGTAAATAGTTAACTAAATAATTCTTTTGTTTACGTTTCATAAGAATTTAAAATAACTATTTAATCTAAAAAATATTAAACTAAATTACCCTAATATAACAAATTAATATAAATTTAAAAATAATATTTATAACTTAAAATATGATTTCATTTCCGTATCATTTTGACTTTATTTTTTGAGATAAATTTTTTAAAAGTGGAAAAAATAATTTCCAATTATATGTGCAAAATATGAATAAACCATCTTTTTTTGAAAAATATTATTTTTCTAAAATTATTTTTTTCCTTTAAAATGATTCATATTTTATTTATAGTTATTTAATAAACAATAAATATTCATAAAATATATATTTTTATTTTTTAGTTAATCATATTCATAATATCCAATCTAATGGATATGTGGTAACTATCGTTTTAAATATCAACATAAATAATATATTTTTGTTTGGAAAAACATAGTATTGTGTGCAATGCAAGAAACCTAGGGATATGTGTACTACAAGAGAAACTCGATGTTTCGAGTTTTATACACTATTGATTGATATTTTATTCCTTTATAATTATTATGGTGTTACATATTATCTTCCTTAGACAGTATACAATATACGAGTTGGGACACAAATTATCATTTAAATAATCATAGAACTTTTTCAGGCTATGAGTGATGTTAAACATCTTAACGAGAAAAGGATGCAATAAAATTCTGTTGAGTTCATTACAAGGTGGAATCCCCCATATTTTATTGGTTCTATTAATTCACAAGTTAATGATAAATGTATTATCTCCACAAATATTGTTTTTTTGGTTCTGTTGTGTTAGTATTGTGAAAATATCATTTTAGATGTTTATCATTTGGAAGCAGAAGCTGTTCCACAGTAGAATATTTTCTAGAATAATATAGAACCAGAAGAAATTAACTCTATATAGATGATTGAATTAAATAGATTCCATTTTAGTTAAGAAATTTCTCATGTTATTCATACAAATTTTTAGAAGTAAGTCTTTGATCTGAAGAAGAAAGATGATAAATTGGTTGGTACTTATGAGAAAAAATTTATAATAATTGAGATGTGAGATTTTAATATTTTCATCCATTTTAAATTTAATGTTGATAAATCCATCAAAGGAATAAATAAAAACCTCTAAATGGTGTTATCTATAAGACAATTTAGGATCTTGGAAGAAGTCATTCTTTGTGAACTCAGGGTATACATCAAAATTTGAGATTCCCACCTTTCCTAAGGTATTGATTATAAATTTAAGATATTGTCACATGAAAACATAAATAAATCACATGGAGGAATGGATTTCCATCCATTTTAGAGCATGGAATGTTGGAAGAATCAATATGGGAACTATGTTAATGGAATTTTGAGGTTATTTAAATAAATAAATATAGTTTAACAGTCTCATGAATGTTCAAGTCGTTGAATGGGAATGTGAACATAGTGGAAGAGAGAAAGGTTCCCGTTTATGTTCCACCCATGCTCCAATGCATCTAATGAAAATAGTTTGAGAATGTTTCTTACTGGTGCTCAATTTTGATGGGTAATGGTGATGATCGATGTTAGTAATCTCTTAAGGTGAGGCACAATGGGAATTATCCTACCATCACTATTTTTGATGTGGGGATTGACTATGATGTGGTGAATTTTCACATACCTTACACTCTTTAACTATTAATGTCTTATTTGAATATAGGTCTACCCATTTCATTATTTCTCTAAAGTTTTCAAATGGGTCTCAAAATTCCAACCAAATTATTAAATGTTTCATAAGAATTGAAAATCCCTAAAAGCACTATGACTACAGATCTCATATATAATTTTTTTCTAGTAGATATTTATGGGAATATGCTTCCTATAAATCATATTATTCGCCCTCTAGTTGAATTGGATGTTATATTAGACATGGATTAGATTTCAATACATAAATAAAAAATATTTTGTGAATGAAGATACTAGATGCTTGATATTCCAAGACAACCTATGACCACATATCAAGAAAATAATAGATATGAAATTAATTTAGATATAACATTGTATGGGTATTGATTCATATTAAAATGTGATATTTATATCATATTATTTGGTGGAAAACTCAATATCGATCATTTTCCTATTGTGATGATGTTCTTGATGACTTTCGAAATAAGATTCATAATCTTCCACCACATGGTAATGTGGAGGTCTCTATACAATTTATACATGGTGCAACACATATATCAAATACACTCTACAGAATGACCCAAATTGAGTTGTATGAATTGAAAAATATTATATAGGATATTATTAATAAGATAATCCTTTTTTTATATCATGTCACCATAAGGTGAACCTATCCTTTTTAGTAATATATGTGGATCGATGGGACACTACACAGATTTTTGGGAACTCAATAGTATTTTAATCAAGAAAAAATATCATATAAACCATACTTATAACATGTTAGATCAACTCTGTGGATAAAAATACTTTTAAAGATTAAAAATTATTCTATATATCTACAATTGATGGTCAAGAAGCACTACTGGAAAATAGACCTATACCCACAGTTTAAGAAAACTGTGGGTATATGTATAGTGTGGGAACCTATACCCACGGTTCTGGAAAACCGTGGGTATTGTTCACCTATACCAACGGTTTATATAAAACCACAGGGGTAGAGTTTTTTTCTAAGGCCTATACCCACGGTTTTGTATAACTTTCGGTATAGGTATTTATTTCAATGCATATCCCCACGGTTTTTGAAAAACCGTGGGGATAAAAAAAATCGAAGGTCTATACCCACAGTTTTTTAGAATCGTGGGGATAGCTTATGGCAGCAAAAAAAATTGCGTGGGAAAACGAAAACAATTTGGTGGGAAAATTTATACCCACGATTTGAACTAATATATATAAGTTGATAGAAATTTATAAACAAATTAAATCTAGGGCTTGGTTGGTTATGTGGTGTGTGTTTGTTGCAGCGGTTGTGGTATCAAATCCCTCTGATTTCTTTTTTTTAATACAGACATGAGGATTAGTATATTATTAAAAATACAGATATATATTGGCATAGTTGAATTAGCCTAGTTGGTTAAGCGCTGGAATGGTGCAAGTATGTATCGTTAGACTCGTGTTCGAAACCCGTTGGTTTCTCTTTTTGTAATGCGGTAAAAGATTAATATATATATATATAAATATAAAGATATATTAATATAAGTACCTTGGCTGCTGTGGAGAAATCCGTAGGAATAATCGCTCAGATCACGGGTCAGTGCGGGTTCAAGACCTAGCGGCTGCAAATTTCTAAAATTTTTACCCACGACTTAAAAACCGTGGGTAGAAGACTTTGACAGCATGGATGATGGTTTGACACGGTGGAAAAAAAATATTCCCATAGTTTGTCAAACTGTGGGGATAGGTTTACACCTCTATACTGATGCCACTCAGCCCCACGGTTCCCAAAACCGTGGGTATAGGCTATACCTAGGGTTTTGGGGGCTATACCCACGGTTTTAAACCGTGGGTATAAGTAGTTTTTTCAGCAGTGAAGGAGGATATCCCCATGAATTCATTCCATAAAATGGTTTGAACAATATGAATATATTGTAATTCTATTTGGACTTTCTAGTTCCATCTCAATCTTTATATAGTTAATGAATTGAGTCTCTATATAATAACTTATATATGTTTGGGGTACTCTTTATTGTAAATATTCATATTAATTCAATGTTCTAGGAAAGTCATGAGGATCACTAGAAAATTGTCTTAAATACCCTATGGGGGTATAATATATATCAAAAAATTACAAAGAAAAATTTATATGAAGAAGGGTTTAGTTTTAGGATTATGTGATCTCAAGAGAGACTGTATTAGTTGATCCATTATAGGCACATGATATTGAATGTAGGACCAAACAAACCATGGTGACTAAGATCTATAGTTTTATTTGTGTATCTGGATATTATGGATGTTCATTGGAAAAATTCTCATGGATTTCCAAATCACTAACCATGTTACCTCAGAATTGATCCATGTTCTATTGTATAGATGAACGTGAATAAAATTTCATTAAGTAAAGAGAATGTTATTCATTGAAACATCGTTTAAATTACTTTTTTATGGGGAGGTATGTTTAATATACAGTAACACCTAAAAGAGGGGATTAGGGTGTTTTCTCATGAAAAATGATACAGTGATAACTTATGCCTCATTAAAATTGAAGGTCCATGAAAACAATTTCCCAACTAATTTTTTGGATTTAACATTGGTGGTTTTTTCATTAATGACATGGGGGAATTATATTTATGGATATATGTTTCATATATATACTTATTATAAAAATACTAAATAATATATTCACCCAAAATAAGTTGAATATGTTCCCTAAAATATTGTTGGTGATGGTTAAACATTATAACTCGATGATACATTTCCAACTAGAGATGGAGAATATGGTTTTCAATGATTTCATCCATAATGATTATGCTAGTTTATCTATGATACAGACTAATAAAGATACAATATTTATATATATTTTAAGGATAGATTAAGAAATCATTAAGGATAGACAAAATCATATACACCCCAAATAAGTGGTCAAGAATCTATCTTTGTAACGATTAAGATGGTGTGGACGGATGATTTAGTGTTGTAAAAGAACGATATAAATGTTCATAAATTTTACATTGGTCATCATTGAATGATAAGTTTTAGGAACTATGTAGGTATTCCATCCATAACTGATTAGAATTTTAAACTATTAAATGATCCTTGTAGTAAATTATTATCTATTAATCCCAGAAGTAAAAAAACATGCATATTGATTAGATTGATTTTTTTGGTGGGATGGAATGTAGATGGATATTACATAGTTTTATTCTCAGATCTTGGTATGTTGAAAATTTCAGTTGGAAAATAAAATTCTATGGAGATGTTACAACTATTACCAATGATTCACATATATAGAACATAGAGGTAACACCAATGGTTGGTGATCTTTACTATAATGAGAAACCTATGGAGATTATTTATCATAGATAATATGTACTTTTAAACAAGACCACCCACCATGTAAATTTTTTGTGTAGAAAACACCAAATTCAGGATGTTACATGAGATCTAGATGATATTATAATATAGAATAATCTCCACTGTTTGTATTAGAGTAAATTATTTTTGGTGAATATTAATTTATGGGTGATATAATATAATAATATGGGTTTTTATTCATTTTATTAAAGACAAATATAATTTCTTCAATATATTTTCCTACATTTAACGACGTGTTTTAATAATTTATGATATATTATTATTATGATTATTATTTATACATGATCATTATAACTTATTCATCAAAAACAGTTGGTCCAATATAATTAATCATATAGTGAAAATTAATTATAATTATTTATATAACAAAAAAATATTTTCCAAAACAACTTAATTTTTAGTATAGTCTTTATATGTTTCGATAATAAATTTTTCTAAAAAAGTGTAATTATTAATTTATTTTCACAAAGAGTAAAAAAATGATCCAAAAATATGGAAAATTTATATTTGAAAATAAATGTTATCTTTGAAATATAAAATCAAAATTATCTTCGACCAAATTCTTCATAATTATTTGAAGTTAGTAACTATTGGATGAATTGTAAAATATAATGATTTTTATTAAAAGAATTCTTTTTGGTTAAAAAATTAATGAGATAATTTTTAAGACAGTTATAAAAGGAAAATTAGTTCAATTGTATGTGTATTACTTTAATTAAGGTCATTTGATTCAATTTAATATTTAATTTATATATTAAAACATTCAACACTTATGAAAACATTGTCTTTGGAAAACAACATTTTGTCGCGTCTATGTGATTAATTTAAAATTATATTCTTTCACATATATGAATTGAATTTGAAAAAAATTAATGAATTTTAAGAATCATCATAATAGATATTTTTTTATTTTTTCAACTAAATTTTTGTTTATAATTAATTGTAAAAATAGTAAAACGATAATTACTATGGTTATAGTTAAAATTCGTTTACCTAGAGGTTAAAATGAAATGGTCAGGGTTAAATGATATAAAATATTTTCTAATTCATATTTTATACACATATAGAGTCTTTATATAATCATAAATTTGATAATTATACATTTTTATTCCCTTTTTAATTTCTAAAATCTGGTAATACCTTTCTTTTTTCAGAAATTACACACGTGTCCTCTCCCCCAATTAAAAAAAGGAACACAATCTCATATCCTATTAACAAATATGAAGCCATTTGGTTCAGAAACATCTATAGAAATGTATTATTTACTTCTCTTCTGACGTTTGGGAGTCTTTATTTAGATTATGAACCCCTTGTAAGAAGTATTTTAGTCCAATCCTAAAGTGGTTTTCCGAAAAAGATATATTGATCATAATCACACTTTTTACATCTTCTTCCAAAACTATTAAATATCCTCCAATTATGTAGATATAATATCATAGATATCTATATTATACTTATTTTTCATTATTTTAATGTAATAACTCATATCCATCTCCCCTTCCATCAAATGGGAATCAAAACCATCTATCGTGTAGACGGAGGATTACATCCTCGTGAACCGATGTGACTCTTTTTCCATAAATGCATATCATGGAGATATATAACGATGGTTGTTAAATATTTATTTAATTTTTAATACATATTATTACTTATAAAATTAAAATATCACATCTTTCATCTTACCTTCTAATCTGTTGAAAATTGATGGCATAACTCTTGTGTATGTGTCGACTACCACCTCTACAAATCCATGTGATACATTTTACATTTTATTTTTAAATAGATGGTAATAATAAAACATTTAAAGATTTTATACAATATATATGACATAATTAAGGTGATATAAAGTTTAAATAATATTATCCTTCCTTTTATTCCATCACTCGAGAAAATGGTTTCACTATTAATATGTACGTTCAACCAACCATATTCATAAATTATTCAATTAATTTTCTATCTCTAAATTTTATGTATTACAAAAAATAAATGTTTAATGAATATATATGATATTTATATCATTTTTAACATTATATATATAATGAAACCATTATCAATGTAAAATTACCGAAAAATACCAATACAAAACATACATGATGAACAAAGATGTTATTTCTAGAAACCTGATTTGAACAAGGAATTATTAATAAATAATTAATAAAAGGTAATAGTAAGATCCCTTTTGGTATGATATATATATTTATATATATATATATATTTATTTATAACTATGGTTTTGTAATATATTTTTAATAAACATATATTTATTGTATCGTATGTTAGTATAGGAAGAAATATTGTCAATACTTGAGTTAAGATATTTTCATCACACTTTTATTTATGTGTGACACATTCCTTATAATAAAATTGTTTCTTTATTTAGTGGATATATATTTAACATTAATTATTTTTTATTGTTATAATGAAAAAATTGATAAAATTTTCAATTAATGAATCATAATTTTATGGGATTTATTATTTAAAAGATACCAAATTAGTAATTATTTATTGTTCAAATATCATAATTTATTAGGATTGTTTATAATTATGCTTCTGATAATGAAATATTATAATATATCTCTAAATTAAATAATTTAATTTCTTATTATAAGATTATTTCATATTAATAAAAGGATTTCATTGATTTTTATCGCATAAAGAACAAAAGAAACCAAAATTTTACGTTATAAAAAATCAAATTTATATGACTTTATAGTTGAGAAAACTTTTTCATACTGATCTATGATTTCTAATAATATAATAATAGATGTTTTAATATTTTTATATGATTTTTTAAATTTATTTTAACTATGATTTACTCCTTACATATTTATTTTAAACGATTATTCTTATCAATTATGGAATGAGGTTGTTTTGAATTTATACTGAAAATGTGCAAGGTAAATCTATTTTCATATATACGGTAAAACAGAATATTAAAATGCATGAAAACACAATTATTTGATGGTTAATTTATGTTTTTTTCATGAATCATGTCAATTATAATGTTTTAGTTAGAAATTGGGAAATGATTAGATTTTAATAAAGTCTTTTCAATATATAAGTATTTATTTACTGAGGAATGTTTTATTGATATTTTTATAGAATTTCTATTCGTAAATGATTGTTTCCTTTTTTGTTTCATATGTTTTACTTTTAAAATGATCTAATGGTACCATCAATGTGATTTATTTTTATGGTCTATGTTTATGATTATTATGAGGAGGTATTTATGAAACCCATTTCGTTCCTATAAGGTATATAATGAAGAAATTTTTATGAAAAATATTTCTTTTCCATAGGTAAGGATATAATGAATTTTCTTATGATCTTTTGGAATATAAATGTATAGATTATGTGATATATAAGACCTATATATTCTTTTAATTAATTGGTAAATGGTTTTTATATCATGAAAAAAATAAGTGAAATAAGAAATGTGCCTAATACTCTATGGGAAATAGGCTTATGTGTCTAATCCAATTTGAGAAATAATCCTGTTTTCTTGGTCCAAAATGGGAAACATGTGCTGATTCATGATTTCTTATGTAATGGGATACTAGTAGGGGTTTTTAGTATTAAATTATATGATGGTATCATTTGTTAATCTTCAAATATTAAACAGTTTCTATAGTTATTATATTTTCACACATATTTGACATGAACATATGGTTCATGATTTATTTGCAATTATTTTTCTCTATTATGGTTAATTTCATTGAAATTATAATGTTATATTCCATGACTCGTCTTTTAAATTATTTAATAATTGGTCATGATCCTTGTATTTGATATTCTTAGATCTTAATGATTATCTTATTATTTCTTATGATCATTGATTGATATCTCTCATGTGTATTATTACTAATAATATAAGCTCTCCATTTCTTATGATCCATTCCTTATCTTATGAATAAATATTTATGTATTATATGTCTATAAAGTGTTCTACATAGGAAGAGAGTTATTGGAGGTGTTGAAAATATTTTAGGAACCAAAAACATTATATATCTAGTTTCCTAATTCATTAAACTATTTTCATTATCTAGTGTGTATTTATGAAATTTATTTAATATTCATCTAATAATTTATAATATCTATGTATGAACTTTTTGGATCTCAAGATTTGGGTGTACATATATGGAACTTATAGTCATTTAAAATATTTTCCATTGTTGGAAGTGCACCTACATCAATGGGAATCCCCCATCATGGAAATATTCCTTACCAGATTATGGATCCTTATAGAACCATTGAATATTTTACTTAACCATATATATTGGCCATATGACATATGTGATGTTTCTACCTAGGTTCCACTAGGTGGTTCCTTGAACTTATGGTCCATATTTCTTCCAGCACAAGTCCCCATACACTGGAGACATCTGACTACTAGTGAGGGTGTAGGTTGAGTCCATGGGGAGACTATGCCCTCTAGTTAGAGAAGAATAGTGGTATAATCAACAAATAAATACCAAAAGAAAATAATTAACAGAAAAATATAGTTGATGAATGAGTAAACATACAAGTAGTAAATAATATTCAAAATTAGTAATTTGAATCATATAAAAAAGAAGATGATTTCATATATCTACAATTAAAAAAAGAAAACATGTATACATAGAAGAAGGTATTCAATATATTACATGATATAAAAATGGAACAAAAATGACAATATATATCCAAGATTATCCACCTCTATCCGATCCATTTACTACCATCCTCCCATAATAGGTTATTAAAAATCCGAGCATCCATAAGTGGATATTTCCCCTTTTCTACACATGAAAGCCTTTCATCTGCCAAAGTAACATTAGAGGCCTAGATAGGGTGTGAGATAAACTCAGTAGGCTAGAACCAATGGTGTCTATATATATCAAGTCATTTAATATAATATAGTATTGTGAATCTAATAATTGAAGGTTGTAAATAAAATTGTAAAGGGCCAGATCTTTTTATTGAAGGATGCTAGGTTGATAGTACATATTTCAGCATAAGCTAGATAGTCTTTGAATAAGTATCCATATGTATACACACATATAAACTATATATGTAGTGGGTTCTACAACCATATATAAAGAAACTACAACTAGAATGAACATGATGTGTAACTCTAGCATTCATTAGTTGTAGCATGGGTATCACAAGTACCAAGGGACACCAAGCCAACTATCACGTGTATATGGGGATCTATGCCTAGTATCATAGTAGTAATGATTTCTATGACTAGTATCATAATGATAGGGATTCCATTCCCATTTCAAAATCATATTTATTCTGTGCCCCATATCACAAGAATAGTGGATACCATGCTTAATATCATATAAATACAAACATCATTCCCTTTGTTATATCAAGAAGGGTCATCTTTCCCGTATATAACACTGAGGGTCATCCTACCCATATATCATTCTTATAAGGTTTTCCATGACCGTATCACATTTATAAATAATCACAATTCCAAAATCACATTTTTATGCACCTACATTCCCATATCACATTTATAAATATTTATCATGCATGTGTGGCATTTATAAAGGGGCGTCATTACCATATCACAATTGCAGAAGAGGATCTATTCCCATATATCAATATAATTTGCATATGGGTCACCATTCCCATCTACCATAATTATTGAGAGTATTAATTCAATAACATCAATGGTGATAACTAATCATTCACACTAATACAAGTAAATTGATAATTCAGAACTGATTTATTTTCAATAATAACAAGATAAAAACCATTGATTCAATTAATTGTTTAAGTGTTTAAACCAGTCACCTAAATTAAATTCTCCAGAATTTGATAAATATGTTAGTAATTCTAGTCAAAAAAACTATATCCATTTTATTAATTTTATTACGACATACGAGTCATTTAAACTATACTTAGATGATTTTTTAACAGTTTACTCAATTATGTCCACATTGGAAAATACAATCGAGAAACTACAATAAAGTGCCCCAATAGAAGGGGCCTAAGAAAATAATAAGGATCTCAATTAAGGTAACCATTTTACTTTAGATTATATTTAGGGGAATTTCATGTTAAAACCAATGTGTGGTACAACTGAACATATTATAAAACATATCAACTGACCTAGCTCGTCGTTGAAGTCGGTCAAAGTTTAAAATTTATATTCCTACTAACTACTGTATATGTGGAAAGAAGGGTCGAACCCACAGGGAAGGTAAAATTGGCCACTACTAAACTAAAAACTTGAAAAGCTCCACTGTTGTCAGCAGTGGAGTGTTTTTCAAGTTTTTAGTTTAGTAGTGGCCAATTTTACCTTCCATGTGGGTTCGACCCTGCTTGCCACATATACAGTAGTTAGTAGGAATATAAATTTTAAACTTTGACCGACTTCAACGACGAGCTAGGTCAAGTTTTTGGCGCCGTTTCTGGGGAGGGCACGAGCCATTGCTAAAAAAACTCTTAAAAAAACACATATATAAAAAAAATCCTTAAAAAATTGAAAATTTTGAAAAACTGTAAAAAAAAATTACTTTTATTTCTGCGTGGCTAATATTAGAAACTGTCTACAATTGTTTTTATGAGAATGAGAACATCTGCTGTTATATTAGAACCTCTAAACCCTGAACTCGATAAACACTTAGCTGCTCTAAGAAGGAAAAACAAAATTGAAATGGAAAATCCAGAAAATAGAATCCCTGAGAATAATGACTTTCGAAATAACCATCCAGAACTCTTAGATGAACACGAAAGGCCTAGGATGAGGGAGTTTAAACTCCCTCAAGTTTCAATAAACCCATCATCCATTAGATTAAGTCCTAGAGCCAGAAATTATGAGCTGAAACAATCACACATTTCTCTTCTGCCTGAATTCAATGGGCTCTCTAATGAGGACTCTCTGGCCTTCATTAGAGACTTCTACACTACTGTGCAGCAACTTCCACTTTTAGGACTCACTGAAAATGAACTAAGGATGAACGTTTTTCCCTTTTTCCTTAAAGGGAATGCGAGAAATTGGTTTTTATGTCTAGATGAAAATATTTTTGAGAATTTGGATCAAGTGTATAACACATTCATTATGAAATTTTATCCCCAAAGATTAAAAGGAGAACTTAGAACTAAAATCAATAGTTTTTATCAAGAGGATGGAGAAGCCTTCCATGAAGCTTGGGATAGATTCAGGGATCTGCTTAGGCAGTGTCCCCATCATCAACTCCCTTCACATCTCCTCATGGACACCTTCTATGAAGGGCTTTCCTCCTCTGGTCAGAATTTAGTGGATCAAGCTGCTGGGGGTAATTACAATGATAAGACTGATGAAGAGTTGAGACAATTTTTCAATAATCTGGCCCTTAATTCTCAACATAAGAATTCAAGAAGAAAAAGAGTTAACAGAACTATCAATTCAAATACTGGTTCAGGGGCTGATACTCAAGCCCAACTTGTTGAAATCACTAACCAACACCAAACATTAATGAACCATAATTCAAAACAATATGTTAACCATGTTGAAAACCAGAATCAGTATCAATATCTTTGGCAATAGTGCACTCAATGTGGTATGTTTGGGCACTCTGAATGTTTTTGTCCTAATGTTGATCTAACTGCCCAACAATCTGAAACCTCAAACTTTGTTAATTACGATCCTAGGATGCCTCAAAAAGAAGATCCATTTTCTAATAATTACAATCAAGGCTATAGGAACCATCCAAATTTGTCATGGAAAGATCAAGGAGTCATTAAGCAACCAACTTCCCCTAATTATCAGAACCAACCAAGACCAAATTTTCAAAGTCAACAAAGGGGAGAGTCTTCAAATGTTCAAGGAAGTAATGATAATCAAATGTCTTCTAAATTGGATCAGATCTAGAATAAAATAAACTCACAAGAGGAATGGTACATGTCTCAACTTAATAAGCAGAAAAGTCAATATGAGTCAGACAAGATGCAAACTGATGTGAGAATACAGAATATGGAAACACAACTTGGCCAATTAGATAGAGATTTGACTTCTAGGGATAAAGGTAGGTTTCCTAGTACCACTGAACTAAATCCTAGGGAGAATATCATGGCTGTTGTTACTAGGAGTAGGCTGAATACTCAAAATGTTGCTGAAAAAACTGTAAAAAATGCTCAAAATGAGAAACTTTTTGAATCTGCAAATGAAAATCAGCTTTGTTCACAAACTGGAAATTCACAAAAAGATTTCGAAAATGATGAGAATCTGAACCTTTCACCTGGAAATCAAGATGAATATTGTTTTAAAATCAAAAAAATAAAGGAAAAGAAAAGGTTGTTGAAGAGGTGAGGGACATTCCTACTGTTCTGAAAAAATTTTCCCCACCCATCCCTTTCCCTGAAAAACTGAAACCTCAAAGTAATACCAAGGCTGAACTTCTTCAGTTCCTTGGTCTTCTTTCTAAGCTTCAAGTGAACATCCCTTTTATCCAAGCCTTAATTCAAATCCCATCCTATCTGAAATCTTTAAAGAAAATTGTTTCAAATAAAAAGACCCTTGAAGAATTTTCTACTTACAGCCTCACTGAGGAGTGCAGTGTTGTGCTTCAAAAGAAAATCCCGCCAAAATTGAATGACCCAGGTAGCTTTGTCATCCCCTGTACTCTAGGTAATTCAGGTCAGCTGAACTGTTTGTGTGATTTAGGTCCCAGTATTAATCTGCTCCCATACTCACTGTTTCGACAGTTGAGGTTGGGTGATCTTCAACCCACCACAGTCATTCTACAGTTAGCTGATAGATCCTTTACGCATCCTATAGGTCGAGTAGAGGACTTACTAGTTGGAGTTGGGAAATTGTTCTTACCTGCTTATTTTCTTGTTCTAGATATGGAGTGTGATCAAGAGGTACCTATCATCTTGGGTAGGCCCTTCTTGGCCACAGGTGGAGCTGTCATTGATGTGTCTAAGGATCAACTGATATTCAAAATTGGTGAACAAGAAGAAGAGTTCAATATTTTTAAAAATATTAAGGAACCAACTTACTCTGAAAACTGTTCAAAAATTGAGTTTCTTGAAGCTGAATGTTCTTATAAAAATCAACTTGAACTCATTGAAAAATCTGAAAATCATTCTTATGTTGAAGAAAGCATTTGTGAAGCTGAAAATCTTTGTGAATCTGTTCTAGAAGCTGAAAATTCTGTTGTAACAGCCAAACTGGAAAATCTTCCAGAACTGGACAACTGTCCAGTTTCTGTTGTAGGAGAGTCTTATGTTTCTGAACTTAGGAGTTTTCTTAGTGAAATTGAGGGTGTTTCTGTTAACACCAAAACTTCTGAATATTTTGATGATACTGAGGGGGAACTATTAAGACGATTAGATGATTCTTCTTTGATTAACCTGCTGAATTCAAATTTGGAAAATCTGGATAGTGTACTTCTTACCTTGGACAGTAGCACTGTTATCTCTGAATATGAACTGGAAATTGAAAATCTTTCATCTTTTAATACTCCTTACAAGAAATATGTTGAAGATCTTGGACCTCCCAGGCCTAAGAGTCTTCCTTCGAGTGTAGTACCACCTGATCTTGAACTGAAGTCCATCCATGCCCATCTTAAATATTCATTTTTAGGTGATAACTCTACTTTGCCTGTAATAATCTCTTCTGAACTAAATGAAACCCAAGAAGAAAAACTGTTGAATGTTTTGAAAAAGTTTAAATCTTCCATAGGCTGGACGATAGCTGATATCAAGGGAATTAGTCCTTCATTCTGTATGCACAAAATTCCTATGGAACCTGATCATAAGACTAGGGTATAATGTCAAAGAATATTGAATCCAAACATGAAAGAAGTTGTGAGAGAGGAAGTAATCAAGCTGTTAGATACTGGAATGATATATCCCATCTCAGATAGTGCATGGGTCAGTCCTGTTCAGGTTGTCCCCAAGAAGGGAGGTTTCAATGTAGTAAAGAATGAAAAGAATGAAGAAGTCCAAGTTAGGAAAGCCACAAAATAGAGAGTCTGTATTGATTATAGGAAGCTTAATGCAGCCACTAGGAAGGACCATTTTCCTATGCCCTTCCTTGATCAGATGCTTGAGAGGCTTGCTGGAAATGAATTTTTCTGTTTTCTGGATGGGTATTCTAGTTACAACCAGATTCCTGTTGATCCAGAGGATCAGGAGAAGACTACTTTCACATGCCCCTTTGGAACATTTGCCTACCGGAGGATTCCCTTTGGGTTGTGTGGAGCTCCATCCACCTTTCAATGGTGTATAATGGCTATCTTTTCTGATATGATTGAGAGAATCATTTAAGTTTTCATGGATGACTTTTCTATAGTAGGGAGTACTTTTGATACTTGCTTAGGAAATCTTGAGTTATTCTTAGAGAGATGCATTGAAACCAACCTTGTTCTTAATTGGGAGAAATGTCAATTCATGGTTACTGAAGGTATTGTTCTAGGTCATAAGGTGTCTAAGAAATGTTTAGAAGTTGATACTGCTAAGATAGAAGTTATTCAAAAATTGCTTCCTCCTGTTAATGTAAAAGGTGTTTGGAGTTTCTTAGGGCATGCTGGTTTTTACCGGAGGTTCATAAAAGATTTTTCTAAAATCACTAAGCCCTTGTGTTCTTTGTTGGTAAAGGATGAACCTTTCAATTTTGATGAAAACTGCTTGAAATCATTTAATCTGCTTAAGGAGAAACTCACTACATCACCTATCATCACTGCACCTGATTGGAAACTACCATTCGAACTAATGTGTGATGCTAGTGACATGGCTGTAGGTTCTGTCCTTGGACAGAGGAGAGATAGGAAATTGCATGTGGTATACTATGCTAGTAGATTGCTAGATGATGCACAAAAGAATTGTACCACCACTGAAAAAGAGTTGTTAGCTGTTGTTTTTTCTCTGGAAAATTTTAGACAGTACTTATTAGGTTCAAAAGTCATAATTTTCACTGATTATTCTGCTTTAAAATACTTGCTGTCTAAAAAAGAAACTAAACCCAGGCTGATTTGATGGATCTTATTGTTACAAGAGTTTGACTTAGAGATTAGGGATAAGCAGGGAGCTGAAAACTTAGTTGTTGATCATTTATCTAGGATTCCTGTTACTCAATTTGAATCTGAAAATCCTATTGAGATTAACTCTTCTTTCCCTGATGAAAAACTATTCACTGTCTCAGTCAGGCAATCTGCTTGGTTTGCAGATTTTTCCAACTTCCTGGCAGTAGGTGTCATTCCCAAAAATCTGTCTAATAATCAAAGAAAGAAATTCATTTCTGAGCTTAAATATTATCTGTGGGATGATCCCTTACTGTTTAGGATGTGTTCTGATGGTATTCTTATGAGATGTGTACCTGAGGAAGAGATGTTGTCTATTATTGAAAGTTGTCACTCTTCACCTTGGGGAGGTCACCATGGGGGTGAGAGGACTGCTCAAAAAGTCCTGCAGTCTGGTTTTTATTGGCCTACACTCTTTAAGGATTCTAGGAGTTTTGTGGTTGGGTGTGACAGGTGTCAGAGGCTGGGTAATGTGGGTAGGAAACAGGAGTTACCCCATAAGGGTATTTTGGAGGTAGAAATCTTTGATGTTTGGGGGTTAGATTTCATGGGTCCATTTCTATCATCTCATGGGAATGAGTATATTCTTGTTGCTGTGGATTATGTATCAAAGTGGGTTGAGGCAGTAGCTCTGCCCAACAATCAATCAAATAGTGTGATAAAATTTGTAAAAAAGAATATCTTTATAGGATTTGGAGTACCAAGAGCTTTTATTACTGACAATGGAACACATTTTAAGAATTACAAGTTTAATGCTTTAATGGAAAAATATGGTTGTGTTCACAAAACTGGTACTCCATATCATCCACAGTCCAGTGGACAAGTAGAAATTTCTAACAGAGAACTAAAACAAATTCTTGAGAAAACTGTGTCAAACTCTAGGAAAGACTGGTCTCTTAAACTGGATGAAGCTTTATGGGCATATAGAACTGCTTTCAGGACCCCAATAGGTATGTCTCCTTACATGCTGTTGTTTGGGAAATGCTGTCATTTACCTGTGGAGTTGCAACATAAGTCATATTGGCCAGTTAAGGCTCTGAACATTGAATTTAAGAGTGCTGGTGAGAGGAGATTTCTTGAGTTGAGTGAACTTGTTGAGATTAGGAGAGAGAGTTATGATAATTCAAGGATTTACGAAGAAAGGACTAAATTTTTCCCTGATTCTATCATTCAAACTAAAGAGTTCAAATCTGGACAGAAGGTTCTCCTCTTTAATTCTAGACTTAAAATTTTTCCTGGGAAGCTGAAGTCCAAGTGGTCTGGACTATTTACTATTGTGAGAGTTCTGAAGAATGGAGCTGTGGAAATAGTTGGTGAAGAGAATAAACCCATGTTGGTCCATGGTCAAAGACTGAAACTCTATTTTGAGGGGCAGCCAAAGGGCTTGGCTGCTTTCACTGTTCTTGAATGAAGTCTGGCTGGGGACTGTAAACCTAGCGCTGCATGGGAGGCAACCCATGGATTGTGTTTTGTTAATAAATAAAAAAATTGTAATTAAATAAAGTCTAACTGAAGACTTTAAATTCAGTGCTCTATGGGAGTCAACCCATGCTCTTTCTTTGTGTTTACTTTTGTTCTGTTCTTATTTTACTTTGAATCTATTGATGCTTTTCATGTTCATATATGCTCATATATGCTCTGTGTTTTTAGGAATGATGCTTGGGTCATCTAAAGAGTGGAATTCCCATGCTGGAGGTTTAATGAAGACACTTCATTTAAGGGAAGTTTTCACTTTCTTCACTTATTTTCTGCTTCTATGTGATTTAATAATTTTGTTTGTTTTAAAAAAATTATGTTGCATGTCACTGTGTTAAAGGGAGAAAAAAAATCTTCTTGTACCTCATTTTTAGAATATGTAGCTCATTGATAAAATCTTTCCACTGTTTGAATTTATGTGTGGGGGGTACATGTATAGTGAAAATTTAGTTTCATTGGAATTGTTTTGGCTGATGGGTGTGTATCATGCATTATTCTGCTTTATTTAAAACCCATTTGAACCCAATCTGTTAGCTTGCTATATCCTTGTCATTGTTCACCCACAAGAGCAACATGAAATTGTTTGAACTACATTGAAATTTTTTATTATTTTACATAAATGTTAATGCACGTATTGGATTTGAACCTGCTGGTTATATATTCATTGTGGCAAACACTATATTTGAACTTCATTGAGACCCTTTATACATGTCATATTTCTACTAAATTGAAAATCTGTTTTGAACCATAATTGATTAACTGTTCTTCTCCATATTTAGAAGTCATCTTTGGGGACAATGTTGGGTTTTATGTGTGGGGGAGGGGGTCAATTCTTGACTGTGCTAAACTGTGTTTAATTGTAATGCTCATCAATTTCCCACTTCTTTTAAACTATTTGTCAAAAAATGGTCATTTTTTTTTCAAAAAATTCTTTTACAATTTTAGGCTTTACACTGCACTCAAATGAGTCTTTCCTTATGATGGTGCTTGATTGGAAGTTGAGTTTTGTGTTGAGTCTGAAATGAGTGTTAGTGGATGATTGCTGAGTGGAACAGTTTAGCGGTTTAATGAATTTTGTTTAGGAACTTGTTTTGAGAGTGATATGGGAAACTGTTTAGTGGATTTAAGATCATAATTTTAGGTACTGGAAGTTTGACTTTTATCCGAGGAGCTTTTTCATTTTTTTTATTTATAAAAATGATCATTTTTATTGAGTCAATGTAAATGGTTTTTATATAAATCTTTTGAAACTGGAGTAATACTGGGCATCTGGGATCCCACGGTGAATCTCTGAGATCTTAGATGATGGGTGTGTTTCTGTTTACTATAAGCCCTCTGTACACTCTGAATAAGTGCATTGCACAGTTCTTGGCGCAAATTACATGGCTTGGGAAAAATAAATAAAGTGTATAAGGTCAAAAATGAACTCATTAAGGTGAGGGGAATGATGAACTCCAGATGAAGAAGGGGACAACTGGTTTATATGGGAGTCATTTGGGTTGTATCAATAAAGTGATTTCAAAAAAAATTATCTATGTTTTAATTTTGGAACTAAGGGGATTAGTCAAAGTACAAAGTTCCTTTTGTTAGGGTTTTGATTCCACTTTCATTTTACCTCTTATCACTCTTGAATTTAGAAATTGAGCCTGAATTGAAGTGATTCACTAGGTAGAGTCATATATGAAGCGGGACACCTTCATTTATGGATGATTCATGGTTTACTTGATTTCCCTTTGAGTAGTTGTTCTAGGCGAGACATTATTTGAGGCTATGTTTTCAATAGCCTAAGCACATTTTTTTTAGTCCTCTGTTGAAACTTCTCTGAACATTTCTGATTTGTATAATTCACTTTTTTTCAAAGATGATAAAACATGGGATTGTTTGAGGACAAACAATGTTTAAGTGTGGGGGAATTTGATGTGGCCTTATTTTTACCCAGTTTTCCACATCTTTTTATTACATTTTATATAATTTATTTAATTAATTTCACACTTTTTAATAAATAAATTCACTTTTGTATTTTTATAAATAAATTTGTCAATTAATCACTTTTTATAACATTTTATGTAATTTTGGACCTTAAAATAATTGATTTATTCTTTATATGTTTTTAATATAACTAATTTTCAATTTGTTTAGTTAAATATTTATCTATTTATCTGATTTAATTTATCATTATTATTAATCATTGAGTTTTCTAATCAATTTACTTTTATTTTTTAAAGATATATACAACTTAGCAGGTTACCGGTACACTCTATCGGTGACTCTGCCTCTATCGGTGAGTCTACCTCTATCGGTGACCCTTGCCACCGATACTCTTTTCTATCAGTAAGCCTTTCAATTTTATAAACAACGGTGAGTATTTAGTTGGTTAAATTCTGCCTGACTTCTTAATAAGTTAATTTCTAATTAAACAAATTATTTAATCATCATAATTCTAATTAATTAACTTGGACTTTGTTTTTATAATTAGTCTTCTATTTTAGTTACATTAGAATAGGGTTGAAAAGTTATTTTATGTGTTTTGTCATCCTGCAAATTAGTTAAGTAAATAATTAGTGTTTTAAGTTAAATTAAGTTGTTCGCCCTTAATTTTATGTGTCAAATAATTAATTAATTAATTAATTAAGAGTTTTCAAACATTAATTATATTATTTTATGTATGTAGATTGGGTTTTAATTCATTTTTATTTTGTTTTAGTCTATCGGTAAGGTAGACGAGCACTTGCGGTCACCGAGGTTTTTTATTTCTATTTGTTGCTATCCTTTAATTAATTTATATAGTTAATTTAATTTAAGTCTTTTATTAGTTTAGTTTAAAATTTTATTTTGTGTACAATTTTAGTGTTTCTAATTAATTATTTTAATGTGTTTAAGGTTGAATAATAATTTTGTTATGAATTAATGGTATTTATCATTACATTAATTAATTATTTCAAGTCTTTTCATTTAATTTATTTTAGTTTTAATTCTATTTTATTTCAGCAATCTATTATTTTATGTACTTATGGTGGAATTTTTTTTTTCTCTATCGGTAGCTCAGCTACCGATGCGTTTTATTATCCTCACCGATATATATTTTTTTTGTTCTTCTATCGGTAGCTTCAGCTACCGATACCCCTCACACACCTCCAGCTACCGATACCCCCTATCGGTAGCTCTTTTTCTACCCCTGTTCTCACTATTACCTCCCTTTTTCTCCTTTTATCGGTAGCTGCCCTCACCGATTTTTGTTTTTTTCTTCATCTATCAGTAGCTACAGCCTTTTTATTTTTCTCACTGATATCCCTCTTTTTTTTCTCACTGATAGCTAGCATATTCTCTTTTCATTTATAGCTACCGATAGCCTTTTGATTTTTTTCTCCCTCGACCTCACCGATACTCAATTTCTCTCACCCTCACCATTAGGTTTTTCCCCGCTGCACCTCACCGTCAGAACACCTCCAACCTCACTGGTTGTCCCCTGCTTTCATACTTCCATCGGTGACTCAACGATTCTCATTTCTTCTTCATCTACGCACTGATGTGCAGCAGACCTTCTAACGATCGACATAACATTTTTCTTTACAGCAACCACTCACCGATGTTCAGTTCTCCATCGTGGATCAAACTCTTTTTCATTGATCATACCATTATAGTATTTTCTCCAGCTTTTTCCATAAACCGATTCACCATATCTACAGAAAATCAGAACTACAACGAGGAAAAAGAAAAAAAGAACTTCCAAGACCTCGAAAATCATTTTCTATTCAGATTTCATTTTTGTAGAACTCAAAGCCACCGCTATTGAATACTGGGAATCCTCTACAGATTGTTGAGATCTGTTCCTTCAAAAATTGAATCCTCACTAGAGTTCGGAAGAAACTGGGATCTGCTACCCAGGTCCTCAAACCGACGCCGCCGCTGCCCTGTTCGAAGGAGCACGCCGCCGCGGGTCCGTCGAGGTATAGGTTCACCTGTGGTGCCGCTGTAGGAGGCCGCCACACTTCTATATAGCCACTGGTCCACCGTTGTCCGCCAAGGAGGAGACTGCATCGCCGCCGCTGCACTGCTTGAAGAAGAGGAGTTTCGTCGCGTCGTAGTTGGATGTGCGCTGTCGAAGGAGGGGGAAGAGGACCGCCGCACCTGTTGTTGTGCGCTACTGTGCCAGCAGGCCGCCGCTGGAGTTGCATGCCCCCGCGAGGAGGGAGTGTTCCGCGGGTCTCCTACAGAAGAAGCTTAAAAAAACCCTCCCCCTTTGCAGCGTGAAATGGGGGAGGAAGAGGGAGATGAAAAAAAAATATAATAATAAGTATAAAGAAATAATAACAAAATTAAAGTAAAAAAAAGAGGGAAAGTAATAAAAAAAGTAAAAGAAAGTAAAGTAAAGTATACTTTACATTAAAGTTAATTTACAAATTCAAATAATTATTAAATAATTATTAAAAAATTTAAACTAATATAATATTAAATAGATAAATTATAAGTTAAATGATTAAACTTGATTAATAATAAAAGTCTATAATAAATTAATTTACTATTTATTGTATAAATTATATAGTTAATAATAATTCTAAATAAACTATAAAATATATTTATTAATTTAAAATACTTAAAACTTAAGTAATAATTTTAATTACTTAATTAAAATTAACTAATTAATTAATTAATCTAATGATTAGATTTATTTTATAGTAATAATTGAATTATTAATTCAATCTAAATTATTTTATTAATTACTTATTTATTTATGTTCCTAATTTTTTAATAACTTAGTTTAAAAATGGATAAAATTAAAAACTTAGTAAATATTTTATTAACTTAATTAAATCAATACTTTCTAATAAATTATGTATCACTATAGTAATAATAAGTGGATAATTTTATAAATAATATTTATCAACTAAGGTACTTATTAACTTTAATTAACTCTTTAAAAATTATTATTATCTTTTAATTTTAACTACATTATAATGTTTCTGAACTCTGCAGGTTCATTCATGGGACTTAAAAATGTCCAGGTTCATCCAACTAACTCATCCCGAGTCGGTTACGAGGGTAAAACTCGCGTGACGTTCCTGTCGCGGGTAACGAACACGTGTGCAGTGCGTGGGTGAAGAACTATTGAAGTCAGTGGAAGATGTGGCGGTGACATGCAATGGAAGACAGAGAGTACTTAAGCAGAACAAGCAGCGTTTTTTAAGTGACACATTTATTAACGGAGACATTCATACATTTACCCGGGGGGAGACGATCAGGAGACGATGCTGAGCAGTGCAGTCCAGGAACTTAAGAGCAGAGCATTTTTAGGGAGTTCCTTCTCCCTCATGATTTAAACATTTGTACTCTGTTTCTGTAATGTTTCCTATTATTGCTGTGATAATGAATAGTATAGTTAGCTAAGCCTTTTAGTTCGGGAAGAGTTCTGGCTCTACTGGTTTCTTTTTCATCCTTTTCACTTATCATCTTAATGTGATTAGAATTGATCGGCGAGATCAGTTCTAATTATAAATTCAAGCTGCGGACCACGAACACCGCAATTTCAAAACTCTATAGTCATTCGGCGAGATTGGTTATAGAGTTATCTTTTTAGTAAACAAATCATAATGAAAACTGCAGTAATTACTGCGAGTTTGTACTGTTGTTCATCTTAAGACATCTTCCTGGAATTGTACTTCTCGGAGTGGCGAACTCTAGTTGTACAATATCCATGACTTAACTCCTGGCGAGGGAAGTAAGTCGTCTCTTTAATCCAGTGGTATGAAGCAGTACTTTACATGAAAAGGAGAATCAATTCAAGCCAATAGACTAGAATGAACCCGAATATTATTTACTGTTGTCTTTTATCATCATTTTGTATCTGTTGTTGCACCTTTCTCCCAGTTGTACTTTGTTTTAGTATTGTTCAAACAATTTTACTATAGAAGTGTAGTTTCACAGTATATAAAACCATAAGGAAATTAAAAGATATAAAAATTTAAAAAGTGATAATTAGAAAAGAAAACCACTCCGCTGCTGACAACAGTGGATCTTTTCAAGTTTTTAGTTTAGTAGTGGCCAATTTTACTGTGAAACTACACATCTATAGTAAAATTGTTTGAACATTACTAAAACAAAGTACAACTGGGAGCAAGGTGCAACAACAGATACAAAATGATGATAAAATACAACAGTAAAGAATATTCAGGTTCATTCTAGTCTACTGGATTGAATTGATTCTCCTTTTCATGTAAAGTACTGCTTCATACCACTGGATTAAAGAGACGACTTACTTCCCTCGCCAGGAGTTAAGTCGTGGATATTGTACAACTAGAGTTCGCCACTCCGAGAAGTACAATTCCAGGAAGATATCTTAAGATGAACAACAGTACAAACTCTCCGTAATTACTGAAGTTTTCATTATGATTTGTTTACTAAAAAGATAACTCTATAACCAAACTCGCTGAATGACTATAGAGTTTTGAAATTGCGGTGTTCGTGGTCCGCAGCTTGAATATATAATTAGAACTGATCTCGCCGATCAATTAAAATCACATTAAGATGATAAGTGAAAAGGATGAAAAAGAAACTAGTAGAGCCAGAAATCTTACCGAAATAAAAGACTTAGCTAACTATACTATTCATTATCACATCAGTAATAGGAAACATTACAGAAACATAGTACAAAATTTTAAATCGTGAGGGAGAAAGAACTCCCTAAAAATGCTATGCTCCTAAGTTCCTGGACTGCACTGCTCAGCATCGTCTCTTGATCGTCTCCCCCAGGGTAAATGTTTGAATGTCTCCGTTAATGAATGTGTCGCTTAAAAAACGCTCCTTGTTCTGCTTAAGTACTCTCTGTCTTCCATTGAATGTCACCGCCACATCTTCCACTGACTTCAAAAGTTCTTCACCCATGCACTTCACACGTTTGCGTTACCCGCGACAGGCACGTCGCACGAGTTTTACCCTCGTAACCGACTCGGGATGAGTTAGTTGGATGAACCTAGATGTTTTTAAGTCCCATGAACGAACCTACAGAGTTCAGAAACATTATAATGTAGTTAAAATTAAAAGATAATAATAATTTTTAAAGAGTTAATTAAAGTTAATAAGTACCTTAGTTGATAAATATTATTTATAAAATTATCCACTTATTATTACTATAGTAATTCATAAATTATTAGAAAGTATTGATTTAATTATGTTAATAAAATATTTACTAAGTTATTAATTTTATCCATTTTAAACTAAGTTATTAAAAAATTAAGAACATAAATAAATAAGTAATTAATAAAATAATTTAGATTGAATTAATGATTCAATTATTAGTAGAAAATAAATCTAATCATTAGATTAATTAGTTAATTAGTTAATTTTAATTACGTAATTAAAATTATTACTTAAGTTTTAATTATTTTAAATTAATAAATATATTTTATAGTTTATTTAGAATTATTATTAACTATATAATTTATACAATAAATAGTAAATTAATTTATTATAGACTTTTATTATTAATCAAGTTTAATAATTTAACTTATAATTTATCTATTTAATATTATATTAGTTTAAATTTTTTAATAATTATTTAATAATTATTTGAATTTATAAATTAACTTTAATGTAAAGTATACTTTACTTTACTTTCTTTTACTTTTTGCTATTACTTTCCCTCTTTTTTTTACTTTACATTTATTATTATTTCGTTATACTTATTATTATATATTTTTTTCATCTCCCTCTTCCTCCCCCATTTCACGCTGCAAAGGGGGAGGGTTTTTTTAAGCTTCTTCCATAGGAGACCCGCGGCACACTCCCTCCTCGCGGTGGCCTGCTGGCACAGTAGCGCACAACAATAGGTGCGGCGGTCCTCTTCCCCCTCCTTCGACAGTGCACATCCAACAACGACGAGGCGGAACTCCTCTTCTTCAAGCAGTGTAGTGGCGGCGATGCAGTCTTCTCTTTGGCGGACAACGGTGGACCAGTGTCTGTATAGCTGTGCGGCGACCTCCTACAGCGGCGCAACAGGTGAACCTATACCTCGACGGACCCGCGGCGGCGTGCTCCTTCGAACAGGGCAGCGGCGGCGTCGGTTTGAGGACCTGGGTAGCAGATCCCAGTTTCTTCCGAACTCTAGTGCAGATTCAATTTTTGAAGGAACAGATCTCAACAATCTGTAGAGGATTCCCAGTATTCAACAGTGGTGGCTTTGAGTTCTATAAAAATGAAATCTGAATGGAAAATGATTTTCGAGGTCTTGGAAGTTCTTTTTTTCTTTTTCCTCGTTGTAGTTCTGATTTTCTGCAGATATGGTGAATCGGTTTATGGAAAAAGTTGGAGAAACTACTATAATGGTATGATCAGTGAAAAAGAGTTTGATCCACGATGGAGGACTGAACATTGGTGAGTGGTTGCTGTAGAGAAAAATTTTGTGTCGATCGTGAGAAGGTCTGCTGCACTACGGTGCGTAGATGAAGAAGAAATGAGAATCGATGAGTCACCGATGGAAGTATGAAAGCAGGGGACAACCAGTGAGGTTGGAGGTGTGCTGACGGTGAGGTGCAGTGGGGAAAAACCTAATGGTGAGGGTGAGAGAAATTGAGTATCGGTGATGTTGAGGGAGAAAAAAAACAAAAGGCTATCGGTAGCTATAAATGAAAAGAGAATATGCTAGCTATCGGTGAAAAAAAAGAGGGCTATCAGTGAGAAAAATAAAAAGGTTGTAGCTACTGATAGATGAAGAAAAAAACAAAAATCGGTGAGGGAAACTACCGATAAAAGGAGAAAAAGGGAGGTAACAGTGAGAACAGGGGTAGAAAAAGAGCTACCGATAGAGGGTATCGGTACCTGGAGGTGCATGAGGGGTATCGGTAGCTGAAGCTACCGATAGAAGAACAAAAAAAAATATATCGGTGAGGATAATAAAACGCATCGGTAGCTGAGCTACCGATAGAGAAAAAAAATAAATAAATAAATAAAATTCCACCATAAGTACATACAATAATAGATTGCTGAAATAAAATAGAATTAAAACTAAAATAAATTAAATGAAATGACTTGAAATAATTAATTAATGTAATGATAAATACCATTAATTCATAACAAAATTATTATTCAACCTTAAACACATTAAAATAATTAATTAGAAACACTAAAATTGTACACAAAATAAAATTTTAAACTAAACTAATAAAATACTTAAATTAAATTAACTATATAAATTAATTAAAGGATAGCAACAAATAGAAATAAAAAGCCGCGGTGACCGCAAGTGCTCGTCTACCTTACCGATAGACTAAAACAAAATAAAAATGAATTAAAACCCAATCTGCATACATAAAATAATATAATTAATGTTTGAAAACTCTTAATTAATTAATTAATTAATTATTTGACACATAAAATTAAGGGCGAACAACTTAATTTAACTTAAAACACTAATTATTTACTTAACTAATTTGCAGGATGACAAAACACATAAAATAACTTTTCAACCCTATTCTAATGTAACTAAAATAGAAGACTAATTATAAAAGAAGACTAATTATAAAAAAAGTCTAACTTAATTAATTATAATTATGTTGATTAAATAATTTGTTTAATTAGAAATTAACTTATTAAGAAGTCAGGCAGAATTTAACCAACTAAATACTCACCGTTGTTTATAAAATTGAAAGGCTTACTGATAGAAAAGAGTATTGGTGGCAAGGGTCACCGATAGAGGTAGACTCACCGATAGAGGCAGAGTCACCGATAGAGTGTACCGGTAACCTGCTAAGTTGTATATAACTTTAAAAATTAAATGTAAATTGATTAGCGAACTCATGATTAATAATAAAGATAAATTAAATAAGATAAATAGATAAAGATTTAACTAAACAAATTGAAAATTAGTTATATTAAAAACATATAAAGAATAAATCAATTATTTTAAGGTCCAAATTTATATAAAATGTTATAAAAAGTGATTAATTGATAAATTTATTTATAAAAATACAAAAGTGCATTTATTTATTAAAAAGTGTTAAAATAATTAAATAATTTATATAAAATGTAATAAAAAGATGTGGCAAACTGGGTAAAAATAAGGCCACATAATCAACATTGAGTTATGGCATATATACCACCTACCTTATGCCTGTAGATGATCAATATTCCAATATCATCCATTGGTTTGGTAAAGATTAGAATAAAGTGGAAAAACAGAAAAACACCTAGAAAATAGGGAGTATCATCATGGACCTCGATAAAACCATCTAGATGAATTGAAATGATGAAATAAGATAGTTGAATATTGTAATCACTATTAGAAGTACTATGAGACGAAGGGTGATTGAATCAGAGTTTGGAAGAATAATTTATTATCAAACCTAGAATGGAGGGATTTATGAGCATCAATGGGAGGAATAAGGACTACAGTATAACCCATAACTAAGAATGATGATGTGGGATATAAAATAGATTTATGGATAAAATTTTAAAATATCCCAAAATATATGGGTCTCACAACTTGGCATCACGGTTGGCCAAACCCTGTGCTAACAGTGCATGTCTCACAGTCTAAAGAGGGACCCCACATAGTTTGAACATATGATTTTGGAATCTATTCCGCAACAAAGATGCATAGATCTAATAAATTTAGTAGACAACAAACATGGGAATATGGTTCTAGGAGCATGGTTATGGTAAACTATGCGCCCTACTATTCCCTTTCAAATAGCTCACACTCGTAGTAGAAACTATGTATGAAGTGATGATTTGTTTATACTATCAATGTGGCCTATGGGATTCATCCAACAGATTGCGATCTAAGTTCCAAACTTTCCCTGATGACCCACGAATCACACTTATCCCCATTAAGAATCCATTTATGGTCAAAATCAAGGATTAAAACTGAGAATTCACATCATATTAAGATAGATATTTTAAATTATTTTCTCATAAATAAATCCATCCATGAATTTTCCATCAAAGGTATTTGAAACATTTTCTATGTATAATTTCCTCCACCGAGCACATATGTCATCCTCCCTCTCCCAAGTCTCATATAGTAGCCGACTGCGATGTTATAGGACCCATAAAAGGAACAAAACATCCTCAAACAGCCTTCCATCTCTAGTTAGTGAAGTGTATATGATACTCACCAAAATTCATAGTAATCTAGATTAACAAACACAGGATAAAAAATATGAAATGGGTCTTCATGATAACAGTGATGTTGTGAAATGTGGTAGACTTTGTGCATGGAAATGTATCTCTGTGGTAATTAAAACTGTGTGGCTATCGTTCTAATATCTCTGAGATTCCAAGCACCTCGACATAACGATTTGATAGCTTCCTATTTATCAATTTCTATCTATGACAATTCTTGGGTGATACCCATAATAAAACATAACCTCGATCTACTGAGTTATGCGATAACGATTGGAATAATATTTTTTTTCTTATACATTTTCATATACATATTCTTTCTTATAAGATGAACCTTCTTTGAATTCTCTTGAATGAGACATAGACCCAACTACTTTACCTATCATGCCTTTAACTATAACTATGATGAATGAAATAACAAACACATTATAGAAATATATGGATCTATCTAAATCGTTGATTGATTACTATTATTGTAGGAGAACTCATCGAGTGGAATATAATTCCACTAAGATCCATTGAAATCAAATATATATTCTGAGTGAATGTCTTCTAACACCTTTATACTCTGTTTTAACTTTCCAGCAAAGTGTGTAAATGTTACTCAAAATCACATGTGTACCCAAAGCTCTCTATAACCCCAACCACAACCTTGATGTGAAACGAGGGTCCCTATCTATTATGATAATACAAGGGACCTATTGTAGTCATATTATATTGTTAACAATCAATCTTCCCATTAAATTAACATAGAATTTCTTAATAACATGATGGAAATTGGATACTTTAGTTAATCGATTTAGGACTTACAAAACTATGTCACTATTTTGATGTAACCTCATTAAGATGATGAAAAAAACCACAAAAAATATTTACACTTCCATATTGGGATTGGTAATGGTTTTTTCAACATAGAGGGTCATGTGTGTTCCACCACCACCTGGTGATAGGTGGAACCCCATGTAATAAAATCTTATATCTAATAATTTATTGGTCTATAAACTCAAAAAAAATATCTTCTCACATACTAGCTATAGTAATTTAGGGTGTGTACAATAGCTGCAGTCTTGAGATCATGCATTAGGAAATTTTTCTAATGATGCCTCGGTGGCTGTGACTCCTATGATATTAATCTAACTTCCTACAATTGAACTACCACAAGCCTGATACATGGTGCATAAACATATATTGCATGGAATATTCTCATCTCCAGAAGAATTTAGATTGATGTTGAAGATAATATCCCTTTCTACTCCATAAAATGATGTATCATAGGATTTATACCAAATAAACATCACAACCTTTATATTAAATTCTCTAAAGGTTGTTTCTAGGCAGGATATCTCTATTATGAAACATTATAAATCACCATCTATCCCCCAGAAGCAAAATATATATAGAATACATTATTCGTCTATTCCTAAGAGACTACATCTCTCAACATCTGTTGGTCAACTTAAAGTCATTCCTATAAGATTATATGACCTATGATGTATACCTTTTTGATGAATTAGTTCAATTTAGAAATCATAGAATATACAAGGTTCTCTCTCAATGTATTCAAAATAATCTCATTTTATTGGGTATGGTTACTCCAGGTATGAGAATACACCATGATGTAATATTTGAAGACCACAAAAAAGAATTAATATTTGAAAGAAAAACCATATTCATCAAATACATAAAAAAAATTACATTTATAGGACTTGGAAACATAGTAAGACAATTATATATGTTAAACTAGCTACAAAATGATTTGCATGGAATTTATGATCGCCTAAATAAAACTTGATCATAGCCTGAACTCAAGTGGATCATTGAGAATACCCTCAATCCTAAGATATTGACAATGATATCATCTATATTAGGTAAGGGTTATAGTAATTCAATGTAATATGATTCAATTTCTTATAATCCACACAAATCCTGAGTGTTCTATCATCCCTCTTAACAAAAATTATCAGTGACCCCTAATGATAAATATTAGGCCTTATAAAACCCTCGACATCTAAATCTTATCGTATACTTTAGATCTCTAGAAAATAAAGAGTATCATCTTATTTTTATGAATGTATACTGGTTCATCCCCATGCACTAGACTAATATATAACAATCTCTATCTGTAATAAGGTAGTTTGGAAACGTTTTCAAGGAAAGTATCTCTAAATTGATCAATTATCGGTGGGAACATAATTTTATGTACTCCGTAATCATCCATATAATGTACAGAAATATTGAAATTCAATACACATATCCCCATTTACTCTATCCTTATTATACATTCCAAGACATCCCACTAACCCTTATGAATATACATTTCTCCCTCTGGTAATGTAAATTACACCATATTGAAAAAAAACAATCCACATAGGCATGATAGGGAACCAAATCGTCAATCCTAGGAGTGAAACAAAATCCATTCAACTTGATGATGAAGAGTTCCCCCAAGAAACGATGCATACCTACCTCAAGATGAGAGTCCATACATTGGTGTAAAATTTATGATCACAAACCCAAAGGGGATTCATGTTTCACAACACCACATGTGTACTCAACAAGAAGTTCAAGACTCTCAATAATAGCCACAAAGATAAAATATTGTGATGCGCCTATATTGAATATAAAAGACATGATAATAGAGGATACTATAATAGTATCTCAAATAGTAAGTGTCCCATCACACTATTCCTATGGTATGGGTTTCAATAAGTAAATATTTCAGAATCCATGACTTTATGCTACAACCTGACTACCTGGACCAAGTCCTCTCTATTAGAACATTTTATATGAATCCCAAAATCCATATATATGACTTTAGTCTCTATTTGTATCGCTATAAATACTCCATTTACCTTCCTAGATTTGTGATACTAACCCTTCTCTTAAAGGGGGATCTGATAAGGGTCATCTTCCACTCGAAAGAGTTGGTACGGTCAAAATGAAATGCTAAAGATTCCCCAATCACCCATAGATGTGGCACATGACAGAGTCACTATGAAAGTGAGGCTTCTTATGTCCAATCTACCAACACTGGTGACAAACAATGTAACTATCATCTGGTGTCAACTGGATTTCACTTCCCATGTGCGATTTCTAAAAAACAAATCTTCCAAACACTAGTCGATCCACAAATATTTTTGGTTAATGAACCATCCTGGATCGCACCATTTGATTCTCTAAGGTTCTGTGTGGAGATGCGGTCCTAGTTAAATATATCATATACGGCTACCAATCAGAAAAACATTCAATTATGAATGAATAAGATGGATAAGTCCATCCTCAAATCATCTCTCTTTAGATTTCTCATCAAAAGTATAGATTGAATAAAGGTGATAAATCTTAGTAAAATGAGAAGAATTGTATATAACTATCTTAGAACCTGAATTCATGTTTATGAACTCCCCGTAATGACCAACCCTCAAGGTCTCGGGAAGAAATAGTAACAGAAGCTCAATTAGAAATCCATCCATGTCACTTTCTATCATGAACTAGCCCAGGTACCCTGGTAACCCGATAACTGAGTCGGCCCTACAATAGCCCGAAGGGTGTTCCCAATCCCCACGGGTCAGCGACTAGCACCTGGCATCATACAACAGACAAGTGGGAACGATTTTTCCACAAGAATGTGGAAGAAAAATAATACAAAGCAGTATACATAACATAAGAAAATCCACTAGGAGTGATGTACCGGAATACAACATGGCATAAAAAGCCCAAAGTACAACAACCCAAGTACTAAGGATGGGAAAAATATCCCCAAGGTCCCGAAGGACGCAACTCACCAAGACCAAAGATCAACAGCTGGATCTACCTCCAAGAGATTCCATCCCTTTGCTCGAGCCAAGAAAAAGGAAGTCTACAAACACCCGAAGGAAAAAAGTAAGGTGTGAGCCTAAGCCCAGTAGGATACCACCAAAGATTCCTTAAAAGATGCCAAAAATAGACTATCCCAAGAAAAACATTCAATTTTCAAATAAACAGGTTTGGCAACACAAAAGCATATCTCAAAAAACATTCCATGCATTTTCATATGATGAAAAAATTACTTTATGCAAAGGCATTACAAAAGATGGAATATTTCTAAAACAATGGCATACATATAATAGTTATATAAAATAGTTTATATAAATTATGCAGGCATGTAAGCAGTTCAAAAACATTGGCATACATTTACTTCTCAAATATAAACAAACAAGCGAGCAACATGGTCATCTTCCAAATGGTACAATAGTATTAATCAGTTATAGGATTCCTCACTCCCTATGTGAACTTAGCAAAAATGTTTATACACACATCCCTATGAAAATGGCCAAAGGAGACTCGTCACCAACCCTTCGGGGATGTGACCCGCTTCATGTATGTTTTAGAACGTTGTTGAAGCGTTGAGTGTATCTAAATAACTCACTAACTACCTAAGACATGCATGCACTCTTAAATGATGGTAAAACTATTTTAATAATGTTTAAAACATGATCAATCTCATTTTTCCATTTCAAAAGTGCCAATTTCATTCCATTTAAAACCAAAATAAGTTTTATTCAAAACATGCCTTTTTCACAAGATAAAACCAATGGGTTTATATCATTTCATTCTAACCCATTTTCATAAGTTTGAAATCCATTCAAAAGCAATTCCATCATTACACATTAAATTTTCAAAATTTAATTTAACAATTTAATTGAAAACATTTCCATAAAATCCACAATTTAAAACCAACAATTTAAATCGGCCAATTTCCATAAACACACCCAATTCAATGGAAGTGGGGTTTTCCTAAATTTCTATACCAAAACCATTTCAAATATCTCAATTCAATAGAATCAAGTTTTTATCAATTAATTGAAAGTAACATGAGAAATTTAATTTAAATCAACAATTTAAATAAATCAACCAAATGGAATGATAAACAATTTCGCAAGTCGGGACAGAACCACCTACATCGAAGTTGTCGACCAAAACCACAAAGGTCGAGAACGCTCAAGAAATCCTGGTATCTTCTTCAAGAAACTGCCTTAGATCTCTTCTCCAAGAAATTTTAAGACCAAATTTCATCATCTTTGGAACCACACACATAGATCTACCCATAACGGGCATAGATCTAAGAAACTGAGAGAAGAGGAGAAATAGATCTAGGTAGATCTAAGAACCCAATCAAGAAAGAATAAGAAGAACGATCACATACCTTGAGAATCCCGTTCGATTCACCAAGAGGAGCCTTTGGATCATCTCCGAAACAAAGGGAGAACCATCTCTAACCCCAGGAGAAGACAAATCACGAGTTAGGGCCACTTAGGAGAAAAAACAAAGCATTTTGTGGCAAAACAGTCGAGATCCACAATTTAAGGATCTAAATTTTAGTGACCGTACAGTTTGTCCACACGGTTTGTCAAACCGTGCACACACCGTGTGGATCTCACTGTCCAGGATTGCTGGTCCGCATGGTTTAGTCACACGGTTTACCAAACCGTGCGCACATCGTGCGTACCCCACTGTCCAGTGTTGCTAGGTTTGCATGGTTTGATCGCACGGTTTATCAAACCGTGCGCTAACCGTGCACAAGACATTTCCTTTTTTGTTTCACTAAAAATTTCACCCAAACACACCCCAAAGACTACTCCAAAACAAAGCCACTTAGAGACAGTACTTGAAAACGTAACAGGATGTTACAACCTCCCCACCATATGATCTTTCTGACCCCGGAAAGCCTATGAAGAAACCTCCACATCTAAAAGATGAGGCCACTACTATCTCATTAGTGCCTCCTTTTCCCCGTATCATGAGAATATGAACCATGCTGCCAAAGTATACGGGCCAGAGGTATCATTCTTCCATGAAGTACCTCGGATTCAAAATCAACATTCTTGACTGGTCGTTCAGTCACCGATAAATCTTTTTCAATTTCAAGATCACTCCAGCTCACAACATGAGATGGATCGGAGAGGTACTTACATAGTTGCAATACATGGAACATTTTATGTATCGACGTCAGCTATGGTGGTAGATCTAGACCGTAAGTAACTTTTTCTACAAGACCAACAACCTCGAAAGGTCCCACAAAACGAGGAGCAAGCTTCCCTTGCCTCACAACCCGTCGATGACCCAATCTGGGTGAAACTTTCCAGAACACCTGGTCACCAACTAAGAAATCTAAAGGTATATGGCGACTGTCAGCATAATACTTGTACCGACTCTGAGCTATCAACATTCTTTGAAGAATCAAATGGATCTTACCTGTGGTCTCTTGGACCAAACTCGGTCCTTCCAAAGAACTTTCACCAATCTCCGACCAACATAAAGGAGACTTACAAGGACGACCATACAAATCCTAAAAAGGAGCCATTTTGATCGCAGATTGATAACTGCTTTTTTAAGAGAACTCAACTAGCCCCAGATGATCATCCCAAGATCCACCAAAGTCGAGAACACAAGCGCGGAGCATATCCTCAAGGATCTGAATAGCTCTCTCTCTCTCTCTGGCCATCTGACTGTGGATGGAAGGTCATGCTCAAACGGACCTGAGATCCCAGTGCCTCCTGAAGGCCTCTCCCAAAGCGAGAATTAAACTAAGGATCCCTATCAGAGACTATAGCAGGCGGAACTCCGTGCAAACAAACAACTTCTTTCACAGAGATATTTCCCAACTCCTCAATATTGGTTGTATCTCGAATAGGTATAAAGTGTGCCGACATGGTCAGTATGTTGATCACAACCCATATCGCATTCTTCTTACCCTGGGTTTGAGGTAACCCAACCACAAAGTCCATCGAGATTTCATCCCACTTCCATGTAGGGACTGGAAGTGGTTGAAGTAAACCCAATGTTTTTGGTGCTCGGCTTTCACCTGCTGTCATGTATAGCAACGAGATACAGACTCCTTAATGTCTCATCTCATACCGGGCCACTAGATATGTTGCTGCATATCAAAGAACATCTTTTTGGTTCCTGGGTGTACCGCCCACTAAGAGTTATGTAAAACCCCCCATCACATCTTTCCTTGCCGATAACGGCACAACATAATGGTTTCGATAACATAGGACACCCTCTTTGGAGAATGACCACAGGGTGTTGGTCTCCCCACCATAAAGAGATTCCATAAATCTATGGAATTCATCATCAAGTTTTTGTTCCTAATGAATCAATTCGAGGAGAGCAGAAGTCAACTGAACATTGGCTAAAGAAACTTCATTCCCCTTCCTCTGAACTCCAATATGCAACTGAGAAAAAAGAGCCATCAAACTCCAATCTTCTGAAGATTCTTTCATAGCATGGGATGGAGGTTTCCTGCTTAATGCATCTACAACTACATTCCCTTTTCCCGGGGTATAGGCAATTTCAAAGTTGAATGATTGCAGGTACTCCACCCAATTCCTTTGGAGAAGATTCAAATCTTTTTGGGAGAATATATAACTCAAGCTCTTGTGGTTAGAATATAGAGTAAACATTTCTCCATAAAGTTAATGTCTCCAACACTTAAGTGCGTGCATTACAGCTACAAGTTCAAGGTCATGGGTAGGATAGTTCTTCTCATGAGGCTTAAGCTGACGAGACCCATAGGCAACAACATGATTACCCTGCATGAGGACACATCCCAAACCTGAACCCGATGCATAATAGAAGACTACATAACCTATCCCAGCCTCAAGAAGAGTTAACATCGGTCCAGTAGTCAAAAGATTTTTTAGCTCAACAAAAGAACTCTGACATTTATCATTGCTGGAAAACTTCACTCCCTTTCGAGTCAGTGCAGTCATTGGAGAAGCTAACTATGAGAAGTCTATAACAAACCGACGATAATATCCTGCTATTCCCAAGAAGCTCTGAATCATGAAAACATTTCGTGGTTGTTCCCAAGTCATAATAGCCTTCACCTTTTCAGGAGCAACTGATATTCCTTGTTCTGACACGACATGTCCCAATAATTTCACTTCTCGAATCCATAAATTGTACTTCGAAAGCTTGGCATAAAATTGGTGATTACATAGAAGACTCAGAACTATTCTTAGATGATGCACATAATCCTCCTCATATTTGGAGTAGACAAGAATGTCATCCACAAAGACCACCACGAAAGCATCTAGATACACATAGAAAAAAGTGTTCATCAAAGACCTGAAAACTACAGGAGCATTTGTTAGGCCGAAGGGAATTACAAGGTACTCAATTTTTGAAAACCACTTTACCCCTTTAAATTGATCAAACAAATCATCAATTCATGGTAATGAATATTTTTTCTTTATCGTAACCCGATTGTGATTTCTATAATCAACACATAAGCGAAGAGAACCAACTGCCTTCTTAGAGAAGATAACAGGTGTTGCCCAAGGTGAAACACTTGGGAATATAAATATTTTCTCAAGAAGATTGTATAACTGAGAATTTAGTTCTTTTAGTTCAGATGGAGCCATTCGGTAAGAGGGAATAGAAACTGGTTGAGTACCAGGCATTAAGTCGATAGAAAAGTCAACCTCTCTTACCAGTGGAAAAGTAGAGAAGTCAGAAGGAAACACGTCAGGAAACTTGGTGACGACTGGAGGAACATCACCACACATTGAGTCTCTCTCTAGATCAAAAGAAAACACTTCTATAACTTTCCCCAACTCTGGATAAGAGGGTCCGACTCTGCTTGACCTTGGGTCCCATTCTCCTTGAAAAAAAAGAGCCACACCACTGGGTGTAGTAAGGTAGACCCGTCGAAGATAACAATTGATCTGGGAATTATTGGAAATGACCCAATCCAACCCAAAAATTACGTCAAAATATTTCATGTCGAGAACCAAGAAATTCCGTGAATGATCAACATCTGATAGAGAGATGACACAAGAAGGAATACGGAGACCCTTCTCTCTCATAACACCAAGGGGTGTAGTAATATCGATTGCACAAGATAAAAGCTCCATAGGCAGATTAAGAAGATTAAAAGGAGGGTTGAAATAAATGTATGAGATGTACCAGTATAAAAAAGAGCTATCACTAAAGACGAAGCTATAGTAATGGTACCTCTCACAGTTTCAGGACCTGTATCAGCTACCTCTGGCGACTCATCCATTGCGTGAAGATGCTTCGTTCCGGATGCATGTGGCTAGAACCCTTTTGCGCATGAATCATTTTTCCCCACAGTATTTGGAGGTGCTGATGATCTTGTTCCACTACGAGGAGTAGAGAAGTGATGGCAGAATCTCTGTAGGTGCCCTAAATGTCCGCAGGAGGTATAGCTCATGGGTGCCTCAGTGAAAACCCTCTTCGAATGTCCTGGCCTCCCACACTGATAACATGTCAAGGAAGCCCCTCCTATTAGTACCAGAGGTCTGGAATGACTCTATTGCCGAGAACCACCATGAGAAACATCGCGCTTTAATTTTCCTTTAATGGATCCAACACTGCCACTAAGAGGGAAAAGAACCTCATTCAACCATGAATTTCCTATGAAATCCATCACAACCATCATTTCTCTATCCAACACATCGTCATAAGTGGGTAGCTTCAGTAAGAAAACCTGATAACAGATATTTGATCGATGCCCCAACTCAAATCATTGAGCCTTCATCATCTCATTTGATACAATTTCAGGAGCAAAGTGTGCCAGCTCAGAAAAGTGATTTGAGTACTCAGTCAATGTTTTGTTGGCCTGCTCAAGTTTGAAAAACTCTACAGCATTGGCCAACACCATAGATTCGGGATAGAAAGGGTTGGTGAAAAGAACCCCAAAGTATTTCCACTCCAATCCCTCATGTTTCCTAACTGTCATCATCATGTCCCACCATCTTCTACTTGGTCCCACTAGCACAGTGGTGGCACACTTTACCTTGATCGCATCAAGTGTCTCCAAAAACCCAAACAGATTTTCAATCATACACAAGCATTCCTCTTCATGTTGAGGATCAGTGGAGCCTTTGAAGACTGGTGGCTTCATGCGTAGGAACTCTTGAGAATGAATTCGGAGAATATCACTCTGAGGATCTATAGTTGCAGTCTAAACAGGGACTGGAGGTGGTGCCTGTCCCAGAGCTTGGACAGTGCAAACAATCACCTCTACCTGACTTGGATCCATAATAGGACTTGCTTCCTGAGATTCAGCAGTAGCCTCTTTTTGGATTTGAATTCCACGTCTCCTCGGAGGGATGATGCTACAAAACATCAGTAGACAAAAAAGAAGACATTAGATTAACACTCAACCTGAGAAATGAGGAAAACTATTCTTAAATGAAGGGATAACAAGATTTGGATCCCACTCTATGAAAATCAAAATAAAGAAAAGACTAGGACTAATCCACAAGTCCCCTTTCCCTAACAACCCCTGGAAACATAAGGTTCATTGAGGTGAGAGATGGACATGCACTCAATCACGACTAACACCTATGTCCCGACAAGAAAACTCAAATGCATACTGTCATCAAGGAAAGTTGTTTCAACCTTCCTCTGATACCAATTTGTCAGGTACTATCTTGAGTACCCTGGTAAACTGATAACCGAGCAAGCCCTGACATATCCCGAAGGGGGTTCTCGATCCCCACGGGTTGGCGACTATCACGAGGCATCGTACAACATACAAGTGGGAACAATTTTTCTAGAAGAGTGTGGAAGAAAACGAAAAAAAGCAGTATGCATAACATAAGAAACTCCACTGGGAGTGATGTACCTGAATACAACATGGAACAAAAATCCCAAAGTATAATAACACAAGTACTAAGGATTGGAAAAACAGCCCCAAGGTCCCCATGGACACAGATCACCATGACCAAAGATCAACATCTGTATCCACCTCCAAGAGATTCCTTCCATTTTCTTGAGCTTGAAAAAAGGAAGTCTACAAACATCCGAAGGCAAAAGTAGGGTGTGAGCCTAAGCCCAGTAGGATACCACCAAAGATTTTGTAACAGATACCAAAAATAGATTATCCAAAGAAAAACATTTGATTTTCAAATAAACAGGTTTGGAAACACAAAAGCATATTTCGAAAAACATGCTATACATTTTCATATGATGGAAAAATTACTTTAAGCAAAGTATTTACAAAAGATTGAATATTTATAAAAAAATGGATTAAATAAAACATTTATATAAAATAGTTTATATAAATTCCGAAGGCATGTAAGTAGTTCAAAAACATTGGCAAACATTTATATCTCAAATATAAACAAACAAGCGAGCAACATGGTCATCTTCCAAAAGGTACGATAGTATTAATCAGTTATAGGATTCCACACTCTCTATGTGAAATCAGCAAAAATGTGAATACACACGTCCCTATGACAATGGCCAAAAGTGACTTGTCACCAACCCATCAGGGATGTGACCCGCTGCATGTAAGTTTTAGAACGTTGTTGCAGCGTAGAGTGTATCCAAATGACTCACTAACTACCTAAGGAATACATGCGCTCTTAAATGATGGGCGAACTATTTTAATAATGCTTAAAATACGATCAATCAAAGTCTTCCATTTCAAAAGTTTCAATTTTATTCCATTTAAAACCAAAACAGGTTTTATTCAAAACATTCCTTTTTCACAAGATAAAACCAATGGGTTTATATCAAATCATTCTAATCCATTTTCATGAGTTTGAAATCCATTCAAAACCAATTTCATCATTACACATTTAATTTCCACAATTAAATTCAACAATTTAATTGAAAACATTTCCATCAAATCCACAATTTAAAACCAATAATTTAAATCGTCTAATTTCCATAAACACACCCAATTCAATGGAATTGGGGTTTTCCCAAATTTCTATGCCAAAACCATTTAAAATATCTCAATTCAATAGAATCGAGTTTTTATCAATTAATTGAAAGAAACATGAGCAAATTAATTTAAATCAATAATTCAAATTAATTAGGCAAATACAAAGATAAACAATTTGGCAAGTCGGGACGGAACCACATACCTCGAAGTTTATGACCAAAACCACAAAGTTCGAGAACGCTCAAGAAAACCGGGTCTCTTCTTCAAGAAACTGCCTTAGATATCTTCTCCTAGAAAGTTTAAGACCAAATATCATAAACTTTGGCACCACACACTTAGATCTACCCATAACGGGCATAGATCTAACAAATCGAGAGAAGAGGAGAAGTAGATCTAGGTAGATCTAAGAAACCAATCAAGAATAAAGAAGAACTATCACATACCTTGATAATCCCACTTCGATTCACCAAGAGGAGCCTTTGGATCACCATTGGAAAAAAGGTAGAACCTTCCTTAACCCCAGGAGAAGACAAATCCCGAGTTAGGGCCACTTAGGAGAAACAACGAAGCATTTATAGGCAAAAGAGTAGAGATCCACAATTTAAGGATCTAAATTTAGGTGACCGCATGGTTTGTCTGCACGTTTCGTCAAACTGTGTGCACACCGTGCGGATCTCACTGTCCAGGATTTCTAGTCTGCACGGTTTACCAAACCGTGTGTACCCCACTATCCAGTGCTTCTAGGTTGGCACAGTTTGATCGCACGGTTTATCAAACCGTGTGCTAACCATGCACAAGACATTTCATTTTTGTTTCACTTAAAATTTAACCCAAACACACCCCCAGAACTACTCCAAAACAAAGGAACTTAGAGACAGTACCTGAAAACATAACGGGATGTTACACTTTCTAGTACTGACTTAGCTGATTTTGAATATCCACCACCATTTGGTGTATCCACTAAGATTATAAGTAGAGATATTTACTCTCTTATGATGAGGAGTCTCAATATTCATGAATATAGACAAAAATGTCTCAGCCCATAGCTCTGTAGCCATGGGGACATAATCCCTTGAAATGTAAGTGGATACTACTGCTAAAATTCCTAAGTCAACTCTCCCATAAATAGGGAAGAGCATAGAGCTACGAATATAATCTATATAATCTAGGTAAAATCCACTCCAAACTAGTCATCATCTCCCATGTCAGGAATATGATGAGGTGTCACATTTGGGATTTCATGAGGTATCAACAATATCTTTATCACCACAACATATGCGGAATGGTCATCACCACCCTCATAGAGAACGAATGGATGAAATCAGGGTGGAATATCACTAAAAAGGACAAGATCCAGCACTATAAAGTATTAAATAGAGATAAAATATCATATAAAAAATAGGATAGGTATAAATATTTAGATTTAACATTCGTAACCCTCTACCCACTATATAAGATAACTCTAGGGTAAATAAACATAATATAGACGACATTAGATGCTACCTACTACCCACAACAACGGTCATGTATGGGATAGGCTCTGTGTTTAAATGTATTGGTCCTGATATACATATTTTCGTCTCAATTTATATAGGAAAACACCATTTAAAATCTAGTTCAATAGATACGATTTAATATTTTATTTTATTTTCCTATACATAAATTAGCATTTATATATTAATTTTATTTATGAAGGTTAAATAAAATGATCACAACTTTTAATTTATAAGGGAACATACACCTCACACATTTAAGTGTGGTTTCTGTTCAATAGTAACCATTAATTATCATGTTCCTACAGTACATGTTATAAGAATTCTATTTATATCATAGAAGTAATATGTAATAATTTTATGAATTCAAGTATTCAATCCGAAATTTCATGGAATATTATTTCTAAGAGGTGCATAAAATAATTCATGGGAAGTAATTACCTCTTATAATTAGGTCATGCTAAAATAAATTCATAAATAAAAACAATAATAACATCATAATTCATGTGGTTCACCCAACTGTGGAATGAAATAAACTATGATAATAAAAATATACAACAATATGTCTCATCCTGGGTAATTTGGACTTTCCGTGTACGTGTGTTAGCAACTCCTAGGAACAACTCATTTCAAAACCATAATACATTATAATATCCTATCTAATTTTCCCAATCATCAAGAAAAAATAATGCAATGATGCTCTGATACACATTTTTTACATCCCAGTCTGGGTTCCACATAGAGGATCCCCAACCCATTGGTCCACAAAGCCTCAAGGACACCACCAAAAATGCTAGAGGCTACCAACTAATAGTGAAGGTCGATGGTGTCTCTGTGGGGAGACTATGTCCCCAAGTCAGAAAAACACAGTGGTATAATCAACAAATATTTAGTATAATAATATCAATAAAAGAAACGATAGAGGAATCACATGTAAAACAACAACCAATAAACAAAAATCAAAATAAGTCATATGAATCATAGGAAAAATATGATGATATAATGTCTCTACATAATAGGGAAAACATGTACACATGGACGAAAGAATTTAATATATTACATGATATAAAAATGTAACAAAAAGACCAAAATCTATCAATGCATCCTGAGATCTAGCCCAAACATCTTCTATCAAGATCTCATCATAAGTCATAAAAGAAGTCAAGAATCCATATATTGAATTTTCTTTTTATCAACACATGCAAGCATATTGTTTTGATGGGTACCATCGGTTTCATATATTGGGTTTGTGATAAAATCATTACATCATCACCAATGATGTCTACAAATATCCAATAAATTAATATAATATGGTAGTGTGCATGTAATAATAAAAGTAGTAAATAAAACAATAAAGCTTAATATCTAATTCCGGACGCACACCATAATGATAGTTCCTACATCGACCTAATCTGGATTGCCTCTATATAGGTATCTATATGTATAAAATTAAACATATTGTATTCCTATTTATTTCTATAAAAATATATGGAGCTAATACCTATAACATGCATGTGAGGTGTAACATAAACCACTATAAGATATGGGATGAGTATCACAAGAATCAAGGGACGCCATTCCCAATATCATATGTATAAGGGATGTTATTCCTAATATCATTCAAGTAAGGGTAACCATACCTAATATCCTAATCATATGGGAGCCATGCCCATTTCATGATCATAGGGACACCAATCCCATATCACAAGAGTGGGTATTTCATAAATAATATACCAGAAATAGTGATTTCATGATTGATGTCATTTCAAGATGGATCATCATTCCCGTACATAACAACAAGGGTTTTCACGCCTCTATATCATGATCATAATGGTCACCATACCCATATCACATTAATAAATGTTCACCATGCCTTTATCACTTATATAAAGTATCTCCATACATGTATCACATTAATAAAGGGTCTACATGCCTGTATGTAATTTATAAATGTTTTCTATACCCATATCACAATCACAGAAGGGACACAATGCCCTTAAATAAATATATAACAGGGATAAGGTTCTTCATTCTCATTTACCATAATTAAAGATGTTCATCATGTGTAAAAATCAACAATGGTAAAAAAATCCCTGGCCTTAATACATTCCAATTGATAATTCAAAACTCATAAATATTCAATACATTCAAGGGTGTAACCACTGTTCTATTAAATATGGTGACGTGGTCATCCCACTCACCTCCTATCAAGTAATATTTAATTGATAAGTGTGTTAGTTGTGCTATACCACAACAACTATCGATTTCTTTTTTGTTATCACAACATCAGAGTCATTCTAGAACCATTTATATAATGGAGTAATAGTTTAGTAATTTATAGAGACATAGGAAAATATTATTGGAACACCAAGGGACCTATGAAGGTCATAAGGTTCTCAATTACAAAAACCATTTTATGATAGGTTAAATTTGGGGGTAATACACTATAAAACTGGAATGCAAAAAAATGACACAAATTATAAATAATCTAAATAATGAAGGATAAGAATTTCCCTACTTACCTTATGCCCATATTAGAGCCCTCCTATAGTGTTGGACATATGTTTGTTCTAGACAAGAACAAAATGGGAAAAATAGACAAACACACTAAAAATAGACAACCACACTAAAAATAGGTCACATGATCCATCACATAAATAACTCCTTTAAGAGGAATAAAAAATAAAAAATGAATAATAGCGAATAGTTTACTCATATATGGATATACAATGAGATTAACTATGATCTAATATGAGTCTATACAAAGACATTATCATCGAACATTGTTGGGAGGGCTTGGGGAACTTCAAAGGGGAGAATAAGGCCACCTATATCAACTACAATGATTAATTAAGAGGTGTAGGCTGTTAAAATTGATTTAAGTGTAAATTGTTAAAATCAACCAAAATATATGTGTTGCATTGGTTGGTTTTATGGTTGTTGAATTGTGGGCCAACCTTGCACATACCATTGTATACCATGGGATCCCACACGGTTTAGGCACAATATTTTAGAAATAGTACCCCCCATGTTATATGGGTCTTCTAAATATTTCAGACCTCCCAAATGAGCATATGACTATTGGTGTATGTTTAGGGAAAACTATGTTCCATACTTCTTCCTTTGAAAGACACCACATCGATAGAAGAAACCATGAAGTCTTGAAGGCACAATTTCTACTAATAGTGTGTCCTCGTGGATTCTTCCATTATCCATGTTTTTGAACTCTAAATAAGCCTCATACACCACCCAAAAATTATTAATCTATTTTGGAATCCATTTTAGGTTATATTGAAAGATTAAAACCTAAAATTAAATGATCTATACCTCATATTAAAATCAGGTTCTTACAACCGACTACCACAAACCATGATTCTGATAGCCAGAGGGACAAGTAACATAATTAATATAATTTTATAATAATTATTTAATAATTATTATATATATTGATCTATATAAAATTATATATATATATATATCCAAATATAAAAATTGTGTTATAGGATAGCAGTAATGTCTATTATAACATATAGAGGAGGCCATTATATTAATACTCAATGCAAAAAAGATAAAATTTTAGTTGTAAAATTACTATTAGTATTTTCTATAGTGATAGACCTTGTGATATTGTTATAGGGGACATCACTTGATTAAAAAACACTTCATAATTTTTTTAATATTATAAAAACACTATTTAAATCAATGGTGCCCATGGTCATTGACTCATTCATATGGCTATGACAATAGAGAGTGACCATGGTGAAAGCCAAATTTCAATGGTCGAATGTTCATGTGGTCTTAATTATATCGTAACAATAGACCCTAGGTCAACAACCACACCAATAACAAAATTGTCCAGATTACTATGTCAATAATAAATGACCATGGTCATCAGACGTATGATACAAAAATCACTCATGACCAAAAAAATTTATCCATTAGTGAACATAATCGAAAAAACCATTAAATGAAACAACTCATCTTGAAAATACACAAAATGAAATAAAATAGGATGTTTATATTATAAATGAGGTTTCCTTATTATGAAATATAAATAATCACCTTCCTAATATCAAATTAATCTATAGCCTTCTTGATAATTCAAAAAAATATATATATAAAATTATATAAAAAAGTCATGGAAACTATATGTCTTCATGTAGAGGTGGGTAATAATTAAAAGTATGGTCACCCTACCATGTGATCTATATCACCCAAACTAGGAGCCACATTAACATTGTTCTCTATGATTGATGAACATTTTTTTTAAGCACTTCACATCATAAACCATCCATTATCGACTATAAGTGAGTGTGTAAGAAATTGATAGTTAGGAGACTATAATCTCATATAGTTATAATAATAATTGTATGTGTGTATATACGGTAAATGAAAAAGGACCACAACACAACATAATCAATAATAATAAATTGATGAATCATAAATAGTTAGAAAATGTAATAATTGACATTCCTCCAATCATAATACCATATGCAGATTCATAACAACATGTTATAGTATGGAATACAAATAAATAAATAAAAGGGTCACTCATGGCTGTCCATATATGTTTATACATATAAGTAATGATGGAAAAATGGAAAACAAATGTAAACTTTTGATGATCCATGAACCTCTAAGGTCCATTTTTATCCATCCCATGAAAGGAATACATCTTTACCACTAACATCCATCTCTTGATCTTAGTCCCTTAAGAAATCACAAAAGAGTAAAATATGCAGGCATCCCAAGGGTCCCTTGTAGGGTATGTGAATAAATATTAATAGGACACCGACAATGTGTTCCCATTGTACATCCCTATAAAAGAAGGAATTCTAGAATTAAAAAATGTATAATTTGAACAATATATAAATATCCCACACCACTTGTTCATAACATTGACAAGGAATAAATCACCTACTTCTACCAACTCCAAAAATATCTCATTATGTAACCCTAATTACATATAGATAATAGAACACACACATACACACACACACACACACACAGATATATATATATATATATATATATAACAGTGGTGGTGAGGATCCATGCGATAAATCTCAAGGCATCCCCTAATGATATAAAACCATGGTAAACCCTTGTGGTCCACCTCTAAAACATGTCTTGAGAACCAAGTTCCCCCAATCAAGTAGTTGGATGTCCAAACAACATTCCAAAGTAATAAGAAAATGGTCCCTCATACACCTGATCAAAATCTTTCATCATCTTGAAATATGATTTCATGAGGCACAATAATGTATTTCCATTAAATAATAACCATTGAATTCTCAACATCTTATGTCCCATGGAATGCAGATATCTGCCTCCTAAGTTTCATATCCTAATGCCCTCATATAGCATGGAGAGATTCATTCCCCTACAAATGTTCCCATAACCATCATTAAATTACCCACTACCACCCACAAGGATTTCTATGGTGAGCACCGCATCATATATGCTATTCCACACCATAACCTATGTTATAAATTCTATAGGTCCTCCACCCACATGACTAGTCAAAACCACCTTCACCTGAGTCCTATATGTGTGCACATGGCTCCAAGGCAACATCGTCCAACATACGGTTACTAAAAATCACCCTAACATACCTATGTAAAATAATATTTCACCTTTCTCCCTAGAATCCATGTTTCTTGATTTAGATGGTAAACAAAATATAATATCATAAATGCCATTCCAAAATTTGGATGACCTCATACCCTAATGTCCCAATGAAATTTTCACTTCAAAATGGTGATCAAAATCACTTGGAATAAAATGCTCAATCCAAACATGATGACTGAGTCACCTAAAACTAGGTGATCATCAATATACGAGTCCTCAGTCCGCACCATTACATTCCCACAAAACCTGAATTCATTTAATACAAAAAAATAATTTTAATTAATTAAAACACACCCAGCCTAACCCACCCAACTTTTCAAATTCCTCTAAATAGAATTATCTCGTAATCACGGTTTGGGGCATATGTAATGTCTCGACCCAGCTTACCCACAAACCGGTAGCTGGACCGGTCTCCACATGAACTCAAGAGCGTCACCCCAAACACCAATGATTATCAAATAGAAGATAGGGTATATGGATTTTCAGTGGGGAGACTATACCTTAATATTAAGAGTGCACAGCTGTAAAAACTAATAATCTTAGACAATAGCGGAAGCAGATATAAGACAATACTCAACTGAATAAAGAAAGTGCTCAAAACCAGTTCATACAATGCATTCATTTCATAGTAATACATATCTAAAATGTAACATCATGCCCCATACCATTATCATGAGAGGGAGGGGTAATCCTACTTTCCCTTAAGTGACATTGCCAAGGTGTCAAAGGCTGTCAATAAATACCAAGGGCATCAAGAACAAATTAGGGAACGATATTCCCTTAAGACAAAACCAACCAAACCATCAACTATCAAAGACTATATGAAGCTTCTCAATAAAAAAATCAAGAATTTTATACCAAAATACAACCAAGGTATTCCACAATACAACCCAAAACCAATAAAATCCAACAAAATATCAGTGTACTATGTGAAATATTAAACAGGAGACCCCAAAATAAACCAAGACACACTCCATATCTCTACACCAAGCTCAATGCTCCAACCACCAAAACAGCTCCCTAGAATCACCAAAAGAAACTAGAAACAATATTCTTTATCTTTACCAGTGTCCTTGAATATTATATCTTCAAAATCACACAAGTTTCAAACCCAGGGGTGAGTACTAATACTCAGTAGCTTTTCCCAAAATGACATCCCTATATACACCGCTAGGATAAAACCATTAGCAAATTTATATAAAGCAGTTTATATAAAATAATCACAAATGCAACCATTATCATAATCCAAACACACCCTTAACAAGCCCCCTAACCCAAACCAAGAAACCAAGGGAATTCAAAAAAAATCCACAATCCATTTCATCATTTACACATTAGCACAACAATTTCCATATTTTAAAGAAAATAACAACAAGGAAACCAAAATGGTGGATCTTCAATCCAACTCATTCTCCCATTCCTACTAGTGGTAATTCCCACCCACTTATCCTTTGATGGTGGTGCTTTCATCCACTAACCATCCCCTTATTATAGTGGTACTTTCCACCCACTTCCACACAACATTCCAAACAATCCATATCCATGAAAATGACCAACCAAGGCCATAACAACATGCAATAAACCATTTCCATTACATGTCAATCCACATAAATAAATGTAACATTGATTGAAAAAACCCTTCAACCATTTTACACGCCAAATTCCCATTTCAATAAAACAACCCCTTCAGTGAAAAACCATTTTAATAAATCATTTTCACAAATAAATCCTAGAAACCCATTTGAAAATATCCCTTTTAAAATTCACAACAAAATTAGTTCACCACAAAACCCCCTTTTCCCAAAAATCCCCCAAAAAATAGCCAAAGTGATTTCCAACCAAATTCTCACATCAAAACAAAATTAATTTTCAGCCAAAAAAAATTAATTTTTACTATTCATAATGTTCTATAAAAATATAGTTGATAGAGAAGCCACATACCTTTATTGTTCCGGAAAAATCGACCCACATGAAATCCCACCTAAAATCTAGAGAATGAACCACCCAAACCGCACTAGATACCCTTTACTAACATCCACATGTCTTAAAATCAACACCCAAGGCGACAATAACCCTAGATCTACATGAAATAGTTTTAGATCTAGAACACCAAGAGAGAGGGAGATGTATATCTAGAGGAAACCAAAAAACCATGATAGAAGACTTACCCAAGTAGAACCCACTTCAATTCACAAATAAGAACCCTTATATTTTCTTCCAAAATTAGTGGGAGAGAACCTTAATCCTTTGAGAACCCAAATTCCTAAGTGAGGCTTGAGTGGGAGAATAATTGGAGTGAAATAGGTTAAGCCCGAGGGAGCCCAAATTTAAAAAAACCTTCCTTTAAGTGTCTACATGGTTTTTCCACACATTTTAGAAAATTGTAATCTAACTGTGCAGAAGACACTATCTCAAGAGGATGGGTCTGCAAGGTTGGATCATATGGTTTGGAAACCCATGTACATACCATTTGAAGCCTACTGTCTCCTCCTTTATGGATTCCTAGAGAACCCACACAGTTTCACCTAAACATGCTCAAAATGTTCTCCCATAAAAAATCCTCCAAACATATTCAAAACCACTCTAAACACTCCCAAACTAATCCTAACTAATCCCATGAACATTAAACACACACAAAAGAGTAATAAAAGGGTACATACCTCAAATTGGGGGTGCTATATTTTCCCCACCATTGGACTTTCTATCATTGAATGTAGCGAACCATTACATTGCTGAAAGAGATTGGGCCATTACTCGACCATCACTTTATCCCACATCAAATTCTACTCTTGAATATGACCATGCTTCCACAAAATAAAAACTAAACTGATGGTTTTACGATGCATGACATTATATTAACTATCCACAATCCTCACTTAAACGTGCACCATAGAAGCATCTAGTTTTAGCTCGACATGATCCCAACGTTTCACATGGTCATGATCTGGCTGATACTTTTTCTACTATGACACATGAAACACAATGTGAACCACACTAAACCATAATGGAAAATCCAAATGATAAGCCACCTCTCCAATCCTATCAAGTATCTCAAAATTCCCAATATACCTCGGAGATAATTTACCCTGCATCCCAAACAAACAATGTCCCAACCTAGGAGAGATTCTTAAAAACACATGATCACCCACCTCGAACGACAACAATAGTCAATTATGGTCCCTATATGATTTCTGATGACATTGAGCAGTCTCCATACTCTTCCTAATCAACATTATTTTCCTTGTAGTCTTTTGGACAAGGCTCGGTTTGATCATAAAAGTATCACCTATTTCCACCCCACATAGTTGAGAATGACACAGACACCCATATATAGACTCAAACAGAGACATATGACTTGAAGATTGATATCTATTATTATAGGATAACTCCAACAATAGTAAGTTCTCCTCCCATGAACCAACAAATTCCATCACACAAGCCCTTAACATATACTTAAATGCTTTTATCATCCACTTGGATTTCCAATATATCTGAGGATGATATGCTATGCTCATAGCCAACTGTGTCCCAAGGTATTACTGCAATGATTTAAAAAAATGAGATTTGAAACTTAGATCTCTATTAGATGCAATCAAAATTAGAACCCCATTCCTCTTTACCACCTCCCAGATATATATTTTGGACACATCCTCCATCGTATGAGATTCACACATCATGAGGAAATGGACCAACTTTGTGAGTTGATCCAGTAAGACCCATATAGAATCGTTCCTCCTGACCATTCTCGGGAGACCCATAAATGTAACGCCCTGACCCCAGTTACCCAAAGTCGGTGCATTGTTTCATAACATTGGCATGATCACAAAATATCAAGTCTCAAAAGACTGATTAGTTTAGTAGCCTTAGAAACAATAGATACATTCATAAATGTTACATTACATCATAAAGTGAAATACTACAATAACAAAGTATCCTTAGTCCACACTCATATCCTCTTCTAAATATCCCTGTAGGTCATTCATAAAATACTTCTTCACATCCTGGAAAATATTAAAACATTGAAAGGGGTGAGCTCAGATGCTCAGTAAGGATAACATTTTTGCGGAAGCTTTCATCAATAAACATAAACATTTGAGGAAATGTATAACTAAAACAAAAGCCTTTTAAACTTGAACTTCAACATAATATGGCAAAAGTAAAATGAGATATTTCCATTTACTTATTCACATGGATATTCTACTGGTCGAATAATCACCTGCAATATCAATAACCACTTTCATAATAATACAATGCATAATGCCATACTATCATAAACACGTAGCCAAGGCCTCGTGCCAAGACTACAAATAAGATTTTGTCAAGGCCTCATGCCAAGACACTAGTTTGTCTCATGAGACCTTCCGATGCATCGAGGAGCTATAGCGGGCTCCACCCGTCCCTTATTAAGTCCAATGCATTCCACATATGGACAGGTTTAAACATATCTTAAACCATAACATAATCGTATCACATAAAACATGCATTAAGGAAACATTACACTTCCACATTTCAATCACAAGATATCAATACAACACATTGATATGATAAAAACACTTTCAAAACCATTTTCAATACCAAAATAAAAGAAAATTAAAACTTGGTATTTATTTTTCATTTAAAAAAAGTTATGGCTTGTAGAGGAAGCTGAAACTCAAGTAATGATCATGGCGGTGGAGAAGTCGTTGTCGCCGCATACGTACGACAAGAAAAACATTAATTTTCATCGTTTAGTAAAACTATTCGTATAAAAATATTCCTTTTGAATATACATAAAAGTCAAAGGGGTTTATACACCGTATAAAGGAAATTTGTGTATAAAACCAAATACGCTTCAATGAAAGGAGATTGAGACGAAGTCCCTCACAAAGATCATTTTTTTAAATAAAATAGATCTATTATGTGTATTCACTATTAGTACACATAGAGAAAGTACAAATACAAGATAGGACATAATAATATCATGACATAATATGAAAGTAGGAGATTAACCCAAAGAATGGAAATTGGGTTAAGAAGTTCCCTTACCTTGCATCATGTCTTGACTCGACCGTTCTTTGATCTCCTGAATAATAAACTAGAGTTAATTTATAATTTCATAATTACCTTTTTCAAGTTTATTATTCATTTTATATCACTTATTACCATGTTATGAACATTATGTAATTATTTATGCTAATAACGGTCGTTTTGACGATCTCAGGTACTTGAGTCAAAAATAAACTTCTTATAATTACACTTTGTTCATGTGTTAATATATCCATTATATCCATAATTATATTCATGATGTATATATCATATACATCATATATATTCAGTATATACATTAATTTATAATATTACATAACATTTAGAGGTAATAAATGAAATGCACCGTTCATGGAGACGGTAATCCGTACGTACGCATGAATGCTACTTTCATTTCTATTTCGTATTTAATGTAATAAAGTTATAATTATATAAAGGTATAATATAATTCCAGAATAATATAATGTATAATACCATTTACTCCATCCTTTATACATCCCACATATGGCATTAACGATTCAAATCACTTTGAGGGGGCGGTAGTCCACACTTCCTAAAATGAAAATATCGTGTTTAACCATAATGGAAATAATAAAGGAATGCCATAAATGAAAAATACAGAACCTTAAGCAAAACATAATCATATTATATATCATATATAAATAGAGTTACATCATAATGACCACCTTTGAAGGTGTTATGTGAGTGTTGAACAATCATCGTTTCGTGAGGTAGAAATTCGCCATCCACAAGAAACAGTATGTTCTTTAACCATTAGATGTAGGTGTGTGTAAGTGTAGATCTAATACTTCTTATAAAAATATCCTAGTATATTGAGGATACTGTTTTTGTTACAAAAGAAATGAATAAAAAGAGTTTAGGGTGTTGGATAGGCAAAATAAAACAAAATAACATAAGTGAAGACATTACCTTAAAATCGGGTAACTCTTTTGATTTGAGCCAAAGGATTCCTTGGGAAGAATTATGCCCAATGTGAGGCTTCTAGGAGTAAGGGAGGGAAGTTGGGAGAGTATTTGGGTAGTGTTTGGACGATCCAAAAGGCTGTTAAGGTGTGAATAATGTGCTAGAGGTGGGGGCCTTTTTTAAGAGGAGAGAAGGGGAACTCTTGGAAATTAATGAAATGTTACTTTATTATACAATGCTTTTCGGATTCTAAAGGTCCCAAACTTATATAATTCAAGGCTAAGGTGATAAGGGTTCGAAATATTCTCATACAATAGTCTTTGGACAAGTGTAATTCTTAAATTATACATTATCCATCCATTTTATTAAAATCGTTAATTAATGAGGTAATCGCTGCATAATCATGGTGTCATAAATAATTTAATCTATTTAAGGTCTAAAAATTATAAAAAAAATATCATGATGTATTAAATATTTTTATCTTTATAATAAATATATATAGTCAAAAATATTACTTGTATAACGCTATTTAAATTTTTTTTAGTAAAACAACTTATGTTTGTGACATTTTTATTTTAGCTTTAAATAAAAAGTTATTTATGTCATTTTCCTACCAAAGTGGCTCCATGGGGTCCCCAAGTTGACCCATGGATTTTCTTGGTCTGCCATGACACATCCAATAGGGGTAGGACAAGTGTAAAGATATTTTCATATTTTTATAATATCATTATTACCATAAATTTCACTAATTACCTTTAATCGCGATTAATTAAACTTAAAAGGTATTATTCACCAAAAAAATTATTTTAATCACATTGAACAAAATTTTACTTCCTAATGACAACCATGTATGTCAGATTTTTGAAAATCAAATCACAGAAGTGGTAATGTTTCATTTAAACGAAAAATCAGTTTTCTAACTTCCACTTAGTTGTTTCACTATTCATCAAAAATTGAAGTTTTTCAGAACAATGCCAAAATTTCACCCTAATATATAATTGATATTCCGAATCCAAAAATGATGTCTATTTTACAAAATTCCAAACATATAATTTTCAATATTTAATTTTATACTTAATTCCCGCTGTCACAACAAATAGCGTGTTTTTAAGAAACAATATATATCAAAAGATTGACAATTGTTTATGTCCAATTTCAAAGTGAAATTAATTATAATGACCACCATTGGATAAAATACTAAAAATATATTCGAATTATAATTTAAAACCACTAAATAGTATAATTTATCTTTATAAAATATTTTTATTAAAAAAAAAATTTAAGTATTTTTCACTATTTATAAAAAATTGGAAGTTCTCAGAAAATTAAAAAAAATTCAACTTTGGATAATTTCGATATTACGAATACAAAAATGAAGTCCATTTTGAAATATAAAATTTATATAATTTCAAAAATTGGGTATTAATATTCATAACTGCTACTTTGATTGGTCGCGGTGTGTTAGAATCTCGAACTTGCGTACAATGTAATCTATTGCATTATTGAAAGAGAAGTGTATCGTGAAAGCATGGGGTGTTACATTCTATCCTCCTTCAATAAATTGCTTCCTCGCAATTTGAAAATGTTTTTCGAAAATAAAAGGTTGAAATTAGAAAATACCTTTGTGGAAGACCCACATCGGAAATAGGGTTAATAATAATATAACCTTAAAAGAACGAAAGAGAAGTACAAAGGTCACCCGAGATAGCCCATACTAGGATTCTATTAAAATATGGATATGGAATAAAAACAGACCATCAAGGTCTGATGAAGAGTTGTAGAAAATAAGATTAGGAGAAAGTTATCCACACGAAAATCACAAACTTGTGATTGGTTAAACGGCAATTGAATCCCCAGTTGGAAACGTTAACCAACAATGTTTTTGTTTTAAGGTACCTTTCGTAAGGAAAAATACTTACTTGTCATGTAGACTTTCATTCTTTAATAAATTTTTACCACAAACCCATCTTTCACTACAAATGGTAACAGAACTAAAAAATATTCTATTTATCCTAAATGTATAAGGTTCTAAATATTACCACATACCATTTAGATTAGGAAAACTATTTTTTAATAACCAGGGACTTCCTGTAGGCTCGTGGTAGGCAATTAAGGCCTGTCGCACTATGGTTGTGGGTTTGATTCCTGCAGCTTTGTCTGACGCGACGGGTTATGCCCCACACTACAGGTTGTCCTTTTCCTAAAACTATAGTATTATAATATTCCAAAAATAATCTTCAGAAATGTTTTAACCTTAAACAATTCTATCCAAAGTTCAACTTAATTCATTCCAACTGTTCTAGTTATTCCAAATACCACTGTCCAGAATTTCTCTAAAAGGTCTCTAAATTCTAAAATCAATTGTATCATCATATTCCTCAAACAAAGCAAAGTTCCTCTTGTTGTCACATACTAAAATATGATGAACTTCATCATATTAAAATCTTAATGAAAACAACAAGTACTGCAGTCCAATCCTTATATATCACATTATTCTTATAACCAGAATATAATCCTTGATTCCAAAAACACAAATATATTAAATATTCAACTTCATCTGTAGCAACAACATAAGCTTGGCCTTGATCCCTTGGCCTTTTTTGAGGTAAGTTTCTTTGGCGCTTAGGACAATAATTTTCATAATGCCCCATTTCCCTACAAATATAACATTCAACATTGATAGCCTCTTTCTTTCCCTTGCAATCACGTGCCTAGTGACCTTTTTTCTCCACATTTATAACAAACTCCCATTCATTTTAGGCAGGTACCGAGGTGATTCTTCCCACAATTATTTCATAATGGAAAATCCTTCTTTCCCTTTTTCCCTTTATATGTCTCTTGTTCGACCATTCTCTTCTTCTCTTGAATTAATTTATTGTTATAATATTTAGAGAATTCCTTTTCTGTCTTGATAGAACATGCAACTATATCTTCGTACGTTGAGAAATATTGTGATACTAGTGCTCGACGGAGAAACGGTTTTAACCCATCAATGAAACGATCAATCTTACTTCTTGGGTTACGTATATAATCTGCAGCATTCCTCGCTAACCTTGTAAAGTAAGCCTCATACTTCGCGACATTCTCATCCTCTTTTTGTCTCAGACTCAGAAATTGTCTTTCCATATCTACTCGATGGTCACGTGGAAAGTATTTTTCTAAGAAAATATCTTTGAACTCTCTCCATTCCATATTTTATACTTCTTCATCTTCCTTTGTGTTTTGAATCAGCGACCACCATTGATCGGCATCTCCAGTGAGGCGGTAGAATGCCATGACAACCTTCTCCCTTTCGCTACTCCCCAAGGCATGGAATATTTTTTCTAAGGATTTTATCCATTGATCATTTACAAATTGATTTGTACCCCCATTAAATGTTGGTGGTTGTTTCCTCATGAAGTGGTCTAACATTGATCCTCCACGTTGTGGATCAGGGTGCTCCATACGAGTAAGGTTATTATTCATAACCTCAGTGAGTTGTCCCAGTATGGTAATAAGTTGATCAGCACCAGTTGTATCTCCAGCTCCACAATAATTATCTTGAGCTGGAGGGAAATCCCTAAATAGAGTGTGTGTATTGATACGGTTTCCATTCCTTCCACTAGGCGCCATTTCTAAACAATGGCATAAACTAGATTAGTTTATGAATCAAAATACATAATTCCATACTTGTAAAACACTTAACACTAATTGATCTATTTATGGATATAATCCATAATATTAAAAAAAGTTTTCTTTGAGGAAGTATATACTCATAACCCTTCATAGTGGTTTGTAAAGAAAATGAGAATTATCCTAAGTATATCCCCTAGGAGTGTCGTAACCAAGAGTACAGCAAGGCCTGTTGTCGTGCACCAGTTCCCGTTCGAGTCTAGCTCAAAGTGGTGTTTTCGGGTTTTACCCCTAGGTACATCTGTGCCGAAGCCACCTCTACCTGCTCGTATCCAAATAGAGATGTATTGCTCGGAAAACTCACAAAATCTCTACAACAACAAAATTCTAGGAAGTTCTTCTATACTAATACTCAAAGTCTATATTTGGGCTATGTGCTCTAATCAGAGTTTATCTAAATCTAGCTTCCACGGTTAGTACTAAACTTCCCCTGATACCAACTTTAATGCCCCGACCCCAGTTACCCAGAGTCGGTGCGTTATTGCATAACATTGGCATTATCACAAAAGATCACGTCTCGAAAGTCCGATTAGTTTAGTAGCCTTGGAAACAATAGATACATTCATAAATGTTACATTACATCATAATGTGATATACTACAATAACAAATTCTACATAGTCCACACTCGTATCCTCTTATGACTATCCTTAAAGGTCATTCATAAAATACTACTTCACATCCTGGAAAATATTAAAACATTGAAAGGGTGAGCTCAGATTCTCAGTAAGGATAACAATATTGCGGAAGCTTTCATCAATAAACATAAACATTTAAGGCAATGTATAACTAAAACAAATTCCTTTTAAACTTAAACTTCAAAATAATATGGAAAAAGTAAAATGATATAATTCCATTTACTTCATCACATGGATATTCTACTGGTCAAATAATCACATGTAATATCAATAACCACTTTCATAATGATGGAATGCACAATGCCAGACTATCATAACCACATAGCCAAGGCCTCGTGCCAAGACTACAAATAAGATTTTGTCAAGGCCTCGTGCCAAGACACTAGTTCGTCTCATGAGACCTGCTAATGCATCGAGGAGCTATAGCGGGCTCCACCCGTCACTTATTAAGTCTAATGCATTCCTCATATGAACAGGTTTAAACATATCATAAACCATAACATAATCGTATCACATAAAACATGCATAAAGGAAACATAACATTTCCACATTTCAATCACAAGATATCAATAAAACACATTGATATGATAAAAACACTTTCAAAACCATTTTCAATACCAAAATAAAAGAAAATTAAAACTTGGTATTTATTTTTCATTTAAAAAAACGTTATGGCTTGTAGAGGAAGCTGAAACTCAAATAATGATCATGGAGGAAGATAAGTCTTTGTCGCCGCATATGTACGACAACAAAAACATTCCTTTTCGTCGTTTAGTAAAACGCTTCGTATAAAAAGATTCATTTTGAATAAACATAAAAGTCAAAGAGGTTTATACACCGTATAAAGGAAAGTTGAGTATAAAACCAAATATGACTCAATGAAAGGAGATTGAGACGAAGTCCCTCACAACGATCATTTTTTTAAATAAAATAGATCTATTATGTGTATTCACTATAAGTACACATAAATAAAGTACAAATACAGGATAGGACATAATAATATCATGAAATAATTTGAAAGTAGGAGATTAACCCAAAGAATGGAAATTGGGTTAAGAAGTTCCCTTACCTTGCGTCCTGTCTTGACTAGACCGTTCTTTGATCTCCTAAATAATAAACTATAGTTAATTTATAATTTCTTAATAACATTTTTCAAGTTTATTATTCATTTTATATCACTTATTACCATGTTATGAACATTATGTAATTATTTATGTTAATAACGGTCATTTTGACGATCTTAGATACTTGAGTCAAAAATAATCTTCTTATAATTACACTTTGTTCATGTGTTAATATATCCATTATATCCATAATTATATTCATGATGTATATATCATATACATCATATATATCCAGTATATAAATTTATTTATAATATTACATATCATTTAGAGGTATGAAAAGAAATGCACCGTTCATGGAGACAGTAAGCCGTACGTAAGCATGAACGCTACTTTCATTTCTATTTCATATTTTATGAAATGAAGTTATAATTATATAAAAGAATAACATAATTCCAGTATAATATAATGTATAATACCATTTACTCAATCCATTATACATCCCACATATGGCATTAATGATTCAAATCACTTTGAGGGGGCGGTAGTCCGCACTTCCTAAAATGAAAATATTGCGTTTACCCATAATGGAAACAATAAAGGTATGCCATAAATGAAAAATAAAGAACCTTAAGTAAAACATAAACATGTTATATATCATATATAAATATAGTGACATATTAATGGCCAGCTTTGAAGGTGTTATATGAGTGTTCAACAATCATCGTTTCGTGAGGCAGAAATTCTCCATCCACAGAAACAGTATGTTCTTTAACCATTAGATGTAAGTGTGTGTAAGTGTAGCTCAAATACATCTTATAACAACATCTTAGTATATTGAGGATACTGTTGTTGTTACAAAATAAATGAATAAAAAGAGTTTAGGGGGTTGGATAAGAAAAATAAAACAAAATAACATAAGCGAAGACATTACCTTAAAATCGGTTAACTCTTTTGATTTGAGCCAAAGGCTTCCTTGGGAAGAATTCTGCCCAAAGTGAGGCTTCTAGGAGTAAGGGAGGGAAGTTGGGAGAGTATTTTGGTAGAGGTTGGCCTAGCCAAAAGGATTTTAATGTGTGAATAAGGTGGTAGAGGTGGGGGCCTTTTGTAAGAGGAGAGAAGGGGCACTCTTGGAAAGTAATGAAATGTTACATTATTATACAATGATTTTCAGATTATAAAGGTCCCACACGTATATAATTATAGGATAAGGTGATAAGGGTTCGAAATATTCTAATCCAATAGTCTTTGGACAAGTGTAATGCTTAGATTTTACATTATCCTTCCATTTTATTAAAATCGTTATTTAATGAGGTAATCGCTGCATCATCATGGTTCATAAATAATTTAATGTATTTAATGTCTAAAAATTATAAAAAAAATATCATGATGTATTAAATCATTTTAGATTTCTAATTAATATTTATAGTCAAAAATATAACTTTTATAACCCAATTTAAAAATTGTTTTAGTAAAACAACTTATGTTTGTGACATTTTTATTTTAACTTTAAATAAAAAGTTATTTAAGTCATTTTCCTACCAAAGTGGCTCCATGGGGTCCCCAAGTTGACCCATTGATTTTCTTGGTCGGCCATGACACATCCAATATGGGTAGGACAAGTGTAAAGGTATTTTCAAATTTTTATAATATCATTTTTACCTTAAATTTCACTAATTACCTTTAATCGCGATTAATTAAACTTAAAAGTTACTATTCACCAAAAAAATTATTTTAATCCCATTGAACCACATTTTCCTTCCTAATGACAACCATGTATGTCAGATGTTTGAAAATCAAATCACAGAAGAGGTAATGTTTCATTTAAACGAAAAATCGGTTTTCTAACTACCACTTAGTGGTTTCACTATTAATCAAAAAATGATGTTTTTCAGAACAATGCCAAAATTTCACCCTAAGATATAATTGATATTCCGAATCCAAAAATGATGTCTATTTTACAAAATCCAATCATATAAGTTTCATTAATTAATTTTATAATTAATTCCCGTTGTCACAACAAATAGCGTGTTTTTAAGAAACAATATATATCAAAAGATTGACAATTGTTTATGTCCAATTTCAAAGTGAAATTAATTCTAATGACCACCATTGGATAAAATAGTAAAAATATATTCTAATTATACTTTAAAACCACTAAATAGAATAATTTATCACTATAAAATATTTTGATTAAAAAAGTTGTTTTTAAGTATTTTTCACTATTCATAAAAAATTGGAAGTTCTCAGAAAATTACAACAAATTCAACTTTGGATAATTTCGATATTCCGAATACAAAAATGAAGTCCATTTTGAAATATAAAATTTATATAATTTCAAAAATTGGGTATTACTATACATAACTGCTACTTTGATTGGTCGCGGCGTGTTAGAATCTCGATCTTGCGTACAATGCATGTTATTACATTATTGAAAGAGAAGTGTATCATTAAAGATTGGGGTGTTACAATAAATACACCCATTTCTATATTCTCTTATTTCCATGCTGGGATTGGTAGAGACTGCAACATGCCTGATGGTCGTTGATTCTCTGCATTGACTTGCTAACAAGTCAAGCATCTCAAAACCAACTCGACCACATCCCTTTTCATACCTAACCACCCAAACTGTGCCTTCAATGCCTTATACATTTTCTAAATTCTAGGATGGAAAATCGACCTAAAATGATGATAATCTCAGAGAATTATCTTATGAAAAGACACCATAACCCCCATCTGTTTCTGAAAAAACAAGAATGAATTCCCATTCAATTCCAAGTTCTTAATGGTCTCCGCACTATTCAGTTTTGACGTCATTGTCATGCACTCAGAATAAGATGCATGTGCCTCTTTAACCAAACCATTCATTCTAAGAACTAGTGAAACTGGAAAGAATACTACTCTGTCACCCCAGTCCTCACATTCCAACCACATGTCAGCTACGACTGACATCAAACTCCACTGATTTGATACCTTCTTCACCACTTGAGCATATGTTTTTCTACTTAATGCATCTAGCACCAAATTTCCCTTACCAGATGTGTACATTAAGTAGAAATCAAACATCTAGAGATATTTCATCTATAACCTTTGCATCATGTTCATATATCTTTTTCATAAGATATGCCTTAAGATCATATGGTCTGTAAACACTATAAATTTCTCACTGAAGAGATAATGACGCCACATTTCTAAACCATGAACCAAAGCTTCCAAATCCAAATCATGTGTTGTGTGGTTCTTCTCATGAAACCTACATTTATATGAGCCATATGAAACCACATGATCCCCTAGTTTGGTAACACACCTCAACCCTAATCCTGATGTGTTACCATACACCATGGACCATTTCCCTAGTTCTGGAAAAACCAAAATTGGTTCCGATGTAAGGTGACCCTTTTGCTCTTAAAAATATTTCTGACACTGCTCATCCCATTTAAATATAAGATTAAACCTTTTCAATGATGTCATTGGTGAATCCAATCATGATAAATCATGAACAAAACGTTGATAATACCAAGCTAGACCAAGGAATCTCCGTATATCAAAATTGTTCTTTGGTGGTTGTTAGGAGATAACTGTCTCTATCTTTTATGGATTAAAAGAAACACCCCTCTCATAAATAAAATGGACAAGGAAACAAACCTATGTATCCAAAAGTCACACTTTGAAAATTTGGAATGCAACCATTGATCCCTCAAGATCCCCAATATGATCACCAAGTGCAGCTCATGCTCTACCCTTGTCCTCAAATACACTAGTATATTATCAACAAATACCACCACAAAAGAAACCAGATATGCCTGAAATATCTTATTCATCAATTCCATGAACATAGTGGGTTAACTCATTAGACCAAAGGGCATAAAAACATTCTCATAATGGTTGTATCTACTTCAAGAAAGATGTTTTGGAATATCCTCCTTTCACACCCACAACTGATGATACCCTGATTGAAATTCAATTTTGGAGAACCACTGAGTCCCCCCAACTAGTCAAATACGACATTAATTTGAGTAATTGGATATAATTTCTTTATCATAACCTAACTAAGTCTATGATAATCAAAATAGAGCTGCAATGTTCCATCCACCTTTTTATCAAATAAAACTGCTGCTACCCACAGAGATGTGCTAGGCTGGATGAACCCTTTGTTTTCTAACTCGTCTGATTAAACCTTTAATTCATAAAATTATGTTGGTTCCATTTGATAAGAGGGAAGTGAGATAGGACTGGTCTAAAGAAGGAGATCAATCGAAAAATCCACTTCTCTCCTGGGTGGAAACCCTAAGAATTTTTCAGGAAATACATCAATAAACTGATCTACAACTACTCGAATAACACTCTTCTCAATACCATCCACTTCTTCCAATGAAAAATCTATTATCCAATATGATATATTTCCAATAACTAGTGCTTACAATCCTATTGTACCCTAGTTCTCAATTTTCTCCCCTCTAATGAGATGTATCACACCATCCCCCATCACAAAACTAATCGTTCATGCATAACAATCCATCTGGGACATAAACATTGTCAACCAATTCATTCCTAGGATTATATTGTAAACATCCATCTGAATCACCGAGAAGTCCCATGTCATTTCAATTCACACCACAACTAAACAACAACCTCAATATAGGAAGGCTTGATACTCTCCTTGACCTAGAGGAACTTGTAGTTTCAAAACAGAAGGAAACATTTCCACATGTAAACACAAAAAATTGATGATACGAGAAGTAAGAAAAGAATACGAATAACCTATATCAAAAAAATCTTGCACCAACGTGGAATTTAAAATAAACATACCTCACACCATGGATGGTCCAAACTGATCATCCACCACTACCTGCTCAGCTCCAAACAACTGTTTTCTTGCCACACTCTTCTCTTTAATTCCCTTATGATGCATTATGGTATTCCAAGAATCAACGTGACCCACATCACTCTACTATTGTGGGGTATGCTACTACCCCCATCCCATCCAAGCATAAGACCCCTACAACCCCTGAGGATTGTCACAGACACCCATCCTTAGAGAATTACAACAATAATACTGCAGATTCCACATCTGTTTATAATTATGACATTCTCAAGGTTGTGTCAAACAATCCCGCTTGATGTAGCTTATAGAGCCACACTAAAAACATCTCAGCTTACTCTGACTCTTCAGAGGAAGATTCACTGATCCTGTAGTTGGATTCTGATACATACTCCCACCATGGAAATAATTGTTACTCTTCCAATTGATCCCAGCGTTTGAGTTCCCACTATTCCCCACGAGTAATAATACACTTCCTCCGTTCGAATCCCCCATGATATCCCTTTCGGCCACCGAGGCTCTATTCAGCATCTCCTTATATTAATTTATAAACAACACTACTATGTTGGACCAAATGTCCTACCTGAAACCATATTCTTTGATATGATCTTTCAATTATATACTACCCACAACCTCTGGTTAAGACCTCACAATGTTCATAAACATAGTTGCATACTCCATTACGGAAAGGTTCTCCTATTTCAAATGGATGAAAATCGCTATGCACTGAATTCTGAATGAATTAGGGTAGTAGTTTTTGTTAAATAGTTCCTAAAATCTGTCCCATGTCATACCGTGGTCTGTTTCAGCTTGGACCACCAACACCCAGCACAGAATGGATAGATCTTCAAATATATATGTGTAAAACTTCACTTTCAACCCTTCTAGTTTTCCCACGAATTTGAAGATCTTGTTCATTCTATTCATCCATGCTTATTCCACCTCGTGCTCTGAATCACCCATTAAGATGGGTGGATTCTACCTTTGAAACTAAACTACATGATCCCCAAGCCTTGGTTTATGTGCTTTATCCATATCATATAATTTCGAAAGCATGCTCTATACTTTGCACTAGTTTCTGGTTCACTTATGGCTCAGGTGCAACAACATTTTCACCATCCTCCTCCAGTTGGTCTCTATGATGCCTACTCGGTGCCATTTCTATCAATACAAAAACAATAATAATTCCTTCTAGTTTAGAAACACATGATTCAAAAATTCTAGTTCAATTACACTACAACTATCACAACTAGGCTTTCCACATGTTCACATTTTCTATATTACACTATTTTGAAAAATCCACCCTGTTTTGAAAATCAACCCATTTTCAAAATACCACCAGTTTCTATGTTTCAAATCCATTCATTTTGAAACCCAATATAGATTTTAGAAATAAAATCATTCATTTCACACCATAATTTATTTTACACCAATGAAATATGCATCCTAGTGGTAATTCATTTATACCATGCATTCCATGCTCATTTCATTGGTTATACCCACAACAATGAGATATCCAATGCCTATAAGTGTCTTCAAACACATATGTACCCAACACCCTAGTAACCTGATGTTTAGAATAAAATGGTTAGATGTGTCATTTTATGATATAAATTCCATGTTCTGACAATCCTAAGCCTTGCTACCATACCAAATCAAGGAATATTACAACAATGAATGTCAACTCCAAGGCTGACGATTGACAACAAGGATTGAACAACTGCTCTCACTTGAAATACAAGGACAAAACAAACTGATACAACTTGTAACATCCCACCCCATCCCATTGTCTTGAGAGGGTAGGGAAATGCTATATGGCCTTAAGTAATATTCCCAAAGCTTCAAAGGAAAGAAATAAATTCCAAGGGCTTCGAGAACAAATACTATATGATGCATATCAAAAAAACATTCAATCATGTATTACTAAATGTCAACCATGTTGTTCCACAATACAACCCAAAACCAATACGATCCAACACAATATCAGATTAATATAAGGAAGAATAAACAACATACCCCAAAATAGACCAAGACACATTCTATATCTCCACACTAAGAATCATGCTATGATAACCAACACATCTCCCAAGAATCACTAGAAGCCACTAACAATGGGATTCCTTAACTTTACCTATGTCTCAGTATACAATATTTGAAAACCATCCATGTGCCAAAGAAGGGGGTGAGTACTAATACTCAGTAGGTTTTCCCCAAATGTCATCCCTACACATTCCACTAGGAGAAAACTGTTAGAAAATTTGTATAAATCAGTTTATATTAAATAATAACAAGTTAAACCATTTCCATAATCCCAACACACCCTTACCAAGCCACCTCACCCAAACCAATAAACCAAGGGAAAGACAAAAAAACATGCCACAATCCATTTTATCATTTTCACATTATCACAACAATTTCTATTTTGTAAACCAATACACAAAAAGGCGACCAAAATAGTGGAGCTTTGGTCCAATCCGTTCACCCATTCTTATTAGTGGTTCTTCCTGCCCACTTATCCTTTTATGGTGGCCCTATCATCCACTAACCATACCCTTATTATATTGGTACTTCAAACCCACATCCACACAACATTTCATATAAACCACAACCAGGCATATGACCCACCATGTCCATAACAACACGAAATCAACCCTTTCCATTACATGTCCATCCACTTAAATAAATCTAAAATTTATTGAAAACAAATTTCTACCATTTTACATGCCAAATTACCATTTCAATAAAACAACCCCTTTAGTGAATAACCATTTTCATCAACCATTTTCAAAAATAAATCCCAGAAACCCTTTTTAAAATATTCTTTTTCAAATTGAAAACAAGAACATTTCACCACAAAACCCCCTTTTCCCAAATATACCCAAAACCTCACCAAAGGGATTTCTAATAAAATTATCAAATCAGAAAACAATAAATTTTAAGAACAAAAAATTAATTGTAACCATGAATCAAGTTCTAGAAATGTGGAGTCATGAGAGAATCCACCTACCTTTATGGTTCCGGTGAAATCTCCCCACAAGCAATCATGCCTCAAATTAGGTGAACGCGCCACCAAAACTGCTCTAGATCCCCTTCTCTAACATCCACAAGCCTTAAAATCAACACCGAAAGAAACCCCAACCCTAGATCTATATGAAACATATTTAGATCTAGAAAACTGATAGAGAAGGAGAGGTAGATCTAGAGGAATCCATAAAGAACCACGAGAGAAGACTTACCTATGAAGAACTGCCTTCAACCCTCCTAGAAACCCCTTTGATATTATTCCAAAATGAGTGGGAGAGAACCTTCAACAATTTAGAACCCAAAATAAAAAGTGTTTCTCGAGTGAAAGAATAATTGGAGTGAAATAGGTTAAGCTTGAGGGAGCTTGAATTTAGAAAACCATTCTTTTAAGTGGTTGCACGATTATTCCACAAGGTTCAGAAAATCGTGTGCTAAACATTCTCATGTAACTGTCTCTAGAGGAGGGGTCTGCATGGTTACCTCACACAGTTTGGAAAACTGTGTACAGACTATGTGGAGCCTACTATCTCCCCATGCATGGTTTCCTAGAGAACCTGCACAGTTTCCCCTAAATGTGCTCAAACCATTCTCCCTTGGAATAGCCTCCAGAATTATTTAAAACCATTCCAAACACTCCCAAAATCTTCCAAACTCATCCCATGTAGTTTAGACACTTAAAAAGGAATAAAAAGGATTCATACCTCAAACTGGGGGTGATAGATAAAATCAGTTACAGAACATCATGCTTTACATTTGAATACATAAAAAAATGACTCAAATCTACAAGGGTGATCTTCACGAGCATCCTGATCTCCTTTTCAGTCCTTCACTCCAAACACACAAGTATATGTAAACAACTATAAGAAGGAGACTGTATTACTACAACCAATAAATTCTACACAGGTACCCTAGTGAAATGGTAGCTAGGATAGGGTTTGAGATATACATATCAGTAGTCTGTGACCACTGATTGTATAGCTAAATCTAGAAAATAAAATTTATCATTGAATATGGTGAATGTAAATAGATGCAATAAAAGAATAGAATAAACAACCAATAAACCGTCTATGTTCCAAAGGGATTCCTAACGGTGATACCTTCTTCGTCCTGTAGCTGGAATATAAACCTATATAAGAACCATACAAGTATATTTTTCAAGCATAAATATCATTCTACAATTTACCAATTACAATCTATTTAATGATTCATTATCTTCAAGGTTCCCATAGTTTCCCAAACCGCAATTATATCTTTGAATCGTGCTAGAATTCTAATCATTCTGAACCTTCTTTTATTTTCCCACATTCAACTCAGGATTGAATCATACCTCTCATTCATTTCATAATTCATTCATATAGTATAATAATGGTGAAGAACATGGAGTCCAACACCTAATCTCATCAGTGAAGAATATCATTTCTATTTCCCAAAAACCATTTTCATATATTTATACTATTTCTATAGAACCCCATGTCTAACACCACACATCATTGGTGAAGACCGCCATGTCTAACACCCCAAATCTCAATTGGTGTTGATCACCATGTCTAACACCTCCAATCTGTTGTATTGTAACATAGATGTAAATGTATAAGAGATGAAAAACACAAGAGGGGGTGAATTGTTTTTTTAAAAACATTGTATGAAACTCTTATGAACAAAACATAGTTTAATAGATCTTAAACTGATACAATTCACACCCAATACAAATGACCATATAAGTCATGGATCATATGGATAGGATATGATTTAATACCACAAGTAATGGAAAAACAATTGTATTTGAATTGAATAAAATGATCAACGTCCTGAAATTTAATTGATTCCACCATACAACATATAGAATCTCTTAATAAAATAAGTAATGAATGAATTTTAATTGAAACAATTACAATAGAAAAGAATACGAATAGAAAGAAGAATCAAAATGATTACCCCTCTATTCATAATTGCAATAAAAAATTAAGTGTATTAACATGATTTAATCCCAAAGAGGAGGGTACCCATTTACATTCGATAAAAGGTTTTTCTTACCACCACCCCAGTAATCCCTCAATATGAAGACCATCATGACTATATTCCTATCCCCCAAAGCCCTGGATTAAGATAGTAAGCAGAACCTATCTCTTTCAAGAAATTAAAATCCCTCGATACGATGATCGGCAACACGTCTTATTATACCCAAAATCCTTCAATCATTAACGCAATTATCAGATGTAAAATGAAGAAAAAAAAATCATTTATAGAAATAAAAGGACTTAGAACAAGGTGTTCACTTATTGTATCTTCATGGAATTCTCACAAAGAAAGAGAGAAGTCACAAAATCCCTCTCTATAACATGTAAGTTCCAAATGTTGTGTATCGGGGTTTGAATGACCTCTTATTTATAGGCCTCAGGATCCAAAAGTCATATTTCTTACAAAGGTCATATTTCACTATAACATTCAAAGGGACACAAACACCTGGCATTAAAACATTCAAAACAAACAGAATACTTGACATTATTTTGAATAGTGTATTACTAATGCAATGACATTGTTTTAGTTAAAAAATTCTAAGTAAAAACATAAGAAATTATGAATATGAGAAACATGTATGTTATATTGGATTAAAATAAGATAAAAATTCATTATATGTTTACAATTAATAATATGGTCACATTGCTTATCAAGATTACGATAAATATAGTGGTTACAATATTAAATAAAATTATTATTCTTAAAAGGGATAAGATGAATATCGTGGTTACTATTTATATCATGGTTAAGATTCATATCCTAGTTACGATCTGTGATATATAATTTTCTTACAATGCATGATTATGATACACTACTTATCCTGGTTATGATACATGATTAAAATGCAATACATAACCTGATTATGATGCTTTATTGAGATACAATACATAACCTAGTTACGATACATGATTATAATACAATACTTATCACGGTTATGATTCTTGATTACGATTCATATGGTTCTGATGCATATGATTACGGTGCATATGGACATGATGCATATGGTTACAATGCATATGGTTATGATTCATAATAAAAAACAAGTGTGGTAACAATGGAAAACAAAGTGTGTGATTAAGATTATAAAACAACATATCTATTAATTTCGTAAAACAACATACATGATAAAAAAGAAGTAATTTGTGATTTCCAAAACAAAATGATCAATGAGATAGTCAATACACATTTTTACACAACATTCTCCCTTTTTTGGAAAGAACAAAAAAAGACATATCTCCCCTTGAGTAGATTAATTCTTATGAAAGTGATGGGGAATACGACTAATTCCACCCTAGGTTACAAATACCTAGGGATTGTATTCAATTTAATTTTACTTTTGAGTTCTCCCCCTTAATAAGGTACTAATCAATTTATTCTTTTCAAAACCATAATCCCTTGTTGTGATTTTCAAAAATTATAAGGGAAAACATCCGTATCATGAAAAGGGATAGAGAAACATTATACGAAACAAGTGATATTACATAGAATGAAAAAAATTATTACAACAAGAGTTCAAAAATCATTTTCCCCCTTTTTTTCTTCCAAAATATTTAACATTGAATGCTTTATTTTATTGATGTCTTTTCTATCATCTATTAGTTTATCAAGAGAATATTTCTAAGCCTTTAGCATCACTTCTTGCTTGCAATAATCATTTATCATGTTCACCGATTCATCCCGATTGTCATAATGATTCTTGATACTATCATAAACAGTGTATGAACAATTGAAAACCCTGTTACAAGATTTGGTGTGATCAGTAACACGTTCCATGAATATCATGAAATCATCTTCAAACCATTCCATAAAAGTATTGACAGTCTATGTTCTATCATTATGAGAATTTGAATAAATTTATAGCCTGGCTTAAATCATTGGAATGAAAGGTGTCAAATTTTCTAATCTATTCAAAGTTTTTTCGATGTACTGAATTCTTTTCTATGTGATTATTCTTTCAGAATCCATATTGTCATTGTCTTTTGGGAGATCACTGAAATTTGATTCAGTACCAATCAATTGAGAATGTAAATTCCCATTCTTATTGGATACATCCTCTTATTATTCTTTATCTAAATTCATAATTACTGTCTTGTAAGAAACATTTTTAGATTTTTTCTTGGAGGGTTGAGGATCATGATATGAAAAAGTAAATGATGGAACTTCTAAGGATTCTACGATATAAATTCCATTGTTTGTATCTCCTCTATCTTCTAGTTTTATTTCTTCTTGACCATGTTCTTATTCTCCTTTTCCATCTTCCCCTTGTAATTTTTATTCTTCTTCTTAATATTCTTGAATAATTGAATTTGAAACTAATTATTTAGAAGATTTTTTTCTTTTCATTTCTTTTCTTGATCTTATTGAGTCTGAACAGGTGGATCCCTTATTACAATATTGGTTTTTCATTCTCATCTATCTTGAGAAGACTATCAAATGTAAATCACTTGAGCCTTTTTCTCCTTCATTCTCTTATTTCTTTCTTTCTCATTCATTGTTTCTTCTGATATTATTTTCAGAGACAGTGCTTCAATATGATTAAATCCAAACTAAGTATCAACTTCTTTCCTTTCTTCCTTTTTTTCCTCCACTCTATGTAATCCTCATGGGATACATCCTTTTGTTTATTTGTGTCTTTTTTAGTGGTAGTCTTAACTAACTTTTTTTCTTGACGTTTTCTTTGATGTCATAGAAGGGTTTTCAATTCCTTCATCTAAACCTTGTCTCCGTCATCTTTGGGATATTTCTCAATCTTTTTTAATATAGGATTGAATTACAACTTGATCCTCATGTTGTCCTTACAAATTAAGGGTTATTTTAAGGATTTTAGATCTGACATGATTGAAATATTACAGAAGCTCAAAAATTCATTTAAAAACTTACCGTTAATAGTGAGATACATAACTAGCTATTATTATATAAAACCGGATTTTAGCTTCTTAATTATCAATGAGATAAATCCCATTAGATTGAACTTCCTTGTATTCATTAAATAATCAATCACATATACATCAGAAGCGTTTGAAGATTCATTGTAGCCCTTTCTCAGTAATAAGAAAATATTCATCCAGAGGTATCTAAATCTATTATCTCTTGATAAATGACTTACATTTCTCTTTTCCCCCTGTATCTCAAAAAGTGATTCTTTATCTTTACTCTTATAAAACACCCCATCAAATTCCAGTAATTTTGGGAAAAAGCGCATCATCCTCAGATGGAACACTTAGGAACGTAGTAGCCTATTTTAGGGATGTTTTATACTTATTATCATACATAATTTAAGGAATATTAAGACTCTTTTGAATCTCCATTGTTTCATAAAATTGTAACACCTCATAATGATACACAAAATCTTGGTCTGAATCAGGTCTTTTAAGACAAATGGATTTCCACCCTTGGAAATTAATAATTCCTTTCAAAGATGAATAAAAAATGTAGTAAAATTATTTATTGACTAAGGATTCACCTAGAATGGTCCTGGAAGAGAAATATTTTTGATACATTTCCATTGGAGATGATGTTGTTCACTCAGACATAAAAGAATAACATGAACCCTGAAGATTTTCACGGTTATAAAAGCTGAGTAGATCTCTAATTACAAACCACTATAGGTATTTATAGAACATTAGAACTTAGGATAAAATTATAGGATTTTGGTGTGGGATAGTTTTTGATGGGTTCTTTAAAAAATAAATTGACAATTAGGATTAGATCCAAAATATCCAATGGCCGAGAATGATTTCACACTCTTGAGGTTTTCCTTAATATAAAATCATATTCATAATAAATGTGATTAGCATTTGAAAGAATGAATTGAAAAAAAAATATTTTAAATACTATGAAAAAAATAAGGTCTTAGATGTTTTACCTCTTAGAGTATGAGTATAGATGTATTGGTTTCAGCATATTGTTCTTATGAGAATAATACAAACAATAATGTAAAACCAATAAGAATTCTAAAACACATAAAATCAAATATGTTTATACCGAAAATCTAATTCCAATAGAATAATCCAATACTGATAATCTAGTACTGATGGTATAATCCAATATAGATAATCTATTACAGATGCCATGAAACCTGAAATTGATAAAGGTGATACTGACTAAAATGTGAAACTGATATAAGTGAAATTTATATACATATAAAACCGATAAAAATAAAACTAATACCGTTTTAAGTGAAACAACGAAAAAATAAAAAAATAGATAAATATAAAAATAATACCTTCAAAACCGATACATAAAAAACTGATACATGAAAAAACGATACATGTAATACAAATACATGAAAAACCGATACATGTCATAATGTATTACAGATAAGGGTAATAATGATAAACGTAATAAATAATAAGTTAAACCATTAAAATGTATAACTAATAAGTGTAAATCTAAAGATTGGAATGTATACTCCCCCTTTGAAAAAGAGTTAGTTAATGTGAAGAGATGATTTTAATAAGAAATAGATGTGAATTATTATATTACAGTGACCATTCCTAGATTCTATTTAATGTATTGAAAATTATAAGAAGATAATGGTTTTGTGAAAATATTAGCAAGTTGTTATTGAATTCTGATGAATTGTAAAATAATATCACCTTTTTTGTGTGATCCCTATGAATGTAATTCCAAATTTCTATCTATTTTTCAAGTGAGTGAAGTGAAGTATTTTTATTAAGAGTAATGGAAATAGTATTATCACATAGTATTTGAGTTTGGAAAAATCTCATGCCATAGTCATTGAGTGTGTGTTTCATCCACAACTCTTGAGCACAAAAACTTCTAGATGTTACATATTAATCATCACTAGTGGAATGTGATACTGAGTTTTTCTTATTTCATGAACAAAAAACTAATAAATCTCTTACGAAATTTCATGTAAGGGATGCACTTTTTCTATCAATTCTACAACCACCAATGTTAGCATCGGGAAATAATTTCAAAAAAATATCATTTCTAGATTAATAAAATAGTCCAAAATCCATATTTCCCATTAGGTATCTAAAAATACATTTCATTGCTCCTAAATTGGATTCTATTGGATTAGATTGATATCTTGCACATAGTCATACTAAAAACATTAATTCCGGATGAATAGCTATTAAGTATAACAATCTTCCTTTTATACCTCTAAAAGATGTTTGATCCCCTGGTTTCCTGGCTACATCAAGATAAAGTTGATTTGAGGTACCGATTCACGTACATATACTTTTAGTGTTGTTATATCCATACTTTTAAAGTAAATATTTGATATGTTAATGTTTGGATATATAGGTTCCTTCTGGTTTTTGTGAGATTTTATATCCTAAAAATAATGTTAACACACCCATCATACTCATTTAAAACTCATATTTCATTATATTTGCAAAGGAATAAGTTTCAGATTACTGAGTTGATCTAAATATAATGTCATCAACATATATTTCAACAATAAAATTGTTTTTGTTTTCATTTTTTACAAAAACAGTTAGGTCAGTAGTGTCGTTTGCATAATTTTTTTGTAAAAGAAATCATTAAAGTCTATCATACCAAGATCTATGGGTTTTCTATTTCCATACATTGCTTTAGAAAGTTTAAAAATATGATCAGGATGTTTTGGATCTTCCAAACTATGGGTTGTTCAAAAAAACTTCTTCATGTAAAAAACCATTGAGAAATCTGCATTTTTCTTCAATTTGAAAATGTTTGAAATTAAAGAATGCTGCAATGGCTAATATAATTCGAATATATTAAAGTCTATCTATGAGAGTATAGGTTTCATTATATTATATTCCCTCTTGTTGATTATAGTATTTGGAAAAAATTATTTACTTATTTCTTAAAATGACTCATTTTTCACCACATTTGATTCTAAAAACCCATTTTACACTAATTACAATTGATTCAACTGGAATTTAATCCATGTTCATGAATTGATTCCTTTTAAATTCATTTAGTTAATATTTCTTTGCTTCAATCAAATATTTATCACCTAAGCCTCAATCTAAGCTTTATGTTCAAATTGAGATAGAAAATCATGATGTTCTATTTCATTTATCAAGTAATTTCTTATCATTATGGGTTTATTTACATCACCGATGATATTATCTTTGGGATCATTCTTATGAAATAATTTATTTGGGTTATCTAGAACCTGTTCATCAACATAAGATAAAATTTCTCCTCGGGTAAATGTTTCATAAATATTTTCTTGAGTGTTTCCCTTTTAAGAAGAGTTTTCAATAAAGGGTTGATTGTTATTTTTTAGAAACCATATATTGATATAGTTTGGGTTTTTATAAAACAAAGGGGTCAGTTTCATCAAATATAACATTCACTGTTTACTCAACAGTACAAGAGTTTTTGTTAAAAACTCTATAAGTCATAGAAGCAATGGAATAACCTATAAATAATTCTTCATCAGATATGGGTGATAATTTATATAGATTATCTATTGTATTCAATATGAAAACTTTGAATCCAAATACTATAAGGTAAGAAGCATTAGGTATTTGTCCAGTCCACAATTCATAACATGTTTTATTAATAAAAGGTCTAGATAAATCTTGATTTGTAGTATAACATACATTACTAATAGCTTCTCCATATAAATGATTAACAATTGAGTATTCACTGAAAATAATTTTTGTCATTTGGAAAGTAATATGATTTCTACTATCAAAAACACCATTTATCCGAGGAGTTATTGGAGTTGAAACATTTTGAGTAATACCTTTCTTACTATAAAAAATTTTCAAAATCCGATTTTTGAAATTCACCCCCATGATCACTCCGAATAGTTATCATTAGTAGGTTTTTGTCATTTTTAACTTGGTCTCTAAATGTTTTTAAATATTAAAAGGCATTAAATTTATTTTCTATAAAATAGAACCATATAAATCTAGTGTAGTCCTCAACAAAAACAATACATAGTACTTTCCTCCAATGCTTCTAGTTTCAGTAGGACCAAAAAGGTCTGTGTGCACTAAATGTAATGCATCAGAAGTTGACACTTCATTGATTGATTTAAAGCTAGTTCTATGTTTCATTCTATATTGATTAGGGTCACAAAAATTTCAATAATCATTCTTATGATCTGATAAATCGTTAAAATTTATTTTCATTGAGTGTATACAAAGGTTCCTAAGGTTAGAATGTCCTAACATACTATTTCATAACCATTATTAGTCTTCCATTTCACTTATGAAAGGTAATTCTTAGATCCTATGGTCTTCAAAGTTGATTGTGTAAACATTGTCCTGCTTATGGGCAGAGATAATGAATTCATCCACGTAATTGAGAACTAAACATTTATCATTCTTAAAATTCACAAAGTAACCTTAATCACGTAATTGTCTTATGTTTATAAGGTTTTTCTTATGACCTTTGAAAATCAAAACATTTCAAATTAAAACCCTTTCAAAAAGAACATTATTACTTATACCAATGATCTTTCCTTGAGAATTATCTCCGAAGGTAACTCTTCCACATTTCATCTCAATAATATTTTGAATGAAATATTTATATCTAGAAAAATTTTAATAAAAAAAATTCCCATTTACAAAATGTTCTTATTTTCGGTACACTTTTTGTTTTCCGGAAAAATAATAAAAACTTAATTTTTTCGGAACCCAATCCTATTTGGATCCATAAATGTTAAACAAAGAAACATTAGGATTCAAAATTTGTTTTTCAAAATGTGCATTATGAAATAAAAAAATTGATATTTGTTAATAAAAAAACTTCATTCTCAATGCCCACCACATTGACATTTAGTTCATTATGGGGAAGTTTGGGGAACAAAATAATAATGACTAAAAATCATTTTTGAATAAGTCTAAAAAATTCCATAACTATTACATAGAGGAAGAATTTGAGAATACTTTTTTTAAATTATTTCCATCCAGTAGTGATGTTTGATGAAATTTTCTTAAGATAAAAAAATTCATAATTTTTTTCTAATGACTAAATTATCATTCCCACAAGAAATTGTTTTAGATTTGTTTTTAGTTTCAAAAACATTTTTCTTTTAAACATGTTTTTCAAATTCCATAAAATGTTTATCCTTCCCAGAATTTTCCTCCATATGGTTTTTTGAAAAAAATAAAAAATAAAGAGTTTTATCATAAATATATATTGAAAGATATGATACTTTTTTGTCATAATAGATATTCTAGAATTTTCAATTTCAATATTTTTCTTGAGTTTAGAATTCGTATTCCCAAGTAATTTCTCATATTTTGATACTTATTCAAAAAATGTAAATTGTCTTCTAATGAGGAAGATTCTTCATCCAATGTGTAAGAATATTCCTCATCCGGATAATTTTCATTTAATGATACATTTGTAAGAGATTCTACATTGTGTAACGTAGCTTAAATATAATGATTTTCAATAGGTAGTCTGGCTATGTGTCCTATATTATTCTAACCAGAAGATTAATATTTAGAAGATTCGTTTGATGAATCACCACACATTTCACTCCATGTATCATTTTAATTCAATACATTCTTTGTCTTAGACTTTTAATACTTTTTCTTGTTTCTTTCAAAATGTCTCTCTTTCATATTTTTTCTTTTGACCAAAGGACAGTCTCGTCTAATATGACGTTCTCTTTTACATTCATAAAATGTTACCTATGAGCCTTTCTTTTCTTTCCTATATTTATTTTTGAATATGTATTGAATGTATTTCTTTTCAACAATATTGTTCATCCTTTGAGAAATATTGGATAATTCATTATCTGAATGATCACATTCACTATATTCTGATATAACAACAAATTGCTTATATTTGGATCGTGTTATCCTTTCTGATGTCTTGGATTTAGATGTAGTAGTAAAAGATACACTTCCATTACAATTATTCTTATTATTTAAATATTAATCTCTTTTATTTCTTGTATAATGTCTTAAGAAAGTTCCAAATAATTCATCAATAGTGATTTGAGTAAATCTCATGTTGTAAAAAATAGGTATCCTTTTTTATTCCCACTCATTGGGAATTATATCGATTATCATGTCCACATGAACTACATCATCGGGACCCTTTTCTCCCATAGATATAACATTGTTGACATTTTTCATGAATATTTGTTGTATCTTGCATAAAAGTTCTTCATAGAGAAAAACAAAACCATGATATTTAGCTCGGAGCATGGATCCTCTTATTTCTATAACATTGGATGTACCAAAATTTGTGACTACCAATTTATTTCAAATATAATTATCTGCTTCCAGTAATGATATCAAACCATATATATTCCTAGTCATAGAACAAAAAAATTATTTCATACCTTTTAATTTAGTTGATATTCCAATTTTTCTTGGTTGGTTATGGTTTTGACTTTGTTTTCAGGGATTTTGTAGTCTCTAGTAACCATGAAAATGTTTTCCACTCCAGTGTTAATGAAAAAAATTTTCCTTCAATCTCTCCAGTACACATGATCATTCATATCAAAAATTGGTGGTCTAGTTAGTTTTATATTGTCAATTGATAAATTTTCATTCCTACCATCTTATAAAAACATTACTATTTAACTTCACATGTTAGTGTAGTATGTATAAAAAATAATTTTAATAGGAATAAAATTGTATTATAAAATTAATTAAAGCAATTAAATAAATCAGTGGAAACATCCTCTGATACCAATTGTTGTATCGTAATATATATGTAAATGTATATAATATGGAACAATACAAGAGCGGATGGGATGAATTTAATGATTAAAAATATTCTAATTAAACTCTTAATAAAGGATAGAGTTTAAGAGCTCTTAAACTAATAAAATTCAAAACCAATACAAATGACCATATATGACTCGGATCTGATGGATATGATATGATGTAACACCACAAGTAATTAAAATACTATTGTTTTTGAATTGAATACAATGATCAGAGTACTGGAAATTTAATTGATTCTACCATACGACATATAGTATCTCCTATTAAAATTTGTAATTAATGAATCATAATTGAAATGATTTCAATAGAAAATAAAATTAATAGAAAGAAGAAATAAAATTCTTTCATTTCTATTAAAAATGGCAGCAGAAAAGGTAAGGTATTATAATTGTTTTATCAAAAATATTAGGGTATCCTTTGACTTAGGATAAATGCTCTGTCTTACCACCACCCTAGCAATCTGTCAATACAAAGATTGGCACAACTATCTTCCTATCCATGGAATCCCTCGATTAAAAAGTTATTCAACACCTCTATATTTCAAAGAATTAAAATCCCTTGATACAATTATCGATAACAGATTTTCTTATCCCTAGAGGACCTCGATCACTATCACAATGATTGGACACAAAAAGTAGAAACAAAGCACTTATATAAATACAAGAACCTGGAACAAGCCATTCACTTCTTGTATCTTCAAGGTATTTTCACGAAGCAAGAGAGAAGTCATAGAGTCTCTCTCTAGAACTTGTAAGATACAAAAGATGTTTATTCTTGTTCGAATGACCGCCTATATATAAGGCTCAGGTTCCAATGGTCATATTTCTACTAATGGTCATATTTCTCTTAAACAATCAGAGGGACTTGGACACCTAGCATTACAACTTTTAAAACTAATAGAATACATGAAATTGTTTTTATTAGTGTGTTACTAATTCAAAGACATCATTTTTGTTAGAAAATATTAAGTAGAAAAGTATGAAACAATGAGTATGAAAAAAATGTCTGCGATATTGCAGTAAAATAAGATTAAGTTGGATTACATGAGTATGATTAACAATATGGTCACAATGCTTTTCAATATTATGATTCATATAGTCGTTACAATATAATACACTGTTAATATTCTTAACATGGAAAAGATGCATATCATGGTCACGATTTATATTTTGGTTACAATTCATATCTTGGTTATGTTGTGTGATATATAAATTGGTTTTGTTGAATGATTATAATACACTACTTATCCTGGTTATGATACGTGGTTAGAATGAAATAGTTAACCATGTTACGATCCATGATTATGGTACTATACATAACCTAGTCACAATACATGATCACTATACAATATATATCATAGTTAAAATTCATTGTTACAATTCACATGGTTATTATGCATATGATTACGATACATATGGTTATTATGCATATGGCTATAATGCGTATGGTTACGATGCAAATCAATAGCATGTGTGGATATGATGAAAAACAATTTATGTGATTATGATTATAATAGAACATATCTATTTAGGTTGTAAAACAACATATATAATAAATAAGAAGTAATTATTGATTTACAAAACAAAACGATCATTGAGATAGTCATGATCCAAGAATACCTAAGCACTTAGATAACTGTTGAGGAGGAACTCTATGTACAAATCACACCTTCTCCATTTGTATATAACACCATGTCTATAACCCAAATTATTAATTATTTACAATATTTGATAACTATTGGGAAGGAATTCCATATCCAAGTCCCAAAATAACTATGGGTATATAACTCGATGTCTAGAACCCAGTTCTCATTCACTAATTAATCAAAAAGTTAATTAATCCAAGACAAATAATTAATTCCTAGAGAATTATCCACATTCATTCTCTTAATAATGTAACAACTAGTGAAACACATCAAATAATTTAGTTAACCAATAATTTACTATGTACACACACCTATTAATTAATTATTTAATTAATTAATCAATAAACGTGAATCTCATTTTATAAATAATTATCTACAATTAGTTAACCAAACCAAATCAAAACTCAACATAATTAATCTCAAATTAATTATCATAATATAATATCAACGAATATAATTAACCCATTACTAATTATCTCAGTATATCCAATTAAACATCTCATAATCAATCCCTCAATTAATTATCTATATTAAAAACCCAAGCACATAATTAATTTACAATTAATTATCTCATTATAAATCTCATTTTCCCGTAATTCATTTCCAAAATAAATTATCCAAATCAATATTGAAAAATAACATCATTAATCCACCATTAATTTTCTTCAACTAGCCAAAAAACAAATGACCATTAATCCCTCGATTAATCATCTCAATTAGCCAATTAAATATCTCATAAATTGTTGCTTTAATTAATTGTCTAAATTGAAATATCTAAGCACACATTTTTATAAAAATTTATTATCTCAACATATAATCAATCCCCTTGATTAATTGTCTAAATTAAAATTTCATGTTGACCATGTAAATGTATGCATCATGTTGTGAATAAAATCATAAATCTATGAAATAGTTATGAGAATATTAAAATTAATTAAAGGAGTATCATAAATATTATTAATTATTGTTTGCTTTACCACTATCACACCTCATTACATTCATTTCTACATAACCTAAATAATTTTTAAAAAAATTACTACAATAAATCAAAAATTAATGTTTTTATTACATCTTCAAAAATAACTTAGAAATATATCTCAAAATATCTCTGTAACTATTGATATTAATTACATAAAACTTATTCCAATAGAATCATATCGAAAAAAAATTAAATAATATATATTCCATATTATTATAATTTTACAATTGAGACTTATAATCATATAAGGATATATGTAATTAATGAACTTCATGGAATGGACAATATTAATCTAAAACATGGATTGATTTCATTAAAATTTAATTGTAATTAGTAATGATTTATCTTTATCATATATGATTCCCATGAAAAAAATTATTTATAATGTATGAAGTGAAATTGTAAAATTTTAAGTCCTCTTATAAAAATTAAAAATATCTTCCATGTTCCTGATCCCTAGTAAATATCAAATCATAATATAGTTTCATCTATCTTGAAAATTCCTTATATTTATGGTTTCCCATGGAACAACTTTATTAAATATCATTAAATATATATTTTTATGTTTAAAATACTCTTAAATAAAATTATTATTTATTTGAGAAATATTCTTATCATCATAAAAAAATTCTATTGTTTTATACCTGCCCCAAAATCTCACCCTAAAGTGTACTTCATGTTCTATAAAAAATAATGACATCTTATTCCAAATATAATCCTTTTTTAATGATAAGACTATATTTTTAGGAATATAGAATTCTCAAATGTGTTTTTCTATGTATATTCAATCTCATTGAGTTGTAATAGTAATATCTTCCAAGCTACATATTCATTCCAATTAGCTTATATAACAAGATAGTAAAACATCTATTTTTGGTAGATCAATAGATTTTCTAGTACCCAATGATGGATTTTGTATTCAAAATCACTAGATACCATACTTGTTATACACATAACACTATATATTGCATTATTATATAATTATGATGGAAGCATTGTGGAGTATACATTACCCTTTGGGGTACTTGATGATGTGTTTAAGGAACAGGTTGTTGCATTGACCATTATATATAATTAATTATATCATATTTATTTCCATTATAGTTATTTTTATACTTTAATGAAACCCTAATGTTGTTTACAAAAATTGATGAAAATATTATGTCTTTTATTAAGAATTTAAATATTAAATAATTCATTGGACGTTTTTAACAGATTATAAATTATTTATATATCTTAATGTTATTCTCATAATATGGTTGATACCTTTGATGGTGGGAGTCCAATGGTATCTATTTAGTGATCACCCGTAACCATATATAATCAGGGTTTATTTTTAAAACATTTAAGAACAAATATTTTAATTTAACAATAAAAACTGGTGTTATATAAATATTTCTATACAATTATTCAAAAAATTACATAGTAGGACATTGTCTCATAGATTTAATGTTTTTTGGAACATTTTAATTATTTCTATGTCCATAATAATAAGAGTACCAATGACAAAATCATGATGTATAAGAAAGTTCCTTATTTGTTTAGAAAATATCCATTTTATAAAATTATAAAATTGGATATTTTATTATAGACTTTGTTCATGTATTATAAAGGTTACTTCTATGGTGAAATATAATACATTCATCTAGGAAATCATTGTATCTTATGATGGATTCATAATATGCAACATGTTTGTAATGACCAAAAAATGTATAAATAATTTTTTTTAATGAATAAACGGCATAGCATATAATCTATTTTTAGAAAACACATGCACTACTTTGGTCATTTTTTGATAGTTATGGTCTATTGTATATAAAATAACATAATGAATCATGACAATTTATATTATATCCATTATAATGTGACCATTATGATTAGTATATTATAGGTTAGGATAATTTCCAATTAGATCATACAAAAAAGAGAGATAGCCTCAACATGATTTATTGTACACTATGAAGACAATTTTTCACATCCTCTAAGGGAGATATCATCAGGGGGAATTTTTCTTAATCAATAGTTATTTTTGATACAATAACTAAATCATGAATCAATCTGTTGATGGGATAAGTTCATGCTCATCAAGGTCATGGCACAAACCATGTTTGTCAAACCAACCCATGAACCTCCAACCACCACACACATCACCCTTAGATAATTTACTGGTGTAATAAAAGGATATGTATATAGATCAAAAAGAATAAATTTTAATATTTAGTTTTTTTTTTAAAAATGAATTTATTTATCAATTTTTAATATCACTGTTTAATTTATTAAATAATGAGTTAGATAAAATTAAATTTTGATATGATGAATCACAAATTGTATTTTTGGGAAATATATATCTTCACCCAAGAATCTTTTTTTATGATTTTATTAAATTTTGAAATAAATGATATTTTAATAGAAAATTAATATTTAATAATATTTATTATACATAAATGATAAAATAATTGTTCACGGTCAAATGTAATTTTTATTAGTTCCCTAAAATAATTACAGTCAAAACCTAGTATTTTTTTGATAAATATACATTTATTATTTATAAGAATAAATTGTAATAATTATAAAATTATTTTTAAAAATTATTATTAATTATAAATTAACCATTTCAATGTTATTAAATGATAAATTTTTAAAAATATTCTGATCCATTCAAATGGTTGAATAAAATTTAAATATGGAAAAATTATACAATAAGAATTTTAAATATATATACCTTAAAAAGTTATTTGTTAAATTTAATAAATTATATCAACAACCTAAATTATATATCCCCAATAAAATTATGTGTTCTGGATGTAATTTAATTAATTTTATTAACCCACAACGAATCCTTTAGAACCTATATTCTATTTTATTATTTTAATATAATTTCATTATAAACATGACTCACATACACATAATGAATTTCATATTTTAATGTGTTATGTTGTTATCATTATATATTAATTTACACAATTCTTATTAGGTGGAAACTACTGTAGAAAATTTATTTATGGATTTGGTTTTTGATTAATTTAACATATAGATTCCAATACTTATGTTTGGAAATTAATAAAGATTTCTTCTCTCTTTTTCTTTATAAACCCACACATACTCACATTCCTTTTCACTAATTAGTCATTTCTCACGAATTCACTCTTCAATTACCTCTATATATCCCCAAAACATTCCCTCATGCTCTTCAGAAACTCATACTGTGATTTTAGAAGTCCCTCTAATGTTAATGGATCTTCTCTATCTCCTCTTTATTCAAAAACCTATTTTATTTCATGCATTTTTATTTCAAATTATTCAGGTTGGGATATGTTTTTACACATCCAATTTATTATCCTTATGAATACTATGTAATTATAGACCCCTTTATCTCTAATTCATCGATTTTATAAACATTTCCGTAATCCTATTATGCTATTGAAATTATCCTACAATTTTCCAAGCCAAAAAAATATGTAGTGGATACCAAAATTCATTTCCCCTAATGGGAATTCACCAAGTTTTACTAGAACTTAATTTAATGCACATTTACATGTACTTATCTTTCCCCAATTAATTATGGTATTAAATTTTATTAAATAAATTTTAATATTTTTGGATCTATGCGGAACAATTGCGTTTGTACACGATCTGAAAGTGACATGTGAACCACGAATCATATATCCGTCCACAAAAGAATGTAATGTTTTTATATCATGAGATTCCATGTATAGTGTATGTGAAATTAACCCAAGATAATATTTTTATGTTGTCTTTGTGTTTATTGTGATATCATGTTTTATTTTTCTTCCATATTCAAATTTTTTCCTTTATGTTATCTTATATATATAATACCCAATTGAAAACTATTTTTATTATCTCCCCTATTATTTTACCTTTATATGCATCTTAACTTACATGTAGTGTTTTTACATATTTCAATATTTGTTTATTCCCTTACTAGGATTTATATCACACCTCATTCTTATTAACATGCCCATGTTACCCCTTGAAGATTTAGAAGACCCATGCAATATAATTTCATTTTATGGTATTTTCTAATAATGATGTTGTATTATTTTATCAATTTTTTTTTATATACCAAATTACCAAAATAATATATGATTTATTATCTTATATAGTTTTATTAATTTTATCATTATTTAATAAATCAGGAAATTATTATATAAAAAATACGAGGTTTCATTGTTGGTATCACAGGTGGGTCTTGTAATTTATGAGAAATAGGATTAGTAATGATATCAAAATCATATGGGGTAATTATAAATGGAGGAAACCATCCCTATATTTTGGTAAAGTATATATTAAATGGTTTCCAAGAAAATACATCCCTTTTCTTGTGGTCATAGAACAATTATCCCTAGGGTCAATAACAGCAAAATGGGAACTTCGATGTAAAATTGATGATCACCAAGTTCATAAAAAAGGTTCTAGAAACACACCTAGTTTGAAAATCTAGGGGGATTAGATTTTTTAAATTAAAATTCCCTTTTATGAATAATTATGATGGTACAAAATGAACATATGATTTTATGTTAGAAAATTGATCATGGATAACATTTGTTAGAGCCTAGAAATTCATTATTTAAGGAAAATATGTCATTGATGACTTATCCCTTTAATTTTAATTTTTTTCCTAGTTAGGTAATAAATAACATTTGAATAACCATCCATAAGTTTTAATTTACTTTTATTCAATGGCTGGAAATATGAGGAACTGATTTGACAACCACTGTGAGGGGAAATATGATGACTTTCCAAATTAGATGCCCAACACAATGGTCATAGGAGGAATGAACTTTATGAATATAATTTCACAAATATATAATGTTTTTAATCAAAAATTGAACTATGAATAAATGTATGAAACCCACCAATAAAGATCATGTTGTAATTGATATCTTTATGTTAAAAATTAATCTGAAATTTAATGGGACTTATGATCCATTAATTATAAAATAATAGATTAAATAAATGGGAATGATATTTATAAACCTTCAACGATCTAAGATATAAATGGTTATGTTGTTTTTTTCATATGGATGGAGTTTTTCATATGTAATTGAAATTGGTAAAAATTAAAAATCCTAAGGAGGACATCAAAGCGATAGAGCATATGGAATTCTTGAGAATGTTTTTTGATAAATATTTTCCTCACACTCCAATATAAAATGGATAAGTATTTTCTTAATATCTATAAAAAATTACTAAGAATAGATCAATAAATATGATTAAAACATTACTGGACATTCAAACTACACCTTTTAATTTTTAATCAACCTCAGAAGTAATGTTAATCATTTATTTGGTGGGATAATTCTGATACTATGAAACGATTTTGAAATTTTAGAATTTGATAACTGCGAGGAAATTGTCTTATGGTCCCTCAATGTCAAAATGGAGATCATTGAATAATATGGTTACCAATAATTAGGATATAAGAAAGAGATAATGGTTTTTAATCCTCATTGTATTATAGATAAATCACCTTGGCGAATGACGGGTCAACATTACACTTTTCAAATGTTATAGATGAATAATTCTGAAAATTTCATTAGGGGGAAAGGAAATACTTTAGGTGCAGTATGGAAGGGTACCCATATATAGATTCATGAAAGGATAAACACACTAATGTGGTGGAATAATTTAATACTATAATCAACACTTAATATGCCATCCAACGATTCAGCTATATGGAATAAGGTCTCTATGATAATTAATTCCTTAAGTTGAGGGTTTTCATTGATAACTAAAAACAACATCATCCATGGCCTAGAGTGAAAAGGTGAGTGTATTCCATAAAAACTATTAAGGATGATATTGATAATAATATTATGATAATAACCGTAGTCATTAATTCAAGGACAGTGAATGTACTTCTTGATTCTAGTTCAACAAATAATTTAAAGTCATCCAAATTTTTTAGAACAATTCAAACACCACAAAAAACATGCATTTATTATAATTAGTGGAAATATATAATGGGGAATTTATTACATCCCATGTATATAGCTCCTCCTCTATCAAGATGTTTTGACTGAATTTCCAAGAAAACCTTGTGATGCACCCTTTAGTGAAACTCAATGAAATTATGTGTATGGATTGGATTTTATTATATAGATTCCAAATAAAATACAGAGAGATGGAAATGACCATCCATAATGAAAATCACCATCTGATTCCAAAAAAGTTTGAGGAGGATGAATTTTCATTTTTTCCATCATTGTAAGCATTGATATTGTTTACTCTAGAGAAATTGTATCATTCTGAAATGACAGAGATTAAAGAAAATATTTTCTTTGATGAAATTAACATTGTAATAATTTTCACTGATGTGTTTCCAAAAAAATCATTATCTTCCTTCTAGTCATGAGGTTGAGTTCTAAATCAGTCAATTACATAGATATAATCCAACTTCTAAGACTCCATATATAATTTACATTACTAATATTGAGGATCTGATGAAGGAATTAAAAGAAAATCCATATAAAGGGTTTATATTCCCATATGATTAACCATGGGGTGAACTAATTATTTTTTTCAATATGAAGGGTGATACAATTCTACTTTTTACTTAATATTCCGACCCCAAAAATATAATGATAAATAAAAAGAATCATATTCCCCATAATGATGAAGATTTCGATCAGCTAAATAGAGGCCAGTACTTATCTAAGGTGTATCATTGGTCAGGATATTATCTAGTAATGCCTATAAGAATACTATCCACAATATTTGATTTTGTATAAGGTATTGGCGCAACGAGTTCATAGTGATGCCATTGAGAATCAAAATTCCGCATGAATTATTCATGGGAAAATGAATAGAGTCATTATGAATTATCCTAACAAATTCATGGTACCATAAATAGATTATATTAATATATTATCTAAAATAAATGATGAAAATGAAATAAATTTAAATAATTTATTAATGACCACGTAGAAGAAATAAATATATGAGTTGAGCATGAAACTTGAGTTTTTTGGCATGTGTAACCTTATTGGAAATTTTATTAAAAAAATGGGATATATATTATTCCCTAAAAAATATATGAAATTGATGGATTTACTATACAGTAATATATTATGTAATTTTTTAATTTCTATTAATTATATAAATTGTTGTGTTTATCTTCTCATTGATTCATTGGAATGAAGATATCTTTGTAGAAAAGATTGACATATATAAAAATGATGAAAATCCTAATGTAAATATTATCAGAAAAGTATCACAATATGCACTAATGGAGGAGGTCGGAGCTAATAAAAGTTCATTATTGTTGTATCCATTACTATCCTAGTAATGAAAACAATGTAACTAGTTCATTAAGTATAAATTATCCTAAAACCCAATCCATGATGTGTATTACAGGGGATATAATATTCTTTTTTATAAAATGAATTGAGATGGGAAAAATAAAAATATCTTAATCATTAAAATTTCAAATAAATTATCAACCATCAATTCATGATAGGGGCTTGGAGGCCCAAAAAATGATGAGATAATATGGAAGAATATATTGAATAACCAAGATTCTGTATTAATTGATTATGGAGATATATGATTTTGAACCTCGATATGTTTCCCATTAAAACTATAATTGATAAGGGAACTTCTAGATGATGCATGTAGAAGATCCTTCTCTATTAATCCAGGAAGCACTAATATGTATAGGGATGTAAAGAAAAACTTTTCTATGGATAATATGAAGAGGGATATGGCTGTGATTTTATCTCAATTCTTAGTATTCTAGCTAGTCATGTAAAAAATGAATTAATTATAAGGTCATGATTATACTATTTCCCATACTAGTATAGAAATGGGAATACATAACCATTGATTTTGTGGTAGAATACCCCATGACACCTATAGGAAATAATTATATATTGGATGCAGTCAATTACCATACAAAGTCATCGCATTTCATTTATATTAAGGAATTTTTATCTCTTAACAAATTCACAATGATATACAAATTGGAAGTTGTAAGACAACATGAATTTTCAGTCTCTAGTTTTACTGATCAATATCTAAGGCACACATTAGGGTTTTGGAAAAGCTTTTAGTAAGTGTTGGACATAGAACTAAGAATCAAACATTTCATATCATCCTCATAATGATATTTATTCAGAAGGGACAATTAAAACTATAATGGATTATTTGAGTTCATGATCAATGGAATTATAAGGATGACAGGATGAACACATTAACACAGTGGAGTTCTCAAATAAAAATAGTTTCCATTATAGAATATAAATGGAACATTTGGGGGTTCGACATCAGAAGATGTGTTAGACTCCAACATGATGGGATGGAGTTAGAGAGCGTGACGGATGAGACCCGATCTTATCAAAGAGATTATATAAATGGTTGAAATCATTAGGTTTTATACAAAATGTGCAAATGTCAGTAAAATATTAATATATAAAAGTATAGTCCAAACATATAGTTTTAGGTTAAATATAAATTGGTTCTTCATATATAATCATAAAATAAAATCCTGAGGTTTGGGAAAAAGGGATATCATAGTATGAGATACATCTTATAATTTTAAATCCTTGATCTCATCAAAGTGGTGGCCTATGGACTAGAACTCCCACCAAGCCAATCTTCATAACATTATGGGTTTAATGTATCCCCCTTGATTAATTGCATAAAAGAAAATCATGCTTACTAAATCAAGATGTGGTACATTTAGATAATTATCAATCATGTGAGGAGTTATTATTGAAGGTAATAGATCATAGAGGCAAGGTTCTATGTAATTAGACAACTCACATAATCAATGTGATGTGGAGGAACAACAAGTACAAGGAATAATCAATGTAACCAAAAGAGATGATGAAAGAGAAATACCCTCGCCTATTTTATTTAATAAAATGAAAATTTTGAGGGTGAAATTTTTGAAATGGGAATTATTTAACCTAAAATTTTATAAATTAAATTCCATTTTTTGATGTATTAAATTATTATCATGTAATCTATTTATAGAAAATTCCTGAATTACATTAGTAATATTAGAAAATTATATTCTTTTGGATTTAAAATCCAATTAAATTCATAATCCATGATATTATAGGTATTGTATAGTGACCATTAAGAATAGTATATTATGGTTTAAATGAAGGTCTAACTAAATCATCCATATAATCGATGGACTTGACCAATAGGATCATAACCTATGAAGCAAATTTATCAAAGCTTCTGGGATAAATAACATCAATGAGCATTTCCCTTGTTTGTAACCAACATGAAATTCAACAACTAATTCATCAAGTGAACCATTTATGGGATAATTTCAAAATCATGAGGACCATGTGCTAGACCTAGCTTATTGAACCAACCCATGAAAATATCACCATTACACACCTTGAACATATGGAATTCGTTAATATAATAAAATGAAATGTATTTAAACCCTAATAGTATGAATTTTTATATTAATTTTTTTGTAAAAAAAATTATTGTGCTTATCCACTTATAATATAAGTTTTTATTTCATAAAATAACAAGTTTGATAAAATTTAAATTTTTATACAATTAAATGAAAATTGTATTTTTGGGAAATATGAACATTTAATAATATTATATTTCCATTGAATTTAATTTTTTTAAAATATTATATTTTAATAAAATATTATTATTAATTAATATATATTAAATGTTAATGATAATATAATTATATAAAGTCATATGTAATGTTTATAAGTGTCATAATAATACTATTATGAAAATAGTATTTTTCAATAGATAGGGTCAGTTGATTATAATGTTTTATTTAAAAAATTACGAGAATTATTTTGATAATATAATATAATTATTGAAATTATAACACAATAGTTATTCAATGGAAAATTCTTCATAGTTTTCTTAGTATGTCGAATTTTGTGGTAAGCATTAGATATAATGTAGTTATACCGCATGTATTATGACATCATAAAATCCCAAAAGTGATTTAATAAATAATATAAAGGGTATCCATGGACATAATTATGTTTAACCTATAAAATAATGTTTTTTAAGATATTTTATTAATTTATGAAACCTAAATGAATCTTCCAAAACCATTGTTATATTATAATGTATTGAAGTATATTCAGTATAAACAAGCCTCACATCCACATCACCAAGGAAATTATTTTAATATGTTAGGGTCATATTCATATATAATTAAGAATAATTATCTTTGATAGATACCATCTATAAAACCCATGGATTGTTTTTTTGTTTATGATTATTTTATAATATAGAGTTCAAAACCTATATTTAGAAATTACTTAAGAATTCTCCTCCATTTTTATATATAAACCCACTCAAACACCAATTCTTATTCTCTAAAAACTCATGAATTATGATTTATTCTAATTTTACTTTATATATACCTCCCTTGGATCCTCAAATCACATAGGAATATACCCCCATGCTTTTAAGAGAACCCTCATAGTGTAAGGGTTCCTCTACATCTCATGTTTCATGATCCTTTTTATGTCAGGCCTTATAATTTTGACTTTTACATGATATGATATGATTTTAAAGATCTATTGTAATGAACGTAAGTTTCCCAAGTAATGATAGAATCCATTCTCTATAATTCAACACTTCTATAAACCACTATATACACACATTATGCTACTAAAATTATCCTATGACATTCCATTCCAACCACTCGTGTATTGTAAAATATTTTACAATTCCACACTACCGAATCCAAATATTCGAATATAAAATTCATTTACTAGGGATTTAAATTTATGAAACCTACAAACTATAATCATGTGTTATGTTTTATAAAATATATCATTATATTGTATGATTTTAGTGGGACACTTATGCATGTACCTAGTATAAAAATGTTGGGTGGCATCAGAATTATATATCACTAAACAGCATTAGGTAATGATTTTTTCTCATGAGGGGAGTTTATGGTGAAAGGGAGGTAATAAAAATCAGAAAATGATATCATGTCTCATATTTTAACCTTGACATATGTTTTTTATGCCATGTTTAATGTTGATTCCACATTCCTATGTTTTTATTGAGTTTTCTTATTGTATCTTTCCCCATCATTCACGATTGTGATTTTCACCCTCCTTATGTTTCGTTAATATGATTCTTTGCTCACATTTACTTCATTATGTTTTGATATGATTTATTCCATTCTCATACTAGCCTTTATCGATCATAACATTCTTATGTACATTCTTGGGTATTCCCATGTTGTTTTAGAAGACCTATGGAATATAAGAACATGTTAAAATGTTTTTAAATAATTTAATTGTTTTTATTTTTCTTTTTGTTCTATTACGTACCTATTTACCAAAATAAACCACTCCTCATTACATTATGTGGTTTTATTAAGTGTATCTTTCTATAATAAATAATTAGTGAAAGTGTATTAAAATTTGAGTTGTTATAATATTTAATTTGATGGATATGAAATCATATTATCTTAATGCCATTATGCAGTAGTGATTATGTTACCTATATCATAGTATACATTTAAATTTTTTATAACTATTCAATCGAAATTATGGGTATAACATTACAATAAAATATAACATGAATTGTGTAACGGTGATTATGTTTTCTACCCACATATAGAAATCAACATTATGAAGCATTTAACAGGGTACAATTTCAATTTTAGAAAACATGAATAATGATCATGATACAAGGTTTCTAAAATACATCAAACTAATAAAACAACTCAATTTTATATTTTAATAAATAATTTTCATATTATTCACTAGTAAGGCCATTTTTATAGGATAACCCAATCTATGAGGAATATTTTTTAATTTTTATAAATTCCAAAAATGAGGTATAATGTAAATGACTATCACATTTTTTTAAAAAAAATCTACAATATTAATATGAGGTGTTCATTCTAAATACCTACTTTTATAAATTTTAAAAAAATCAATAAATAATTTTTGTCTATGTCATAAAATGTTTCAATAAATATATAATATATAGTATAGAATTAACAATAATTACTTGTAGTGTTAATATAATGTTTTTATATATTAGAAAAATTATGCATATATATTTCTTAAAAACTATTTACTATAATATATTGGTGTTTAAGAATTAAATATGAATATAAACAAATATGAAGAGTTCATATTGAAATATTAATATGAATAATTTATTTGTCCTTGAATTTCTCTAAAATAATATCTAAATTATATATTTTTTATAATTAAATTTTTTTGGAAATTTTTTATATATGCATATCTCATGTTGAAATATTTTTATTGATATTTTATTTATTTTTTCCCTATTTTATTTTTTATAAATTTTAACCTTTTATATTACACAAATTTATACATGATAGTGTAAATTGTATAAATTTCATCTTATAAATTTCATGTCATGACTATAAATAGTACTGTAGTAGTTGAAATGTAACACTTAGTTAATTTCAATTGAGAAAATGATTTTATTGTTTTATAAATTGAATAACATTAGATAGTTATGGTTTATACAATTTAGGTGTCATTATTATATTGGAATTAAGGATACCCATGAGTAATAATCTTGGTAAATAAGGGCTTTGAAAAATAAATCCCACTCACATGGGATCATAGAGTCTATTTTCCAGTGTTGGTGGCTTTTTCCAGTCTCACCATACATTTTCATGGGTAAATATTTGTTTCCTAAAATTATAGACAATTAATTTATATTATTTTTTACGCCTTGTATATGTGATTCATTTGTATATGTTTGGATATTTTCTTTTATTTAACACTTTTATGTATAATGTTTTATGAATTAATATGTTCAAAACATATTAATTTGTATGAAGGTAATGAATACAATACAAAACCATTAAATGCAGGAACAAAATAAGGAAATATATTAGAGAAGATGTTGAGATACTATGTAATATCTTTAAATAATATCATCCAAATTCCTTATAAAGAGACCAATTGTCAAAACCCTGATCATTTAGTATGGGTAACCCCAATATTTAGGTGCAAAATATTTATTTTGTATATGACAATGAGGATCTAGATAAAATTAATATTTATTAAACCATATTTCATTGTGAAATTTATGTCATACTTATATTTAATAACCAAAAACGTTGGAAACCAAAGGATTATGTTAGTGTTAAATTAATATTATGGATTTATGAAAGGAGTTGTACATTCAACTAACATTTGGTCAAACATGATATGATTTAAATGATTATCATCCTAAATAGAAGTGTGTATAGAAAGAATAATGAAAACTGAAATCATATTTGAAATATGGATTCTAACCTACAAATATAAATGATACATGTTAAAGGTTTTATCAGTTTAGTCGGATCATATATGATAAGATACCTTGTTAGATAAAAATAGAAAATTAAATTTATATGATAAAATATTATTTTGATGGTAAAATTCCATAATAGTTAAACAATAATTTTTTATAATTATTAAAAATTAAAATTAAAATGTATGAAACATATTTTACTAGTACACAAAATTGGTATGTTCTCAAAAATAATGAAAAAAATGTTATGCATAAGAGAGATAAATTATTGTAGAGTAATGAAGTGAATTTTATTAGCAGGTTGATATGGATAATTATTTAATTGTATTAAAATATTAACATAATGTGTATCTAAAATAAAAAAATTATCCACATATATTAATTTTTAAAAATAAACATGAAAATATAAATTCATTCAAGATAGTATATCATATAAATAAGTTTTAGAATATTTTGAAAGAAATGAGATATATGAGTTTTAAAAAGAATTTCATAAATGATAAATGACTATAGTAACTTCAACATACAGTTATAAACTCAGCATGATTTTGTGTCTTATTAAATTATAGATTATTGGATCTCCCTAAATAATGAATCCATATATAGTGTTCATTTTATAACCATGGTTTGAACTATATCTGTAATTTATTGTAAACAATAATTTTGATGTGTTCAATAAAGTATTCCCTATGTTAATAAATTTGTTTAGGATAAATAATAATGGAATGGCAGTTTAAATATTTTGTTTTATGATAAAAAAATGGATGTGTAAAATTTTAATCATGAAGAAAAAGGAATCTATTGGAGGTTCTAATATTTAGAAAATTTACTTGATGTCACAACCCCCCTCCACTGGACTCATTTTCGGAAAGACATTATGAAAATGAGTGACCCATGAAGAACACTTAAAATTGGAAATGGCATGCATACTAGCACTAATCATAAGAAACAAAGAATCAAATTCATAAACCTCATAATATGTCTTATTAGAAAGGGATATGAGGACATACTAATATCAATACCTTATCATATAAATAAACCTGGATTCTATATAATAGAAAAATAAAAGGCATGTAATTTTTTATAGTATATAACTCCAAATGAAAATCCAAACAAGTCCTCAATTGCATCTCTAATGGAAACACTCCACTCCAATATAGTAAGGGTAATCTTGGTGAGTAAATCCCCCATAATAAATAGTAAAAATGTTTATATTTTAATAGGGTGATGGGAACATGTACACCTTGTAGAATCCCTCCTAATACCACTAACAAAATTGTGTGGAAAGTATAATGATTATATTGTGTGAAAATTAATGGACTGCTATGCGTCTATAACTTCAACAACTCATTCCCACACTCACTAAGGATCACTAACCATGTATCATATCCAAATGAAATAAGATAATATTTGAATAATTTAATCATATTAACTTTTAGAAATAGTTACCAATTATTTTGATACTCTCACCACAATGTCAATATACTTTTCCTCTTTTCCCTTCCAAGATGATGGGGTACAAATTTCATCCACACCACCACCAATTTTCAAAAGTTGTAAAATCTCATGTGGGAAATGGGGCACATAGTAAACCACATCACCTCCACATATATACCCTAAAAGAATGAGTCACGGGATACCATAAAAATGAATATCATTAACGTAGTTCCCTCTGGCTACAATGCAGGAACCCCACCACATAATCAGTATTTCATCATCAACATCTCATTAGGTACACCACATTCATCTCACATACAATGTATTAATGGACCACCAGAGAAAGTATAAAAATAATGATAGAGTGGGGAAGTGAGATTAGTTACCCATTATCCCTCAACAACCTGAATGTTTGAAAAAGAACATGGATCCATGAAATTTTATGTCATTATAAAGTACAAAAATGAGGTGTGGTTCATTTATAACACTCAATGAAAATAAAATTTATATATATATTGACACACACATACCCACATAAAATCCTGATATAAAGTATTCACATAAATACGTCATTATATCTCTCTATAATCATCACAATACTAATTTTACCACATTCTTCCCCCAACCACATCCACCAATAAATAAAAAACTTAGACAAAATTACCACAAAAATTTCACAATTCACATTATTATATTCAATTATTCTATATTTTATAGATTTTTACAATAATAAAAACTATCCATTGACTAAATTTTTTAATCCCATTTATAATTTACAAACACTCTAACCACCCCCCACATGTTATCCCATTTTCATAAGTCCAACTAATTTTGAATTAGAACATGAATTCAATTATAACATATTTTTTCGAAAACAATATATTCAATTCTTGGCAATATTGACTTCAAATATTTTAATTAATGTCTCACAATTTCATCATTCCATGTTCATTCTACACTATCAGGAATAAATAGATCATTAATTTCATTTATTACAGCCACACCCTCATATTAAATATGTATAACAATATTTCTAAGAATCTATAAGACATGGTCTAACATGAAAACCAGTTAAGTCATAATTATCTAAACATCTCATTTAATTATGATATTTGTCGTTATAAAATTATAAAAATGGATTCTTACATTCTAACATAATAAATATTTCCTAAGAATAGTTCAAAAAATCAAAATAGAACAACAATAAGATATTAAATGGAAAATTTTTAACAACTATAAGGTGGACTCTACATAATAACCAAACATGCATAAATTCTATCCAAAATTTGGGGACATACCTCTCTCATAAATTTCATGTTTTTTATCACTTTATATATATATAAAATCTATCATTTTTCTAGACATATTTTTTAATTTTAAAATTTTTCATTTATATTTAAATTATATCAATAGCAACCATATTGGAAAATAATAGAGAAATATAAATAAAACACCTATGAGAAATTTTAATCATCATTATTATTTATTTTGTATTATTTTAACAACAATAATTTGGTTCATTGTAATTAATATATTAAAATTAATTAATGAAAAGATAAATGATTCCAAAAAAAGCATAGAGAAGGTCAGAAATACGAAACCTTTTTATGGATCTCCATAATTCATTGTTGTAAAAATAGTGAAGATACAAAAGTAATAATTATTCAAGAACCTAATTATTGTCCTATAGCTGATCATAGAATGATATAATATATTAAGTGGTTATGTTTTGATCTTAAATACTCAAAGATATGGCTAAAAAGATCTAATTGAGGGAAAATAATCTTATTTTAGATGAATAAAAAATTATAAAATCTCTGAGGGATTTTTCTATAATACTCGACCAACTATTCCATTTTATTTCACATTAATTTCAATTTTATTTTAATTTCCCCAACTAAATAATTTTAATCTCCTATAAAATTTTAAATCAATTTTATAATTCGAAATTTATGTAAATTATTTAAAACCATGATTTTTATTTTAGAATTACCATTAATTTTAATTTAAAAATTACACAATAATACTTGGATATAGACTCCAAAAAATGATTTAATGTTTATAGAATTACAATATAAGGGAACCCTATGAAAGGTTATATTCATATTTCTCTCATATATCATATATTGGATTCCCCCACTACATGAATAGATATACCAATATGTGTGAAAGTGACTAGTCAAATAAAATATCTCAAAATTTAGTTCTGCCATTATGTGGACAGTAGAAAATCTTTAATACCATTACATTTAGTGAAATCAGCGTTACAAAATATATGAATTTCCTTCACATAGATAAAAAACAAAAAACCCTTAATGTAAGATATAGATTACTGACATGTGAGCTGATCCAGACTTATCTTACCTATACACAAGACTCAAATCAACCCTTATATAGTTGAGGCCATGGGACGACCAATTATTTTTGTAAGGAGAAGTAGCCACTGATCCATAATTGAATCCAATTTACCATCACCCACCATTAAATACTAAACTAAACCACAACGACATCCTATACCATGTCATTAGGGAAAATAACATATAATTTTCACTCATTTCACAAAAAGACCACTGTGTGGAGACATTTATATTACTCATTTATTTCATCACCCACATGTTTAGCCCCACCATTATCTTAAACACGATAATGTCTAAGTCATTTGGAATTTTATTTTTCATTTTTTTTTCAAGTGGGCTACCTATAAACAAATCTTATCTAATTCCTCTATACCATTCTCAAAATATTGTTCACCGAATATGAGAATTTTTATTAAAACACTCAACACCTTTTCACACTTCTTTCCAAACAGAAATTCCCAATGTTCATAACTACAATTAACTAAAAACACTATAAACATACCTAATTTAGTGGTGTTCAACTCATATGGATTAGAAAACACTTCTATTGAAAATGAAATATGTAGTGACTCCGGTATTGACAAATTATACTTTAAATATTTATATGTATATATTTGGATATTTCCTTTTAGTTGGTGTGGGGTTTGGGTGTTTCAGGACCTCACAATTTATGTGTTAAAAATATAAATATATTTTAATGCAAGTGAACACATTAATTCATAATTTATCCCACATTGTTATGGACCTTGGATAGAAACTCCAAGACTATAGTTGAATCTGGAATGGGGTTTCTACCAAAGGTGTGTCCTAAGGTTGGTCGTTGTGGGATGTTATATAGAAAGTAGTCATTGGCGGGTGAGTTCAATTAAAATAAATAATGTAATGATTTATTTTAAATTAAATTAATTAAGTAAATAATCCATAAATATTTACTAATGATATTAAACCAGAGCTAACCACATAACCCTGGGATCTTTTCAAGGGAGAATTGTGTATTCATCAGTGGTAGATTGAATTAAAGAATGGATGGTGATTGGATCATGGAATATCTATTGTAACTGAATGTAGTTGATTATATTCATCACTAATGAACACATTCATCATAGAAGATCAGTCGTAAATAAAGTTAAGGAATAGAGTTGTTGGTTTTCAACACTCATTTTATTTTACAATCACCAATTTAAATATTTTATTCTTGATTTGTGATTATCTAATTCTTCATATGACCCAGATTAAATTAATCATGATTTTAACTCAAAATTATTCTTTTTATTCCATTATATCACCTTGTAAGTACCATATAAATTTATTTTAGCTGAAAATTCTGAGCCAATGATAGATTCACCTTCCCTCTATTTTATTTCACCCTACTATTCTCCATGTTCTTTATTGTTGTCCCACAGTGTCATGGTTCAAAATTTTCATATTGGATGAATTATGATAGAACCCATGTATTCTTGGGGAAATGTAAAATTATGCTTGGGATGGTTATTTAGGGACGGATCGATATTTTTTTTAGGTGGTTCTAAATAGATCAGGGATTTAGAGGGCCAATGACAATAGGGGACACTAAGGGATGCATGATAGAAAATTAGTGGGTGAATTTAATTCAATTTATGTCCATTATAGTTCATTGATTATTATATGGAGATACCTTCTGATGTTTTTAGGTGTTCAAAAATCAAGATTTTTTAATATGAGTTCATATTTATAAATTATTTGATGAACTATTATTTCTGTGAAAAACGGCCATACAAAACTTGTATTTTAGAAGAACACATGTCATCTCCTTAAATTTCAAATGAGGCTTGGGTATTATCCATGTTTAGGATAAAATAATGATCAGTTAGGGCAAATATTCCATGTTACCCAAACCACATAGCCATGTCATGTGCTAGATGTTCACACCATTAGACCCCAGGTGGTCATACACGTCGTGTTATATAAGGACACATCATCTTGATTTACATGGAAGGAATAGTAATGTTCCATATATACAGGCCCCTGAAACTTGTTGGAAATATATGTGGTGTTTCACCTATGAAATCAATTATGTGTGACATGGATTTACAAGAAATTTCTAAAAAATAACAAGACCATACATTGTGGTAGGTTCACATTCCTTATGGGACCCCATATATGACATGTATTACCCTAGGATCATATTCCCCTCATATATCCTCTTTATAGATTGATAATTTGGACCATGAGTATTATATCCTATGTTTTTTCCATATACAATGTCATGGTATCCTTCAAAATGTATGTTTATATATTATTTGAGTTTTTGGGGGTGTGAGGCTTCTTTAGTTGATGATGGAATAGTATCAATTATTACAAAGCATCATTAGAGATATCATGGGGTTTGAAATTCCTTATTTCACCAGGATTTGTGTAACACCCCAAGATTTCATAGTGTGTTATTTCTTCAAAATAATTCAATAACATACACTACACACAACACTGAGTTCAAGCACACCATGACTTACCAAACAAGCCATTCAAAAGAGGTTATTAATAGTATTAACTAAATTTTAAACTTTGTATAATCCTTATAATTTTAGAATCCATATTATGAGTTTCTTAGACACAATGTAAGAACAAATTCATTTTCAGTATTTCAATTTTACCAATACAATATTTTAAACTTTTTGACGAAATGGAGAAATCTAAAATTTAAAATGAAACATCTCAAGCTTCCACGGTACACTTTCTTTTGAATAATACAGTAGCGTGTGTTGTATGCAACTTCGAGTTCTAACACACACCACAACCAATCAAACTAGCCATTATGAATAGTAATACCTACTGTGTAAAATTATATATATATTATATTTTAAAATGGACTTCATTTTTGGATTTGGAATATCAAATTTATCCTAGGGTGAAATTTTGGAACTTTTCAGATAACACTTATATTTTGATGAATAGTGAAAATTACTAAATTTAAATTAAAAACAACTTTTTTAATAGAAATGATTTATATTGATAAATTATGAATTTGATTGGTTTTAAAGTATATATAGAATATATTTTTACCATTTAATATAATTTTGGTCATTTAACATAATTTTACAATTAAACCGGACAAAAAAAAGTGTCAATCTTTTGATAGTTATTATCTCTTAAAAACACACTTCTTTGTTTTAACAACGAGAATTAATTTAAAATTAATTTCTGCCACTTCTGTGTTTTGAATTTGGAAAATTTGATTCCATATTGGGAATCAGGATTTTCATATTATTTAAATAGATAACTTTTATTTTTAGACATTTTGAATAATTACTGCGATAAATATTTTATTTACCATGGTTAAAGGGTAAATCCAGTAAATAAGGGTTCAAAAATAATATTATAATAATAAAAAATTACTTTAAAACGTGTCCTAACCTTATTGATTGATAAATTTCCGACCATGGGAATCTTTGGGTCCATTTTGGGACCCCATGGTGCCACTTGTAAGTGATAGGGACACTTTATTTTAATTAAGTTAAAATGAATACAAAAATGACACAAGCATATATCTTTTAGAAAAACAATTTTTACATATGGTTATATATGTTGGATTTTCTATTGTAAATATTCATTAGAAATCTAAAAGTATTTCCTAAATGATGATATTTAATTTATAATTTTTAGACATTAAATAATTTAATTTATTTGTGACATAATGATGATACAGTAATTACGATAATAGTGAAAAATTAAAACAATTGATATTATAAATACCCAAATAAATATAATTTCAGACTTTTTAAGAATTACATTAATTTTCTAGGATAATATAACATCTTAGGATTTATTTAATGGACTTTTTTCAAAGTAATCATTCTGTTATGAGTTTTACAAAAATCAACTATTGAATAGTGTCAAAATTGACATAAAAGAGTTTTTAAAACAAATATTATATTATTAATTGATATTAAATTCCTAAAAATCTAAGGTTCGGCCAAGAGACTTATATCATGATATTTGTATCATTAATGGAACACTTGGGGGTCTCTTGGATGTATATGGTAAGTTTATTAACCATATAATATAAAAATACAAAGAGACATTGTAAAAGTGAAACTAATTAACTAAGAGTTAGTACATAAAGATAAGGTTAATATAATGACCCAAACCTGTCTAAATTATTTTGGTTGAGTGTTTTCTGACCCATCCCCACCCTAAACTTTAAATAATCAACTTTGTAGCCATTAGAAACCGAATATGAATTTATTATAAATTAATATTTCTAGTTTTTTCCAAAGGTGCCCCTCACCCCTCTTATAAAAGGGAACTCATCCTTCTCATTAACTCACACCTTCAAAGCCTTTCACTACTGGAAATGTTGTTTTTCCCAACAGGTTTTTACCAACGGTTTGCTAAAACCATTGGCCTTGAAGGGCTAATAAAGCCTTTCCCAACGGTTCATTGAAACCGTTGGGAAAAGCCACCCCTTTGTCAACTGTTTCTTCAAACTATTGGTAAAGGGGTGTGTTAATCACCTTTTTCCAACGGTTCAAGAGAACCGCTGGGAAAGGGTCACCCCTTTGCCAACGGTTTGCTCAAACCGTTGGCAAAGGGGTCCTTAACATCTCTTTCCCAACAGTTCTTTAAAACCGTTGGGAATTATTTCCCCCAAATCCTGCTCTTCCCCATTCGCACAGAACCTAATTTCATCCGCTCCACCGCTCTCCTCTGGTGAAATCCCCTATCTGAAGAGGTTAAATCAGGTATCTTTTCATTTATACACATATACTGCCTTATTTTTATTGTTATTACTTTAGTATTTTAGTTTTAAGTTATCAATCCACCTCCACCTCTATGCTTCTCTCCAAATCCCCCATCCGAATAGGTGAAAACCCATTTGAATCATCTCAAATCAAGTAATTTTTTCTTTATACACATTTGGTGCCTTGTTTTTTATTGTTACTGATCTAATATTTTAGTTTTAAGTTTGGATTTTGATTTGATTTCACCGTGTAAAATAGGGAAATGAATAAATATTTTGTTAATTAATTAGTTTCCCCTGGAATATCAGTTGTGTTATAATGTCCATGCTAAATAATGGGGTAATGTAATAAAAGACCTTGAATAAATAAATTGTGGAAGTTGGAGTATGTTTCCTCTATGAGAGGTTTTTGTTGTGTTCATTATATGTTGTAGGCTTTTTTATGGGGATTGAGGTGACCAGTTGGGCTTTGTGATATGTGGGGTTGTAATGTGATGGTTAGTGGGCATGGATGTGTCATGTGAAGTTGTATGATAGTGATGATGTGTGGTGGTGTTGTGTCGTGTGGAGGTGTTGTGTGATGAAGTTGTGGTGTATAATGTGGTGAGGTGGTTTTGGTTATGCGGTGGTTTGTGATGTGCAATATTTTTATTGTGATATGTGGTTGTTTTGGTGAGATGGTTGGTCGATGTAACATGGTGTCGATGGTTATTGTGAGATGGTGAGTTGTTGTGTGGTAGTTTTATTATTTTCCTGGTTATCTATGGAATAAATTATGTTGTTAAAACAAAAAAACAAGATATTTAATAAATGAGATTGAATAGAAATGGAAGTGTGGTAAATGGATTTAATTAATTTAACATTAAATGAATGGACAATGTAAGTGTGAATGAAATGGCTTATAAATGAATGTGAGAAATGCTATGCATCTTGTGTGGTGGTGGTGTGGTTTATGTGTTTTATGGTAGTAGTGAAGTGTGTGATTATGTAGTTAATGTGAACCCATAGGTTGAGTATTTTGTGCTATCTATATATCATGTATTTTTATGTTATTTCTACACATTACAGGGGGTGGTATGTCAATGTAGTGGTGGTGGGGATGCAGGGGAGGGGGTGTGGGATATTTGGGAGGGTGGGCGGGGCTATCCAGGGGGGGTATGGGGTGTCCAGGGTGGTACGAGGGTGGGCGGGCTGTCCACAAGGGTGGACGGGCTGTCCACGGGGGTGGTCGGGCTTTCAAGGAGGGGTGGGCGGGCTGTCCAGGGGGGGTGGGTGGGATGATGGAGAGGGAGCTCAAGCTTCAAGGATGGAAATGGATCACAAGAGGCCTTGGAGATTTGTCGTTAAAGAGTCAAGACATCAAAATATCATTAGGTTATGTTCCCGGCATCCATGGTTTCTTATTTATAGGAGAAATACCCATAAACACTTCAATATGGCCGTTGGAGGGCTTCCGGAGCCGTTGGGGTTCAAAAGTACAAGTCTGGTCAAAGACCAACTGTAGTTTGACTGGGCACACCGGCTGGCCGGTGGTGTCTCACCAGCTGGCTGGTGGTCCACCGGCTGGCCAGTGCAGAGCTCCCGGCTGGATGGTGGTCCAAACAGAGCAGGATTACTGTCTGGGTTCCTCCGGCCGGCCGGTGGGCAAGAACCGGTTGGTCGGTGCCCATACCGGCTGGCCGGTGGACTCAGAGAGTCCACTATCAGCCTTCTTGGTCCAACTCCTGGGCAACCTTTTTCCTAGCATCAAAACACTTGAAAACAAGTTAGAACACGATGAGAGTGATTGTGACCATTAAAATCCAAGAGAGAGGGGTACAACAAAGGAGGGGTGGGCGGGCTGTCCAGGGGGGTGGGTGGGCTGACCACAGGGGGTAGGGGTGTCCAGGGTTGTGGGCGTGCTATCCAAGGGGGTGGGGGATGTCCATAGGGATAATGGGTGTCGAGGGGGGTGGGTGGGCTGTCCACGGGGGTGGTTGGGCTGTCTAGGGGGTAGGGGGTGTCCACGGGGGTGGGTCGGTTGTCCACGGGGGTGGGGCGGGGCTGTCCACAATGGTACCCTACTAATATGGTTATGGGATGAGGCATGCTCTTATTTGATAACACATTAAGTTTTTGTTGGTTTTACATTTTTTCAATAACACATTAGTATGTTTTTTTCACATGTCTAGTTGATACCATGATTATTTTCTTCCTTTATCGTTTACTTAAATGTATTTTCTATTAAAGTTCAATCCTATTGAATTGTTTATGAAAAAATGACTTATATGAATTTTTTTACAGAATGGACAGAAGTTGGATGTATTAAACCGATCGTATCTCAAGCGATTTTCAGAACAATTTGGAGATCTTTATAGATTTTTCATTTCACAATGCATCAGATAGTGGTCGCATACACTGCCCATGTTCCAATTGTGTTGGTAGACCTTGGTTGAGTCGTGAAGAAGTCAGCTACCACATAACCAAAAATGGTTTTCAAGCAAACTACTTTGTGTGGTATCACAATGGGGAGAAAATGAAATCTCAAATTGGTGATGATTGAAATGAAAGGACTGAAATGGAGAATTTGTTAGATGATCAGTTTCCTTTTATTTGTTATCATGAAAAAGAAAGGATTTTGACTCAAGAGGACGTCGATATGAGGACAACTGATGCATCTAGTGAAAATGATGATATTGATAGGGTGAAAAAATTGAATGATGCTACCACGACTCCAGTATAATCGACAATGCGATAAAATGAAAAAGATGGAATTTTTAATCCAATTGTTTCATGGAAAAACTATGTATGAGATTTCTAATACAACAATCGATTAAATTCTTACCCTCTTGAAGGATTTACTTCCAGATGATGCAGATATTCCCTCAAACCACTATATGGCATGGATGTTAGTTGATGAACTTGGATTTTCCAGAAACAAAATTCATGCTTTCCCGAAAGATTTCAGTTTATTCTGGAAGAAACCGCTGAACGAAATGAATGTATAAAATGTGGCACATCCCGCTGGAAGTCAAAATCTGATGGAACACCATCACGCATTTCACAGAAAGTAATGTGGCACTTTCCATTGATCCCCAGACTCCAGAAAATTTTTATGTCTAATGACATATCAATAAAATGAGATGGCATGATACCGAGAGAAAGAAGACTAATGATGAGTTGGTTCATCCTGCAGATGGATTTGCATGGCATAGATTTGATGCTCGACATCCTGATTTTGCAGCTGACATGCGTAATGTGAGGCTGGGTCTTTCATGCGACGGTTTGAATCCGCTTGGGCAGATGCTTACTTCGCACAGCACATGGCCAGTTTTTATACACATTTATAATCTTCACCATGGTTGTGTATGAAAAAATCTTTCACTTTCATGAGTATACTCATATCTGGTCCTTCTGATCCCGACATTGATATTGATGTATACATGCAACCTTTAATAAAAGAGTTGAATCTTCTTTGGGATGTGGGTCTGCGCACATACGATGCATGTTCGAAAGACATATTTCAGATGCGTGATGCGCTTATGTGGACGATCAATGATTTTCCGGCTTATGCAATGATGTCTGGATGGAGCACGATGGGAAAACTGTCATGTCCAGTTTGTATGAAGAATACACGATCCAGAAGACTGAAACATCGTTGTAGTTTCAGTTTTATGTGACATCGACGATTTTTTCCAAAGGATCATCCATATAGAATGAATCGTCGAAGATTTTATAATACTATAGAGACCGATGATCCACCTCAGCATATGTCTGGAACTAATGTGCTTAATGAATTGAAAGATTTCAGTTTTTCATTCGGTAAGGGTCAAATGAAATCTGGAAAGAGAAAGAATGTTTCCACAGAAACCTGTTACAATTGGAGGAAGAGGAGTATCTTTTTTGATTTGCCTTATTGGTCAACCAATTTGCTACGTCATTTCTTAGACGTAATTCATATTGAAAAGAATCTATTTGAAATGTTTCTTTCAGTTCTTCTAAATGTCAATGGGTAGGCAAAAGATGATTTACGATCTTGACGTGACATGGTGGATTGGGGCATCAGACCAGAATTGCATCCTGTACGTATCAGTGAAAATAAATGGCAACTTCCATGTGCTTCTTATGTGATGACACCTACTGAAAAAAAACAATTTTTGGAAGTATTAGAGACTATTAGAGTTCCTGATGGCTATTCAAGCAACATATCTAAACGGGTCAACAGAAGAGAGTTGAAGCTAAAATCTTTGAAGACTCATGATTATCACGTTCTACTGCATGAGTGTCTTCCAATAGCAATCCTTCATCTTTTGTCCAATAATGTAAGGGTGGATGTTATTCGGTTGTGCCATTTGTTTAGAGATCTTTGTGCTAAGAAGTTGTCCAAGTCTTTCTTGAAAAAAATGTTCACAGATGCCCCATTAATTTTGTGTGAGTTGGAGAAAATATTTCCCCCATCATTTTTCACATGCATGCTGCATCTGACTGTCCATATTCCAACTGAAATACTTCTCGGAGGAACTGTTTCTTCTCGTTGGATGTATCCAACTGAAAGAAATATGTTCACATTAAATTCTTATGTTCGAAACAAGAATCATCACGAAGGTTCTATCGTGAACGGTTACTTAGCTCAAGAATGTATGGATTTCTGTTCAATGTATTTGTCTGATCTTACTACAAGAATGAACAGACCAATGAGAAAAGAACAATATGAGCAAATTGAACCCAGTTTTACATCACTTCCTCAAACAGGAGGAATTCCTGGATCATATACATTGAAGACATCAAGCCATGAAGAGCGGGAGATGGCACATCGCACAGTTTTGTTCAACTGTGATTTGTTCGATGACTATATCAGGTAACAAAATTGAATATGTATATCTTACATATATATCGGTTAAACTATTCATATTTTTTTATCTACAGGGAACATAAAACAATGATAAATAAAAAGCATCGTTCTTTATCTTTGAGAAGGAGAGAGACTTTGCATAGAAAAGAGTTTTCTGCTTGGTTATAATTGAAGGTAAAAATATTACTGTTTAAATTAATTATTTCAATATTTACTTAAGTTTAACTGTCATTTATATTGCAGGTATTGAGTTTGTCTGCTGACTCTGTCTCTGGGGAAATAAGAGCTTTGGCTTATGGTCCTAATACCGTGGTTCGTGACAGTAAATCAATTGTTATCAATGGGTACAGATTTATTGTCACTGAATGAGCCAAAAACATGAGAACACAACATGATGGTATTATGGTTACTGCCACAACAGATTGTTATGCCAGTGCATCAGATAGTAGATCGCGACTTGAAAATGTGGGTTATTATGGAGTCGTTGAGAAAATAATAATATTGGATTATTACTCTCATGGATGAGTCACAATGATGAAATGCCATTGGTTTGATTCGATGACGAGACATGGCACATTTATTGATGATTGTGGATTTCGAGTAATTAATATGACCCGCACTCTTGCAACCGAAGAACCATATGCGTTGGCATCAATGGATAAACAAGTTTTTTATGTCAAAGATCAACTTCAACCTGAATTTGGTGTCATTGTTGAAGTAATTCCAAGACATATTTTTGATGATGCTGATGATGGAATTGACACTGTCCCTATTGCCATTGGAACCAATCCATTTATTTCTTTTGATGACTCCAATAGCTCAATTTTCAGAGTTGATTGTGAACCTGAAGTTGTGGTTGGAAATATATAGAATCATTCATCCATGTTATAAATTCTTTTGGTTTACCTCGAGTTGGGTTGTTAAGGTTGGTAATATTCATATTTATTTAGTATTGATCACAAATATGTTTTAGCTGACTTGACCGTTATGTGAATTTTCAATGTTTATTGGTTGCTGTTTTATTTGAATTGCATTTTTTAATTTGGAATTGAACTGTATTCAAACCAAATCAAACAATATTTCTAACTTGGTGAACATTACAACTTGTATGTTTTATTAAATTCATTCAATCTCTTCTAAAACAATTGATAGCTAAATTACCAATGAATCCCCTCATTCCCTCATATATTTAGTTTTTTGGTTTACACATTAATTTTCTTTTTCTAATTAATTACATATTTGTTTTCCAATGCAGAAAATGCATCCAATTGAAGAGAGACGAAGAAAAAAAATGGCGGAGAACAATCATCGGATGGAGGAGATGGGCATTCCACCATTAGTGCCTATAGTGAGTACTTTATTTCAAATATATATATATATATATTTACAGAATATATAATGTCATGTGATTAATTTTTTTTGTAAACTTTTTTGTAGGATCCACCATTACGTCGACAGTTATTCGACAAGGATCCTAGTACTAGTCCTAGTACTTAGGCCGGTGGTACGAGGAGGGTTCGTACCAGAGGTGGGCGTAGAGCTGCGCGTGCCCGACTAGACCCTTCCCCTCCCACTGACATTTCATCCTTCCCACATTCTGATCCCGGTGTGTCGTTAGGGACACACGGGATATTTAGACCTCCCATGTTTTCGCAACCTTCTGCATCTTCTGCCCCATCATTTTCACATCCCATGATGATTCCCACTCCCCAGTCAGCATTAGGTCATACAGCTGTTTCGTCTTCATTTCCTTCTACTTCTGTCTCTCCGAGCTTTTATATTCCATCGTCTTCGACTCCTGTTCCACCAGAGGGTGTTCCATCAGGTTCTGTGGATCCGGCGCCACTCATTGATCAGACTAGCGCAAGTATATTTATAAAACCCTAAAAAAATTTATAGAAATATTTATTTTCATTATAACATGTTTTGATAAAATATTTGTTTTTCTTTCATGGCAGATACATCTACTGACAGGAGGCAGGGGCGGGGCCGTACACACATGCGTTCTGTGTGGAACCGTCGCACACAGGTTATGGTGGAATATAATGAAGACAATCAGATGGTTGAGAAAACAGGGCAGCAATGTCGGAGTTTTATGGCGACGCTTGCCAAATACTCCGACATCATTCCCGTCAGGCCGCTGTCGTGGAGACATTTTCCACATGAGGTCAATGATAGAGCTTCGGCAGAGATATGGGTTAAAAAATCTGTTGTATTTAATGCCATGATTTTTTTTTGTATTTATATGAATTAATATTTTCATTTCAACTTCGATTTAATTTTCCTGGTGGTGAGGGTGCACGACTGGAACGTCTAAAAGATTTAGGCGAGCTTTGGAGAGCCTACAAGCAAGAGTTGTATATTGGCTGGCGTGCTAGAGTTAGAACTGAGTTAGAGGCGGTACCAGTCGTGGATGATTGTCCTATAGAGCAGTATCGTCAGATGATTACTCATTGGACGAGTACCCAGTTTAAGGTATGAATTACATTTGAGGTATTTAAATAATAACTTTCAAGTTTTGCATTAATATTATACTTTTCATTATCGAATTTTATTTAGGAATCATCTGGAAAAAATAAAAAAAAATTGATGCAAAAAAATACCTCCACACACTAGGACGCACGACGATGCCGGATCATTAGAGGCAGCAGGTATGACAATTGATTATAAGTTTTCTTTACGACTTACATTTTCTTTTGTTTCCTCAATTATTTAATTATTTTCTGAAGTCTTTATATAACTTTTGTTTTCAATGTCATTGTAGAGGCAAGTACAAAATATTGAAGGACGTGTGCCTCGAGCAAAACTGTTTTGCTCGAGTAAACGAAAAAAGGATGGAAGTGTTGTCAACGAAGCGACTCAGCAGCAGATTGTAAGTTTTAATCTGTTGATTTTATATTTTAATATCTATTTCGTAACTTAATAATATATTTATATTTGTAACAGGATGGTTTAGAGGCCCTCGATGCCCAAGAAGCAGACAATTTTGGGCCATCTGATCACTTACATCAGGTGTTGGGAGAGGATCATTTTGGCAGAGTACGCTGCCGACCTAGGATAGCCCCGACGAGGTATTGGCCTGCCTCAGGTACGAGTTGTAGTGCCACCGAGCTGCAGAAAGTTAGGGAACAGGCAGAACAGGCTGAGAAAAGGGCCACAGAGACGGCAGAACAGTCTGCTAGGGAAAACAGTGCATTTATGAAATTTATTGAAGTTCTACGTCCAACACTTCCAGCAGAGGCCAGCCCAGCGATTGATGAATACATGTCATCGATACATTCTATATATGGTGCACCAGGTGGCAGTTCCAGTGGTGGTCAGGCCGATGTCCAGCTTGAAGATGATGATGGAGAGCAGTCTGATGCGGAAGAGGAGGGAGATGAGGAGGGCGAGGAGGAGGGCGAAGGCGAGGAGGAAGGCGCTGTAGAGGGTGAGGACGATGAGGAGGACGATGACGATGGAGATGATGATGATGATGATGGTGATGGTGATGCCGATGTGGGACATATTGATCCGTTACATTGTTTGACTTATATTACTGAGATTTGATGTTTAATCTATTCTAGTTGTTGGTTTTATCAAGACTCGTAGATTAATATTGGAGTTGAGTTATTTTTATATATTGTCTGTTTTTATGGATGTTGTTGTCTTTTAGTGGTTGTGTGTTTGTGAAATCCCTGGATAACCCCCCTCATTCTTGGACCCTGGATAACCCCTCCTCCCCCTTGGACCCCCCTCACGCGCGTTTACGAAGCGCGTGCATCACTTAAAATACGAATATTGAGCCGTACCGTGCAAATCACACGTCCGATTGGCATTCCGTCTGCGCGTACACGTGAAGAATAATAATTAGAATGTTTCACGGTGGTTTCAGGTCATTCTGAGGTCATCCGCTATGAATTTGACCGTTTGACGCCCGTTTTGGCCGTTTATGACACCAGAACTGCGTTGTCGGTCACCGCGGGCACACGACACATCCGATTGAAGTGTCGTCTGCTCGACCACTTCATAAATCACTCACCCGTATTTTTCGACTGATTTCAGGCCATTCTGAAATCGTTCAGCCCATTTGTACCACCCTCACGCGCGTTTACGAAGCGCGCGCATCACTTAAAACACGAATATTGAGTCGTACCGCGCAAACAGAACGTCCGATTGATGTGCCGTCAGCGTTTACATGTCACGAATAATAATTAGAATGTTTCAAGTTGGTTTCAGATCAATCTGAGGTCGTCCGCTATGAATTTGATGGTTGGACGCCCGTTTTGGCCGTTTGTGACACCAGAATTGCGTTGTCGGTCACCGCGGGCACACGGCACGTCCGATTGACGTTCCGTCTGCTTGAACACTTCAGAAATCACTCAACCGTATTTGTCGTCTGATTTCAGGCCATTCCGACTTCGTTCGGCCTGTTTGGACCCCCCACACGCGCGTTTACGAAGCGCACACATCACTTAAAATACGAATATTGAGCCGTACCGTGCAAACCGCACGTCCGATTGACGTGCCGTCTACGTGTACACGTCGCGAATAATAAATAGAATGTTTCACGGTGGTTTCAGCTCAATCTGAGGTCGTCCGCTATGAATTTGACCATTGGACGCCTGTTTTGGCCGTTTCTGACACCAGAACTACGTTGTCGGTCACCGCGGGCACACGACACGTCTGATTGACGTGCCGTCTGCTCGACCACTTCATAAATCACTCTCCCGTATTTTTCGTCTGATTTCAGGCCATTCTGACTTCGTTCGGCCCGTTTGGACCCCCCTCACGCGCATTTACGAAGCGCGCGCATCACTTAAAACACGAATATTGAGTCGTACCGCGCAAACCGCACGTCCGATTGATGTGCCGTCTGCGCGTACACGTCACGAATAATAATTAGAATGTTTCACGGCAGTTTCAGCTCAATCCGGAGACGTGGTGTGGCCGTAACCACTCAAAGTGTCCATATTTTGTTTCAAAAGGACGTCATTTTAGGTTAAAACCATCAACTGACATACGGAAAACCGACCAAACGCATTCCGAATCTGTTGATAATTTATCCCAACAATCCATGGGTCATATGTGACGTGTACGAGCCAACCCGAGATGAATCTGAGTCGCGGTGTGGCCAGGATAAGTCTAAGTGACTCTCTTTTGTTTAAAATGGACACCATTTTAAGTACATACGGAAAAACGACCAAATGGATTCTGTTTCCATTGAAACTTTAGGAGAACGATCCATGGGTCATATGTGATGTGTACGAATCATCCCCGCTTCAATCCGACATGCGGTGCGGCTGACATCACTCAAAGTGTCCGTCTTTTGTTTCAAAAGGACGTCATTTTACGTGAAAGGCATCAACAGACATAAGGAAGAACGACCAAACGCATTCGGATTCTATCGATACTTTAGAACAACGATCCATGAGTCATATGTGACGTGTACAAGTCAGCCCCGTCTTAACTCGAGACGCAGTGTGGCCGACACCGCTCCAACTCTGTCTCTTTTGTTTAAAATGGACATGATTATAAATGAAAAGAACAACGGACATACGCAAAACAGACCAAACGCATTCGTAATCTTTTGATAATTTATCACAATGATCCATGGGTCATATGTGACATGTACGAGTCAACCCGGGATGAATCTGAGTCGCGGTGTGGTCAGGATTAGTCTAAGTGTCAATCTTTTGTTTAAAATGGACATCATTTTAAGTACATACGGAAAACCGACCAAACACATTCGGTTTCCATTTAAAAATTAGGAGAACGATCCATGGGTCATATGTGACATGTAAGAATCAACCCCGCCTCAATTGGAGACGCGGTGTAGTCAGCACCACTCATAGTGTCCGTCTTTTGTTTCAAAAGGACGTCATTTTAAGTGAAAAACATCAACTAGAATACGGAAAACCGACCAAACGTATTCGGATTGTGTCGATACGTTAGGAAAATGATCCATGGGTCATTTGAGACGTGTAAGAGTCAACCCCGTCTAAATCCGAGACGCGGTGTAGCCGGTACCACTCTGACTGTGTCTCTTTTGTTTAAAATGGACAAGATTATATGTGAAATAAACAACTGACATATGAAAAACTGACCAAACGCATTCGGAATATATTGAAAATTTAGGACAATGATTCATGGGTCATATGTTACGTGTACGAGTCAACCACGCCTCAATCCGAGCCGCGGTTTGGCCGAGACCACTCTAAGTGTATCTCTTTTCTTTAAAATGGACTACATTTTAAATTCATACGGAAAACCAACCAAACACATTCTGATTGTGTTTATATTTTAGCAAAACAATCCATGGGTCATTTGTGATGTGTACGAGTTAACCCCGCCTCAATACGAGACACGGTGTGGCCGACACCATTCAAAGTGTCTCTCTTTTATTCAAAAAACACTTCATTTTAAGTGAAAACAACAACTGACATATGCAAAACTGACCAAACGATTTCGGAATATGTTGATACTTCAGGACAACGATCAATGATTCATTTGTGACGTGTACGAGTTAACCTTGCCTCAATCCGAGGCACGGTGAGACCGGTATCATTCCAGATGTATGTATTTTTTTTAAAATGGATATCATTTCTATTAAAAATATATGGTATATGAAAAACCAATCAAATTATGAATTGAATTCCGGATTCCACATATGATTGTCATCTAAATTTTAAAATTAATTCTAAATGAATTATGTATGTTTATAATTATGTTATGAATTCTACTTTAATTATGGATGAGTATATTTTCAGGATGCATTATATGTGTTGGTTGGTTGGTTTTCATTATTTTTATGTGTTGGTTTGTTCTCTATATGTATGCATTATATGTGTTACAGGTACAATAATTGGATTGGAAAATGAATTGAAAACGAGGGCATAATTGGATTGAAAATTGAATTGAAATAGATGGTGAATGCCCAAAAACCAAACCTGGTGTGCAAATTGCAGGCTGCTGTGCAATTTGCACAGCAAAGCCTATGCCAACGGTTTTCAAACCGTTAGCATAGGCTCTATTAGCTGTTTTTACCAACGGTTCAAAGAACCGTTGGTAAAAACACCTATCCCAACTGTTTGAAACCGTTGGGATACCCTGTCACATGGTGGTTTTTACCAACGGTTCATGGAACCGTTGGGAAAGGAAATTATGTGTTGATTTCGCAACGGGCCAAACCGTTGGGATAGGTTGATTTTTTCTAACCTATCCCAACGGTTCTGTATAAACCGTTGGGAAAAGCCTTTCCCAATGGCTTACTTCCCCACGGTTTGCAGAACCGTTGGTATAACATATACCAACGGTTCTGCAGCCTTTCCCAACGGTTCTAAACCGTTGGGAAATTCTAGATTTCCAGTAGTGTTTTGATTCGGCTAAACTCTTCCAAAATACTCTCTCAACTTCCCTCACTTAATCCTAGAGGCCTTTATTTAGTCAGAAAGCCAGCCTAAGAGTCCTTTTGATCAAATCAAAAGGAATAACTCGAAGAAGAGGTAATGATTTCACCACTATTTTTCAAGTTCCTTTCTTCTTCCACTTCCTCTTCCTTTGTTGTTACCATTATAGAATAATAACTCCAGTATCATATATATATACTGCGATGTTATTATAAATATGGTACAACCATATTTCGTATTCTATCCATCTTTTTAATAACATGTCACCATACATGCATACGTACGACTTACCATCTCCACGTCGTGGTGTAATTGTTATTCAATAAATTATTATTTGCATTGGTATAATAATGATGTGTAACTCATGTAAATAATAAATATAGCATGATAATGATTCTTTATATATGATATACCATCCAATTATATATTATTTTAATATCAAAAGAATGATATTGTCGCTCGTGCGTACCTACGGATTACCGTCTCCACGAACGTGATAAGATTCATTCTCCATCGTATGCATTCAAGTATAATTCTCATTTGATGATTACTAATAGTATCTAAGGACTTGATATCATTTTGTATATGATTAAGATACAACCTATTCATTACAAACATGGATTACGTAACAAAACATATAAAAGAAAATGAGTAAGTTAAGAACCGAAACAACGATAATACTAAGATATTATTAACAAATCAATGATAAAAGATCATATATGATATCATATTAATGTATATTATTCTTGTATAATCTAATAACAATTATTTCACCATTATACAGGATTTTAACCTACATCCAACCAAGGAAAAGTACAAGGTAAGGGTTTATTTCGCAATCTCTTCATTATCTGACGTTGTTTATACGTAATAATCTACTTCGATTTCTTTATCATCCACATCCATGTTTCTTCTAAATGTATTTCAAAACATTTATAATATTTACAAAGAATATGGGTTAAATTCATTAATACCCTTATGTGTTTTTAAAGGAATCTTTCTGTCGTTTTCCAAACAAGTCACTTTTTACCTTTTGACAAATTTAAGGTAAGAATGTTTTTTTAACTTATACGGTAGGTGCGGCTATTTACTGTCATTATAAAATCGTCAAAGCATCCGTTACAAGCTTATAAGAATATTTTCAAAGTAAATGTTATATTTTATAATTATGTGACTTTTAAATGATTTCAAAAATGAATATTTTAAGAATTTTTGAAAGGTACTCTTTATCAAGATCATAATTTTAAATGTTTTAAAGATTTATCTTTCTAAATATTTTTATTTAATGTCCATGTTTTCAAAATGATTTTAAGGACTTATTTATATGGACATGAAGGTTTTGAAATGATATTTATTTTCAAAAGTTTCAAAGTGTTATGGGACACTTTGATTCAAAAATCTCTTTTAAATTACTTCCTTTATAAATGTGTGACTTTTCAATGATTTAGAGAAAAGAGATATTTCTCTCAAATAGTTTTGATTTCATCTATGTCAACATCCTTTGATGTATTTTAAGCTTATTTGAAGTTGATTTATTATGATACAAATCTACTATATTTTATTAAAGGTTTTGTGATATGTTTGACTGTGGATGTGCTATTTTTATACCATTCATGGTTTATAGTGAATGTATTGACATTTTTTATGCTAGTTTTAATACGATTGTTTATGTTATGTTTAAACTTTTTCATATGGGAAGGCATTGGACTTAATATGTGACAGGTGGAGCCCGCTATAGCTCCTCGATGCATCGGTAGGTCTCATGAGACAAACTAGTGTCTTGGCACAAGGCCTTGACAAAATCTTATTTGTAGTCTTGGCACGAGGCGTTGGCTATGTGGTTATGATAGTCTGGCATTATGCATTCCATCATTATGAAAGTGGTTATTGATATTGCATGTGATTAATCGATTAGTATAATATCCATGTGAATAAGTAAATGGCATTATTTTATTTTATTTTTACCATACTATGTTGAAGTTCAAGTTTAAAAGGATTTTGTTTTAGTTATACACTTCCTTAAATGTTTATTATTATTTATGAAAGTTTCCGCTATATTGTTATCCTTACTGGGCATTTGATCTCACCCCTTTTCTATGTTTTATTTTCCCAGGATGTGAAGAAGTAAATTATGAATGACCTGCAGGGATATTATGAGGGGATAATAGTGTGGACTATGGAGACAATATGTTGTTGTAGTAGTTTTTCACTTTATGATGTAATGTAAAACTTTATGAATATATCTAGTGTTTCCAAGGCTACTAAACCAATCGTTCTTTTGAGATTTGATCTTTCTGGTGATCATGCCATTGTTATATAATAATGCACCGACTCTGGGTAACTAGGGTCGGGGAGTTACAGTTGGTATCAGAGAAAGTTTAGTACAAACCTTGGAAGCTAGATTTAGATAAACTTTGATTAGAGCACTTAGACCTGAGATGAACTTTTAGGATTATTATAGAAGAACTTCCTAGAATTTGTTAATGTAGAGATTTTGTGAGTTTTCCGATCAATACATCCCCGTATGGATACGAGCAGGTAGAGGCGGCTCTGGCACAGATGTACCTAGGGGTAAAACCCGAAAAAACTGCTTTGAGCTGGATTCGAATGGGAACTGGTGCACGAAAACGGGCCTTGTTGCACTCTTGGTTACGACACTCTTGGGGGATATGCTTAGGATAATTCTCATTTTCGTTACAAACCATTATGAAGGGTTTATGAGTATATACTTCGTCAAAGGAGAAATTTTTATGATTATGGATTATATCCATAAACTATTTAATTAATGTTATGTGTCTTACAAGTTTCAGATTAGGTATTATTATTCATAAACTAATCTAGTGTATTCCATTGTTTAGAAATGGCGCCCAGTAGAAGGAATGCGAACTCCAGCAATGAACATGATCCAAAGAGATAGAAGGATCATATCTTTCATGTTCTTAAGCCAAAATTTATAAGAGAAATAGTCTCCCATGTATTATCATCATATTAAGAAATAATATCATGTGTTGATAAGATAAATAAATATTTTACTGAGTCTTATGGATTTGAAGGGGAGCAAGAGAAGAAAAGGATGGAAGAGAGAAAGATGGATAAAGGGAAGAGGGAAAAGAAGAATTTTCCCGTATGTGATAACTGTGGGAAGAAACACCCTAGAACTTGCCTGAAAGGAATGAAAGTTTGTTATAAGTGTGGAGGAAAAGGGCACAGAGTACGTGACTGAAAGGGTAAGAAAATGGATTCAAATGTATAATGCTTCATTTGCAAGGAGTTTGGACACTACGCGAACCTATTTCCCAGTCATCATACTATGCCGCAAATGATGCAATTGGATAATAATCAAGTTATGATACTACCACAGATGAAGAGTAATGATTAGAGTTCTTGTGTTGAATATGTTATTTTAGTGTTGTATCAACAATTTACTTATTATAATAATTATGTAGTATATAAGGATTGTACTGCAGTACTATTTCATTAAGGACTTCAGATTGTGTGGAACAAAGAAAAGTGACTCAATAGCAGGATAAATTTTTGGAAAATATATGGTTGAGAGAATGATAAACCTTAATATAGTTCTGATACTGAGGTAGTGATTTTGGAATAATACATGATTGATTTGGATCAATTATATTGGATATTCTTGACTACCTTGAAACTGATTAATTATTTGTATATTCCATCATTGTTGGGGTTTAAAAAAAATTTGGATTGAAGTAGTATATCTATTATTCTGTAAGGAATAAGGGATCATGAATGTAATCAATAAGGTTTTATGGTAATTCAGGATGTTGCAGTGTTTTAAAAGAATACATGATGAAGGTGTTCACATGTTATTACGCGGGAAAAAGGATCTTTATTTCGTTTACCTTTCTTATAAATTTTGGACTGAAGTATTTTGGATAGTTCTAGTTTGGAATATTTTGAATTTCCATTAAAGGACAACCCGGAGGTCGGGCGGCAACCTGTCGCGTCCGGCAAGGCCACAAGACTTGAACCCACAAACAAAAGGGTGACAAGGATGTATCACCTACCACTGACCCACGTGATGTCCGGGATTAAATAATATAGTTTTTTTTAAAATATCTGGTAGATGAATTATAAATTCGTTTTTTTAACCCTATACGAATAGGATAAATAGAATATTTTTTTACGTTATATTATCTTTTAGAGTGAAAGATGAGTTTGTGGTAGAAATTAGTTAATGGATGGAACTCTACTTTTCAAGAATATATTTTTCTTCTTCTATTATTCTATGAAGAAATTAATTATTATACTTTATTTAAGGAATCCTAAAACCAAACATGTGTTATCCTAATACCCTATGTTTTGTTGAACCGATGGTATTTCAAATCATCATAGTTTGATTAATTTAAGGACCTCAATTTTACACTTGTTTGTGATTGATGACCTCAATCACTACCTATAAATATTTACGTTTTTCCTCCAATTATATGTCCCTAATTGCCACCAATTTTCTCCTATTCGAGATCATAATTTGGTGGAGACCCTTTCATTTCACTTTTCCTCATATTAAGAATGAATTTTAGTAACCCAATTTCTGATGTGTGTTTTCCCACAAAGATATTATCTATTTTCAACCTTTTATTTTTGAAGAACAATTTCAAATTGCGAGGATGCAATTTATTGAAGTAGGGGAGAATGTAACACCCCAAGATTTCATAGTGTGTTATTTCTTCAAAATAATTCAGTTACTTCCACTACATGCAACACCGAGTTCAAGCGCACCTTGACTTACCAAACAAGCCGTTCAAAAGAGGTTATGAATAGTATTAACTAAATTTTAAACTTTGTATAATCCTTATAATTTTAGAATCAATATTTTGAGTTTCTTAGACATAATGTAAGAACAAATTCATTTTCAGTATTGGAATTTTACCAATACAATATTTTAAACTTTTTGACTAAATGGGGACATCAAAGATTTAAAATGAAATATACCAAGCTTCTACGGTATGCTTTCCATTGAATAATACAGTAGCGTGTGTTGTACGCAACTTCGAGTTCTACCACACACCACAACCAATCAAACTAGCCGTTATGAATAGTAATACCTAACTTTTAAAATTATATATATTTTATATTTTAAAATGGACTTCATTTTTGGATTCGAAATATCTAATTTAGCCTAGGGTGAAATTTTTGAACTTTTAGGATAACACTTATATTTTGATGAATACTGAAAATTACTAAATTTTAATTAAAAACAACTTTTAAATCGAAATAACTTATATTGATAAATTATGAATTTGATTGGTTTTAAAGTATATTTTGAATATATTTTTACCATTTAATATAATTTTGGTCATTGTACATAATTTTACAATTAAATCGGACATAAACATGTGTCAGTCTTTTGATAGTTATTATCTCTTAAAAACACGCTTTTTGTTTTAACAACAGGAATTAATTTAAAATTAATTTATGCCACTTCTGTGTTTTGAATTTTGAAAAATGGATTCCATATTTGGAATCAGGATGTTCATATTGTGTAAATTGGTAACTTTTATTTTTAGACATCTTGAGTAATTATTGCAGTAAATATTTTATTTACCATGGTTAAAGGGTAAATCTGGTAAATAAGGGTTAAAAAATAATATTATAATAATAAAAAATTACTTTAAAACGCGTCCTAACATTATTGGTTGATACATTTCTGACCATTGGAATCTTTGGGTCGATTTTGGGACCTCATGGTGCCACTTGTAAGTGACAGGGACACTTTATTTTAATTAAGTTAAAATGAATACAAAAATGGCACGAGCATATATCTTTTAGAAAAGCAATTTTTACATAGGGTTATATATGTTTGATTTTAGATTGTAAATATTCATTAGAAAGATAATACGATTTCCTAAATAATAATAATTTATTTATAATTTTTAGACATTAAATAATATAATTTATGTATTACACAATGATGATTCAGTAATTACCATAATAGTGAAAAATTAAAACAATTGATATAATAAATTCCCAAATAAATATAATTTCAGACTTTTTATGAATTAAAATAATTTTCTAGGATAATATTACATATTAGTATTGATATAATTTACTTTTTTCAAAGTAATCATTCTGTGATGAGTTTCAAAAAAAATCAACTATTGAATAGTGTCAAAATTGACATAAAAGAGTTTTTAAAACAAATATTATATTATTAATTGATATCAAATTCCTAAAAATCTAAGGTTCGGCCAAGAGACTTATATCATGATAGTTGTATAATTAATGGACCACTTGGGGGTCTCTTGGATGTATATGGTAAGGTTATTAACCATAAAATATAAAAATACAAAGAGACATTGTAAAAGTGAAACTAATTAACTAAGAGTTAATACTTATAGATAAGGTTAATATAATGACCAAAACCTGTATAAATTCTATTGGTTGAGTGTTTTTCGACCCATTCCCACATTAAACGTTAAATAATAAACTTTTTAACCATTATAAACCGAATATGAATTTATTATAATTAATATTTCTATGTTTTCCAAAGATTCCCCTCACCCCACTTATAAAAGGGCACTCCCCCTTCTCATTATCTCACACCTTAAAAACCTTTTGGTTCGGCTAAAATCTACCCAAATACTCTCTCAACTTCCATAAATTAATCCTAGAGGCCTTAATTTATTCATAAAGCCATCCTAAGAGACCTTTTGATCAAATCAAAAAGAAGAACCCGGAGAAGAGGTAATGATTTCACCACCCTTTTTCAAGTTCCTTTCTTCTTCCACTTCCTCTTCCTTTGTTGTTCCATTATAAAATAATAACTCCTGTATCATATATATACTGTGATGTTATTATAAATATGGTACAACCATATTCAGTATTCTATCCATCCTTTTAATAACATGTCACCATACGTGCGTACGTACGGCTTACCGTCTCCACATCGTGGTGTAATTGTTATTCAATAAATTATAATTTGGATGGGTATAATAATGATGTGTAACTCATGTAAATAATAAATATAACATGATAATGATTCTTTATATATGATATAACATCCAATTATATATTATTTTAATATCAAAATAATGATATTGTCGCTCGTGCGTACGTACGGATTACCGTCTCCACGAACGCGATGAGATTCATTCTCCATCGTATCCATTCAAGTATAATTCTCATTTGATGATTAATAATAGTATATAAGGACTTGATATCATTCTGGATATGATTAAGATACAACCTATCCATTACAAACAAGGATTACATAACAAAACATATAAAAGAAAACGAGTAAGTTAACACCCGAAACAACGATAATACTAAGATATTATTAACAAATAAAGGTTAAAAGATCATACATGATATCATATTAATGTATATGATTATTGTATAATTTAATAACAATTATTCACCATTGTACAGGAGGTTAACCTACCCCCATCCAAGGAAATGTACAAGGTAAGGGTTTATTTCGTAATCTCTTCATTATCCGAGGTTGTTTATATGTTATAGTCTACTGGGATTTCTATATCATCCACATCCTTGTTTCTTAGAAATGTATTTCAAAACATTTTTACTATTTACAAAGAATATGGGTTAAAGTCATTTATACCCTTATTTGTTTTTAAAGGAATCTTTCCGTCATTTTCCAAACAAGGCACTTTTTACCTTTCGACAAATTTAAGGTAAGAATGTTTTTTTAACTTATACGGCGGGTGCGGCTATTTACCGCCGTTATAAAATCGTCAAAGATTCTCTTACAAGATTATAATAATATTTTCAAAGTAAATGTTTTATTTTATAATTATGTGACTTTTAAATGATTTAAAAAATGAATATTTTAAGAATTTTTGAAAGGTATTCTTTATCAAGATCATAATTTTAAAAGTTTTAATGATTTATCTTTCTAAATATTTTTAATTAATGTCCATGTTTTCAAAATTATTTTAAGGACTTATTTATGAGGACATGAAGGTTTTGAAATGATATTTATTTTCAAAAGTTTCAAAGTGGTATGGGACACTTTGATTGAAAAATCTCTTTTTAAATTACTTCCTTTATAAATGTGTGACTTTTCAAGGATTTCGAGAAAAGATATATTTCTCTCAAATAGTTTTTATTTCATCTATGTCAACATCCTTTGATGGATTTTAAGCTTATTTGAATTTGATTTATTATGATACAAATCTTCTATATTGTATTGAAGGTTTTGTGATATGTTTGACTGTGGATGTGCTATTTTTATACCATTCATGGTTTATGGTGAATGTATTGACATTTAGTATGCTAGTTTTAATATGAATGTTTATGTTATGTTTAAACCTTTTCATATGGGAATGCATTGGACTTAATATGTGACGGGTGGAGCCCGCTATAGCTCCTCGATTCATCGGTAGGTCTCATTATACAAACTAGTGTCTTGGCACAAGGCCTTGACAAAATCTTTTTTGTAGTCTTGGCATGAGGCCTTAGCTATGTGGTTATGATAGTCTGGCATTATGCATTCCATCATTATGAAAGTGGTTATTGATATTTCATGTGATTATTCAATTAGTAGAATATCTATGTGAATAAGTAAATGGTATTATTTCATTTTATTTTTTCCATACTATGTTGAAGTTCAATTTTAAAAGGCTTTTTTTAGTTATACACTGCCTTAAATTTTTATTCTTATTTATGAAAGTTTCTACTATATTGATATCCTTGATGGGCATTTGAGCTCACCCCTTTTCTATGTTTTATTTTCCCAGGATGTGAAGAAGTAAATTATGAATGACCTGTAGGGATATTATGAGGGGATAATAGTGTGGACTATGGAGACAATATGTTGTTGTAGTAGTTTTTCACTTTATGATGTAATGTAAAACTTGATGAATATATCTAGTGTTTCAAAGGATACTAAACCAATCATTATTTTGATATTTGATCTTTCTTTTGATCATGCCAATGTTATGTAATAATGCACCGACTCTTGGTAACTAGGTTCAGGGCGTTACAGTTGGTATCAGAGGATGTTTAGTACAAACCTTGGAAGCTAGATTTAGATAAACTATGATTAGAGCACGTAGACCTAAGATGAACTTTGAGGATTAGTATAGAAGAACTTCCTAGAATTTTGGTATTGTAGATATTTTGTGAGTTTTCCGAGAAATACATCCCTGTCTGGATGCGAGCAGGTAGAGGCGGCTCTGGCACAGGTGTACCTAGGGGTAAAACCCGAAAACACCACTTTGAGCTGGACTCGAACGGGAACTGGTGCACGACAATGGGCATTGCTTTACTCTCGGTTACGACACTCCCGGGGGATATTCTTAGGATAATTCTCATTTTCTTTACAAACAATTATGAAGGGTTTATGAGTATATACTTCCTCCAAGGAGAAATGTTTATGATTATGGATTATATACATAAACTATTTAATTTATGTTATGTGTCTTACAAGTTAGGGATTGGGTATTATTATTCATAAACTAATCTAGTGTATGCCATTGTTTAGAAATGGTGCCCAGTAGAAGGAATGAGAACTCCAGCAATGCAAATGATCCAAAGAGAAAGAAGGATCATATCATTCATGGTCTTAAGCCAAAATTTAAGAGTGAAATAGTCTCCCATGTATTATCATCATATGAATAAATAATATCATGTGTTGATAAGATAAGTAAATATTTTACAGAGTCCTATGGCTTTGAAGGGGATCAAGAGAAGAAAAGGATGGAAGAGAGAAAGATGGATAAAGGGAAGAGGGAAAAGAAGAATTTTCCCATATGTGATAACAGTGGGAAGAAACACCCTGGAACATGCCTGAAAGGAATGGGAGTTTGTTATAAGAGTGGAGGAAAAGGTCACAAAGTACGTGACTGCAAGAGTAAGAAAATGGTTTCAAATGTACAATGCTTCATTTGCAAGGAGTTTGGACACAACGAAAACCTATGTCCCAGTCATCAGACTATGCGGAAAATGATGCTATTGGATAATAATCAAGTTATGATATTACCACAGATGAAGAGGAGTGATTAGAGTTCTTGTGTTGATTATGTTATTTGAGTGTTATATCAACAATTTACTTGTTATAATAATTATGGAGTATATAAGGATTGTATTGTAGTACTATTTCATTAAGGACTTGAGATTGTGTGGAACAAAGAAATGTGACTCAATAGCAGGATAAATTTTTGGAAAATATATGGTTGAGAGAATGATAAACCATAATATAGTTCTGATACTAAGGTAGTGATTTTGGAATAATACATTTTTTATTTGGATAAATTATATTGGATATTCTTGACTACCTTGAAAATGATTAATTATTTGTATATTCCATCATTTTTGGGGTTTAAAACATTTTTGGATTGAAGGAGTATATCTATTATTCTTTAAGTAATAAGGGATAATGAATGTAATCAATAAGGTTTTATGGTAATTCAGGATGTTGCAGTGTTTTAAAAGAATACATGATGAAGGTTTTCACATGTTATTACGCGGAAAAAAGGATCTTTATTGTTTTTACCTTCCTTATAAATTTTGGACTAAAGTATTTGGATAGTTCTAGTTTGGAATATTTTGGATTGCCATAAAAGGACAACCCGGTGGTCGGGCGACAACCCGTCACATCCGGCAAGGCCGCGAGACTTGAACCCACAACTGAAGGGCGACAAGGATGTATCACCTACCACTGACCCACGTGATGTCCGTGATTAAATAATATAATTTTTTTTAAATATCTGGTAGATGAATTATAAATTCATTTTTTTGGAACCCTATACAAATAGGATAAATAGAATATTTTTTTACGTTCTATTATCTTTTAGAGTAAAAGATAGGTTTTTGGTAGAAATTAGTTAACGGATGGAACTCTACCTGTCAAGAATATATTTTTCTTCTTCTCTTATTTTATTGAGAAATAAATTCTTATACTTTATTTAAGGAATCCTAAAACCAAAAATGTGTTATCCTAATACCCTATGTTTTGTTGAACCGATGGTATTTTAAATCATCATAGATTGATGAATTTAAGCACCTCAATTTTACACTTGTTTGTGATTGATGACCTCAATCACTACCTCTAAATATTTACGTTTTTCCTCCAATTATATGTCTCTAATTGCCACCAATTTTATCCTATTCAAGATCACAATTTGGTGGCAACACTTTCATTTCCATTTTCCTCATATTAAGACTGAATTTTAGTAACCCAATTTCTGATGTGGGTTTTACGTCAAAGATATTTTCTATTTTCAACCTTTTATTTTCGAAAAACAATTTCAAATTGCGAGGATGAAATTTATTGATGGAGGGGAGAATGTAACACCCCAAGATTTCATAGTGTGCTATTTCTTCAAAATAATTCAATAACTTGCACTACATGCAACACCGAGTTAAAGAGTACCATGACTTACCAAGCAAGTCATTCAAAAGAGGTTATGAATAGTATTAACTAAATTTTAAACTTTATATAATCCTTATAATTTTAGAATCCATATTATGAGTTTCTTAGACATAATGTAAGAACAAATTCATTTTTAGTATTTCAATTTTACCAATACAATATTTTAAACTTTTTGATTAAATGGGGACATAAAAAATTTAAAATGAAACATCCCAAGCTTCTGAGGTATGCTTTCTTTTGAATAATACAGTAGCGTGTGTTGTACGCAAGTTCGAGTTCTAACACACACCACAACCAATAAAACTAGCCGTTATGAAGAGTAATACCTAGTTTTTGAAATTATATATATTTTATATTTTAAAATGGACTTCATTTTTTGATTCGGAATATCGAATTTAGCCTAGGGTGAAATTTTGGAACTTTTCGGATAACACTTATATTTTGATGAATAGTGAAAATTACTAAATTTTAATTAAAAACAACATTTTTAATCGAAATAACTTATATTGATAAATTATGAATTTGATTGGTTATAAAGTATATTTAGAATATATTTTTACCATTTAATATAATTTTGGTCATGGTACATAGTTTTACAATTAAACCGGACATAAACAAGTGTCAATCTTTTGATAGTTATTATATCTTAAAAACACGCTTTTTGTTTTAACAACAGGAATTGATTTAAAATTAATTTCTGCCACTTCTGTGTTTTGAATTTGGAAAAATGGATTCCAGATTTGGAATCAGGATGTTCATATTGTGTAAATAGGTAACTTTTATTTTTAGACATTTTGAATAATTACTGCGGTAAATATTTTATTTACCATGGTTAAAGAGTAAATCCAGTAAATAAGGGTTAAAATATAATATTATAATAACAAAAAATTACTTTAAAACGTGTCCTAACCTTATTGGCTGATACATGTCCGACCATGGAAATCTTTGGGTCTATTTTTGGACCTCATGGTGCCACTTGTAAGTGATAGGGACACTATATTTTAATTAAGTTAAAATGAATACAAAAATGACACAAGCATATATCTTTTAGAAAAACAATTTTTACATAAGGTTATATATGTTGGATTTTTTATTGTAAATATTCATTAGAAATATAAAAAGATTTCGTAAATAACTATATTTTATTTATAATTTTTAGACATTAAATAATTTAATTTATTTATGACACAATGATGATGGAGTAATTACCATAATAGTGAAAAATTAAAATAATTGATATTATAAATACCCAAATAAATATAATTTCAGACATTTTATGAATTACACTAATTTTCTTGGATAATGTTAGATATTATTATTTATTTAATTGACTTTGTTCGAAGGGATCATTCTGTTATGAGTTTCACAAAAATCAACTATCGAATAGTGTCAAAATTGACGTAAAAGAGTTTTTAAAACAAATATTATATTATTAATTGATATTAAATTCCAAAAAATCTAAGGGTCGGAAAAGAGACTTATATAATGATAATTTTATCATTAATGTACCACTTGGGGGTCTCTTGGATGTATATGGTATGTTTATTAACCATATAATATAAAAATACAAAGAGACATTGTAAAAGTGAAACTAATTAACTAAGAGTTAATACTTAACGATACGGTTAATATAATGACCCAAAACTGTCTAAATTCTGTTGGTTGGGTGTTTTTCGACCCATCACCACCTTAACCTTTAAATAATATACTTTTGAGCCACTAGAAACTGAATATGAATTTATTATAAATTAATATTTCTAGCTTTTTCAAAGGTTCTCCTCACCCCTCTTATAAAAGGGAACTCCCCCTTCTCATTAAATCACACATTCAAAGCCTTTTGGTTCAGATAAACTCTTCCCAAATACTCTCTCAACTTCCCTCACTTCATCCTAGAGGCCTTAATTTAGTCATAAAGTCATCCTAAGAGTCCTTTGATCAAATCAAATAGAAGAACCCGGAGAAGAGGTAATGATTTCACCACCCTTTTTCAGGTTCCTTTCTTTTTCCACTTCCTCTTACTTTGTTGTTCCATTATAAAATAATAACTCCAGTATCATATATATACTGTGATTTTATTTTAAATATGGTACAACAATATTCAGTATTCTATCCATCCTTTTAATAACATGTCACCATACATGCGTACATACGACTTACCGTCTCCACGTAGTGGTGTAATTGTTATTCAATAAATTATTATTTGGATGGGTAAAATAATGATGTGTAACTCATGTAAATAATAAATATAACATGATAGTGATTCTTTATATATGATATAACAACCATTTATATATTATTTTAATATCAAAAGAATGTTATTGTCGCTCGTGCATACGTACAGATTACCGTCTCCACGAACACGATGAGATTCATTCTCCATCGTATCCATTCAAGTATAATTCTCATTTGATGATTAATAATAGTATCTAAGGACTTTATATCATTCTGGATATGATTAAGATACAACCTATCCATTACAAAAATGGATTACGTAACAAAACATATAAAAGAAAACGGGTAAGTTAACACCCGAAACAACGATAATATTAAGATATTATTAACAAATCAAGGTTAAAAGATCATATATGATATCATATTAATGTATATGATTATTTTATAATTTAATAACAATTATTTCACCATTATACATGAGGTTAACCTACCCCCAACAAAGTAAAAGTACAAGGTAAGGGTTTATTTCGCAATATCTTCATTATCCGAGGTTGTTTATACGTAATTGTGAACTAATCATTTATCATTCCTAAAATTCACAAGGTAACCTTGATCACATAATTTTCTTATGTTTATAAGATTTTTCTTATGACCTATGAAAATTAAAACATTTCAAATTAAAACCCTTTCAAAAAGAACATTATTACTTATACCAATGATCTTTCCTTGAGCATTATCTCCGAAGGTAACTCTTCCACATTTGAACTCAATAATATTTTGAATGAAATATTTATATCTAGAAAAATTTTAATAAAAAAAACTTCCCATTTAAAAAATGTTCTTATTTTCAGTACACTTTTTGTTTTCCTGAAAAATAAAAAAATTAGTTTTTCGGAACTCAATCCTGTTTGGATCCATAAATGTTAAATAAAAAAACATTAGGATTAAACATTTGTTTTTCAGAATGTGCATTATAAAATCAAAAAATTGATATTTATTAAGAGAAAAACATCATTCCCAATTCCCACCACATTGACATTTAGTTCATAATGGGGAAGTTTGGGGAACAAAATAATAATGACTAAAAATCATTTTTGAATAAGTCTAAAAAATTCCATAACTATTAGATAGAGGAAGAATTTGAGAATACTTTTTTTAAATTATTTCCGTCTAGTAGTGATGTTTGATAAAAGTTTCCTAAGATAAAAAAATTCATAATTTTTTTCTAATGACTAAATTTTCATTCCGACAAGAAATTGTTTCAGAATTGTTTTTAGTTTTAAAAACATTTTTCTTTTAAACATGTTTTTCAAAGTCGTTAAAATGTTTTTCCTTCCCAGAATTTTCTTCCATATGGTTTTTTAAAAAAATTAAAAAATAAAGATTTTTATCATAAACATATATTGAAATATATGATACTTTTTTGTCATAATAGATATTCTATAATTTTCCATTTCAATCTTTTTCTTGAGTTTAGAATTCTCATTCCCAACTAATTTCTCATATTTTGATACTTATTCAAAAAATGTAAATTTTCTCTTACTGAGGAAGATTCTTCATCCAAAGAGTAAGAATATTTCTCATCAGGATAATTTTAATTTAATGATACATTTGTAAGATATTCTAAATTGTGTAACGTTTCTTAAATATAATGATTTTCAATAGGTAGTATGGATATGATTCCTATATTATTCTAACCAAAAGATTCGTATTTAGAAGATTAGTTTGATGAATCACCACAAATTTCACTCCAAGTATCATTTTAATTCATTACATTATTTATATTAGACTTTTAATAATTTTTCTTGTTTCTTTCAGAATGTTTCTCTTCCATATTTTTTCTTTTGACCAAAGGGCAGTCTGGTCTAATATGACGTTCTCTTTTACATTCATAAAAAGTTACCTATGAGCCTTTCTTTTACTTCCTATATTTCTTTTTGAATATGTATTGAATTTCTTTCTTTTCAACAATATAGTTCATCCTTCGAGAAATATTGGCTAATTCATTATCTGAATGATCACATTCACTATATTCTGATAAAACAACAAATTTCTTATCATTGGATCTTGTTGTCCTTTCTGGTGTATTGGATTTAGATATAGTAGTAAAAGCTACACTTCCATTACAATTATTCTTATTATTTAAATATTTATCTCTTTTCTTTCTTGTATAATGTTTTATGAAAGTTCCAAATAATTCATCAATAGTGATTTGAGTAACTTGCATGTTCTAAACAATAGGTATCCTTTTTGGTTCCCACTCATTGGGAATTATATCGATTATCGTGTCCACATGAACTACATCATCAAGACACTTTTCCCCCATAGATATAATATTGTTGTCATTTTCCATGAATATTTGTTGTATCTTTCATAAATGTTTTCCATAGAGAAAAACAAAACCATGATATTTAGCTCGGAGCATGGATCCTCTTATTTTCATAACATTGGATGTACCAAAATGTGTCACTACCAATTTATTACAAATACAATTATCTGCTTCCAGTAATGATATCCAACCATATATATTCCTGGTCATAGAACACAAAATTTATTTCATACCTTTTAATTCAGTTAATATTTGAATTTTTCTTGGTTGGTGATGGTTTTGACTTCGTTATCAGGGATTTTGTAGTCTCTAGTAACCATGACAATGTTTTACAGTCCAGTATAAATGAAAAAAGTTTTCCTTCAATCTCTCCAGTACTCATAATCATTCATATCAAAAATTGGTGGTCTAGTTAGGTTTATATTGTCAATTGATCAAATATTTATTCCTACCATCTTATAAAAACATTACTATTTCACTCCACATGTTAGTGTAGTATGTATAAAAAAATACTTTTAATAGGAATACAATTGTATTATAAAATTAATTAAAGAAAGTAAAAAAATTTGTGGAAATAGCCTCTGATACCGTTTTTTGTATCGTAATATATATGTAAATGTATATAACATGGAACAATACAAGAGAGGATGGGGGTGAATTTAATGATTAAAAATATTCTAATTAAACTCTTAAGAAAGGACAGAGTTTAAGAGCTATTAAACTAATACAATTCAAAACCAATACAAATGAACATATATGACTCGGATCTGATGGATATGATATGATGTAACACCACAAGTAATGAAAAAACTATTTTTTTTTTGAATTGAATACAATTATCAGAGTACGACAAATTTAATTGATTCTACCATACAAATTATAGTATCTCTTATTAAAATTTGTAATTAATGAATCATAATTGAAAGGATTTCAATAGAAAATAAAATGAATAGAATGAATAAATAAAATTCTCTCCTTTCTATTAAAAATAGCAGAAGAAAAGTTAAGGTATTATAATTATTTTATCAAAAAGAGTAGTGTATCCTTTCACTTAGGATAAATGCTCTGTCTTACCACCACCCTAGAAATCTGTCAATACAAAGATTGGAACAACTATATTCCTATCCATGGAATCCCTTGATTAAAAAGGTAATCAGCTCCTCTCCCTTTGAAAGAATTAAAATCCCTCGATACAATGATCGATAACAAATTTTCTTATCCCTAGAAGACCTCGATCACTACCACAATGATTGGACACAAAAAGTAGAAACAAAGCACTTATATAAATACAATATCCTGGAACAAGCCATTCACTTCTTGTATCTTCAAGGAATTTTCATGAAGCAATAGAGAAGTCACAGAGTCTCTCTCTAGAACTTGTAAGATCCAAAAGATGTGTATTATAGTTCGAATGACCACCTATATATAGGGCCCAGGTTCCAATGGTCATATTTCTACCAATGGTCATATTTCTCTTAAACAATTATAGGGGCTTGGACACCTAGCATTACAACTTTTAAAACTAATAGAATACATGACATTGTTTTTATTAGTGTGTTACTAATTCAAAGAGATCATTTTTGATAGAAAATATTAAGTAGAAAAGTATGAAACAATGAGTATGAGAAAAATGTATGTGATATTGGAGTAAAATAAAATTATGTCGGATTACATGAGTATGATTAATAATATGGTCACAATGATTTTAATTATTATGATGCATATAGTCGTTACAATACAATACATGGTTAATATTCTCAATATGGTAAAGAAGCATATCATCGTCACAATTTATACTTTGGTTAAAATTCATATCTTGGTTATGTGGTGTGATATATAATTTGGTTATGTTTCAGGATTATGATACGCTACTTATCCTAGTTATGATATGTGATTAGAATGAAATAGTTAATCATGATACGATCCATGATTATGATACTATACATAACCTAGTTACAATACATGATCACGATACAATATATATCGTAGTTAAATTTCATTGTTACAATTCACATGGTTACGATGCATATTATTACGATACATATGGTTATTATCCATATCGCTATAATTCATATGGTTATGATGTGAAATCAATAGAAAGTGTGGTTATGATGAAAAAAAATTTATGTGATTATATTTATAATAGAACATATTTGTCTAGGTTGTAAAACAACATATACATTAAATAAGAAGTAATTATTGATTTACAAAACAAAACGATCAATGAGATAGTCGTGACCCAAGAATACCTAAGCACTTAGATAACTGTTGAGGAGGAACTCTATGTACAAATCCCAACTTCTCCATTTGTCTAGAACACCATGGCTATAACCCAAATTCTTAATTATTTATAATATTTGATAACTATTGGGATGGAATTCCAGACCCAAGTCCCAAATTCACTATTGGTCTATAACTCCATGTCTAGAACCCAGTTCTCATTCACTAATTAATCAAAAAATTAATTAATCCAAGACAAATAATTAATTCCTAGATAATTATCCACATTCATTCCCTTAATAATGTAACAACTAGTGAAACACATCAAATAATTTAGTTAACTAATAATTTACTATTTACAAACACCCATTAATTAATTATTTAATTAATTAATCAATACATGTGAATCTCATTTTATAAATAAGTATCCATAATTAATTACCCAAACCAAATCACAACTAAACATAATTAATCTCAAATTAAATATCATAATATAATATCAACGAATATAATTAACCCACCACTAATTATCTCAACATATCCAATTAAACATCTCATAATCAATCCATCAATTAATTATCTATATTAGAAACCCAAGCACATAATTAATTTACAATTAATTATCTCATTATAAATCTAATTTTCCCGTAATTTATTTCCAAAAATAAATTATCCAAATCAATACTGAAAAATAACATCATTAATCCGCCATTAATTTTCTACAACTAGCCAAAAAACAAATGACCATTAATCCCTCGATTAATCATCTCAATTATCCAATTAAATATCTCATAATTTGTTTCTTCAATTAATTATATAAATTGAAATATCTAAGAACAAAATTATTTAAAAATTTATTATCTCAACATCTAATCAATCCCATTGATTAATTTTCTAAATTAAAATTTCATGTTGACAATGTAAATGTATGCATCATGTTGTGAATAAAAAAATAAATCTATGAAACAGTTATGAGAATATGAAAATCAGTTAAAGGAGTCTCATAAATATTATTAATTTTTGTCTGATTTACCACTATCACACCTCATTACATTCATTTCTATATAACCTAAATAATATTCAAAAAACATTACTACAATTAATCAAAAATTAATTTTATTATTAAATCTTCAAAAATAACCTAGAAATATGTCTCAAAATATCTCTGTAACTATTGATATGAATTACATAAAACTTATTCCAATAGAATCATATCGACAAAAAATTCAATAATATATATTCCATATTATGATAATTTTACAATTGGGACTTATAATCATATTGGGATATATGTAATTAATGAACTTCATGGAATGGACAACATTAATCTAAAACATGGATTGATTTCATTCAAATATAATTATAATTAGTAATTATTTATCATTATCATATATGATTCCAATGAAAAAAATTATTTATAATGTATGAAGTGAAATTGTAAATTTTTAAGTCCTCTTATAAAAATTAAAAATATATTCCATGTTCCTGATCCCTAGTAAATATAAAATCATAAAATAGTTTCATCTATCTTGAAAATTCCATACATTTATGGTTTCCCATGGAATAACTTTATTAAATATCATTAAATATATATTTTGATGTTTAAAATACTCTTAAATAAAAATATTATTTATTTGAGAAATATTCTTATCATCATAAAAAAATTCTATTGTTTTATACCTACCCCAAAATCTCACCCTAAAGTGTACGTCATGTTCTATAAAAAATAATGACTTAATATTCCAAATATATTCCTTTTTTAATGATAAGACTATTTTATTAGGAATATGGAATTTTCAAATGTGTTTTTCTATGTCTATTCAATCTCATTGAGTTGTAATAGTAATATCTTCCAAGCTACATATTTATTCAAATTAGCTTATATAACAAGATAGTAAAACATATATTCTTGGTAGATCAATAGATCTTCTAGTACCCAATGATGGATTTTGTATTCAAAATCACTAGATACCACATTTATTTTACACATAACACTATATATTTCATTATTATATAATTTTGACGGAAGCATTCTAGAGTATACATTACCCTTTGGGGTACTTGATGATGTGTTTAGAGAACAGGTTGTTCCATTGACCATTATATATAATTCATTATATCATATTTATTTCCAGGATAGTTATTTTTATACTTTAATGAAACCCTAATGTTGTTTACAAAAATTGATGAAAATATAATGTCTTTTATTAAGAGTTTAAATATTAAATAATTTATTGGATGTTTTTAATAGATTATAAATTATTTATATATCTTAATGTTATTCTCATATTATGCTTGATACCTTTGATGGTGGGATTCCAATGGTATCTATTTAGTGATCACCAGTAACCATATATAATCGGGGATTATTTTTACAACATTTAAGGACAAATATATTAATTTAACTATAAAAACTGATGTTATATAAAAATTTGTATACAATTATTCAAAAAATTACATAGTAGGACATAGTCTCATAGATTTAATGTTTTTTTGGAACATTTTAATTATTTTTATGTCCATAAAGAAATCCTACCAAAGAAAAAAGCATGATGTATAAGAAAGATTCTTATTTTTTAAAACAAAATCCGTTTTATAAAATTATAAAATTGGATATTTAATTATAGACTATGTTCATGTATTATAAAGGTTACTTATATGGTGAAATATCACCCATTCATCAAGGAAATCAATGTATCGTATGATGGATTCATAATATGCAACATGTTTGTAACGAATGAAAAATGTATAAATAAAATTCTTTTTTTGAATGAATAAATGTTATATCATGTAATCTATTTTTAGAAAACACATGCACTACTTTGGTCATTTTTTGATAGTTATGGTCTGTTATATATAAAACAACATAATGAATCATGACCATTTATATTTTATCCATTATAATGTGACCATTAGGATTAGTATATTATAGGTTAGGATAATGTCCAATTAGCTCAAAAAAAAAAGATGGCCTCAACATCTTGTATTGTACACTATGAAGACAATTTTTCACATCCTCTAAGGGAGATATCATCAGGGGGAACTTTTCTTAATCAATAGTTATTTTTGATACAATAACTAAATCATGAATCAATCTGTTGATGGGATAAGTTCATGCTCATCAAGGTCATGGAACAAACCATGTTTGTCAAACCAACCCCTGAACCTCCAACCATCACACACAACACCCTTAGATAATTAAATTGTGTAATAAAGGGATATATATATAGATCAAAAGGAATAAATTTTAATATTTAATTTTTAATAAAAAATTGAATATATTTATCAATTTTTAATATCACTGTTTAATTTATTAAATAATGAGTTAGATAAAATTAAATTTTGATATGATGAATCACAAATTGTATTTTTGGGAAATATATATCTTCACACAAGAATTTTTTTATGATTTTATTAATTTTTGAAATAAATGATATTTTAATAGAATTTTAATATTTAATAATATTTATTATACATAAATGATAAAATAATTTTTCAAGGTCAAATGTAATTTTTATTAGTTCCCTAAAATAATTATAGTCAAAACCTAGTATTATTTTGCTAAATATACATTTATTATTTACGAGAATAAATTTTAATAATTATTAAATTATTTTTCAAAATAATTATTAATTATAAATTAACCATTTCAATGTTATTAAATGATAATTTTTTTTAAAACATTTTGATCCATTCAAATGGTTGAATAAAATTTCAATATGGAAAAATTATACAATAAGAATTATACATATACATACCTTAAAAAGTTATTTGTTAAATTTAATAAATTATATCAACAACCTAAATTATATATCCCCATTAAAATTATGTGTTCTGGATGTAATTTAATTAATTATATTAACCCATAATGAATCCTTTAGAACCTATATTCTATTTCATTTTTTTAAAATAAATTTATTATAAACATGACTCACATACACATCATGGAATTCATATTTTAATGTGTTATGTTGTTATCATTATATATTAATTTACACAATTCCTATTAGGTGGAAACTACTATAGAAAACCATTTTATGGATTGGGTTTTTGATTAATTTAACATATAGATTCCAATACTTATGTTTGGAAATTAATAAAGATTTCTTCTCTCTTTTTGGTTATAAACCCACCCATACTCACATTACTTTTCACTCATTAGTCTTTTATCATTAATTAACTCTACCATTACCTCTATATATCCCCAAAACATTCCCCCATGCTCTTCAAGAAACTCATACTGTGATTTTAGAAGTCCCTCTAATGTTAATGGATCTTCTCTATCTCCTCTTTATTCAAAAACCTAATTTAAGTCATGCATTTTTATTTCCAATTATTCAGGTTGGGATATGTTTTTACACATCCAATTTATTATCCTTATGAATACCAAGTAATTAGAGACTCCTTTATCCCTCATTCATCCATTTTATAAACATTTTCATAATCCTTTTATGCTATTTAAATTATCATACTATTTTCCATGCCAAAAAATTATGTAGTGGATACCAAAATTCATTTCCCCTTATAGGAATTCACCATGTTTTACTAGAACTTAATTTAATGCAAATTTATATGTACTTATCTTTCCCCAATTTATTATGGTATTAAATTTTATTAAATAAATTGTAATATTTTTGGATCTATGCGGAACAATTGCGTTTGTACACAATCTGAAAGTGACATGTGAACCTCGAATCATATATCCCTCCAAAAAAGAAGGTAATGTTTTTATATCAAGAGATTCCATGTATAGTGTATATGAAATTATCCCAAGAAAATATATTTATGTTGTCTTTTTGTTTATTGTTATATCATGTTTTATTTTTCTTCCATATTCAAATTTTTCCTTTATGTTATCTTATATATATAATACCCAATAAATAAATATTTTTATTATCTCGCCTATTATGTTACCCTTATATGCATCTTAACTTACATGTAGTGTTTTTACATATTTCAATATTTTTTTATTCCCTTACTAGGATTTATATCACACCTCTTTCTTATTAACATGCCCATGTTACCCCTTACAGATTTAGAAGACCCATAGAATATAATTTCATTTTATAGTATTTTCTAATAATGATGTTGTATTTATTTATCAATTTGATTTATTATGTACCAAATTACAAAAATAATCTATTATTTATTATATTCTATAGTTTTATTAATTTTATCATTATTTAATAAATCAGGAAATAATTATATAAAAAATACTAGGTTTCATTGTTGGTATCATAGGTGGGTCTTGTAATTTATGATAAATAGGATTAGTAATGATATCAAAATAATATGGGGTAATTATACATGGAGGAAAACATACCTATATTTTGGTAAAGTATATATTTAATGGTTTCCAAGAAAATACATCCCTTTTGGCATGGTCATAGAACAATTCTACCTAGGGTCAATAACAACAAAATGGGAACAACGATGTAAAATTGATGATCACCAAGTTCATAAAAAAGGTTCTAGTAACACACCTAGTTTGAAACTCTAGTGGGATTAGATTTTTTAAATTAAAATTCTCTTTTATGAATAATTATGATGGTACAAAATGAACATATGATTTTATGTTAGAAAATTGATCATGGATAACATTGGTTAGAGCCTAGAAATTCATAATTTAAGGAAAATATGTCATTGATGACTTATCCCTTTAATTTTAATTTTTTTCCTAGTTATGTAATAAATAACATTAAAATAACAATCCTTAAGTTTCCATTTACTTTTATTCAATGGCTGGAAATATGAGGAACTGATTTGACAACCACTGTGAGGGGAAATATGATGACTTTCCAAATTAGATTCCCAACACAATGGGCATAGGAGGAATGAACTTCCTGAATATAATTTCACAAATATATAATGTTTTGAATCAAAAATTGAACTACGAATAAATGTATGACACCCACCAATAAAGATCAAGTTGTAATTGATATCTTTATGTTAAAAAGTAATCTAAACATTAATGGGACTTATGATCCATTAATTATAAAATAATAGATTAAATAAATGGGAAAGATATTCATAAACCTTCAATGATCTAAGCTATAAATGGTTATGTTTTTTTTTCATATGGATGGATTTGTTCATATGTAATTGAAATTGGTAAAAATTAAAAATCCTAAGGAGGACATCAAAGCGATAGAGCATATGGAATTCTGGAGAATGTTTTTTGATAAATATTTTCCTCACACTCCAATATTAAATGGATAAATATTTTCTTAATATCTATAAAAATTACTCATAATGGATCAATAAATATGATGAAAACATTACTAGACATTCAAAATACACCTTTTAATTATTAATCAACCGCATAAGTAATGTTAATCACTTATTTGGTGGGATAATTCTGATACTATGAAACGATTTTGAAATTTTAGAATTTGATAGCTGTGAGGAAATTGTCTGATGGTACCTCATTGTAAAATTGGATATCATTGAATCATAGGGTTCCCACAGATTAGGATATAAGAAAGAGATAACGGTTTTTAATCCTCATTGTATTATAGACAAATCACCTTGGCGAATGAAGGGTCAACATTACACTTTTCAAATGTTATAGATGAATAATTTTGAAAATTTCATTATGGGGAAAAGGTAATACTTTAGGTGTGGTAAGGAAGGGTACCCAAATATAGATTCATGAAAGGATAAACACACTAATGTGGTGGAATAATGTAATAATATAATCAAAACATAATATGTCATCCAACGATTCAGCTATATGGAATAAGGTCTCTATGATATTTAATTCCTTAAGTTGAGGGTTTTCATTGATAACTAAAAAAACATCATCCAGGTCCTAGAGTGAAAAGGTGAGTGTATTCCATCAAAAACTATTAAGGATGATATTGATAACAATGTTGTGATAAGAATCGTAGTCATTAATTCAAGGATAGTGAATGTACATCTTGATTCTAGTTCAACAAATTATTTAAATTCATCCAAATTTTTTAGAACAATTCAAACACCACCAAAATATGCATTTATTATAATAAGTGGAAATATATAATTGGGAATTTATTACATCCCATGTATATAGCTCCTCCTATATCAAGATGTGTTGACTGAATTTCCAAGAAAACCTTGTGATGCACCCTTTAGTGAAAATCTATGAAATTATGTGTATGGATTGGATTTTCTTATATAGATTCCAAATAAAATACAGAGAGATGGAAATGGCCATCCATAATTAAAATCACCATTTGATTCCAAAAAAGGTTAAGGAGGAGGATGAATTTTCATTTTTTCCGTCATTGTAAGAATTGATATTGTTTACTCTAGAGAAATTGTATCATTCTGAAATGACAGAGATTAGAGAAAATATTTTCTTTGATGAAATTAACATTGTAATAAATTTCACTGATGTGTTTCCAAAAAAAATCATTATCTTCCTTGTATTCATGAGGTTGAGTTCTAAATCAGTAAATTACATAGATATAATCCAAATTCTAAGACTCCATATATAATTTATAGTACTAATCTTGAGGATCTGATGAAGGAATTAAAAGAAAATATATATAAGGGTTTATATTCCCATATGATTCACCATGGGTTGAACAAGTGTTTTTTCTCAAGAAGAAGGGTGATACAATTATACTTTTTACTTAATATTCCGACCCCAAAAATATAATGATAAATAAAAAGAATCATATTCCACATAATGATGATGTTTTTGATCAGCTACATAGAGGCCAGTACTTATCTAAGGTGTATCACTGGTCAGGATATTATCTAGTAATGCCTATAAGAATACTATCCACGATATTTGATTTCGTATAAGGTATTGGCCAAACGAGTTCATAGTGATGCCATTGAGAATCAAAATTCCGCAAGAATTATTCATGGGAAAATGAATAGATTCATTGTGAATTATCCTAACAAATTCATGGTACCATAAATAGATTATATTAATATATTATCTAAAATAAATGATGAAAATGAAGAAAATTTAAATAATTTATTAATGACCACATGGAAGAAATAAATATATGAGTTGTGCATTAAATATGAGTTTTTTTTGGTATGTGTATCCTTATTGGACATTTTATTACAAAAATGTGATATATATTATTCGTTAAAAAATAGATGAAATTGATGGATTTCTTATACAGTAATATATTATGTAAAATTTTAATTTCTATTAATTAGATAAGTACAATCATCAATTTTTTTGAAACTTGTCACAATTTTCAATGAATCTAACTATGCTTAATCAGAGTGATGTAATGTTTTTCTTGACAGAATAATGTGAATAAATCTTTAAAATGATGATAAATATGCTACTTTCTATTTATGTGATCACATTACCCACCAATGGGGTAAAATTTATGGTGCACAATGATGAATCCAAAAAGAAATTTGGTTGTGTACTCATATAAAAAATAAAAAATGATGCCCTTACCTCATGCCAATTATGGATTCAAGATTATAACAACCCCAAAAATGATCTATAAATGGTTGTTTTTATCTTAGCATTGATTCATTGGAATGAATATATCTTTGTAGAAAAGTTTTACATATATAAAAATGATAAAAATCCTAATGTAAATATTCACAGAAAAGTATCACAATATGCACTAATGGAGGAGGTCAGAGCTAATCAAAGTTTATTATTGTTGTATCCATTACTATCCTAGTAAAGAAAACAATGTAACTAGTGCATTAACTATAAATTATCCTAAAACCCAATCCATGATGTGTATTACAGGGGATCCAATATTCTTGTTTATAAAATGAATTGAGATGGGAAAAATAAAAATATCTTAATCATTAAAATTTCAAATAAATTATCAACCATCAATTTCTGATAGGGGCTTGGAGGCCCAAAAAAATGACGAGATAATGTGGAAGAATATATTGAATAACCAAGATTCTGTATTAATTGATTATAGAGATATATGATTTTTAACCTGGGTATGTTTCCCATTAAAACTATAATTGATAAGGGAACTTCTAGATAATGCATGTAGCAGATCCTACTCTATTAATCTTGGAAGCACTAATATGTATAGTGATGTAAAGAAAAACTTTTCTATGGATAACATGAAGAGGGATATGGCTGTGTATTTTATCTCAATTCTTAGTATTCTACCTAGTCATGAAAAAATGAATTAATTATAAGGTCATGATTATACCATTTCCCATTCTAGTATAGAAATGGGAATACATAACCATTGATTTTGTGGTAGAAAACCCCATGACACCTATAGGAAATAATTATATATTGGATGTAGTAAATTACCATACAAATTCATCACATTTCATTTATATTAAGGAATGTTTATCTCTTAACAAATTCACAATGATATACAAATGGGAAGTTGTAAGACTACATGAATTTTCACTCTCTAGTTTTACTGATCAATATCTAAGGCACACATCATGGTTTTGTAAAAGCCTTTAGTAAGTTTTGGACATAGAACTAAGAATGAGACATTTCATATCATCCTCATAATGATATTTAGTCAGAAGGTACAATTAAAACTATAAAGGATTATTTGAGTTCATGCTCAATGGAATTCTAAGGATGATGGGATATACACATTCCCACAGTGGAGTTCTCAAATAAAAATAGTTTCCATTATAGAATATAAATGGAACTTTTGGGGGTTCGACATCAGAAGATGTGTTAGACTCCCACATGATGGGATGCAGTTAGAGAGCAGGATGGATGAGACCCGATCTTATCAAAAAGATTATATAAATGGTTGAAATAATTTGGTTTTATACAAAATATTCAAATGTCAATAAAATATTAATACAGAAAATTATAGTCCAAACATATAGTTTTAGGGTAAATATAAGTTGGTTATTTATATATAATCATAAAATAAAATCCCGAGGTTTGGGAAAAAGCGATGTCATAGTATGAGATACATCTTATAATTGTAAATCCTTGATCTCATCGGAGTGGTGGCCTATGGACTTGAACTCCCACCAAGCCAATCTTCATAACAGTATGGGTTTAATGTATCCCCCTTGAAGAATTGCATACAAAAAAATCATGTTTACTAAATCAAGATGTGGTACAATTAGATAATTATCAATCATGTGAGGAGTTATTATTGAAGGTAATATATCATAGAGGCAAGGTTCTATGTAATTAGACAACTCACCTAATCAATGTGATATGGCGGAACAACAAGTACAAGGAATAATCAATGTAACCAAAAGAGATGTTGAAAGAGAAATACCCTCACCTATTTTATTTAATAAAATGAAAATTTTGAGGGTGAAAATTTTGAAATGAGAAATATTTAACCTAAACTTTTATAAATTAAATTCTATTTTTTGATGTATTAAATGATTATCATGTAATCTAGTTATAGAAAATGCCTAAATTACATTAGTAATATTATAAAATTATATTCTTTTGGATTTAAAATACAATTGAATTCATAATCCATGATATTATAGCTATTGTATAGAGATCGTTAAGAATAGTATATTATGGTTTATATAAAGGTCTAACTAAATAATATATATAATTGATGGAATTGACCAATAGGATCATAACCTATGAAGAAAATTTATCAAAGATGATGGGATATATAGCATCAATGAGAATTTCCCTTGTCCATAACCAACATGAAATTCAACAACTAATTCATCAAGTGAACCATATATGGGATAATTTCAAAATCATGAGGACTATGGACTAGACCAAGCTTATTGTACCAACCCATGAAAATATCACCATTGCACACCTTGAACATATGGAATTCGTTAATATAATAAAATTAAATGTATTTGAACCTTAATAGTATGAATTTATATATTAATTTTTTTTATAAAAAATTATTGTGCTTATCCCTTTATAATATAAGTTTTTATTTCATTAAATAACAAGTTTGATAAAATTTAAATTTTTATACGATTAAATGAAAATTGTATTTTTGGGAAATATGAACATTTAATAATATTAGATTTCCATTCAATTTAAAAAAATTTAAAAATATTATATTTTAATAATATATTATTATTAATTAATATATATTAAATTTTAATGATAATATAATTATATAAAGTCAAATGTAATTTTTATAAGTGTCATAGTAATACTATTATGAAAATAGTATTTTTCAATATATAGGGTTAGTTGATTATAATGTTTTATTTAAAAAATTAAGAGAATTATTTTGATAATATAATATAATTATTGAAATTACAACACAATAGTTATTCAATGGAAAATTATTCATAGTTTTCTTAGAATGTCAAATTTTTTGGTAAGCATTACATATAATGTAGTTATACCGCATGTATTATGACATCATAAAATCCCAAAAGTGATTTAATAAATAATATAAAGGGTATCCATGGACATAATTATGTTTAAGATATAAAATAATTTTTTAAGTTATTTTATTAATTTATGAACCCTAAATGAATCTTCCAAAACCATTGTTATGTTATAATGTATTGAAGTAAATTCAGTATAAACAATCCTCACATCCACATCACCAAGGAAATTATTTTAATATGTTAGGGTCATATTCATATATAATGAAGAACAATTATCTTTGATAGATACCATCTATAAAACCCATGGATTTTTTTTTGTTTATTATTATTTTATAATATAGAGATCAAAACTGATATTTAGAAATTAATTAAGAATTCCCCTCGTTTTTTATATATAAACATACTCAAACACCAATTCTTATTCTCTAAAAACTCTTGAATTATGATTTTAGTCTATATTTTACTTTATATATACCTCCCTTGGTTCCCCAAATCCATAGGAATATACCCCCATGCCTTTAGGAGCACCCTCATAGTGTAAGGGTTCCTCTGCATCTCATGTTTCATGAATCTTTTATTGCCATGCCTTATAATTTTGACTTTTACACGATATGATATGATTTTAAACATTTATTGTAATGAACTTAAGTTTCCCAAGTAATGATATAATCCATTCTCTATAATTCAACCCTTCTATAAACCACTATATACACACATTATGCTACTAAAATTATCCTATGATTTTCCATTCCAACCACTCATGTATTTTAAAATATTTAACTATTCCACACTACCGAATCCAAATAATCAAATATAAAATTCATTTAGTAGGGATTTAAATTTATGAAACCTACATACTATAATCATGTGTTAAGTTTTATAAAATAGATCATTATATTGTATGATTTTAGTGGGACACTTATGCATGTACCTAGTATAAAAATGTTGGGTGGTATCAGAATTATATATCACTAAACGGTGTTAGGTAATGATTTTATCTCATGAGGGTAGTTTATGGTGAAAGGGAGGAAATAAAAATCATAAAATGATATCATGTCTCATATTTTAACATTGACATATGTTTTTGATGCCATGTTTAATGTTGATTCTGCATTCCTATGTTTTTATTGAGTTTCCTTATTGTATCTTTCCCCATCATTCACGATTGTGATTTTCACCCTGCTTATGTTCTATTCATATGATTCTTTGCTCACATTTACTTCTTTATGTTTTCATATAATTTCTTCCATTCCCATACTAGCCTTTATCGATCATCACATTCTTATGTACATCCTTGGGTATTCCCATGTTGTTTTAGAAGACCTATGGAATACAAGAACATGTTAAAATGTTTTTAAATAATTTATTTGTTTTTATTTGTCTTTTTATTCTATTACGTACCTATTTAACAAAATAAACCACTCCTCATTATATTATGTGGTTTTATTAAGTGTATCTTTCTATAATAAATAATTAGTGAATGTGTATTAAAATATGGGTTGTTATAATATTTAATTTTTGGGATATGAAATCATATTATCTTAATGCCATTATGCAGTGGTGATTAAGTTACCTATATCATAGTATACATTTAAATTTTTTATAACTATTCAATCGAAATTATGGCTATATCATTACAATAAACTATAACATGAATTGTGTAATGGTGATTATGTTTTCTACCCACATATGGAAATCAACATTATAAAGAATTTATCAGGGTACAATTTCAATTTTAGAAAAAATGAATAATGAGCATGATACAAGGTTTCTAAAATACATCAAAATAATAAAACTACTCAATTTTAAATTTTAATCAATAATTTTCATATTATTCTCTAATAAGGATATTTTTATAAGACAACCCAATCTATGAGGAATATTTTTTAATTTTTATAAATTCCCAAAATGAGGTTTAATGTAAATGAATATCACATTTTTTTTTAAAAAAATTCTAAAATATTAATATGAGGTGTTCATTCTAAATACTAACTTTTATAAATTTTAAAAAAATTAATAAATAATTTTTGTCTATGTCAAAAAAAATTCAATAAATATATAATATGTAATATAGAATTAACAGTAATTATTTGCAGTGTCAATACGATGTTTTTATATATTAGAAAAATTATGCATATATATTTCATAAAAACTATTTATTATAATATATTGGTGTTTAAGAAATAAATATGAATATAAACAAATATAAAGAGTTAATATTGAAATATTAATATGAATAATTTATTTGTCCTTGAATTTCTCTAAAATAATATCTAAATTATATATTTTTTATAATTTATTTTTTTTAAATTTTTTATATATTCATATCTCATGTCGAAATATTTTAATTGATAATTTATTTATTTTTTCCCTATTGTATTTTTTATAAACTTTAACCTTTTATATTACACAAATTTATACATGATAGTGTAAATTTTATAAATTTCATCTTATAAATTTCATTTCATGACTATAAATAGTACTATAGTAGTTGAAATGTAATACTTAGTTAATTTCAATTGAGAAAATGATTTTATTGTTTTATAAATTGAATAACATTAGATAGTTATGGTTTATACATATTAGGTGTCATTATTTTATTCGAATTAAAGTTAAGCATGAGTAATAGTCTTCGTAAATAAGGGATTTGAAAAATATATCCCACTCACTTGGGATCATAGAGTCTATTTTCCAATGTTGGTGGTTTTTTCCTGTCGCACCATACATTTTCATGGGTAAATATTTGTTTCCTAATATTATAAACAATTAATTTATATTTTTTTTTCACATTGTATATGTGATGCATTTGTATATGTTTGGATATTGTCTTTTATTTAACACTTTTATGTATAATGTTTTATGAACTAATATGTTCAAAACATATTAATTTGTATGAAGGTAATGAATACAATACAAAACCATTAAAAGTCTGAACATAATAAGGAAATATATTAGATAAGATGTTGAGATACTATGTAATATCTTTAAATAATATCTTCCAAATTCCTTATAAAGAGACCACGTGTCAAAAACATGATCATTCAGTATGGGTAACCCTAATATTTAGGTGCAAAATAATTATTTTGTATATGACAATGAGGATCTGGATAACATTAATATTTATTAAAGCATATTTCATTGTGAAATTTCAGTCATACTTATATTGAATAACCAAAAACATTGGAAACCAAATGATTAGGTTAGTGTTAAATTAATATTATGGATTTATGAAAGGATTTGTGCACTCAAATAACATTTGGTCAAACATGATATGATTGAAATTATTATCATCCTAAATAGAAGTGTGTATAGAAAGAATAATGAAAACTGAAATCATATTTGAAATATGGATTCTAACCGACAAATCGAAATGATACATGTTAAAGGGTTAATCACTTTATAACACTCAATGAAAATATAATTTATTTATATATAGACACACACATACCCACATAAAATCCCCACATAAAGTATTCACATAAATACGTCATCATATCTATCTACAATCATCACAATACTAATTTTACCACATTCTTCCCCCAACCACATCCACCAATAAATATAAAACATTGACGAAATTACCACAAAAAGTTCACAATTCACATTATTATATTCAATGATTCTATATTTTCTAGATTTTTACAATACCAAAAACTATCCATTGACTAAATTTTTTAATCCCATTTATAATTTAAAAACACTCTATCCATCCCCCACATGTTATCCCATTTTCCTAAGTCCAACTAATTTTGAATTAGAACATGAATTAAATTATAACAATTTTTTTTGAAAACAATATATTCAATTCTAGGCAATATTGACTTAAAATATTTTAATTAATGTCTCTCAATTTCATCATTCCATGTTCATTCTACAATATCAAGAATAAATAGATCATTAATTTTATTTATTATAGCCATACCCTCACAGTAAATATGTATAACAATATTTCCAAGAATCAATATGACATGGTCTAACATGAAAACCAATTAAGTCAAAATTATTTAAACATCTCATTTAATTATGATATTTGTTATTATAAAATTATAAAAATGGATTCTTAAATTCTAACATAATAAATATTTCCTAATAATAGTTCAAAAAATCAAAACAGAACAACAAGAAGATATTAAATGGAAAATTTTTAACAACTTTAAGGTGGACTCTACATAATAACCAAACATGCATAAATTCACTCCAAATTTTTGGGACATACCTCTCTCATAAATTTCATTTTTTTATCACTTTATATATATATAATTTCTATCATTTTTCTATCCATATTTTATAATTTTAAAATTTTTCATATATATTTAAATTATATCAATAGCAACCATATTGGAAAATAATAGATAAATATAAATAAAACAACTATGAGACATTTTAATCATCATTATTATTTATTTTGTATTATTTTAACAACATTAATTTGGTTCATTGTAATTAATATATTAAAATTAATTAATGAAAAAGTAAATGATTCCAAAAAAAGCCATAGAGAAGGTTAGGAATACGAAACCTTTTTATGGATCTCCACAATTCATTGTTGTAAAAATAGTGAAGATACAAAAGTAATAATTATTCATGAACCAAATGATTTTCCTATAACTGATCATAGAAGGACGGAATATATTAAGTGGTTATGTTTTGATCTTACATACTCAAAGATATGGCTAAAAAGATCTAATTGAGGGAAAATAATCTTATTTTAGAGGAATAAAAAATTATAAAATCTCTCAGGGATTTTTCTATAATACTCGACCAACTATTCCATTTAATTTCACATTAATTTCAATTTTATTTTAATTTCCCCAACTAAATAATTTTAATTTCCTATATATTTTGAAATCAATTATATAATTCGAAATTTATATAGAATATTTAAAACCATGATTTTTATTTTAGTATTACCATTAATTTTAATTTAAAAATTACACAATAATACATGGATATCGAATCCAAAAAAGGATTTAATGTTGATAGAATTACAATATAATGGAACCCTATGAAAGGGTATATTCATATTTCTCTCATATATCATATATTGGATGCCCCCACTACATGAATAGATATACAAATATGTGTGAAAGGGACTAGTCAAATGAAATATCTCAAAATTTAGTTCTGCTATTATGTGGACAGTATAAAATCTTTAATACCACTAAATTTAGAGAAATCATCCTTACACAATATATGAATTTCCTTCACATAGTTAAAAAAACAAAAAACCCTTAATATAAGATATAGATTACTGACATGTGAGCTGTTCCAGACTTATCTTACCTACACACAAGACTCAAATCAACACTTATATAGTTGAGGCCATGGGACGACCAATTATTTTTGTAAGGAGAAGTAGCCACTGACCCATAATTTAATCTAATTTACCATCACTCACCATTAAATACTAAACTAAAACACAACCACATCCTATACCATGTCATTTGGGAAAATAACATATAATTTTCACTCATTTCACAAAATACCACTGTGTGGAGACATTTATATTACTCATTTCATTCATCACCCACATGTTTAGCCCCACCATTACCTTAAACATGATAATTTCTAAGGCATTCTGAATCTTATTTTTCACTTTTTTTCCAAGTGGGCTCCCTATAAAAAAATCTTATCTAATTCTTCTATACCATTCTCAAAATATTCTTCACCCAATATGAGAAATTTCTTTAAAACGCTCAACACCTTTTAACACTTCATTCCAAACAGAAATTGCCAATTTTCATAACTACAATGAACTAAAAACACTATAAACATACATAATTTAGTGGTGTTAAACTCATATGGATTAGAAAACACTTCTATTGAAAATGAAATATGTAGTGACTCTGGTATTGTCAAATTATACTTTAAATATTTCTATGTATATATTTGGATTTATCAATTTACTTGGAGTGGGGTTTGGGTGTTTCAGGACCCCAGAATTTATGTGTTAAAAATAAAAATTTATTTTAATGCAAGTGAACACATAAATTGATAATTTATCCCACATTTTTATGGACCTTTGATTGAAACTCCAAGAATATAGTTGAATCCGGAATGGGGTTTCTACCAAAGGTGTGGCCTAAGGATGGTCGTTGTGGGATGTTATAAAAAAAGTAGTCATTAGCGGGTGAGTTCAACTAAAATAAATAATTTATTGATTTATTTTAAATTAAATTAATTAAGTAAATAATCCATAAATATTTACTAATGATATTAAACCAGAGCTAACCACATAACCCTGGGATATTTCCAGGGGAGAATTGTGTATTCATCAGTGGTAGATTGAATCGAAGAATGGATGGTGATTGGATCATGGAATATCTATTATAACTGAATGTAGTTGATTATATTCATCACTAATGAACACATTCATCATAGAAGATCAGTCCTAAATGAAGTTAAGGAATAGAGTTGTCGGTTTTCAAAACTCATTTTATTTTACAATCACCAATTTAAATATTTTATTCTTGATTTGTGATTATCTAATTCTTCATATGACCCAGATTAAATTAATCATTATTTTAACTCAAAATTGTTCTTTTTATTCCATTCTATCACCTTGTAAGTACCATATAAATTTATGTTAGCTGAAAATTCTGAGCCAATGATAGATTCACCTTCCCTCTATTTTATTTCATCCTACTATTCTCCATGTTCTTTATTGTTGTACCACAGTGTCATGGTTCAACATTTTCATATGGGATGAATTATAATAGAACCCATGTATTCTTGGGGAAATGTAAAATTATGCTTGGGATGGTTATTTAGGGATGGATCGATATGATTTTTTCGGTGGTTCTAAATATATCTGGGATTTAGAGAGTCAATGACAATGGTGGACACTAGGGGATGCATGGTAGATAATTAGTTGGTGAATTTAATTCAATTTATGTCCATTATAGTTCATTGATTATTATATGGACATACCTTCCGATGTTTTTTAGCTGTTCAAAAATCAAGATTTTTGAATATGAGTTCATATTTATAAATTCAATGATGAAACTAGTATTTCTGTGAAAAACTTCTATACAAAACTTGTATTTTAGAAGAACACATGTCATCTCCTTAAATTGCAAATGTGGATTTGGTATTATCCATGTTTAGGATAAAATGTTGATCAGTTAGGGAAAAGATTCCATGTTACCCAAACCATGTAGCCATGTCATGTGCTAGATGTTCACACCTTTAGACCCCAGGTGGTCATACACGTCATGTTACATAAGGATAGATCATCTGGATTTACGTGGAAAGAATAGTGATGTTCCATATATACAAGCCCATGAAACTTGTTGGAAATATATGTGGTGTTCCACCTATGCAATCAATTATGTGTGACATGGATTTCCAAGAAATTTCTAAAAAATAACAACACCATACATTGTGGCAGGTTCACATGCCTTATGGGACCCCATATATGACATGTATTACCCTAGGATCATATTCCCCTAATATATCCTCTTTATAGATAGATAATTTGGACCATGAGTATTATATCCTTTGTTTTTTCCATATTCAATGTCATGGTATCCTTTATAATGTATGTTTATATATTATTTGAGGTGTTGGGTATGTGACGCTTCTTTAGTTGATGATGGACTAGTAGTAATTATTACAAAGCTTCATTAGAGATATCATGGGGATTGAAATCCCTTGTTTCACCAGGATTTGGATCCCGCATAATCCCTACATTGGTTGATTTCCCCCATGTAACTAGGGAACAAGTCATGTACCTTTTTAGTGTCATCCCCTGTGCCACTAGGGAATGGGTAAACATTTCACTAAGTGGAACCCCCTATGGTACTTGGGTGTAGTTTTTCATATTATAGTGCCACCCCTAGATTTTATAGGGTTTGGGTATTCTATCAATACATACCAAGTGGAACAACCTCCTCTCATAGTGTTAGGGTGAATTACCTCCATATTTTAGGTGAACTCCCAGATCCACTAACACATGGGTCCTCTAATTATACTTTTCGAGTGGCACCCAAGTATCATGGTAGTGAAGTGGTCCCATATACCTTGAATGAAACCCCCTCCCTCCCACCCTCTCATTCTAGGGTTAATTTCCTCTATTAATTGAGTGGAGTCCCATTATTTTACTAGGACACAGGTCCTCTGTTGGATATTGTGCCTCATCAGGATATGGAGGTGTGACAAGGTGTGTTCTCTCTAGATGGCTTTCTAAAATAAGTGTGTTAGATATTCGGTATCATAGATAAAAACTTTAGAGATTCATGTTGACTCAACATCTTGGGTTGGGATTTGTGTTGGAGATCATATTTCTCACACATTTGTGTTTCTTTTGATAATATATCTATGATGGGATTTGTTTCCATGTTATTATGGGTTGAGTTGGCCTTAATGATTCACTACCCCCCCTGCCCTCTTCAATTTTTGGGGAATCCTACTATGTTTTTTTATACTCTCCCATTCATAATATTTTACCTCATGTGTTCGGTCTAATTTATATGATGGAAATATCGGGGGTGAATTTAGTGGTATATAGATGTCCGGTGGGTCATTGATTGCATATGGTTTTTGGGATTAGAGATAGGGAGTAATTCCCAATCAGTTATTTCGTATACCTATTTCTTTTTGGTTGGGAATTATTTTCTATTTTGGTGTTTATTTTTTTCCTTTACACTTTCCATATATTTTTCATAAAATGCTGCATTCCCTACTATTTATTCCATGACTGTTTTTACAATAGATGTTAAGAATTTTATTTTTTTTCCTTTATGCTATTGAATATAAATGGTTTTGTGTGGGGATAACTGTACATTAGACTAATACATCAAATATATTATTATTTCTCTTTTTTACATGTCTCTGGTCCCAATCATATTAGAGGATGGCTTGGGGTTATTTCGGCTCAACTGTCCACTAGCTAGGCAGTCCCCAATAGTTCATTTTTCTTCATAGTGGTATCATAGGGTTTCATTCCACAGAATTATGTTTTATATTGTCTATTATATTGACTAATTGGGACAAATTGAAATTGTGTCAATTTGTATCGGGTGTGGATATCAGGCCCAATAAAATAGTTTGGTTGCGGCATGCAATGTATCAATTCAACAGGACTCTGACTACCTTATTTTTTACTAAAAATACAACCACAATGATTTTGGGGAAAAATTGTATATGAATGACATAGTATTATGTCCTTTGAAAATCCTTCTAATGTATGATACCCATATATACACTCATTATTCATAATATGTATTTTTCAGTTTTATGATGTCTATGTGAATAAAATTATCCATGTTATAGATTATAGATCATGATGATGATTCAATGAGTATCAGGGATTCAGTTTAGGGTTCATCACTCAAGGTAATTCATGTAGGCACTTAGAGAAAAGAACATATGCCTGTAGAGATGTACAAAACACCAGTTACACTAGATGATGGTGAACATAAGATTAGAACAATCCATGAATTTCAACGTTAGATATAACTGAAGATCCAGGTTGATCTAGGTCCTCAAGGTGTAGAGTATTGTCTTGTGTTAGTGATTCCAATCTTTAGGATAATGTATACCATATTAAATCAAATGGAAATGTTGGAAGCCCACCTTTTCCATGTAGCAGTGCTACACTGGTGGACTCTTTTCCTATAGAATCATATTGAGATGACAGTTCTATTGTATGACTTCGGATAATTGTTCTTTTGTGGATTATTACATATCATTCTTTTTCTCAGTTCATATTCCATAGATTCTTCAGCTGCAGTAGTGTATAAAGTTGTTTACTAAGTATGTCATGAGGTTTACTAACCTTATGTGATAATCAATCAATATGGTTTTGGATTATTACTTAAGGATATATATGTTCTATTATGGTATCCATAGAAATATCTATGTCGATGTTTTCCCCTTATGCATTCAAACTAAAGATAGAGTGATATAGAAGGAATTGGTGATGGAGAGATTCCTATCAGAGGGAATTTAGGTTTCTATATATGGATGTGGATTTCGTTTGGATGAGTTTTAGATAATATCAAGAATGCGAAAGTTGATAGGTTCTTAGCATAAGAAACATTTATATAGTAGGATCGAGTCATGTCAACATGCAGCATAGGGTTTGCTTAGAGGATTCAGTTGGAAAGGGGAGAGGTGATTCTATTCTTATAATGATATTGTTCACATGGATTATAATTTCGAAACCCATTTACCTAACGATTATAGTTAGAAAAGATAAGGAACACATTGAAAAAAAGGAAACATCATGATTTGGGATCTCCCAGGGGCAGCTAAGGCACACCCCAAGTAGGCTATGATAGTAGAGGATTAGGTAATAGCTTCGTTTCGAGGAGATATTGGAGATGGATTGCATTATTGGATACTACCACAACCACCACCAGGTATCCTATTCTATGATCATGGAGTTAATGTTTGTGGCTATGGGTAGTTGTTAGTTATGGAGGGATATGAAAATACATTACATGAGATGATTTGAGTTATGATCTATGTTTATTATATTATTTCTTAGGTATTGATATATATATTAGAGAGTCATTACATCTTTTTTTATAACCTGGAACAATATATAGAGCTTCTAGATTAGAATTTATCATAGTAGCAGTGTCTAGAGGTTTCTACAAAGTTTGAATATTTGATACGACATATCTCCAAGTAGTACAAGTTGGAACATGGTGGGGAGATTTTATCATGGGGCCACCTGGTTATCACAATGAAACCTTATGACATCATCTTGGGTATTGATCAGTAACCAATGATTCAATTAGAGATTAAATTTCGTGGTAATTTAGTTATATTCCTTCGAAGATATGGGATACGATTCTCTTTTTTGAGTGATAGTGATCTCACAATTGAAAAAATGGGTCTCACAGGTAGGAATCTTCAACCCATATCCCATCATTTTGAATGTTCCTCCCTTAGAACCTCTTGATCTTCATAAATATAGATTCCTTAGATAATGGAGAAATGTATGGACATCTTGCTTGAGTATTTTTTGTGATTAAATTTTTATTGATAGATATACTTCTACATTGAAATGTGCCTCAAGACGGCACTGAAATCTTATGTGGTATATCAGATAGCCTCTTCAGAGATTCAGGTATTGAGAGAAGACTTGGAGGACCATCAAGAGAAGGTCTTTATTAGACTGAATGTTTCCCACCTAGGGAGATCTATTTATAGTGATAATTTCTTATGGGATCTTGATAATTTTTATCAATTATAATCAAATAAAATAAATAATGAAAATTAACATGTACACATTACCATGGATTTATGACCTCTTTGAAAAGTTGAGAGGTGTGGGTTGGATCTCAAATATTGATCTCAGGTCAAGAAACACCAGTTGAGGGTTCAAAAGTTAGTTTTTATGAAGATGTAATTCCAATGTTCATATGGAAAGTATGATTTCTCGATAATTCCTTTCAGTGTAATTAATTCCACCACAGTGTTTATGTAACTAAGAGACCAGTTTATCTAACCATGCTAGGCCTATTTTTTGGTTTTCATTATTAATGACATGCTCATTTAGACTTATTTAGAGCCTAATACAATAGATCATCTAAGGATGCTCCAAGACATACTCTATAAGAATCATCTTTATGTTATATCTTAATATGAAATTTTTTGATCTTCAATGTTCACATTCAATGGATTTCAATTTTTGATATTAAATTAGGTGTACCACTAGAAAATATTAATGAATTTCTTTCTTGGGATCCACCCAGTGCATTTCACAGGTTCATGTTTTCCTAGTATTTTTGGGGTACTACATGAGTTTCATGTATAACAATTCATGACTAACACCCCCTTAGACTAATTAAGTGACGAAAGGGAAGACATTTTTCTAGAGATATTAGTGTTACAGAGCCTTTGTGTAGTTGATTTTATGGTCAAACTATTATCTTATGTTTATACTATGAGATGAGGGATTGGGGTATGTAGTATATTATGATTCCTCTGGTGATAGGCTCAGATACATGTTAATGAAGAGTCAAGAATTGATTAAATATGGGTTGAGTAAATTGATACTCTGTGAGAATAACTACATGAATCATGACCTAGATTTGGATGAGGTAGTATTCACTCTAATGATATAGAGTAACAATTTTATACAATAGTGAGTTTTTGTATAATCAATCCATTAGTGTCACATGTATATATTCCTCAAAGATATCTAAAACTGAAAAGTGGTGTTTCATAGAGTTCCTACAAGATTATGATTCAGGATTGTCTATAATCCTATAGCATGAAATGTGGTGGATGATTCCCTCAGTAGGTAGTAAAATCCACACTAGGTGGAGGTTGAGTCTTAGTTGTTGGATTCATTGCAACAAACCCTAATGGATGAGAGGGGCACAATTTTTCTTTAATCGATGGTTTTGAATTATACACTTATTCTATGTATGATTGAGTTCTAGTTGGAAGATATAAACTATGAGGTTGTTCTTTACGTGATATCATTATGAAATTCACTATATTTAATTTCTTAAGAACAGTATCATGTTATGCTTTTAAATGGGTAGACAAATTATCTAATCATAAAATGAGATTTGGTGATGATTTAGATTCATACATCCCCTAAATCTATAAATTCATGAAGGAAAATATATATAGGGGAATTCATTGGATTTTTTGTGGTATTTTTTATGGGCAAGCATCGCCGAGTTTGTCGCTCTATGTCTCACATGTCATCTGGTGAAAGTTGGTCCCCTTGTTCCGTAAGGTTTGACAAAGAATCTTGATATCAAGGAGTGGAAATGGGATAGAATTCCCATGGACTTTGGGATATATATTTAATAGAAAATTAGATTCAATGATTCTATCTGAGTAATTTCTAACCTACTTAACATGATAATTCACTTTATTTCAATTTAGGAGCTGATATTGGTGGAGATTTTTGGGTAGTTTTAAGTGTGGGATATCATCAAGATATATGGGGTACCATTGATGATTCTATCTAGATATGATGATTGATTTACATCCCGGTTTTGTAGAGTATTATAAGTGGATTTCATGACCTAGTTGAGGTTAATTATAGTGCTTCACCCCCAATCATATTGGAAAACTGATTGTACAGTCCAGGTGTTAGAGGATTTCACGAGATCTTATGTATTAGTCTTCAACAAAATCTTGTTTTGTCAATTGTTATTGGAAGAGTCTTTTAATAATAATAGATATAACTCTATTACCAACATGGAACCTTTGATTTCCATGTACATGATACCATGCAAGTTACCCTTATGTTGTAATGATATTGGTGAGGTATCTCATGTTTGGTCAAAGATTGTGTACGTGATAATGGAGAATGGACAAGTGCTCTTGGGGTATATTAGGATAGCCTAGGGCAGAAATAAATCCTTCTTAAAACTACATCATCAGACATTGTATTATTATTAGGGATTCTATGTATTCCTAATATTCTCTGCATGATGAGGATTGTGGTGGATTTTTTCAAGGGGTACAATAATCCTTAAGGTTAAATGAAAAAATTAAGATCTTATAGAGGGTTGGAAGGATTTATAATTTCTTAGCCTTAACCCCATAGTTAGAGAGCATGAATGATTTATTCTATTTATCATTGCTGAGGATATATGTGCATGATCTGATGCACATTATTAAATGGGAAAATAAGGACATTGATGATGTATCCACCTTCATAGAGTACCTGATGGAGATCAACTATTGGTGGGAGAGGATCCTATGATGATGGACCATTCCCTTGGTTCATATTTGTTGTCAATATAGGATTATATAGGAGATCTCCTTAGAGAAAGGTATTTCGATGTGGACTCAATACCCCCACCTCTTTATTAATATCAAATTTTTAGGAAGAAAATCTATGATGAATAAAAGAAATTAGTGTTTTTTATTAATTATTCATAGAATATTTCTATGCATGCATATGGATTAATACATTGTTTTAAGATGATTTTTGGGTATTTTTTTACCTTGGAATTAATATATTAAAAAATTAATATATTTTAATTAACACACGTACATTACTTTTTTCCAATTTCTCATTTTTTCATACCTCGGATTGGAAATCTTATATAAGATTTGAATTTGAAATGTGAGGTTTACCTTAGGAACGACCAAATGTTTATCAGTGTCAGATGTTCCAAGTAAAGCAGTTCTTAGTGGACTTGTTTAACTAAATTATATTATATTATTATTTATTTGTATTAAATGAACTAAACTAAAACCTCTATAAACATGTCAATATGAAATTTCCTTGGTTTTTCTACATACCAATGAGATATTTTGGGAGGAGAATTGGGAATTCATCATTTATGGATATTACACATGACCCTCAGCCTAGTTGTTGAGGACACTTAAGTGCATCTAGGCGACCCGGGATCAAATCCAGGCGGAGGCACAATTTTTGGGTATTGTAGAAGTACTGTAGAAGACTGTACCAGTATTTTAGCAGGTAATGTAGTGGAACTGTGTAGTACTATAGTAGGTATGGTAGCCGGGGATGTAGCAGGAATTGTTTGGCTCTGTAGTTGCTGGAAATTTTCCCCCGTTTGGGCCTTCAGGATACCAATTTTGTCCCCGAGTCTTTTAAGTCCTTCGGGCCACCCATGACTTCGGGCCAGTATGTCCTTTGGACCACCTCAAGGCCTTTGTCCCATATTAAGTGAAGATACAAACCAGAAAACCTATAAGGAACATTCTATATTGAAGGATGAGAAAGGAGCATTCGCCATAGTAGAAGCTACAAAGATTGCAAGAATGAGAGGGTATGTCATCTGCAATCAGGACAAGCCTAGGCATGCCTGGGATAGCCTAGAATAACAGTCATGTAAAGGTGGAGAGCTGATTTCACGATGGAGATACTGGGGAAGAGCAGTTCCAAGTAGTTAGTATGGGTTGTATGTAATGTTTGAAGCCTATGGGAAATAAATTCCTCTAAGGCCTATGGGCCATGTAATACATCTGCCTACGGGAACTACAAGGGTTCCACCACACCCCTTGAATGGTGGATTATCAAAATCAATAAAAAAATTAAGGCCTTAGGGCCATTGAATTGATCATTTATGGATATCACTGAATGACGAATAGTGAGTTGATCACGGTGGATCAAGTGGTAGAAACCACAGTTTATCTTTTTCATTACCGAGAAAGAAAATATTCACTAATAATTGATCCAAAATCATCATGGGGTTTAATTTTTTTATTTCCATCCTCATTTTCATTGAAAAGAATTCATTTAAAAATCAACCTCCTAATTTGTGATTATTTTATCCTTCAAATTAGATCAATTAAATGAAATGACATTTTTATTCCAATATATTCTTTATATGCCATGTTTTCACCCTTGAAACTCAGTTTATGTGTTTTTTGTGGTTAATTCTTGGATAATAATTTATTCTCCATTATTCTCATGAATTTTACCACATTGTTCTTTCTGTTCATCACCGTTGGAAAGTGGGGTAGTTGTTCAATATTTTTATGTCGGTTATAGATTGATCAAACACAGAGACTCATAGAAAATGGTGAGTGATCATTAAGAATGTGAATTTTGGAGGTATTGACCTGATTTTATTTTGATTTCTCCTAGATCTGTGATCTAGAGTGATAATGGAAACAACAGGTACTATGGGGGGTATGGATGATAACTGATGGGTGAACAAGTTCCTATTCCATGCCACCCTAGGATGAGAATCGGCAATGGGAGATGAATCCCATTGATTTCATATTGTCAAATGGATGAATTTTCAATGTACATAAAAGATCTAGAATCAATATTAAAGAACTATTATTTATATGAAAAATCACATTACATGACTTATTGTTTGTAATAACACTTTCAATGAAATTTTTTTCCCATGGTGGCTAGCATATAAAACTGATTTAAGGATCACAAGCTATGTGGTTGTGCCCAGATGACATGTTACCATAACAAGGTATCTATGTGGTGTTCCTATTGTACATTACCTTGGACCTTAGGCGGTCATACATATTTTTCTCCAAGAAGACACATTTTGTTGTTATACATGGTCAGATGAGCCATGTGCCTAGTGTACTATTCCACAAACCCATGTGGAAAGACACACAATGTATCACATTTAAACATTGTTTGGTATAAAATTACATTCTAATACATTTCAATGAATGAATATGTCCATCAAATGATTTGGGGTCACATGTTGTGTTGATATCCATCCACTAATAATGTGATGATATAATTTATAGTAACTTCTAGGATATGAAGGGATATCTTCAAAGAAAGAATCTTCATTAGGATATATTATACATTTAGAAATGATTATGCATGATTATTAGATAGTGGTTGGGGTTCAAAACCATCTAATACACCAAGGTACAGGTCCCCCATAAACATTACAGTAATTGAGTGGCACCTCTATTTCTATAGTAATTGGTCCCTATACACTATGAGTGGAACCCCCTCCCACTATGACATAAGGGTGTGGGTCATCTACCCTAATAGTGTCACAACCTAAGTTACAAGGGTGTGGATCCTCCAAATTTTAGAGGACCCCCCCCCCCACTAAAACACTTGGGAACAATTTACTTATTTATACATGATGCGTTTCACCCACAAATCATGTTAAGCCATCCTTATTTCAATGTCCACCCCCCCCCCCCCGATGCACTGGATCATTTTTCCACTATCTGAATTTATTGAGTAACAGACACTATTGTGTTAGGTTATGATCATCCATACCTTCAGTGGTACCCCCTATAATTCTTGGGTGTGTTTCCTCTATCTACTGAGTAGGTTTCCCCTATCATACTAGGTCATGTACTATATTATATATTGGGACTCATCGGGCTTGGTGGTTGTGGTATAGAGAGGGTCCTACACATGGATTTATCGTAAAAATACTTGAGATGATGTCCATATAATATAGACCCTCTAGAGTAGCAGAACGACTCATTTTCCTATGATGGGTTATGCATTTCAGAACTACAGTATCCATCATTTTAGTTTCATTTGATCATTTAACTATGATGGGTATTGTTTCCCTGTTTTTATGGGTTGAGAAATCATTTTCATCGTTTTAATTTTTCCCTTGTTTAGTTTTCATAAAATCTTACTAAGTATGTATACACTCACCCTAAATTGGTATTTTAAAATATTTCTAATGTCCTATGTTGATAACAGACATATTAGAGGTTACATTTGTGGAAAATGGAGACAACTGGTTTCATTTACCATGTATGGTGGACAGAATTAGACAACGAGATCTGAGATCTCTCAGTTCATTCTTTTTCTAGTTTTTGTCAGGTTGGGACTTCATTTCTGGTTTTGTATATATATTTCCCCATTACACATGTAATAATTTTCTGCCCCTATTGTACTACTTGTACCTTATTGCATTCATGGTTTTACTCTATATGTTATATTCTTTATTTTTATTCCTCAACACTATTTCATAGATATAGCTGGTTGAGTACATATATATACATTATGATATGGGATCTAGTATAATATTATTCTTTCACAGTGCTTCTCACCAGCCCATATCCTTTTGGAGGATGGATTGGGGATGTTGTGGCTCATCCTTATATCATCCCGACTGGTCCAATGATTTTTTTCATTACAGTACTCATCTAAATTATTGCAAATTAAATGTTGTGTGTCATAAGGGCCCAAAATTTTACAGCAGATACTTCTCAAACTATTCTTTACCTGGATAATAAAAAATATAATAAGGAAATTTTACGGAATGTCCAATGAACAACCAAGTAAAATACTTTTGTGATACATTACTATAACATAAATAATATAAGAAACTAAGATGGGTGGGGAACAAATAATGTCGGAAATCATCTTCTTCCCAAATATCTCTAGGATATAACCACAAAAAAGGTTAATATATTTTTAAAATATGAACATAACACATGTAATGTACCCCACAATCATTAAAAAAATAAGAAATAATGAAATTTATCTCATCAATCATAAAAATAATTATATAAAAAAAGTAACGTAAAACTCAAATATCATTTGGAAATAGGATTGAAATAAAATTACCTTAAGAAGAAACCCAATCACCCTTACGATTAATAAACTACTTTATGGAAAATAAGGAATCACAAAAATCATATAGAAATTGGAATTTTGGTTTTCCCAGTATAGAAAAATAAAATCAGCTCGGTCTATTCAATAAAAAACACATAGAAGTAAAAAAAACACCAAGTAGAGTGTCACACCCATGTCCTAAGATTCCACATAACCCCTACCTACACCGGTTATATGATCCAATTCTTGATGTTCCACCACTATCATTCTCAGTATTACCACTACCCTCATGTGTAAACCTTCTGTTGACTACGGAAATAAAGTCATCTAAAGAGACAACCTTTGTATGACCTTGGTCAATATTCTACATGTCTAGGATAATTCATGGATTATACCCACCACTAACAAATATAGAAAAAGATATAGGGTCCTTTTCAACATAATGATGAATTATACCTCTTCTATACATTCCCTGACATGAGGAAATAACACTACACCTGGATCTAGGGAACCTTCTACTAATGAAAGGGTCGTTGCACCTCATTAAATGACTCCCTCTCCATCCCATAGAAAATATAATTCTAGTTATATTCCGTTAACAAATTTATACCCTAATCAAAAATTAAACTAGTTTACTTAAAATAATATATTTTTGTACCATTATTAAAAAACATGAACTTTAATATAAAAAACATAATATAACGAATCCAAAAATTGCTAATATTTATTAATGAGTGAAGTGATACTTCTATTTACGAACTAGTAAAATATTTGATAGAATAATTAAAATTTATTCAACAATAATTCTACATAATTAATAATTAATCCTCAATAGATTGAAATAACGGGGAAAAATCAAGAAAAAAATTCCTACAAATAAAATCATTTAGAGTGGTCTCATGAAAACATATTAACTTCTTACTCATATATATTTTTAAAATGTATACTATTTTTTTATTATAATTTCTTTATAATTAAATTAATACTATCAAAACATTTAATCATTGATATACTAATTATAAATATTACAATTTGATATAATAAAGATTATTTTTATCTATCATATATCAATTTATTAAAAAACTGAAACATGATTATAAGAACTGCACTAAAGACATTAAAAATAATCATAAATAAAATTTTAATTTTAGATACATCCTTTGACTAGAATTCATGGACCCTTAAGAATCTAATTACCTTAAAAATACATACAATGACTTAAATATACACCTTATTTTCTAAACATATAATTTATTGGTGACCAAATGTTTTTGTAATAGGTATACTTTAAATCATACTTCAATAAAATTTGGACAGAATGTCTTAAATTTCTTCCAAAACTAGATGAAAATATAAATCCAGAAACTGGTTGATCTTTTTTAAAAAATCATCATAACCATTACTAAAATAGTACCTGTCTCTTTTTTGAAAAAAACACCTCCTGGTTTTAAATAATATTTTGTACACAATAATAAGAAAATCTGCAAATGCAGAAAAACAAACATGAGAACTTTATCCATGAACACTTGAATAGTGCTCTCATAAGTATTCAATCGTGTGAATCTATCCAATAAATCATGATGTTTTCCCAATTTGGGTGCAACTCACTCACCCATGTGGATTAAAAACATTTCATCGACAATGTTTCATGTTAGGAAAATTTTTCCCCTATTTATATTCTTGAATCCAAAACATATAGTTCCTTCACACAAAAAACCTAATCTTGCGGACATTAAATTTAATTAAATTAATTTTACATTGTTCAATTAATTCTCAAATCCACTTAATTAAAACAAAATAAAAAATATAGATGATCCATGAAACATTCAGACATCTACACCATGTATAAATCCCCAACTAATAAGATTATTTTTTAGAATCAATGACCTCATGTCAGACCATGGGTGCCATAAAATATCTTCTCATATCTTGTATCATAGTCCTATCTGACACATCAAGCCCCATCAGTAATGATTTAATTTCCATCTATTAAATAATCATTCTTCTTCAATATAATAATCATCGTATCTCTCAAGAATCACCCCATTGATTGAACTACATAATGACACCACCCCCATGACTTTTACCCCTTCTGGGAAGACAATGAATATATTATGTGAACCCTGAATCCAACATCTAATTGGAATAATGTTTTCAAATAGAACTAATGATATAAAACACAAAATGGGAGGCATTAACCTCATAATATATGTTAAAATCAATGTATAAGAGGATAAATACTGATAAATGAAATATCATCTAAAAAACCAACTACACATATAATAAAATACAACAACACATGTTATAAAATATAAATGGAAACACAAAAATAGAACTCAAGAAAATTAATTGTAACTCCCTACGCGATGCTAGGATAGTTTAGCTCGTTCACAAAACCCCCCATAACATTGAAAAAATATTTTATATTTGAAAAGGGTCATCATTATATGAATAATGAGGGGGATCCTCCTTAGTAAATCTAAGTAAAATGTTATTCAAATCATATTAATATTCTAATGAGGAAATAGAAGAACAGTAACACACTAATTTTTTCAGTTGTTCATTCCCAGCCGCAGAATGTATCACATCAAAATTAAATAATATATTAACATAAAATATAGTCATGGGTACCACATAAACACTTACACATAATTATTAGACTCTCATACTCAAACACCAATCATGTTTTTCTCCTTCATGCCTACTTTGATTTTGGTGGCATCCCTACCAACATCAACACTTAAAATTTCTACCATCTTATGCGGGAATCAAGGAAATATTTATACCACATCACATTTACATCAATAACATAAAAAATAGTATTATGGTTTCATGAATATAATGGAATTCAACCTTGTTCCATCGTCCAACCATTTATGGCCCCTTCTACTTAACTATAATCCTACAATCACCATCGCATTTGGTTCACCAAATTCAACTCCATCATGTTGGATTATTGTAACAACCATGGGCTATCGAAACCAGTCATCCTATAATGGGTTGGTAGAGAAGAGGGAAAATACATATATCCCAAATATCCAATATATATACTAGGAAAATAACCAAGAACAAGTTCATTTTTCATAAGAATAAAATACTCAAATCATGTGGTGGAATTTATAAATCATAAGTAAAATAAAATATGTATATAGAAACACACACACACATACTGCCATAAATACTATTCTTAACAGATTCAAACAAATACATCATCATATACATTTACAACCAACACAATACTTACATTACCACATAATTACATCATCCACTTCTATAACAAAATGAAGCACACAAGAAAAACAACCACAAATGTTTTAAAGTTAACTTTATTAAATTAACTAATTATAACATTCTCAACATTTTAAAAATTTCACTATTATTACCTAGTTAAGATATTTATTTATAATATATAATGATAAAACACTATAAAAATTCCCCACATGTGAATCCTATAAGGTAAATCATGTTCCAAAACAATTATAGTATGATCTCATTCAGTAAGAATTAATTTATATCCTATATTATTCAATTCTATCCCATATTTCCATTAAAAAATTTAAACAAAAACCCACATTTTCATTATTCTATCAACATTATATGGTATCCATAATCTATAAAACCTTCACAACATTTATAATATCCACTGTAACATAATAAAAAACAATATACATAACTACAAACATCTATGTATTAAATACGAATCTTCAAAATCATTCTCACATTCTTTATTTAAATAAATCTTATAACTACCAGCATGAAATATTTTATATTTATGTGAACCAATTCCTGAATTTTAGAAAATAAATAATCCATTAAAATAGTTCAAAAAATTTGCACATGCGAACAAGAATACCTTCTTAGTAATATACTTCAAATTCATAAATAAGGGCTCATCTCAATGACAAATCATGTCATAGTTCCCTTTAATTTTATAGGGCTTACCTTCCTTTGAAATATAGTGTTTATTACATCACATTATCTCTATTTATTTATATTTTACAATCATATTTTACTTTTTCAACCATGTAGTTTTTAGAATAATTATTGTAGTGGCCATATAATAATGTAAAATTGAAAGAAAAAATAATCACATTTCCAACACTTCCGTCTCTATTATTCTTCATTAATTTTTATTTTATCATCCTAATTATTATTCATGATACAATCCATATGATTATATATTAATTATAATGTCATAGTTTACAATAAAATAGGGAATAAGGGTCTGAATACTAAACCATAGAAAGGATTTTCACAATTAAATTCGAAAAACTGTGAAAGGGGAGAAGGATTATTCTTACTAGAATAGAGGGAAGTGGTTCAAACTAAGATGAAGATGATCTTAGATCTTGAATGTTAGTTTTTTATCATCTGGACTTAAACATAAGATCAATAATATATGAATGATTGAAAATAATAGGGTTTTATATAAATAACTCAATGAAATATCTCTAAGAGGTATTTCCATTAGTAATAAGTTAATTTTCCATCTTAATTCACATTGCTTTCTGTTGGATTTTAATTATCCTCACAAATAAAAATTTTATATAATGATATAAATAATGTTTTTCAGAAATATTTATATAATTATAAATAAATAATTATAAAATTATATTATATATATTTATAAAGGAATATATTTACTATATTTATATTTAAATATATTCATTAATTATATATAAATTTTACCAATTTATTATTTAAAATTATAATTATAAATATTTTAACAGTTCTTAAGTAATAAGTGCTGATAAAAACATCTTTATCAGTGCATTTTTCATGCTGATAAAGATAAGGATTTATTAATGCAAAAAAATCGCTAACCAAATGAAAATTTATCAGCACTAATAAAGCACATATAAAGAATTATTTTATCAGATCTTATGTAATAATCCCTCATAAAAGGACTCTTTATCATTATTTTTTTATAAGGGCTGATAAATGTTTCCCGAGCTAATTAAAAAATCCTATCCATTTCCGAACCCGTCAAGATATCGGAGGCTTTCCGCATAATCCACCATCTATCGGTGCTCCTCCTCGGTGAACAATATCTTGAATAACACCACTCAACTATATCTAGTCAATTGAACACCTCATCTGACATCTGGTGTTTGATTATAGTTAGGGTTTCTAAAGAGGTTATCAGATTTTCAATAACCTAGAGAAGTAGTCCTTCTGATTTTATTTCTGTTTTTTTTAGTTTTAATTTTGTATTTGTTCGTTGAGTTGGTCATTATTTTTGGACCAGTGATTGTATACTAGCGAGTTAGGCTTTCTGATTTTCTCAATTTCCAATTTTGATTCAACTATTGATTTCTTATGAAGAGTATATTGTTTATGGACTTGATGGTGTCACATAGAGATTTTTAGGTTGTTTTATGTTGTTTACATTTACCAAATTGATCACCCAAACTAATGATATATATTTTTCATTATTTATTTTATCCATGTATTCAAAAAATTTGAAATTTTAGAAATTTAAACTAGGGATTTTGTTTGTGAGGGTGTTGATGGAAGGGTAAGTAGTTTATTTTATATTATACTTCTTTGTATTTTCTTTTTTAAACTTATCTGAGTTAGTGTGGTCATCCATTGTATGGTTGCATCATGATATTTTTTATATAAATTTTTTATACTACTGTTATTTATTTTTTAGGATAAATCATTCCCACTCTATTTTTTTCATTACCTGGTGTTTTTTTCCAACCTGAGGTGGATTAGGAATGTCCTTTGAACACTATCATCATATAGATTGAAATTCCACCCACAACATTTGAAAATTTTATTCAATTTTCAATGGGTGAAAAAATGGGTTTTCAATCTTCATTTGGAAATCAATAAAACTCTTCCCTCAATTACATAGCTTTTTAAATAAATATTCCATGAATTCAATGATCCGTATATAAATGATGGAAAATATCAACTCACTAATCATAAAAAATTAAACATTGTTCATTGTTAATGTCTGTAATTATTATCATCGTCCATCTATTGATGCCTTAAATATTATGTCATCCACATTGATATATAATTTAAATAGATCAATTAAATTATTTTTCATGTAATGATTATAACCAATTTATCATTTTTTTAATTTAATTCGTTACAACTATTCATCTAACCTTCAATACCAAGCCCTCAGTTGTTGTTTCAATTCATATATCACATTATCCAGTTTACAAATGTTATTCTCATGTTAAATAATGAGAAAACCATATGTTTTTTAAATGTAATACCTATTCATGTAATCCATTAGTAAATGATATTGTTACATCCAGTTGGACTACCTTGAATTTCATTGGGATGGTTCAGTGTGATGATATGACATTCCAAGAGTTTTGAGATGTTTACATATTCATGTAATCCATTTTCTATAACATTAACTTCTGAGAATGAATATCTTAGGTGTATTTATTTATATTTTGTAAATAAATAATCTTTTATGATCCCAGTATGATGAATATGAACCAAAAATTGATGTAAGCTAATCATTTGAAAATCAATATATTGATAGATTTAAATACTTCAACAAGTTTTCAGAAGATCATGCATAATGCCCTTCTAAAATAAAATGTCTATGTTTACATTGTTGTTATTAAATAAATAATATTCATGATGATTTGGAAGAGTATTGATGCATATTTTGATCAATTTATCAATGGATTAAACATAAGTAATGATTGTATATCCCTCAAAATTATTATAGCAAAACTAATGATTCTCTATGAACTTTTCTACTATTGGTTAACAATGGCTTAGCATAACATCTGACCTGAACTTCCTGCAGGACATCCCCATGATTATCTCATCCCACTGATAGAGAGAAACAAATGAATTAAATTCCTTAACATAGAGATATTTTTCTAGAATGAGATAATTCATCGGGAAAAGGGTTTTTGTAAAACACATATGATTAATGACGAAATTTGAGAACAATAAAATGATATAAAGGAAAAATCCTCCCACTTTTTTAAATAATGAATAAAATTGTGAGGAAGATAAGGAAAAGTGAATATAAAATGGTGATTTGATAGATATGATAGACATAAAGTGTGTTATGGGAAAATCATGGGGATCCCAAACAAGAATTTTAGGTCATATGTTGTGATTATAGGTAGTTAACCAAGAGTAGTGAAATGCACAAAGAATCCTTAATTTTTTTTATTAACATTATGAGTGATGCACAACCAATCCTTGTTTTTTCTCCATTGATCAATGAAGAAAAATAGATATCAATATCATTAATTTTTATGTGGATTCCAAACTTTTTTATAGTCTTTTAAACTATAATGAAATGCACATAGAAACCTTAATTTGTTATTATCTTATATCTGGACCAAATAATCCCTCTGTAAATATTTAAAGGTAATTTAATGATATAATTCATCTATTTTACCAAAAAAAAATTATATAATGAAACATTGATTTCATTTTTATTATTCCCCATAGAGTTTTTTTATTTTAGAATATTTTTTTTCTGTGTTTCATTCCTTTGAAGGATGATAAATGATGTTATATCTTTTCAATCACAGAGGTAATCCTGATTTTTTCATAGTAAAACCATTTTCCATAGATTTAATGTATTGTTTCATATTTTTTAAATTTATTTATTTTTATTATTAATTATATAATAATTATATTCTTATAATAGTGTATTATTTGTTTCAATTTGGGGTGTTATGTCCATCTTTCATGCTTCTTCTCCCTCAAATCCTTTTCACACTGACTATGGTTTATTCATCATTTTCTTTCAAATTGCCTCTACTAACATTGCATGAAGTGAAAAGATGGTGCTTCTGCTCAATTACATAAATGATCATGATATTTTCATAGTAAAATAATCATGAATATAATTAATTTATTGGTTTCTATTTCTATGTAATTTTTTTTAGTATTACTCACATAATAATTTTTTTCTTAAATAGGTGGATTCTTTTTTCAAGTTGGGGTGCTCTTTCAAACTTTCACACTTCTTCTCCCTTAAAACCATTTCAACCCTATAATGGTTCATATATAACATTCTTTCAAATTACCTCAAATAACATTGTAAGGAGGGAAAAATTATTCCTCTTCTCAATTAGAGATGAAAATTTGAGGTTTGTATAGTAAAATCATTGTCCATCGGAATAATGTATTGATTTATATTTATTTTTAATTTATTTCTTTTTATTATTACACACAAAATAATAGTTTTCATATATATGTGGATTATTTTGTTCGAGTTGGGTTATTCTATACAACATTATTGCTTTTTATCCCTCAAAACCATTTCACCCATACAATGGTACATTAATCCATTTATTTTAAACTAACTCCACTACCTTTTTAGGAAGAGAAATGATGCTTCCTATGCATAATTATCGAGGTAGTATTTATGTGTTCATAGTAAAATCATTTTCTATTGAATTAAATAATTGGTTCATATTTATGATTAAAATATTTATTTTTTATATTACTCACATTATAATTGTTTTCTTATACATGTGGATTATTTTGTTCGAATTGGGGTTCATTTTCCCACTTTCATGATTCTTCTCCCCAAAAACCTTTTTACCACTATTGTGGTTCACATATCTCTTTATTTCGAATAATATCCACTTCTTAGGTAGGATGAGAAACACCACTGCGTCTACTCAATTACGGAGGTAATATTGATGTTTTCATAGTAAAATTGTTTTCCATAACATTAATATATAGTTTATTATTTATGTTTATTTGTTTCTTTTTACTATTGCTAAGATAATAATTGTTTTCTTATATAAGTGGACCATTCTTTCGAGTTGGGATGCTCTATCCATATTTCATCACATAATGAACCAAAACATCCACTGACTCATTCTCCCCTAAATGATTTCAACAATTCAGTGTGGACATTTAAAACATTCCTTCATGTTTCTTACACTGCGCGATAAAAGAGGTAATCTTAATATTTTTGCAGTAAGTTAATTTTCTATATAATTAATATATTTTTTCATATTTATTTTAAATTTATTTCTATTTAGTATTAGTCATAATAATTTTTTTCTTATAAAGGTTGATTATTAATTTTAGTTGATGTTGTTTATTCGAAGATGCTCATGCGGTGTTGGAATATAGATAATGAATTTCATTAGATATCATGGTAACATTTATAGTTGGTATTTTTTGATACTATGGAATGTGTAAAAATTTGTTGCACCTCGATCTGAAAAATGATGTGACCAATATTACTCCAAGTACTTCATTCTATTCTAAATTGAAATTAATTTTAATAAAAAGTACAATGCATTCAATGTGTCTATTTTTAGTTGAAAATATACATTTTATATTAAAATGTTTAACTCATTAAAAATCGAGAAAACACGCTCTGATTTTCTTGATAATTTAAGGTATAGATTCATAAATCATTTCTTGATGTGTACAAAATGGTCTCACATCAAACAGATACATGATGTGATCTACATGAGTCATAGTGTGTGTTTCATGATTAAAATTACATTTTAGTAAAATGAAATGTGATGTTCCAAAAAAGATAGAACACATTCAGATAGTTTTGATACATTTGGAAAATAATCCATAAGTCATTTGGAATTTTTAGTAATCATATGCACCTCAATCTGATGCACAGTGTGGCTAGTTTGTCTCTAAGTACATATTTCATAATATTCAACATCAAATTTTGTTAAAACACACTCTAAAATAAAAAAAATAAAAAAAACACACATGCATATTATTTTCATTAATTTAGTAAAATGATCTGTCAGTGATTTGAGACATGCATGAATCTGTCGCACCGCAATCCAATGCATGGTGTGATTGATATAAATCCATGTGTGTGTTTTAATTTAAATTTAAATCTCTTTTAGTAAAAAGTACAAATTTCCTATTCAAAACAAATAAAAACCATTAAAATTGTTTAGATACTAAAGAAAAAAAGGATCTATAACTCAGTTGTGATTTTAAGGAATCAACTCCACATCAATCCGATACACAATGTGATCGGGATGAGTCAAAGTTCGTGTTTAAATTTTAGTACCGACATTTTTGTAAAAATAAAAAGTGAGATATAAAAAACTAAGAAAAAACATTAACAATGTATTGATAAATTAGGAAAATTATCCATATTTATTTTGGGATGTGTAGGAATCAAACACACCTAAATCTGATGCATATTGTGACAGATAATGACTCAATGTGCATATTTTTATTTAAAACTATCATCAATTTTAGTAAAATGGGAAACCAACCTAGTAAAAACCAATAAAACCATTCATATTTCATGGATAATTTAATAAAACTATCCATATATTACTTTATATTTTCATTAATCATCCACACCTCAATCAGACTTACGGTGTGACCGATATTATTCCAAGTGTGTGATTTTACTTAAAATTTACATCAATTTTGGGAAAAATTAAAACTAAACAACTCAAAAAGAAGAAAACCCAAAAAAATTGTTTAAATAATTTAGTAAAATAATCCATAGCTCATTTTTTATGGGTAAGAATTAACTACACCTAAATCTGACACACAATGAGATAGGTAAGAGTCAAAGTGTGTATTTCAATTATAAAATGACATTTTATTAAAAAAAGTACTAGTGACGAACTAAAAACCAAGAAAATACATTCATATTGTTTTAATAAATTATTAAAAAGAACTATAAGTCATTTGGGATGTGTAGGAATCATCTGCACCTCAATCCGATACATGGTCTGACTGGTATGACTCAAAGTGAATCTTTTTATTTAGAATTGTCATCAATTTTAGTAGAATGGAAAACATTCCCAATAAAAACCAAGAAAAACAGTCATTTTGTTTTAATACATTATTAAAATGATCCATTAGTCATTTTTATGTGTAAGAATCAACCACATCTCAATCTGATACCTGATGTGCCCGGTATGACTCAAAGTGTTTGTTATCAGTTTAAAATCGATATTTTATTTCAAAAATGGTCACTCCATTATAAATGGCCATTTTCCCTCATATTTTATTGATAATTTATAATAATGATTAATTGTTCATTTTGGGCATGTAGGAATCCATTTCACATCTAACTGATTCATGATGTGATTGAAATGAGTCAGAAGTTCTTGTCTCCCCTTAAAAATGAAATTTCAGTAAAAAAAGACAACTAACATATTCGAAATTGATAAAAACATTCATATAGTTTAGAAAAATTTGGAAAATGGTCCTCAAGACATTTTATAAGTGTTGTAATTATTCTAACCTCATGGCGATCCAAAGTGTAACCATTGTAACTCCAAGTATGTTTTTTTATTTAAAATTGAAATAAATTTTAGTAAAAATAACACTTCATATATATTTATTTCATTATATTAATACTAACATATGTATTGATTTCATATAGAGGTGGGTTATTTTATACATCTAGGGGTGGTTTGTTCAGCAGATTCTTGAGTTGGGTCATGATTGAAAGCTAAAGGAACATTTTTATTTTTTAATGTATGTAAAATTTTTTATTTATGTAATTGAATGAAACAATGATTTAAATTTCTATAATGTAGTATTATATTCTTGTGTTTGTGTTGTAAATTTCATTTCATTTAAATAGTTTATTGGTACATGGTTCTTTTGATATCTTGTGTGATTCTAGTGATGTGGTGTGTTGTAAAAGCATAGTGGAGTGTGCTTTTGCAGCACACAATATTGTGGAGATTAATCAGTGATTTTATAAGCGTTGATAAAGGTACTAATTTATCAACACTCATAGAAGAGTAGATAGAGGCCCATTTTATCATCTCTCAAAAATTTATATTAAATGTTACATTATAGGTGCTAAATTAAAGTGCCACTAAATGGTTCCATTATCAGCGCTTTTAAAAGCACTGATAATGGTTCCATTTATCTGCACATTTATTAACCCCAATAAAAGACCCATTTATCATCACTGATAAAATACTAGTCCTTAACAATGCTCATGTAGTTAGTGCTTTTTTGTCGCTGATAAATTCAATTTCTAACTTTGTTAAAAGACGGTTATGTGGTAGTGCCAACAGAATTTTTATAAAATACTTCTTACATTCATGACTAACTAAAATACTATCATTAGTTGATATATGTCCTATGACATAAATTTTAAGAGGTACGTAAAATTATTTCCATACCCTAAAAAATTCCATAATACACTAATGTAGCTACAGAAACCAAATCCAAAAACCAACACAGCCTCAACCATAGATTGGGGATAAATCACTCTTTATTTTGATGCACCTTGCTAGAGATGAGGTCATGGATACCCAAAACTCAATGTTTATTCAATTTAACATATTCATATCTGGATCATACAATCTGACACTGACATACCAATGACTTTAGTTTTCCAATTATTCTATTTTACGCAGGCGGATTGCCCATGAAAAAAATAATTATGAAATGGATCCCCTAGTTGTTTCTCCACTTGTTGAAACATCATGACCAGTGAGTTAGAAAAATAATTCCCCAATATGGTTCACCACATTGCCTAAATGGTACCTCCCCATATATGAGAGGATAACAACATGAAGTGAGGGTATGGGGGTGGTATTTTTGGGATAATATATAAAGAAGATCAATGTTAAAAAGTAGTATATATAATAAAAGAACAATAGTAGGAGAAGATAAATATAGGGTATCATAAGATAAAATGTAACAACTGATAATATAAAATAGAAAAATTAATAACTATGAATGATCATTATAAAGTGTAAAAGTATCCAAATTACAAAAGTTTTAGAAAATAAGTATTTAACTGACTAGAAAAAATAAATAAATATCTCCAACTAATTAATTCATCTTGAGTACATTCCCAATATATACAGCAAAAAACCAATGTGTAGTCCAAGTCCATAATGAAAAATATTTCAAAGCATAGCTCAAATCGTATCCTCTACTCAGGAGAACTATTTGGGTACCAAAACATGGACTAATCGAGGTTTGAGATAAACTTTGTTTTCCACCACCAATTGTGTGTAATGCTTATCCAGTATATGAATATAAAACAAATCAGTGTCTAGGTATAAAAGTTATGGATAGTAAAGTAAAATATTTAATCAAAAACCATGTAGAGATTAGGTTTCTCAAGATAACATGGTGTCCATAGATACTACATCATAAGGAAAGATATCTTTGACCATTCCATCATGTGTGTGTGTATATATATTAATACATATATGTACTCATATATATGTAGTGATATACATGCATTTTTTAGGACACCAGGAGTAATACCAATGAATATACATATAATAATAAAAATAATAATAATAATAATAATAATATCATTATCCCAAACATGGTTATGATCCAAAGAGTATGAATAGTGGATAGAGATCCCCATGCAAGACAATCCTGAAAAATAAATGTGAAATGCAATATCCACTATTCATATCCCATGGAGTAAAATGTCATATATAACCACCCAAATGGATGTGAATATCCATATACATCATCCTATAACAAGTGGATTTGAAACATCAATTCTAATTATGCAAACCACGAACTCTCATTAATATTATTTTTTAATGTAATCCCACACTTACAATGTGCCCTTTACTAGGGAGTTTTGTAAATAGGAACTTGGTACCACTCATAGAATAATGTAATTACAAACACATATAATCCCATCTAAGGTATTTCTACTTTGGAATCGAAGATTTGATCATGGTTTAATAATTCATTTTACCCATGTTATTCATATCATTTGTAATGTATAACACATTCAAATAAGTTGCAGTGATGAAAATCAGTACCTATCATAATTATGTCATGGATTTTATTATACTTCAATAACTATGAATTCAATAAATATTTAGTCAGATGATGGGAATCCTTGAAGTCTTTTTGTATCAACCTCCCCCTGGATGGACCAAAATCAATGTCAACTATGCCTAAAAATATTGGGTCTGTCGAGTTTTTGATTAATTTTCAAAGATCAAAATGGTCAAATTATTGGAATTATCTAGGGAACTTGTGGAATCTACTCCTCCATTGAAGCTGATATGCTTAGTGTCATTATTTTAGTTAATCTCATCATGTAAAGAGTTTTGAACAAAATATGGTTATAAAGAGAATCCACCACCACTATTCAAGCCCTTAGAAATGGCGTGGTGTACCTTGATTAACCCCACACTACCCAATGCCTGAATTGCCTACAACAACGTTTTGGGATCAATCAAATCCTCAAAAATTCATATAGAGAGGAAAAATCAATTGTAGAAGGTCTTTCCAACTAAGGTTTCAATATTGATGTTACGTTTTTGGACACCCTTCATGTGGACTTAATTATCTTGCATAAAAAATATAGTAATAAAAATAAAAGTTTCAGAATTTTGTAACTCTGTAATTCTTTTATGTCAATATATTTGTGATATGGACTTTTAGACCCAAGCACCACCCTTTTAAAAAAGTTTTAAAGTATTAATCATGAATTAATTGAGGAACTATAAAGGTCCATGTGAACTGTCTATAAAATTTCTCACCATACAAAGAAAAATTTATATAATAGGCGAAGAGAATTATCCATTATGAAAAAGAAACAATTCATCATTATCATGCATTTTTTAATTAACTTAATAATATTATGAGAGTGACTTTATAAAAATTAGGAATGACATGGGAAGATTCAAATCCAATACAATCTAATTTCTCATTTAGATAAATCCAACACAATCATCAAGATTTAGGTAAAATGATCAAGATCCTAGGGATTTTATCCAACCCATAAAAAAATTCATTTAATTTAATTAAGGATTCTTTTTCATACAATTGATATAATTCGAGCTAATTAATTTTATTTTTAAGAAGCGGCACATGAAGTGTGATATGCATGACATATTTACGCCTATGATAAATGGTGAAACCTTAAGGAAAATAGAAACTGTAACATATAACTCATTATTAAGATGATTAACTCATCCATTATTAGGAATTTATTCAAGAAAGGTCAAGGGAATATAAAATAATTGGTAAACAACCTGATAATAGTGCATAAGATCTCACGTAATGATAACCCATAAGATAGAATGAAAAACTTTAAAATAAAGAAATTGGAGTTGTTGACACATTTTTGAACTATAAATACATATGATGGAATTATTCTTAGTTAATTAATAAGTAATATACATCACATGAAATGGGGTTGGGTGGGGTTACACATGAAGAGGCTACTAGAGGAAATGGAGAAGAATATTGTGGTGAATCCCCTTTAAGGTCGATGTGGAAAAATAGTAATGTTCTACCTTTTTAAAGTTATTATGGTTTGGCCATATAGTTAGTCAAACCAAATTAAAAACATATTTTGAAAATATATATGTCACCAAAAAATTTAATGGTTTCCTCAAACGGTTTACAAACCATACTCCAATTGTGTGGAGCGGCTGCCCTAAAGCACTCCTACCCCACCTAGATATTGTGCCTAGTTAGGAAGACTCTGCACCAATAATTTGAGTTCCCTGTCACCTCTACACCATATTACATGGTATTATAGGCTTCACATGTGGTTTAAAAACCCTTTCCCAATATAATATATTTTGTATTTTCCCCCATGGCTACTACTAATTGTGCATCAACTATACAACATATGTTGGTTTCTCTGAAAAGTAAGGCTTCGAATCCCGACACTCACAAATATATTATAAATTCTATGAACACCTCTTGTGGCATTAACCACATTTAAAAATACCACATATTACTATTCAAATTATCTTATATACATAATGATTCTATGTTTATGATTTATCTCATACACTGAAGAAAAATTACAAATCCCTTAGAAATTTTATTTTGTTTAACATACTTGTTCTTCAAATATCCCCACATTAGAACTTATCATCCCTAGTATTCCTTGAAGAACAAAACACTTCAAATAACTAACTTTTTTTTGAAAATTATAACTCAAATTGTCACTTCGTGTTTTAAATTCCCAACAAACATGTGATAGCTACTTTAAAAATGTGTTAATTAAGCTGCTGAAACACAAGTAATCACTCATATTGAAAACATAAACAAAAATATGGCACTTACTATATCCATTATAACTAGATACATGATAATATAATCAACTCATTAAAAATATTCCCTATTTCCTTCCCCTCTTTAGGTTCCATCATTTCATGGCCAATTCTATGCCTTGGTAAAACCACCATCATAATTTCCTACTAAAAAAACACTAGAATCTAAATGACACTTCTGCAATGACTATCAATTTGGGACACCTATTCTCACATAAGGAATCTGATCCAAGCCATCAATTATATTCAAATGTTCAATTCCCAATTTAACATTGTTTAACTGGTTATATATACTTTTCATTAAATATCTATAGTCATCTTTTACAATTCACTCATCTTCTCTACTAACATGTTTAATATGGTTCATCATGTAATATATTCAATTTACCACAAAAATGTACTTTTAACTTCATCAAGTCAACTATTCCTGAAAACTATCAACATTAACTACTAACACATTGAAATAACCATGTATTGGAACCTTTATTCCATGGTCCACTGAGGTCATTTAAAGCATGATGACCAAGGCTTATAATGAAATCCAATTACATCCCCAGGCTAAACCATTATCGGCTCCAAAACTATGTAGCATCATAGTGAAAAAATTGACTATCGAATCAAAGGATTCAAGGTTTGAGGAATCTTGTCACATGGCTTCATCCTCCCATATCCAATGGTGATCTATTACACCATATATAATTTGTTTCACGAATCTCATAATGCTCAAATCACAATAATTTCCCTCTATTAAACCATAAAATTAACTTCATTAACTATGAAAATAGTTGAAGTTGTCAAATCATACTTAGGATGATGTCAATATTATTTCATGATCATCGATGAACTAGGAGTACACCATTTAATTAAGGATAATTTTTTTTGATGATGACGTATAGATCTTCCAACCCACGTTTAATCAAAATAGGTTTTACATGACTTAAATAATATCCTTTCATCTTGTTTCCTAATGATGTCTGAACAGGTATGACTTCAGGTCAAATGCATCATAGAATACCAAAACCATGATTCTACCTCTTTTAATACATTTTTAATGGTCACACACATAATGTGTGTTTCTTATAGAATGTGATGCATAATTAATTACATAATCCCTCCACAAAGATTAAATTATTAAGGCACTATACAACCCACACCATAATGGCCTATTGTGAAACATCTAACTTAAAAAACAATGTACTATTTGTAGGATCAATATCTTCCCCTTATATCCAATGATACTCATGATTATTCTAATAACACACAGAAGACACATCCCAAATGTCATGTTTTTTCAAACTTTATCTATGAAACCAACTACATAGGAAATGTGTTTCCTCGTAAGCATGGATGTGTTACCAACCAATAAACTCTAGGATTGATTCTTCAACCTATGTCTGACTATGTATTCCAAACTCCATCCCAAAATATAATTCTGTTCTATATCAATAATTTATTCTAGGACCAGAAAACATTAACTCACTATCTTTATGGATTCTAAAAATTTAATTGTGATCATTTATAATTTTTACTTTAAAATAACACTCAATCTACTTGGAAGGATACTATTTCATACATTATCAGAACATCACCCAACCTTATGAGTGTCCTAGTAATCATTTACATAGAATTAGAACTCATCCCATTGCACAAAATCCCTCCACGGATGAACACATGTTATATATATATATATATAAAATATATACCATGTTCAAAATCAAAAAAAGGAAAACATAGTCACATAAAACCCCACAAGAAAATATTCACCTTAGTTGTTCATCTGACTCACTCCTAATATACAATCACACATATCATTAGATTCTATCTTAGAATCTGAACTAACCTGGATCTATATTTTTATCACACCCAATAATTTTTACAATATCATCTAGAATCACTCGGATAAGACATATTTTTATTAGGAACATAAAGACACACACTCACAATAAGATCTCAATTCTCATGTCACTCTACTCTATACATGACAAATCAACATAGTCGTCTGGTACTCATTACACTTTCACTAGAATCATCAAGTGCCAATATATTATTTTTATGTGACTTAGAAACCAAAATAATGGGTTACTTAATATATCACTTATTAACTCATGGGGAACAACATGTAACAACGCATGCTCCAATAATATCATAATAGTGAAACAGGTGATACACATCTCTAGCATATGATAGAATACACATCGACAACCTCTGATTCATATTTCTTATATAAAAATTAAAAATATGAAAACTCTCATGTCATACTCCATTATGAAAGAATAAAGGTCACATTACCATAAATGGATGGCCATTCTAAACGAATTTGTAGCCCACTAAAATTGAGAATTTCATGATCCTTGAATCCTTAAAAATCTTCAATATATTACCAAACCACCAACCTAGTATGGGTTTCATTCTAAAAGGAAAAATTCTCACTGATTTCAAGTGGAACTGAAATGAAAAAAAATAAACCAGAACTCTTCATAAGAATTTAACCATGCTAATTTTCCACTAACGAAGCTACCAAAATTGAGATATCCATCTAATGAGGCACAAAATATTGACCTTATAACTAGGTCATTCTAGGAATATCATAATTGTTACCAACATACTATCCAACCTTACTATTAAATAAAGAGTTCAACAAAGACATATTGAAATGTAAATATTCTCATATAATTAACAACTTAGGGAAATATTTAAAACACTATTAAAAAAGAAAAAAATTATATGAACACCACTAAAATGAATAATTAAACAATTAGAAAAACTCACATTTTATTTTAAAACATCTCAAAGGATTAATTTATTGAATGTCATGTACCGTTCAAAAATGAAAATTTTCAAGGTACTATTTTTATTCAACACCCCAAGTAAAAAGAAATTTATATCAAACTTCCATTAAATAATTTTGTATCCTCTTTAATTATCAATATGTTCCCATATACATTATTTGTTGAAGAAAATGTCAAATCCATGATATATCTGATAAAAATAAAAAATATGTAACTAGAATTTTAATTAACAAATGCTTAATAATGAAAAGATTAAAATAAATAATATATTAGGTATTTAATCATTTAAGTGGAATAGGTCCGGTATGATTTCACCTTACATTTATATGAAATTTAATTTGAGTGGATGATAATAGTTTAAATAACCATGCCCATTTGTCATGAATATACGGCAATGGGGTTTACCACTTATCATAAGAATCATAAAATATTAGGGATACCAATGAGGGTCTCATCATTTAAACCTAGTTTCATTTAGGTGTAAACCAATAATAGTTAAATTATCATGTTTCTATGACACCCATAGTGGTTCAATTCCCTAAGAAATATATCCCATCTATCATAGTTGGTTGTATATGTGAATTTATAGATTCTATCATGTTGCTAATAATTCCCATGTTACATGGGGAAATATCTTATATATACATATATATCATAGTTAAATTATATGCATTAATCTTCCCAAGTAATAGAGGTAGTATCCCTTATAAGTAACCATTGTAACTCATGTAAATACAATAAGATTTTTACCTTCGGCCTCAGATTATTACAAGTTAATATATGATTGTTTAACTATATAAGTTATCCTTCCCAATTTATAATGGTCCATACACATTATAAATCGTTATTGACACACATTTATTCACAACCATGATGGTTTCAGACCATTAAACAAATGGTCTATGGCTCAAATATGTAAAAATTGGTTGATTAAGGTGACACCATTTAACTAGAAGGGAAAATACGATTTAGGTTTATGAAACACCTTTAATAAAAAATTATTTCTGTCATTATAATTTCATTTCATGAAACATTTTCAAAATTCAATAATACCATTCTAGGAACATTTCAAATGAAAGAGGCAATGATTGAAATGAAATAATAATTTTTTGGCATAATGTATGACATTTAATTCCTCAAATTCCTATAATAATGCATTAACAATAATTTATTTCCATATCAGTACATGGTTAAAATACTTTAAATACCATAAATTAGTAACCAGTGAAATGTACAAAAATCATTCAATGATAAATAATAACAAATTATAACAACAAAAATGGAAATTAATCATATCCTTGGAGATTTTCTCATCTCCCAATGCATTGGTTATCCCAACCTATACACGACCTATTTACCATGTTTGGAAATAATTCTAGTCTACTATCTACCAACCAAAAATATTAATAAGAAAAGGATCTAGTATCACTTTGTAACATCCTAACATTAAAGCTACTAAAATTGTTCCCCAAATTGGTTCCCCACATTGCCTCAAGCGTACCTCCCAACATTATAGAGGCTTCTAACTAATAGAGAGGGTATAATGATAGTACATTGGGGATAATACAGTGATATAGCCATATTATAACATTAATATATACAATAAATCAAAAATAGTTGAATAAATGGATAATGTTGTAAGATGAAGAAAATATTAACAACTCTATGTCAATAATAAATTAATGAATAACCAAGAATAAACAAAATAATTTTTCCATGTAGTAGAAATAGAATAGGAAATATATACATTGGACTATATATATAAGAAAACGTAAATAAATTACACCAACTCAAAATGGAAAACCGTGTCCATGCACAACCCCTACCCCTAAGCTCCCATGTCTGATCCTAGTCCATGATCAAAAACTACATAGGGCATAGTCCATATCCTTACTTCGAATAAAGGGATATTTCCAAGAAAAAAATGGTGGAGCGAAAAAGGTGTGAGATAATATCAATATTCCACCACTAATGCTATCAAATGCATATGTAGTCTTTTATTGTAAAGTGAATTAGTGTGCCGTTATAATATGTAAGTGAAGTAAAGTAAATTTTGTATTCATAATGTATTCCGATAATAGGTTCATCAAGGAAACATTGCTAGTTGTTCTTACTTTGGCCTAAGCATAAATATTTCTAAACATTAAATCATGTATATATATTCTTATATGTAGTCATATATAATTGTGTGTGCAGATATATATTATGCATTGAAAAAAACCTAAAGAATAAGATAAAGGCATCCACATATAAATATTATAATAATATAATAACAAAAATAGTCTCCTCTTGTAAAATATGGGTATGATCCAAATCATTTGAATATGGGGTCTAGAGCATCATGTTAGACCATCCAAAAAATTTATGTAAGGCATCATGTACAACATTCTCATGACGGGTAATGAAACATCATGTCTAACCAACCAGATGGATGTGAAATCCCATATCCATCATCCTATAATAAAGGGGTTTGAAATGTAATTTCCATCAACTCTAACTGATGAATCTAAATAAAATTCTTGTATGAGGTAACCCCCATTTACCTATGATCCAATTACAAAGGTGTTTCGTAAATGGGAACCTGCTATTACTTAAGGTGCAATGCAATTAGTTTGTCATATGATCCCATCTAAGGTATTCCTACTTGCAAATCAAAGATTCACTCATTTCATAATAAATTTGTTTACCCTTTTTAGTAAAATAAATTGCAAAGGTTAAACCATGAATAATGTAATGAATTATAATTGGTTAGGTAAACTATCAATAACAGTTACCACAACACATACTCAAACATAAATCATATGCCAAAAAATTATCCATGCACGGATAGATATCATTCATCGTGATCGGTATATTTGAAAATTCAAATAAATTTTTTTCCATTTAATTTATAAAAAATATTAAGTTCATGGAAATCACCAAGGAAACTACATCATATTTTCTTATTTAAGTATTACCATAAAACTTTTCATGCTAAAGATAAAAGGATCAGGGACACGAGTGTTTTATTTAATCCTCCAATAAATTAGATTCATTAATTTTAAAAATATCACATATAATTAATATAATTCAAGATTCACATTTAATAATATAATTTTACTCATGTGTGTCATCATATCACTAGCCATTGATTTAATTACATTAAGGAATTCCATCACTAAGTGGTAATAAATATTCACCCAAAGGGGTGGTTTGGTAGAATAGACAATGATTTTCATTGAGATAATTTTTTTGAACTCAACTGAAGTGTTGATTAAGGATGTGGTTTTCAACCAATAACCATGTTAGTTGGCTCTATATCAAGTTATTAGTATTTAATTTAATTAATTTCACTTTTAATAAGAGACAAATTTAAATCATAAAAAACATAACATTATGAAATGTTGTAAATCAAAAATAATTTATTAAAAAATTACTACATAACAAAATTTATAATTTAAAAAATTCGCATGTTCATTATCTTGATTGGAATCGAGTAGAATCAATATAAAATGGAATAATAGAAAAACTCCTTGAAAATAGGGATGAATATTTCAGGTAATGATATCATGTTAGATGGTAAGATGAACTGAAAAATAAATAAATAGGAGTTGAGAACTGACTGTTATACATCCAACACACCCAAAGGTGTTCATTTTAGTCCAATAATAAGGAAGATGTATCTCATGGTGGAGGATAGGGAAGATGAAGTTATAGAGAGGATACCGAAAGAAATTATGAAGAAAAATAAGGTGAAACCGATTTATGGGAGGAGGGGCATAAGGGTAATTCTCCCCTTCTTAAGAGATGCAGGGTTTTGATTAATTACTGGAAAACCATGAACTAGCAATGTTGTGACACAATCTCAATAAAATATAAGATGAATGGTTTTCCCCCACATAGTTTATAAATCATGATCCTATCATGTGAAGCTATTGTCTGAAAACACTACTACTTCATATGGTTATAACGCATGGTTAGAAAACATTTTCCACAACCATGAACGTTTTTGGAACAACACTTCCTAATTTGGAATATTTTTATATTCCACCCCCACATGGTTAAACAAATTTCATCCTATAAAATTATGATGATATGGTTAGGTAATGGGGTTACTAATACCAGGGTTCCCATTATGCGCCCTATGCACGTCACTCCCAAAACTGAGGTTTTGAATATCAATGCTCCTAAAACTCATATACACTCCCAAGACACCTATAAGAAAAAAAAACCTATATAAACCCCCCACATTTATGTATTCCAATACTCGTATTTACACTCTATGGCTCATTCTAATAATTGCATCTCCCACCAAATAAAAATTCATAATACCCTAGAAATTCTATCATGTTCAAAATACAAGATCTCACACCCATAGCACATCCAACACCACAAAAACACCTCTAAAATGATAACCCCTTTCAAACTACATATCCAAATTTAATTTACCTATACTAAAAGAACCAAGGCACTAAAAACAGCTATAACAACATTAATTGTTTTGGTGTGGTGGACCTCAAGATGTCGAAACTCTTCTCCATCCTCCCAAACACATCCAAATTGTCGATAAAATAATGGAGCTAGTAAAAAATGTTTTACACATGTAAAATTAAAACATAAATAATTTGTTAGAGTGCAATTTAAATTAAATCATTATTCCAAACCAATACTTTATAGTTATTATTTCATATAATACTTGAAGGATATAAGGATAATCATTCGAGATTCTATATCAAGTCTTAATGATAAGGATAAGAATTCGTTAATTTTTAAGGTTATATGATAACTATTTTATATTAAATTATTTTTTAATGTAAATACAAGATTGAAATATAATGAATGTTATAATCAGTCTAGATTATCATAAGTAAATGAATTGGTCTCATTTTTACTGTGGAAAAAATGGATAAGTGAAAACATGATGAATTTAGAAATTATAAAGAAGATATGTATTTAGTATCCCATTTTTATACAATAGTATATTAAAATAAGATTATAAATAATTGATTATTTTTTTAAAAAAAATAGTTATTATTTTTGCAAACATGTATTATCATTTGATACATTCTATAACATGGTTTGAAAAAATTGGGTAAAACACTATTTATGTCAAAAATATTTTAGTCATGTTATTTGTTTTTATATGAGAGAAATATTCCTCACATCCCATTACTATAATATTTTAGTAAATAATTTTTTCAAATTTAATATATCATGTGAAATACATAAAATTTAACATATGTTATGGTTATTTAAAAATATTTATTCTGACAATATAGAATAAGTGTTATTTTCAAAAAAAAATATTTTTATTTTTGAATAATACTTATTAAAAATATAATTTCTATGTTGTTAGTGGGAACTTTTTTGAACTCAAATATTGTCAAAGTAAAAAAATTATTTATACCCATTTAATACAATTCATATCCAATAATAATTAATGATGTATTTGTAAATTCCGGAATTCATCAAAGAGTTACATGGATTCTTATTATTAATGATCTCAAAAAACATTTTATATATCAGATGGGACTTAGGTGTTAGCTATTTCAAAAAAAGGTTAATTATATCATAATATGATATATTAAGGTAATTATATTTAGATATAATGCAGAACATTTTGAACATAAGGATTATAAATATTAATCTCACCGTTGTTCAAACTTTCTTCATTCAATGCATCTGTTTCACTAAATCTATTTTGGGAAATTGTTTATCAGTCAGGTATATATATATATATATCCATTATCATATACATGATGTGAACAATGTTACATTGAAGTCATATATACATAAATATAATTGAAAAAGATATAATATTGGTCCATTAGTGTCTTTATATTCTATACAAATAATGTTTGATAATTATGTGTATACCTATTTTCTTAATTTCAAAAAAATGTATATGAATATAAAATTATATATTTTGATACAAATTAAATTCGATATTATCATTTGTTCACATGTTTCATAAATATGCAGAAATTATAATGATAAATAACCACACAAAACATGACTCCATGTTGTTCATAGTAAATGATTAATTTAAAACAACTTGGGTTTTAATGGGTTGTTGAGATCAACATGAGTATAGGTTTGTCTATAGATACATAGTTTACGTATGAGGGCCAAAATATTATTTGAATCAAAGGTGGTCCACATTTTTTTGAAAAATTATTTTTTATTTTTAATACTATTTTAGGATTATTTCCTCATATTGATCTAGGATGGTTGTGATATGTTTCACACATTCCCTCTTTCCAATGGCAAGAATATTTTTAACACCTCGGTGATGATAATGGTGTTTGTAAACAAAATAATAAGATTGGATATTACATCCTCTATATATTGTGATATTATTTCCTATTCTGAAGCTCCATAGTAGATTTAACAGATTTTCTTTAATAAATTTAACAAATCCATCTTCATGTGGAAATTAGTTAATTTCTTCAATTAAATACTTTTCAGGGTGAACACCTTCAGATTGAATGGATGAGTCTATTATGAATGATATCCACCTTGATCTTCTATTTTATCTTCCTATATTTATGACAATAAAGAAACCCATTCTCATTAAATAGGTAAAATCATTCTCATCACATATAATATAATGTTCTGCTCATACATGGCATGCCATTCTCCAACATGAGTTATTCTAGTCTCATCATTGACTAATTATTTTTATAATCATAAAAGTTATATCATTCTCATCACATAAATTATCCTTGGCTGATCGACTAAAGAATAATATGATCATCAAACATAGAGGGATGGATTTCTGATGCAACATTTGGGTGGGTAATCCTACGCTCATAACAAAAGAAATATTATTCTCTCTACATATGGAAAGAATCTCTTTATTCTCATCGCAAAATGAGAAGCTGGTCCCCCTAAAATAATCATGTAAGATGGTTTATTGTTAAAATTCATATAAGGATGTGGATCCACTTACAATCTTATCATAGTGGAATACAAGGTTTAATGTCTAACGGGAACACTCTATAAGAATTATTTTTTTATACAAATTTATGGGTGTTACTATATCTCAAAATGGATATTGGACAATAATAATGCCAGTGTGCCCTGATTAATCCTCAAATAGACATCCAATGTACCTAGAGGAAATAAAAAACAAAACCTTTTTTGAAAATTTACATAGTATATGGTTATGTTTTATGATATATCTATGTATTTTAATATCATTTGGTAATGAAGAATGTTCCATGTAAAGAAGAAAATCAAGGGATAATGTAGGGATTATGCGTTAGAGAACTTGATTCATGGTCAAGGGTAACTTTTATAGAAACTTCCCATCCCAAGCTACTCACAAAGGGTTTTAGTGTATCCTAAGAAATATTTCCAGGAAAATGGGAAAGTTTTATTCTAAACTCAATCTTGGTAAAAAAATGTATTCATGATGATATTATATTATATCGGTCATGTGTATGGATTTTACATAAGTGGTTTGAGTTTTTATATAGGTGGAATCTATAGTCCATCAACACTCAGGGAACGTATATTTACAAGGGAGGTCTCATATTGGTTTCAATGGTATCTTATTCCGGTAATATTGTAATTTCATTAAAATATTTCCTTCTCGACCCTTTGGAATTTTTAGATAAGCGTGATCTTTTTTTAGGGAGATTTATTATACAGTCTCTATGACAAAACAACTCATTATATGTATTTAATGAGTTAATTTACATAATATTCTCACATAAAAGCATCCATGGTGGTTTCTTTGGTATTTGAATCATGGAATCCAATTTAACTTGATATGAGATCATCATATTACTGAAAATCCAAAACCCAAAGTCTGAATGTAATACCCCAACCCACAGACCTAGCTGATGGGGTCCTACACTATGTTTCTATGAAAATCCAAGTGCACTCCCACTCACCATTCTAGAGGATATAGACTATAAATTATGGTTTATAGTGTGATCATGTGAAGACTACACCCTCATATCAATGTATACTATAATACATTAATAACTAAATATTATCAATTGAAGAATCAGAAAAATATTTATCAAATACAGCACAATTATATATAAAATATATTTGTTTCACACATCCACCGAATAATATAATTCTTATAAAAATTTAACAAATATACTTATCAAATACAAAACTTTAACCAAAATAAAATGCACAAACAGGACCTACTTCTATCCTTAGGACTCATATATATTTTCTTTAAATATCTCTATACATTCTCCATCATGATCCACTTTATGTCTTCTGCTCTGAAATAAAATAAGACATAAGATATGCACAATAAGATATCCTTGAATTTTGTGATAAATACATCTCAATATGTTCTCAATAAGTTCCCCTAACATACACAATCGTATACTTTTTTTTCATGTGAAAAATATATATTTCACACAAGTACCTTGGACGTCAGGTGCTAACTAGGCAACTATAGCTCCCTGCATTTCAGGTCACTATATGCTCAAATGGAAACCCTATAACCCAATTTGACCATTTTCATCACCAATACATAATATACGACATCACATTATTCCCTAACCCATGTTACACATCATGTACTCGAGGGCTCATGGTAGGGTGTCTTCTAAGTCCAGACCACTACCAGAATAGGTATGGTTGGGTGCTTTTCCTGATCACTAGACATAACATATCACTTAAAATAGTCACATATCCTATATTTGTCTCTACCATCTCAATCATGGTTGTATCTATTTATTTAATCCAACATTACTTGACATACTCATGCCCCATCTCACTTGTGGAGGTCCTGTAAACCAATCTCATTCTACAGTATATCCCAGACATCATCTAATTCATATTGGTCTCAAAATTTAATCTCATACCTACTCACCCACTCCATATACTCAACATCACACAATATGGTCCCAAAAACTAAATATTTCTCATAGAGAGCCCCATTCAATCCAATTTTAAACCATCTCACTAATGGTTTTCCCAGAAATTACATATGTATCAAGGAAATTTATTCTCCATGGTAGTCCAACCCATGATATCTCACTGATATTATGAAATTTATTCCTATTTCATATCTCACCAACTGATCCTGGGGAATTAGTCTCTCCAGAACTAGTATATCCTAGAAGTGTATATCATCATTCCAATAATGAAATATACATGGATCTACCAAGATCATCCCACCATTACTCATTAATGTCAAATCACATTTTTCACCCCTTGGGGAAAACCCAACCTACAATCCCATCTGGACCCTGTCCTTAAATAGTGGAATCCAAAACCATCCATTTCTCCCATGGAATATCAATTTAAATTCCCATGCTAAAACCCTTGAAAAATAGTTTGGTATCGTCTCTCATCCCCAAAAGGGGACTAATCAACCAATAACATGGTGTAACTACCCTCTTTATCACACATCTTCCCACCCCAAAGGAGTTATCACCCGAAAAACATCAGTGGTCTTCAACAATCCTCATAATGGTTTCAAAAAACAAGGATGAGATATACAATCATCACACGCATCATCATTAGGCATGAGCCTCTTTCACATGCCCAAATAATCAAACGAAAAACATTGGAGGACACCAACATCATGTCTTGCATCCTCAAACCACCTAGAGTTTGCCTATAAACTCAACCAAGTCATTAAATCCACTTTGACATGGTCTTTAGGAAATAATGAAACACTAAAAATTATAAAGAGAACTAATCTTGAGGATAAGAGATTAAACACCATCCCATCTATCCCGCAAATGGCTCCCTTAGTCTATATAATTATACCTGATCCCATGAAATACATTTAGGTAATAACATCCATGCATAAAAAATAAAATTTCCCTATATTAAAGGAACCACCTACATGAAAAATCAGTTACCAAGCTCACCACACTCCACATCAAATCTTCCAATCCCAAATATGCACTCATGAATCTATCCCCCACCAAGAAATCTAAATAACTAATTATAATCATTTATAATTAGTTATTCAAGATTTAATAAAAAGGAATAATCACCTAAATTATCATTGGAAATCTTATTAACACCAAAATAGCTTCCAATATTATGTTTCAAACCTTATAGTCCCTTCTTTAGACATGGTTTATCAAACCCCCGTCATTTAAATGGGATTACATTATTTTCTATTAGAATGGTTGACCATTACCAAGACAAAATCACATATAAATCAATGAAAAAGAGATAGAACTGCTAATGGAGGGAGGAAAATATAAAATTAGCATGAGGCAAAGATGAATATCACAAGGAATACACCTCTATCATGGGATATCAAATGAGAGAAATGGTAGGTATATATAAAAATGATTTGAAAATCCCTATTACCCCTATATCCCAAAATCATAATGTTATGACCCTAGAAAGGATTTTTTTCTCTTAAAGAGTAAAAACATTTCCTTAATAGAAATCGAACCTATCATAGGAAAAACTATACCTATCACTAGACCACCTCCAAATAATTCCATTCCCTCATTGATCTATAATGTAGATATAAAATTCATGCAACCACACACTAAGGGACTCCCCTCATCCCATAAAGAGTACCAATATTTCCTTTATTATTGATCATCAGACACCATATTCCACATAAACTATCAAAAATAAATTCCTGTGAGTAAAAATTATGATCTATATGATTATAATTCCAAAAATACGTTATATAGTAAAATTACATATATGATGTTGTTCAGTCATTAAAAAGGGAAAACTTCCTTAAATGAAATTTAGTCGTATCGAATCACAATTATTCCATGTAAAAACTATATTCTAAAACGGTTTATGTGATTCCTATAATTAATGGGATAAGAACCAACCAAATACCATCATATTTGGGATTCACATCATTTTCAATAAACATCTCATCCATAACAAAATAAACCCATACCAATAATCCCATATCTCTATTAACATTGAAATACCACCTAAATAGTGCGTATGAGTAACTAGTATCAGTTTAATCACATGTTAAACCCCAGTCCATACCCGTACCATAATATATCCCAAAATTAATAAAAATAAAATAAAAAACGGATTCCTCTATTTGATAGAATCCACATAAAACCATATACTCTAATATAAATCATAACACCCCAGCCCACCAACCCACCAAATAGTGTCCTCAACCAAGGTATAGTGTGACCTATTCTATGCCTACCTATATGAAATGTGTTTTCCATAAGAAGAAAGGGTATAATGTCCCCCCATGTTAAGGATTTATAGTCACCTCAGAGTAAAGATAGGGGAAAAATAACACCACAACATCCATAAAAAATATCAAAGTATGCATAATAAAATATAATACAATGAGAAAAATAATTTAATATTATCAAAGGGACCACCTACATGAAAATTTCATACTTGATATAATGGATCCCATAGTCTATATTATTATACCTGATCCCATGAAATAAATTCAGGTAATAAAACCCATGAATAAAAAATGAAATTTCACTATATTAAAGGAACCACCTACATGCAAAATCAGTTACCAAGCTCACCACGCTCTGCATCAAATATTCTATTCCCAAATATGCACTCAGTAATCTATACCCCACCAAGAAACCTAAATAACTAATTATAATCATTTATAATTAGTTATTCAAGATTTAATAAAAAGGAATAATCACCTAAATTCTCATTGGACATCTTATTGACAGCAAAATAGGTTCCAACATTATATTTCAAACCTTATAGTCCCTTCTTTAACCATGGTTTATTAAACCCTCATCATGTAAATGGGATTCCATTATTTTCTATTATAATTGTTGACCATTACCAAGACAAAATCACATATAATTCAATGAAAAAGAGATAGAAAAACAAATGGAGGGAGGAAAATATAAAATTAGCTTGAGGAAAAGCTGAATATCACAAGGAATACACCTCTATCATGGTATATAAAATGAGAGAAATGGTAGGTATATATATACATTATTGGAAACTCCCTAATACCCATATGTCCCAAAATCATAATGGTATGACACGAGAAAGGATGCTTTTCTCTTAAATATAAAAAAAATCCATGAATCATTTAGAGATCTTGAAATGATTCTTTTCATTTTAAGGGCAACATAACCTAACATTCTTGAAATGAAACTATGGTTCATGTAATGAGTCATATATATGCCTAAAATTATCATAGTTTTACAAAAGTAATGATAGGAAACACTCTAATGTAGGAGATGAGGCATAGAATCCATAATATATAGTTTATAACCTTTACTCCAAATCCATTCATGGTTAAAAACCTCCAAGAAGTGGGTACCTTTCCTTGTCCTACAACAATTCAGGGAATGGACCTTCCTTTGTAACTTTTCAACAAGAAACAGTTAGATAAATTTCATCACCAAGACCCCTAAAACTTATTATAATTTTCCCCAAATCACCTAATTTTATCAAAAAGACACAAAACATTCCAAAACTCTTCATTTTTCACATCCAAACACAATGACTCTTCATCTGACATCAAATTCAAAAAAATCCTCATAAAACTAAAAAAAAATCTCTTAGGTTTTCCAAACCTATAATGAGGAGGTTCATTACTAACACACAAACATAGGGATTCTATTTATCATGGAACATCTAGTAGCAACCCAAATAATACCGTGACATATCTGAATAATCACACCCCCATGTTCGTCTTCCATGAAAAAATTACCTTTCAATGTAAAACTCCAACCTCTAATCACATATCCATAAAACATACTCGAAAAAATTATATTATAATACCTATACCTAGAGAAAAAAATTCCAAATAACATATCAATAATGGAATCTACCTCATTGTATCAACTTCCACACAACAGAAAAATTCAATGCTCCTTTACTTGATTTCCTCAAAAAAATGTTTTATCTTACCCACTTGCATGTTACCAAACCACCTAATCCCACTGATTTGACTCACTATGTTTTTAGAAGACCATAAAAATACCCACATATAATACATAACCTCATATCCATATGAAATTACAAGGATAGTATACCATCCAACTTTTATTGAATTTAGAATCACACCCAAATCACAGACAAAACAGTAACTTGAAACCACAATGACAATCAATCATCTAGTCTCATCATACCCATGAACCATCCATGTGTGGTTCAATAACCCATTACCAATAAAATTCACCCCACAATAGGTATAATGATATTATACCTCCATAAAATTAAACATTGATCTTAATAGAATGAGGTTAATATTTTACAAAACAAAGTGAATGAATAGTATTGGCCTTCTCTTGCATGGGAACAATTATAAAACCCCAACCAATGAATGTATTAAGAATATTACGAATGGAATCCCCAATGTTCAACTACCCACTTATTGTGATTGTGACATTGTTCACCATCCAATATTGTGATCCCCTCTAATTTTATTCCCTTACACAAATCCTCATCCCCTGGCCCAAACTGGTCCACTGACATGCCTCCAAAACAATGCATTCCTAGGCACACACTAAGGTAAACTATTTTATGGTCCCTTGATATGTTTATGATGACATACCGCACCAAAGGGGGGAAATTTCAAATTCCCATACTCAACTCTAACCTGGAAAGATCTCAAGTTTCTCACCACATAACTTCCACTACAACACTTCTCAATATTTTCCAGGACCTAATCAATTCACCATTACCCTACCAATGACATGTTCAATTATCTACAGAATAAATAGAATCCACTTATAACCTACACACACATACCCTCACACACAGAGAATTACCTGAAGATCAATTCAAATATCACTCACCTATTCCAAAAGTTTTTTTATTCATGGAGTAACCTCCCTCATAGTTTCTTACCAAGGACCCTAGCTGGTCTCAGATACACCCAATGACATCATGATCCCATCAACCCAATCACTCAATTAGAATCGTGCTCCAATGATTCATATCCATGTTCCATGAACACCTACCACCTAGGAATACCTCCATTATAATGATCATTCATCTATCCTTAAAACATGCTATCCATATACACACTCAAAGCCACATGGTCTTAGTGTCCCAAAATTACAACCCTCCAAAACATCCTTTAATAGAAATAGAAACTATCATTCTCATTGTCATATTCCAAGGAATATCACTCATACTATTCTCCACAACCCACTAAGGGAAATGATATCCATAGGTAAAACTATACCTATCACTAGACCACCTCCAAATAATTCTATTCCCTCATTGATCTATAATGTAGATATAAAATTCATGCAACCACACACTAAGGGACTCCCCACATTCTATAAAGAGTAACAATATTGTCTTTATTATAGATCATTAGACACCATATTCCACACAAACTATCAGAAATAAATTCATGTGAGTGAAAATTATGATCTATATGAGTATAATTCCACCGATAGGTTATATAGTAAAATTACATATATGATGTTGTTCAGTCATTATCATGGGAAAACTTCCTTAAATAAAATTTAGTCGTATCGAATCACAAGTATTCCATGTGAAACCTATATTCTAAAATGGTTATGTGATTATTATAATTAATGGGATAAGAGAAAACCAAATAAAAACATATTTGGTATACACATCATTTTCAATAAACATCTCATCCATAACAAAATAAACCAAGTCCAATAATCCCATTACTCTATTAACTTAGAAATACCAAATAAATAGTATTTATGACTAACTAATATAGGTTTCATCACTGGTTAAACCACAGTCCATACCCATATCCATAATATATCCAAAAATTAATAAAAATAAAATATAAAACGTATTCCTCTATGTGATACAATCCACATACAATAATATACTCTAATACTAAATCATAACAACCCAGCCCACCAACCCACCAAATAGTGTCCTCAACCAAGGTATCATGTGACCTATTTTATGCCTACCTATATGAAATTTGTTTCCCATAATAAGAAAGGGTATAAATGCCATCATGTTAAGGATTTACACTCACCTCAGAGTAAAGATAGGGGATAAATAACACCACAATATCGACAAAAAGATGTTAGAGTATGAATAATAAAATATAATACCATGAGAAAAAGAAATTAATATTATCCTACACACTCATGGTATAAAAAGGAATACAAAAAGTCACCCACAAGTAAGATTAAAAAAATGAAAAAAACATAATATTTTCTACTATCATCAGTGGTAATTTCATACACTATTTAAAATTACACATCAATTTACAATAGCATAATATTCTACATGTCTAATAGTCTATCTTAGACTAAGAAATAATCTCAACACATGCACTGATATATCATTATATTATTTTAGAAATACATATCACTACAATGTCTCCATGTTCTCCTTGTATACACAATCATATTTGTGCATGCATGATGAAAATTAACATACCCATAATCACAATAGAAATTGTATGGTAAAAATGCCATCATGATTTAATACAAATCAGGTCACCTAATGATAACTAAGATATAATGTCACTTGATTTTACCTATATCCATTCCGTGTTATTATATTTAACACTACTCCATTCAATCACCCATGTTACCCATCACATGCTGAAGGACTCAGGGTAGGGTGTCGTGCATGTCCCTGATACTAACTGAAGTGGTAGTCTATGGTCAACTCCCAAATCCTTATACATCCCTTCTCACGGAATTTATTCACATGTTGAATGATCGACCTCTACTATCTAACTCCCAATATGTTAAATCAGTTATATCCAAAATCACATTCTATCCTAGACCCCATTTTACTTGTAGTCATCCCATTTTCCAATACTGTTCCATAGCACATCCTAGAACTCATCTAACTCATGTTCGTCCCAACATATGATCTCATCCCTATATACCCATTATAGGAACTCCATCTCAGTCATGGTTGTCCAAAAAATGATGTATCACACATATCAGCAACCAACTAGTCCTAGGACACACCATCTCACTAATTCAACGAATGAAATTTTTATATTTATAAAGGACACTTCTTCACAATGAATGTCCCAACCACACAATTTAACATATAGTAGGGAAAGTCCTCTGATCAAAAACCCACATAAGAACCTATTTCCTATCGCAATACCAGGCATATTAATACACATGAAATTATACATTGGGATGGAAACTAGAAATACAAATCATGAACTATTCCTAGGGTTTCTATTACTCATGAACAACTCCTCCTCAAAGCATATCCCATTACACTCATTAAGGAATCTACTACATTCCATCATAAAAGTACCAATCTCGTGTCATAAATATTGAATCATGTTTGTTACCACTTAATGAAACTATATTCCTTAGCATCATCCCAACATTTCCCTCAGGGGGTGAGTCCAAATCCATCCATTTCCACTATACTTCCCTATGGAAAGTTCTTGGATAAAACCATTGAACCACACATAGATCTCATCTCATACCCTATAAGGGATATTTCCCTATATGTAACATAGTTTAAATCCCCTCTCTATAAAATAAAAAATTCTCATGAAAGAATCATCCATCTCCAAATGACCAATGAATCTCAACCCTCGATCTTAGGGTGTTTCTAACCAGGGGTAAGATATACAATCATGCCACAAATCATCCATATTTATAAAACCCTCACACCACCCAAGTGCCACAATGGAATTAATCCAAGGAAACTCACATCACATCTCATATCGAAATACATCATAGAGAATTTTCTAAAGCTATACTAACACCCTTTCCTCTTGGAGGTAAAAACATTCGGTGATCATAAAAAACAAAAAGTGGTAAAGGGAACATGCTATAATCATAATAGGTTGAATTAATTCCTATATGTCTAAAAATATCTTCATTTATCCATTTCCCTATACCTAGTCCCATGTCATACATGTAAGAAATTGAACCCCCTTCATATATATCAAAATTATTTTATTTTAATGTTATTACTTACTTTAAAACTGGAGTTTCCATCCTTACATAAGTCCACATTACCTCATACATTCCTGAATATTCTCAAGGGAATATATCTTTCACCATGAAAAATAAAAAAATAATTAAAGTAATGATAATTAATTATAAAAAATTAAAATAATCAGTATAATCACATAACTTTTCAATGCACATGTGTGTCAAACTGAAACATCATCTAATATTGTGATATCTAACTATTAGATCCTCTAATTTCCACTGAAGATGAAATATCCATCAGTCTCTCCAAATTACACAATTCTATAACGAAATAAATTCCTAATACCAATAAATAAGGAATCAAAATTAGTGTCAATGAAGGGAAATACAAATGGTGGAAATTATTTGTAAACATACCTCAAACCACCAATGAATTCACCAAGAATTGTACACTATCAAAGGTGATCACATCATTGGATTAAGATGTAGAGTGGTAACAAAATTTTGTATCCTCAAATACCTTGCAAATAAAAATCTTGAGAGAGTTGACCTAAAAAATGATTTTCCTATCATAAAAAAACCACTCCGATTTCAAATGTTAGGCATGGATATGGAGGATTATGGTGTGAAAGGAACCTACACCAGACATTCTTATCATGATACTAATGATCACATCACATAGGAAACCAAAACATTAAATCTTTGTATCATGAATAGGAGTTATAATTTGAACTACATTAATGTAGTGGATGATATTACACCACCCTCCTACACAACATGACATCTTAAACCCAATTACCATCACGACGTGAATCCCACAGGATAGATATTTTCTTCCCTCATTATAAAACCATTCATGATGTTATTCTCACAAGGCCGTAGAATTACCACTTATATGTTATTAGATATTTCTACCTAGGCCACCCATCCATACTCCAATTATCAACTTGGAACGTGAGTCTCTCAAAAGGTTGTAATCAATATTTCAAATCATTATTTAAATCCATATTTGAGTACAAAAACTCAAAATAAAATCCACACAAAAATTAGAATTAAAATTTCCTTAGAAATTTAAAACCTAAAAGGATGTGAATAATTACATTGAACAATAAAATTGATGAAATTTATGGCATTTATAAGCATATATAACATGTAAAGAAATTTCTCATTGAATGGTTATACCCAAAAAAACCATTCTATGAGAAATCATATTTAATGTTCTGTTGGCCTATAAATTTCCCAAATCCTATAAGAATGTGTATTATTATATTGATCCATTAAAAGTAAGATATATGATGTATTTAAAGGCCTTTAGAACATGATACTTTATTTCTCATCTAATGGTTGTTCACATGAACAACTATTTATTTTTTCGTGAAATTACTTAAATTTCGTGGAAATCAATCCTATACTAGGTAGTTTGGGTTTTGGAGGCACCATTCATTCATATTTTCACAAATTGTTTCCCACATGATTTTAACCTTTATTCTAAAAAAATTATTTCACAATATTTTCTTCCTATTTCATACTTTGATGAATGTACCTTGGTGAAAATTCACCCCCCTCAGAATTGGTTATGATAAAGGTGAGGTCGAAAGACTATAGAGAAAAAAATATTATCGTTCTTAAAATTTTTGTATATTAAAGTTTACTCCTAGCCAGATAAATATGGGTAGGGGCCTCATGAAGACCATAATATTTTCATCTAATTTTATCACTCCTATATTTTCATAGATAACATCATTTTCAGGATGTTCCTGTGAGATAATTTATTTAATTTCAAGTGAAACAATAATTTTAATGAGAAATTTGATGGAATATCCCATAGAACATCTATAAAGATGAACTTCACTACATTGAGTATATATTACTTCCATGAAGTAAACATTAAAAAATGTGACAATATTTCCTGGCTGAACATCAAATTTTTTTAATTTTATAATAATAAGGATTAGTGGTAAAGATTCTATTAATACTAATACTCGATGGGAAATAATGGACAACAACCATGGAATTGAACTTTTTAATTGGGTTCAACAACTACATTGACCATTTAAATCTTTTTTCATCCCTAGTAAATTTTAAAACCTACTATCATATTGAATACCTTTATACATATTCAGTCTAATAGATAAAATTTCTATCATGGGATGTTACTTTGACTCCATGGGATAATATATTAGGATATCAGTGAAAATTTTCTACAAACCATCTTAGATGTTATGAATCCCATGAGGGACTAAAACCCACAAAAATAATATCTATTCTGTAAACACCTATAAAACATATATAATCACATACTCACCATTGAATCATATCCATTATATTTTACCAATATGAACCAAGAATGTCTAATAGAGAATAAAAAAGGATAGTTTAACATGTATCATACTTGAATCAAGTGAAATTACATAAATGAGTGGGAATGTGATTTCATAGTGTTCCCTATATGATATGATTTTATATATATCCTTCCCAATTTCATATTGTATAAGGCAGTGTGGGTATCACAATTTTAAGTCAAACTCCATCCTATCCTCATATAAAAGATATTGAGTATATTTTATCCAAATATGAACATGTTCCAAATACACCATTGAAAAGTCATGATTTTATTATTGATCATCCATCTCAATAGAGTAATCCCATATATAATAACATATAAGATAATTTTGTTCTAGTAGTGAGTGCCATAGAGGATACATATTAGACCACATTGATTAATAGGGTGTCTTTAGTGGGAGTAGAACTACATGAAAATATGCCCATAGTAGCGGTTTTAATAAATTGTCATTAAATGACGTTTCATAGAATATTTCAGAACATTCTTACAAATTCCATTGATGTTTTATCTAACTATTGTGATTAGTTATCATTTCATATGTTTTCATATTTTTTCAAGTGGGTTTTTATTTGAATTTTCACATATCAGTTTGATGTATTTCAATTGTAATTTTAAATAGATAATGTTATTTTGTGTTGGTTTAAACTTTCATTATTTGAGAAGTAAATTTATCTATGGTTTAAAATAATGATAAATTGTAACTCATTTTTGGTAGTGTGTTATACCATTTGAAGTTATTACACTACAAATTATTTATTTTTTATCCCCAAACCTAAACCAAAAGTACAAAATATATCACAACATCACATATACACAACCAAACTTTATAAACACCATTTATATTATAAAAAAATTAACATACAATACAACAATAAATTTCATCTCACATATTTTACACTTATACGCATAACTATAAGAGATTTCCTTGGTAGATACATAGAAACAAATCATAGATATAAAAAAATTAGGAGAAAAAATAATTAGAATCTATATCAAATAACTGAATTATGAAAATGCAATACTTTATATAATCAGTATACTAGATTCAGGTAAATATAATAACATTAACATGACACAAGACATAAAAACTAGAACTAAAATGATCGTGAACCATAGTGATATATGATAGTGTTGTAGCACATTAATAACAATAGTATATTGTAATCATATATCAATGATATCGGCCAATACAATCATAACATAATGGACTATTATATGTTCCCATGTCTAATAAATAATAATAACATAAATTATAGTTAGTTTCACATCCTAATGTATGTTTATATAATTTGAATCCATCCCACCACATAGTTCTTCATCCTTATATATTTGTTAAACATAAAGAATAAAATATCCATATATCCATAAAAATTTCATCATGTTTGAACCCATGTAAATAAATGTGTTATATAAAAATGTTATTAGGGTAAAAAATAAATCAATGTAAGAATTCCAATTATAACATTATCAAATATCTCTAGTTACTACATGATAGTATAACATATTAGATTCTTATATGGGGGAAATTACATTTTTATTTGCATAGATATAAAAATTCATTACTAAAATTTCTAGAAATGTATAATATTATCTAATAATATTCATTAGGTTTTTCATAATATTGAAACATAAAAATTTATGGAAATGGTATACTTCAGTTCATTTCTGTAAATTATCCTAACAAATTAATATATTTAGAAACGTCATTTTGAACATGACTAATTATTTTGAAATATAAAATAGCTAAAGTAAAATAACATTAATATTGAGGAGGAATACATGAAATTATATGAAAATTTAGAGGAAATACTATTTTAAATAACTTAACTTTATGTGAAATTTATAATAATAATAAAATAAAAAATTAATGTGAATTTTGAATTGAAATATTATGTGTCTAGATTATAAGAAATAATTTTTTTTAGATACATAAAAGGGATATAATAACTTGTGTTTTTAAGATAAATATTCAATTATAAATGTGGTCAATAATAGGAGTCCCCTTACTCTTACAATATATATGATCTAACATGAATCCTATATCTGTATAACTAAATTTAAATTATTAACTAATCATTTCGAACCATTATTTATAAATAGTTATATTAATATTAATATGATAGCAATATATCATGTATTTATTAATTCGACTTGCCTTATATCAATCATCAAATGATGGAAATTCCAATCTTTTCATGACATTCTCAATTTTAGTTCATTGATCATCACTACTAGTTATTAGTTTCATTATTTAAACAACAATGAATGTACTAGAATAGAAATATTATTGAATCTGTAATGTCAAATGTTCTATATATAGATGTTAGGAACAAGATTACATGATGCCAATTCTATACCATTTAAATTATGATAAATTTAATCAATATCAGATTATTACATACTACAATATATTTATTTATATTGTTTGATAATTGAAGCATAAAAATTTCACAAAATAATATGAAATATCATATATATATATACCCAATATTTTTCTATAATATATAGGATCAAAATTATGAAAATATTATAGCAACGGCCATGTATATAGTTAAAAAAACCAAAACATGGACATGATAACACTACAAGAAAATCGTATGATAGTTTAAATTTTTTATTCACCAAAAAAATGTTAATAATATAATTTATAAACTTTAATAAGACAAAAAAATGATAATTACATACATATATGTTTAATTAAAATATACGTAAAAGTGTTAGTTTTATTTATAAAAACATTATAGTGATTGAGTTTAAACTCAATCATCATGACAACCTCCCAATGCTCGGTAATAATAACCATATTTACCTCCATATCTATCTCCCCTCCTATAATTTGATTCCAATTTGGAAGTCTATTATAAAATTAAATAATGAGTTATATTACTATTTCAACTGAAATATTAATAAAACATTGTGTTATAAATGATAAAGAAATTTTCCAATATACCAATAGAAACTATCCTACCATCGATTAAGATTCACAAGGGACATGTACAATCATATTCAAATATAATTAAATAATCTATATTGTAGAGTTAGGACCAGTACATCATGAATTCCTATATGAATCCCCTATTTTTGGATTATGTTACCCTGCTCTTGAATTATTTTTTCATCATGAATAAATAAATTTTATCTTCTCAATGGATATATTAAATGCTACTTGAAATATTTGAGGCTTCTTAAAATGTCCTTGTTGTCCTGCCAAAGACCTGAGAAGGTAATGGTATCAATAAAATCCCACACACACAACAAAGATTCTATTTTATACGGAATTAACCAACAAGATAATCATAAAAAACTAAAAAATACTATTCATGGTTCACATATGACATTTCATTTATCTTTACATGTTAATTAGATATTAATCAAATTTACAATAAAAAATTCAACAAATTTATGAGAACCAATTTCTATATCACATAAATGACTACAATTTTCACCACACAAATCATTCAAGAATAAGAATATTAATACATGTATTCATTGAATAATTACTAAGTGATAAATATAATAACATGGTCCAGATAATGGATAATTGATGAATTATGTTATGTAAGATTCTTGAGGATGTGTGGTAGAAATAATAATTAATCAAAATTACAATGTAAAAACTCACATAAATTAACATATAAATGATAACTATGTAATGAAAAAAAATATAGGGACACATGTCTAAATAACATTTAATAAGAAAATAAATATTTTTTTCACTCTCAAAATACTAATAAAAATGATCATAAATGTATCAAATGGTTTTAACCATAAAACAAAAATATTAAATTTATAAATATATTGTAACAAAAAACTATAGTACCCCTATGCTTTTTAAAACCCAAAAACTATAAAACTTATAGTAAAATAATAGATCTTAAATAAACCCATTCCAAGAAATTATTTTGTTTCACAAAATGCATTTCCCAAAATCAATAAGAATGTAAAAACCAAAAACGAAACATTATAGAAAATAAAATACAAAAATTAAATTTCACTATAACATTGTTGGATGATACCAATTTATAATACCTCATGAGTTTTCTATAGTATTTTTAAATATAAAAAATTTTGAACTCGAAAGAATATAAAAATCACTTACACTATAAAATTACTTTTTGAAATCAATTTAATAAGAAAAAACATGAATGGAAATACGACACGTAACTCCAAGTGAAGAATTATTATCCCCACATTGTTTGGTAAATAGTTCATTTAAGGTAATAACTAATGTATGACACATATTAGTTTTCTAATTATACCAAATATTAGTGTCAAATTATAACCTTGATTTTTATATAAATATAACATTGTCATCCTTTCATCATAATAATTAATAAAATTAATTTAATAACCCTTGTAACATGTTGTGGTAACAATGATATGTGTGTAATTACACTTGATTCAATAAGAATCCTTCTAAAGATGGTTTCTGATGTATTGACATTTTATTTTTATTAAATTGAGTATTATACACCCTCATCACAATGAAATCATATAACATTTATAACTAATAGTCTCAATGGAAACAAAGGATTTGTCATTATATTCAAATTTTTCAAGGAATAATGGTTAATTCATCCCAAAGTAGTTCCATTATATCATTCTATAAAAGTGTATTACTATATTAATAATCAATTATATTTGTGAATTTATTTTATTATAACTATGTTTCAAAGCTTATTTTTAGTCTTCCCTAACAAAAGTTAATCACGTGTTTTGATCAATTAAATGTATGTTCACACACAATTTTTCTTTATTACTAAACATTGTTTTTGTTTTTGGATCTATTAAAAAAACTATTCTATTTATTTATCCTAAATACATAAAATATAATTCACCCCATATGTTATTCCTCTTAATTAAATATATTTCTCAATGATAATAATGATTAGTGTATGCCTTGTCAAAATCTGTTATACACAATAGAGATGTTTTGTGGAGGGATGTTGCAAAAACTCTCTTTGAAAGGAACATGTTTATGTTTTATTAAATTTGAATAGGACTCTAAATTTTTTTACTATACAGTATAAATTTTGGAATGATGTATTAATGAGTGTTATAAATGTGTAACCTAATGTATTTGGAAGATTCGTTCACTTAACATCCATCAAAATCAATATGTACATCAAACAAAAATTTTGTTCGAGTAATATGTCACATTGTTTTATTTGAATACATGAATATAAATGATATAAATATGTTAAAATACTCAACACAAATAAGTATTATATTAATATGTTTATTAATGAAAGTATTACCCAAGAATATATATATCTCAAAATAATCATTGAAGTAGATGTATGAGGTATGATCAATTTAACTTTGCTCGATGAATTTTTCTTATGTACTTTTTAAAATAAATAATAGGTAATTTAATAATAGTTATATACATATAATGATAATAAATAATCATAAATTATTCTAATTCATATTCTTTTAATATATATTTATATCAAAAAAGTCATTACACTTATCCTAAGGTATGCCTTTTGGTACATTTTCATACATAAGATGAATAGTAAAAGGCATAACACTGAACACATGCCATAGTATACATTATAAATTCTTCTATTACTTATATTAAGTTGCTGACATCCATTGATGTTTGACAAAATCAGAAATAGTGAAGTGAAAGAACATATGTAATTTACAACCATTCAAATTATAATAATTTAATTATTTAATTACATTAAAATTATTCTATGGTTGATTATCATGACACTTCCAAAAGGGGCCCATTCCGAGACACCCCAAGCCCACCTCCAATAGGCCATAGGCAAGTGACTAGCACTAAGTTGGCATATATCTAAAATTGGTGGAATTATCCTAATTACCTAAACAAATGAACACATCTTCAAGCCTTTAAAATGATGAAATTTAAGAACTGACTAAATAACCATATATTCAAACATCTAAATCCCACAATTAGAGTATGAAAGATATTAATATAAACTAAGCATGTCCAAAATAAATCCCACCACAAAGTGTCTGAAAACAATTCCAACAAAATATTAATAATAGGTTCAACTATCAAGATTCTTAAGGAATACACCAAACACTATATAGATGATCCAAGCACCATCTGGTAATGTTCCATTGAGGAATCTATCAAAAGTTTGATCATCGTCAGAACACATTACATGTGTTGGAAAACCCGTGTGGTTGTGATTATAAAAATACCCTGAAGGACACACCAAAAACCAAAAATTAAAAAATAATGGAATATAATAATCTCGCCCCATGTATATTTTTGTATCACATATAATACGAATATGTAGACATACTCAACAAAGACATGTAGTTCATTGGTAAATTCCGAACTATAATGTTTCCCTAGGGGTCCAGCTCTATTGTTTCACAAAACACTCATCAGGGAGAACATGCTACTTGAGTTTGGTAGCACTAAAGATGTCTATATGAGTGTTAATGCTCATCTATTCTCTTCATAAGAAGTACATGTTGAATTTACAAAGAGATATGATACATATGTTAGTATCACTCTCGAATCCATGGGGTATTCCAATAACACATTCGGGATTAACCATCCAAGTAGAGGATCGAAACCCGCATAACGTTTGTCAAAAAAATACCAAGAACCCCACATAATGTAAAATGATGAATATAGTATCTCACTCTGATTCTCATGTAAATATTATAATAATTCTATTAGTGATTTATTTCTGAACGGATCATTTTCCTATATGTAGGAGAAGATTTCAAACATACTATCATGGGATATGGAAAAAGAAACAAGATTAAAATTTTACAATAAATAATGGAAACAAGTTCTAATGCATGATTTCAGGAGTACATTATGTGTATTAGTGTTACCCACGTTTTCCCTTTATCCTTGGGTCCTACCCATGTTAATGGAATGTGTATGTGTCCCTATTCAAGTACATAATGTGTTTTTTTATGTGTACTTCTTCCTGTGTACCCGTACAGGGCATAGAACATGTACATTTTGTCAACATCGTGTATTTGTGGGAGTACACAATGTGCCAATTCTCATGCAATCCATCACATATCTATGTATCCTATGAGGTACACAAAAAACCATCAGGGATGGGTCACATGTCGAGTGATAAGGTAACTTGTCATGTATTATTTATATCTATCCAAAAACACTATCCGCCACTGGGAGGGACCCAAAAATCATGTCACTCCCCATTATATTCAGTGTAGTACATAATTTTCCAGATTTCTAGAACTATTTCTAGCATCACTGGATACTCCAATGGTCACAATTTAGGCCCACCCTTCACCATAATTAAGGTAGATCATCTTATGAACCCCATTTTTATGAAACACTGGGATTAAAAACTTGAATCATTTTAGAAAATTTATTTGTATGTCATTATTCATTACATTCCAATGAATAAAATATTCGGTTTAGAAAATTGTCTAATTCTCCATAGATTTAGTCATCACACCAACATCATGTCATTTCTCCTCTGAATCTATGATCTCCAACTTTTTCACTATGAATCTGGTGGGGAACGTTCGAATTTCTAGAATACATTGAACCATGGTCCATATGACGAAAGCCTATGATGAACAAAGAACTATTCAACAAATACACAACCACAAACATGAGGAACAAACTTCAACCAATTTTGTATAGGACATGATCCATATCCATTACAACGATAATTAAATAATCAATAATCACATTGAACATCTCCCAAAATAACACTTTAAAGAAATGCTTCCCTAAAGATGACCAAAACATGGATCAATTTATTGGTTGATTGATCTATTTTCATCATTTGAATTATGTATGTGGAAGAAAACCAAATAAAATGATGTCCTTAATAAATTAGGATCTACCATATAAAAATAATAGAGTTGTATGATGATCATTGGAATGATTCTCCGAATTCTTCTTATATCGGTCGTTGATCTCTGATCCATCTGTCGTCTAAGTTTGTAGTATCAAAAATATTCCAGACGATAACAAAAAATATTACATATAAAATATGAGTCACTACATTCTACCATCTGTGGGGATTTACTTTTTGAAAATCAAAATATGGGATACACAAAGAGATGTGGGTACAATGCATGAGTCTAATCCTGACACTCCCTTATGGTCTCTTGAATATTTTTTCACCTCCATTGAACTTGTAATAATTTAATCGACCTCCATTAAAAGATACTCTCATGAAAATCCAATATCTCTCCCGTGTAATTAGAAAATTTAGCTCCATACTCAATTCAAAACATACCCTGTTTTATAACCTGTGATGGTTCATGCACATACCACCTCAGCTACGACACGTGGACGATGTCGTGTACATGCTCTAACTATGGAGGTACTGTTAAGAGGTACGCCACCTGTTCAACTCTACATTATATCAGGAAAGGTACAATGAATATCATATATATCATTCCACCTTAGAAAAATATCTACAATCCTTATTGAAGTTGAACCCATAGAAAAACATGTCCTCACACCTCGAACTCTAAATGCCTATGTTGCCTTCCCGCATAAGACTTTTAACATTTATGTGCAGTCTTCATCTTCTTCAGGATTATCTGTAACATCACAGTAGTTACTCATACAATCTCTGGGGCCCTCAGAACTATATCTCATGGATCATTGCAAATAATTGGTGACCTATATGGTGGCCCATACAAATCCATGAATGGTTCCATGATGATTGTGGAATGCTAACAATTGTTTTACACAAACTCCACTCGATGTAATTGGTCCCCCCAACTACAGATGATTCAAAAATGAAATATCATATAATTTCTTCCAAGTATCGAATGGTCTTCTCTATCTTGCTGTTAATTTGGGGGTGAAACACTATTCTCAAGAGTAGTTGAGTCATAAACACCTCCAAGAATACCTTGCACAACAAATATTTGTACCATGCATAACATCAGGAGAAAATTTTCATAATAAATCCTTGGATTTAGAATACATATTACATTTATAGTAATCCCAAGCTGTATATTGAACTCTTATACAAAGTAGAAAACACGTGGGATAACTTGGTGACCCGGTCTAATATCACCAATATGGAATTGTTTCTCCTATATGTAATTTGTTATCCTTTTATGATGTACATGGGTATCACATCCTACATCCATTGTGGAACCTCAAGGGTTTAATATTAACCAATAGTGACTTTGTACTTATCCTTATCCTATTTACAAGTAAGTAATAGACAGAGAAAATCCTGAACTCCATTCACAGTCCATGGACAAAAAACTGATATCAGGTGTCTTGGTACATCTTTTATATAGTTGGATGTACTTACAAGTGAGATTTATGAAACTACCTCAAAATATAATCCTGTAACATCATTGGTATAAATATACATCCTCAAAAAATAATGGCATGCTCTCCAATTTTATAGAATTATAATAGAATCATGTCCATTGGATATTTATGTAGGTAGGGTGTCATAGTTGGCATCCCCATATAGTACCCCCCCATCTCACTGCATGAGTTGCGAGATGAAAACAATTTAATGGATGTAAGATACTCTATCTCCTTCTATAATGTACAACTATAATGATGCTAACTTCTTTGACAAATCTTTTAGAAACTCGAACAATATCTATAACTGAAATCATTTTCTGCTACATTACACTTCCCAATAGTTTGGAAAATGTCAAATTTACAATTTTAGAGGAACTCTAGAAATCACCTTTATCTCATGTTGATATCCATAAAAGAGAAGATATACTTTATAATATTTTGATTAGAACAGGTTATTTACCTCTCACCCATTAGGTAGTGTCACTACATCCTTAGTGTGAAGACTACCACTACTAACTAAAGATTTTGGGTCATATATTTTTCCTCATGTGATATCAACTAAAAAAATATAGTAAATGACTACTAGTATCTACATCATAACACAACCAAACCTAGTTCTTGATACTTGAAAAACAATATGAACTTGACACCATCTTCTAGAAACATCAAGATGGGAGTCCTCATCAATATTTGCCTCTACTAATAAAAATCCTATGAGAACCATGACGTCAGTATGAATGGATGACCCTTTCTGGTCCAATCATTCAAAGAATCTGATATCCTATAAAATCATCTATGAATATGTGGTAATATAATGAAAACCCAAGGAATCTCAATTAATCAATCACACTCTTATGTGTCTCCCTAGATAACACTAACTCAACCTCAGTCAGGTCCACTTTCATTCCATCTAATGAGATAATGTTTTCTAGAAATTTGTCCACCTTAATCCATAATTGGAACATCTAGAGGTTACCATAATGTTGTTACACAAATTGTATTCCCAAAACCATCTTCAAGTGTCTCATGTACTCCACCTCGAAAACTGAGTACATAAGGATATTTTCAATGATGACAACCCAGAACATGTCTAAGATAGGCTAAAAGATCTATTTTATGAGTCCTAGGAACATTTTAGGGAACTTTTTTTGGCCAAAGAGTAATACCAAGTACTCATGGAGACTGTTGGGTCATTTGAATGTGGTCTTTGGTATATCCTCATCACGTATTAAAAATTAGAAATATCATGACCTGAGGTAAACCTTTGAGAACCACTAATCACCACCCAACAGATAAAAGATGTCACTGATCCTTAGCAGTGGATACTTGATTTTCATAGTCACTTGGTTCTAGTGTCGGTAGTCCACACACAACTACATGCTCCTATCTTCCTTCATGGAATAGAACAATGGGTATTACTATGGTAAACACTGGGTCTAACAAATCCCTTCGTCTATAATTGATCCAATAGCACCCTCAGACAATGAAACTCTATGGGATCCATCTGATATGCTGATGAAAATATTAGTTTAGAACTTGGGTGTAGATCAAGGCATAAGTCTATCTCTTCGTTGGGAGGTAATTCAGGAACATCTTCAAGGAAGATGTCCTCATATTATTCCACCAATATAGGGAACTGAGAAATCATAGAATCCACAAAACAAAATTCAACATAACCACATTGTGATAAATTTTCTGCACCCTCATATGCAAGAGTCCATCATTCACTGTCTGGGTTTCCTTTTCCTAGACATTAGTTAACCTTGTCCCATCCCTACAAACATGCCTCATCCTTCACCTAAAATAGTAAAACTGTTCATAACATTTTGATAACCATTTCATACCTAGGATGATGACATAAGTCATCATCCCTACTACAAATATATCCAAATAGAAACTCTCACCCACAATATTCAAGTCACATTGTCAGCATAAGTGTATGACTGTCGAGTCATCTCTAGTATGAGTCTCCAAGAATAAGGGTCGATCCAAGAGATCAACTGGATCTCTAATTCTAGAAAAAATATATTTGGAAATAATGTAATGACATGAACTTATCTCTGTCAATATTCAGTTAGGTTATAAAATACCCAGATCATTCCTCATATCATTCTCAAATCATCTAGGTCGTAAACCTTGACTGCTTGCAGCTATCCCAACTCATGTCTTCCAGTGCCTGAGCCGATTTTGGACTACCTGGGGGTCGTGGCGGTAGGAATTAAAAGAATCTACCACCTCCTAATACTATCCAAGTTCCTATGGAACATCTTGAACCATAATATTCAAATTGATCCTATTAAAATATCTCCCATGGAGGCCCATCCATAGTTTCTCTGTTTTCCATACAGCAGGTTGGACAATCTCGGGCAAGAAGACCCCTACCATGGAATGAGTAGCGCCACCTATCCCTAAGCTAAATAGACCAATCATGTGATCCCCAAACCAAAAAAACCTATGTCATGGGACCACCATATGCAATATATTTTAAGTCAAATTCTCTGAGACTGATATCGGCTCCCCACTGTCGAGTTCTCAACTACTTCTCACCAACTACCATCAATAATTGGATGTCTCTACTTAGCTAAGATACTCCAAACCACAAAATCTTGGTTTAGCACCCCCATCATATGTAGGAAGGAATTGAATAATAATACTATCAATGACTTATCTCAGTATTGCTCACTTCATGTTTCGAGCCTTGAAGTACTTGTCATTAACGATGTCCATCGAATACCGGTAGAAGATGGTAAACTAGAATGAATACTCACCTGCTGTCATGATTCCCTACTAGATATGAAGAATTTCTTAGATACACATATCCCATATCATAGTTGGAGAGAACACGTATTTTAAAAGTTTTGAAAACTCTGGCCACAACAATTTTTTTCTGTCACAAGACTAGGTCACCGACCCCCATAATAGTCTTATAGATCCATGAAGAAGGCACATCTCTTGGACCACCAATAGATCTTATAGTGTCCCGAAAAGACAAAAAAATTAGGTCAGTACCTCAATACAATCCTCATCCTCTTGTGGATTGTCTATACTTTAGAAATAGAGTATCCAATTTTGATAAAACTAATTAAGTGCACTCATCTTTTTCACCTTATACAATATTACTTAGTGTACCATTTTCTACTTTACAGATTGTGGTATAGAAAGTGTAGCAATTAGAGGTAACATCATGAAACTAGTAAACTTATCAATGCCTCAACAATGAAGGTATTGTCCTCATGATCCTGATACTGAACTCCAGCTAGAAGATGTTGTAGAATCACCCCCAAAGTAAACAATATGTAAAAAAAATAAATGATTATATATGGATATATGACTCAAAAAGAACCTGGAAACCACAACCCATTCCTATATGATGTATGTTCAATTTTTTCATACAACCATCTCTCTTATGTACCATGTCGAAAATATGGTGATCAATATCCTGGTGTAATGATACGTCAACAATGAAGAAAACACTAAATTCCATTAAATGAAATTTAAACTCCAGAGACATAACACTATTACCACAAACCAAACACCCAAACAACATTTTGATGGTTGAACTGACTACTCTAATTCCACGTTATCATGACCCGTACCAAAGGGGATCATGCTATAACTCTCCATGCTTGTCTCAAATAGGCTAGGGGAATGAGATTAGTGCCTTGTAGGCATATCACTAACAGGAGAGGCCTTAGCCTAACTACCTATTTACATGAACAAGTCTCTAAGCGTATATAATTCTGAAATAAAAAATATTGATCAATCATTCGTGCATAAATCTAAATACCACTATCGCAGTATGATAGAATGTAAAATAATGAAAACTGGTACAAATATAATCCCTCATAAAATAATTCGAAAAAAGATCGAACCAAAAAGTAATAATAAGGACTCCTGTCAAAATACCTCAAGAATTGACCTTATTCTATCCATTATCACTAAGTAATGTCTCGTTTGGGTCTATCTAAGAACAATAAAATAGTCGATCATCTTCAAAATAGAAAACTTGTGTGATAAAAGATCATGAAGGGGTTATTATAACAATACCTTGCATGCCCCCAAGAACCAAAAATCATAAAAAGTGGAATAAAATCGTTTGTACATATGTATATGTCTATAGAACGTATAACAAGATTATCCCGATATACTCAAAAATGACATATAGTCTAGAGGTAAATTCACAACCATGATTCCTGCATATGATTCCTACTCAAAGGTTCCATGAAGCTTTTTTCTAGGAGAACATGGTCCACATGTCGGATATCACTGATGATGTCCATTTGAGATTTACTTCTTGTCATGTATCATTATAGGAAGTATATGATGAATATATCAAGAGATGTGATACATAGATAAGGATCACTCCCAAGTCCATGGGGGTATACCAATAAATCATTATGGATTAACATACTAATTAGAGGATTTTCACCTATGTAGTTCTTCTCATGACGATACCAAGAACACTACCTAGGGCACAAACATGAATAGAGGATCTTAGTCCAGGCCTCAAAGGGGGATTCCAACAAATCTATTCTAGAATTCCTATAGAAGGTATCAATTTCATATGTCTAAGAGATTATTCCATAGTCACCATTAGAGAATGTATGTGGGGAATGAACCCAAATGAGATGATTTACATGATACTATTGACAATATCTCTAATATGTGATTTAAGTAGTGCACAGTTCATATTAGGTTTAAATTTCATTCCCCCTCGACCCTGGGTCCAGTCCATGTAAATGGAATGTGTAAATTTCCATTTCGAAGCATAAGACATGTTACTACCCATGTACTTATACATGTGTACAAATACCTGACATAGCCCACGTACATTTTTTCCAGGTCATGTCCACGTGGGAGTACACATTGTTCCTGTGCCAACATACTCCCTGTCGTGTATATGTAAACTCATATGTACACTTCGAGCCATTGGTGTGGGGTCACATACCATTTGATAAGGTCATATGTCATGTCATACTTATCTCCTTCTTGAAACCATAGCCACTGCTTAGAGGGGCCGACACGATGTGTAGCTCCACGTTACATGTTGTGTAGTGCGGAAATTTTAATACATCCAGATCCAGTTCCAACATAACCAACAGCACCACCACCCACCAATACAACATATCCCTTCATTGGAATCTAGGGAGATCCTCATGTAAAAGACATCATTGATAAACCCTGTGATTCATCCCGTGAAACTACTTGGAAAATAGACGAGTACATTGTTTATTGATCTGCATTGGAGAACATGAAATCGGATATCCAAAACCATATGACTTTCCACTACGTCCATCATCACACCACCATTTTGTAATTCCAAGCCTGGTTTGAGGATCTCAAACCATTGTACCGAGAATCGAGTGCGCAACATTTGATTGTTTGGTTTATATCAAACTACTGGCCAAATGAATAACATTCGCAATTAATGATGAAATATGGGATACATGATCAACCATAAACCTGAGGAACCAACCTAGCACAATGTTCATGATGGCCTTGATTTTTTACCATTAGAATGGCATGCATGTAATAAATAGTCACAAAGAACATCATCCAAAATTACCTCACAAATAAATCAATCCTACAAAAAAATTGAACTATAGATCAATATATCAGTTGATTTATTCACTTTTTTCATAGGTATTTATAATGGGGAAGGAAACAAAATAATACAAAGTCCTGCCTTTATTTTAATCGATTGTTGATGAAGAATAGACTTGCACTGTAATTTTTATTGATATTCTCTAAATTCATCTCACACTGGTCGTCAATCAATGATTCAGTCATCATCCACCAATGTAATAGCTTTCAATGGATCCCCAATAAGCCTTTGGAACTCTAGGATTTAGTTTCTGAACCTATTAGTACCCCATTATCATTTTTTATTAAAAACTATAGGTCATGTGTCAAAGAAATAAATAATAATAATATAAATAATTATTATTTTCATTGTACTCCCATAGCATCCTTTCTACAAACACCCCATACCGACCAAGGTTATGTTGTGCCTAGGAAAAACCCTACATTATTAACTCTATAGTGAACACATATTTATAATTTGGTCAACTCTTTTAGAATTTATTACACTTCTTCAGGAAAACAGTGTGAAAATTCTATTATGTATATTTAATATCTTTCAAACATTTATTATGGGTATAAGAGGCCTCAGAATCACACCCTATATCATCCCCTATTATAAAAAATAATTCCAAAATAACAAAATAATAATAAATTGAAAATACAATTCACTAAATTAATAATGTATTAAAATTTTGTTTATATTTGATTCAGATACATCATTCTTATATGGAAAAACAATATATCTGTAATATGAACATGTAATCCGAAAGGTATTTGGATCATAATCTAATTGACCCATGATCTAACTAATTAATCCTATAGTGTCAATTATTTGTATCAAAGAATTATAAAAATATATAACTATCATCATGCCATTCATATTCAACACTTACAAAATATCAATTTTATTTCCCTATAAAATTATTGTTTCTATTTTTTATAAAAATAATAATCAAATAGAATAAAAAGTTTTATATTATATTTAATATTAATATCTATACCTATAATCATGACCCTCCAATATACTCACAAGGGGAAAAGAATTCCCATTATATTCATTAATGAACTCACATTACATGATAAACCTAATTAATTTATTAAAAGTGTGTTAGATACTATTAGGAGATAAATAAGGGTAATATGGAGGTCATTTGAAGTGATATAGAGTAAATTTCATATTCCTTAGATAGTTAGAGGGGTCTTCGAATACCATTGAGAGGGATCCTATAGGTATTAATGATATAATATTAAAGTGATTATCAATAAAATTTGATGATGCCTAGATGGGAGGAGAACTATCATGTGTCCATCAACTCCTATCCAAAAATCATTTTTTCCATGTGACGCCTTTCATTTAATTTATTTTAAAATGTTTATGATCATAAATATTAAAATAAGTGTAACATTTTTATTAAAATTAAAAAATTTATTTATGAAAAGGAATTAAATTATGGTAATATATTTACACAATTGAAACTAATTAATATAATATGTAGATAGTTCAGTAGTTAATATAAAACTAAATATACAATCGTTTTCTCTTTCAATCGTAGCATTATAATTCATAATATTTAATCCTACTTAATATACACTAGGAAGATGAAAAATAAATATATCATCGTGTAAAAATAATTCAAATTCTTATAGATTAGGCAATTCAATTTCACTAATTTATTCTTCCACTTCCTCTATCATATCATACAATTTTGTTTCCCTAATATACTCAATTAGACTCCACAATTCTTATAATCTATCATTAATATAATATCACTTTTATTTTTGAAGTGGATATATAGAAATTATTCTCTTCATATTACACAATATCCCTTATTAGAGAGAATTTCAAAGAAAAAAAATTGTAAGGAATCACTTTTAATACACCTATAAATATTAACCCATGTAAATTTGAATAAATCAACTCAAAATGGTCGTGGTGGTTACATAAAAATTATTAGTCAATATTCCACAGTATTATAGTTTGGAAATTGTAAATACCCAACTATTTTATGCTTTTAAATCATATTATAGATTTTATATATGTAATTTTAATTCATTTATATTATAAAAATTGAATTTACAAGCCATATTTAGAGGAACCAGAGCTAAAAATAACAAATATTATGAAAATTATTATCTAATTCCAATAATAATGATATAAAAATATTAATATAAATTAGTACACCTATATGTGTGTGTGTGTGAATTGAAATATTTATGAACTTGCAGAGTGAGAAAAGTATATATATATATATGTGAATATCAAAATTTATGAACATGTATAGTGTGGAAAACATTATTCCCACTCTTTATTGACAACATTTGACATATGTATTTCATTCTATTTTCAAATTCTTATTCATCTGATTATTTGGATCAACAACTATTTAATTAATGAATCTTATAAAAATTATACTAAAATGTAAAGACCTGTAAATTTCAAGGAAATTTTTTTCTTAATTTTCTTTGGAATTTTACAAGAGCGCAGTTTCTGACGGCACCTGATTCCGAGGCCCGGTGTGCCCGGAACCATTTTCCGAAGTTTGGCTCGGGTACGTTCAGTGAACGGACGAGCGGGTTTTTCTAACTTTTGAACTGGTGCCTGGAATCGAAATCTGAGGGCACCGATTAAATCGCAGCGCCGGTATTCTCTTAGAAACGCCTCTTCCGGAGATGCGTTTGCTCGGGTGTGGTTTTTAATTTTCGGGCATAAAGCTAAGAAATAAAATAAATTTTGTGACAACTTTATTTTATTTTACTTAAGCCACATGGAAGCCACTTGAAGCCACTTAAAGGCGTCTTGAACTGAGTTGAACTGGATAGGATGCTATCCAGAAATATCCTACCCCCTTGGTAGGATATTTGTGAGGTGGGGCCCGCACGAGACCCGCCGTTTCTTTCCGCTAAGAAACACACCCGTGAAAACCCATCTTAATGAAAGTCAACTGATGCGTTTTCTAATTTCTTAACAGACCATTAAATGGGCTGTTTCTTTCATGAATTAAATGGCATGTTTCTTTTGTTGAATTAATTCAACGAATTAATTCAATCGTTTCTTATCCTGTTTTTGTGTGTTGGCATATTAATAAAATAAGACCAACCTAAAATCTTTGGGGAAGATTTGAGAGGATTCTTGTTTCTTCTTCTCCCTCGCGAAGAACGCGAAGAACGCGAAGAACGCGAAGAACGCGAAGAAAGCGAAGAACGCCGAACCCGGAAATCGACGACGCTTTCGTCCGAGACGTTCGTCCGATCTCCGATATCAGATCTCCGATCACCGACCATTTGAGGTGAGTGATTTCGGATTTCCTCTCAAGGTTCTTTCCTTTTGGTTTTAAACACAGATTTAATTATTATAATTTAAATCTATTGTTCTTGGTTCGTTGAGCTCGCCGACTCAACACGGGATTCCGCGACGACGCGACGCCTCCCCGCGACGACACGACGATCCCACTCTTCTGCGACGATCTTTTCCGCGAAGAACGCCCGCGCGCGACGATCGACGAGGTAGGGATTTATTTTGGAAAATTACCCCTTTTTTATTTTTCCCGTCAATGTTTCTTAAAGAAATTAAAGAACCGTTTTGTGAACAATTTTTAATCTTATTAAAAAATTTTGTTTCCTGTGTGGAATAAATTTCTCCCAGTTGTTTATCTCTAACGCAGAGGGTGCGGGCCAAACGAACACGGCTCGATGACCCTCCGCCGTTCTTCGTTTTGTGCGGATTTGACGGACGACGACGGAACGTGCCGCAGCGGTTGTTTGATGATCCCGCAGTAAAGAACGGATCCCGGGAGGAGCCGTGGCGCAGACGGGAAAGGAAAATGGGCCACCGGAGCGACGCCGGCGCAGCGGCGCCGGCAGCCCGAGGCGGCGGCGCCCCGCCGCGGCGCCGGATGAGGCCGCCGCGGCTCAGCCGCGTCCGCGGTTCGCCAGCACGGCCCACGCGGGCCGCGACTTTCCTCAGGCCGCGGGTCAACGCCCGCGGCACCTGGAGCTCGGCCGCGCGGCCGCGGCGATCCAGGCCGGTCCGACCGGCCGGGCCGCGCCCAGGCCGGGCCGGACCGGTCCCACCGGGTCGGGTCGACCCGGTTCGGCCCGACCCTGGGGGGGTCGGGCCGGGTCGGCCCTGGCCCGTACCCCCCTTCTTCGGACGTTTTCGTTCAAACGCCCGTAACATGAGGTTCGTGCCTCCAAACGACTCGCCATTAGCGGCAACGCGATCCTTGGATCGAGACGGTCGTTTCGGTATATCGCACTCAAGGTTTCGGAATACTTTGAGTTCGGCCGGGTTGGTTCGTACACGAGACCAACCGGGCCCTCGGAACGGAAACGCTCATATCTTGAGCTACGGACGTCCGTTTGACGTGCCGTCAGCTTTGTTGAATTCCTCTAAGTGAGACGGATCTTTTGGCATACTCCGCCCAAGGTTTGGACGTAGGTGGAGTGTGGTCGGGTTGGTTTTGCCTTAAAAACCAACCGGGCCTCTGGGACGAAAATGCCAATAACTCTCAGACCGGGCGTCCAATTGACGCACCGTCTGCGACGTTGAGTTCCTGTTGACGATATGGAACTTTTGGATACATCAACTTCGGACTTCGTGACAGTTGATGTATCAGCCTCTCGAATCGTGGAGCGGACCCTCCCGAACGAGCTTGCTGTGTGCGGGAACCCTAGTGCTGGCTGCGACTGCTCCCTCGACGGCGACGACCGTGCAGAGATCCTCCATGGACTCCGACGACGACCATGCAGAGATCCTCAGTGGACTGCGGCAACGACTGTGCAGAGATCCTCAGCGGACTGCGACGACTACTGCACTCAGCGATCCTACGTGGATCATTGCTACAGGTCCTGCGTGGGCCCGATCCTGTGTGGGTACGATCCTGTGTGGGTCTACACTCAGCGGTTCTATGTGAGCCAACTCCTACAGGTCCTGCGTGGGCCCGATCCTGTGTGGGTCACTGCAAGGTTAGTACCTATCGATCCTTCGTGGGTCCGACGACTTGGATGGTTCAGTGATCATCTTTATCGTCATCCGAAGAAGTATACCTGTGTGAGCTGAATCTTGTGTTTCTCTCCTTTGTGGATTGTGTTGAGCCATCCTGTGTGGATTTACTGTTTACTCTCCTTTGTGGATTGTGTTGTTCTATCCTGCGTGGTATGCGTTTTGCTTTCCTGTGTGGACTGGGTTGTGCTAGGGCTCGGACGTTGGAGCTGATCGGGGAATTGATGACTTAGGTATATATATGGGCATATACCTAAGCCGTGTCAGATGTTACTTCGTGATTGTATCTCTCCTTCGTGACTTATACATTGTGGATTTCGGGAGACCTTAGGGGGTCCCGGGGTCCCTCCTGAGTAGCTTATACTCACCCCTGCACGGGTTATGCCCGCACTTCGTGGTGTTGGTTGCAGACGACGGACAGCGCTGATCGTGGAGGAGGCGTGCAGAGCAGGACAGTACATGGAGGTGGACCACTGGGCGGGACGTACTCGGAGCGGTTAGGTGGACCCGAGGAGCAGTGGAGGCTATCTGTACCCACCCTTCAGGAGGGACTTCCAGAGGACGGCTCGACGCTGCAGTTTTTCCTTTCAGTTGGTGTTTTCCCTTTCAGTTGTACTTTACAGTTGGGCTTGTATTTCTGGCCCCTTTTACTTTCAGCACAGCTTGTACAGTTTTTACTTAGTGTTTACTTTTCCGCTTTCTTACTCTGTGGTGCTTGTTTACTTTTCAAAGGCAATGCCTTCCCTTTTTGTTGGGATTTACGCCTTGGTGCTAGTCGCCAGCCCCTGGCCTATGGAAGGCGGGCTTGGGGTAGTCACGGCACGGGCCCCGAGGGCGGGTCGTGACAAATTGGTATCAGAGGTGGTCGGTTCTACCGCAGACTCTGATCTTTCTTCTATGTGAAGCAATAGTGTTTAGCGTATTGAGTGTGGTTATCAGTCCAGGGAGTCCAGTGTTGGTGCGGCTGCCGACGTATCCATACACCAGGACCCTGACTTCTGATTCCCGACTTAATGCACGAAAACATATATTGCATGTGTGTTTCAAGTTTTCTTTGTGATTACTTGTGTCAGCTCAGCAGGTATACTATTCTGACCGTGGCATACTTGTTTCCTTTTCAGGATGGCACGACGACAGCAGCCAGCTAGGGTTCCTAGAGTAGGGCGCGACGACAGCCCGCCGAGCGACGAGGCCTCGGTACAGGGCCCGTTGACAGCAGAGGCACCGGCGGTACCTTTACCCGCCGAGCCCCCGATGCTTCCAGCACTGGCAGCTGACGATGCAAGACGCCTCGGAGCTCTGCACGAGTTCCAGCGCTAGCGACCACCCAGGTTCCGTGGGGAGTCGGACCCCCAGGCAGCCGAGGACTGGCTGGAGGCAGTCGTCCGAGTTTTCAGGCTAGTGAGGACACCAGCAGACCTCATGGTGATCCTTGCGGCGAGCCTACTACACGCAGCAGCCGGACGCTGGTGGAGCCTGATGCTCCAGGTACACGATGATGCCACCCTCATTTGGACGGACTTCGAGAGCCTCTTCCGCTCAGAGTTCGTCCTGGCCACCCTCCGTGCGGTGCGCATCCAGGAGCTTCTTTAGCTGCGGCAGGGCAGCTTGACGGTCGCTCAGTACACGGCGAGGTTCACCGACCTTTCTCGGTACTCGACAGACATGGTACGGGACCCCTTCTTCCGGGCCCGGACCTTCGAGCAGGGTTTGAGACAAGAGATCAGGGCATCGCTGATCTCCCTCAGCATCCCGACCCAGGCAGGAGTACTGGAGCGAGCCCTCCTGATCGAGAGCTTCCTGGCTGAGTCCACAGCGAGAACCACCGCAGGGCGGCAGATAGCGGAGTCTTCGGCAGCTGGTAGCCTGCGGATGACTCAGGGTTCCAGGAAGACCAGACCATCCGGCAGGCGACCTCGGGACACTGGCTCAGCAGTGCAGGGCACCCAGCCCGAAGCCAGTCTTCCGAGAGGTAGTCAGTGCTACGAGTGCGGCGGGCGGGGCCACATGGCTCGTGACTGCCCGACCCGTTGTACCGAGGGTCAGCAAACAGTGGAGGGACCACCCAGGCAGAGGCAGAGGGTCGACCGTGGCGGTCCGCAGGGAGGAGGCGGACGAGGCAGAAGAGCTGGCCAAGCAGCAGGTGGTGGCGACGCTTTGAGGCTCTACCACCACCACCACCAGGAGGCCCGCCCCGACCACAGGGAGCTGGCGGGAAGAGACAGGCTCAGATCCAGGCAGCGGAGGCCTACGACCACGGTGCGCCAGAGATGATTCGAGATACAATCTGTGTCTATTCCACCCTTGCTGCAGTTCTTATAGACACAGGAGCGAGTCACTCTTTCATAGCCACTGCCCTTGTTCGGATCTCGGAGATTCCGACAGAGCCGTTGGCTCGATCCTTATGGCTAGAGACTCCTACGGGAGCAGACTCGATGATTACGCACTGGTGCCGGCAGTGTGAGCTTACTCTAGGAGGCGAGAGCTTCAGCTGGGATCTTCTTGTAGCGGCGTTGAGGCCTTACGACGTCATCTTGGGCATGGATTGTTTATCTACGGTCCATGCTCAGATTGACTGCATTAGGCGCAAGGTGCGATGTGCGCGCACCGACGGGAGCAGGTTCACCTTCACCGGTGAGAAGGGAGCCTTAGCAGCACAGGATGGACTCACGCAGAGGAGAGGTCAGTCCATCACTCATCAGTTGGCTAGCCTCATCCTGGGAGCAGTTGACATGCGGAGTCCCAGTTTTCCTGCAGTGGTGGATCAGTACGCGGACGTCTTTCCCGACGACGTTCCAGGACTACCTCCTCGCAGAGAGGTAGACTTTTATATTGACCTGTACCCCGGGACAGCCCCGATATCCACTCCAGCATATCGGATGGCTCCCGCTGAGCTTCGAGAGCTGTGGGTACAGTTGGAGGACTTGCAGAGCAAGGGGTTCATCCGACCCAGTGTTTCGCCCGGGGCTTCCCCGATTTTGTTCGCCAAGAAGGCAGACGGGAGCTTGCGACTGTGTGTCGATTATCGTCGCCTGAATCAGGTGACAGTGATGAACAAGTATCCTCTACCCAGGATTGATGACCTCTTCGACCAGCTCAAGGGAGCACGGTGGTTCTCGAAGATAGACCTCAGGTCAGGCTATCATCAGCTTAGAGTTCGAGAAGAGGATGTGCAGAAGGCGGCCTTCAGGTGTCGGTATGGCCACTATGAGTTTTTGGTTATGCCTTTCGGCGTGACCAAGGCTTCAGAAGTGTTCATGAGCCTCATGAACAGGATCTTCCAGCCATACCTCGAACGATTTGTCGTGGTCTTCATCGACGACATTTTGGTGTACTCGACGACGGAGGAGGAGCACGCCTACCACCTTCGTGTTGTACTAGACACACTCCAAGATCACCAGCATTATGGAAAGCTCTCGAAGTGTCAGTTCTGGTTACGTGAGGTCCACTTCTTGGGGCACGTCATTTTTGAGGCGGGAGTTGCAGTGGATCCCGCGAAGATCGAGGCAGTGCTAGCTTGGGAGCCACCCAAGAGCGTGACAGAGGTGCAGAGTTTCTTAGGCCTAGCTGGATACTATCGAAGATTTGTGCCGGACTTCTCCAGAGTTGTGGCCCCACTCTCAGCATTGACGAAGAAGGGGAAACCCTTCGTGTGGTCAGACAGATGTCAGCAGAGCTTCTAGGAGCTGAGGCAGAGGTTGACCAGCACACCTATCTTGAGGTTCCCTGAAGAGGGAGTTGGATACGTAGTCTACTACGATGCATCAGGGACTGGACTCGGGTGTGTCCTGATGCAGGAGCGGGCCGTGATTGCCTACGGATCACGTCAGTTGAGGCCTCATGAGCATAACTACGCTACCCATGACTTGGAGTTGGTAGCAGTGGTCTTTTCCCTGAAGACATGGCGACATTATCTGACGGGCGAGCGCTTCACAGTCTTTTCTGACCACCAGAGTCTCAGGTACATCTTCTCTCAGAAGGACCTAAACCTGAGACAGCGGCAATGGATCTAGTTCCTCCAGGACTATGACTTTGAGATAGTCTATACTCCTGGGAAAGGGAACGTGGTGGCTGATGCCCTCAGCAGGAGGACGGGCATCCAGCTACTTGAGGAGGCGACAGAGCAGCTAGCCGCTTTGCAGATATCCTTCGTGGATAGAGACGGAGCAGCCTTCCTTCAGTCACTCACAGTCTCTTCTCCACTTCTTCAGCGGGTCAGAGAGGCACAGCATGGGGACGTTGACTGTGAGACACGACGTGCACAGATATCCTCGGGACAGGCACCTGATGGTTTCTCCCTTGGAGCAGAGCACGATGTCCTTTTCAGAGGACGTACCTTGGTGCCAGTCGCTTTACGAGAGGAGGTGCTGAGAGCGTATCACACTTCTCCTTTGGCGGTACATCCTGGAGTGGCGAAGATGTACCAGGATCTCAGACGACAGCACTGGTGGCTGGGCATGAAGAAGGTTGTGGCAGAGTTCGTTTCACGGTGCCTCACCTGCCAGTAGGTGAAGGCAGAACATCAGGTACCAGCAGGTTTGGTACAGCCCTTGGAGGTCCCGGAGTGGAAGTGGGACGGTATATCTATGGACTTCGTGACTGGACTTCCTCGCACTTCCAGAGGTCACGACTCCATTTGGGTGATTGTTGACCGACTCACCAAGTCGGCACACTTCTTACCCATCCGAGAGCGGGGCTCAGTGGAGAGCTTGGGGCGTCTCTACGTTTAGGATATTGTACGACTTCACGGTGTTCCATCGACTATCGTCTCCGATCGGGACGCTCGTTTTACTTCCCGGCTTTGGAAGGGGTTGTAGGAGGCGTTCGGGACGCGGCTACGTTTGAGCACCGCCTTTCACCCTCAGACGGATGGTCAGACGGAGAGGACCATTCGGACTCTCGAGGACATGCTCCGCGCATGTGTCCTCGACTTTGGTCGCAGCTGGGAGGACCACCTACCCTTGGTAGAGTTTGCGTACAATGACAGCTACCACTCCACCATCGGGATGGCACCCTACGAGGCGTTGTACGGCAGGCCTTGCAGATCCCCTTTGTGCTGGACAGACCCTGGGGAGTCAGCACTTGTCGGACCAGAGATGGTCCGGGCCACGACATAGAAGGTCCAAGTCATCCAGGAGCGGATGAGGACAACACAGAGCCGGCAGAAGTCATATGCTGACAGGAGGCGGAGGCCACTAGAGTTCGAGGATGGCGACCACGTCTTCTTGCGGATCTCACCTCGACGTGGTTTGAGATGATTTGGCCAAGGCGGAAAGTTGTCTCCACCCTTCATCGGACCCTTCCTGGTCCTCAGCAGGGTTGGCGAGGTGGCTTATCGCCTGGCTCTGCCACCTCAGTTTCACCGGGTACACGACGTCTTCCACGTATCCGAGCTGAGGAGATACATGCACGACCCGACGCACATCATTGACTATGGGGAGCTAGACGTGGATGATGTGGCGACTTTTACGGAGGTCCTAGTGGAGATAGAGGATCGACAGGAGCGGGTCCTACGTGGGCGATCGATCCCTCTTGTGCGCATCAGATGGCAGCACGGGAACCTCCAGGAGAGCACTTGGGAGCGGGAGGCTCAGATGCGTGCTCAGTACCCACATTTGTTTCCCTATTTTTTGACGTATCTTTACGAGGACGTAAAGTCCTGAGGTGGGAGTAATGTAAAGACCCGTAAATTTCAAGTAAATTTTTTTCTTAATTTTCTATAGAATTTTACAAGAGCGCAGTTTCTGACGGCATCTGATTCCGAGGCCCGGTGTGCCCGGAACCATTTTCCGAAGTTTGGCTCGGGTACGTTCAGTGAACAGACGAGCGGGTTTTTCTAACTTTTGAACCGGTGCCCGGAATCGAATTCTGAGGGCACCGATGAAATCGCAGTGCCGGTATTCGCTTAGAACCGCCTCTTCCGGAGTTGCGTTTGCTCGGGTGTGGTTTTTAATTTTGGGGCTTAAACATAAGAAATAAAATAAATTTTGCGACAACTTTATTTTATTTCACTTAAGCCACTTGGAAGCCACTTGAAGCCACTTAAAGGCGGCTTGAACTGAGTTGAACTGGATAGGATGCTATCTAGAAATATCCTACCCCCTTGGTAGGATATTTGTGAGGTGGGGCCCGCATGAGACCCGCCGTTTCTTTCCGCTAAGAAACGCACCCGTGAAAACCCGTCTTAATGAAAGTCAACTGACGCATTTTCTAAATTCTTAATAGACCATTAAATGGGCTGCTTCTTTCGTGAATTAAATGGCCTGTTTCTTTCGTTGAATTAATTCAACGATTTAATTCAATCGTTTCTTAACCTGTTTTCGTGTGTTGGCATATTTATAAAATAAGACCAACCTAAAATCGTTGGGGAAGATTTGAGAGGATTCTTGTTTCTTCTTCTCCCTCGCGAAGAACGCGAAGAACGCGAAGAACGCGAAGAACGCGAAGAACGCCGAACCCGGAAATCGACGACGCTTTCGTCCGAGACGTTCTTCCGATCTCCAATCTCTGATCACCGACCATTTGAGGTGAGTGATTTCGGATTTCCGCTCAAGGTTCTTTCCTTTTGGTTTTAAACACAGATTTAATTATTATAATTTAAATCTGTTGTTCTTGGTTCGTTGAGCTCGCCGACTCAACACGGGATTCCGCGACGACGCGACGCCTCCCCCCGACGACGCGACGATCCCTCTCTTCCGCGATGATCTTTTCCGCGAAGAACGCTCGCGCGCGACGATCGACGAGGTAGGGATTTATTTTGGAAAATTACCCATTTTTTATTTTTCCCGTCAATGTTTCTTAAAGAAATTAAAGAACCGTCTTGTGAACAATTTTTAATCTTATTAAAAATTTTTGTTTCCTGTGTGGAATAAATTTCTCTCGGTTGTTTATCTCTAACGCGGAGGGTGCGGGCTAAACGAACACGGCCCGACGACCCTCCGTCGTTCTTCATTTTGTGCGGATTTGACGAACGACGACGGAACGTGCCGCAGCGGTTGTTTGACGATCCCGCAGTAAAGAATGGATCCCGGGAGGAGCAGCGGCGCAGACGGGAAGGAAAACGGGCCACCGGAGCGACGCCGGCGGCCCGCGGAAGCTGCCGGCGGCACCGGCAGCCGGAGGCGGCGGCGCCCCGGCGCACCGCCGGACGAGGCCGCCGCGGCTGAAGTCGCGGCGGCGGCGGCCAACGGACCCGCAGCCGTGCGGGTCCGGTTCGCCCAGGCGGGACGCGGCTCAGCCGCGTCCGCGGTTCGCCAGCGCGGCCCACGCGGGCCGCGACATTCCTCAGGCCGCGAGTCAACGTCCGCGGCACCTGGCGCTCGGCCGCTCGGCCGAGCCGAGCTAGGACGGTCCGACCGGCCGGGCCGCGCCCTGGAGACTCTACTCCTAATGGATTAAGTTAAAACAGATGATTATAGTTTTTAAAAACTCACATATCAATTAGAGGAGTATTGGGATTGGTGGACTACCTCTAGATATAGGTGGTTGGGGTGTGTCCATAGGTAGAGTAGTTAATGGTGGGGATAGCTAGGAAATTGAATGATATATACCCATACTTGAAAGATCATGAAAAAACTAACAAATTAATGGATCATGTATAATCAATGGATAATTTTGTATCAAATGATTGGATTTATTATTATGGACCTCATTATTTTTAGATCAAATAATAGTAACACTTATTTGAACTACCTATTTTTTGTTATATTTCCACATCACTTTAGTAAAAAAAATAAAGAAAATTTTCAAGGACCATATTAGTCAGCCACTTTGTGGGAATCATTAGATAAATTGAAGACCAAGAAAGTTTCAGGATTGTGAAAAATATGGTAGTATGTAGAAGGGTCATAATTTCATAGTGACCAAGATTGAAAACCCATTAGGATAGAGGGAATTTATTTGGTGTGATTCCAAAATGATAAATCCCACTAATCAACAAATATGAATCATGGGGTGAAACACCAAAGGTGTTAAGAACCCACTTATGTAAGGTATGTGAGATAGATTTTTTAAATTACAACTCTGAGGGTTATAATCATCTGATAAGTGGGTAGATATACTGAGGATGAAAATTTATTGTGTTAAAATGATAAGCCCCACTAACATGTCATTAAGGAAGCTAACATTAGGACAAGTACCAAAGTTAGGATATGGGATAATAGTAAGAAACAATATTATCATAATAGGGAATAAATTCATAAATGATGAAAGTGTGTCATCAAGGAAACATACCATAGATGGGAGTTAGATCAAGACAAATGGTATTAGGCATCAAATATTGGAAGGGATATTTTGAAATCAAAGGGGATGTCGATATGAATCTACAAAAGAAAAAGTGTAACAGATGGAGAGAGGGATGATCGAGATGAGTTGAATCACTATTAGGATGATACTGTTATGCATTGGTAATATTGATATGGCATACACAAATTAGTGAGGTGCATGTGACCTGGTAGGACAAATGAAAAATTGTAACCAAGTATAAAAAATGAAAATGGGTCAAATTATGCTCTCTAATGTTTACCAATGTGATAACTGAGGCTATATAATTTATGTTCATGTAGCATTGACCAATAGGGGTCTAACTATATATGTTCTCACACTATAAAATGTATGGGTGATATTTTTCAAGGTTATATATTTTTTACAATAGAATTTTTCATAGTTTACATTGATAGATCATAGAATATGTGTTATTAATAGTTTGGTTCGTATATATGGGACCATGGGGTGAGATGATCTGTAAAGAAATAAGGTATACCAAATGTGAAGTGGGTTATCATTTCTAATATAGATAGGCACATGGTTTAAAGAAATAAATTTGAAGTTCATTATTAGAGGACTATGATATCAGGAAGTCCATATATTAAATAAAATTGGAATCCCGTTGAGAAATAAGTTCCCAATGGTAATTTTAACAACTCATTTGATGAGTGAAATTGAAACAAATTCATGATATATGAAAACGTGTCTTTAATTTTATGGTCATATAAATTGGACTATCTCCAAGGTAAACTATATATCTTTACTATCATATGGGTTATGGGAAACCTAATATACACAATAAAAAACTGGACCAGGAATGATTAATAATAGATTTATGAAATGGACCACTGTAAGAGATCTAGGCATCACTGAATGTATCGTCATATAGGAAATAAAGATACACATACTTCATAAGGTTAAATACTTATATAGATATTTTGATCATTCATATAAGGGTATAAAACATATGGCATCCATTATAAAAAAATGTGGTGATTCTAAGGTAGATACGACTCATTGGAAGTGTCCTCATAGTGGCAGAGAGGCATAAACGTGAACATTTTGGTTGATCTTGGAATCAAGAATCTAGGCTTCACAACATATCTTTTAAACATATATCAATCCATATATTGTTATATAAGTTGACATGGGAGGTGACAAGTTCCAATTGAGAAGAAATTTTTAAGATAATCTCTATGACGAAGGTGGTTTCCTATAAATAATGTTCCCAAAACAACCCACAATATTTTTTCATGGGATAGATATAGTCTTATACAGTTAAATGGAATGTAGAAAGTAAATAAATCAAATAGTTTAGAAATATATTGTGAATGTGTATATGGGTATTATATATTAAATTCATTTTTGTAGGACTAAAAGGGGAAGTGTAGATTAATATCATGATTATTAGAGGGAAGGGGGAAGTTTAGTTTAATATTATGGTGATAAGATGAAAAGATATATGTAATTTTGAGTATGGTGCATCTCAATCATAGTAATGTTACAATGAGAAAAACTCATAATATCATATGGGTTATTCTCACCATGAAAAATAAGTGGTAATGAAAGTTTACACTTCTCACCAAAGATTACCCAAAAAGTATTAATAGGTTGGGATTAGTAGATTGTAACCATCATTATTGAAACTAATAAAAGGGGGAAATTAGTTAGATATGTTTTCATGTCCAATATGATCCACCAATATTAAATTATGCATGGTGGGTTAATATTAATTATTTTAGAACATTAGATAAAAAAATAAATCTTGGAGTGGTGTAAATTGTTAAATCTAGAAGTTGAATCTTTATGGGGATTATTGATAAGATGAGGATAAACATCAGACACATATAAATAGAAGGATCCACCATAATACTATTGATATGAAGGGAAATATAGTTGATGTATACTTTTGTAATATCAAATGAGTTGGAACCATCATAGATATTGAGAATTATTCCTCTAGGATGTTCACATTATGTGTTATGTTTACCAAAACATAGGAATTTCATTGTCCATATAGTGTTTCTATTTAGAAATTGATGTTTAATGGGGACTCAAATGAAGGATTCCTAATGTAGGTTACAAAAAGGAAATAATATTTTAGAAATATTTATGACTTTGGGGGGGGCAAATCATTGTTAATTTTCCATATCAATAACATGTTCAGATGTAGGTGGAATGGCTAGAATAAAGATGTGCTTTTAGGGAAATATTGTGAACCAATCCTTTCAATGAAAATGATAATTTTCTTAAATCAGACCCTTGGGGACCATTATTATCTATGATGATGAATAATTTATGATTTTATACCATAGACCATGTCGTTTATCAAATTTTATGTTCAATGAACTCAAACTCAATGGGTGGAGTTTAATGTTGTACATCTTCACAAACAAGGTGTTGATTTTATGATCAAACATTGTGGAATGTGGGATGACAAAGTCTATGAACATTGGTATTTCAAAATGGGGTTTTAAATACTATGTTCATATATCTTGGAAATTTGGGTATCAAACTTTAATGTCATAAAACATGGAACAATGGATGATATAGTCTTTCTATCTTGGGAAAAGAAAAAAAATCAAAAACATAAATCCAATTACAAGAATAGATTACCTCACCTTGAGGTTAAAATATTTCATTGTTCTAATTATGAGACCATGGGGGGATTAAGTAGATCATATAAAACATATATAATAAAAATTCAATTATGAATACAAATTCTAGTTTTGACATAGAAAACCTCTAAGAGTTTCATTCATAGTTTAAGGTCATGATGTGTGGAACATGGGACCACCTTGACATTGTGAAAATATATAAATGGGTAATGATATCTAATTCTAAATTGGGAGCTCAATGTGAATGTATAAATTCTCAAGAGTTGATGAACAAAGCATATGGTTATGATTCTTGGACCATGTGAGTTTCCTTTAAAGTCATCAATCCCAGATTGTGACCATTATATTTAACAATATATAGAATGGATAATATGAAATGATGATTAAATTCACCATGGCTTAAATCATGAGGGATTGAGGAAATAAACATGGTTGTGGGGTGAAAGGAGAAACCATATATGAATGAGAATCCAAAATATTGATATAGAAAACCATAATGTTTTTTCACATAGTTTAATGTCATGATTCATGGGTTTCTTCCAAGAAAAGTAATATCATCTTAATTATGGGTAGTAAAAAGTAACCTAATTGATGTGATCAAAAGTCAAAATTAGATGGGGGATACTAGAGAATTTTTTATAAGACTAGATTAAGAGAAAAATGAATTGTAACATATCACATATGATAGGGGTCAACCCACAGTTGTTTATTAGGGTAAAAACCAAAAAAATATTTGGAAAACCTGTAAGGAAAAGAGTGAGATGGCATGGGAACCCAATGGAGAAAATTGAGATTAAAACCTAACATGATTTATTAACAATATAATACCCATGATAGATCCAATAAAAGTCTTCTATGTAAATCTAGATTATGAATATTTAATGAAGCCTAATCCAAGAAATGAGAATGTATATGGGGATAAAAATTAGTCAAAGGAGACGCATGAGTGATATACTGGGAATAAGTTTTTCCTTATGAGTGTCACTTGGATAAAGAATCTTGGATTCATAATGTATCTCATAAAGTTTAATCAATCAACATAATTTTTTTGTCAGAGAGTTTAGTGGTTTTCTATCAATATATCAAAAAAATGTTTTATCCTGTTTATCAAAGAATCTATCATAGTTCCCCTGTTTAAGAATTCTATAGAAGGATCCTGGATATATAGTTTAAACTCATCTATCTATTATATTATGCTTCCAATGTTGTCTGTTTATTTTATTTTATCCACTATACCACTCTAGAATAATGGTACAGTCTCCCAACCATACCTCCTTGATTGTGGCACCCCAATTTTTTTAAAACAGAAAATTATATTTGATAGCCTTAAGATAATACAATATCCTATTTTATGCCTAAAAGATGTATTTTTCTAAATGTAGTTTTGTTTTTTTAATAGATAACATGATTTAAAACTAAATTTTAAAACTACTATATATTTAATTATAAGAAATTGATTTCTTAGTTGATATCAAAATGTAAACATTATGTTACTGTGAATTTTTGGTATTTTCTAATATGTTTTATTTTTTGATGAATAGTGACAAATACACAATTTCAATTGAAAAGTGAATGTTCATAAAAATAATTAATAATGATAAATTATATATTAAATTGGTTTTAAATTAAAGTTAGATAAATTATACATAAATTAATATAATATAGCCAATTTGAATCATTTTAATATTGAACTTTGATATAAAAACATTTCCAAAGTATGAAAATTTTCACACAAAAAACCGACATTCTTGTCATACTTGAGGGACTAATTATAAATTAAATTCTTCCATTTATGTGAGTTGAATTTGGAAAATGGATTACATATATTTATTCAAAATAATTTATAATTTATAATAATGTCAATTTTTTTCCCTAAAATATTAGTGAAAACATTTAAAATTAATTAAAACTATTAAGGTAAAATCATGTTTACTTATCGTTAGATAAAGAAAATATGGTGGAAAGTGGAAAAAAATTATACAAAACTAATTTTATGGACACATAGTAGATTTTATATTTATTTTCTATATAAAATTATTATTTTTATGACAAAATTAAATGAATGTGGCACACATAATAAGTTAATAAAATAAAAATACAATGCAATGTACCTTTTTCTTTTTATTTTCTATAAATATTTTGGAATAGAGAAAAACTGCATTTGGTACAAATATAAATCTTATATTGTAATATACAGGAGTTATTTTCATCATTATAATTGATCATTAAATTTTAAAGATGATATAGATACATTAAATTCTTATGAAATGCTACCGCATTTATTATTTAGTTAACAACTAAATTAAATAAATAATATCAATAATTTTAACTGTGAGGTAAATATAATTAATTTCTGTGTTTCATTAGTTTTTATATGAATATATCATGATAAATACATATTAAATTAATATATTTTAATTATATTATTGTCAATATAATTTCAGAATTAAAATTAAATGAATAATATCCAAATTTACAGTAAATTTATTTTATAATAAATGATATTTTCTTAAATGATTTAAATTTTTAAAAAATTAAAAAATATTTATAATAGATTTTAAATGTTAGAATATATCCATTAGTATCCACTAATAAATCAATTTATGATTTATTATGAACATATAGACCCCTAAATAGTAAAAATATTGTTGGGATGATTATTGTTAAATTAGCATTTTTGCTCGTTATATGTTCTTTTATTGCATTTAATTTCAAACACAGATGGGATTTTTTTATTATAATTTCTGTATTAAATTTAAAATTAATTTCAATAAATTTTAAATTATTTTTAACTTTAATTTAGTCTTAATGTATAATGTATATAGGTTAGAAAACTTGTTACTTTAAAGAAAAAACAAAATTAGAAAAATAAGGAAACTTTGGAGTTAAGAAACTAAATATTTAGAAATTATATTTAAATTTTGATTTCGAGGTTTTTATAAAACATTAATCCATTTACTCAATTATTATATAGTTATGGAGTCACTATATGTAAGGGAGACATCCCAATAGTAAATACATTTGACTATTTAAAAAATGTCACTCCTCCTCAAATATAAAAAGGCACTCACTATACAAACTTATTCATGCCAAAAATGCCTATTGTCTAGTAAAAACCCAACCAAAATCTACAATAAACTTCACTCTTAAGTACCATAAGCCTCAAATTTTCATAAATATAACCATGTATGTCCTTTGGTGCAATCCAAATGGAGTTACACGAAGAATAAGTTATTCATCAACATAAATTCTTATTTTATTCCATTCTCCAACTACGTCAATTATAATAGATAATGAATATATAATAACATAAATATACTAAATGTAATTTTATTTTTTTATTTTTACAATCTACACTTAAACACACATCCATCAAATGGGTGGTGAAATCATCATTCGTGTGTACGATGTATTACATCCTCATAAAATAGTTTCATTATTTTTCTAGTTATATCTCACATGTATTGGGAATAATGTTGGAAATAATATTAATATATTATATTTATAAATTTATTAAAATAATTATACCTATGGGATCGTTATATAATATGCATCTTTTCGTATTCAATTATATAAATGATATGATTTCATTACTCATGTGTATGACGGAGAAGTACCTGATGAAGCGAAGTGAAGAAATTTTCACAAACATGTTTAAGGGAAGGTAATAAGGGTAAATATAATGAATATATATGAAATAAATGATATAATTACTTTGTTCATGAAATAATAATCTTTATTTAAATATAACTTATACATTTTTTATTTACTTTTTCACAAACTGAAGAAGTGATCACATTCTCTGTGCACTTGTGGGCAACCGCCTTCTTGATGCAATGTGATTTCTTTTACATCAAAATATTTATATATAATAATAATATATATTTTAATATCTTGGTATTTATAATATATTTATAATATTTTAAATATAAAATCATTCTTAACAACTTTCCGTTTTGATCATTGAAAAATTGATACATTAATCATGTGTATGTACGACCTCCACTCTCCATGATCGTAACATTAATTCATTTTTTATAAAAATATTCCATGATTAGTATTAAAATTATAATTTATTTATAAATATGATAATTATTCTATTATTATTATTCTATGATTATTATTTGAGATATTTTTAAATAATTTACACATTTTCCTTAGTCAACCTATCAATGTCAGCTTTGAAAATATGCTGAATATGGTCAAAAAAAGTCGGCTTAAACATAATTGATTAAGTAATTGTAAACAAGTTGTTTATATTTTAAATTATTGTAAAAAAAATTATTAATAATTTTATCAATAAATTGAATAATTAAAATAAAATTATTATTGGGGAATATAATTAACAAGTGTGATGAATCAGACTCAAGATAAGGGTTTTTATCATCTCACATTTATTTCTATGAGAGACATGGCATATTAACAATATATTTTTGTTGTTTGATGTATGTAAATACCATTAATTCATTTTATTATAATTATTCCTAAATTTATATGTATATAAAAATAAATTTGATTATATCTCTTTCATAGGGTTTATGGTTTCAGTGTAACCAAAGCAGTTATGGGTTTTTGTTAGAATTTTCCTTCTTTGAGACTCATGTCGTATTATGCACCTATCTTATTTTATAAGGTGTATATGCATCACCTTTTTAATGAAATTTGATGAATTTATTTACTCTAATAGTATTATTTAATATTTATTGAAATGTAATTATTTCATGGTGATCGTGATTCAAATCTACCAAATTGGTGATTGCCTTTGTTACAATATCATCATTTATCGGGATTGTGTATAATTAAATATTCAAAATTGAAATCCTATAATTACAATTAAATAAAATATCCTTGTTTTATTAATGATATTTTCCATAATTTTACAATTTTATATCACTTTTTTTCTTTAAATTTTCAAGAAATTATTGTTTATAATATCATAATTCATTTCTCTCTTCAGTCCAATATTTTTGTTCATTCAAAACTGTATTTTCTAAAAATGTTTCACAAAATGTTTTAACAATGTTTTTTTTTCAAAACCAAAAGTATATTTTATTAAATAACTGATCTCAATTATTTTTATGTTCTACCATTATATTCTTTCAAGTTTATTTTCAATGAAAATTACTTTCAAAATGATTTATGTTTTAAAATAAATTCTAAAATGAAAAGGATATCTTCTGAAAAATGATTTTAATAATACTTTAAATTTATTTCGATTCATAAATTTCAAAAATCCTTGTTGTAACCTATACTCAAATGAGGATATTTTTTACTGACAAAAACCTATTTATTATTTTTTGAGTTAATATTGTTTCAATAATATTGTTATAGAACATGTTTCCACTCCATTAGTTAATCATGTTTCCAAGATATTGTCATGAAACTGGTTTTTACACTAGTAAAACATGTATTAAATATATTATTATATAACTCATTTTTTTCATGGGATAATCAAATTAATAAATGTATAATAATTTTTCCTATGACGTTTTAATCAAATAAAATATTTTATGTGTTATGATTATATACTGGTACCTAGCCATTTGAAGGGTGGTTTCATATTTAATGATAATGTGTCGATTGATAGGATTTAATTTATAATTAAATAATTAACTTTGATTATTTCAACATTCCCATATGAAATTTTATAACCACTAATGAAATGAAACTGTTAGTGCTTATCTTTTCCCTTACTAATCATTTGAGGTTATCCTTTTTTTCTTCTTCACTGTGTTTTAAAGATTGAGGTAAAATGATTTTTTTCTATAAACCATTTCACAAGGATGATTTTGATGACCTAATGTGAACTAATAAAAGAAAGGTAAAATGATAAATATTTTCATTTTATTTTTTGGGTATTTTTTATATGTGAGTTTTCCTAATTATCTAAAACTCTAAACCGAAAATTTCATCTAGAATGTAAGTTATCAAAGATTTAATTTTGATTTTGTATGACTTATATAAAAGTAAATATGGTAACAATTATCATCATTATCAAGACCCATCCCAGTGGGGATCCTGCCATCACAGCCCAATGCATCCACTAATAGCCCATTTGCTAGTGAGAAGCACTGAATATGAATATCACTAACATGGTAGGCATTGTCTTAGTAATTTTATGCTCACACATATCTCTAAGCCCACATTGCTGAAAAATAAGAACCGCTAAGAAAAAATGCATGCATACCACTATAACCCAACCAGAGTATGACAATAAGGTAATGTATAGTAAGGTAAACCGGACTAGAATACAAGCTAAACAAGATGAAATTATGTAAACAAGTTTCTGAAATTCATCCATAGAAAACCTTACCTGATCCATACTAAAGTCGTGGTGCTAGAACTATTGTCTAAACCCATAGAACACATTGGTCTTCCTGATATCACAAGTCTTCATCTGGTCATTGTCCTCCATATAATCTATCAAAATTATTCTCATCTATAAGAGAAAAAACACATGTAGGAAAAGATTGTGCAGGTTTGAGTATTAAAATACTCAGTAAGACACCCAGAAACCAAAAAACGATACAAGAAAAGGATATAGTGATCTCTACAGAAGTATATATCTATAGAACATATAACAATAATTTCCAGATATACCAAAACGAAGATACGTAGTCAATAGATAATTCATAACTACCGCATTCCACCGCTACAAACCCAAATCAATGATTCCACAAAGAAATCATATGGGAGTATGCAATCCGGAGTCAAATAGAACCAATGATGTTCATCAGTAAAGTATTTTTCATCAAGAAACATCATGATAGATATATAGATAAACAATTAATGATTTGAAAAGATATATGATACATCATATGATGGTAATATCTAGGGCCATGGGGTGATACCAACAAATCGATCTAGATTAACCCACTATGTTGAGTATAGACGCATGGGGAAGTTGGTGATGTCAATCCTGAAGACTCTTCCTAGGGAATAAATATTAATATAGGATCACACATAGGGCCTCATGGGGGATAAAAATGACACAATCTATGGTGTTCTATTGAAGGGATCAAACTATTGTGAGTATAAAATGATACCCACTAACCTTTAGTGAAGATATAAAGGTAACATACCATAATGAAACTCGTCCAAGATACATTGTAAAATAGACTAAATTCAAATAGAAATGGAGTGCAAATAGAGTAGTGGTCACTGCCTCTCTGTCCCTTGACCCTAGGTACTACCCATATAAATAGCCTACGTCACTGAAAAAAAATTCCCATGTTAAACCCACTATAGACCTTAAATGACTATCTCAACTTCACGGTCACAACGCCACAAAAATTTCATCTAACAGATGCAGTGTTTGAATGTTATGGGGGTTTAATGTTTCAATGAAAATGGGTGTCACCGGGTCATTGACTGACCGCATGGTCAGTCCATGGACCGTTGTTGTCGGTTGCTCGAACCAGTTGACCAAGCAAGCACAACTGCCTGACAGGTTAGTCAACCATGGACCGATCCGACCGCCCTGGGTCGGAGCGGACCTACTGTGTCGACTCATCCAGATTTTCTAGGTCTGACCCATTTACCAAGCATAACCCTTCCTAACTGGACTGGTCCTTCTCTCCCTGCTGGCCTACTCTATACCGGCCTGCCTGGCCTGCTCTACATCAACCTGCCAAGCCCTCTACATCCATACTACTCTACTACAACCTCGACTACTGGCCCTCCTCATGTATCGCCGCCACATCCCTGATTTCCTCACATCAACCTACGACTCATGTAGCCACCTACCTTGTTCCGCCTCCACTGGTTGCTTCTCCATCCACCTAGACCGGTCTCCTCAACATCCACCTAGACTGGCCCCCTAGACAAGCACCTCCACTAACCTGGACTGACTGTAGGGGATCCTATACACCACTGTATAACTAAAAATATTATTTTATTATAAAGCCAAATTCGGTTTTAAATAGCTCAAAATTGATTTATTTCTAAGATAAGGTGGGGATGGGTCAAAATCCTATCATCCAATAGAATTTAGACAAGTTTAGGTTCCTATTTCAACCTTATCATTTAGATTTAACATTAAGTTAGATAATTTTACTTTTACCGTGTCTTTTTGTGTTCTTACACAATAAGGTTAATAAACATATTATAACAAGTCAAAAGAACCCCAAGTTGTTTATTATTAACATATATAACATTATCTAAGTCATTTGGCCGAACCATAGATTTTTAGGAATAAAATAAAAATTAATAATATAATATTTGTTTTAAAAACTATTTTATGTCAATTTTGACAATATTTAGTAATTGATTTTTGTGAAAATCATAACAGATTGATTAGTTCTAAGAACGTTAGTTAAATCAATACTAACATGTCATATTAACCTAGAAAATTAGTGGAATTCATAAAAAGTCTAACATTACATTTAATTGGGTATTTATAACATCAATTATGTCAATATTTCATAAATAAGATAATTACTACATCATCGTTGTGTCATAAATAAATTAAATATTTTAATGTCTAAAAATTACAAATAAAATACCATTATGTAGGAAATTTCGTTAGAATTATAATTAATATTTATAGTCGAATTTATCTTATGTATAACCCCATATTAAAAATGATTTACTTATTACACTTTGATTTTAACTATTTTAACCCTTCTTTAAATAAATTAATAATAAATGTCCTAATCTAATACATGTGGGCCTAAATGGTCATATTGTATCTCTAAGGTTGTTTTTGGTCGAATTACACTTATCCAGTAGAATTAGGACACGTGTTAGGGTAATAATAATATCTTTTTTACCCTTAATTACCCTATTTACTTTTAACCGTGGTAAAAAAAAAGTAAAAAGTTACTATTTACCAAAAATTATTTTCATCTCATTGAACCACATTTTAGTCCTTTTTATTATCCGTGTCTCTCGGATTTTTAAAATTCCACTCACAAAAGCGGTAAAATTAAGTTTTATGAAACAATTCAGTTTTTTAACTACCACTTAGTGGTTTCACTATTCATCAAAAAATGAATATTTCCAGAAAAATACCAAAAATTAGGCCTAAGATATATTTGATATTATGAATTCAAAAATGATGTCTATTTTATCAAATTCAAAACATATCAGTTACATTAACTAATTTAAAAATTAATTCTCGTCGTCAAAACAAATAGCGTGTTTTTAAAAGATAATAAATATCAAAAGATTGACACTTGTTTATGTCTGGTTTAAATGTAAAATTACATCCAATGAACTACATTGTATTAAATTTTAAAAAATATATTATAAATATACTTTAAAACCACTCAAATTAATAATTTATCACTATTAATTATTTCGATTAAAAATGATGTTTTTAATTAAAATTTAGTAATTTTCACTATTCATCAGAATATGAAAGTTATCCGAAAAGTACCAAAATTTCACCCTAAGCTAATTTCGATATTCTGAATCCAAAAATGAAGTCCATTTTGAATAATAAACTTTACAAAATTTCAAAAAATGGTTATTACTATTCATAACGGCTAGTTTTAATAATATTTTAATAGCATATCGTTGTTTAGTGAAACTCGGTATTGCGTACTACACACGCTATCGAGGAAGGTCGTGATTGCATGTAATGCAAGGCAATTCAAGGATGCGTGTTGTGCAAGCTCCTTTTGGTGTAGTGTACAACACAAGACATTAATGAAATTAAGAATATTTTTCATAAAATATCTGGATGTTACATTCTACCCCCCTTAAAATGAATTTCGCACTCGAAATTCGTCAGGGTTATAAATGGTTTACTAATCAAAGGTTTCTTTAATAGAAACCCACATCGTACAAAGGAATACCAAAACCAATCTTTAAAAAAAAGTATGAAACGTAACGGTTACCCCAATAAACTAATACTGGGTTTCCACATAGGAGAACATAGGTGAAAATAGGGATATGGAGGAGAAATCTAACAATCAAGTTCTGATGGAGAGTGGTAGAGAACATGGCTATGAAAAATCCAACAATCACAAAGCTATAGATTTGTGATGATCTAAGGTACCATCTGATTCATCGGATATAAGGGAACTAGGACAACATTTTTGGTTTTCAAGATCATTTCCCTAAAGTTGAAAATTTTGAATTAGAATAAATACCTACTTTATTTCGATATAGTCACACCGTTGTTCGTGCCTTGAACAATTTTCACTTCATCTCTTAAAGAAATGAAGTTGAATTTTTCATTCGTGAAGTGTTAGCAGATCATGTGATAGAATGATGGGTCATTCCGTCTGTCTTAATCAAAAGGTTAGCAATAGTTATTTACATAAGTACATCTGTCGTATATCGTTCCAAAATGGACATATACTTCATCTATCATACCACTTAATAAAATAAAACTAGTTTATACTAACCAGGGACTTCCTGTAGGCCAGTGGTAGGTGATAAAAGCCAGTCGCACTTCAGTTGTGGGTTCGATTCCCACAGCCTTGTCCGACATGATGGGTTGTCTCCCGTCCTGCAGGTTTTCCTTTTTCTAAAGCTATATTACTATAACATCCCATCAATAATATCGAAAAAAAAGTTCTATCCTTAAACAATACTAACTCATGTCCAACATAATCCATTCCAATCTTTAGGCTTAACTAAAATACTTCGGTCCAAGCTCATAGTATAAAGAAAATGATTACTTGAAATGTCATCAACCAAGCATGTGAATATTATCATTTATCCCCCATATATCTTGTTGGTCAAATTCCAATAATGTGAATACCTTAATCATGTATTTTCTTGAAGAGTGAATACCCATTAAACCTTAGGGAAAACATGAATACAGTTAAAAGTTAACACTTTCCACATACCAAAATCCAAAAGTTATATATACTCAAACCATGATATAACCTTCTCCTTATATCAGTCATGAGCTCATGAATAAAATCAAACATCTTATTATCTTCTTATTCATTCATAATGCGCATATCATCTACTTTACAAAAATATCTGAATAACCTTCCATGGTTACTGGTACCATTCAACATATACTTTCAAATACTTTTAGGAAAAACAATAGTGTAATAATCCTTAGATGATTCTTTATTCCATAGTACCATTAACTATATAACATAACTCTCGATAAACATACAATCATTAAACTACCTTCTAAAACAAATGACTGAGCTTCAACACTTCTTTCATCTCACATATCATTTGTAGTCTCCTCATCATCATCCACATAAATACTACCCATATGACCATGCTGATTCTCTTCATGAGATTTTCCATTAGGGCATTGGTTTGCATAATTCTCGTACATTCCACATTTAAAACATCTAATCATTGTTTATGTCGTAGTAATACCATTATCCATGTCCATGGTGTTAACTGAACCTTTTCCTTTGCACTTACTGGCTTTGTGTCCTTCTTTTCCACACCCAAATCATCTTCCAGTTCCTTTGAAACAATCTCCCTGATGCCTCTTCCCACATGATTTACATGAGGGAAATTGAACTTTCTTTCCTTTATGATCATCATGAAACTCCATCTTTCCCTTATTATCTGAGTCGGGAAACTTACCAAAGTTGAGATTATTGATCATATTATGAGATTTATGATTAGGCATAATAACAATGTTTGGACTTCCAGATCCCATTTCATATGGTTTCTCATGAAGAAAATCATTCCATTGTCTATCATATCCTCCATTATCGTGAATCTTTCTGTTTCCAGCCATTTTCTAAAACCCAAAAAGAATAGTGTGAGAGGAAAAAATCATGCTAGGGAAAACAACATAGTAAAGAGGGAGTATCCTCAATATCTAACATCTTAGGTTAAATTCTATGATCATTACCATAGTTCTAGGACTGTATCCTATACATATACTTATCCTTAGGGACATCCCTAGACATACCTTAGAAATATCTCTAGGGATCTCACTAACGTTTTTGCATCCTAGTTTCCAAAGGTTGACTAAACCTTTCCTCTGATACCAACTGTAGAGACCCGAAGCTTGATGTACATGGAAATTATATTAATTTTGCGGAATACTTAATACATAACAAAAACAGACACACAAGGACCGTAATAGTTTAGTGTCTTGGGAATCTTGGAACGTATTCTTCTAATCGCGGTGAAAGATCTTCGACATCTCCCATAAAGATCTTCCACTTTTTGTTTCCTTACCTAAAACCATTCTTTTAATCCTAGGGGAAACGAAATCATAAAATGATGAGCTCAAATGCTCAGTAAGGGTAAGCATGGATAATATAAAACATACCATATACATTTAAACTTAAAAACATGAACATAATGTTTAAACTTCAAAATCTTCAGCAACGACATAAAACATGGAAGTACATAAGGCATAGATCATAATGGAACATAAATCATGATAAAATAGAATGGGAATAAAACATGTAATTGTGGAAACCATTCAGCACATGTCATGATTTCCATAGTATCCAAGGCATTGCTGCCAAGACTATCTTAGTGGACACAGTCCCTTTCTGAATCGAGTTCACTCGTCGTTTTAGTCCTGTAACACTGAACCAGATTAAATTACCGTTCCGGCCATGTATATCTCATGAGATATAAAATCTTTACCCAATGCATTGGAGGGATACATAGGTCCCACCCATCTCATAATGAAATCATTCTTACTTGTGCCACAAAATAAACATACATCATTCATAATAACCCAACGAATAAAATAGGTTTCATAAACATCATCCCATCATCAAATAATCCATATAAAAGAAATGGATATCATTTCATAATAAGAAAAGTGAAACCATGTAAATCATAGTGACATTATACATGAAACATACACATATGAAATAACGTCATCTTAGATGGAAAAAATGGTTTTGATAAAACACTTGAAATGAATTCTTGAGGAAAATATCCTTTCTTCTTCAAAATTATTTTCTTTTCAAAAAATACAGTGGAATTTTAAAAGAAAAGGAATTTGTTGAAAATAGTCATGTAATCTTTTGGAGGAAGCTTCATGAAAATAAGGCTTTATAAAACTGTAAAAAACATTTCATGTCCTATACGTTAAAAAACATTCTTCTTGTACTTTTGTCGGAAAAGTCAAAAAAGTACCTTGTAGGGTAAATAAAATAAAGATTCCTTCCATACCATGGGGTAAAAGTCAAAATGGGTAAAAAGAACATTAAAAATACATGAAAACACTTTTATAAAACATGTACATGGACGATAGCAATAACCCTAGTAAATACTTACGAATAAGCAATCTCATATAAAAATGATATTTGAAAAATTATCCCTTACCTTAGGTCTGATATGCTTCATACGTATCAAAACCTCCTTTATAATGATTTAAATAATTTCATTGACTTATTCCAGAATCATACCCATTGTTATGATATCATATATGGTTCACGTATGACTTTATATTACCCGTTCTTTTGTAAATTCTATGTTAAAGAGTGTTTTGGGTAAAATCGTGTCATTTGTCTTCGGTGTATTGACTTATAATTATTCATATTATTACTTAGATCATGATTAATTAATTCTAGAATATAAAAAATTATTTATATATAATATATATTCAGAATATACATATATATAATAGGTTAGTAGATGGAAAGAAATACACCGTTCATGGAGACGGTAGGCTGTACATACGCATGAACACTGTTTTCGTTTTATTATTGAGTTGAATGGAATTAAGTAGATGACATAAATATATATACACATAAATACAGTATCATTATTATGTCATATATTTCATTATTACTTATTATATATACTTTATAATCATTCCTGAATGGTTAACGTGGAGAATGAATCTCATCGCATCGTGGAGACGGTAGTCCGTACGTACACACGAGCGATGATATCATTCTCATGATCGTGGAATTGTATTGGAGTGTATGTATAATATTTCAGAATCAATATCACTTTACAATAATCATATATAGTTATTATGTACACCATTATACCCATCCAAGTAAGGTGGTGGTGGAAAATAGATTACACCACGGCGTGGAGACGGTATTCCGTACGTACGCACACGCGGTGATTTCATTTTCCATAGGATGGATAGATGGTGGAATAGGGTTGTTTCATAGTTATAATAACATATCAGTATATGAGTGATACTGATGTTATTACATCATAATGAAACAACCTAAGAACAAGAAGTGGACTAAGAAATAAAGTTGAAAGAATCGGTAACGGACATTATCTCTTCTTTTAAGCGCCTCTTTGAGTCCTCCTCTTAGTGAACTAAAGTTGGTGTTTGAAGAAGACCAGGACCTCTAGGATGTTTCTAGAGAAGTGGATAAGATAATTTGGCAGGGGTTTTCCGAGCTTGAAGGCTCAATGTGGTGTGAGGAAGAGAGGGAGGAGGTGCCCTTTTATAAGGGAGGAGAGGGGCACCTTTCGAATAACTAAAAATATTATTTTATTATAAAGACAAATTCGGTTTTAAAAAGCTCCAAATTGATTTATTTCCAAGATAAGGTGGGTATGGGTCGAAATACTCTCATCCAATAAAATTTAGACAAGTTTAGGTTCCTATTTTAACCTTATCATTTAGATTTAACATTAAGTTATATAATTTTACTTTTACCGTGTCTTTTTGTGTTCTTACAGTATAAGGTTAATAAACTTTCTATAACAAGCTAAACGAACCCCAAGTTGTTTATTATTAATATATATAACCTTATCTAAGTCATTTGGAAGAACCTTAGATTTTTAGGAATAAAATAACAATTAATAATATAATATTTGTTTTAAAAACTATTTTATTTCAATCTTGACACTATTTAGTAATTGATTTTTGTGAAAATTATAACAGAATGATTAGTTCTAAAAACGTTTCTTAAATCAATACTAACATGTCATATTAACCTAAAAAATTAGTCTAATTCATAAAAAGTCTAAAATTACATTTATTTGGGTATTTATAACATCAATTATGTCAATATTTCAGTAATAAGATAATTACTACATCATCGTTGTGTCATAAATAAATTAAATATTTTAATGTCTAAAAATTACAAATAAAATACCATTATGTATAAAATGTCTTTAGTTTGCTAATTAATATTTATAGTAGAATTTATCTTATGTATAACCCCATATTAAAAATGATTTACTTATTACACTTTGATTTTAACAATTTTAACCATTCTTTAAATAAATTAATAATAAATGTCCTAATCTAATCCATGTGGGCCTAAATGGTCATATTTTATTCATACGGTTTTTTTGGTCGAATTACACTTATCCAATAGAATTAGGACATGTGTTAGGGTAATAATAATATCTTTTTTACCCTTAATTACCCTATTTACTTTTAACCATGGTAAAAAAAGTAAAAAGTTGCTATTCACCAAAAATTCTTTTCATCTCATTGAACAAAATTTTAGTCCTTGATATTAACTGTGTCTCTCATATTTTCGAAATTCCACTCACAGAAGTGGTAAAATTATGTTTTATGAAAAAATTCAGTTTTTTTAACTACCACTTAGTGGTTTCACTATTTATCAAAAAATGAAAGTTTCCAGAAAAATACCAAAAATTAGGACTAAGATATATTTGATATTAGGAATTCAGAAATGATGTCTATTTTATCAAATTCAAAACATATCAGTTACATTAACTAATTTAAAAATTAATTCCCGTCGTCAAAACAAATAGCGTGTTTTTAAAAGATAATAACTATCAAAAGATTGACACTTGTTTATGTCTGGTTTAAATGTGAAATTACATCCAATGAACAACATTGTATTAAATTGAAAAAGATTATTATAAATATACTTTAAAACCTCTCAAATTAATAATTTATCACTATTAATTATTTCGATTAAAAAAGTTGTTTTTAATTAAAATTTAGTAATTTTCACTATTCATTAGAATATGAAAGTTATCCGAAAAGTACCAAAATTTCACCCTAAGCTAATTTTGATATTCCGAATCCAAAAATGAAGTCCATTTTGAAAAATAAAATTTAAAAAATTTCAAAAAGTGGTTATTACTATTCATAACGGCTAGTTTTAATAATATTTTAATATCATATCGTTGTTTAGTGAAACTTGGTATTACGTACTACACATGCTATCGTGGAAGGTCGTGATTCCATGTAATGCAAGGCAATTCAAGGATGCGTGTTGTGCAATCTCCTTTTGATGTAGTGTAAAACACAATACATTAATGAAATTAAGAATATTTTTCATAAAATCTCGGGGTGTTACAAAGATTACTATTCAATTTTATACCACATAGTCCTTCTAGTGAAAAAAGGGAGGTGTGCCCTTTTCTAAAGGAAGGATATGCTCCTATCCAAATATTTATCTATAATCTTCCAACTATTAAACACTCTTATAAGGCATTAATTTGTAATTATAGAATCATGCCACCGTGATAGCCTATATTTGAACACTAGAATAGAGTGATGACCATGCACCAGAGGTGGGGGGCCTAGGATGTTAGTGATGCATCATGAAGTGCCACCTATGGAAACACATTTTATTAATGATATGGTAACTTATTCTCTCTTTCAAGAGGTTTTTCATTGTCTAATGTTGTCTATAAAAGGATTTTCTCAACCTGAAAAAACTATGGAAGGTTTTTCATGGGAGTTTCTGTAGCTAAAACCTTCCACCATTTAGTTAACAGTGGACCTCGGTCTTAGGGTCATGGATGGGGGAAATTCATTCTGTCTATGAGAATCTGCAGTTGTCTATAGAGGAGAGGATCCATCTCTCTACTTATATACAATGTGGTCCTTCCAAGAAATGGTACCTTTTCATTACTCTGGTATATCGATATTGAGGAATTGTTTTGATGAACATCAATATTGTTTTACATTAATACTTATTACCACATACATTGAGAGATGATCGAGATAGAAAATTAATGAACCTACAGTAAGGAGCCATGTATTTTATGGATTATTCTACCTATTTCACTACTCTAAAGAAATTATCCCAAATCATAGGTCAATATCATATAATTGACTACTATTTATGAAGTAGTCAACCAATCCCTCATTATAATGTATCATTTGAGGGAATTCGATGGTGGGAAACTGGGCAGTTCAACACCCAAACCAGTTAGTGGTTATTCTAGAAGGTGAAAAAAATATTTTTTAGGTTTCTCGAGGGGGAAGTAGCAGTCATACATATCTTACAAATATCTTTTTTATGTCACCATTGTAGGAAACTAGTTCACATGAAACCTCAATATATATGAGATCCAGTGGAATCTAGATATTGTGGAGGTATGGGGAATATGTAGTGTTTCTATAGGACATTTCAATCATTTCCTAGTGAGAGGGCATCTGCACCTACCCCATGTTATAGAGTGGGTCTAGTAGTATCTCACCAAGAAGAAAGCTGGAATACCATTGTTTTCTCATAATGAGGATGTGGTCAGGGCATGTGTAATCAGACATAGGAATCACAGTAATAGAAGAGAGATCCTACTTAGGGTAATAAGATTGGGACTCAGGGATATAATATAAGCCAATTATATGTATTGCAGCCTTCCCTATAGGATCAATTGGTCATACCTTATACTTTTTGATGTATTATTCTATTTGAATGAATATTTATATCTTCTTTATTTGAAATAGACTCATGACACTTTTTTATATCCGATGAAATCCTAGAGGGTTTCGTCCATGAAATAGAATATTATTGTTGTTTCATGTCACTATATACCCCTTTGGAATGTGATTAGACATTTTTCATTGATGAAAGGATTTTCCCCCTTGAGATTGGATGATATAATTCCATTTGGAATCCTTTCATCCTTAACATAATAGAGATTTATGTAACAATCCAGATAGACTGGTTATTTACCTATTAATCCCATATTGATTGTTATCATTGAATGTCAGTTCTTATATCACATGGTAGAAAAATACATATCCTTAAGGGAGTAGGGGATGTACATGAATCTCGAGTAGAAGCTGAGCAAAATAGAATAAGAAGTGTTACAGATAACATTTCTAATTTTTTCTTAGATGATCCAGGGTTGTAGTATTTTGTTTTCCCTCTTGGGGTGGACTGTTTCATGGATTTCTTCCCTACTAACTTTTATGGTCTACCACCATTAAGAATGGTAGAATTCACTATTGAGGTAGTTATATGGGAAACATCAGTGTTCAATCCTATATGTAGGATATTACTTATCAATTTTATGGAGCTCAATAAAGAGTTGAAAGACCTGGAGGGCATTGTAACACCCCAAGATTCTACGGTACGTTTCTATTTGAAATAATGTGATAGTGTGTGTTGTATGCAACATCGTGTTCTAACACACCACAACCAATCAAACTAGCTGTTATGAATAGTAATACCTACTTTTTGAAATTTTATAAATTATCTCTCAAAATGGACTTCATTTTTGGATTCGGAGTATCGAATTTATCCTAAGATGAAATTTTGATACTTTTCAGATAACTTTAGTATTTTGATGAATTGTGAAAATTACTAAATATTAATTAAAAACAACTTTTTTAATCAAAATAATTAATAGTGATAAATTATGAATTTGATTGTTTTTAAAGTATATTTAGAATATATTATTACCATTTAATACAATTTTTGTCATTGGACATAATTTCACAATTAAACCGAACATAAACAAGTATCAATCTTTTGATAGTTATTATATCTTAAAAGCACGCTTTTTGTTTTGATAACAGGAATTAATTTTAAATTAATTTCTGCCACTTCTGTGTTTTGAATTTGGAAAAATGGATTCCATATTTTGAATCAGGATGTTCAAATTTTTTAAATAGGTAACTTTTATTTTTATACATTTTGAATAATTACTTCGGTAAATATTTTATTGACCATGGTTAAAGGGTAAATCCGTTAAATAAGGGTTAAAAAATTATATTATAATAATAAAAAATTACCCTAAAACGTGTCCTAACCTTATTTTTTGATACATGTCCGACCATGAGAATCTTTGGGTAGATTTTGGAACCCCATGGTGCCACTTGTAAGTGATAGGGACACTTTATTTTAATTAAGTAAAAATAAATACAAAAATGACACAAGCATATATCTTTTAGAAAAACAATTGTTACATAGGTTTATATATGTTGTATTTTAGACTATAAATATTCATTAGAAAGATAAAAGGATTTAATAAATAATGTTATTTTATTCATAATTTTTAGACATTAAATAATGTAATTCATATATGACATAATGGTGATGCAGTAATTACCATAATAGTGAAAAATTAAACTAATTGTTAATATAAATACAAAAATAAATATAATTTCAGACTATTTATGAATTAAAATAATTTTCTAGGTTAATATGAAATGTTAGGAATGATTTAATTAACTTTTTTCGAAGTAATAATTCTGTTATAAGTTTCACAAAAATCAATTATTGAATACTGTCAAAATTGACATAACAGAGTTTTTAAAAAACATATTATATTATTAATTGATATTAAATTCCTAAAAATCTAAGTTTCGGCCAAGAGACTTATATCGTGATAGTTGTGTCATTAATGGACCACTTGGGGGTCTCTTGGATGTATATAGTAATTTTATTAACCATATAATATAAAAATACAAAGAGACATTGTAAAAGTGAAACTAATTAACTAAGAGTTAAAACTTAAAGATAAGGTTAGTATAATGACCCAAACCTAGCTAAATTATATTTTTTGAGTGGTTTTCGACCTATACCCACCTTAAAATTTAAATAATCCACTTTGGAGCCATTATAAACCTAAAATTAATTTATTATAAAATAATATTTTCAAACTTTTCCAAAGGTGCCCCTCACCCCTCTTATAAAAGGGCACTCCCCCTTCTCATTAACTCACACCATGAAAGCCTTCTGGTTCGGCCCAAATCTGCCCAAATACTCTCTCAACTTCCCTAAATTCATACTATAGGCCTTCCTTTAGTCAGAAAGCCAGCTGAAGGTTCCCTTTTGATCAAATCAAAAGGAAGAACCCGAAGAAGAGATAATGATTTCACCACCCTTTTTCAAGTTCATTTCTTCTTCCACTTCTTCTTTCTTTGTTATTACCATTCTAAAATAATAACTCCAATATATTATATATACTGTGATGTTATTATAAATATGGTACAATCATATTTAGTATTCTATCCATCCTTTTAATAACATGTCACCATACATGCGTACGTACGGCTTACCGTCTCCACGTCGTGGTGTAAATGTTATTCAATAAATTATTAATTGGATGGGTATAATAATGATTTATAATTCATGTAAATAATAAATTTACCATGATAATAATTCTGTATATATGATATACCATCCAATTATATATTATTTTAAATATCAAAATAATGATATTGTCGCTCGTGCGTACGTACGGACTACCGTCTCAACGAACGCGATGAGATTCATTAACCATCGTTTCCATTCAAGTATAATTCTCATTTGATGATTAATAATAGAATCTAAGGACTTGATATCATTCTGGATATGATTAAGATACAACCTATCCATGACAAACATGACTTACATAACAAAACATATAAAAGAAAACGAGTAAGTTAACACCCGAAACAACGATAATACTAAGATATTATTAACAAATCAATGTTAAAAGATCATATATGATATCATATTAATGTATATGATTCTTGTATAATTTAATAACAATTATTTCACCATTATACAGGAGGTTAACCTACCCCCATCCAAGGAAAAGTACAAGGTAAGGGTTATTTCACAATCTCTTCATTATCCGAGGTTGTTTATGCGTAATAATCTACTGGGATCTCTTTATCATCCACATCCATGATTCTTAAAAATGTATTTCAAAACGTTTTTACTATTTTAAAGGAATATGGGTTAATGTCATTTATACACTTGTTTGACTTTTTATAAGAGTTTTATAAATTAATCTTTCCATAGTTTTCCAAACAAGGTGATTTTTAACCTTTTCGATAGAATTAAGGTAAGAATGTTTTTTTAACTTATACGGTGGGTACGACTATTTTCCGCCGTTATAAAATTGTTGAAGCTTCCCTTACAAGCTTATAAGAATATTTTCAAATAAAATGTTTCATTTTATAAATATATTACTCATAAATGATTTCAAAATAGAAAGAGATATTTCTCTGAAAAGAGTTTTGATTTCATTTATGTCAACATCCTTTGATGGATTTTACGCTTATTTGAAGTTGATTTATTATGATACAAAACTTCTATATTGTATTGAAGGTTTTGTGATATGTTTTACGTGGATGTGTTATTTTTATACCATTCATTGTGTATGGATGAAGTATTTACATTTCATATGCTAGTTTTAATACGAATGTTTATGTTATGTTTAAACCTTTTCATATGGGAATCCATTGGACTTAATATGTGACGGGTGGAGCCCGTTATAGCTCCTCGATGCATCGGTAGGTCTCATGAGACAAAATAGTGTCTTGGAAAAAGGCCTTGGAAAAATCCTATTTGTAGTCTTCGCACGAGGCCTTGGCTATGTGGTTATGATAGTCCGGCATTATGCATTCCATCATTATGAAAGTGGTTATTGATATTGAATGCAACTATTCTATTAGTAGAATATCAATGTGAATAAGTAAATGGCAATATTTCATTTTATTTTTGCCATACTATGTTGATGTTCAAGTTTAAAAGGATTTTTTTTAGTTATACATTGCCTTAAATGTTTATTCTTATTTATGAAAGTTTCGGCTCTATTGTTATCCATACTGGGCATTTGAGCTCACCCCTTTTCAATGTTTTATTTTTCCCAGGATGAGAAGAAGTAAATTATGAATGACCTGTAGAGATATTATGAGGGGATAATAGTGTGGTCTATGGAGGCAATATGTTGTTGTAGTAGTTTTTCACTTTATGATGTAATGTAATACATTATGAATATATCTAGTGTTTCCAAGGCTACTAAACCAATCGGTCTTTCGAGATTTGATCTTTCTTGTGGTCATGCCAATGTTATGTAATAATGCACCGAATCTTGGTAACTGGGGTTGGGGCGTTACAGTTGGTATTAGAGGAAGTTTAGTACAAACCTTGGAAGCTAAATTTAGATAAACTCTGATTGGATCACGTAGACCAAAGATGAACTTTGAGGGTTAGTATAGAATAACTTCCTAGAATTTTGGTATTGTAGAGATTTTGTGAGTTTTCCGAGCAATACATCCCTATCTGGATACGAGTAGGTAGAGGCGGCTCTGGCAAAGATGTATCTAGGGGTAAAACCTGAAAACAACGCTTTGAGCTAGACTCGAACGGGAACTGGTGCATGACAACGGGCCTTGCTGCACTCTTGGTTACGACACTCCCAGGGGATATGGTTAGGATAACTCTCATTTTCTTTATAAATCATTATGAAGGGTTTATGAGTATATACTTCTTCAAAGAAAACATTTTCTACGAATATGGATTATATCCATAAATAGTTCAATTTATGTTAAGTGTTTTAGAAGTTTGGGATTATGTATTTTGATTCATAAACTGATCTAGTTTATGCCATTGTTTAGAAATAGAGCCTAGTGGAAGAAATGGAAACCATATCAATGCACGCACTCCATGTAGGGATTGCCCTCCTGCTCAAGATAATTATAGTGGAGCCAGTGATGCAACTGGTGCTGATCAACTAATCACCATACTGGGACAACTCACTCAGGTTATCAATAATAACCTTACCCATATGGAGCACCCTGATCCGAAGCGTGGAGGATCAATGTTAGATCGATTCATGAGGAAACAACCACCAACATTCAATGGGAGTACAAATCACTTAGTAGATGAGTAGTGGATAAATTCCCTAGAGAAAATATTTCAGGCTTTGGGGAGTAGTGAAAGGGAAAATGTTATCATGGTAGTTTACCAACTCACTGGAGATGCTGATCAATGGTGGCCATTGATTCAAAACACGAACAAAGATTATGAAGTATAAAATATGGAATGGAGGGAGTTCAAAGATCTGTTTTTATAAAAATACATTCCTCATGACCATCGAGCAGATATGGAAAGGAAATTTCTGAGTCTGAGACAAAAGGAGGATGAGAATGTCGCAAAGTATGAGGCTAACATTACAAGGTTAGGAAGGCATGCTGGGGATTATATGCATAACCCACGAAGTAAGCTTGATTTTTTCTTTGATGGATTAAAACCATTTCTCTGTCGAGCATTACTCTCACAATCCTTCTCATCATACGAAGGCATTGTCTCATGTGCTATCAAGACAGAAAATGAATTCTCTATGTCTTATGACTTTAAAGAAAATCAAGAGAAGAAGAGATCTGTTGATCAATCTAGGAATGGAAATAAGGGGAAGAAGGGAAAGGTTGAATATCCATCCTGTGGTAAATGTGGGAAGAAACACCCTGGTACTTTCTTGAAGGGAATGGGAGTCTGCTACAAATGCGGTGAAAAAGGCCACCAAGATCGTGATTGCAAAGGAAAGAAGGAAGCTACCAATGTTCAGTGCTACAATTGCGGGGAGATGGGACATTATAGAAATGAATTTCCTAATCGTCAGGGGAACAAACCTCAGAAAAGGCCAAGGGATCAATGCCAAGCTTTTGTTATCAATACTGCTGAGTTAGAAGCTCCAAAAGATGTGGTGGCAGGTAATTTTATGGTTTCCACAAGTTTAGCAAATGCATTATTTGATTCTAGATCATCGTATTGTTTCATATTTTCCCAGTTTTCCAAGAAAATTAGATATTTCCAATTTTATTTAACAAGGGAGTTGTCAGTTAAAACTCCTAAGGGAAGTATCATTGCAACAATGTTTTGTGAATTAGTCCCCATAAGAGAACATAAATGTTCTTTATATGCTGATCTCATCGTCATACCTATGATTGAGTTTGATAAAATCCTCAGTATGGATTGGATTTCAGACTATGATTCGAATATTTATTATAAGAAGAAGGAGGTTATGATTTTTGATGATGATGATAAGGAACACCTTATCTTTAGAGCAGAATCGTCACCACCCAATTCTTATCTAGATCTACCCCCAATAGCTCAACTAAATTCAATTATTGGGGTGGAAGAGAAAGAAATGACTGTGGGTGAGGAAATTAATGTTCAAATAGAGGATGTACCTGTTTTGAAAAAATATGTAGATGTATTTCCGGAAGATTTACTTGGACATCCTCCAGAATGAGAAGTTGAGTTTTCCATTGATTTAATTCCTAGATCAAGGCCTATATCGAAGACCCCTTATAGAATGGCCACTGTGGAATTAGTCGAACTAAAGAAACAACTAGAGGAATTGAGTAATAAGGGATTTATTCTCCCTAGTGTTTCTCCATGGGGATCCCCTGTTCTTTTTGTTAAAAAGAAAGATGGATCTATGAGGTTATGTATCGACTACAGTGATATCAATTCTATAACGATAAAGAACATGTATCCCCTACCTCTCATTGATGATTTATTTGACCAACTACATGGAGCTCAATAATTTTCAAAGATTGACCTTCGATCAGGATACCATCAGTTGTGTGTGAAGAAGGAAGACATTCCGGAGACAACATTTTGAACCAGGTACGGGCATTACAAGTTTACTATAATGCCTTTTGGATTGACTAATGCACCCTCTGTATTCGTGGATCTGATTAATAGAGTTTTCAAGGAATATCTCGATGAATTTGTGGTGGTATTTATTGATGATATCTTAGTATACTCAAAAAGCTACAAAGATCATGAGAATCACTTGCGCTTTATCCTGATGACTCTGAGAAGACATGAATTATATGGAAAGTTTAGCAAGTGTGAATTCTGTCTTCATGAGATTTCTTTTCTTGGCCATATTGTCTCTAAATATGGAATCTCTATTGATCCTTCTATGACCAAGGAAATCCAAGAATGGCCAGCACCTATGAGTATAACTGAGGTACATATTTTTATTGGTTTAGCATGTTATTATCGACGTTTCGTCGAGAATTTTTCCTGATTGGCTAACCCATTAATGAAGCTCACACGTAAAGGGTTTAAATTTGTTTGGACAAAGGAGTGTGAAGAATGTTCCAAGAACTGAAGAGAAGATTAGTCAATGCTCCTATATTGACTCTACCATCGGGGAATGATGGGTTCGTTTTTTATAGTGATGGATCGAATAAAGGACTTGGTTGTGTCCTTATACAGAATGATAGGGTTATTGCCTATTCATCACGACAATTGAAAATTCATGAGCAAAACTATCCTACACAAGATCTCGAGTTAACAGCTGTGATATTTGCTTTGAAGATATGGAGGCACTACCTCTATGGTGAAAATGTGAGATTTATATTGATCACAAGAGTTTGAAGTATATTTTATCATAAAAAGAACTCAACATGAGGCAAAGGAGATGGCTTGAATTACTCAAGTATTATGATTGTACGATACACTACCACCCGGGGAAAGAAAACAAGGTGGCAGATGCATTGAGTAGAAAAGATCATGGAGTTTTTAACAATATGAGAATTGAAATGGATCCAATTTTCATGGATCTAGTGAATATGGACATGGGATTAACCAGGGAAGGTGAAAAATCAATGCTTTTTGTAATGGTTTCCAAACCACCTTTACTAGAAAGGATTAAGAGTTCTCAGACCGATGATGAAGAATTTCAAAAGAATATTAAAGCTATGAATGATGGGAGATTTAGAGACTTTGTGTATGAAGATGGAATTTTAAAATTTGGGAAGAGACTTTGTGTTCCCAATATACCTGAACTAAAAAGTGAATTGCTAGATGATGCTCATAGTTCTAATTTCTCTATACACCCTGGGAGCACCAAAATGTATAGAGATTTGAAGGAACATTTCTGGTGGGACAACATGAAGAGGGAGATTGCTGATTTTTTGTCAATATGAATGGTTTGTCAACAAGTGAAAGCTGGAAGGCAACAGCCAGGAGGAGTCATGCAACCTCTTCCCATATCGGAGTAGAAATGGGACAATATTACGATGGACTTTGTCATGGGGCTACCAAAGACTCCTAGAAGGAAAGATGCAATATGGGTCATTGTCGATCATCTTACCAAGCCAGAATATTTTCTTGCTATAAGAAAAGATATACCACTAGAACGTCTAGAAAAACTATATATTAATGTAGTTGTGAGACATCATGGAGAACCCCTATCGATTGTTTCATATTGTGATCCCCGTTTTACTTCACGATTCTGGAAGAGTCTTCAGAAATCCCTGGATACTGAACTTCATTTGAGCACTTCCTACCACCCTCAGATAGACGGACAATCAGAATGGACTATTCAAACCTTAGAAGTCATGTTGAGATCTTTCTCACTTGACATTTAGGGTATGTGGGATCAATATTTACCTTTGGTAGAATTTTCCTATAACAATAGATTCCATTCGAGTATTCAGATGGCACCATATGACGTGTTATAGAGAAAGTGATTTCGTACACCAACCTGTTGGGATGAAGTTGGTGAAAGGAAACTTTTAGGCCCAGAACTGGTGGAGGAAATGATGGAAAAGGTGAAGGTAATCCAAAATCCCATCAAAGTAGCTCAAAGTAGGCAGAAGATCTATGATGATAATCAAAGGAAAGATTTAGAATTTCAAGTCGGTGATCATGTTTTCCTGAAGGTATCTCCATGAAAGGGAGTCATAATTTTTGGTAAGAAAGGTAAACTGAGTCTCATGTACATCGGACCTTTCGAAATTCTAGAACGAATTGGGGCTGTAGCTTACCGATTGATAATGCCGCCAAATCTCTCCAAAGTTCACGATGTGTTCCACGTAACTCTATTGAGGAAATACATGCCTGACCCAATGCATGTACTCACCTATGAAGAAATTAGAACTGGAACCTGATCTATCTTATTGCAAAGTGCCTGTCAGGATTCTTGATACGAGAGAACAAGTACTGAGAAACCGGACGACGCGTCTGGTAAATGTTTTGTGGAGAAACCATAAGATGGAAGAGGCAACGTGGGAACCCGAGGAACTTATGATAAAGAACCACCCGAGTCTTTTCATGCAGTAGTATTCAAGAAATTTTGAGGATTAAATTATTTTAAGGAGGGGATAATGTTACACCCCAAGCTTCTATGGTACTTTTCTCTTTGAAATAATTCGATAGCGTGTGTTCTACACAACATCGAGTTCTAACACACTAGAACCAATCAAACTAGCCGTTATGAATAGTAATACCTACTTTTTAAAATTTTATAAATTTTATCTCTCAAGATGGAATTCATTTTTGGATTCGTAGTATCGAATTTAGCCTACTGTGAAATTTTGGTACATTTCGGATAACTTTAATATTTTGATGAATAGTGAAAATTACTAAATTTTAATTAAAAACAACTTTTTTGTTCAAAATAATTAATAGTGATAAATTATGAATTTGATTGGTTTTAAATTATATTTAGAAAATAGTTTTACCATTTAATACAATGTTGGTCATTGGACATAATTCCACAATTAAACCGAACATAAACAAGTATAAATCTTTTGATAGTTATTACATATTCAAAACATGCTATTTGTTTTGACAGCGGGAATTAATTTTAAATTAATTTCTTCCACTTCTGTGTTTTGAATTTGGAAAAATGGATTCCATATTTGGAATCAGGATGTTCAAATTGTGTAAATAGATAACTTTTATTTTTAGACATTTTGAATAATTACTTCGGTAAGTATTTTATTTACCATTGTTAAAGGGTAAATCCGGTAAATATGGGTTACAAAATAATATTATAATAATAAAAAATTACCCTAAAACGTGTCCTAACCTTATTGGTTGATACATGTCCAACCATGGTCATCTTTGGGTTAATTTTGGGACCCCATGGTGCCACTTGTAAGTGATAGGGACACTTTATTTTAATTAAGTTAAAATGAATACAAAAATGACACAAGCATATATCTTTTAGAAAAACAATTTTTACATAGGGTTATATATGTTGTATTTTCGACTATAAATATTCATTATAACTCTAATACGATTTCCTACATAATGGTATTTTATTTATAATTTTTAGACATTAAATAATATAATTTATATTTGACACAATGGTGATGCAGTAATTACCATAATAGTGAAAAATTAAACTAATTGATATTATAAAAACACAAATAAATATAATTTGAGACTTTTTATGAATTAAAATAATTTTCTAAGTTAATATGACATGTTAGTAATGATTTAATTAACTTTTTGAGAATTAATCATTCTGTTATGAGTTTCACAAAAATCAATTATTGAATAGTGTCAAAATTGAAAAAAAAGAGTTTTTAAAAGAAATATTATATTATTAATTGATATTAAATTCCTAAAAAATCTATGGTTCGGCCAAGAGACTTATATCATGATAGATGTATCATTAATGGACCACTTGGGGGTCGCTTAGATTTATATAGTATGTTTATTAACCATATAATATAAAAATACAAAGAGACATTGTAAAAGTTAAACTAATTAACTAAGAGTTAATACTTAAAGATAAGGTTAGTATAATGACCCAACCCTGTCTAAATTATATTGGTTGAGTGGTTTTCAACCTATCCCCACTTTAACATTTAAATAATAGACTTTTGATTCATTATAAACCGAATATTAATTTATTATAAAATAATATTTCTAGATTTTCCAAAGGTGCCCCTCACCCCTCTTATAAAAGGGAACTCCCCTTCTCATTAAATCACACCTTAAAAGCCTTCTGGTTCGGCCATCCTCTACCCAAATACTCTCTCAACTTCCCTCTCTTCATCCTAGAGGCCTTACTTTAGTCAGAAAGCTAACTTAAGGTTCCCTTTTGATCAAATCAAAAGAAAGAACCCGAGGAAGAGGTAATGATTTCACCACCCTTTTTCAGGTTCCTTTCTTCTTCCACTTATTATTTCTTTGTTCTTACCATTATAAAATAATAAATCCAGTATCTTATATATTCTGTGATGTTATTATAAATATGGTACAATCAAATTCAGTATTCTATCCATCCTTTTAATAACATGTCACCATACATGCGTACGTACGGCTTACCCTCTCCACGTCGTGGTGTAATTGTTATTCAATAAATAATTATTTGGATGGGTATAATAATGATTTCTAATTAATGTAAATAATAAATGTAACATGATAATAATTCTGTATATATGATATACCATCAAATTATATATTATTTTAAATATCAAAATAATGATATTGTCGCTCGTGCGTACGTACGGACTACCGTCTCAACGAACGCGATGAGATTCATTAACCATCGTTTCCATTCAAGTATAATTCTCATTTGATGATTAATAATAGAATCTAAGGACTTGATATCATTCTGGATATGATTAAGATACAACCTATCCATGACAAACATGACTTACATAACAAAACATATAAAAGAAAACGAGTAAGTTAACACCCGAAACAACGATAATACTAAGATATTATTAAAAAATCAACATTAAAAGATTATATATGATATCATATTAATGTATATGATTCTTGTATAATTTAATGACAATTATTTCTCCATTATACAGAAGTTTAACCTACCCCCAACCAAGGAAAAGTACAAGGTAAGGGTTATTTCACAATCTCTTCATTATCCAAGGTTGTTTATACGTAATAATATACTGGGATCTCTTTATCATCCACTTCCATGTTTCTTAAAAATGTATTTCAAAATGTTTTTACTATTTTAAAGGAATATGGGTTAAAGTCATTTATACCCTTGTTTTACTTTTTATATGAGTTTTATGAAGGAATCTTTCCGTCGTTTTCCAAACAAGGTGATTTTTACCCTTTTCGATAGAATTAAGGTAAGAATGTTTTTTAACTTATACGGCGGGTACGGATATTTTACACCGTTATAAAATCATCAAAACTTCCCTTACAAGCTTATAAGAATATTTTCAAAGAAAATGTTTTATTTTATAAATATATGACTCTTAAATTATTTCAAAATAGAAAGAGATATTTCTTTAAAAAGAGTTTTGATTTCATCTATATCAACATCCTTTGATGGATTTTATGCTTATTTGAAGTTGATTTATTATGATACAAAACTTCTATATTGTATTGAAGGTTTTATGATATGTTTGATAGTGGATGTGTTATTTTTATACCATTCATAGTTTATGGATGAAGTATTTACATTTTGTATGCTATTTTTAATATGAATGTTTATGTTATGTTTAAACCTTTTCATATGGGAATGCATTGGACTTAATATGTGACGAGTGGAGCCTGCTATATCTCCTCGATGCATAGGTATGTATGATGAGACAAACTAGTGTCTTGGCACAAGGCCTTGGAAAAATCCTATTTGTAGTCTTGGCACGAGGCCTTGGCTATGTGGTTATGATAGTCTGGCATTATGCATTCCATCATTATGAAAGTGGTTATTGATATTGCAAGTGATTATTCGATTAATAGAATATCCATGTGAATAAGTAAATGTCATTATTTCATTTTATTTTTTCCATATTATGGTGAAGTTCAAGTTTAAAAGGCTTTTGTTTTAGTTATACATTTCCTTAAATGTATATTCTTATTTATGAAAGTTTCCGCTATATTGTTATCCTTACTGGACATTTGAGCTCACCCCTTTTCTATGTTTTATTTTTCCCAGGATGTGAAGAAGTAAATTATGAATGATCTATAGGGATATTATAAGGGGATAATAGTGTGGTCTATGGAGACAATATGTTGTTGTAGTATTTTTTCACTTTATGATGTAATGTAAAACTTTATGAATATATCTAGTGTTTCCAAGGCTACTAAACCAATCGGTCTTTCGATATTTGATCTTTCTTATGATCATGCCAATGTTTTGCAATAATGCACCGAATCTAGGTAACTGGGGTCGGGGCATTACAATTGGCATCAGAGAAAGTTTAGTACAAACCTTGGAAGCAAGATTTAGATAAACTCTGATTAGAGCATGTAGACCAAAGATGAACTTTGAGGATTAGTATAGAAGAACTTCCTAGAATTTTCATATTGTAGAGATTTTGTGAGTTTTCCGAGAAATACATCCCTGTCTGGATACGAGCAGGTAGAGGCGACTCTGGCATAGATGTACCTAGGGGTAAAACCTGAAAACACCGCTTTGAGCTAGACTCGAACAAGAACTGGTGCACGACAACGGGCCTTGCTGCACTCTTGGTTACGACACTCCCAGGGGATATGATTAGGATAACTCTCATTTTATTTATAAATAATTATGAAGGGTTTATGAGTATATACTTCCTCAAAGAAAAAATTTTCTATGAATATGGATTATATCCATAAATAGTTCAATTTATGTTAAGTGTTTTATAAGTTTGGGATTATGTATTTCGATTCATAATCTGATCTAGTTTATGCCATTGTTTAGAAATGGCGCCTAGTGGAAGAAATGGAAACTGTATCAATGCATGCAATCCATGTAGGGATTGCCCTCCTGCTCAAGATAATTATAGTGGATCCAGTTATGCAACTGGTGCCGATCAGCTAATCACCATACTAGGACAACTCACTCAGGTTATGAATAAAAACCATACCCGTATGGAGCACCCTGATCTGCAGCGTGGAGGATCAATGTTAGATCGATTCATGAGGCAACAACCACCAACATTCAATGTGAGTAAAAATCCCTTAGTAGCTGAACAGTGGATAGATTCCCTAGAGAAAATATTTCAGGCTTTGGGGAGTAGTGAAAGGGAAAAAGTTATCATGGCAGTTTACCACCTCACTGGAGATCCTGATCAATGGTGGTCATTGATTCAAAACACGAAGGAAGATGATGAATTATCAAATATGGAATGGATGGAGTTCATATATCTGTTTTTAGAAAAATACTTTCCTCGTGACCATCGAGCAGATATGGAAAGGAAATTTCTGAATCTAAGACTAAAGGGGGATGAGAATGTCGCAAAGTATGAGGCTAACTTTACAAGGTTAGCAAGGTATACTAGATATTATATGCGTAACCCAAGTAGTAAGATTGATTGTTTCTTTGATGGGTTAAAACCATTTCTCCGTCAATAATTAGTCTCACAATCCTTCTCTTCGTACGAAGATATTGTCTCATGTGCTATCAAGACAGAAAAGGAATTCTCTAAGTCTTATGAATTTAAAGCAAAGAAAGAGAAGAAGAGATCTGCTGATCAATCTGGGAATGGAAATAAGGGGAAGAAGGGAAAGGTTGAATATCCATCCTTTGGTAAATGTGGGAATAAACACACCGATACTTGCTTAAAGGGAATGGGGGTCTGTTACAAATGTGGTGAAAAGGCCACCAAGCTCGTGATTGCAAAGGGAAGAAGGAAGCTACCAATGTTCAGTGCTACAATTTCAGGGAGATGGGACATTATGCAAATGAATGTACTAATCGTCAGGGGAACTTAAATTAGAAAATTCCAAGGGATCAAGGCCAAGATTTTGCTATCACTAATGTTGAGGTAGAAGCTCCAAAAGACGTGGTTGCAGGTAATTTAATGGTTTCCTCAAGTTTAGAAAATGCATTATTTGATTCTGGATCATCTCATTGTTTCATATCATCCTAGTTTTCTAAGAAAATTAGATATTTACAATTTTATTTAACAAGGGAGTTGTCCGTTAAAACTCCTAAGGGAAGTATCATTGCAACAACGTTTTGTGAATCAGCCCCCATTAGATAACATAAATGTTCTTTATATGCTGATCTCATCGTCATACCTATGATTGAGTTTGATATAATCCTCGGTATGGATTTCCTTTCGGACTATGATGCGAAGATTTATTATAAGAAGAAGGAGGTTATGATTTTTGATGATGACGATAAGGAACACCTTATCTTTAGAGCAGAATCGTCACCACCTAATTATTATCTAGATCCACCCCCAGTAGCTCAACTAAATTCAATTATTGGAGAGGAAGAGAAAGAAATGACTGTGGGTGAGGAAAGGAATGTTCAAATAGAGGATGTACCTGTTGTGAAAGAATATGTAGATGTATTTCCGGAAGATTTACCTGGACATCCTCCAGAATGAGAATTTGAGTTTTCCACTGATTTAATTCCTGGATCAAGGCCTATATCAAAGACCCCTTATATAATGGCCACTGTGGAATTAGTTGAACTAAAGAAACAACTAGAGGAATTGTGTAATGAGGTAATTATTCTCCCTAGTGTTTCTCCATGGGGAGCCCATGTTCTTTTTGTTAAAAAGAAAGATGGATCTATGAGGTTATGTATCAACTACAGTGAGATCAATGCTATAACGTTAAAGAAAAATTATCCCCTACCTCGCATTGATGATTTATTTGACCAACTGCATGGAGCACAATACGTTTCAAAGATTGAACTTCGATCAGGATACCATCAGTTATGTGTGAAGAAGGAAGACATTCCGGAGACACCATTTCGAACCAGGTACGGGCATTACAAGTTTACTGTAATGCCTTTTGGATTGACTAATGCACCCTCTGTATTCATGGATCTGATGAAGAGAGTTTTCAAGGAATATCTCGATGAATTTTTGGTGGTATTTATTGATGATATCTTAGTATACTCCAAAAGCTATGAAGATCATGAAAATCACTTGCGCTTTATCCTGAAGACTCTGAGAAGACATGAATGATATGGAAAGTTTAGCAAGTGTGAATTATGGCTTCATGATATTTCCTTTTTGGCCATATTGTCTCTAAATATGGAATCTCTGTTGATTCTTATAAGACCAAGGCAATCCAAGAATGGCCAGCATCTATAACTATAACGGAGGTACGTATTTTTATTTGTTTAGCAGGTTATTATCGACGTTTCATCCAGAATTTTTCTCGATTGGATAACCCATTAACGAAGCTCACACGTAAATGGGTTAAATTTGTTTGGAAAAAAGAGTGTGAATAATGTTTCAAAGATCTGAAGATAATATTAGTCAATGCTTCTATATTGACTCTACCATCGGGGAATGATGGGTTCGTTATTTATAGTGATGCATCGAAGAAAGGACTTGGTTTTGTCCTTATGCAGAATGATAGGGTTATTGCCTATGCATCACGACAGTTGAAAATTCAAGAGAAAAACTATCCTACACATGATCTCGAGTTAGCAACTGTGATCTTTTCTTTGAAGATATGGAGTCACTACCTCTATGGTGAAAAATGTGAGATTTATACTGATCACAAGAGTTTGAAGTATATTTTCTCACAAAAATAACTCAACATGAGGCAAAGGAGATGGCTTGAATTACTCAAGTAATATGATTGTACGATACACTACCACCCGGGGAAAGCAAACAAGGTGGCAGATGATTTGAGCAGAAAAGATCATGGAGTTTTGAACAATATGAGAATTGAAAGGGATCCAATTTTCATGGATATAGTGAAGATGGACATGGTAAGTACTAGAGAAGGTGAAACTTCAATGCTTTTTCAAATGGCTGCCAAACCATCTTTACTAGAAAGGATTAAGAGTTCTCAGACCGATGATGAAGAATTTCAAAATAAGATTAAAGCTGTGAATGATGGGAGATTGAGATACTTTTTGTATGAAGATGGAATTTTGAAATTCGGGAAGAGACTTTGTGTTCCCAATATACCTGAACTAAAAATGGAATTGCGGGATGATGCTCATAGTTCCAATTTCTCTATACACCCTAGGAGCACCAAAATGTATAGAGATTTGAAGGAACATTTTTGGTGGGACAACAGGAAGAGGGAGATTGCTTATTTTGTGTCCAGATGTATGGTTTGTCAACAAGTGAAAGCTGGAAGGCAACATCCTCGAGGAATCATGCAACCTCTTCCCATACCGGAGTGGAAATGGGACAATATTACTATGGACTTTGTCATGGGGCTACCAAAGACTCCTAGAAATAACGATGCAATATGGGTCATTGTTGATCGTCTTACCAAGTCATCACATTTTCTTGCTATAATAGAATATCTACCACTGGAACGTCTAGCAAGACTATATATTAATGAAGTTTTGAGACTTCATGGAGTACCTCTATCGATTGTTTCAGATCGTGATCCCTGTTTTACTTCAAGATTATAGAAGAGTCTTCAGAAATCCATGGATACTGAATATCATTTGAGCACTGCCTACCACCCTCAGACAGACGGACAATCAGAACGGACTATTCAAACCTTAGATGACATGTTGAGATCTTGCTCACTTGAATTTCAGGGTATGTGGGATCAATATTTACCTTTGGTAGAATTTTCCTATTACAATAGCTTCCCTTCGAGTATTCAGATGGAACCATATGAAGTGTTATACGGAAAGAGATGTTGTACACCAACCTGTTGGGATGACGTTGGTGAAAGGAAACTTGTAGGTCCAGAACTGGTGGTGGAAATGATGGAAAAGCTGATGGTAATCCAAAATCACATCAAAGCAGCTCAAAGTAGGCAGAAGATCTATGCAGATAATCGAAGGAAGGATTTGGAATTTCAAGTCAGTGATCATGTCTTCCTGAAAGTATCTCCATGGAAGGGAGTCATACGTTTTGGTAAGAAAGGTAAATTGAGCCCCAGGTACATCAGACATTTCGAAATTCTAGAACGAATTGGGGTTGTAGCTTACCGATTGGCAATGCCGCCAAGTCTCTCCAAAGTTCACGATGTGTTCCACGTATCTCTATTAAGGAAATACATGCCTGACCCAATGCTTGTACTCACCTATGAGGAATTAGAACTGGAACCCGATCTGTCTTATTGCAAAGTTCCTGTCAGGATTCTTGATACGAGAGAACAAGTACTGAGAAACCGGACGACGCGTCTGGTAAATGTTTTGTGGAGAAACTATAAGATGGAAGAGGCAACGTGGGAACCCGAGGAACTTAGATAAAAACCCACCCGAGTCTTTTCATGCAGTAGTATTCTAGAAATTTTGAGGATGAAATTATTTGAAGGAGGGGAGAATGTAACACCCCAAGCATTTATGGTACGTTTCTCTTTGAAATAATGCGATAGCGTGTGTTCTACGCAACATCGAGTTCTAACACACCAGAACCAATCAAACTAGCCGTTATGAATAGTAATACCTACTTTTTTAAATTTTATAAATTTTATCTCTCAAAATGGACTTCATTTTTGGATTCTTAGTATCAAATTTAGCCTAAGGTGAAATTTTGGTACATTTTAGAAAACTTTAATATTTTGATGAATAGTGAAAATTACTCAATTTTAATTAAAAACAACTTTTTTATTCAAAACAATTAATAGTGATAAATTATGAATTTGATTGGTTTTAAAGTATATTTAGAATATATTTTTACCATTTAATACAATGTTGTTCATTGGACATAATTCCACAATTAAACCGAACATAAACAAGTATCAATCTTTTGATAGTTATTACATATTCAAAACACGCTATTTGTTTTGACAGCGGGAATTAATTTTAAATTAATTTCTGCCACTTCTGTGTTTTGAATTTGGAAAAATGGATTCCATATTTGGAATCAGGATGTTCAAATTTTGTAAATAGATAACGTTTATTTTTAGACATTTTGAATATTTACTTCGGTAAGTATTTTATTTACCATGTTTAAAGGGTAAATCCAGTAAATAAGGGTTAAAAAATAATATTATAATAATCAAAAATTACCCTAAAACGTGACCTAACCTTATTTGATGATACATGTACAACCATGGGCATCTTTGGGTCAATTTTGGGACCCCATGGTGCCACTTGTAAGTGATAGGGACACTTTATTTTAATTAAGTTAAAATGAATACAAAAATGACACAAGCATATATCTTCTAGAAAAACAATTTTTACATAGGGTTATATATGTTGTATTTTAAACTATAAATATTCATTAGAACTCTAAAACGATTTCCTACATAATGGTATTTTATTTATAATTTTTAGACATTAAATAATATAATTTATATTTGACACAATGGTGATGCAGTAATTACCATAATAGTGAAAAATTAAAATAATTGATATTATAAATACACAAATAAATATAATTTGAGACTTTTTATGAATTAGAATAATTTTCTAGGTTAATATGACATGTTATTAATGATTTAATTAACGTTTTATGAAGTAATCATTCTGTTATGAGTTTCAAAAAAATAAATTATTGAATAGTGTCAAAATTGAAAAAAAAGAGTTTTTAAAAGAAATATTATATTATTAATTGATATTAAATTCCTAAAAATCTATGGTTCGGACAAGAGGCTTATATCATGATAGGTGTATCATTAATGGACCACTTGGGGGTCTCTTATATGTATATATTATTTTTATTAACCATATAATATAAAACTACAAAGAGACATTGTAAAAGTTAAACTAATTAACTAAGAGTTAATACTTAAAGATAAGGTTAGTATAATGACCCAAACCTGTCTAAATTCTATTGGTTGAGTGGTTTTCAACCTATCCCCACCTTAACATTTAAATAATCTACTTTGGATTCATTAGAAACCGAATATTAATTTATTATAAAATAATATTTCTAGATTTTCCAAAGGTTCCCCTCACCCCTCTTATAAAAGGGAACTCCCCTTCTCATCAACTCACGCCTTAAAAGCCTTCTGGTTCGGCCAACCTCTGCCCAAATACTCTCTCAACTTCCCTCGCTTCATCCTAGAGGCCTTTCTTTAGTCATAAAGCTAACTTAAGGTTCTCTTTTGATCAAATCAAAAGAAAGACCCCAAGAAGAGGTAATGATTTCACCACCCTTTTTCGTGTTCCTTTTTTCTTCCACTTATTCTTTCATTGTTCATACCATTCAAAATTATAAATCTAGTATCTTATATATTCTGTGATGTTATTATAATTATGGTACAATCAAATTCAGTATTCTATCCATCCTTTTAATAACATGTCACCATACATGCGTACGTACGGCTTACCCTCTCCACGTCGTGGTGTAATTGTTATTCAATAAATAATTATTTGGATGGGTATAATAATGATTTATAATTCATGTAAATAATAAATTTAACATGATAATAATTCTGTATATATGATATACCATCCAATTATATATTATTTTAAATATCAAAATAATGATATTGTCGCTCGTGCGTACGTACGGACTACCGTCTCGACGAACGCGATGAGATTCATTATCCGTCATTTCCATTAAAGTATAATTCTCATTTGATGATTAATAATAGTATCTAAGGACTTGATATCATTCTGAATATTATTGAGATACAACCTATCCATGACAAACATGACTTACATAACAAAACATATAAAATAAAACGAGTAAGTTAACACCCGAAACAACGATAATACTATGATATTATTAACAAAACAATATTAAAAGATCATATATGATATCATATTAATGTATATGATTCTTGTATAATTTAATGACAATTATTTCTCCATTATACAGGAGTTTAACCTACCCCCAACCAAGGAAAAGTACAAGGTACGGGTTATTTCACAATCTCTTCATTATCCAAGGTTGTTTATACGTAATAATCTACTGGGATCTCTTTATCATCCACATCCATGTTTCTTAAAAATGTATATCAAAACGTTTTTACTATTTTAAAAGAATATGGGTTAAAGACATTTATACCCTTGTTTTACTTTTTATAAGAGTTTTATAAAGGAATCTTTCCGTCGTTTTCCAAACAAGGTGATTTTTACCCTTTTTGATAGAATTAAGGTAAGAATGTTTTTTTAACTTATACGGCGGGTACGGATATTTTCCACCGTTATAAAATCTTCAAAACTTACCTTACAAGCTTATAAGAATATTTTCAAAGAAAATGTTTTATTTTATAAATATATGACTCTTAACTTATTTCAAAATAGAAAGAGATATTTCTTTAAAAAGAGTTTTGATTTCATCTATGTCAACATCCTTTGATGGATTTTATGCTTATTTGAAGTTGATTTATTATGATAAAAAACTTCTATATTGTATTGAAGGTTTTATGATATGTTTGACTGTGGATGTGTTATTTTTATACCATTCATAGTTTATGGATGAAGTATTTACATTTCGTATACTAGTTTTAATACGAATGCTTATGTTATGTTTAAACCTTTTCATATGGGAATGCATTGGACTTAATATGTGACGGGTGGAGCCCGCTATATCTCCTCGATGCATCGGTAGGTATCATGAGACAAACTAGTGTCTTGGCACAAGGCCTTGGCAAAATCCTATTTGTAGTCTTGGCACGAGGCCTTGGCTATGTGGTTATGATAGTCTGGCATTATGCATTCCATCATTATGAAAGTGGTTATTGATATTGCATGTGATTATTTGATTAATATAATATCCATGTGAATAAGTAAATGTCATTATTTCATTTTATTTTTTCCATATTATGGTGAAGTTCAAGTTTAAAAGGCTTTCGTTTTAGTTATACATTTCCTTAAATGTTTATTCTTATTTATGAAAGTTTCTGCTATATTGTTATCCTTATTGGGCATTTGATCTCACCCCTTTTCTATGTTTTATTTTTCCCAGGATGTGAATAAGTAAATTATGAATGACCTGTAGGGATATTATGAGTGGATAATAGTGTGGTCTATGGAGACAATATGTTGTTGTAGTAGTTTTTCACTTTATGATGTAATGTAAAACTTTATGAATATATATAGTGTTTCGAAGGCTACTAAACCAATCGGTCTTTCTATATTTGATCTTTCTTATGATCATGCCAATGTTATGCAATAATGCACCGAATCTAGGTAACTGGGGTCGGGGCGTTACAGTTGGTATCAGAGAAAGTTTAGTACAAACCTTGGAAGTAATATTTAGATAAACTCTTATTAGAGCATGTATACCAAATATGAACTTTGAGGATTAGTATAGAAGAACTTCCTAGAATTTTGGTATTGTAGAGATTTTGTGAGTTTTCCGAGCAATACATCCCAGTCTGGATACGAGCAGGTAGAGGTGGCTCTGGCATAGATGTACCTAGCGGTAAAACCTGAAAACACCGCTTTGAGCTAGACTCGAATGGGAACTAGTGCACGACAATGGGCCTTGCTGCACTCTTGGTTACGACACTCACAGGGGATATGATTTGGATAACTCTCATTTTCTTTATAAATCATTATGAAGGGTTTATGAGTATATACTTCCTCAAAGAAAAAATTTTCTATGAATATGGATTATATCCATAAATAGTTCAATTTATGTTAAGTGTTTTATAAGTTGGGGATTACGTATTTTGATTTATAATATGATCTAGTTTATTCCATTGTGTAGAAATGGAGCCTAGTGGAAGAAATGGAAACTGTATCAATACATGCACTCCATGTAGGGATTGCCCTCCTGCTCAAGATAATTATAGTCGATCCAGTGATGCAACTAGTGCTGATCAGCTAATCACCATACTGGGACAATTCACTCAGTTTATGAATAACAACCTTACCCGTATGGAACACCCTAATCTGTAGCGTGGAGGATCAATTTTAGATCGATTCATGAGGCAACAACCACCAACATTCAATGTGAGTACAAATCCCTTAGTAGCTGAGCAGTGGATAGATTCCCTAGAGAAAATATTTCATGCTTTAGGGAGTAGTGAAAGGGAAAAAGTTATCATGGCAGTTTACCACCTCACTGGAGATCCTGATCAATGGTGGTCATTGAATCAAAACACGAAGGAAGATGATGAAGTATCAAATATGGAATGGATGGAGTTCAAAGATCTGTTTTTAGAAAAATACTTTCCTCGTTACCATCGAGCAGATATGGAAAGGAAATTTCCGAATCTGAGTCAAAAGGGGGATGAGAATGTCGCAAAGTATGAGGCTAACTTTACAATGTTAGAAAGGTATACTGGATATTATATGTGCAACCCAAGTAGTAAGATTTATTGTTTCATTGATGGGTTAAAACCATTTCTTCGTTAATCATTTGTCTCACAATCTTTCTCATCGTACGAAGACATTGTCTCATGTGCTATCAAGACAGAAAATGAATTCTCTAAGTCTTATGAATTTAAAGAAATGAAAGAGAAGATCAATCTGGGATTGGAAATAAGGGGAAGAAGGGAAAGGTTGAATATCCATCCTGTGGTAAATGTGGGAAGAAACACCCCGATACTTGCTTAAAGGGAATGGGCGTCTGTTACAAATGTGGTGAAAAGGCCACCAAGATCGTGATTGCACAGGGAAGAAGGAAACTACCAATGTTCAGTGCTACAATTTCAGGGAGATGGGACATTATGCAAATGAATGTACTAATCGTCAAGGGAACTTACCTTAGAAAATTCCAAGGGATCAAGGCCAAGCTTTTGTTATCACTAATGCTGAGGTAGAAGCTCCAAAAGACATGGTGGCAGGTAATTTAATGGTTTCCTCAAGTTTAGCAAATGCATTATTTTATTCTGGATCATCTCATTGTTTCATATCTTCCTAGTTTTTTAAGAAAATTAGATATTTCCAATTTGATTTAACAAGGGAGTTGTCCATTAAAACTCCTAAGGGATGTATCATTGCAACAACGTTTTGTGAATCAGTCCCCATTAGAGAACATAAATGTTCTTTATATGCTGATCTCATCGTCATACCTATGATTGAGTTTGATATAATCCTCGGTATGGACTGTCTTTCGGACTATGATGCGAAGATTTATTATAAGAAGAATGAGGTTATGATTTTTGATGATGACGATAAGGAACACCTTATCTTTAGAGCAGAATCGTCACCACCTAATTATTATCTAGATCCACCCCCAGTAGCTCAACTAAATTCAATTATTGGGGAGGAAGAGAAAGAAATGACTGTGGGTGAGTAAAGGAATGTTCAAATAGAGGATGTACCTGTTGTGAAATAATATGTAGATGTATTTTCGGAAGTTTAACCTGGACATCCTCCAGAATGAGAGGTTGAGTTTTCCACTGATTTAATTCCTAGATCAAGGACTATATCAAAGACCCCTTATATAATGGCCACTGTGGAATTATTTGAACTAAAGGAACAACTAGAGGAATTGTGTAATTATGTATTTATTCTCCCTAGTGTTTCTCCATGGGGAGCCCATGTTCTTTTTGTTAAAAATATAGATGGATCTATGAGGTTATGTATCGACTACAGTGAGATCAATTCTATAACATTAAAGAAAAATTATCCACTACCTCGCATTGATGATTTATTTGACCAACTCCATGGAGCACAATACGTTTCAAAGATTGAACTTTGATCATGATACCATCAGTTGTGTGTGAAGAAGGAAGACATTCCGGAGACACCATTTCGAACCAGGTACGGGCATTACAAGTTTACTGTAATGCCTTTTGGATTGACTAATGAACCCTCTGTATTCATGGATCTGATGAATAGAGTTTTCAAGGAATATTTCGATGAATTTGTGGTGGTATTTATTGATGATATCTTAGTATACTCAAAAAGCTAAAACGATCATGAAAATAACTTGCGCTTTATCCTGAAGACTATGAGAAGACATGAATTATATGGAAAGTTTAGCAAGTGTGAATTCTGGCTTCATGAGATTTCCTTTATTGGCCATATTGTCTCTAAATATGGAATCTTTGTTGATCCTTATAAGACCAAGGCAATCCAAGAATGTCCAGCATCTATAACTATAACTGAGGTACGTATTTTTATTTCTTTAGCAGGTTATTATCGACGTTTCATCCAGAATTTTTCTCGATTGGCTAACCCATTAACGAAGCTCACACGTAAAGGGGTTAAATTTGTTTAGAAAAAAGAGTGTGAAGAATGTTTCGAAGATCTGAAGATAAGATTAGTCAATGCTCCTATATTGACTCTACCATCAGGGAATGATGGGTTCGTTATTTATAGTGATGCATCGAAGAAAGGACTTGGTTGTCAATGCTCCTATATTGACTCTTTGGTAGCCCCATGACAAAGTTCAATGCTTTTTCAAATGGCTGCCAAACCATCTTTTCTAGAAAGGATTAAGAGTTCTCAGACCGATGATGAATAATTTCAAAAGAAGATTAAAGTTGTGAATGGTGGGAGATTGAAGGACTTTGTGTATGAAGATGGAATTTTGAAATTCGGGAAGAGACTTTGTGTTCCCAATATACCTAAACTAAAAATGGAATTTTTGGATGATGCTCATAGTTCCAATTTCTCTATACACCCTGGGAGCACCAAAACATATAGAGATTTGAGGGAACATTTTTGGTGGGACAACATGAAGAGGGAGATTGCTGATTTTGTGTCCAGATGTATGGTTTGTCAACAAGTGAAAGCTGGAAGGCAACAGCCTCGAGGAATCATGCAACCTCTTCCCATACCGGAGTGGAAATGGGACAATATTACTATGGACTTTGTCATGGGGCTACCAAAGACTCCTAGAAGGAACGATGCAATATGGGTCATTGCTGATCGTCTTACCAAGTCAGCACATTTTCTTGCTATAATAGAAGATCTACCACTGGAACGTCTAGCAAGACTATATATTAATGAAGTTGTGAGACTTTATGGAGTACCTATATCGATTGTTTTAGATCGTGATCCCTATTTTACTTCAAGATTCAAGAAGAGTCTTCATAAATCTATGGATACTGAACATCATTTGAGCACTGTCTACCACCCTCAGACAGATGGACAATCAGAACGGACTATTCAAACCTTAGAAGACATGTTGAGATCTTGCTCACTTGAATTTCAGGGTATGTGGGATCAATATTTATCTTTGGTAGAATTTTCCTATAACAATAGATTCCCTTCGAGTATTCAGATGGAACCATATGAAGTGTTTTACGAAAAGAGATGTCGTACACCAACCTGTTAGGATGACGTTGGTGAAAGGAAACTTGTAGGCCCAGAACTGGTGGTGGAAATGATGGAGAAGGTGAAGGTAATCCAAAATCACATTAAAGCAGCTCAAAGTAGGCAGAAGATCTATGCAGATAATCGAAGGAAGGATTTGGAATTTCAAGTCGGTGATCATGTCTTCCTGAAAGTATCTCCATGGAAGGGAGTCATACGTTTTGGTAAGAAAGGTAAATTGAGTCCCAGGTACATCAGACATTTCGAAATTCTAGAACGAATTGGGGTTGTAGCTTACCGATTGGCAATGTCGCCAAGTCTCTCCAAAGTTCACAATGTGTTCCACGTATCTCTATAGAGGAAATACATGCCTGACCCAACGCATGTACTCACCTATGAGGAATTTGAACAAGAACTCGATCTGTCTTATTGTGAAGAGCCCGTCGGGATTCTTGATATGAGAGAACAAGTACTGAGAAACTGGACGACGTGTCTGGTAAATGTTTCGTGGAGAAACCATAAGATGGAAGAGGCAACGTGGGAACCCAAGGAACTTATGATAAAGAACCACCCGAGTCTTTTCATGTGGTAGTATTCTAGAAATTTAGAGGATGAAATTATTTGAAGGAGGAGAGAATGTAACACCCCAAGCTTCTACGGTATGTTTCTCTTTGAAATAATGTGATAGCATGTGTTGTACGCAACATCGAGTTCTAACACACCATAACCAATCAAACTAGCCGTTATGAATAATAATACCTAATTTTTGAAATTTTATACATTTTATCTATCAAAATGGACTTCATTTTTGGATTCAAAGTATCGAATTTAACCTAAGGTGAAATTTTGGTATTTTTCGGATAACTTTAATATTTTGATGAATAGTGAAAATTACTAAATTTTAATTAAAAACAAATTTTTTAATAAAAATAATTAATAGTGATAAATTATGAATTTGATTGGTTTTAAAGTATATTTTGAATATATTTTTACCATTTAATACAATTTTGGTCATTGGAAATAATTCCACAATTAAACCGAACATAAAAAAGTATCAATATTTTGATAGTTATTATATCATAAAAACACGCTTTTTGTTTTGATAGCGGGAATTAATTTTAAATTAATTTCTGCCACTTCTGTGTTTTGAATTTGGAAAAATAGATTCCATATTTGGAATCAGGATGTTCAAATTGTGTAAATAGGTAACTTTTATTTTTAGACATTTTGAATAATTACTTCGGTAAATATTTTATTTACAATGGTTATATGACACAATGGTATTTTATTTTTAATTTTTAGACATTAAATAATGTAATTTATATATGACACAATGGTGATGCAGTAATTACCATAATAGTGAAAAATTAAACTAATTGATATTATAAATACACAAATAAATATAATTTGAGAATTTTTATAAATTAAACTAATTTTATAGGTTAATATGACATTTTAGTAATGATTTAATTAACTTTTTTCGAAGTAATCATTCTGTTATGAGTTTCACAAAAATCAATTATTGAATAGTGTCAAAATTGACAAAAAAGAGATTTTAAAACAAATATTATATTATTAATTGATATTAAATAACTAAAAATATAAGGTTTGGACAAGAGACTTATATCATGATAGTTTTATCATTAAAGGACCACTTGGGGTCGATTAGATGTATCTAGTATTTTTATTAACCATATTATATAAAAATACAAAGAGACATTGTAAAAGTGAAACTAATTAACTAAGAGTTAATACTTAAAGATAAGGTTAGTATAATGACCCAAACCTGTCTAAATTCTATTGGTTGAGTGGTTTTCAACCAATCCCCACCATAACATTTAAAAAATACACTTTCGAGACATTAGAAACCGAATATTATTTTATTATAAAATAATATTTCTAGCTTTTCCAAAGGTACCCCTCACCCCTATTATAAAAGGGCACTCCCCTTCTCATTAACTCAAACCTTAAAAGCCTTCTGGTTCGGCCAACCTCTGCCCAAATACACTCTCAACTTCCCTCACTTCATCATAGAGGCCTTCCTTTAGGCAGAAAGCCAATTTAAGGTTCCCTTTTGATCAAATCAAAAGGAAGAACCTGAAGAAGAGGTAATGATTTCACCACCCTTTTTCAAGTTCCTTTCTTCTTCCACTTATTCTTTTTTTGTTATTACCATTCTAAAATAATAACACCAGAATCTTATATATTATGTGATGTTATTATAAATATGGTACAGTCATATTCAGTATTCTATCCATCCTTTTAATAACATGTCACCATACGTGCGTACGTACGGCTTACCCTCTCCACGTCGTGGTGTAATTGTTATTCAATAAATTATTATTTGGATGGGTATAATAATGATTTATAATTCATGTAAATAATAAATGTAACATGATAATAATTCTGTATATATGATATACCACCCAATTATATATTATTTTAAATATGAAAAGAATGATATTGTCGCTCGTGCGTACGTACGGACTACCGTCTCCACGAACGCGATGAGATTCATTCTCCATCGTATCCATTCAAGTCTAATTCTCATTTGATGATTAATAATAGTATCTAAGGACTTGATATCATTCTAAATATGATAAAGATACAACCTATCCATTACAAACAAAGCTTACGTAACAAAACATATAAAATAAAACTATTAAGTTAACACCTGAAACAACGATAATACTAATAAATTATTAACAAATCAAAGTTAAAAGATCATATATGATATCATATTAATGTATATGATTCTTGTATAATTTAATGAAAAGTATTTCACCATTATAAAGGAGTTTAACCTACCCCCAACCAAGGAAAAGTACAAGGTAAGGGTTATTTCACAATCTCTTCATTATCCGAGGTTGTTTATACGTAATAATCTACTGGGATCTCTTTATCATCCACATCCATGTTTCTTAAAAATTTATTTCAAAAAGTTTTTACTATTTTGAAGGAATATGGGTTAAATTCATTTATACCCTTGTTTTACTTTTTATAAGAGTTTTATAAAGGAATCTTTCCGTCGTTTTCCAAACAAGGTGTTTTTTAACCTTTTTGACAGAATTAAGGTAAGAATGTTTTTTAACATATATGGCGGGTACAGCTATTTTTAGCCTTTATAAAATCGTCAAAACTTCCCTTACAAGATTTTAAGAATATTTTCAAAGAAAATGTTTTATTTTATAAATATATGAATCTTAAATGATTTCAAAATATAATGAGATATTTCTCTAAAAAGATTTTTGTTTTCATCTATGTCAACATCCTTTGATGGAGTTTACGCTTATTTGAAGTTGATTTATTATGATACAAAACTTATATATTGTATTTAAGGTTTTGTGATATGTTTGACTGTGGATGTGTTATGTTTATACCATTCATAGTTTATGGATGAAGTATTTACATTTCGTATGCTAGTTTTAATACGAATGTTTATATTATGTTTAAACCTTTTCATATGGGAATGCATTGGACTTAATATGTGACAGGTGGAGCCCGCTATAGCTCCTTGATGCATCGGTAGGTATCATGAGAAAAACTAGTATCTTGGCACAAGGGCTTTGCAAAATCCTATTTGTAGTCTTGGCACGTGGCCTTGGATATGTGGATATGATAGTCTGGCATTATGCATTCCATCATTATGAATGTGGTTATTGATATTTCATGTGATTATTCGATTAGTAGAATATCCATGTGAATAAGTAAATGGAATTATTTCATTTTATTTTTGCCATACTATGTTGAAGTTCAAGTTTAAAAGGCTTTTGTTTTAGTTATACATTTCCTTAATTTTTTTTTATTTATGAAAGTTTCGGCTATATTGTTTTCCTTACTTGGCATTTGAGCTCACCCCTTTTCTATGTTTTATATTTCCCAGGATGTGAAGAAGTAAATTATGAATGACCTACAGGGATATTATGAGGGGATAATAGTGTGGTCTATGGTGAAAATATGTTGTTGTAGAAGTTTTTCACTTTATGATGTAATGTAAAACATTATGAATATATATAGTGTTTCCAAGGCTACTAAACCAATCGGTCTTTCGAGATTTTATCTTTCTTTTGATCATGCCAATGTTATGTAATAATGCATTAAATCTTGGTAACTGGGGTCGAGGCGTTACAGGCATGTTTTTTATAAGACCCAACACTTCCCATTTGTGTTTTCCTATCATCGTTTCCTAGAATTTAGATGATACCCTCATGATCATCACTTACTATTGATGGTTAAACTAGATCACAATAAATAATCACTAACCACTTCCTCAGATAGAATCCCTCTTAGATCATATTGGTGGAGAGAGGGTGTATTAGGATATTTATTTGTGGTTGGGGAATCATCATGTGCATGTCAGACCGTCAGATATACCACACACATCATTTATGATAAGGTATGGTCTTTATGAGTAAATTGTAATGTTGTTCTGTCTTATGGAAATTCAAGATATTTTCAAAGATCTAATGATTCATGATTTTCACATGTACCTAGATTCATTCTAGGATGCCTTTGTGGATGAAATATTAGTATATTCTAGTTGTCAAAAATACCATACCCAAAATCTCGATATCTTTTTGAATACATTGGGGGAGCAGTATCATTACACTAATCCCACCAAATACCACTTTTGGGTTGATGAATTCGACTTCCAAGGACATATTATCTCATAGGTAGGAGTATTAGTCTACCATATTAAGTGATAGCTAGAGTTTTTAGGAAAATACAAAAAATATATTTTAAATAAATAGTTTCTCAGGGATATCCAAGTATTATAAACACTTAATATCATATTTATCATCCCTAGAAGCATTTCTTATGAGCTTTCCTAATAATATTGTGAAATTCATATGGTCAGAAGCATGTGAAGTATCTTTTCTGGACTTGAAGGGAAGATTTACGTTAGTGGTGGTTCAAATTCACCGAGATCCAAGAAGGAGCTATACCATTTACTGTGATGCATTCGATATTGGGTTGGTATCAGTTATCATGTAGGGTGAGTGAGTCATAGTCTGGGGTTCTCGTTAGTTCAGGGGTCATGAGAAGAGTTATCCAACACATGACCTCACGATAGTAGCTATTATTCATGATCTATGTTGTTGGAGACACTATTTACTTGGGGAGAGTTTTTTTCATATTCACTAATCACAAAATCCTTACGTTTGTCTTTACATAGTGTGATATAAATTTTAGGAATCACCTCTGTGTTGAGTACCTTTGATACATTTTTTTTAATCTTGAATATATTCTTAGAAAAAGAATTTTTTTTAGTTGTCGCTCTGAGTTGGATGACTCGAAATCAACTAGTTTGTGACAGTAGTGGTGAGTTGTAGATTATAGAATTTCTTTAAAATATTCATGTTAATGATTAAGGAGATCACACTACGACAAGACTATCACCCTTATTAGTGACCTACACCCTTTTGGAATGAGTGATAATAAGGAAACTCTCAAATCCTTAATGATTGTTGCTAATGGAGAGAATCAAATATGTATATTATTATTCTAGTTGGACAACATATAAGGATGTTACTTTACACATTCATCGGTGTTTCTGGGTCCTAACAGACACCAGAGAGTAGATAATGTGGAAATACCATACCTCACTTTTGGAGGTACATCCCAATGGCACCAAGATGTATCAAGGCCTATGTCACTAATATTTGATTCTTATGATGAAATTGGATATATTCGGTTTTATCACTCAATGTTCCACCTGTGAGAAGGTGAAGGCAGAAAATCAACAGCTTGGATGAAATTTGCATCCATTGACCATTCTTGAGTGGAGATGGGATGATGTCTGTAATTCCTTCATGATATATTTACCCAGATCACCACATGGAAATGATACATTTTTTGTAGTAATTTATTGATTGATGAAGGTATCACATTTCAAATATGTTTGAGAGACCTTCTCGGTAGACGAGCAATTGAGGGTATCCACTGGGGAATTTGTACATCATTATGGATCTACTTTTCATATCATATCTGGCAGGGATCCTCTCTTCACATCACGGTTCTAACAGTGGTTGAAAAAGTATTTAGGTTTATAGGTTCTTTCATACCATGTCCTATCACCCTTATATTTAAGATATAAATAGAACATGATTCATGTTTTATAGTTGTTTCATTAGGATTCGGGATGTGGATGGGTATGTGCTTGACAGTTTTATTTGGGGGGTGGTTTAAGGCCTTGCTCAATTGCTCGCATTGGTTTTTCCATTTTTTATTATTAGCTAGATACTCAGACTGGTTACCACATCTATAAATGGGTATAGACTTACTTTCCTATGATAGGTTTCCCTTTCGGGTTTCACTCCCAAATACTTTTAAGAACTCACATTGGTTGAGAAGATGGGAGGTTAACCTCATCACTCCTTTCTAGAGGGAATTGTTTTCTACTCAGGTACTATGTATTAGATGTATAATATGTTTTCAATATCCTTATTAGGCCCTAATATAGGACTCCTTACCCCTGTTTCAATGGAATGATTATGAACATGTATCAACAGTAGCAACGATGTGCATATTATGGGTTATCTATCGCTCTCATGTTTAGTTATGATGCTTTGGGCTATGGCCATGTTTGAGCACTCTAGAGTTTATTGTCATATAGGAAGGAAATTGGTATATTAGGGATGCGATTGAATAACTATGAAGAATTCTATGTATCTTGTGAAATAATAATCAAAACCCATATTGTTTTCCTGGAAAAGTTAATGGTTGTGTGATTATACATATCCATGATTTTTAATGTGAAATAGCGAGGACATGAATATCAGTCTCAAAACTCAATTATGTGTCGCATATATCATGTTTAAAATATGAATCAGAGTTGATGAGAATCTGTTTCTTGATATCTATGAAAATAGAGGCCATATTCAGGACTTATGCATATGAGACTTCCTTGGATTGCTTCTTCAGGAATCTGTCCCTTTGAGAGAAGATGATATGTAATCAAACATACATCCAAATGATGGGTACACACTAGGGTAATACACAACATTCCTTTTATACAATAATCACTAGTCTCTAAGCCCACACAATCCATCCAAGGTGTGAGAAATAAGAGATAGTGGTAGATCTGACACATTACAAGATTGTATATCTGTATGGGGCTTACATGTTAATGTTTCAATTTGAGGGGTATGATTTCCCATCTCATGGAGGACATGGTATGGACCTCATTACTTAGTAAGGAGTTCTATGTATCGTTTTTCTAAAAAAATTCATACTCATCGTAGTTCAGTTAATCCCAAATCCACTGATGGGTGTGAGGTACTCTATGGCAAGGTCAAGACTGATACATAAAATAATGCTCGTGTAAGAGAAAAATTCTAATCTACTGATGGAAAAGGAAAAGATATATAATTGTGGGAGAATTTTGTTCCCTATGTCACTAATACATGGCACATGAATGGACTTACACCATAGTGGATTCCTTTTAAAGAGGGGGTCATAAGAATGTGTCCTGTATATACCAATTATGACAGGAATACGAGTTCTTGTACTTCACTTATCCTTCATCCCATGTATAGAATAAATTGGATGATCACAATTGAAGATATTATTATTATCCCCAAGGTTTCATAAATTTTTGGGTCTTATACTAGGACGATTCTATTTGATCAGGGCATACACACAGATGATGTCGGTTAATTCAGAGCTCCCATTCCTTTCCCTTTTTTGGGTTCTCTCAATCCTATTTCTGAGCAGAGCAAGGTATTTATATTTGAGGTTGGCCTGAATAACATTTCTCTTTCTAGTGGAAGGAAACCACATCCACCAGAAAGAAAACATGTTCTTCAAATCATGATAATTTCATTTTATCATGTTATTCCTCTATTTCCTTTTGGGAAGCCGCATTATTTAAAAAAATATAATTTAAATCAGATGAAAATAATTCATGAGATGAAAGGGTTTGTGGACATAAACTACCCATGATGTCTCCATCAATTTTGTTCTCTTCAGCTGCATGATCAAAGGATGATCATTTAATGGATTCATTAATTAGAATGGGATATCTTAGCATGTCATTGGTGTTGTTCATTGGATATCATGACTACTTGTGTTGGTTATATCTGACATGTCTAACTATCAATGAATGACTAGTGGTGGCGGTCCTGGTGATCATCGAGTGGACATGTGAGTTTCATTCAGTCTCCAGGTAGAACCAGTAGTGAAATAGATATTTGGTTGAATGGTATATTGAGGAATGTGGTCTCATGGAATGTGGATATGATTGGAATTTGTATGGCCCGGGATCAAAGTTTTGACTCACAATCTGTGGGATTAAAATAGATTATAGAGATCGATAGGAGGCATGATCGGACTATCCAGATTTTATTTTCCCCATCCCACATCAAAATATCATTGGCACATACCTTTAATATATAATCATTTTATTAAATTATCATATATGGATCTATAAATGGGGTTGTAACTTCTACCACCTACATCACCTCCACCTAGGATTTAGCCCGATGGGACATGCACCCATTTTATACTCGACTTTGGCCACATACACCTCATGCCATATACACAGGCCTTCTGGCTTTGTGTGATATTAATAAACAACCTTCTAGTCCACTGGATGGAACAAAATTTACCTCATTAGTTGTGGTAGGCCTTATCCCCACATGGTCCTCTGGTTGAGCCTTAATTGGCTAGATAGTGGGATGGACATAATTTTTGGGAAATGAATGTTTGAAACTAGTAGAATTATATTCTAAGATGAGTGAAATAAGGCCCAAAAGTATAACCCGTAATCCAAATATTAATCCATTGTATATGTAATTTCCATGTTCTTCATGAAAATTACTTCGGCAATTTTGATTATATTCACATTTCTCAAATAATCAAAGAAAAACTGAAGGATGCACAATTCTGGGTGCCAACAAAACGTTCCCCCGAGAATTAGATTCTATCAATATGAATAGGATTTTATTTTATGGTAAATTTAGGTGACTTTTCCTCCTATCAGATTATCATGTAGGCTTGAATATTGATATTTTTTATTAAATATTTCATTAGTTTGTTAATTGATATATTTGAGGTGTTATCTATAAATGAAATATGCACATGATTTTATGGATAAACTCAAGATAGAATCTGGCATAGTTTTGGGGAATGCATATTTTGAAATTTTAGTGTATATGAATTGTATAATGGAATATGGACAAGGTGGAATGTAACTTGTGGTTGGATCCAAATTAATGTTCCCAGACATAATTCATATGGTGAGACTTATAGGAAATGCATATGAATTTTAATGTATATGAATGGAACTTGTGGTTGTAAATGAATTTTATAATGTATATGAATTATTTAATGTATATTAATTCTATAATGGAATATGGACAGGGTGGAATGGAACTTGTGGTTGTATATGAATTCTATAATGTATATGAATTTTAATTTATATGAATTATATAACTTCTACATAATTCATGGAACTTATTAAGAATTAAAATATTTTTTATATGGACATATGGTGAGACTTATAGGCTTTTCATCCTTTTAATTTGTTTCCCTAACTTTTTCCTATGCTTCACATTGAGGAAGACTTAGAAATCAGAGAGACATATTTTTCTGAGGTCTCTGTCTTATAGGTTTTTGAACTAGAATGTTTATATGTCTCACCCATTTTATACCTGGTCAATATTTTATAGTTCACACAAGGATCATGTCCAGTGAAAAGTGACTTGAATATTACCCAATATACCGAATTCGGGTTTTCATAATGGTGAGAATCATGTATTTTTCTGTTTTAAGGAATTTCTGGCAAGAACTGTAATGTGATAGAGTTTAGGGACATCTATCATAGACCATTATTGTAATTTAGTTTAATAACTTTTTTCTCCAACCATTTTTTACTATAGCTTAGATTATTTTATCTCCAACCATTGTTGTATAGTATTTTTTGGTCTCTTAGATCGTAACTTTGTTGTACTATAGTTTTTATTATTTTATCTCATAGCTTTTTCGTACTATAGTTTAGCGTATTTTATGTTGGAACTTTTTTCTACTTTTGTTTAGTGTATTTTAGGTCAGACTAGATGTTGAATTGGGTAAGAAGACTAGGGATGTCTCAGAACATTTACGGGTGTTAGGTTTCTTCATGGTGTTGCCAAGGCTCAAAAATATTGGAGTTCATTTCTTGCAAGGAAGATATGCCTTTAGTTGGTTGGTTATATCCATTCTGCATTGATAACATGGCCAAAAAAGATGATATTTATCAGTTTTAAGGGGTCATAGAAGATTTATGGAAGCAATATGGTTTGAGGGAGAAATATTAGTGTAACTAAGTCCTCCTTGATTGTTGGAATGTGGGTGATATAATTCATGACCCAAAATATCAAATTTGTAAATATAGCATAGAGAAGATATAATGGGTGTTTCCAAATAACACTCTATGATTTTAGGTTCTTCCTAAGTTCCTCTGGGGATCTCCATGATTAGAAACGCCATTTTATTGGGCCCAAATGTCACTGTTTAGAGGGTTTTAAGGCCTTCTACCTCAATAGCATGGCTGAACCAAGTGATATATTTTACTTTTCAAGGGCCATGAATGATTTTCAATGACACAAGTGTCTTCCAAATAGTGTTGGGTATGGAAAGAAATATATTGATGAGGGGTTCTAGAACCCTGGGGAATTTCATCACTCAATTTTGAATCTTTAGATCTACAACATGTGGTTTCAAATCATGAGGTTTGATCTATAAAAAGGTTTAGCAATGGATTTTTTCATCCCTACATTGAGAAAGGGTACACAATAGGGTGAAATAATGTCATTGATGTCGAATCCACTGGAATAGTCTGGTTAGGAGGATTTTACATCATTGTCCAGGAATATCTGAGTTAACTGAATAGATAAAGAAAAGAAAACATATGGGTATATTTCAATCGATCCTCTAATATTCCACCATCTCAATACAGTAAATCCTAGGTTTAAAGGGGGAATTCCAAGGAACTGATGGTCCATTTAGAAGAGAAATTACCAATTAACATTTTGTTAGGTGGAGGTCGGTTCAGCTCAGACTTCAATGGAATGAAGGTGGTTTATGAAATGTGTAATATTCAACATGGATTAAAGCACCCTAATGGTTATGGAACATCATAATGAAAATATATTCATTGTGAGGAGATGTGACAAACCATTACCCTATCTGTTTTCTAGACTATAAGGTCTAGTGAATATAACCCACCTTTTAATAGGTCCTCAAAGTTGACCCTGTGAGTATTATTCCTTATTTATTTGCACCCTAATTTGTTAATAAACTCTATATATGAAGATTTTAGAAAGTAATGACTTGAACATTTCTCGAGTATCACTTTGCAGGTTTTCAACCGGAGAAGTTTTATGTCTCATTCTCTCGTAGTATAATTTCTTGTGATTTTGACCATTATAGTGTATAGATTATAGTCGTACAACTCCGACCATTTTATGGCAATATAAGTTCATGAACCACTTGGACCTAACATGGGAGATCTTACACAAGTGCCAAATTAGGATACCCAGGGTAATGAGAACTCCAACATCCCTCATATTGGGAGATGTAAATGTTTTAAATAACACCTCTAGGTTCTAAGGTCATGAGTAATGATATGGGAAAAGCATTACAAGGACAACTCCGAACACCTTCAGGTGTTGGGTTTTTTCACTATGACGTCAAGATCATAAGGATTAGAAATATCTCTATATTGGAAAAAAAATAGGTTGGTGGATATCAATCCCTTATGTATCAATAATATGGATGAACTGGTAGATCCATTTTCTTTTCCAAGCACTATAAACGATTTGCAGCAACATGGGGTACTCATGAAATGAAGTGTGGTACATGGACCGATGTTATTTAAAAAGGTGGTGGAAGCACCCCATACTAAATTAAATAGGCTATGTCTATTGTGGTCCATTGATAAGTAATGATAAGTGGTGATGGTATTCATAGTTCAAAATCATGTAGGGAGGATGTTTTTATTTTAGTTTAACATCATGTGGTAAACTTATTTTACATACAGTTTATTATCATGTGGTAAGGATGCATTTGTTGTGTCATTTTAATGTCATGCAACCAAGATTTTTTCCTTACAGTTTAACATTATGTGGTATGGATGTACTCACATGAAGTTCAAAATCATGGGGTAAGAACGTACTCCAATGTAGTTTAATCTCGTGTAGTTAGGATGTGGGAACCAACATGAATGATTTGTTATGATATCTACACATGAAATCTATACATAGATTTGGATCATAAGTAAGAAAAATGAGCTTCTGTGACTTGGTTTCTATGTATTTTCGGTGTAATTCTTTTCGGTTGTTGTATCATGTGCCAATATTAGAGATCTGGACATAATTATGTATCCTATGATGATGGAAATCGATCCACATAATTTCATGACATCCCAGGTAGTCTAACATCATTTGGTTTGTATGGTGATGAACTATCATGAACAAATTGAAAAATTATTGCAGAGATAAAGAGTGTATGTTTGGCATCACTATGTATCTCATGAATATGGTAATCAAACCGCACATAGTTCTATATATCCCATGACGTATAACATCATGTGGTTAGGATGTTGGTCTCCCAACATGAAATGGTCGTATTTTATCAAAACCAAGGAATAAAATTATATGTGTCACTACATATCCCATAGTGTTGGTAATAAAGCCACACAGAGTTCTTAATGATGATCCTTGCGCATGTCTAACCTGCACATAAAAAGGGTGTAATTTTTATATTTATTTGTTTTGAATGACAGAGGTTTTGGAAATCTATGAATCACAATATATACTGTTAGGATAGGAATCAAGTCTCACATAGTTCGTCAATGAGAAACTTTCCCTTTTTTAAATTGTCTAGTGTGAAGAGGTGGGCACTGCACCTATTGATTTTTATAGATGGGCCTAGTATTAGAGATATAGACATCATTATGTATCCTGTAATTATTGGAATCATTCCAAACATGATTCTTAGGGACCATACAATTTTTTTAATTTGTAATGGACATTGAACTTGTAGTTTAACATCACGTAACAATGAATCGTGATGTTATTTTTGTGGTATTGTATTCCAGACAATGATGGACCTACCATGTACTATCATGTCATGTTTATGAGGGGAATCCCTTAGTACAATTCTTACTCTCACATGATTAATGTTTAGTGTGAGAAACATGGAATAGAAATAGGTTTTCCCATAATGAAGATGTAATTTTGGGTACAATAAAGTCATTTTGTATTATTTCATGGTTAGAACAAGATAGAGGATCAAGTAATACCTTTATATCTCATATGAAAAATGAGAATCAATCCATACATAGTTCTATAGGGGTTGTTCTGTTTGACATCTTGTAGTAAGGACATGTATAAATCGATGTGACCAAAGGGAAAAAGGAGATATTGGATAATCCTGAGACTAGACATTTGGGTGTCGCTACATATTCTACAATGGGAGGAATAAAGTTGAACATAGTTCTATAAAATTGTTCAGTTTAATGTTACATGGAGAGGACATCAGATATGTAGTTTCAATTTCTTGTGGTAAGCACAACTTAATGAAATTTAACAACATATGGTAATTATTATGGATTAACCAATGTGAAGGAGGTGAGAGTTTGTGGATCTGTGAAATTTTATGTCATGCGGTGTGGACTTGTAATATCATGTAGTTTAAAATCATTCTATTTGGACCTGATATTCAAATTTAACATCATGTTTTAAGGATTAAATATATAGGTTTTAAACTCATGTGGTTAGTATGAACTCTGTATAGTTTAAGATCTTGTTGTTAGAATAAACTCCATACAGTTTAACATCATGTTGATAGGATAAAACATGAAACAATTTAAAATCATGTGGTATGGAAAAAATCTATATAGTTTAATAAAATGTGGTTAGGATGAACTCCCTATAGTTTAACATCATGTGGTTAGGATAAATGGTGGGTATTAATCTGAGATCCATCACTAGTTCTTCGTGGAGGAATGAATAGAGGTGAACCCTTTTGTTAAAGTAACGTGTGATGTGATTTTGACGGACCTCTAGTTTGTGTAGTGTACACAACTAATTCTCATCTAGTCCTTATAATTCCTCTTACATTTTTTTTTATTGTTTTTCATTATATTTTTTTTCTATAAATGGCTATTTGGAGTAGCTAGAACTCTATGGGTAACACTACCTCAGTCCCATGAAAACATTAGTGTGGTGTTTCATTTGTGGTAGTACTGGTGGTGGTATGGTAATCCCATAAACCATGAAAAAGTTTATCCAGCCATGTATTTTTATATTTTTCCAATATCATTTGAAATAAATTCTATAGAGACTTATTTAAGGGCTATATCTATCCATTTTACACTATGTGATAGCAAGATGCGTGATTGGACACGATATTGTACTCCTTGTACAATATCTTTATTTTTTAAGAATAGAATTTTGTTTTGTTGTCCGCCGATATTGTGTGAGGGACCCCAAACCTAGTGATGATATTGGACTTTTTTAAGTTGATGATATTATTCATCTTGACATCCATTAGGGGTATCACCTTATCCCACTTGGAAAAATAATTCGGTACTAGAAAGGATGTACTTGAACTACATAGTTATGGATGAGGGATATGGCCCCACAACATATATTCCTCCAACATATAATGGAAAGGAATATTTACTTGTATCTAGAAATTCTAGGGGCTAATGGATGATGTTTTCATGGATATGGATCAAAATAAATTTCTGGATGAATTTCACACAATTATGTATCATAGTTTTCTAGTAATATCCCAACCACTTGATTTAGTGGGAGAGACTGGTTGTGGATTAATGGGCACTACAAGAGCCTTCATGAACTTCTTCCATGATGGAGGAAATAGATCCTTCTATGATGAAAATGATAATGATTCCATCATATAATCAAATGTATAGGGATTTCTTCTCATTTAGGCTATCATTAAGAGTGATGTAGGATTCATGGTGTGGAATTTATTCCCTTTCAGCTCAGTATATTGGGAGAATCGTGATTTGGAGATAAAAAATTTGGGATCCATCTATCAAGGGGTGATAACTGATTCATCATGATCTAGGGATGCATTGACCTGATTTATTTCTTACATATCTCATATGATGATTCATGAGATTATTCTTTGATGTGTGATATGGAAGATTTCTTCCTTCTGATGGAGGTCATTTAGGATGGTTTCTACATTATCCAGTGTGTTAGAAAGAGAATTCTAGGATCAAGGATCATGATGCAATGTTGGATCAAAAAGAACTCTACCCTATATCCCCTAACATAGCCTATTATAGGGGATAGTTCTTCTTTTTTAATGGAATGTTCATCATTTTTGTTCTTTGTCACTAAATTTGAGTCCCCATTGATATTCAAGTAAAAGATGTGAAAATTTAGATCTAGTTTTAATCCAATGATGATTTATTGATACTCAAACTCACTATTTTTCTAGCCTTTAGATAGTGAGAAACACTAGGGAAAAACATCCTTGTATGTAAAGTCAAATGCAATCCCTACATTAACTCGGTTATGCTTTGGGTATTTCATCCTTATGCCAACAGGATTTAGATAAGAACTATCAATGTACATATCCCATGTCTCAGAAGTGTCATGGGAACAGAAGACCCCCATATCTAAAAGATTGGTTTCTTGTGATGTATTTTTTGGTGTAGGATGTGTTGTGGGGAAATCAATGTGGTATTTCCCTTTCATTGTCCACTATGATATGAACTGAATGGTATATTAAGGAAGAATGAACTACCATCATGCTAATCACCTAATCAAAAAAGGGAGGCCATGGATGCACTTGAGAGGAAAAATATGCGAGACCATATAAAACTTGTGGTGCTTTAAGTAATTCATCAACATCTGTACTGTGAAGATGCTTGAAAAGAATATCTTCATGATATCATAATATCAAGTCTCAATAACTAAAATCATTCGGATAAGGTACTAGAGATTTTTTCTTCTCTCCTTGTCATTTTGAGATGTGAGGAGGGCACCCAGTAAGCATTCCATGGAGGCCACATATAAGATGAGTGGACTCCCTTCCACCAGAGGCATCAAAACTTCTGGGTGCATCAGGTACATTTTAATATTTTAAAAGGATTATTAGTTGTAATTAACTCATTGATAGTTATTACCTTCTCCATTGAAATAGAAAATGGGATATCATTTCTTTCATGGTTGGAAATGAATCTCCAAATCTAAGTGAGGTTCCCTTGGATTCCCCTCAGTTCATTTATATTTTTGTGGGTGACAATACAAATATAGAACTAGTATTTTATTGGACAACCTCAATGTATTGGTGGTATACAACAAAATCAAGGAATTATCATGATGTTACCCCAAAATTAAATTCCATAAGATTTTTCTTTAGATAGTGTTTTTATTGTTTGTTAATGATTTTATAGAGAGTCAGGAATTAATCTCATTACAGTCGGTTTTTAATATCTAGGATTTTGTCATCTCAATAAGATATCCTTCCTTGAAATGGATTAAAATGTGATGAATAGTGCACCAATATGTAGTGCTATCATTATTTAATAAAAAATACATGACCTGATAGAGGGAGAAGCCTTGAGTCACTCTCAAGGTAGTTGATTCTTCATATATGGGGCCATCATGATCTGATTGTACACCAAGTACCCATCCATGATGAAAAGGTCTTGGAAGCCATCAGTTTCAACAATCAAGACATATGTCATATGCATTGGGGAATATTACTTCATGAAATCCCAATTAAGGTCTATTAATTCAATGTATAACCCAATATTCCTGTTATCTTTCTTGATGTAGAAGATGTCTCCAATCCATCTTGGGTATTTTGCTTCTCCGAAAAAGTTGGTTTTTATAAATTTGTCAACTTCTGCCTCTATATTGGTGGAATGAGAGTGATTCATCCTCATGTATGCCTGCATGAATCTTAGATTCTCATCAAGTAGTCTATGATGGTGTGTAGATACATTTGGATTCATTACAATAATTTCAATTTCGTTCCAAGTGAACATATTTCAGTGATGCTTCACAATTGTGATGTACATATCTTCCTCATTGAGGGGCATTGAGGCACTAATCAAATTAGGTTGCGAGTCTTCTTATGATCCCAAATTTATCTATGAGAGTGCATAAATAGGGGTGGATACACCTTCCAAAATGATGTTGGGGTTTTCCTGAGAACATCCTCATCTTCTTCCATCTATGAGTCTATGGAGACATATCCAGATGAAGTTGGAAATCTATGGGTTCCTCCATCACTATAAGGGAAATGGAGGCTATTAGAAGAGACTTCTTCATCCAGTACTACTAGATTCATTATAGAGGGATGTGGGATATAAGTTTATTTTACCCTATCACTATGAAATAGAGGGGACTGGATATCCGGAACTAGATCTTTTACCTATTCTTGACATATAGGGAGTACAAAGCTACAGTTTAGCATACTCTAGAAAGTCATAGGTGCAGTCCCCTAATCCATTGGGAGATAGATTCTATATATCATAATACATAATTTTTTTCCTAACCCCATTTTTTATAAATATAATTCATCATACATGTCTCTGAAAGTATTGAAGGGTGGAATTGTCACCATGTAGTATGTTGAATTTTCCATCGGGTGCTGACATTGTCACCCAAAGATTGAGATGTCGCACAGTTTATCATCCTATGACCAATACATGATTCATGAGGTTTGTAATTATGTAGTAAGGATAGAAATATAGTTGGTTGTTCTAGGATATAAAATCTATGTGTCCCTACGTGTCTCGTTTGGATGGTAATAAATCTGCACATAGTTTTAGATATCCAATGTAGTTTAATGTCAGGTGGACAGAATAATTCCTATGCAGTTTGACTTATTTTGGAAAGTATGTTGATATGGAAGGATTGGATAGGATTTATAATTTATTCATCTCTATGTTCCTCTTTAGGATGAGAATCAATACATACATAGTTCTATAACACCCATGTAGTTTAATGTAATAGAGAAAGGAAACGAGTCGTGAAGTTTGACATCTTCTAGTAAGGATTTGAATATGGATAGAAGGGATATGATATAGAATTCAAGGGTACCTACATATCTCATTAGGATGATGATAAATTCATACATAGTTCAATAAAATTCATACTATTTAATTTCATACACAAAGGAAATGAGTTGTGCAGTTTATCCACTTGTGGGTTTGGTGTGAATATAAGCTGTTGGGATAGGATTTAGAATCACAACATCTATACGTATCCTCGTAGGATTAGAATCAATCCATACATAGTTCTAGAAAAACAAATTATTTTAATTTCATATGGAATGGATATTATCTATGTAGTTTAACGTCTTACTGTAAGGACATTTATATAGGTTGTTGGGTCGGGATGTAGAATCATAGCATCCAAACAAATCTCATTAGGATGACAATCAATATGTACATAGTTCTACATAACCCATTTAGTTTATGTCATGAGTAAAAGACATGAGCCATGTATTTTTATATATTTTGGTAAGGATTTCAATATAGGAGTTTGGGAGATGATATAAAATCTAGTGGTCCCTGCGTATCTCATTAGGATGAGAATCAATCCATACATAGTTCTAGAAAACCTATGCAGTTTAATGTAATGCACAAAGGACATGAGGTGATTATTTTAACATCCTATGGTAAGGATTTGAATATAGGTAGTTAGGCTAGGATGTGGAATCCTAGAATCCCTACGTATCTCAATTAGGAGTAGAACTTTGTCATATGTAGTTCAACAAACCCCATGCAGTTTAATTTAATGCGGAATAGACATGATCTATGCTTTTTATTGTCTTGTGGTAAGGACATGAATATAGGTTTCTGGGATAGTATATAAAATCTAGGAATCCCTATCTATCTCATTAGGATGATAATGAAGCTATATGAAGTTATAGAATACACATGTAGTTTAATATTATTGGAAAATCAAATTACTTGTACAGTTTAAAGTCTTCTGTTAAGGATTCAAAAAAGGGTGTCTACACCATGATGTAGAATCCAATCATCCCTTTGTATCTCATGAGGATATGAATTTTAGGAACCCAATTCTTATTTGAGTAAAAAATCCATTATTTTTCATCAATTCTTGGTTTACAGGTCTAAATATGGCATAATGTCAATGACCTTTGAGGTCATGGAGGTATTGGGGGTATTTAGGGATGGTTCAAAGCATGGATCCTAATATTTATAGGGATTTTGATATGTCGCAAGGTTAGTGTAAACCATATGAGGCAAACATAAAGGTTAGTGCAAACCATGTGAGACTATACAGTGAGGGTGTACAGGCTACATAGTTTATGGAAACTATGTTGGATAAGGTTCATGAACATGCAATTGGAACTATAGTTTTTATAGAGGATAATCATATGGTTTTTTCATGGTTAGTATATTGTTCAGGTAAACCGTCGATGTGCCCCGAAAAAATAGTTACCCATGCATGATTTTTCACATTTTTGGTTTAAATGTGTGTATAAACTATGCGACCTAATGTTTTCTAGGAATTTTATAATTATTAATTAAATTTAAAATCTATATTAACCTAAACATATCATTCCTTATACCACATAAATCATTTATAATTTGAGATCTTCCATTGATAATAAAATCTATATTTGAGATAAATCTTCCATATGAGCTCTGTTTTATATATTGTTCAACCCGTTGGATCTGTAAGGATAAGACCTCGATTCCTTTTGGTCATTCTTGATTCTTATGGATGTAAATTGCACTATTTTTGTTCAAGGTTATTTTACCTTTTATTAGGTTCCTCATTTGTTCTTCATATTTCTCCAAAATGGAGTTGAATCAGGTGTTGAGACTGGATGTGAAATCCCCTATGGACCTAAGGTAGGTGGTTTTGTTCCCTTCTCCAAAATTCAAGCTGCTTATTTATGTTGTCGTACCATGTACCCAATTTCCAAGCATCACATAAAATTTAAATTGAACCCTATAATAAATCGATATATCCAATTAAATTAAAAGAGATTAATTATGATGATTTATAGGTTAAGTACCATGAATTCGGAAACACCCAGTTGGTTGTGTCATTTAATTAAATGATCAATTTAACGGATTTTAGCCTTGGATTCCTAGGAGGTGTGCCTTTTACCCCTTGTTATAGGATGTCACTTGTGAATTTAGGTGTAAATAAAATTGATGGATTTATTTATAAAATTAATTGTAAATGAAATGGATTAAAGGTAAGGGATATAAGACTTTACCATTGACCCATGCTACTATATTCCTTGAATGATCTTGAATTTCCTTAAAGAAATTTTCCCATCTGAGTTATATAGAAAAAATGCTATGTAAATTCTTGTGTAAGCAAGAATTTTTTTCTATATTATGTTTCCCATGTGAGTTATATGATTTCAAGGCCTTTTATTAACCTATCAATCATGTGATTCATGATATATTAAAAATATCCATGTGAGTAATTAAAATAAAATCCATAGGAGGTTGGAAAATGATTCAGTCACCATTTGAGGTGAGATTAAATTGGATGCTCTGGGGTTTTACCTTGGAGTGTTTAAGGAGTCGTCTTAATAGAATTTAATTTTTTGAATGATTAATAGAATTGGGAGATACATGGATTAATATTATAATTCTATGGACAGAACCATTTGGTTATTAACCTTTATTCCATGGGAGATACGTGGATTCCTATTAGAATGACACACATGAAATCAATTGTCTCGAACCATGATTATGTCTGAGTGGTAAATGGATTGAAATGAAGAATTACATGTATGGACTCTAAGTTATGAATCTTATACCAAGGGATACATGGTTGATAAGGATGGACTCATAGGAGATTGACTTACATGTCGAGAAGAACTTGGAATCCAAATGGATTTCCAAGGATGGACTCAAAGGGAATAGATTATATTTAATGATTGATACATGGGGATTTTTAGAGGACCATCGAGGATTTAATTGATTGGAAGAAATTCAAACCACACCTAGAGCAATACATGAGTTTATGAGAGGCTATCTAAGGATAGGGTTTTAGGGTGTTGGTTGATTTTATTCTAATAGTGATATTTTAATTCGAACATTGTAATGTCAAGGATGGACACTGATTCAAAATTAATTAAAGAATGAAATGATATTATGATGAGTCTTCTAATAAAATGAAAAATATTGGATTACTTCTGTTCTTATACTTTTTAGATGTCTTATTTAGAAACATATTGTGTTTATGGCTATACGTGGGATGTCAGGTTTTCCATAAATCTCGAGCCTAAAAATTCAATGTTGTTTAATTGTTAAATGATTTTTGATTAAATTAAATGGAAATTACATGAGAATATTCATTTATTCATTATTATACCTGAGTACATTATTTATTTTTATACTGCCTGAACACATGTTATATATATTAACTACATGATTGGAATGTACCATGGGTGGTTGCCTACTAGGATTATATCACACACCCTTTTGGGTCATCTTTTTGGACTTAATAGCATATATGATTTCCCAAAATGATAATGGAAAGCACACTAATACATATACTTGATTTTCTTCTTATGAGCATGAGAGCATGGGACCAAGTTGAGCCTTGTGATGCTACTAGGATTATTTTGGATTCATTTTTAATTTTGTTATAATTCTTTTAAATCATACATGTATTCTTATTTTGGTTTTTTTGAAGAAATAGATGACATGTATCAATATTTTGTGGATTGAATGACTTTTGGTATTGTTTATTTATGTGAATTCAAATGTTTACTTAGAATTATTTTCTTATTTTTCCCTAACTTGAATGTGTTTTATATCCCATTATGCTACTCTATGTTGATGAGGGAATAATCTCCCCACTAACACTCATAGGATCTAACTTCTTGTTGGAAACTGCCCGTATTTGAGAAGATATGCTTAATTCCTTGGGACAAACCAGGCTTGGGGAACTCTTCAGTGGCATTCTGGTCTAGGAAATTAAAAAAAATTATTACAGTTGGTATTTTCAATTTTTCATTATTGTTTTGAGGCAATGAAAAGGGATATGAAAAAATGGAGTTTTATAATGATTTGTACATGGGCGTAGCTAACCCTAATATTAGAATAAACCAATATTCCTCAAATAAAATTATTTTTTTCTATATATTTACTATTGAAGAGGATTTGATTCCATCGCTGGGTGATGCCCTTGCATTGTGATATTATTAATAATATGATTTTGAATTCTTCTATGTTGCACCCTGATAGGATAATTACATTCCATCTCATGCAATATTTAGGCTCCATGTGGATTTCATGTGTCTTGAACCATGCCATTCAATTTAAGTGGCCTAACATATTTCATGATGTTGTGATAGGCATCATGATTGATATTAATTTTATTTTCATAGGTACATGATGATTTGTAATGGTATGGATTGGATGGCAGTAAAAATTTGGTCCTTAAGGAGTCACTACCACAAAACTGGGTTTCGGCAACACCACTCTTTATTAGTGATTTTTTACCAATGATAAAGGGTGGCTTTATCAATGCTTTTTCCTAGCACTTGTAAATTTTATATTTCAAAAAAATTCATGAAAAATAATATATTGTTATATAAATATATTTATATTGATATAAATATAATATATATTTTTTAAATATTTTTTAGAGAAGTATAAATAGAGTATTACATTTAATATATAAGAATTTTAGTGAAAATTGATTTAAAATATTTTTAAAAATATTATTAATTAATAATTTTCTAATTATTATTTTTTAATATTCATTCAATAAGAATTTGAAGACACAAAATTTCAAAAAAATGATCTAAAACAAGTTGAAAATGTAACTGAATCTTCCAACAGCCATAAATTTTGATCTGGGTGTCCATTTGATCTCTAAAAACATATCAAATTAAATCTTGTGATGAGAACTACGTGCTAATTATTAAAGGGAATATTTTGCCGCATTTTTTGAGGACCAAAAATGCTCATAAGTCCTCCAAAACTGAGTTTTTAGTCTGCATACCTTGATTTTTTTAACATTCAAATAGGTATAACTTCTGATCCAGATGTATGCTAGGTCTTTACCACATATAATATTGAATATTGTTTCATTTTCGTCGATTTGACAAGTTTTGGAGTGGAAATCAGACTTCTGGATTTGAAGTCACAGTCATTTGAACATTCTAGGGCTTTTCAAATACACACATATATGTATTTATTCGTGTGTGTGTGTGTGTATGTGTGTGTGTGTGTGTGTATGTGTGTGTGTGTGTGTATTTCTTTATTTATAGACACAAATAAAAAATATATTTTATAATTGTATTTAAAACTAATCCTATAAATATATATTAATATACAAATAAAAATACAGATAAAAAATTATAACTAAATATATATATAAATAAATATTACAATAAATTAATATATGAATAAATATATATAATAATATATCAATAAATATATATGTTTTAATCTAACTAAATTTATTTATGTTAATATGAATCTATATTAATATACGAATAAATATAACTATATATATAAATAAATATTGATATATATTAATATACGAATAAATATATATATTAATATTTGAATAAATATATTTGTATCAATATAACTAAATATATTTATATTAATATGAATCTATATTAATATACGAATAAATATAACCATATATATATAAATAAATATAAAAATATACTAATATACAAATAAATATATACATTTTAATATATGAATAAATATATATGTATTAATGTAACTAAATATATTTACCTTAATATGAATCTATATTAATATACGATTAAATATATATCTATATATATATCATTAAATAGAGAACCAAATGAAATGGAATAGTGGTAAAGGTTCAAGTGCGCAAGGGGGGAGGTTGTGGGTTCGAGTACGGGTGGAAGCAAAAAGGTGTGTGCGGGCATGTGGGGGATGTACAGGTAAGGGAAGCAAGTGGGAGAGTGGGAGGGGGTCCTCTTAGTGTTTATAGGGGGGTCAAGCACTGTTAAAATCTCTCCCTGTATTATATATTCATTTTTATTTTTTTTGTTAGTTTATTTGTATTTTATCAGTTCTATTTAAAAGCGCTGATAAAAGAGCTCTTTTATCAGTGTTTTTTTAGTTGTGATAAAAGGGGTTGTTTATCAGCACTTTTTAATCATTGATAAAATGGGAATTTATGAGAACTTTTCTGAGAGCTGATAAAATCCCCCGGTATTCTTCACCTCGATTCACATCACTTTTTTAGCTTTGTTAATACACTTTTATAGCACTGATGAAGGCCATATTTGTAGTAGTGTGTGTGGGACCTCATGAATCGTAATTTGGAAAACCATTGTTCCACATTCAAAATAAAATAATGAAAAAATATTAAATGCTATAGAATGAAAATGTTAAATGGAAATAAATTCAATTTAAATAGAAAATGAAAATTAATATGTAACTTCATGTAAAATGAAACAGAGACTTGAGTTTCCATTAAAAGAGAAATTTACCAAAAACAACCCTAGCAGTGGGCTTGTGGCACTGTTTTTGGATTATGAGTAATTTTTTTGATGCCAAGACATGACTCTTAGAGTAGGAAAATGGGTATTTCAATACATAGGAATGTTAATACCAGTACTATTTCTATTTAACTTATTTTTGACTATAAACATGTTAAATATATTGATCTCAGGTATTTAATTGGAATTTTAGAGGCATTCCACGATGACAAACTCCATTCATAGGCTAGGAGGGTGGATATGAGAACACTGTAGAGGTCATGGTCCATGTGCTACTAGTGGATCCTCCAGTAGTTCCAGCTCTGAAACCATCTGTTATACCAAACAATGGTGCTGATTCACAGTTTTGAGAAGGATTTATGTAGTTCACGCAGACCATTTGGGTGGATCACAACAACATTCTCCCACTATATAGGAGATGATGTGTGAGTTCTACAAGCAACATATTCCTAGGTTTCCTAGGGATGGAGGACCATAGGCAAGGGGCACATGCCTATAGTCTATGATGTATATCATTGAGGACCTAGAGACACCTTCTGAGAGGATTGATAGTCTCACTGAGTATATGATGTGTAATTCCACCAAGAAATGGTGGGATATTATTACCCAAATGGAACATCATAATGAGATGTCTTGAAGGTATTTGAAATCATCCTTCTAGAAATACTTCTATCTAAATACATTAAAGGATAATAATGCTTTGTAGTTATTGAATTTGGAGCAAAGTGTGTTGTCAGTTATGGATTACTCGTCCCATTTTACTGATCTCAACCACTTTGAACATATTCTAATTTGTGATGATTGATTAAATTCTAGGTAATTTGATGATGATATCAGGTATTAAATTATATGGTAGTTTAATTTATTTTAGTTGACATTAGTTTTTGGAATATTGAATCAAGCACCGATCACAGAGTGTAAACTGGGGGAGAGTGGTGGTGCGAGTAAGGGAGGTTAAGAATCGAGATATTGTACATCACTGATCAGTAGTGGAAAGCATTGTTTGTATATTACACACAGTGATACAAGTGTCCATAGAACACACTTAGGTACCTAGGTGATGTGCTACCGGTGTGGTAGGCTAGGATATTTGAGGCCACAATATAAGTAAGACCCAATATAGTGAAGATCTATTAAAAAATGGCCCATATAAAGAATTCCTAGAAAAAAATTTCTTTATAATTCAGGGAGATATGGTATAAATATAATCCACATATAAGAGTGGGATTACCATATTCTCATCCAGAAGGGTGCTGGGGTACACCAGGTCGAACATGATGAGGAGGCAGTTGTGTTTGTGGAAGTCAGACCATAGAATTATGGTGAAAGAATGGGGGATCTACTTATGGTAGCCAAGAAGTGTCACCGGGTCAAAGTGTAGGTTAGGATGATGTAGTAAAACAAATCCATCAGTAGTAGGATCTTGAACCTTCTACTATCAAAGGTACTATTTTAGTAGCCTCAAATTTGATTATGCATATTTTGATAAAATGGGTACATATTGATTTATATTTTTTCCTATAGAAAATATCCAGGGGATAATGTTTTATACTTTTTATGGCATCATGACACTTCGCACACTTTTACGGATTTTAATGGAGGTTGAGCGTCAGTTCAAAGAGTTCCCCCCATGAAATCGGTTGGTGTCGATTCGTATGGGACTTCTTTTCCCTAGAGATGATCATGTCTAATGTCATACACTAGATGGAATCGCTAGTAGCTTATCAAGCATACATTTAATACAAATTCTAGAGGGTGAGTTTCAAATCCTCAATGTGTGGAGAGTTTAATCAAAATCATGAATGTGATGTCAAGGGGGGTCATGTTAGACCTGATCATCAAGGGTTGGGTGGGATTACATCCTAGATTACATGTTTATATCAGAATGATTAGGGAACAAATCATTCAAATTTACCTCCTGTTGTTGATAATTTTTGGGACATTTTCCTAAATTAATTTCTAGGATTTTTTATAATTAGATAGGTAGATTTCTCTATCGAGAAAGTGTTAGGAGCTGCACCAATATCCATTCCTCCTCATATGATGTCTACAAAGGGTTTGAAAGATCCCAAGAGCTATCTAGAAGATTAATTGGTAAAGGGTTCATCTGAACCAGTGCATCTCTTTGGGATGACCAATATTTTTTTTTGAAATGCATAGGAAACCCTTAGGATATGCATGGATTATCAAAAATTGAACCAATAGATGGTTAAGAACTAGAATCCTCTGTTACAGATAGAGGATCTCTTTAACTAGCGAAGGGGAGCTTAGGTTTAATCAAATATTGATTTGAGATCCAATTCTTATTTGGTGATTGTTAGACCATTGGGCATACATCACTCAACATTTCAGAGAATGTATAGTCTACAAGAGTATTTGTTTAAGTCATTAGTTTTCATTAACTCTCTAGCAGTATGCATGGAACTGATGAACTGTGTGTTCCTCCCTTATCTGGATATGTTTGTGGTGGTATTCATGGATAATATATTTATGTATTGTCACAATCTACATGACCATGAAAAACATAATGATATATTTTTTAATTCATTGATATAGCATCAATTACATGCTAATATCACAATGTTACACTTTTAGACAGATCTGGTTCACTTCCTGGCTCACATAATCTCAAAGATATAAATATCAATAGACCTAGAAAAGGTGAGAGATGTAGCTCCCTTGCAGCATAATAATAAGTTATTTTATGTACTGAGAACTTATGTTTGTCTTATTTATAAGGTAATTTCATATAGGACTTCTCAAAATTAGAAGCACCTCTTACGGTCTTGACCTATAAGGATTTCATGTTCGTATGGTTAGATTTTGGTGTGATGGCCTTAAAGGAGATGGAATGGAGATTAACTTCATCACTTATAATAATTTTTCCAAATCTAGGAAGGAGTTACAATGTGTCGTGAAATTAATTAGGTATCTAGCAATGAGTAGTTCTTATTAACGGAGAGAGAGTATTATCATACATGTCTCAATATATTAGATCAAAATAGAGGAATTACCAGACACATGATCTTGATTTAGATGCAGTTGTTCATTACTTATGATGTTGGGGAAAATATTTAATGTGATAGTGTTTCGGTTTATATACTAACCAAAAAATAATCTTGTGCATATTTACCAATCATGATATGAACATGAGGTTGTGAAGGTGGGTGGTGTACTTATATTATGTTGATTTTGAGCTAGACTACATGCCTCGTAAAGGAAATACAGTAGCTAATATATTGAGAAAAATGAATCAGATACATGAACAGTAGTAGGCCAATAATGTAAGGAAACATATGGAATTGTATTCTGAGATGCACCTGGATGTTCACAATAGTTAGGGACAGAATATTCTTTTATCCTTAGCTATTACCTATAACCTTTTGGATTAGGTCTGCATTAGGTATCAATCAAATTCTGAGGGCCTAGTTATATGATTTCATATGGAAGGTGAGGATCATCCTCCTATTTGGATACTATGTGAGGATGAGATTATATGAGATCATGGTCATTATTTGATCTCAAAAAACATGCACGATGAGAGGGTTAATGATTTTTATGCTTTAGGGCAGCGCACCCCGACTTCACCAAGATGTATCGGGATTTGCATCACTTATACTAGTGTTCGTGTATGAAAAGATTAGTATCTTTTTTTCATGACATGTTCCAACTATCATGAAGTGAAGGAAGAAAACCAATGACCAGGTATACTTTTACAGTAGCTTCCTTTACCAAAGTGTAAATGGAATGATGTCATGATGATTTTTATGATAGGTTTGTTGAGGTCCCCATGAGGTAATGATTTAGTTTTAGTTTTTGTTGATAGACTCATGAAGTTTTGTCACTTCCTAACTACCAAGGAGGCCTTTAGTGATGATTATATTGGGATATTGAACCTCATAGATATAGTACGAATTCACTAGGTCATGCATAATATCATTTTATGTAGGGACGCCTATTTTATTTCACAATTTTGGAATGGGATAGAGATGGAGTTGTGTACATGAGTGATTTTGATCATAGTATACCACCCCTAGAATAATGGCATGTCATATTGCACGATTCTGGTGCAAAATGACATATTGCGGTCATGCATCCCAGATTTCAGGGGATTTGGGGTAGGAATAAACCCCAAGTTGAATTCGCCTCCAACAATAGCTTTTAGGAAACTATTTTGATTGCTCCAAATGAGGCTCTATATGGTAGTCCATGGAAATGATCATGAGTATCTATTCTATAGTCCATGCTAATCACCCCTGTGTTGGTTAAAGGAAGGATATGTATTATTATTTGATCTCATCTTTTTTTGGGGTCCATAGAGTTGGTGAAGTTGAATTGGAAGTGGATGGATACTGTGAAATCTCATCAGAAATAATATGTTGATACCTACATATGAACTCTAAAGTTAGAGGTCAAGGATTGGGTTTTCTTGCATGATTCACTAAGGCTAGGAAATAAAAGAATACAGAGATTGGTTAACCTATCACCATGGTATTTAGGTCCATTATTAATTTGGGAGATAGTCGAGATGGTAGACTATCAAATGTAGTTAAATTAGAGGTATCGAGCCATGCCTGACGTTTTACAAGTTTCTTAGTTGGGGAATTACTATTTAGACCTGTCTCATGTCTTTTAGCCAGAAGAGGTTGAGTTATATGGATATTAATCATTCAGAAAGAATCCTATACATATTGTGGATCACAAAATAAAGGTTCTTAGAGGTTATTTTGTTCTAGTAGTATGGTTGCAATGGTATCATGACTGAGTATAAGATTAGACATGGGAGTAGGAGGCTGATGTATGATCACAGTGGCCTAAGTAATTCTATGATCATGCTTCACCACCAATGAGAAGGAAATTCAGGGATGAATTTCATTAAGGGGGGAAGATTGTAAGAATCTAGTTCTTCTTTGGTGTATGTATCCTTTATTTTATGTCAATTAATTGATTAACGGTTTCAATATGGACTAATGTTAATTCCCTTTGAAGTTATAGGGGTTTTAGGGGCGTTAGTGGATGTTTTGGAGACTGGAACCTGAGATTTTTTTGTTTTGTCCTATCACACGGTTCTTTAAACCACACAAGACAACACTAATAGTTCATACAAACCATTTTAGGTCCTATAGTGGAGGTGTATAGGATGCACGGTTTAAAAAACCCATGAATTATGAGACACACAAAAGTGTTATCAGCTCTATATTTTTAATAGAAGAGAATTTAATGATTTTTTATGCTTTGGAAACCTTTCTCATAAATCACGCATTGTGCCCCTGCCTTATAGTTATCCATTCAAATTTTGCACATAGTTTGTTAAAATGTGCACATAAACCATGGGAACCTATGGTTTTTTGGTAATTTTATAATTAATAATTAAATAAAAGATATTTTTTAACCAAGATATCTCATTCATTTTACAACACAACACCATCAACATTTGAGAGAAACCTTTGAATCCAAAACCTGGATTTAAGATAAATTCTCCATCCAAGATTTGATTAAATGGTTATTCTTCTCATTGTATCTAAAATAGTAAGACCTTTATTCCTTTTTAGTCATTCTTGATTCTTATAGATATCATTTTCTCAATTTAGGTGCTAGATGATTTTACTTATTATTATTTTCTTGGTATTTTATTCAGATTTCTCCCAAACGGAGTCAAATCAAGGGTTAATACTGAATAATCTATCATTTAGGATCCTAAGTCATGTGGTCTCGTGCCTATTTTTAAAATTTAATTTGTTTATATATGTCGACATGTCACATTCCCAACTACCAGTTGCCACATTAAATTAAAATGTAATCCTATAATTGATAGGGGTTTCCTACTAAATTAAATAGGATTAATAATTATTTTTATAGGGTAAGGAACATGAAATAGAAACCACCCCATTAAGTGTGTCAATTAAATACATGGACATTTTTATAGCTTTTAGACTAGGATGCCTATGAGGTGTGCCTCTTAACCCTTATAAAGGGAAGTTACTAGTGAATTGTGGAATAAATAAAATTGATTAGTTGGTTTATAAGTTTAATTAAAAATGTAATGGATTTAGTGTATATGATTTATCAATTGACCCTTGACCTATTTTTTACTATTTCTTGAATGATAATGAATTTCGTTAAGGTAATTTTCCCTTGTGAGTTATATAGAGATCATGATTTGTAAATTCTTGAGTAAGCATGAATTTATCATTTTATTGGGTTTCCCATGTGAGTGTTATGATGTTAGGACCATGTATTACCTTGTTCTACATGTTATACATTTTATTTTAAAAATTCACTTATGAGTAATTAAAAGACGAAGCCTTATGAGATTGGAAAAGTCATGAGTCACCTTTTGAAGTGATATTGAAATAAATGATCTTGGTTTTGACCATGGAATGTTTAATGAATTATTTAATTGGAATTGAATTGGTTAAATGCCTCTTAGTAATGGGTGACACAAGGATTCATATTAAAATTCCATGGGAACACTCATTTCGCTCTTATCCTTTGTGCATTGGGTGATATGTGGATTCATATTAAAATTCCATAAATGGACTGAAAGGGATTTATCCTTGATTATTCTTGAGTGATACATGGAATCAAATGAATAATTTAATGGATGTACTTTGAGGCATGACTCTTATGTCTAGTGATACTTGGTTTCCAAGTAAGGACTTGTTGGGGGTTGACTTATATATCGTGTGATACTTGGAATCCAAATTGATTTACAAGGATAGACTAAAACTGAATCGATTATATGTCTAGAGTAATAAATGGGGGTTCCATAGAGGAACACTGAGGACATAATCAATTGGTGGGAATTTATACCACACCAAGAGTTATACATGTATTCATGAGAGGTTCACCATAGATGGCCTTGTAGGGTGTTGGTGGATATAACATCTAGAGTGATTATTGAATTAAATATTAATAATTTTAATGATGCAATCTAGTTCAAAATTTAATAAATATTTAACTGACATTGGGATATGTCTTCCAAGACAAAGAAAATTCTTGGATTTTGTCTATTATTATACATTTTAGATATCCTAATTAGGAATATGTTTTTTCTTATGACTATATCGGGGTTTTTGAGCATCAACTGGATATCAAGAATTACAAATTCAATGTGGTTGAATTTTTAAAGTAATTTCATTAAATGAAAAGGATATTAAATGAGAAACTACATTTATAGGCTTTTACCACTGAGTACTTCATTTAATTATTATTATAATTCCTTCAAAATTGTTATGTATATTCAATTACTGATTGGAATGGACCTTCGGTGGCTGCCTACTAGGATTATATATCACACCCTATCTGGGTAACCTTTATGGACCTAATAAACTAAATGATTATAGGTAATGATAAGGGTGAGTGCCCTAATATAGGTACTTGATTTACTACTTATGATAGGGATAGAATGGGAGAGATCTAATGCTTAATATGGTACTAGGAAACTTTTGGAATCTTTTATACTTTTTATCAGTATTTTACATCTTCCATGTATTCTAATTTTGGATGTTTTGTCAAAAAATCTGATATATATCAACATTTTGAGTACGATATGACTTATATTATTGTTTATTTATTATTATTCCACTGTTTACTTCTCTTTTGTTACTTCTTACTTTTCTTTTATGTATTTTATATTCTATTATTATACACTTTAAGGATGAGAGGAAAGTCATCCCACTAACAGACATAGTCCATCCCTGCTAGACAGCAGCCTCTAGCATTGGTAAAGATGTGTTTGAGGCCATGTGGCCAACCAGGCTTGTGGAAATATTGAGTGGCATCTGAGTGTGGGTCATTGAAATATATACTATTGGGACACGAATCAATTCTCACGTAGTTCGTCAATGAGAAACTCTCCTTTTTTTATATTGTCCAATGCGAAGAGGTGGGCATTGCATCTATTGATTTTCATAAATTGTCCATGGATTAGAGATAGAGACATTATTATGTATCTTTTGATTATTGGAATCATTCCAAACATGATTCTTAGGGTCCATAAAGTTTTTTTCATGAGTAATGGACCTTGAACTTGTAGTTTAACATCATGAAATAATTAATCATGGTTTTATTTTTATGGTATTGTATTCTAGACCATGATGGACCTACCATGTACTATCATGCCATGTTTATGAGGGGAATCCCTTAGGACAATTTTTACACTCACATGTGTAATTTTTAGTGTGTGAAACATGGAATTGAAATGGGTTTTCTCATAATGAATATGTAATTTGGGGTACAATAGAGTCATTCTGTATTATTTCTTGGTTAGAATAAGATAAAGGATCAAGTAATCCCTTTATATCTCATATGAAAAACAAGAATCAAGCCATACACAGCTTTATAGGGGCTGTTATGTTTGACATGTTGTAGTAAGGACTTGGATAACTCAATGTGAAAACATGGAAAAAAGAGATATTTGATAGTCCTGAGACTATATATTTGTGTGTCGCTACATATTCTATAATATAAGGAATAAAGTTGAACATAGTTCTATACAAATTTTTCAGTTTAATGTTATGTGGAGATGAAATCAGCTGTGTACTTTCAATTTCTTATGGTAAGCACAACTTAATGAAATTTAACAACATATAGTAAGTAATATTGATTAACCAAAGTGAAGGAGGTGAGAGTTTGTAGATCTGTGCAATTTTATGTCATGTGGTGTGGACTTGTAATATCGTGTAGTTTAAAATCATTCTATTTGGACTTGATTTCAAAATTTACATCATGTATCCTGGATGAAATATATAGGCTTTAACCAAATCTGGTTAGGATGAACTCTATATAGTTTAAAATAACGTGGTTAGAATAAACTCCATACAGTTTATCATCATATGGATAGGATAAAACATGGTACAATTTAACATCATGTGGTAAGGAAAAACTCTGAATAGTTTAACATAATGTGGTTAGGATGAACTCCCCATAGTTTAACATCAACTGGTTAGGATAAATGGTGGGGATTACTCTGAGATCCATCACTAGTTCTCCTTGGATGAATGAATATAGGTGAACCCTTTTATTAAAGTCATGTGTGATCTGATTTTGACGGACCACTAGTTTGTGTAGTGTGCACAACCTGTTCTCATCTTGTCATTATAATTCTTCATACTAATTTTTTTATTGTTTGTAATTAGATTTTTTTTCTGCAAAAGGCAATTTGGAGTGGCTATAAATCAATGGGTAACACTACCTTAGTCCCATACAAAAATGAGTGTGGTGTTTCATTTGTGGTAGTACAGGTGGTGGTATTGTAATCCCATAAAGTATGAAAAAGTGTATCCAGCCAAGTCTATTATATTTGTCCAATATCATTTGAAATATATTCTATGGAGACTTACTGAAGGCCTATATCTTTCAATTTTACACTGTGAGATAGCGGGATGAGTGATTTCACACAATATTGTACTCCTGGTACAATATATTTATTTTTGAATAATAATATTTTGTTTTTATGTCCATAAATATTGTGTGAGGGACCCCAAACCTGGTGATGATATTGGACCTTTTTAAGTTGATTATATTATTCATCTTTACATCCATTAAGGGTATCACTTTATCCAACATGGAATAATAATTCGGTAACAGAGACGATGTTCTTGAACAACATAGTTATGGATGAGGGATATGTCCCCACAACAAATATCCCTAAAAAAGATAATGGCTATGAATATTTACTTGTATCTTGCAATTTGAGGGGCTGATGGATGGTGTTTTCATGGATATGGATCAATCAAAATTTCATGATGAATTTCACACAATTATGTATCATGGTTTTCTTGTAATATCCAAACCACTTGATTTAGTGGGAGAGCCTGGTTGCTGATTGATGGGCACTGCAAGAGCCTCTATGGAATTCTTCCATGATGGAGGAAATAGTTCCTTATATGATGAAAATGATAAATATTCCATCAAATCAACAACGGTATAGAAATTTATGCTCATTTATACTATCATTAAGAGTGAAGTAGGATGCATGGTGTGGAATTTATTCCCTTTCAGCTTAGTCTATTGGGAGAATCATGATTTAGAGATAACCAATTATGGGATCCATCAATCAAGGGGTGATAACTTGTTCATCATGATCTAGGGATGCATTGACCGGATTTATTTCTTAAGTATCTCATATGATGATTGATGAGATCATTCTTTGATGTGTGATATGGAAGATTTATTCCTCTTGAAGGAGGTCATTTACGATGGTTTTTTCATTATCCAATGTGTTAGAAGAAGAATTCTAGTATCAAGGAACATGATGCAATGTTGGCTCAAAAAGAACTCTAACCTTTGTCCCCTAACATAGCCCAGTAGAGGGGATAGTTCCTCTTTTTTAATGGAATGTTCATCATTGATCTTATTTGTCAGTAAATTTGAGTCCCCATGGATATTCAAGTAGGCTATGTGAAAATGTAGGTCTAGTTTTCATCCAATGATGTGGTCTTGATACACATCCTCAATATTTATGTAGCCTTCAGATAGTGAGAAACACTAGGGAAAAAACTTCTTTGTATGGAAAGTCAAATACAATCCCTAGATTAACTCGATTAAGCATTGGGTATTACATCCTTATGCCAACATGATTCCGATAGGAACTATACACGTACAAATCCCATGTCTTAGAAGTGTCATGGGAACAGAAGTCCCACATATCAGGAAGATTGGTTTCTGGTGATGCATTTTTTGTTGCAGGATGTGTTGTAGGGAAATCAGTGTGGTCTTTCCCTTTCACTGGATTCTATGATATGAACTGAATGGTATATTGAGGAAGAAGGACATACCATCTTTCTAATCACCTAGTAAAAAAATGGAGGCCATGGATGTACTTGAGTGGAAAAATATGTGAGACCATATAAACTTATTGGTGCTTCAAGTAATTCCTCATCTTCTATACTGTGAAGATGATTGAAAGGCATCTCTTCTCGACATCATAATTTCATGTCTCAATACCTAGCATCATTTGGATAAGTTACTAGAGATTGTTCCTTCTCTCCTCATCATTTTTAGATATGAGGAGGGCAACCAATTAGCATTCCATGGAGGCCATAAATAAGAGGGGTGGACTCCCTTCCACCGAAGGCATCAAAACTCGTGGGTGCATCTAATACTTCTTAATATTTTAAAAGGATTCTTAGCAGTAATTAACTCATGAATAGTTTATTACTTTCTCCATTTAACTAGAAAATGGGGTATCATTTATTTCATGGTTGGAAATGAATCTCCAAATGTAAGTGAGGTTCCCTTGGATTCCCCTCAGTTCATTTAGATTTTTCGGGGGTGACATTACAAATATAGAACTAGTATTTTATTTGACAACCTCATTGTCTTGGTGGTATACAAAAAAATCAAGGAATTTTCATGATGTTAAACAAAAAGTAAATTCCATCATATTCTTCTTTAGATAGTGATTTCATAGTTTTTTAATGATTTTATAGGTATTCATGAAGTTATGTCATTACAGATGGTATTTAATAGCTAGGATTTTGTAATAACACTCAGATATCCTTCCTAGAAATGGATTAAAATGTGATGAATAGTGCTTCAATATGTAGTGCTATCATTATTTAAGAAAAATTACATGACCTAATAGTAGTATATCCCCTGAGTCACTCTCAAGGCAGGTGATTCTTCATATTTCAGGCCATCGTGATCTGATTGTAAACCAAGTACCCATCCATGAAGAAAAGGTCTTGGAAGACATCAGTTTCATCAATAAAGAGTTATGTCATCTGCATTGGGAAATATTACTACATGAAATCCCAATTAAGTTCTATGAATTCAATGTATATCCCAATATTTCTGTTATCTTTCTTGATGTAGACGATTTCCCCAATCCATCTTAGATATTTTGCTTCTCAGAAAAGGATGGCTTTTATCAATTTGTCAACTTCTGCCTCTATATTGGTGGAATGAGAGTGATTCATCCTCTTGGATGCCTGCATGAATTTTAGATTCTCATAAAGTCGTCTATGATGGTGTGTAGATACATTTGGATTCATTAAAATAATTTCAATTTCGTTCAAAGTGAACACATTTCAGTGATGCTTCATAATTGTGGTGTACATATCTTCCTCTTTGAGGGGCATGGAGGAACTAATCAAATTAGGTTGTGGGTCTTCTTATGATCCCAAATTTATCTATGAGAGTGCATCAATGGTGGTGGATAAAACTTCAAAAATGATGTTTGGGTGTTCCTAAGAACATCCTCATCTTCTTCCATCTCTGAGTCTATGGAGACATATCTAGATGAAGTTGGAAATCTATGGGTTTCTCCATCACTATAAGGGTAATGGAGGTTATTAGAAGAGAATCTTTCATCCATTACAACTAGATTCATTATAGAGGGATGTGGGATCTAAGTTTATTTTACCCTATCACTATGAAATGGATGGGATTGGATATCTGGAACTAGATCTTTTACCTATTCTTGACTTACAGGGAGAACAAAGCTACAGTTTAGAATACTCTAGGAAGTCATAGGGACAGTCCCCTAAGCCATTGGGAGATAGATTCTGTATATCATAATCCACCATTTCTTTCCTAACCCCTTTTTTTTAAAATATCATTCATTATACATGTCTCTGAAAGTATTGAAGCGAGGAATTGTCACCATGTAGTATGTTGGGTTTTCCATCGAGTGCTGACATTGTCACCCAAAGATTGATATGTCACACTGTTTATCAACCAATGACCAAGAAATGATTCATGGTTTTTGTCATTATGTAGAAAGGATAGAAATATAGGTGGTTGTTCTAGGATGTAGAATCTATGTGTCCCTACGTGTCTCATTTGGATGGTAATAAATCTGCACATAGCTTTAGATATCCAACGTAGTCTAATGTCATGTGGACAGGATAATTACTATACAGTTTGACATATTTTGGTAAGGATGTTGATATGGAAGTATTGGCTATAATATATAATGTATTCATCTCTATGTGCCTCATTAGAATGAGAATCAAGACATATGTAGTTCTATAAAACCCATGTAGTTTAATGTAACAGAGAAAGGACATGAGTCATGAAGTTTGACATCTTTTAGTAAGGATTTCAATATGGATGGAAGGGCTACGATATAGAATTCAAGGATACCTACATATATCATTAGGATGAGGATAAATTCATATGTGGTTCTATGAAACTCATACTATTTAATTTCATGCACAAAGGAAATGAGTTGTGCAGTTTATCCCCTTATGGTTTGGATGTGAATATAAGGAGCTAGGATATGATTTAGAATCACCTCATCTGTACGTATCTTCATAGGATGAGAATCAATCCATAGATAGTTCTAGAAAACCAATTATTTTAATTTCATATGTAATGGATATTATCTGTGTAGTTTAACATCTTACTGTAAGGACATGTATATAGATGGTTGAGTCTGAATGTAGAATCCTAGCATCCCAACATATCTCATTAGGATGACAATCAAGGTGTACATAGTTATAGAAAACCCATTTTTTTTAATGTCATGCATAAAATACATGACCCATGTATTTTAATGTCTTTTGGTAAGGATGTGAATATTGGAGTTCAGGAGATGATATAAAATCTAGTGCTCCCTACGTATCTCATTAGGATGAGAATCAATCGATACATAGTTTTAGAAAACCAATGCAGTTTAATGTAATGCACAAAGGACATGAGGAAATAAGTTTAACATCATATGTTAAGGATGTGAATATTGGTGGTTAGTCTATGATGTAGAATTCTGGCATCAATACGTATCTCAATTACGAGCAGTATTTAGTCATATGTAGTTTAACAAACCCAATGCAGTTTAATTTAATAAGGAATGGGCATGAGATATGTTGTTTAATGCCTTGTGGTAAGGAAATGAATATAGGTTGCTGGGCTGGTATATAAAATCTAGGAATCACTATGTATCTCATTAGGATGAGAATCAAGTTTTATGTAGTTATAGAAAACACATGAAGATTAATATTATTGGAAAATCAAATTACATGTACAGTTTAAAGTCTTCTGTTAAGGATTTAAAAAAGGGTGTTTATTCCATGATATTGAATCCAAGCATCCCTTTTTATCTCATTAGGATATGAATTTTTAAGAACCCAATTCTTATTTGAGGAAAAAATCCTTCATTTTCATCAATTCTTGGTTTACAGGTCTGAATATGGCCTAATGTCAATAACCTTTGAGGTCATGGAGGTTTTGGGGGTATTTAGGGATGGTTCGAAGCATGGATCCTAATATATTGGATCTTTAATGGTAAGACCTCGATTCCTTTTGGTCATTATTGATTCTTATTGATGTTAATTGAAGTATTTATATTCCATGTTATTTTACCTTTTATTAGGTTCTTCATTCGTTCCTCAAATTTCTCCAAAATGGAGTTGAATCAGGGGCTCAGACTGGACGTGAAATCCTCTCTGTACCTAAGGTAGGTGGTTTTGTTCCCTTCTCCAAAATTCAAACTTATAATATAAGTTGTCTTACCATTTACCCAATTTCCAGGCATCGCATTAAAATTAAATTCAACCTTATAATAGATAGTTATAGCCAATTAAATTAAAAGTGATTATTTATGATTATTTATAGGTTTAGAACCATGAATTTGGAAACACCCAGTTGGTTGTGTCATTTAATTAAATGATCATTTTGATGGATTTTATCCTTGGATTCCTAGGAGTTGTGCCTATTACCCCTTGTTATAGGATGTCACTTGTGAATTTAGGTGTAAGTAAAATTTATGGATTGATTTATAAATTGAATTATAAATGAAATGGATTAAAGGTAAGGGATATAAGACTTTACCATTGACCCATGTTGCTATATTCCTTGAATGATCTTGAATTTCTTTAAAGTAATTTTCCCATGTGAGTATATAGAAAAAATGATTTGTAAATTTATGAGTAAACATGAATTTTTATCTATATTATGTTTCCCATGTGAGTTATATGATTTCAAGGCCTTGTATTAACCAGTCAATCATGTGATTCTAGATATATTAAAAATATCCATGTGAGTAATTGAAAGACAATCCATATGAGGTTGGAAAATGATTCAGTCACCATTTGAGGAGAGATTGAATTGGATGCTCTGGGGTTTTACCTTTGAATGTTTAAGGAGTCATATTTATAGAATTTAATTGTTTGAATGATTAATAGAATTGGGTGATACATGGATTCATATTATAATTCGATGGATAGAAAAATTTTGTTATTAACCTTTATTCCATGGGAGATACGTGGATTCCTATTTGAATGACACACATGAAATAAATTTTCTCGAACCATGATTATGTCTGAGTGATAAATTGATTGAAATGAATAATTGCATGGATGGACTCTAAGTTATGAATCTTTTACCAATGGATACTTGGTTACTAAGGATGTACTCATAGGGGATTTACTTACATGTCGAGTGATACTTGGAATCCAAATAGATTTCCAAGGATGGACTCTAATGGAATATATGATATTTAATGATTGATACTTGGGGATTTTTAGAGGACCCTTGAGGATTTAATTGATTGGATGAAATTCAAAACAAACCTAGAGAAATACATGAGTTTATGAGAGGCTATCCAAGGATAGGAATTAAGGGTGTTGGTTAATATTATTCCAATAGTGATATTTGAATTCCAACGTTGGAATGTCAAGGATGGACACTGATTTATAATTGATTAAAGAATGAAATGATATTATGATGAGTCTTTTAAGAAAACGAAAAATATTGGATTACTTCTGGTCTTATACTTTCTAGATGTCTTATTTAGAAACATATTGTGTTTATGACTATACGTGGGATGTCAGTTTTTCCCTAAATCTCGAGAAAAAAAATTCAATGATGTTTAATTGTTAAATTATTTTTGATTAAATAAAATAGAATTTAAATGAGAATATTCATTTATTCATTATTATAGCTGAGTACTTTATTTATTATTATACTGCCTTAACACATGTAATATATATTAACTAGATGATTGGAACGTACCAAGGGTGGTTGCCTACTTGGAATATATCACACACCCTTTTGGGTCATCTTTTTGGAATTAATAGAATATATGATTTCACAAAATGATAAGGGAAAGAACACTAATACATTTACTTGATTTTCTTCTTATGAGTAGGAGATAATGGGACCAAGTTGAGCCTTGTGATGCTATTAGGATACATTTGGATTCTTTTATAATTTTTTTATTAGTCTTGTAAATCATACATGTATTCATATTTTTGTTTTTTTGAAGAAATACATGACATGTATCAATATTTTGTGGTTGGAATTACTTTTGGTATTGTTTATTTATGAGTCTTCCACTATTTACTTATAATTATGTTCTTATTGTTCTACTACTTCTATGTGTTTTATATTTCATTATGCTACTCTCTGTTGATGAGGGAATAATCTCCCCACTAACACACTTAGGATCTAACTTCTAGTTGGAAACTCCCAGTATTTGGGGAGATATGCTTAATTCCTTAAGACCAACCAGGCATGGGGAACTCTTGAGTGGAATTATGGTCTAGGAAATTAAAAATATTTATGAGAGATTGTATTTTCAATTTTTCTTTGTTGTTCGGAGGCAATGATAAGGGATACGAAAAAATGACGTTTTATAATGATTTGTGCATGGGTGTAGCTAACCCTAAAACTAGAAAAAACTAATCTACCTCAAATAAAATTGGTGTTTTCTATATATTGACTATTGAAAAAGATTTGATTCCATCATTGGGTGATGCCCTTGAATTGTGATATTATTAATAAAATGATTTTGAATTCTTATTTATGGCACCAAGATAAGATAAGTACATTCCATCTCATGCAACATATAGGCACCAGGTGGATTTCATGTGTCTTGAACCATGCCATTCAATTTAAGAGGAATAAAATATTTCATGAGGTTGTGATAGGCATCATGATATATATTAATTTTATTTTCATAGGTACATGATGACGTGTAATGGTATTAATTGGATGGCAGTAAAAATTTGGTCCCTGAGGAGTCACTACCATAGAACTGGGTTTCCACCACACCACTCTTTATCAGTGTTTTTTTAGCAATGATAAAGGGGGGATTTATCAATTATTTTTCCTAGCACTGATAAAATTTATATTTCAAAAAAAACTTTTTGGAAAAATAATATATTGTTTTATAAATATATTTATATTAATATAAAAATAATATTTATTTTTTAAATATGTTTTATATAAGTATAAATAGAGTATTACATTAAATATATAAGAATTTTAGTAAAAATGGATTTAAAATATTTTTAAAAATATTATTAATTAATAATTTTCTAATTATAATTGATTAATAATCATTTAATAACAATTTGAAGACACAAAATATCAAAAAAATGATCTAAAATAACATGAAAATATAACTGAATCTTCTAACGGCCATAACTTTTGATCTGGGTGTCCATTTGAGCTCTAAAACATATCAAATTGAACCTTGATATGAGAACTATGTGTTAATGATTAAAGGGAACCTTTTGAAGCATTTTTTGAGGAACAACAATGCTCATAAGTGCTCCAAAACTGAGTTTTTAGTCAGCATACCCCGATTTCTTAACATTCAAATAGGTATAACTTCTGATCCGGATGTCCGCTAGGCCTGTAAAACATATAATATTGAATATTGTTTCATTTTCATAGATTTGAAAAGTTTCAGAGTGGAAATAGAATTATGGATTTGAAGTCACAGTCGTTTGAACATTTTATGGATTTTGAAATACACACATATATGTATTTATTCGTGTGTGTGTGTATATGTGTGTGTGTGTGTTGTATATATCTACGTATGTATTTATTTATTTATTTAAAAACTTGCATAAACACATATTTTATAAATGTATTTAAAACTTTTCTTATAAATATATATTAATATACAAAAAAATACAGATAAAAAATTATAACTAAAAATATTTATATAAATAAATATAAATATAAATTAATATTTGAATAAATATATATAATAATATATGAATAAATATATATATTAATATAACTAAATTTATTTATGTTAATATGAATCTATATTAATATATGAATAAATATAACTATATATATAAATAAATATAAATATATATTAATATACGAATAAATATATATATTAATATATGAATAAATATATTTGTATTAATATAACTAAATATATTTATATTAATATGAATCTATATTAATATATGATTAAATATAACTATATATATATATAGATAAATATAAATATATAGTAATATACAAATATATATATATATATTAATATATGAAAAAATTTATATATATTAATATAACTAAATATATTTACCTTAATATGAATCTATATTAATATACGATTAAATATATATATATATATATATATATATATATATATATCATTAAATAGAGAACCAAATGAAATGGCTTGGTGGTAAAGGTTCAAGTGCACATGGGGGGAGGTTGCGGGTTCGAGTACAAGTGGAAGCAAAAAGGTGTGTGCAGGCATGTGGGGGATGCGCAGGCAAGGGCAGTGCATGGGAGAGTGGGAGGGGGTTCGCCTAGTACTGATAAAGGGGGGGGGGGGGGGTCAAGTGATGTTAAAATCTCTCCCTGTATTATATATTCATTTTTTTGTTAGTTTATTTGTCTTTTATCAGTTCTTTTTAAAGCATTGATAAAAGAGCTCTTTTATCAGTTTTTTTAGCTCTGACAAAAGGGGCCGTTTATCAACACATTTTTAGTGCTGATAAAAGGGGAATTTATGAGTACTTTTCTGAGAGTAGATAAAATCCCCCCCACCCTGTTATCTTCACCTTGATTAAAATCACTTTTTTAGCATGTTAATGCACTTTTCTAGTGCTGATGAAGGCCATATTTGTTGTAGCGTGTGTGGGACCTCATGAATTGTAATTTGGAAAACCATTGTTCCACATTAAAAATAAAATCGTGAAAAAATATTAAATTTTATAGAATGAAAATGTTAAATTGAAATAAATTCAATTGAAATAGAAAATGAAAATGAATATGTAACTTCAAGTAAAATGAAATAGAAACTTGAGTTTCCTTTTAAAGAGAAATTTACAAAAAACGACTTTAGCAGTGGGCTTGTGGAACTGTTTTTGGATTATGAGTGATTTTTTTGATGCCCAGACATGATGCTTAGAGTAGGAAAATGGGTATTTTAATACATAGGAAATCTAATACTAGTTCTATTTCTATTTAAATTCTTTTTAACTATAAAAATGTAAAAAATATTGATCTTAAGTGTGAAATTGGAATTTTAGAGGCATGCCACGATGAAAAACTCCATTCATAGGCTAGGAGGGTGGAGACGAGCACACTCTAGAGGTCATGGTCCATGTGCTACTAGTATATCCTCCAGTTGTCCCAGCTGTGGAACTAGCTTCTATACTGAACAATGGTGTTGATTCACAGTTTTCTGAAGGATTTATGTAGCTCATGCAGAACATTCAGGGGGATCACCACAACATCCACCCACTATATACGAGTTGATGTGTTAGTTCTAGTAGCAACATATTCTTAGGTTTTCTAGTGATGGAAGACCATAGGAAAGGGATTCATGCCTATAGTCTATGTTATATATCATTGAGGACCTAGAGACACCTTTTGAGAGGAGTGATAGTCTCACTATGTATATGATGTGTAATTCCACCAAGATATGGTGGGATATTATTACCCAAATGGAACATCATAATGAGATGTCTTCAAGGTATTTACAATCATCCTTCTTTGAATATTTTTATCTAAATACATTGAAGTAAAATAATGCTTGGTAGTAATTGAATTTGGAGCAGGGTGTGTTGTCAGTTATGGATTACTCGTCCCATTTTACTGATCACAACCACTTTGAACAAATTATAATTCGTGATGATTAATTAAATTCTAGATAATTTGAGGTTGATCTAAGGTATTACATTATATGGCAGTTTAATGTCTTTTATTTGACATTAGTTTTAGGAATTGTGAATCAAGCACTGATCACAGAGTGTAAACTGAGGGAGAGTGGAGGTGTGAGCTTGGGAGGTTCAAAATCAAGATATTTTACTTCACTGATCAGTAGTGGGAAGCACTATTTGGATATTCCACATAGTGATACATGTATCCATAAAACACACTTAGGCACCTAGATGATGTTCTACCAGTGTGGTAGGATAGGATATTTGAGGCCATAGTGTAAGTAAGAACCAATATAGTGAAGATCTAGTAGAAAAATGGGCCATATAAATCATTCATATAAAACATTTTCTCTATAATTCATTGAGAGAGGGTATAAACATATTCCACATGTAAGATTGGGTTTAACATATTATCTTCTAGAAGGGTGTTGGGGTACACTAGGTCGAACATGATGAGGAAGCAGTTGTGTTTGTGGAAGTCAGACCATAGAATTTTGGTGAAAGCATGGGGGATCTGCTTATGGTAGCCAAGAAGTGTCATCGGGTCACAGTGTAGGCTATGATGACGTAGTAAAATAGATCCATCAATAGTAGTATCTCGAACCTTATACTATCAAAGGTACTATTTTAGTAGCCTCTATATTAGAATATGCACATTTTGATAAAATAGTTACATATAGATTTATATTTTTTCCTATAGAAAAGATCCATTGGATGATGTTTTATACTTTTTATGGCTTCATGACACTTCACACACTTTTGAGGATTTTAATGGAGGGTGAGCGTCTGTTCAAAGAGTTCCCCCATGAGATCAGTTGGTGTCAATTCGTATGGGACCTCTGTTCCCTATAAATGAGAATGTCTAATGTCATACACTGGATGGACTCGATATTAGCTTATCAAGCATACATTTAATACTAATTCCAGAGGGTGAGTTTCAAATCCCCGAAGTTTGGAGAGCTTAATCAAAATCATGAATGGGATGTCAAGGGGGTCTTGTTGGACCCGATCATCATGGGTTGGGAGGGATTACATCCTAGATTGCATGTTTATATCAGAATGATTAGGAAAAAAATCATTCAAATTTCCCTCCTGTTGTTGATAATTTTTGGGACATTTTCTAGAATTAATTTCCAGGATTTTTTCTAATGAGATAGGTAGATTTAACTATTGAGAAAGTGTCAGAAGCTGCACCAAAATCCATTCCTCCTAATATGATGTCTACGAAGGGTTCTCAAGATCCCAAGTGGTAGCTAGAATATTAATTCGTAAAGGGTTCATCTAACCCAGTACATCTCTTTTGGATGACAAATGTTTTTTATGAAAAAGAATAGGGAATCCTTAGGATTTTCATGGATTATCAAAAATTGAACCAACAAATGGTTAAGAACCAGAATCCTCTGTTACAGATAGATGATCTCTTCAACTAGCTCTAGGGAGCTTAGGTTTTATCAAATATTGATTTGAGATCCAATTCATATTTGGTGATTGTTATACCATTGGGCATACCTCACTCAAAATTTCATAGAATTTATGGTTTAATTGATTATTTCTTTAATTCATTAGTTATCATTAACGCTCTAGCAGTATGCATGGAACTGATGAACTGTGTGCTCCATCCTTATCTGGATATGTTTGTGGTGGTTTTCATGGATAATATATTGGTGTATTGTCACAATAGACATTACCATGAAAAATATCATTATATATTTTTGAATTCATTGAGATAGAATCAATTATTTTCTAATATCACAATGTACACTTTTAGACAGATACAGTTCACTTCCTGGCTCACATAATCTGAAAGATAGAAATATCAGCAGAACTAGAAAGGGCGAGAGCTGTAGCTCCCTTGTAGCATCCTAATAAGTTATTTTATGTACTGGGATTTTATGTTTGTCTCATTTATAAGGTAATTTCACATAGGACATCTCAAAATTAGAATCACCTCTTAGGGTCTTGACCTATAAGGGTTTCTTGTTCGTATAGTTAGATTCCGATGTGATGGCCTTATAGGAGCTGGAATGGAGATTAACTTCAGCACTGATACTAATTTTTACAAATCCAGGAAGGATTTACAATGTGTCGTGAAATGAATTAGGTCTCTTGGAAGGAGTAGTTCTTATGAATGGAGATAGATTATTAGCTTACGAGTCTCAGTAGATTAGATCACAATTGAGGAATTTCCCAACACACGATCTTGAGTTAGATGTAGTTATTTATTAATTATGATGCTGGGGAAAATATTTAATGTGATAGTGTTACGGTTTATATACAAACCAAAAAATCTTCTTGTGCATATTTATCAAGCATGATATGAACCTGAGGTAGTGAAGGTGGGTGGAGTACTTATATTATGTTGATTTTGAGCAAGACTACATGCCTGGTAAAGGAAATACAGTAGCTAGTCTACTGAGAAAAAGGACTCAGATACATGAAATGTAGTAGGCCAATAATGAGAGGAAACTTATGGAATTGTATTCTGAGATGCACCTGGATGTTCACAATAGTTAGGGGAAGAATATTCTTTTATCCTTAGATATTACCTCTAACCTTTTAGATTAGGTCCGCATTAGGTAGCTATCAAATTCTGAGGTCCTAGTTATATGATTGCGTATGGAAGGTGAGGATCGTCCTCCTATTTGGATAGTTTGCGAGGATGAGATTATATGAGATCATGGTCATTTTTGGATCTAAAAAAATACGCATGATGAGAGTGTTAATGATTTTTATGCTTTAGGGAAGTGCACCCCGGTTTCACTAAGATGTATCGGGATTTGCATCACTTGAACTAGTGGTCGTGTATGAAAAGATTTGTATCTAGTTTTTTCATGACATGTTCTACCTATCAATAAGTGAAGGAAGAAAACCAACAACCAGGTATACTTTTACAGTAGTATCCTATACCAAAGTGTAAATGGAAGGATGTCATGATTAATTTCATGATAGGTTTTTTGAGGTACCCATGAGGTAATGATTCAGTTTCAGTTTGTGTTGATAGAGTCATGAAGGTTTGTCACTTCCTAACTATCAAGGAGGCCTTTGTGATGATGATATTGGGATATTGAACTTCATAGATATAGTACGACTTCACTAGTTCCCGCATAATATCATTTTATGTAGGGATGGCTATTTTATTTCACAATTTTTGGAATGGGATATAGATAGAGTTGTGTACATGAGTGATTTTGATCATAGTATACCTCCCCTAGAATGATGGCATGTCATATTGCATGATTCTGGTGCAAGATGACATATTGCGGTCATGCATCCTAGATTTTAGGGGATTTGGGGTAGGCATATACTCCGGGTTGAATTCGCCTACAACAATAGCTTTTAGGATACTATTTTGATGGCTCCAAATGAGGATCTGTATGGTAGTCCATGGAAGTTTTCATGAGTATCTATTCGGTAGGCCATGCTAATCACCCCTGTGTTGGTTTAAGTAAGGATATGTATTATGATTGGATCTCATATTTTTCTAGAGACCATAGAGTAGGTGAAGTTGATTTGGAAGTGGATGGATACTCTGCAGTCTCATCAGAAATAATATGTTGATCACTACATATGAACTCTAAAGTTAGAGGTCAGGGATTGGGTTTTCTTGCATGATTCACTAATGTTAGGAAATAAAAGAATCATGAGATAGGGTAACCTATCACCATGTTATGTGGGTCTATTAGATATTCGGGAGAGATTTAAGATGGTAGACTATCGGATGTAGTTAACTTATAGGTATCGAGCCATGCATGATGTTTTACAAGTTTCTTAGTTGGGGAATTACTATTTAGACCCGTCTCATGCCTTTTAGCCTGAGGAGGTTGAGTTATATTGATATTCTTCATTCATGGAGCATCCTATACATATTGTGGATCACCAAATAAAGGTTCCTCGAGGTCATTTTTTTCTAGTAGTATGGTTTTAATGGTATCATGACTGAGTAAAAGATTATACATGGGAGTTGGAGGCTGATGTATGATCACAGTGGCCTATGGTATTCTATGATCATGCTTCACCACCAATGAGAAGGCAATTTAGGGATGAATTTCATTAAGGGAGGAAGATTGTAAGAATGTAGTTCTTCTTTGTTGTATGTATCCTATATTTTATGTCAATTAATTATTTAACAATTTTAATATGGACGAATGTTAATAGCCTTTGAAGTTATAGAGGTTTCAGGGGTGTTAGGGGATGTTTTAGATACTAGAACCTGATATTTTTGTGTTTTTTCCTATCATAGAGTTTGTTTATACAACACAATCCAACCCTAATAGTTCATACAAACCATTTGTGGATGGAAAGTGGAGGTGTATAGGATGCACGGTTTGAAAAAACCATGAATTATGAGACACACAATAGTGTAATCAGCTCTATATTTTTTATAGAAGAGAATTGAATGATTATTTATTCTTTGTAAACCTTGCTTATAAATCACACACTGTTCCCCTAACCTATAGTTATCTATTCACGGTTTGCACACGGTTTGTTAAAATGTGCACATAAACCATGAGAACCTATGGTTTTTTGGTAATTTTATAATTAATAATTAAATAAAAGATCTTTTTTAACCAATATATCTCATTCATTTCACAACACAACACCATCAACATTTGAGAGAATCCTTTTAATCCAAAACCTAGATTTGAGATAAATTCTCCATCCAAGCTTTTATTCAATGGTTATTCTTCTCATTGTATCTAAAATGGTAAGACCTTGATTCCTTTTTAGTCATTCCTTATTCTTATAGATATCGTTTTCTCTATTTAGGTGCTAGAAGATTTTCCTTAATATTTTTTTCATTGAATTTTCTTCATATTTCTCCCAAACAGAGTCAAATCAAGGGCCAATACTGTATAATCTATCCTTTAGGAACCTAAGTCATGTGGTCTCGTGCCAATTTCTAAAATTTAATTTGTTTATATATATCAACATGTCGCATTCCCAAATATCGGTTTCCACATTAAATTAAAATTTAATCCTATAATTGATATGGGTGTCCTACTAAATTAAATAGGATTAATAATTATTTTTATAGTTTAAGGAACATGAAACAGAAACCACCCCATTGAGTGTGTCAATTAATTACATGGACATTTTTATTGCTTTTATACTAGGATTCCTATGAGGTGTGCCTCTTACCCCTTCTTAAGGGAAGTCACTAATGAAGTGTGGAGTAAATAAAATTGATTAATTGGTTTATATGTTTAATAGAAAATGTAATGGACTTAGTGTAAGGGATGAATCAATTGACCCCTGACCTATGTTTTACTAATTCTTGAATGATCTTGAATTTCTTTATGGTAATTTTCCCATTTGAGTTATATAGATATCATGATATGTAAATTCTTGAGTAAGAATGAATTTCTCATTTTATTGGGTTTCCCATGTGAGTGTTATGATGTTAAGATCATGTATTACCATGTTCTACAAGTTATGCATATTATATTAAAAATTCACTTATGAGTAATTGAAAGATGAATCCTTATGAGATTGGAAAAGGCATGAGTCACCTTTTGAAGTGATATTGAAATGAATGCTCTTGGTTTTGACCTTTTAATGTTTAATGAATTATTTTTTTGGAATTGAATTGTTTAAATACCTCTTAGTAAAGGGTTACATAAGGATTCATATTAAAATTCCATGGGCAGACTCATTTCACTATTAACCTTTCTGCATTGGGTGATATGTGGATTCATATTAGAATTCTAGAGATGGACTCAAAGGGATTGAACCCTAATTATTCTTGAGTGATACATGGAATCAAATGAAGAATTTGATGGATGGACTTTGAGGCAAGACTCTTATGTCTAGTGATACTTGGTTTCCAAGGAAGGACTTGTTGGGGCTTGACTTACATATCATGTGATACTTGGAATCCAAATTTATTTACAAGGATAGACTAAAATGGAATATATTATATGTCTCGAGTAATAAATGGGGGTTCCATATAGGAACACTGAGGGCATACTAAATTGGTAGGAATTTATACCACACGAAGAGTTATACATGGATTCATGAGAGGTTCACCATAGATGGCCTTGTAGGGTGTTGGTTGATATAATATCTAGGGTGATTCTTGAATTTCATATTAATAATTTTAAGAATGGAATCTTTTTCAAAATTTAATAAATAATTAAATGACATGGGGATATGTCTTGCAAGAATAAGAAAAATCTTGGATTTTGTCTATTCTTATACTTTTTAGATATCCAAATTAGGCATATGTTTTTCTTATGACTATATGTGGGTTATTGCGCATGAACTGGATCTCAAGAATAACAAATTCAATGTGGTTGAATTTCTCCATTAATTTGATTAAATGAAAATTATATTAAATGAGAAACTACATTTATAGGTTTTTACCACTGAATACTTCGTTTAATTATTATTATAATTCCATAAAATTTTTTATGTATATTCTATGACTAATTGGAATGTACCTTTAGTGGCTGCCTGCTAAGATTATATATCACACCCTATTTGGGTAACCTTTATGGTCCCAATAAACAAAATGATTATAGGTAATGATAAGGGTATGTGCAATAATATAGGTACATGATTTGCAACTTAGGATAGGGAGATCATGGGACAGATCTAATGTTTATTATGCTACTAGGATACTTTTGTCCTCTTTTGTACTTTTTATCAGTATTTTACATCTTCCATGTATTCTAATTTTGGATGTTTTGTCGAAAAATCTGATATATATCAACAGTTTGAGTATGATATGACTTATAGTATTTTTTATTTATTTTTATTCCACTGTTTACTTCTATTTTTTACTTCTTCCTCTTCTTTTATGTATTTCATATTCTATTATTATACACTTTAATGATGAGAGGAATTTCACCCCACTAACACACATAGTCCCTCACTGCTAGTCAGCAACCTCCAGCATTGGTAAAGATGTGTTTGAGGCCATGTGGCCAACCGAGCTTGAGGAAATCTTGAGCGTCATCTGAGTGTGGGTCGTTACAATATATACTATTTGGACAGGAATCAAGTCTCACGTAGTTCTTCAATGAGAAAATCTCCATTTTTTATATTTTCCAGTGCGAAAAGGTGGGATGTACTTGAACTACATTGTTATGGATGAGGGATATATCCCCACAACAAATATTCCTCAAAAAGATAATGGCTAGGAATATTTACTTGTAACTAGCAATTCTAGGGTCTTATGGGTGATGTTTTCTTGGATATGGATCAAAAGAAATTTCTTGATGAATTTCACACAGATATGTATCATGGTTTTCTAGTAATATCAAAACCACTTGATTTAGAGGGAGAGCCTGGTTGTGGATTGATGGGCATTGCAAGTGCCTTTATGGAATTCTTCCATGATAGAGGAAATAGATCCTTCTATGATGAAAATAATAAAGATTCCATAAAATCATCAACTATACAGGTATTTCTGCTCATTTAGACTATCATTAAGAGTGAAGTAGGATGCATGGTGTGTAATTTATTCCCTTTCAGCAATGTCTATTGGGAGAATCATGATTTAAAGAAAACCAATTATGGGATCCATCAATCAAGGGGAGATAACTGGTTTATCATGATCTAGGGATGCATTTACCAGATCTGTTTCTCACATATCTCATATCATGATTGATGAGATCGTTCTTTGATGTGTGATATGGATGATTTCATCCTCCTGATTGAGGTCATTTAGGATGGTTTCTGAATTATCCAGTGTGTTATAAGGAGCATTCTAGTATCAAGGAACATGATGAAATGTTGGCTCAAAAAGAACTCTATCCTCTGTCCCCTAACATAGCCAAGAAGAGGGGATAGTTCTTATTTTTTAATTTAATGTTCATCATTGATCTTCTTTGTCACTAAATTTGAGTCCACATTGATATTCATGTTGGATATGGGAAAATGTAGGTCTAGTTCTAATCCAATGATGAGGTCTTGATAATCAACCTCACTATATTTGTAGCCTTCAGATAGTGAGAAACACTAGAGAAAAAACTTCTTTGTATGGAAAGTCAAATACAATCTCTAGATTAACAAGGTTATGCATTGGGTATTCCATCCTTATTCCAAAAGGATTCCGATAAAAACTATTAATGTACAAATACAATGTCTCAACTATCACGACCCATCCTCGGGGCCTGTGCCGTGACTACCCCAAGCCCGCCTTCCATAGGCCATGGGCTGGCATCTAGCACCAAAGGCGTAAATCCGGATAACTGGGAAGGCATTGACTTTATAAAAGTAACAAAACACCACAGAGTACAAGCGGAAGTAAAACACCAAGTAAAAAAAAAGAAGCGATGAAAAGTAAATGGGCCAGAATACAAACCCAAACAAAAGAACAGCTACAACTGAAAGAAAGTACAACAAAGACAAGAACTGGAAGAAAGGAAGCAGCTCCTGGTTCGTCCTCCTCAGATCCTACCTGAAGGGTAGGTACAGATAGCGCAGCTCCTGGATCGTCCACCACGGATCCTACCTAAAGGGTAGGTACAGATAGCGCAGCTCCTCAATGCTCTCGCCCGTCAACCCCCTCCGAGTGTCGTCTCTCCGTGAAGTCCACCTCCGAATATTGACTCGTCGAGTGGTCCACCTCCGGGTACCGTCCAGTCCTCGAACACTCTTCCTCCGTCAGCACTGCCGTCATCTGCAACCAACACAACGAGGTGTGGGCATAGCCCACGTAGGGGTGAGTATAACGATACTCAGTAGGGACCCCGAGACCCTCAAGGTCTCACTAAAATCTACAAGGATAACCACAAAGAAGATCTCAACAGATAACCTCTACTTAAGTATATACCCATACATATACCTAAGTTATAAAGTAACCCATCACAATCATGAGGAAACACATGATTATGAAATCAACGGATAACAACTACCCAGGTATATGCCCATACATATACCTAAGTTATCAAGTGACCCATCTCAATCATGAGGTAAACACAAAAGCCATAGACTCACCTCAAACCAAGATTTTCATTATCGAAACTGTAACTGATGAAGAGCCCCGTCTCTAGAGTGTACAATGGTCTTGTCACGACTCTGAGGTACTGCTCACTAACCTAAGACTACTGAGGTACACCTCCTGTCGAGTATTGTGGCCCTGCTCCTACAACCAAGCGCTTCCCACCATGGGTCTGCCGCTACAACCAAGCGCTCCCCCTCATAGCCTCCAGAGGTACTCCTTCTGTTGAGTACCGCTGGTCTGCCGCTACAACCAAGCGCTCCTCCGCCGTGGGTCTGCCGCTACAACCAAGCGCTCCCCCTCATAGACTCCAGAGGTACTACTTCTGTTGAGTACCGTGGCTCTGCCGCTACAACCAAGCGCTCCTCTTCCGTGGGTCTGCCACTACAACCAACCGCTCCTCCTCCGTGGGTCTGCCGCTACAACCAATCGCTCCCCACGGGGCTATCCGAAACACATCGAGTCGATCAGTCAAGCAGTCGTCAGGTCTCAGCCGGCTACACGGTCTCCGTACTCCGCACGCTCATCTTCGTGAGGGTCTGCTCCACAAGCTACTGGTCGATACTACAAGTATCACAAAGTTCCACAAAGAAGTATCTCAAATGACCGCCTCGTCACAGGGGTCTCAACGCAATAGACGGTGCGTCAATCGGACGCCTGGTCTGTGTGTTACTAGCCTTTTCGTCCCCGGGGCCCGGTTTGTTTCGTGTGCGAACCAATCTGGCCGTAACTCAACTGTACCCCAAACTCTCATAGGGTAAATCATAGGGACCATTTCTCCACGTGATCACCAACGCCGCTGACGGTTCATCAAACGGACGTCCAGTCTGAAAGTCGTCAGCTTTTCCGTTCCAGGGGCCCGGTTGGGTTTCAGGTGCAATCCAACTTGGACACTATCCAACTTCATCCAAAACTCAAGAGAAGTATGCCAAAAGTTCCGTCTCATCAAGAGGAAATCAACGAGACAGACGACACGTCAATCGGACGCTCGGTCTGTAAGTTATTGGATTTTTCGTTCCAGGGGCCCAGTTGGATTCGTGAGCAAACCAACCCGACCACACTCTGACGGCATCCAAACCTCGAGTGAAGTAATCCAAAAGTTCCATCTCATCAAGAGGAATCCACCAAAGTCTGCGGCACGTCAATCGGACATCCGGAGCTCAAGATATAAGTGTTTCCGCTCTGAGGGCCCTGTTGGTTTCGTATCCGAATCAACCCGGCCGAACCCAATGTTCTCTGGAACCTTGAATGTAATATACTGAAATAACCGTCTCGATCCAAGGATCGCTACTCAACCGACGGTGCATCGATCGGAGGTCCATAGCCCATGATATGGGGATAAGACCGAAAGTGATCCGAAAATGGGGGGTCTGGGCCCGGTCTGACCCGGCCCAACCCCCCCTGGGTCGGCCCGAACCGCGTCGACCCGACCCCGGGTCTGGGTCTGACCCGGTAAGATGCGACCTGGCCCAGCTGGGCGCGGCACGGCCTGGTCCGACCAAGCCGGCCCGGCTCGTCCGAGCGGCTCGCTAGCTCGGCCAGCGAGCTGGCGCTCCGCAGACGCGGCGCGCGCCACGTCCCCCTGTATCCCGCACGGCCTCAGGATCCACTCGCTTTCCGCCGCAGCTGATGCCGCGACAGTTTCTCCAGGCGGCGCACCGGGGTGCCGCCGGTGACCCGTGCCGTCGGTGGTGTCCGCGGGCCACCAGAGTTGCTCCGGTGGTCCATTTTCAATTCTGTCTGCGCCGATGCTCATCCTTGGTCCCATTCTTCACTGCGGAAACATCAAATCATCTCTGCGGCCCATTCCGTCAATGCCTATCATTCCGCACGTCAAAAGAACAAACTGCGAAGTCTTTCGTTCGCCTTCGCGGTCCCAATTACGATCACACTTTCGTTTGTCCTTGACGGCACGGCGCGACGGCGCCGTGCATCCTTGCCGCATTCCTCCCGGTTCCCGCGCGGTGTCGTCGCACCATGCCGCCATCTTCCGAACCGCAACAACACAACAACAAAGGGGGAGGAGGGTCGGCCGTGTTCGTGCGGTCCGACCTCCTCCCGTTAAGATGATAACAAGCGGCCCAAAAATATAAGACGAGGAATGAAAAAGGATGTTTCACGAACAAGAAGCAATAAACCCCTACCTTGCAAATATGTCACACGTCATCGAGCCGCGGAAGATACAAGAGTCGCGATGATCGGATGTCACGGAAGATCGGTGCCGATTCCGTTGACGTCGGCGGGTGAGTCGTCGTCAATAGTGATGGTCCCCGCGGTGGTGTCTCCTCCCTTTGACGGAGAGGAAGAAGAGGAGAAGGCACGCCATCGGTGATTTCCTGATGAAAAAATGAGGCGTCTCGCTTCCTTCGACGTGGAGAGAAGGTGCAAGATGAGACGACATTATTCGTCGACTCTTCGGTGTTCTTCACGTTCTTCAACAAGGAGATGAAGCGTTCTTCTTCGGTGAATTGCATTCTTCACGAAGGAATAATTTCTTCAAAGCATAAAGCTTTATCTTCAAATCGTTTCGCACCATCAACAATTCTCCCACAAAATAAGACTTAGTATTATTTAATTAACACACAAGATAAGGAATTCATTTAAAATTCAAACGAATCCAAGAATTAATTACACGAAAAACCTACACAATTAAGGATTTGACTTTATTTAAAAAAAAGGAGTTTCTTTTTGAGAGTTACAAAATTTAAGAGTTGAAAAGTTATGAAGTTAGTGGAAGGTGAGGGGTTGGGCTCGTGTGGGCCCCACCCAACCTTAATCCCCTCAAGGGTAGTTCCCTAACTTCCACTCAAAGGATATAACTACTTTAAAGAAATAAAAATTGTAACTCAATTTTTATTTTATCTTCCAAAAATTTTTAACAACTCCTCCCGTGAAAACCCAACTCTGAAAAGAGATCTTCTTAAGCAATTAACGGCGCTACAAATCCATCGATTCCCTCAGAATTTGATTTCGAGCACCGGTTCAAAAGTTAGAAAAACCTGCTCATTCGTTCACTGAACGTACCCGAGCTAAACTTTGGAAATTGATTCGGGACACATCGGGCCTCGGAATCAGGCGCCGTCAGAAACTGTGCTCTTGTAAAATTCCAAAAAAAATTAAGAAAAAAATTTTCCATGAAATTTCCAGGTGTTTAAATTACTCCCACCTCAGTGATTTACGTCTCCGTAAAGCTTTAACACAATCTAGGGATACAAACGCGGTATTGAGAACGCATCTGAGCCTTCCTCTCCCATGTGCTCACCTGGAGGTTCTCGTACTGCCAGTGAAAGCGCACCCAAGGAATCGACCATCCTCGTAGAGTCTTCTCTCGTCGATCCTCGATTCCCACTGTAACCTCTGTGAAAGTCACCCCATATCCAAAGTCCAACTCCCCATGGTCGATGATATGTGAAGGATCACGCACGTATCTCCTCAGTTAAGATACGTGGAAGTCGTCGTGCATCTAGTGCAACTGAGGTGGATGGGTCAAGCGGTAAACTACCTCGCCTACCTAGTTGGGGACCTAGAAAGGTCCGTTGAACTTCAGAGATAACTTGTCGCCTCGACCACATCTCCATAAACCTCTTCAATGTGAGACCCTTATTAGGACGTGATCGTCATCCTCGAACTCTAGAGGTCTCCAATTCCTGTTAGAACTGAAACTCAAAACGACTGCTGCCACGAGGGTAAGGTTTACCGACTCAAGAGTGACCGGCCACACCCTCATGTGCATGAGTTTATCCTGTGCTGCCTGGGGTTTCCTTTTCGCCGACCAAGGAAAACTCATCCCGACTTCGTAGTTAAACCACAACCTTTTTGCCTAATACTGTCAGTCTGTGTATGAACTGTGATTGCCTAGTCCATAATCAAAACAATGTCGTAAGGCCTCGACGCTTCCACCAAGAGATTCCAACAGAAACTCTCGCCTCGAGGGTCTGACCACACTTTTGGCATATGTGTGATTATCGAGTCTTCTCCCAAGGTATCTCCAGACGTGAGGGTCAAGTCTAAGGCTTACCGGAAACTCTAGGTCTGGGATAAGATTCGTGGAAGGAAGGAATGATTCATATCAACGTCTGTTACTATGGCAACTAGTAGTGAAAAAAAAATATCCCTCGAATCATTCATAGAGCCATTGGGTCACTCTCCCTGACCGCATGCAGCTACTCTCTTCCCCCGCCCTCCAGCTCCCTGAGCCTGGTAGAGAAAACTAAGGCGGGTTGTTGTAGCATGTTAAAACGTACACCACCTCATGCTACTCTCCTAGCTCTGCCTCCATGTCTGCTGCTTCACAGACTCATATCTACTTTAAGATTATTCTTATTGAAACATTTAACACGCTTGAGTCTCTAAGACTGGCGCCGGTTTCCGATTTCTTACTGCACGGTGCAGTCTTCATCCTCTCCTGGATGTTTTTCAACTTCCTTGCCTACGATCTGAAAGAGCTGCTAAATTTTCTCCTTTGCTGAAATGAGAATCTCAGTCTCATCCCCTGGATGAACCACTCCCATTGCCTAATAGAGTCAATCCTAACATGAATGATGCATTCATGCCATGGATGACGTCGTAAGGCCTCGACGTAACAACCGAGAGATCCAACTGTCACTCTCGCCTCCAAGGGTCGAGTCACACTATCGGCATCAGTGTGAGGTCACTGGGTCTCCTCCAGTAGAAATCTCAAAAGTGAGAGTCAAGTCAACAGTCTTAACTGGGACCACATAGTATCAACCAAACAAAAGGACAGGAAAGAAAACAAAGATAAGTGTCTTTTTATTATTGCAGCTCATAGTACAAAGACACGAAAACAACAGAAACATGGAACTAGAAGTACAAGGGACGTATCCACTAGTTACGCTCCTGTCCACCTGCTCCCGAAGCTCTACTGCCTTGTCCAGTGCTCGGCTGTTGCTCAAGCACCTGCCGCTTCTTCTGCCTCGGTGGCTCCTCTAAATCCTGCAGATCGATTGTGCTGGGGGTCGGACAATCACGTGCCAAGTGACCCTTCTTGCCACATTCATAACACTTTCTGCTCCTCGTACGGATTTCTCTGGTCCTCTTGGACCTCTGCATCATCTTTCTACTGCCCATAGATGACTCATCTACTGATCGAAAATCCTGCGACAAAGGCAGCATCTCCTGTACACGCTCGGGGTGTAGAGATACTAGCACAAACTCCACCCTGAAGAAGGTCTCGAAGTCTTCCCATGTGAAGGTAATCTCATCGCAAAACTGGAACAAGTGCCTCCACCACCTGCCTGCTGCTGCCTGAAGAAGGCTGGCAGTAAAGATCACCATGAGTTCTGCTGGCGTCCCCACTAGCCTGAAGACTTTCAGCCACCTCCCCAAGCCAGTCCTCAGCCGCCTGTGAGTCTGGTTCGCCTCAGAACATGAGGTTATCTGATGTTAGAACACGTGTAAGGCAGTAAGCTTACATGTGTCACCTACCGGTACCATCAGTTGTAACTGCTGACCAACAAGTAGTGATGTATAGCTGACACACTACCCGAAGGCACTATCCCAGGAATCGGTCCACGTACCGAAGCCTCATCATTATGCGGACCATCCTCATGGTCATTCACTGGAAATCACTAATTTCCAAGTCCACCATCCACTCTACTGATGTCTCTGCTAGGCGAAAAACTCTAGAAATTGCCTCCATCTAGTCCTTGGCTGTATGTGAATCTGCCTCGCCTCGTATCCTCAGAAGCCTCTACTGCTGGAACTTGTGCAATGCGCTCTACCAGCGTGCACAGTTCACTGGTATAGCTGCTGGCATCTACTGCCCAACAGGTGGTGGTGCTGCTGGCACACCACCCGAGGGTGCCAACATAGTAAAAAGGACCCTGCACTAGAGCCTCGTCACTCGGTGAGCCGTCATTTAGTACTCTCTCGGAACTCCAACTGACTATCTGCGTGGAGACATCCTGAACAGATGCGACACGGTCAACGTCTTATACCTGGTGAGCTGACCTGGTTTGAGCTGACTGTAAAAATTTTGGAAACACACACACAATCAGTGTTTTCGTGCACAAAGTCGGAAATTAGTAGTCAGGGTCCTGGTGTACGGATACGTCGGCCGCCGCACCAAAACTGGACTCCCTGAACTGAAGACCACACTCAGTACTCTCAACACTATTGCTTCACATAGAAAAATATCAGAGTCCTGAGTTCTGCAGTAGAACCGATCTCCTCTGATTCCAATTTGTCATGACCCGTCCTCAGGGCCTGTGCCGTGACCACCCCAATCCCGCCTTCCCTAGGCCAGGGGATGGCATCTAGCACCAACGGAGTGAATCCCGATAACTGGGAAGGCACTGCCTTTATAAAACTAACAAAACACCACAGAGTACAAGCGGAAGTAAAACACCAAGTACAAAAAAAGAAGTGCTGAAAAGTAAATGGGCCAGAATACAAACCCAAATGAAAGAAAAGCTACAACTGAAACAAAGTACAACAAAAACAACAGCTGGAAGAAAGGAATCAGCTCCTGGGTCATCCTCCTCGGATCCTAGAAGAAGGGTAGGTACAGATAGATCATCTCCTAGATCGTCCACCACAGATCCTACCTGAAGGGTAGGTACATATAGCGCAGCTCCTCAATGATCTCGCCCGTAACCCCCCTCCGAGTGTCGTCTCGCCGTGAAGTCCACCTCCGGATACTGACTCGTCTGGTGGTCCACCTCCGGGTAACATCTAGTCCTCGAACACTCGGCCTCCGTCAGCACTGCCCGTCATCTACAACCAACACAAAGAGGTGTGGGCATAGCCCGTGCAGGGGTGAGTATAAAGATACTCAGTAGGGACCCCGAGACCCTCAAGGTCTCACTAAAACCAAAAATGATAACCACAAAGAAGATCTCAACAGATAACCTCTACTTAGGTATATTCCCATACATATACCTAAGTTATCTAGTAACCCATCTCAATCATGAGTAAACACAAGATTACGAAATAAATGGATAACCACTATCCAGGTATATGCCCATACATATACCTAAGTTATCAAGTGAACCATCTCAATCATGAGGTAAAAACAAAGGTCATAGAATCAGCTCAAACCAGGATTTTCATTATCGAAACCATAACTGCTGAAGTGCCTCGTCTCTGGAGTGTACAGTGGTCCTATCACGACTCTGAGGTACTGCTCACTAACCTAAGACTGTTGAGGTACTCCTCCTGTCGAGTACTGTGGGCCTGCTGCTACAACCAAGCGCTTCCCACTATGGGTCTGCCGCTACAACCTAGCGCTCCCCCTCAAAGCCTCCATAGGTACTCCTTCTGTTGAGTACTACGGTTCTGCCGCAACAACCAAGCTCTCCTCCTCTGTGGGTATGCCGCTACAACCAAGCGCTCCCCCTTATAGCCTCCAGAGGTAATCCTTCTATTGAGTACCGTGGGTCTGCCGCTACAACCAAGCACTCCTCCACCATGGGTCTGCCCCTACAACCAAGCACTCCTCCGTCGTGGGTCTACCGCTACAACCAAGCGCTCCCCACTAAGCTATCCGAAACACACCGAGTCGATCAGTCAAGCAGTCGTCAGGTCTCAGCCGGCTACACGGTCTCCGTACTCGGCACGCTCGTCTCCGTGAGGGTCCGCTCCATGAGCTGCTGGTCGATACTACAAGTATCACAAAGTTCCACGAAGAAATATCTCAAAGTACCGCCTCGTCACAGGGGTCTCAATGCAATAGATGACGCGTCAATCGGACGCCTGGTCTGTGTGTTACTAGCCTTTTCGTCCCCGAAGCCTGGTTGGTTTCGTGTAAGATCCAATCCGACCGTAACTCAAATTTACCCCAAACTCTCATATGGTAAACTCATAGGGACTGTTTCTCCACGTGATCACCAACACCGCTGACGGTTCATCAAACAGACGTCCAGTATGAAAGTTATCAGCTTTTCCGTTCTAGGGGCCTGGTTGGGTTTCGGGTGCAATCCAACCCGGCCACTATCCAACTGCATCCAAAACTCAAGAAAGTATGCCAAAATTTCCGTCTCATCAAGAGGAAATCAACGAGACAGACGACGTGTCAATCGGACGCCCGGTCTGTGAGTTATTGGCTTTTTCGTTCCAGGGGCCCGGTTGGTTTCATTAGCGAACCAACCCGACCGCACTCCGACGACATCCAAACCTCGAGCAGAGTAATCCAAAAGTTCCTTCTCATCAAGAGTAATCCACCAAAGTCGACGGCCCGTCAATCGGACGTCTGGAGCTCAAGATATAAGTGTTTCTGCTCTGAGGGCCCGGTTGGTTTCGTATCCGAACCAACCTGGCTGAACACAAAGTTCTACAAAACCTTGAGTGTAATATACTGAAACGACCTCCTCGATCCAAGGATCACTACACAACTGAAGGTGCGTCGATCGGAGGTCTGTATCCCATGATATGGGCAAAAGACCGAAAGTGATCCGAAAATGGGGGTTCTGGGCCCGGTCTGACCCGGCCCAACCCCCCCGGGGTCGGCCCGAACCGGGTCGACCCGACCCGGGTCCTGGTCCGACCCGGCCCGGCGGGGCGTCGCGCAGCCCGGTCCACCCAAGCCGGCTTGGCTCGGCCGAGCGGCTCTCTGGCTCAGCCAGCGAGCTGGCGCTCCGCGGAAGCGGCGCGCGCCGCGTCCCCCTGGATCCCGCGCGGCCGCGGGATCCACTCGCTCGCCGCCGTGGCGGTTTCTCCAGGCGGCGCACCGAGGCACCGCTGGCGACCCATGCCACCGGTGGTGTCAGCGGGCCACCGGAGTTGCTCCGGTGGTCTGTTTTCAATTCCATATGTGCCGATGGTCATCCCGGGTCCCGTTCTTCACTGTGGAAACATCAAATCGTCTCTGCGGCCCGTTCCGTCAATGCCCGTCATTCCACACGTCAAAAGAAAAAACTACGGAGTCTTCTGTTCACCTTCGCGATCCCAATTACGACCACACTTTCATTCGGCCTCGACGGCACGACGCGACGATGCCACGCATCCTTGCCGTATTCCTCCCGGTTCCCGCGCGGTGTCGTCGCACCATGCCGCCATCTTTCGAACTGGAACAACACAACCACAAAGGGGGATGAGGGTCGGCCGTGTTCGTGCGGTCCGACCTTCTCCCGTTAAGATGATAACAAGCGGCCCAAAAATAAAAGACGACGAATGACAAAGGATGTTTCACGAACAAGAAGCAATAAAACCCTACCTTTCAAAGACATCAAACGTCGTCGTTCCATGGAAGAGACAAGCGTCGTGATTATCGGACATCGCGGAAGATCGGTGCCGATTCCGTTGACGTCGGCGGGTGAGTTGTCGTCAAGGGAGACGGTCCTCGCGGGGGTGTCTCCTCCCTTTGACGCGGTGGAAGAAGAGGAGAAGGCACACCGTCGGTGATCGCCCGATGAAAAAATGAGGCATCTCGCTTCCTTCGACGTGGAGAGAAGGTGCAAGATGAGACGAAATTCTTCGTCGAAGCTTTGGTGTTCTTCATGTTCTTCAACAAGGAGATGAAGCATTCTTCTTCGGAGAATTGCATTCTTCGCGAAGGAAGAATTTCTTCAAAGCATAAAGCTTTCTCTTCAAATCCTTTTGCACCATCAACTATTCTCCCACGAAATAAGACTTAGTCTTATTTAATTAACACACAAGACAAGGAATTCATTTAAAATTCAAACGAATCCAAGAATTAATTACACGAAAAACCGACACAATTAAGGAGTTGACATTATTTTAAAAAAAAGAGTTTCTTTTTTAGAGTTACAAAATTTAAGAGTGGAAAAGTAATGATGTTAGGGTAAGGTGAGGGATTGGGCTCGTGTGGGCCCCACCCCACCTTATTCCTCTCAAGGGTAGTTCCCTAACTTCCACTCAAAGGATATAACTACATTAATGAAATAAAAATTGTAACTCAATTTTTATTTTATCTTCCACAAATTTTTAACAACTCCTCCCGTGAAAACGCAACTCCAAAAAAGATCATCTTAAGAAACTACCGGCACTGCGAATCCATCGGTGACCTTGGAATTTGATTTCGAGCACCAGTTCAAAAGTTAGAAAAACCCGCTCGTTCGTTCACTGAACGTACCCGAGCTAAACTTCAGAAATTGATTCCGGGCACACCGGGCCTAGGAATTAAGCGCTGTCAAAAACTGCGTTCTTGTAAAATTCCAATGAAAATTAAGCAAACAAATTTCCTTTAAATTTCCGGGTCTTTACATCAAAAGTGTCATGGGAACAGAAGACCCCCCATATTTAGAAGATTGGTTTCTTGTGATGTATTTTTTGGTGTAGGATGTGTTTTGGGGAAATCAGTGTGGCCTTTCCCTTTAACTATATTCTATTATATGAACTGAAAAGTATATTGAAGAAGAAGGACCTACCATCTTGCTAATAACCAAGTCAAAAAAGGGAGGCCATGGATGTACTTGAGAGGAAAAATATATGAGACCATGTAAACTTTATGGTGCTTCAAGAAATTCCTCAGCTTCTGTACAGTCAAAATTATTGAAAGGCATCTCTTCTCGACATCATAATATAAATTCTCAATACCTAGCATCATTTGTATATGGTACTGGAGATTTTTCCTTCTATCCTCGTCATTTGTAGTTGTAAAGAGGGTACCCAATAAGCATTCTATAGAGGCCACAAATAAGATGAGTAGACTCCCTTCCACCAGAGGCATCAAAACTTGTGGGTGCATCTGGTACTTCTTAATATTTTAAAAGGATTCTTAGCAGTAATTAACTCATTTATAGTTTATTTCATTCTTCATCAAACTAGAAAATGGGATATCATTTCTTTAATGGTTGGAAATGAATCTCCAGATGTAAGTGACATTACCTTGGATTCCCCTCAGTTCATTTAGATTTTTTGGCGGTGACATTACAAATATATAACTTGTATCTTATTGGCAAACCTCAATGTCCTGGTGGTATACAACAAAATCAAGGAATTTTCATGATGTTACCCCTAAAGTAAATTCCATCAGATTATTCTTTAGATAGTTTTTCATAGTTTGTAAATGATTTAATATAGATTCATGAAGTTATCTCATTACAGACTATATTTAATAGGTATGTTTCTATAATAACACTCAGATATCCTTCCTAGAAATGGATTAAAATGTGATGAATAGTGCACCGATATGTACTGCTATCATTATTTAACAAAAATTACATGACCTGATAGTAGGAGATCCCTTGAGTAACTCTCAAGGCAGGTTCTTCTTCATATTTGGGGACATCATGATCTGATTGTACACCAAGTACCCATCCATAATGAAAAGGTCTTGGAAGCCATAATTTTCATCGATAAAGAGTTATGTCATTTGCATTGGGTAATATTACTTCATTAAATACCAATTAAGGACTATTAATTCAATGTATAACCCAATATTCATGTTATCTTTCTTGATGTAGACAATTTCCCCAATCCATCTTGGGTATTTCGCTTCTTAGAAAAAGTTGGATTTTATCAATTTGTCAACTTCTGCCACTATATTGGTGGAATAAGAGTGATTCATCATATTGGATGCCTGCATGAATCTTATATTCTCATCAAGTAGTCTATGATGGTGTGTAGATACATTTTTATTCATTACAATAATTTCAATTTCGTTTCAAGTGAACAAATTTCAGTGCTTCTTCACAATTGTGATATAAATATCTTCCTCTTTGAGGGGCATGGAGGCACTAATCAAATTAGGTTGTGGGACTTCTTATGATCCCAAATTAATCAATTAGAGTGCATTAATGGTGGTGTATAATCCGTCCAAAATGATTTTTGGGTGTTCCTGAGAACATTCTCATCTTCTTCCATCTCTGTGTCTATGGAGACATATCCAGATGAAGTTGGAAATATATGGGTTTCTCCATCACTATAAGGGTAATGGAGGCTATTAGAAGAGACTTTGTTGTCCATTACAACTAGATTCATTATAGAGGGAAGTTGGATCTAAGTTTATTTTACCCTATCACTATGAAATGGAGGGTATTGGATATCTAGAACTAGACCTTTTACCTATTATTGACTTACAGGGAGAACAAAGCTACAATTTAGCATACTCTAGGAAGTCATAGAGGAAGTCCCCTATTCCATTGGGAGATAGTCTGTATATGATAATCCACAATTTTTTTCCTACATCCTTTTTTTTATAAATATCATTCCTCATACATGTATATGAATTTATTGAAGGGGGGAATTTTCACCATGTAGTATGTTGAATTTTCCATCTATTGCGGAAATTGTCACCCAAATATTGAGATGTCGCATAGTTTTTCATCATATGAAAAAGACATGATTCATGAGGTTTTTAATTATGTATTAAGGATAGAAATATAGTTGTTTGTTCTAGGATATATAATCTATGTGTCCCTACATGTCTCATTTGGATGGTAATAAATCTGAACATAGTTTTAGATATCCAATGTTGTTTAATGTCATGTGGATATGATAATTACTATGCAGTTTGACATCTTTTTGTAAGGATGTTGATATGGAAGGATAGGATAGGATATTAAATGTATTCATCTCTATGTTCTTCGTTATGATGAGAATTAAGACATACGTAGTTCTATAAAACCCATGTTGTTTAATGCAATAGAGAAAGGACACGAGTCATGAAGTTTGACATCTTGTAGTAAGGATTTGAATATGGATGGAAGGGATACGATATATAATTCAAGGGTACCTACATATCTCATTATAATTATAATAAAGTCATATGTATTTCTAGAAAAGTCATAATATTTAATTTCATGCACAAAGGAAATGAGTTGTGCAGTTTATCCTCTTGTGGTTTGGATGTGAATATAAGCAGTTGGGATATGATTTAGAATCACTGCATCTGTATGTATCTTCGTAGGATGAGAGTCAATCCATACATAGTTCTATAAAAACCAATTATTTTAATTTCATATGCAATAGATATTATATGTGTTGTTTAGTGTCTTACTATAAGGACATGTATATAGGTGGTTGGGTCTGGATGTAGAATCCTAGCATCCCAACATATATCATTAAGATGACAATCAAGCTGTACATAGTTATAAAAAACCCATTTAGTGTAATTTCATGCATAAAATACATGAACCATGTATTTTAATTTATTTTGGTAAGGACATGAATATAGGAGTTCGGGAGATGATATAAAATCTTTTGGTCCCTTCGTATCTCATTAGGATGAGAATAAATCCATACATAGTTCTAGAAAACCAATGCAGTTTGATGGAATGCACAAAGGACATGAGGCAGTCTGTTTAACATCCTATGGTAAGGATGTGAATATAGGTGGTTAGGCTAGGATGTAGAATCCTAACATCCCTACGTATCTCAATTAGGATTAGAATTTAGTCATATGTTGTTCAAAAAACCCCATGAAGTTTAATTTAATGAGGAATGGAAATGAGCTATGTTTTTTAATGTCTTGTGGTAAGGACATGAATATAGGTTGCTGGGCTAGTATATAAAATCAAGGAATCCCTATGTATCTCACTAGGATGAGAATCAAGCTGTATGTAGTTATAGAAAAAATATGCAGTTTAATATTATTGTAAAATCAAATTACTTGTACAGTTTAAAGTCTTGCATTAAGGATTTCAAAAAGGGTGTCTACGCCATGATGTAGAATCCAAGCGTCCCTTTGTATCTCATTAGGATATGAATTTTAAGAACCCAATTCGAACTTGAGGGAAAAATCCTTTATTTTTCATCAATGTTTGTTATACAGGTCTAAATATTGCATAATTTCAATGACCTTTCAGGTCATGGAGGTTTTGGGTGTATTTAGGGATGCTTTAAAGCATCGATCCTAATATTTTGGATGATTTTGATATGTCTCATGGTTAGTGTAAACCATATGAGGCTAACATAATGGTTAGTACAAACCATGGTAGACTACACAGTGAGGGTGTACATGCTATACAGTTTATGTAAACTATGTTGGATGAGGTTCGTGACCATGTTATTGGAACTGTAGTTTTTATAGAGTATAATCATATAGTATGTGCATGGTTAGTAAAATGTGCAGGTAAACTGTCAATGTGTCCCGACCAAATAGGTTCCCATGCACGATTTGCACATTTTTGGGTTAAATGTGTGTATAAACTATGCGACCCTAATGTTTTCTGGGAATTTTATAATTCTTAACTAAATTTAAAATCTATATTAACCTAAACATATCATTCCTTCTCCCACATAGATCTTTTATAATTTGAGATCTTTTATTGAAAATAAAATCTGTATTTGAGACAAATCTTTCATATGAGCTCTATTTTATATATTGTTCAACCCGTTGGATCTGTAATGGTAAGGCCTCAATTCCTTTTGGTCATTCTTGATTCTTATGGATGTCAATTGCACTATTTTTTCTCGATCTTATTTTACCTTTTATTAGGTTCTTCATTCATTCTTGATATTTCTACAAAATGGAGTTGAATCAGGGGATAAGACTGGACGTGAAATCCTCTATGGACCTAAGGTCGGTGGTTTTGTTCCCTTCTCCAAAATTCATGCTGCATATGTATGTTGTCGTACCATGTACCCAATTTCAAGGCATCACATTAAATTTTAATTGAACTCTATAATAGAAAGATATAGCCAATTAAATTAAAATAGATTAATTATGATTATTTATATGTTAAGTACCATGAATTCGGAAATAAGAACTGGGTTGTGTCATTTAATTAAATGATAATTTTGGTGGATTTTAGCCTTGGATTCCTAGAAGGTGTTCCTTTTACCCCATGTTATAGGATTTCACTTTTGAATTTTGGTGTAAATAAAAATGATGGAATGATTTATAAATTGAATTGTAAATGAATTGGATTAAAGGTAAGGGATAGAAGACTTTACCATTTATCCATGTTACTATATTCCTTGAATGATCTTGAATTTATTTGAAGTAATTTCCCATGTTAGTTATATAGAAAAAATGTTATGTAACTTATAGAGTAAACATTAATTTTTATCTATATTATGTTTCCCATGTGATTTATATGATTTCCAGGCCTTGTATTAACCTGTCAATCATGTGATTCAGGATATATGAAAAATATCCATGTGGGTAATTGAAAGACAAACCATATGTGGTTGGAAAATGATTCAGCAACCATTTGAGGTGAGATTGAATTTGATACTTTGGGGTTTTACCTTGGTATATTTAAGGTGTCATCTTAATGGAATTTAATTGGTTGAATGATTAATAAAATTGGGTGATACATGGATTCAAATTAGAATTCGATGGATTGAACCATTTGGTTATTAACCTTTATTCTATGGGAGATATGTGGATTCATATTAGAATGACACACATGATATCAATTATCTCAAACCATGATTATGAATGAGTGATAAATGGATTGAAATGAATAATTACATGGATTGACTCTAATTTTTGAATCTTATACCAAGGGATACTTGGCTGCTAAGGATGGACTCATAGTGGATTAACTTGCATGTCGATTGGTACTTGGAATCCAAATGGATTTCCAAGGATGGACTCAAAGGGAATTGATTATATTTAATGATTGATACTTTGGTATTTTTAGAGGACCATCTCGGATTGAATTGATTGGTTGAAATTCAAACCACACCTAGAGCAATACATGAGTTTATGAGACGCTATCCAAGGACAGACTTTAAGGGTGTTGGTTGATATTATTCCAATAGTGATATTTGAATTCCAACATAGGAATGTTAAGGATGGACATTGATTCATAATTAATTATAGAATGAAATGATATTATGATGAGTCTTCTAAGAAAATGAAAAATATTGGATTACTTCTGGTATTATACTTTTTAGATGTCTTATTTAGAAACATATTGTGTTTATGGCTATACGTGGGTTGTTAGGTTTTCCCTATATCTCGAGAAAAAAAATTCAATGATGTTTAATTGTTAAATTATTTTTTATTAAATTAAATGGGAATTAAATGAGAATATTATTTTATTCATTATTATAGATGAGTACTTTATTTATTGTTATACTGCTTGAAAACATGTTATATATATTAACTGGATGATTGGAATTTACCATGGGTCGTTGCTTACTGGAATTATATCAAAAACCCTTTTGGGTCATCTTTTTAGACTTAATAATATATATGATTTCATAAAATGATATGGTAAAGCACACTAATACATGTACCATATTTTCTTCTTATGAGCAGGAGATAATGGGACCAAGCTAATCCTTGTGATGCTACTAGGATACTTTTGGATTATTTTCTAATTTTGTTATTATTCTTGTAAATAATACATGTATTCATATTTTGGTTTTTTGAAGAAATAGATGACATGTATCAATATATTGTGGATGGAAAGTCTTTTGGTATTGTTTATTTATGAGTCTTCCACTATTTACTTATAATTATTTTCTTATTATTTTGCTACTTGTATGTGTTTTAAATTTCATTATGCAACTCTCTGTTGATGAGGGAATAATTTTCCCACTAACACACTTAGGATCTAACTTATATTAGGAAAATTACAGTATTTGGGGAGATATGCTTAATTCCTTGGGACCAACCATGGTTGGGGAACTCTTGAGTGGAATTCTAGTCTTGGAAATCAAAAAAATTTATTAGTGATGGTATTTTCAATTTTTCTTTGTTGTTTGGAGGCAATGGAAAGGGATATGAAAAATGGAGTTTTAAAATAATTTGTGTCTGGGCGTAGCTAACCCTAATACTAGAAAAAACCAATCTAACTCAAATCAAATTCTTGTTTTCTATATATCGACTATTATAGATGATCTGATTCCGTCATTGGGTGATGCCCTTGAATAGTGATATTATTAAAAATATGATTTTGAATTCTTCATTGTTGCACCCTTATAAGATTAGAAAATTCCATCTCATGCTATATATAGGCACCTGGTGGATTTCATGTGTCTTGAACAATGCCATTAAATTTAATAGCCATAACATATTTCATGATGTTGTGATAGGAATCATGATAGATATTAATTTTATTTTCATAGGTACATGATGATGTGTAATGGTATGGATTGGATAGCCGTAAAAATTTGGTCCCTGAGGAGTCAATACCACAAAACCGGTTTTCCTTAACACCACTCTTTATTAGTGTTTTTTTAGCAATGATAAAGGGGGGATTTATCAATGCTTTTTCTAGCACTGATAATGTTTACATTTAAAAAAAAACTTTCATGAAAAATAATAAATTGAAGTATAAATATACTTATATTGATATAAATATAATATATATATATTAAATATGTTTTAGAAATGTATAAATAGAGTATTACATTTAATATATAATAAATTAATTGAAAATGGATTTAAAATATTTTTAAAAATATTACGAATTAATAATTTTCTAATTATAATTGATTAATAATCATTTAATAACAATTTGAAGACAAAAAATATCAAAAAAAAATCTAAAATAAGTTGAAAATGTAACTGAAACTTCAAACGGCCATAACTTTTCATCTGGGTGTCCATTTGAGCTCTAAAAATATCGAATTGATGCTTGTGATGAGAACTACATGCTAATGACTAAAGGGAACCTTTTGTCGGATTTTTTATGAACAAAGTATTTAGTAAGCATACCCTCCAAAACTATGTTTTTAGTAAGAATACCCTGATTTTAAACATTCAAATAGGTATAACTTCTGATCCGAATGTCCACTAGGCCTGTACCACATATAATATTGAATAATGTTTCATTTTATTCGATTTACATGTTTTGGAGTGGAAAAAGACTTCTATATTTGAAGTTACAGTCGTTTGAACATTCTATGGCTTTTCAAATACACACATATATGTATTTATTCGCATGTGTGTGTTGTATATATCTATGCATATATTTATTTATTTATTTATAAACACACATTAAAAATATATTTCATAAATGTATTTAAAAATAATCTTATAAATATATATTAATATACAAATATAAATACAGATAAAAAATTATAACTAAATAAATATATATAAATAAATATAAATATAAATTAATATACGAATAAATATATATATTAATATATAAATAAATATATATGTATTAATATAACTAAATTTATTTATGTTAAAATGAATCTATATTAATATATTAATAAATATAACTATATATATAAATATATATTAATATATATTAATATACAAATAAATATGTTTATTAATATATGAATAAATATATTTGTATTAATATAACTAAATATATTTATATTAATATGAATCTATATTAATATACAAATAAATATAACTATATATATATAAATAAATATAAATATATACTAATATACAAATAAATATATATTTTTTAATATATGAATAAATATATATATATATTAATATAACTAAGTATATTTTCCTTAATATGAATCTATATTATAATACGATTATATATATATATATATATATATATCATTAAATAGATAACCAAACAGATTGTCTCAGTAGTAGAGGTGCAAGTGTGCAAGGGGTGAGGTTGCGGGTTCGATTTCGGGTTGAAGAAAAAAGGTGTGGGCGGGTATGTGGGGGATGCACAGGCAAAGGCAGTGTGTGGGAGAGTTGGAGGGGTTCCACCTAGTGCTGATAAAGGGGTGGGGTCAAGTGCTGTTAAAATCTCTCCCTGCATTATATATTCATTTTTTATTTTCTTGTTAGTTTATTTGTATTTTATCATTTCTTTTTAAAAGCCATGATAAAAGATCTCTTTTATCAGTGTTTTTTTAGATCTGATAAAAGGGGTCGTTTATCAGCACTTTTTTAGGACTGATAAAATTGGAATTTATGACTGCTTTTCTGAGAGCTAATAAAAGGGACCCCCCGTTATCTTCACCTTGATTAACATCTCTTTTTTATAGTTGTTAATGCACTTTTCTAGCGCTGATTAATGCCATATTTGTATTAGTGTGTTTGGTCCCTCATGAATCATAATTTGGAAAACCATTGTTCCACATTCAAAATAAGATCGTGAAAAAATATTAAATGACATTGGATGAAAATGTTAAATGGAAAAAAATTCAAGTGAAATAGAAAATGAAAATGAATATGTAACTTCAAGTAAAATGAAATAGAAACATGAGTTTCCTTTAGAAGAGAAATTTACCAAAAACGACCTTAACAGTTGGATTATGGCTCTATTTGTGGATTATGAGTGATTTTTTTGAGGCCCAAACATGAAGCTTAGAGTAGGAAAATGGGTATTTTAATACAGAGGAAGGCTAATTCCAGTACTATTTCAATTTAAATGATTTTTAACTATAAACATGTTAAAATTATTGATCTTAGGTGTGTAAGTGGAATTTTAGAGGCATTCCACCATGAAAAACTCCATTCATAGGCTTGGGGAGTGGAGATGATCACACTCTACAGGTCATGGTCCAAGTCCTACTAGTGGATCCTCTAGTTATTCCAGCTGTGGAACTTGCTGCTATACCGAAAAATGGTGCTAATTCACAGTTTTTTGAAGGATTTATGCAGTTCATGCAGACCATTCAGGGGGATCACTAAAACATGCCCCCACTATATAGGAGTTGATGTGTGAGTTGTAGCAGTAACATATTCCTAGGTTTTCTAGGGATGGAAGACCATAGGCAAGGGAGTCATGCCTATAGTCTATGATATATATCTTTGAGGACCTAGATACACCTTCTGAGAAGAGTGATAGTCTCACTATGTATATGATGTGTAATTCCACCAAGAGATAGTTGGATATTATTACTCAAATGTAACATCATAATGAGATGTATTAAAAGTATTTCCAATCATCCTTCTATGAATATTTCTATCTAAATACACTGAAGTATAATAAATCTTTGTTGTTATTGAATTTGGAGTAGGTTGTGTTGTCAGTTATGCATTACACCTCCCATTTTACTGATCTAAACCACTTTGAACCTGTTCTAATTTGTGAGGATTAATTAAAATCTAGGTAATTTGAGGATGATCTCAGGTATTACATTATATGGTAGTTTAATTTCATTTAGTTGACATTAGTTTTTGGAATAGTGAATCACACATTGATCACAGAGTGTAAACTGAGGGAGAGTGGAGGTGCTAGCTTGGGAGGTTCAGAATCGAGATATTGTATTTCACCAATCAGTAGTGGGATGTATTTTTTGGATATTACACACAATGATACCAGTATCCATAAACAAACATAGGTACCTAGGTGATATGCTAACTGTGTGGTAGGCTAGGATATTTGAGGCCACAGTGTAAGTAAGTCCCAATATAGTGAAGATATTGTAGAAAAATGGGCCTTCTAAAGCATTCCTGTAAAACAATTTCTCTATAATTCTATGAGAGAGGGTATAAACATAATCAACATGTAATAGTGGTTTTCACATATTCTCATCTAGAAGGGAGTTGGGGTCCACTAGGTCAAACTTGATGAGGAGGCAGTTGTTTTTGTGGAAGTCAGACCATAGAATTATGGTGAATGCATGGGGGATCTGCTTATGGTAGCCAAGAAGTGTCACCGGGTCATAGTGTAGGTTAGGATGATGTAATAAAATAAATCCATCAGTATTAGGATCTCAAACCTTCTACTGTCGAAGGTACACTTTTAGTAGCCACTATATTAAATTATGCACATTTTGAAAAAATTGTTACATAAAGATTTATATTTTTTCCTATAGAAAAGATCCATGGGATCATGTTTTATACTTTTTATGGCTTCATGACACTTCCCACACTTTTGGGGATTTTAATTGATAGTGAGTGTCAGGGCAAAGAGTTCCCCCATGAGATCGGTAGGTGTCAATTCGTATGGGACCTATGTTCCCTAGAGATGAGCATGTCTAATGGAATACACTAGATGGACTCGGTAGTAGCTTATCAAGCATACATTTAATACTAATTCCATAGGGTGAGTTTCAAATCCCCAAAGTGTGGAGAGTTTATTCAAAATCATGAATGTGATTTCAAGGGGGTCATGTTGGACCCGATCATCATAGGTTGGGTGGGATTACATCCTAGATTGCATGTTTATATCAGAATGATTAGGGAACAAACATTATGTATTTCCCCCTTATTGTAGATCATTTTTGGGAAATTTTCTTGAATTAATTTCCAGTATTTTTTCTAATGGGATAGGTAGATTTCTTTATCGAGAAAGTATCAGGAGCTGTAGCAATATCCATTCCTCCTCATATGATGTCTACGAAGGGGTTTTAAGATCCCAAGAGGCAGCTAGAAGATTAATAGGTAAAGGGTTCATCTGAACCAGTACATCTCTTTGGGATGACCAATATTTTTTTTATGAAAAAGCATAGGGAAACCTCAGGATATGCATGGATTATCAAAAATTGAACCAACAGATGGTTAAGAACCAGAATCCCTTGTTATTGATAGTTGATCTATTTAACTTTCTCTGGGGAGCTTAGGTTTTATCAAATATTGATTTGAGAACCAATTCTTATTTGATGATTGATAGACCATTGGGCACACCTCACTCAACATTTCATATAATGTATGGTTTACATGATTATTTCATTAAGTCATTAGTTATCATTAACGCTCTAGAAGTATGCATGGAACTGATGAACTGTGTGTTCTATCCTTATCTGGATATGTTTGTGGTGGTTTTCATGGATAATATATAGGTGTATTGTCACAATCGACATTTCCATGAAAAACATCATGATATATTTTTTAATTCATTGAGATAGCATCAATTATATGCAAATATCACAATGTTACACTTTTAGACAGATCTGGTTCACTTCCTGGCTCACATAATCTCAAGGATAGAAATATAAGTAGACCTAGAAAAGACGAGAGCTGTTGGACAGTTGTAGCATCCTAAGAAGTTATTTTATGTACTGAGATATTATGTTGGTCTCATTTCTAAGGTAATTTCATATAGAGATTCTACAACTTAGAAGTACCTCTTATGGTCTTGACCTATAAGGGTTTCATGTTTGTATGGTTAGATTCCGGTGTGATGGCCTTATAGGAGATGGAATGAAGATTAACTTCAGCACTGATACTAATTTTTCCAAATTCTGGAAGGAGTTACATTGTGTCGTGAAATGAATTAGGTATCTAGAAAGGAGTAGTTCTTATGAATGGAGATAGAGTGTTAGCATACAAGTCTCAGTAGATTAGATCACAATAGAGGAATTACCAAATACACGATCTTGAGTAAGATGCAATTGTTCATTAATTATGATGTTGGGGAAAATATTTAATGGGATAGTGTTATAGTTTATATACTAACCAAAAAATCCTCTTGTGCATATTTACCAAGCATGATATGAACTTGAGGTAGTGAAGGTGGGTGAAGTACTTATATTGTGTTGATTTTGAGCTAGACTACATGTCTGGTAAAGGAAATACAATAGATAATCTACATAGAAAAAGGAATCAGATACATTAACTGTAGTAGGCCAATAATGAGAGGAAATGTATGGCATTGTATTCTGAGATGCACCTAGATGTTCACAATAGTTAGGGGCATAATATTCCTTTATCCTTAAATATTACCTGTAACCTTTTGGACTAGGTCTGCACGAGGTAGCAATCAAATTCTGAGAGCCAAGTTATATAATTGCATATGGAAGGTGAGGATCATCCTCCTATTTGGATAGTATGTGAGGATAAGATTATATGAGATCATGGTCATTTTTGGATCTCAAAAAACATGCATTATGAGAGGGTTAAGGATTTTCATGCTTCAGGGTAGTGCACCCCTGGTTTACCAAGATGTGTCGGGATTTGCATCACCTAAACCAGTGGTCGTGTATGAAAAGATATGTATCTATTTTGTTCATGACATGTTCCACCTATCATGAAGTGAAGGAAGAAAAACAACGAACAGGTATAATTTTATGTAGGGACGCCTATTTTATTTCATAATTTTGGAATGGTATACAGATGAAGTTGTGTACATGAGTAATTTTGATCATAGTATACTACCTCTAGAATGATGGCATGTCATATCGCATGATTCTGGTGAAATATTACATATTGTGGTCATGCATCCTAGATTTCAGGGGATTTGGGGTAGGCATATACCCTGGGATGAATTCATGTACAACAATAGATTTTAGGATACAATTTTGATGGCTCCAAATGAGGCTCTGTATGGTAGTCCATGGAAGTCTTCATGAGTATCTATACGGTAGGCCATGCAAATCACCCATGTGTTGGTTAAAGGAAGGATATGTATTATGATTTGATCTCATCTTTTTCTGGAGAACATATAGTAGGTGAAGATGATTTGGATGTGGACGGATATTTTGCAGTCTCATCAAAAATAATATGTTGGTCACTGCATATTAACACTAAAGTTAGAGGTCAGAGATTGGGTTTTCTTGCATGATTCACTATGGCTAGAGAAAAAAAGAATAATGAGATAGGGTAACCTATCACCATGGCATGTTGGTCTATTAGAGATTCGAGATAGAGTCAAGATGGTAGACTATCAGATGTTGTTAACTTAGATGTATCGATCCGTGCATGACATTTTACATGTTTCTTAGTAGGGTAATTACTATTCAGATGTGTCTCATGCCATTTAGCCAGAGGAGGTTGTGTTATATAGATATTCATCATTCACGAAGCATCCTATATGTATTGGGGATCATAGAATAAAGTTTCATCGAGGTAATTTTGTTCCAATAGTATGGTTTCAATGATATTAGGACTGAGTATAAGATTAGACATTGGAGTAGGTGGCTGATGTATGATCACAGTGGCCTAATTTATTCTATGATCATGCTTTACCACCAATTAGAAGGCAATTTAGGGATGAATTTCATTAAGGGGGAATATTGTAAGAACCTACTTCTTCTTTGATGTATGTATCCATTATTTTATGTCAATTATTTGTTTAACTATTTGAATATGGACTAATGTTAATGCCCTTTAAAGTTATAGCAGTTTCAGGGGCATTATGTAATGTTTTGGAGACCAGAACATGAGATTTTTGTGTTTTTTCCTATCACACAATTTGTGTAAACCACACAAGCCAAACCTAATAGTTCATACCAACCATTTGAGGTTGGAAAGTTACGGTGTATATGATGCAAAGTTTTAAAAACCCATGAATTATGAGACACACAATAGTGTAGTCAGCTCTATATTTTTAATAGAAGTGAATTGAATGATTATTTATTCTTTGGAAACCTTGCTCATAAATCACGCACTGTTCCCCTACCCTGTAGTTAGCCATTTACAGTTTGCACACGGTTTTTTTAAATGTGGACATAATCCATGAGAACCTATGTTTTTTTTGGTAATTTTATAATTAATAATTAAATAAAATATCTTTTTTAACCAACATATCCCATACATTTCAGAACACAACACCATCAACATTTGAGAGAAACCTTTGAATCCAAAACTTGGATTTCAGATAAATTCTCTATCCAAGATTTGATTCAATGGTTATTCTTCTCATTGTATCTAAAATGGTAAGACCTTGATTCCTTTTTAGTCATTCTTTATTCTTATAGATGTCATTTTCTCTATCTAGGTGCTAGATGATTTTCCTTATTATTATTTTCATTGTATTTTCTTCAGATTTATCCCAAACGGAGTCAAATAAAGGGCTAATACTGGATAATCTATCTGTTAGGAACCTAATGCATCTGGTCTGGTGCCTATTTCTAAAATTTAATTTGTTTATATATGTCGCCATGTTGCATTCCAAACTACAGGTTGCCACATTAAATTAAAATTTAATTCTATAATTGATAGTGGTGTCATACTAAATTAAATAGGATTAATAATTATTTTTATAGGTTAAGGAACATGAAATAGAAACCACCCCATTGGGTGTTTCAATTAATTACATAGACATTTTTTTAGTTTCTAGACTAGGATGCCTATGAGGTGTGCCTCTTACCCCTTATTAAGGGAATTTACTAATGAAGTGTGGAGTAAATAAAATTGATTAATTGGTTTATATAGTTAATTGAAAATGTAATGGATTTAGTGTATGGGATGCATCAATTTACCCTTGACCTATGTTTTACTATTTTTTGAATGATCCTGAATTTATTTAAGGTAATTTTCCCATGTTAGTTATATAGAGATCATGATATGTAACTTCTTGTGTATGAATGAATTTCATATTTTATTGGGTTTCCCATGTGAGTGTTATGATGTTAGGACGATGTATTACCTTGTTCTACATGTTATACTTTTTATATTAAAAATTCACTTATGAGTAATTGAAAGACGAAGCCTTATGAGATTGGAAAATTCATGAGCCACCTTTTGAAGTGATATTGAAATGAATGCTCTTGGTTTTGACCTTGGAATGTTTAATGAATTATTTAATTGGAATTTCATTGGTTAAATGCCTCTTATTAATGGGTGACACAAGGATTCATATTAAAATTCCATGGGGAGACTCATTTTTCTATTAAACATTTTGTATTTCGTGATATGTGGATTCATATTAGAATTACACTGATGGACTCAAAGGGATTGATCCTTGATTATTCTTGAGTGATACATGTAATCCAATGAATAATTTTATGGATGGACTTTGAGGCATGACTCTTATGTCTAGTTATACTTTGTTTCCAAGGAAGGACTTGTTGTGGCTTGACTTACATATCATGTGATACTTGGAATCCAAATTGATTTTCAAGGATTGACAAAAATAGAATCAATTATATGTCACGAGTAATAAATTGGGGTTCCATAGAGGAACTCTAAGCACATACTCAATTTGTAGGAATTTATACCACACAAAGATTTATACATGGATTCATGAGAGGTTCACCATAGATGGACTTGTAGGGTGTCGGTTGATATAATATCTAGAGTGATTCTTGAATTACATATTAATAATTTTAAGGATGGAATCTAGTTCAAAATTTAATAAATAATTAAATAACATGGTGATATGTCTTCCAAGACAAAGAAAAATCTTGGACTTTTTCTATTTTTATACTTTTTAGATATCTTAATTAGGAATATGTTTTTCTAATGACTATATGGGGGTTGTTGAGCATGAACTAGATCTCAAGAATTACAAATTAAATGTGGTTGAATTTTTTAATTATTTTGATTAAATGAAAAGGATATTAAATGAGATACTCTATTTATAGGTTTTTACCACTGAGTACTTCATTTAATTATTATTATAATTCTTTCAAAATTGTTATGTATTCTCAATGACTGATTAGAATGGACCTTGGGTGGCTACCTACTATGATTATATATCACACCCTATTTAGGTATCCTTTATGGACCCAATAAACAAAATGATTATAGGTAATGATAAGGGTAAGTTCCCTAATATATGTACATGATTTTCTAATTATGATAGGGAGAGGATGAGACAGATCTATTTTTTACTATGCTACTAGGATACTTTTGGACTCTTTTGTACTTTTTATCAGTATTTTACATCTTCCATGTATTCTAATTTTGGATGTTTTGTCGAAAAAGATGATATATATCAACTGTTTCTGTATGATATGACTTATAGTATTGTTTATTTATTTTTATTCCACTATTTTCCTCTGTTTTTTTACATCTTCCTCTTCTTTTATGTATTTTATATTCTATTACTATACACTTTAATGATGAGTGGAAAGTCACCCCACTAACACACATAGTCCCTCACTCTAGTCAGTAGCCTCTAGCTTTGGGAAAGATGTGTTTGACGCTATGTGGCCAACCGGGCTTGAGTAAATATTGAGTGGCATCCGAGTGTGGGTCATTACAAGAATAAATAGGTACATAGTTCAAGACAAACCACATTGTTTAACTTCATGTAGAAATGACATGAGTCGTGTAGTTTAATGTCTTTAATTAAGGACATGAATATAGTTGACTAGACCATGATATAGAATCTTGGAATCTCTATGTCTCCCATTAGGATATAAATCAAGCCTTACCTCATTCTAGAAAACCCATTATGTTTAGTTTTATGTGTTAGGTATATTATCTATGAAATTTAATGTCTTATGAAATGTATGTGATCTATACAGTTTAACGTCTTTTGGTAAGGGTGATGGAAATGTTGTTTAATATATTGTGTCTAAGATATAAAGCATTCAGTTTAACTTCATTCCCTTAAGAAAATGGTGAAAACCCATTAATGGAGTTTCTATTCCAAATGAGTTTGGAATAACCATTAACTCGATGAAGCATGAAGATACCTATCTCAACCACCAATTTTTGATGAAAAAGATACATTCTATTGTGTTCTAAAGATGTCAATGCTAGGTGAAATGTTTGGTAGGTTCTATGAACTCTGACTCATTTGGATTCCTCATTATTGGGAGTTTCATCAATCTATTTTCCACTATGCAATAAAAATACATAGAGATGTGGTTTGTTTGGAACGGATAAGTTTTTTTTTCAATTTTTCACAGGAAGATGGTCATTTCTCCCTGGAGGTAGGTGTATCATGCACTATTACACAATTGATGAGACCTTATTAGAGTGATTAGATTACATGATTATGGATTAAGGTGTCAGTGGTTCCAATATCCCCATGTCTATCTATATTTGATGCCAATCATTAAAGGAAAATCTATCTTGTATTTGGTTTCCGAGATATAGATGGTAGTGGAAAGGATTTTCAGGGCCTACCATCCTTACCTCACTCATATTTCTCATCATTAAGAGCTCTATCAAACCATTCTTCATGTCATAGCTGAAATAACCAGGAATAGGTTTGGCCCAGAAGGAATATAATTTTTTTTACCTACCAACAAGAGATAGGAAATCATGAAACTTCACCTTAATGTTATATATTACACCATTGGTGTAGGTGCATGGATGAGACTAGTGTATATGGTACATAGTCTCATTCATTATCTATAGATACCTAGACTTAACATATATTGACGTTACATTATTTTATATGAGTATTTAGTACATTAAAAAAATATATGCCTGAGGACGGTAATAGTGTAGTGTCATTGGAAACATGGAAACAAAATATTCAATCCTTGTGAATGATCCTATAAATCAATAATAAATATCTCCACATTTATTAATTTTACCTAAATCCATTATTCCTAACCTGGTGAAGGGAAATATAAGAATGGGGTGAGCTAAGATCCTTAGTGAGGGTGAATAATGTAAATTCATAATCATACCATGAAGAAAATGGCATGGAACTTGAGTATAATATTTGAAGATCATAGCTTTAGTATTATATATCATAATCAAAATTAGAAGTTAATAAGATATGAATCATAAATAAAAAAAGAACATAATCCATGAAATCATAACATAGATATAATATATCAAGTTGTGAAAAAAATTATATGAATCTAATAACCCTTTGTATGGTTAAATACCAAGGCCTTTGTATGATATTATCATTGGGTTAATCACCAGTATATCTACTTTGGGTTTGGGATGCCCTACTTTTACCCTCGTATTTCAGGCATGGGATGTCCTCCCATGTACGCTCTTGTTTCGGTCTAGAGATGCCTTCATATGTACCTTCTTGTTTTCAGCTTGGTATGACCTCCCGTATAACCTTTGATTCATGTATGGGATATACTTCCATAAACCCTATTATTTCAGGATTTGGATGTACTCCTTTACACCCACTTGTTTCGGTATTAGGATGTCCTCCCATGAACCCCCTTTTTTTAGGCATGTCGCTCCCTCCCATGAGCCTTATGAGCTTATAAAATATTTATCATTACCCAATGAATTGGAGGGAGATATAGGTATCACCAAACTTATAATAAAAACCTACATATAGGTGCCAAAAAATATTAAAACCTTCATCATATCATGATGAATTAAAAGTGATAGGTTTAATAATATAAAATAATTACCCATTAAATAAAATGGGTATCATAAACATGTAATCATATAAAAACTTGTGAAAATAGATATATGTTTCATGATCATTTCACCAATATCATAACATTTCGAAGAGAATTGGATCTCATAAACATAAATTTTAAAATAAAAGTAGATTTCATTGAAATATAAACCGTGATAGAGAAATATATTCCATTTAGGCCCTGAAATTAAGCATAACCCTTTCAGAAAATAAATTTGAACGAAACCTTTATATCATTCAATAGATATTCATGACTAACATCAACAGATGTCATCTTAGGTGGAAAATAATTCTAAAATACCTTCCAAAAATGTTCCTTTTGGAAAGTATCTTTTATTCTTTTAAAAAATTATTTCTAATAAATTCAAACAATTCAATATCATTTTCTTAGAAAATACCTTGATAACTTAAAAAGAAGACAAGAAATCATTTCAAAAAACTTTTCCTTGGAATCATAAAAATTATGGTTAAAATAATTTAAAAAAAATTTATTTGAAAAAACACATAAATCATTAAAGGAAAGCATGGAAATTTTATAAAAACCATTTCATTATAAATAAATTGAAAATTTTAAACGACATATTGAAAAAAATTTGAAAACAAATTCATTAAAAATACTTAGAAAAAATATATACAAATATTGACAATTGTTTCAAAATGTTTTGACATGAAAACATATGAAAGAAGCATGAAAACATTTTGAAAACCATCGTTTCCCTTAAAACGTTAAAAATATAATATTGAAAATATTTTGAAAACCATTTTATTTGAAATAAATTTCTAAAAAAATCTTAAAAATTATCCTTTTAGACATGAAAAGGAATCTTCGCAAAACTGCTGATGGGGAAATTTGTACATGCCATACAAGGTAAAATGAATATTCCTTTTGTGTGGAAAAAATATTAGAAAACTGCCTTTTTTAGAAAGGGATATGAATATTCCTTTGAAACATTTCTAAAAGATAAAAATGGGAAAACATTATTCAATATATTATAAGAGAATAGTTTTATATTCTTGCAAACCCATTTTTGAATACATGAACATAGACTTCCGACCGAATAGATAGGTAAATTCAGACTTTCTAAAAAACACTTTCTTAAATATATTATCGAAAAAAGAGTGAAATAATGGTCGAAACACCTGAATATTTAATGAATATATATAGGATAAGAAAAATCATGAATTTTTTTTGAGTGATGGATCATAATATTTCATCAAAGGAATCATAAACAAAAATATCCTCGATATGCGATGAGTTTGTTTCAATAAATTCCTACCACTTGCTAGATTTGAAACATACTATCATGTAAGAAAAGTAAATTACATGAAGCATAAAATATCATTTAAATAATGATATTCATGATAAAAATATTCAATGGAATTATATAAACCTCGTTGAAAAATAGAAGAGCATAACATGGCATGTGTCACAAAGAAGGAAAATTGAGACAAAACCATTTTTACCGATTTGGTAACATCTGAGGCATAGTCTCCATGAAAGAAATTTAATAAAAAAGATATTATAATATCCATAAATTTATGTATAATAATCATATAATACATACATGGGTATTATAAACTACACAAAAAAGTAATGGGTAGTGAATAAAGTATGTATCTCACAAAAAAGTGAGATGAAAATACCTTACCTTGTGTCCTTACCCTCATAATACTCATTCAAACTTCTTGTTTAATAAATATAAATTTATTATAAATATTTTAAAACCCCATATCAATATAAATAATACCATATATGTATTTATTATGACATTATATTACATGTTTGTTATCAATTTTATATTCAGGTTACGCTTCAGCTAATATTCACTTGTTTCTAAATTTGTTATATCATTCGACCTTATACTTATATAATTATTTCCATAATGTAAAACATGAAATAAATATCATTTATATTAATTATATTTCTGTTATAATAATATGTAAAATATATAATTATGAAATGGAATACATCGTCCATGGAGACAGAAAGTCGTACACACACATGAATGATGTTTCTGTTTTTTTATTATCATATTTAAAGAAAAAAAGTACATAAAATATAAGTATATATTTTTATATATATCAGTATTATATTAGAATTATTATATAATAAATAACATAAAAGTTCATTGAATTTATCATTAATACATTTCATATAGTTTTTGAATGAATCACGTCATTTTGAGGGGGCTATAGTCCACACATCCTCGAAAGAAATTATTATATTTACACCAAATGGAAATAAAAATAGATATGTTTTGTAAAAATAATATATAAGATTAAATAAATAATAAATATAACATATGATATATATAAACATATTTTCTGTCATAATGTTCCACATGAGAGGGGATAAAGAAAAAAGGAAAAATCATCGTTTAGTTAGGTGGTAGTTCACCGTATACAAAAACAATATGCTCGTTAACCATTAGATAAATGTGTGTATAATTGAATGTGGAAACCTTATCATACAAATATAATATTATTTTTAAGACATTGTTTTTTATAAAATCATGTAGTAAATAGATTGGAAGGGACCGATAAGGATAATAAAATAAAAGAGATTTAGAGAAGGGTTTTCCTCTTAATTTTGTAACTCTTTTTTGTTTGTTAAAAAAATGCTTTCATAGATAGGTTTAAGAAAAAATTAACTTATTCACTAAAATGCATTATTTTTTACTATTCATCAAAAAATGATTTTTCATAGAAAAATCCCAAAAATTCACCTTATAAAAATTTTGGAATTATAAATTCATGAAATAATTTTATTTTATCAAATTAAATTTCTAATTTTTTCAAAAATATATTTTTGTTGTTCTTCAAAGAAGGACATGAAAAAAAATTCATTCATGAAAATACTATTTTTAAGTACATCGACTTTATAAAAAAATTTAAATTTTTTTATCAATATGTTTTATTTATATATACTAAATATTAAAATAATTAAAAATTGATTATTAAAAGTAATATCACTAAGATTTATCCTCAGGTTTATAAATAAATCAATTCCAAAAGAATAATTAGAAAATGATGTTTTATAGAAACTCGGTATTGTGTGTAATGTAGGCCATTTCGATGTTGCATGTAGCACATGCCAAGTAGAAAATCCATGTTGCTTCCATGTGAATATAATTTTGGACATATTATTTTAATATATATATAAATATAAATATTTCTAGTGTCACGTGAAAAACGAAATATAAAATAGGCAAATTAATTTGAAAATAAATATTTCCAAAAATCTTTGGGTTTTAAATTCTACCACCCTTAAAATGAATTTCACACTCGAAATTCTTTTAGGTTACCAAAGGATCTATACTTGAATGTTCATTTCATAAAAACCCACATCGCCAAAATTAATACCGTATATTTCTTTTAAAATGGGATGTTGGAACCATATGAGTTATACAATATAACTTATAACTAAGTTTCCACATATGAGAACAAAAAATGGGATTCAATATTTTACATGGATGAAAAGTGTATATATTTATAGGTAGTGATTGAGGTCATCAATCATAGACAATTTAATGATTAATAAAATTTTAGGGCCTCGAATTCATAAATATTTGATTATATAAAATGCCATCGATTCAATAAATATTATTGTATTAGGACAACACATTTTTTATCATTATCCTCATGTTGAAATAATATTATATTAAACAAGAATATAAAGAAATATACTTACTTTATATATTTCTATAAAAAAAACATTAATTTTCATTATATCTATTTCTAATTTATCCATTACATCATGACATGGATGTATAGAAATTATCTTTGATTCATGAAGTTATAAAATACACTTTTGAAAGATATTATGGCCAATAAAATAATGAAAGGTATAACCATTTGTCTCTAAATATTCTTCAAAGTCAATAGGGTTAACAAATTAATCTAAAAACATAAAAAGTAACACTACTATTTCATGAAAAATAATTATTCATAAAATATAATTATACATAACTAGGACATCACATAGTATAGTGTTAGGTGTGAAACCCTTATCATCCTTCGATCAGGGGTTCGAGACCCATGGCCTTTCCAAACATAACTGGTTGACACCCAACATACATTAGGTCATTTTCTAAAACCACACTAAAATAATATCTAAAATAGAATGTAATTCCATGAAATATGGTTAATCACTAAATAGCCATTTATCTATGTTTTTCAATACAAACTATGTACATAACTACTTCCACTAAAATTTATCTTAAAACATTCAAGATTGGTTAACCTTATAACACTTTTTAAAGATAAAAATACAATACATTAGAAAAAAATTTACAAAATCATTCTTATAATGATCCTGCATATATTAAAAAGTACTACATGGTTATCAAATTCTTAACATGTGAATAACCTCCTTGTATTTTCTCATTAAACATTGTAATAACCTGAATTACCATGAATACTTCTGGAAAACATATATGATTAATTATTCCATAGATTACTGGTTATATTTGATAAATCCAAGAAGTATTAAACTACACCCATGGTAGTATAAACTACTTATAAACAAGTCCGTAATTAGTTCCATGGTAATAGATACCATATAAATTTACTTATATCCAAATATATTTATAAAAAAAAAACATAATCATAACAGTCAAAACATATTCTAGTTTATCTTTCACTTAGCCATATGTTATCCATAGACATCAATTTTCCATTAAATCAATTTTTTATTCCATCATATCCATTCAACTTATTCTTGTAAATCATTATATAAAAAACAACATAAAATGGATAGTCCTTATTTATTTCAATTTCATAATTCATGAATCCAAATATATAAAAATGATGATTAATTCATCCTTAATCCATTAACAAGGCAACCACATCATATTACATAATACCTCTTTCCTTTCACATATCATTTGTTGTCTCTTCATTATTAGAAATGTAACCATCCATCACACCACATTGATGATTATCTTATGTATATTTCCTATTTTGGCATTGAGTTGCATAATGGTCATTTATTCCCATCATAAAACACATAACCTTTAATGGTTGCTTATGGAGTCCTATATTCTCATCTACTTTATTAATCAAACTTTTCATTTTTCCCTTGCAATCAATTTCTATGTATTCTTCTTTTCCACAATCTAAACAACTTCTTAATCCTATGATACATTCAATTAGGTTATTAATACAACATTATTTGATATAAAGGAAACCAAATCTTCATTCCTCCGAGGTCTTAATTACCTGAAATCACAGCAAACTATATTGTTCTCTTCCTTAGGGAGTCCGAGAGTTTGTTAGGGTACACGTAGTTAATTAAGTTCCACAAAACATGATTAGGCATGGTCACAAAATATTTCAATCTAGTGATTATCCCACATCAATTCTCATCTTAAAATCATCCACCACATTCAACGTTAACCTAGTTTCTTCTAGTTACCACCATTGATGAAAACAATAATCATAGTCTGAGCACTACCTATCATAGCATAAAACAACATTTTTCTTGAAACTAATTACTTATAAGACGTCTAAATAATGACACCATCCTTAATATATGAAATACTAGTTTCATTATATGTATTTCATATCTAACTAACATTTAAATCCATCACGATCGATTATGAAGTATTCTGTGAATTCCAAAATTATATCACATGAGCGTGACAAACCAAGTGTGCAGAAAGTCCAATTTTTGTGTATTAGATTACCCCGAGTCAGGCCCGAAACATATTGGAAGATTTATTACCCCTAGGTACATCTAATCCAGATCCACATTAAATTTTATTATCCAATCATGGATGTATTTATTGGAAACCACTCACTCTATCATTTACCAATATTATATATCATTTTGTTAAATGTTAACTCATCCTTATACTAATCTTCAGAGACATCTTTATACATATCCTTAGAAATATACCTAGGGGTATCGCTAAATTTTCCCATCATAGTTTCCAAAGGTTGACTAAACCTTCATTTTTATACCAACCATAGATACCAATGAGTATCCTATATAAATATTACATCATTTTAGATGAATATTCTGAACATTACAAAAATAATTACCTGAGGACTAATATAGGTTAATGTCATTGGAATCATGGAAAAAAATATTTTATCTAGGTGAAATGTATTTAAAATATCCCATAAATATCTACACCTTTGTTACTTCTACATAAAACCTTTTTTCAGAACTTTTTGAAAGAAATTACAAGAAAGGGGAGAGTTCAGATGCTCAATAAGGGTAGATAAAGGAAATGTGTAAGTGTAACATAAAAAACGTTATGGAACTTGTGAATAACTTGTGAAGATCATGCCTTACATATTAGAGATCATAATTAATATTGGTAGTTCATAATACATGAATCATAATGAATTAAAGAACTGAATCCATGAAAAAATAACATAGGAATGAAACATGGAATTGTGGAAAACCCTGAACCATATAATAACAAAATGTCAAGTAATACTACAAATACTATTGTAACATGTTAGTCTTAGGTTAATCACATGTGTAACTATATTAGGTTTTGGGTTCTCTCCTACATACCATCTTATTTTTGGTTTTTGATGTCCTCATTTTTACAATCTTGTTTCGTTCTTGTGAATATCCTTATGTGTAACCTCTTGTTTTTGGAATCAGATGTGATGTTGTATGCCATATTTTTTCGGTATTATGATGTAATAGTGTATAAACACTTGTTTCAGGATTGATATATACTCTTAGATACCCTATTTTCTTGGTCTTTTGATGTCCTCACATATACTCTCTTGTTTTGAGATTGATATGTCCTCACGTGTACCCTTTGATCTCATAAAAAAATTATCATTACCCAATTCATTTGATGGAATTATAGGTCCCACCCATCTCATAATGGGATCATGCATACATGTGCCACAAAATAATAATACATCCATCTTATAAAAACACATAAAAATATATAGGTTTTATAAATATCAAATAACTACCCCTAAAATTAAATTTGTATCATAAACATATAATATTATCTCTATCTATGAAAAAATATATAGGTTTCATAATAATTTCATCAAAATCCTAATCCATCGATGAGAAACAGATTCCATAAATGTATAACCCCTGAAAGAGAAATGAATTCAATAAACATATAACCAATGAGTTAGAAAAGGGTTTCATAAAGACCATTTCATTAAGAATAACACATTCAGAGAAAAAATCTGATTGGAATATTTATATCATATCTATAGAGGCCTAAGTGACATCAATGGATGTCATCTTAGATGAAAAATAAATTTTAAATATCTTTCAGAATCATTTCTTGATGAAATAATCCTTTCTTATTTAAAAAAAACATTTTTAAAACATAAAACAATTTTAAAATTATTTTCCAAGAAAATAACATGAAAACATATAAATAAGTCTTGAAATAATTTTGAAATAATTTTCTCCTTGGAAACATATAAAATAAGTCTAAAATAATATAAAAAAATTCTTTAAAAACACATTGAAAATTTTATAGGAAATATTGGAAAATTTTGAAATCAATTTCTTTGACAATACTTGAAAATAATACAAATAAATATTTAAAATGTTTTGAATACAATTTCATTGAAAATAATTTTAAAAATTATAAATAAATATTTATATTTTTTGGAAGTCTTTCTTACTAAAAAACATATGAAAAAAGATAAAAAACCTTTTGAAAACCCCATTTTCCATTGAGACATTAATAATGTAATGTTGAAAAAAATTTGAAAACAATTTTATTGAAAACAATTTCTAAAACATTATCTAAAAAATTATCCTTTTAAACATGTAATTTATACTTCACATAAATGATTGTGGTTAAATTCTTACTCATCATATGTGATAAAACGAATAATCCTTTTATATAGTAAAAACACTAGAAAAATTCCATGTTTTGAAATTTATAAGAAGATTCCTTTTAAAAATTGGTAAAATAAAAGTGGGTAATTTATTTTTATATATTATTGGATATGAGTATAATATTCCTGGAAACGATTTTTAGAAAACATGAACACAAGTTTCCGACTAAAGAGAGTGTTAAATTTGAGCTTTCTTAAACACACATTCTTAACTATATTCTTTACGAAAGAGTAGAATTATAGTAAAATTACCTGAATATATCATTAATATAAAATAGATAAGAATATTAAAAAAAATTCTTGATATATGGATCCTAATATTTTATTAAAGGAATAATAAATAAAAATTGTCTTGATAAGTGATTAGATTGCTAAAATAAGCTCTTACAACTTGGTAACATTAAACCATAATCCCAATATAAGAAAATTAAATTAAATGAATATTACAATATCATCAAAATAAATATATTTATGATATAAAATTTCAAAGGTTTTATATACACCTCATTGAAAAATATAGGTGCATAATATAGAATGTGTCTCGAAAAATGAAAATTTAGACAAAACCATTTTTACTGATTCAGTAGCATTGGAAACATAGTCCTAATGAAATAAAAATAATCAAATGGAAAATTAAATACCAATAACTTTTAGTATAATAATCATATAATACATCCAAGAGTAGTATACATACCACATAAAAGTAATGGTTGGTGAATAAATCAAGTATCTCACTGAAATAAATAGTGAGATGAAATCCTCTTACCTCATGTCTTTACACTCATCATATCATTGAAAATTGGTGGATAATTAATGTAAATTTATCATAGATATTTTAAAAGGACTATATTATTATATATATATATATATTACCATATTTTTATTTATTATTACTTTATACTACTATCATGTAAGAAATTTCTTGTTAAGGTTGCACTTCGGGTAACATTCACTTTGTTTTTCACTTGAGTCTCAATTTGTTATATCATAGGTAATTATACTTATTTAATGAATTATAAAATGTAAAAAATGATAAAAATAACATTTATCTTCATTATATTTGTATTAAAATAATAAATATAATATATATGTATGAAATGGTACACACCATTCATGGAGACGGTATGTCGTACGTACGCATGAACACTTTTTATGTTTTTTATTCTTGTAATAAAATAAAATAAGTACATGATATACATGTATATATATATATATATCACTATTAAATTATAATTATTACATCATACATATTTTATAATTTCACTAATACCATCCTTAATACATTCCATGTAGTGTGTGAACAAATCACATCGCTTTGAGGGGGTTGTAGTCCACACTTCTTCAAATTAAATTATTGCATTTATACCAAATAGAAAGTAAAAATATATTTATTTTTTTAAAAAAAATAATATTAAAGGAATAATAAATATAATATATTACATATATAAATAGATATTCCATCATAATGCCCACCATGAGGGGTGGTAATAAAAAAATGAACAATCTCCGTTAAGTGAGAAATTAGTTAACCCTACACATAATGAATATGTTATTACCCATTATATGTATGTGTCTTTATGTTTAGGATGAAACCATTTCCTAAAAAAATCCTAGTATATTTAATTTTATATTTATTTTATACAATCATGTAATAAAGAGAGTGTATGGGTGGAGAAATAAAATAAAAGAAAGGTGCTTGAGAGAAGAGGTTACATCTTAATCGGGTTACACCATTTGGTTTGTGCCAAAGATCTTCCTTGGATTAATTTCTATCCAAGGAGGGTATTATAGGATAAATATTGGGTTATTTAGTAGTATATTGGGAAGATATTGGATGACCATAATAAGTTTGAGTTGTGTTATGAATAGGGAGAGTGGGTGGCTATTTATAAAGAATGAAAAGGATTCACTTTGATTTTTGGAAAACATGTTATGTATATATATGTTCGTACCTAAAAAGAGCCATAAAAACCCCAAAAATCAATAATTATTGGTTTAGAGCCTAAATATGTCGATCCAATGGGTTTTGGAAAGGTGGTTTGGATATTTGGGCCCCTAGTTTTAAGGTTTAGTTCATATTTAAGCATAATTTGACATTAATCATTGTGATTAATTTTAATAGATTTTTGTAATCATTTTTTCAAAAATTAACATGATATAATCAGTCTATAAATATTATAATTATTAAAATTTTGTATTTAAAATTTTCAAAATTAAATTCATAGAATTGTAAAAATAATAATTTTAATTCTCATCCCGCAGAGATGACGAAATAACTATTTTTTAATGTGGAATTGATTATAATGACCTAATTTTTATTAAAAGATGTATTATTTATGTAATATTAGCTTAAAAAATTTAAATTATAAGTTAGCAATAATTATTATTTAAACGACAAGACAATTATTAATTAAAATGCAGTATTTTTTACTATTCATCAAAAAATGATGTTAAAATCCCACTAATTCACCCTAGGCTAATTTTGAAATTCTAAAATCAAAAATTAAGTTTATTTTAACAAATTAAATTTATATATGGGTCTAAATTTTATTTTTATAGCAGGATATGAAAAGCGGTTTATTCGAGAAAATTGTATTTTGAAAAATATAAAGACATTACAAAAAATTATATTATTTGTTATCATTATGTTTTATTTATATAAGACAATTTTGAAAATATTTTACAAGTCATTTTTTCTAGTCATGTTACTATTTTTTAATTTCCCTTTTATAACTAGATCATGTAAATAATTATAACAGTAAAATGATGTGGTATAGAAACTCAGTACTGTGTATAATGTAAATGAAGTTGGTGTTGCATGTAGCACCTACGAAGTCACAAGACAAGTCACAATTGTATGTAGTTCAATCCATGTTGGGGCCAAATGAATTTTTTTTTGACATAGTGTTTAATATATTTATATATATATATAACTATTTCCATTGTCACATGAAATAAAAAAATATAAAAAAGATAAATTAATTTAAAAAATATATTTCACAAAATCTCAGGGTGTTACATTATTGGTCCAGGGGAAACTAGTGAAGAATTGGGGGTCTTATATGATGAATAACCTTACTATTGATTAAATGATCTTGTCTCTCCTAATGGTTTTATAGAAACACATGAGATAAGATGGTTTCCCGAATAATTCTAATGAGGAAGTGGAAAATTTATAAATACACCTTTCCCTACACACTAGGGTGACGTGGAATAATGTTTTGATATCATCTAATATAGGGATGACTAATTTTAAAATTCTCCCTACCCAATAGACTATTTTAATTCACTATAAGGAAGGTTTCTATAAGTATAAAGGGGTACATTATCCCTAGGTAGAGATCTTATGAGTATTCCCACAATTATCTATCATAGATCCCTATTCTCATATCTGAGTAGGCCAATCTATTCTTCTATTGGAATTTCTACATCATCTTCACGGGGATTTCTATTAGGAGATAGGAAAAAACCATTTCCTCTATTACTTGCATAGTGAGATGATAATTATTGGAGTTCTAATGTGGACCCTAGAAACTAAATATACTATTTTTATTTTCAATGTTATCATTGGTTATTACCCTCAAAAAAACCAATATGTTTTTATCATCTTTTCTAGATTCCTGAAAGCCACCATTCAACTTTTCTTTTCATGTTTTAGTAATGGAATGTAGGAAAACCCCACTGTGACTATAATTAATGTTGTAGGGTATTATTTTACCCAATAGGATATTGCCAGTTAGAATTTGGTGAGGATTATTTGGATAAAACTACTATAATATTGACCGAGACACAATCAAGCAGGTGCTTCTCCTCAATGGAGTACTTTGTTTGGCGGGTCGGTACCCAGTGTACTATCTGAGGGGTCATTTCTCTTGGTTAAGACAATCCCATGGAAAAATATTATGAATCTTCCCGCTTCCTTGTGGGTTGTGGTGCTTCCTAGGATTCCAGTCATCGAGGCCAGCTGTTTTGAAGTTAAACGCTCCTAGCTAGTGATGATATGGAAACTCCTGGAAATCTCTCCTATGGGGTGACCCCATTTGGATAGTTATTGTATACACAACATCCCCTATTTCTCCTTGGGGAATATTTTTCATTTCTCGGTGATGATTATCAAAATAGATGGGGCCATTCTATGAAGATACCAAGTGATTGAGTAATCATCTTGAATATCTTCATCCACCTCCGCAAGGTAGGGAAGGTGTGTGTTTATGTGCTCTAGTGACAAGCTCCCAAAGTGGTTGAATGTGGTGACATGGTCCACTTCCTCTACGTTGACCTATCATGGGAAAGGAATTCAGCGGGAAATCAACCTCTAAAGGATTTCATGATCCAATTATAGAGTTGGGGTGGAGCTTTTGATTTGGCATTATGAGTCTACGATTTTAACTAATTCATAATATAAGTGGTGGGTTGGTGGAAGCATATGTCGATTCCTCACTACAAAACCCTCTTATACAATAATTTTGGAATCTGTTACGACATTTGATGATGTCATTTCGATTGTAAGGAATATTTTTAATTATTGAATAAAAAATGAAACCTTATCAGTGAAAAATCATATATAAAAGTACATGTTCTATCAATAACTTTCACAGTTAAGGGATCAAGAGGTTTCACGGCTTTTTACATGAGGTTCAGTGTGGTTAAAATAAACAAGTCGGGTTCCCAGTTTTGTTGTGAAATGAGCACTACATAAACTAAAATGATGGAAACTAGGAAAACTATCCTTTTTAAACCATGAATGATATGAAAAGAGTAAAATAATTTTCATATGGTTCACCATTTTGTTTCTTTGTGATTTAGTATGTGGATGGGTTTGTGCCTGATGGCTTGATTGTGTTGGGTTTAAGGCCTTTCTCAATTGATTGCATTAGTTTTTCCATTTTTTTAGTCTCTCAAGAAACTCCCAATTGTTCTCGCATACATAACTATGTATAGATCTATATTCCAATAGAATGTGGTTCATTCTAGTTTCATAGTCAATGACACATCAATACTCACATGGGTTGATAGGATGGGATTTTGGGATGATCATACCCATTTAGGGGCATTTATTGACTACTCTGAGACTCTCTTATAGGTTGAAGATATATTTGTGAAATCCATAATAGACCCTTCCAAATACATGACTACTTACCCCTATATCAATTACTTTATTATGAACAAGTATCGATAGGAACAAAGACGTGAATATTTTGGGTTCTCTATCTATCTCCAATTTAGTTATAATCCTTTGGGCGATGGCCCTATTTGAGAACTCTAGAGTTTATTGTCATCTAGGAAGGTGGTTGGTGTCATGGAGATGTGATTGAACCTCTATGATGAATCCTACACATCTCTCAAAACAATAATAAAAACCCAAATAGTTATCTTGAAATAGTTTAAGTTTATGTTACTATAACTATCCATTTAGTTTAATGTCATATGGTATGGATGTGAATGTTAGGCTAGGACCACAATATGGTATACAACTTATCCTAATTAAAACATGAATCAATTTCTATGTGGTTCCTTTTTACCATTACCTACGTGGTGATAGATACAAAAATATAGGCCCTTCACGGGACTTATGCATATGAGGCTGCCCTAAATTACTTCTCCTGGAATGTGGTATTTTAAACGAAGATAATATGTATTCAAACTTACATACCAATGATGGGCCCACACTAGGGGATATCTCAACATTATTTTGATTAAATTAGCACTGGTCTATAAAACCATATGAACCATTCTCAATATGAGAAACATGATATAATGGTATATTGGACACAATACATGAGAGTATATCTATACGAGGATTTCAAATTAAATTTATCATTTAATAAGTATGATTTACCATCTCATGGAGGATATGGTAGAATGATCGGGCCTTATTAAGGTGTCCTATAAATATTGTTTTATAATATAAATTTGAGTAATCAAATTTGAGTCCATCCCAAACCCAATGATTGGTTTGAGGTACTCCAGGGCATGGTCATGACTGATATATAAAATTATTCTAGTGTGTGAGCCCACTTTTCATAAGATAATGGACAAGGAAGAGTGATAGACCTATAAGAGAATTTATTTCTATAAGTTGAGAATAATAGTTACAATAATTAAATTTCACTGAACTAGATGCCCGTAAGAGTTCATGCCATAATAAGACATCCTACGTATTCGAGTTGTGGTGGGAATCATAGTTCTCATGGTTCACTTATCCCTCAACCCATTGATGGGATAAGGTGGATTATCACACTCAGAGATATTACTGTTATCCACAATTTTTCAAGAATTTAATGGGATTATAATAGTCTGAATTTTCTTGGGTTAGGGATAACATACTAATAATTCCCTTTGATTAGGTATCACACACTATGTCTTACCTTTAATTGGGCATTACACACCGGGGCCTCCTACTAGCACTCTAATTATTTATCTTCTAATAGATTAAAGTGAGGTGGTGATTAAGATGAATGGTCTATATAATAGAATGAAATTTGTATAATTTCATGAGTGTGTAACCCTATATCATCCAGGACACTTCCATTATAAAAGGATATGCGGCCAAGGGTTCCGGGACAGAGTCCACATGGCATGAGTCCAATTGGGTTGGCCGAACAAAGTTGACATGTCATAAGGTGTATTCCTAGTGTGTTTCATCTATCTACTTGACATTTCGTGATTTTATTCTCAATATGTTGGGGAATTAGTCTGACAAGGAAGACACATCCAGGGGTATCTATCTTATTAAATGACATGCCTTTAATGTATTTTCATAATCATAGTGAACATGACCATGATTTGTTTCATTATTTCTCAAACATTCCTTTGTTCTACCATATGTCAATTCTTACTTGTCTATGTAAAATCACATGAACATTTGACTTGTCTCACATGCCTTTGAATGATTGAAGTGAACACGTCGAAGATTCTTCTCATAATCAAAGAGAAATTTTCTCGGGTCTTCCGCATGATTGACGTAGACATGACAATGTGTCGTCACATGATCATCCAAACTCATATGTGGACTATCAAAAGAAACTAATGACTCATCAATGGGAAATAAAATGATCATGTTTACATGTCAATGATGTTTATCAAGGTCTTCTGAAATTGTATAGATCTTGTCATGTGAAAATTCAGGCAATTCAAGAAGTTTTCGCCTGATCAAAATGGATTGTCCTTAGGTTTTCGCATGAAAATGGTAAAAATGTCATGGGGTGGCCATGAGAATAAACTAACATGTATGAGGAATGTATTGTGATTAAAGTCACATTTAGAAAGTTTTATAATAACATCATGAGTCCCATGAGGAACCTTGAGATCACGTTACTTTAATCTAACCACACAGTGGGGACTCACGTATATGTTTTTGATATCATAATTATTTGAGTACCAATAGTGAACATCCTAAGGGATAATGCCCTAATACTATATAAAAAATTAGTTTCCTATGCATAGGGGTGAATTTCTAGGGATTGTTTTTCCCATGAGTTATCCAATGGGTCAAGGCCATATTTAGGATGGGGAATGCCTGTGTGAGGGAGTTGCATGAAGCTCCACCATTCCTGTGACTTAGATGACCCTAAATGTGTGTCACGATGGGTGTTGTGGTCATGCGTGGGGGATTTCTATCAAGGAATCTTTATGCATTGGTGATGGTAGATACTAGATGAAGAGGAAAAAGGATGAACATACTAAATCCTACACCATGAGACTGATCTGGGATTCCATCACGAGACTCAAGGTGTTTCTACATAACTCTTTATGGAAAGAAGATACCTACCCAATATTTTACTATTCAATACATGGTTGAAAGATCACCGTGAGAGTTTGTGATCTCTAAGGGGTATTGTGGGATATTCTATGGATTTTCACTGGGGATTCTCATTTGTGCTGCCTACATAAAAAAGGGTTCTTGTTTGAGGATTTTTGACCAACTATCAATTGCCAGGTTCATGTCCAAAGTCCTTTACCATGAGGAAAATATGGGGGCACCTTAAAATCAGGCAGGGAACATCATGAGTTTTAGAGTGTTCCTCCATCTAGAATAATAAAACCATGGGAAATTCTTTCTCTAAATTCATTACATCAAATGCCATGCCTGAAAATCATGAGATCAAAGTAATGGAATCTTATGATTTATATTCGATGGTATAATCTTTCGAACACTGTCATGGGTTTCTGGTATGTTGAAGTACATCCCCTACTGAGTAGCACGAGGTTCTATCTCTCGTGTGATCAAAAGGACTCAATGAGGGTCTTGTAGGAGGTCTCATAAAAGAATGTAGGGTGTGCACACCAGGACTGCATGTTTGGAAAAAAAATTCATGGTGATATCATGAACCCAGTGTTGTATCATGAGAGTTCACAAACACCATCCATAAACTAGGCCCCACATGACATTAGATTTGTCATGAAACCATTTGATCCCCCAAATGGCATACCCAAGGATATCAATATCACCTATAGAGGTTATCCAGAGATTATTGCTAATGTGTTCCATTCCTCCACCCTACATTATTTTCATATCTCCCTTTTCATTCACTCACATGAATTACTACCTCTCTCTTTTTTAGTGAATGAGAAATTTATTGGTGTGGTCGTTCTGAATCTCATGTCACTTCCTATGGGATGAATTACATTTTAACCTTTTATACAACCAAATATTCATTACATGATCATTTAATTTGATAATTTGAAGCCACTTTTCCCATCTTCAAATCCACACAATATGAAAAATATTATTAAAATCTAATTAAAATAATTCTGGTGGAAGAACAATTTGTGGTCGTAAAGTGCTCATCATCCGTACATAGATTATGTTAACTTCAATCACATGATCAAAGTGTAATCACGTGAAGTCTTCGATAATTGGTGGGGGAACTCTTAGAATTCCATTAGTTTTATTGATTGGATCTCACTGTGGCTCATGTTGGTCATCTAGTACTTTTTTGGCTATCCTAGAAGGATTGGAGGTGGATTTCATGGTGATCACCCAGTGATCATGCAATTTTCTTTGAGTCTCCATGTCGAAACAGTGGTGTTGAAAGGAATTGTTCAAATAGTAAGTTTAAGATGGATGTCTCATGGAAAGCTGGTTGGATTAAAATTTGTGCAGTGTATGGCCGAATTCATTTGAACTCGTGATCCACAATATTGAAACTGATGGCTGAGATTAGTAGAAGGCATCTTCAAATGGTACAAATTTGAGTCGCACTATCCCACATTGAAATCTCACTAGCACATCCCTTTGGTATAAAACCCTTCTAGTGAATCCCACTAAATATATCTAGCATGGGGGTCTACACCCATACCACTAGTATCACTTCCACCCGAGCTTCAGCCCTATAGGTTTTGTGGAAACACTATGTGAGACATCGGCCTCACACACCACGATCCCTATACGTGGGCCCTATCACATCTTACGAGAACAATGATACCCCTGCTAGTGCACTAGTTGGATCAAGATGGATCCCATTGGTCATGAATGTCCTGGTCCCTACATGTGGCTCTGGTAAACCTAGCTTTTCTCGATAGTGGGTTAGACATTATTTTTGGAAAAAGAATGTGTGCAACTGTTAGAATGAAATTATAAGATGAATGAAAAACGACCCAATGTATATCACATAAACCAAAGACCAAGCCTTAATGTATTCCATTTCCATGTTCTTCATTCATATTATATCAATATCTTTCAGGGTCTTCACATTCCAAGAATCGTTGATAGTAAATTTAAGGATGCACGATTATGGGTTTCAATAATAGGACATGATTTTGGAACATGTCCGTAACATTGGAAGTTATTGGAAAATTAAAGTACCCAAGAAGAGTAATCTTATAATAATATCTTTTAAGATATTATCCAGATAGATCCTAATATGGCATTGTATGGAAGGTAATGATGATCACCTATGTGTTGGCTAGAGGTAGGGGAAGAAGCTTTTATTAGACCACGTCTCATCCTATTGAATTCATAGAAGGTCCTAGTGATCCGTAAGCACATGTCGATAGCTCAATACAAAAATAATTCATATGAAAATCGATGATTAAGAACACCTAATTTTGAGGACAAAGAATGTGTTTTTTGAATGTTTCTATCATGTTGATCCGTCGATAAATTCTGAAGCGGGATAATAATTTCCATAAGTTCATTGACCCACACAGGTTTTGAAAATAAAATCATACATGTGGCTTACCAGATAAAACTTCCACAAAGATAGAAGTCAATGAAAGATGTATTTCACATATATTAGCTCCTTCATTACAATCTAGGCCCATCATGTGTTTTTCATCCTCATGATTTTGAGTTAGATATTGATTCATCCTTTGAGGTATATCTAGTGAGTATTGTAGATTGGAGTATAAAGACACTCTGAGGTAGGTGATTTTGTTAAGTACAGGTTATTTGGAAACATGGTTAATTACAAGACAATACCAGTGTGTGGGATGATTACATTCAAGACTACTGGATGGAGACTCTCTAATACAATACCTCTTTTCCCCCTAGTGTCAAATTCAAGGATGAGTGCCATTAATTATGGGGGGTTATAATAAACAATCTTTGAATGATGTTATTTCTCATTTTTTTTAGTTTGAATCCTTTTGTCTCTTGGAAAATGTGTAATATGTACTAAGGTTGTTTTTGAGATCATTCTTTTATCATTTGGATCACAAATCTTTGAAAATTATTAATACTGAGTGGGATACATGGTTAGCGCATGGTTAATACTAATGGTACAACTTAACCATGTAGGGGACCTGTTTTACAACAGAGGAAATAAGGTTTTTATGAAAACTTCTAAGTTAGGGTGCATCCCATGGTTTGATTTCAATAGATTGTTATAGTTTCCTTCTAGAAGGATTCCACATTGTTAGGAAAATGGTGCACCTAGCCCATGTGGGTGGGGTTCAAGGGTAGCATATTGTGTATGATTGGAGAATAGTGTGGATAACCATGTGGCCAAATAATTTTACCCCATTTTTCGTATAATTTTACCAAATTTCCCTTAAATTTTTAACCCATTTCCCTCCTTCCTCACTTCATTTCTAGTGGAAAATACACATTTCCTCTCTATAAAGCTCTCCCTCCCCACCTATTGGTTCTTTAATAAATTTTTGTCTAACCTATTTTTCCCGATCCACAAATTTATTGGATAACTAAGGGTAATCTCTTTAATCCCCTTGCTTTCTAACATCATTAAACATTCCATATCTTATTCTATTTTTATATGAGATCTTTTTTCTAATTCTCATGTCATTTATCTATTGTGGTGATTTCTTTAAATATTTTTTGAATCAGAGAAAAAGGTTGTATGATTCATCATCCACATACCAAAGGTATGTGGTATAGTAATTTTCCATCAATGTATTAGTGTTTTCATAGTATTTTACTATTATACCACATTCTAGACTTTACCATATTTTTTATAATATGTGATAAAATGATTTTTATATTTATTCAACGTATCATTTCACCATTAGAATATATTGAATGATTAGAGGATGCCAACCTCATTACTTTCCACCTATTTGGATGTTCGAAATTGAATACCCTCTTTTATACAACTGTTTAGATAACCAAACATCTTCTAGGTGTTCATCTTGAAATGGAAATGGAAATTACTTGGAATTCTAAATTTATGATTTTGATTTAAATGATTTGAAGATGCTAGTGTGGCCACACCACATGTTATATAATTATAAACCATTATTTTAAAATTTTGAATATTTTGTTGATTGTACTAAATGATTGATAATTCCTTAGATTTAAAAAATATTTCCTATTGTTATTATAATTACTTTATTACTGGCTATTGAATACTGGTTAAGGATTTTTTTGATCTTGGAGTTTCAAAATCTCTTATGTTAGGTAATAGGAATGATATCGCACACTATTATATATTTATCTGGTTGATGGACCTGAAGCTCCACATTCCCTTACATCTGTTGTTTAGCATGATGACTCACCCCACCATATTAAATGATGGGGAGTGTTTCTGACATTATTATTAGATCTTGCATTTGTACCCTTACTAGATCCATTGGATCATTAGACTAGTTATGGATGCTTGAGTTATGCCTCAGGTCTAGCTAACACCTCATATACATTTATATGAACATAAACATCCTCTTATATAGTGTCAATATACAACTTGTTCTTATATATATATATATATTATTACAATATATAAGATTACCAATATCAAAAAAACACAAGCTGATGATGAATCATGTAAAGTCTTCTAGGTGTCCTATACGAACATATGTCTAATGATATTTGTTATTAAACACTATTTTTTATTAATTATTAATGCACACTGTTATGCTATGTACACTAGATAGATTATTTCAATACACCCTTACTGGTGGCCTACTGATTTTATCTCACACCCTCTCAGGGTTCCATTGGTACTAGAGTAGACCTTATGTCTATAGGTATGGATAAACTCAAGCACCCTATTTTTGTTTCTTGATATGTTTCCTTTTTTTCTTAGATAATGGGAGGAGATGACCCAGTGTATGCTCGTAATTCCATTGTAATATTATTTTGGTCCTTTTTTATTTTTTACCACATATTTTATTCTCCTTTCTCAAATAGCACTTGTTTCATTTTTTTACATCAACATAAAAAATTCATCATTTTATATGACTTTGGATTTGGGATATTGATTAATAATAAAGTTTAATGGATATTTATAAATCCTCTAGGTATTTATTGTATATGTTTTTACTATTCCATTTGTTATATTATTAAAATCTAATTTCCTAATTATTTATAATTATTTATTAGTTCTTACACTCTAATATGAGGGTATTGTCTCCCCACCATGCCAAATTGGACCATCGTTGTATTTGGCAGCATCTTCCACACCAGGAGGCAAACTTGAGGCCATGTGACCTATCAGCTTGGGACATTGTTTTAGTTTATCCCACATCAGTACTATAAAATAAGTGATATATACTTTAATTTAATAATAATCTAATGAAATTTCATGTAGTATAACGAAATGAAGTAAAAAGTAATCAAGAAATATGATGTTTTATGAAATATTACTTTATAATCCTCTCATTGGTCGAAGATTTGATATGATACTCTTCTATGGTAGTTTACTAGTATATATCAATAGTTTAAACCAAGTGAAAAGTGGAGGGTACATAAAAATTGGATTCTAAAATTTATGGATTCATTTTTCACATACTTTTTTCTCTCAATTACAACGCAAAATCACTTTAAAGTTACCAGTGAAGGAAAAAAATATTGTTTAATTATTGAGCCACTTGATTTTGATAAAATCAAGATTTTGTTATGTTGTGGATAGTTTTCATCGAGATCTTCCTGCCCAGCTAGATATAAATGGGATATAATTTCCAATATGAACTATTTAAATATGAAAAATACAAAACCTATAGTGTTGATCTTATAAGAATAAATTAAAATCCCAAATGAATGTAGTGAATAAATTGGAATATAGTTATTTTTAGAGTTGAAGGTGTCTTGTTATTTGTTTTTATTATGTCCTGTAGGGGTTTTTCCTATAAACTATTCTATTAAATTGGTGTTTGACTACACTTTTCAAAATACGAAGTCTAACCATGTAAATTTTCCCAGACCTGTCCTATATATCATGATTCATTAAGAAAAGAAATCTCTTGTTATCTCAATAATAAGAATAGACCTCAACTAATATCCTTCCCTTAGAGGTAAAATTTTGATTGGTTGACTGAATATATCATATAACTATACACTCTAGACTAGCCTTAGTGATTAAGTTCTCTAATATCCACTAAATAAGAAATTAACATCCATTTTTTTAGAGGTAGTGAATATTCTGGTCTCCTATGTGTGAAAACAAAGAATAAAAAAATAAAGATTCAATAAAATAAAGTAGTGGAAAATTCATTCTATCTAAAAAATTATATATATATTTTATAAGTATCATTAACCTAATAATATCTGGAATTTATTTCATAGGGTGGGGGAAGCTCTTCAAAAATCTACCACCAAAGTTCCAGTGGTCCATCAGTAGAGAGGGTATGGAAACTGAAAGAATATAAAATAGCTACTTAGAAAAATCTCTCAGTGAAATAATTCTACTGAGAACTCCCTCTAAATTTTTTTTCTCATTATAGAATCATCCAATGTTACTCATGTGCTTTAGTATATTCATCTTTCGTGTTAGTTTAATTACCTTATTCTCCCTTTACTAAGTGCTATAATTCCATGTATTAATCATAATTAATCTAAGTTATAGTTTCAATATCTATTTTATTTAGATATCATCCATGTTTCTGAGTTGAGGATTCAAATTACACCAACAAGTTGTAATTTTTAAATCATTCTATGATCTCTACCTTATTACTTTTTTTATAGGAACTATTTGGAAGTTTATGTGATTTATTTCTTAATATGAGCATTGGATAAGAAATAAAAAATAATTTAGTTTAAAACCAATGTATATTTATAATTTAATATTATAATCATTGTTGACTAATTAAACAACAAAGTCCAGAATATATATACATCCTAAATGCACACAAGATGGGAGAATATATTATAGCATAAAAATTAATATGAAGCAACATAGAGGATTATGATGGGTGAAAAGTCATAATAGATCATAATAGTTGTCCATGTGGAAGTAGTAGAAATGTATTACACAATGTAACCAGAGTTTTATGTGAGACATGAATAGTCATGTGTAACCCTAATGCATTTCACGTTTCTTTCCAAATATTTTCACTCTATATTCATATTAGACTCCAGATAAAGTATTATATGGTTGTTGAAAAATTCATATCTAGCCATAAATTTTGTATTTGAACATGGTGAAACTCATCCCCCTTACTTATTAATGAAAAGTTCTGAAGTCATACACACAGATAGATTAACGGTTGTAGTATGAGTAAGAATATATTGTTATGGAAGTCCAATGTGGTCTCCCTGATGTCATATATACAACATCGGGAAACAACAATGATGGTCCCCTTTTCTATTTTCAAATATAAAACCACAAAATAATTAACATGAGATTGGAATTTTTCAAGTTATTATCAAAACAATTCAAATAAAATATTGAATTATAATTCATTAAAATATTCTATAACTTGGATAAAAAATCATTTTCTAGATTCTTAGAAACCCTGGTTTCAGGTATGTAACAATAAAAATATTATTTTCAAGTATATAAAGTGTTTCAGTGAATTATAAGAGTGTTACCAATCATTTTTTTATGTTTTTGGAAATTTTCTATAGAACCACATTTTAAAATGTTTTGTAGAAACTAGGAAACTCTTATAGAAAATTGTTAAATGTGTGATAGGGGTTATGAGGTTGGCGCACAATTTGGAAAAATCGTAAGACCCCCTAGGAGAAACTGTGGGAAGTGGAATAGTGGGATTTTAGATGGTTGGTGCATGGTTTTTATAACTCTGTAGTCCAACCATGATAAGTACCACATGTGGTAGTGGTTGGTCTATGGTTAGAACATGGTTCTTCCGAACTGTGTGACTAACCATGCACTCTTTGAAAAAATAAACTAAAAAAGTGGATCTTGATTAGGATTAAGTTTTAAACCCTCATTTTTTATCAAATTTGACCCTAAATCAATATTTTCTCATCCCAAAGGATATGTTATCTTTCCCCATTGAATCATAAGTGATTTGGAGGCACTTTTGTGTGTATTAAATCCTGATTCTCATGGATAGTCATCGTTTATGGGAGTTCTTCCTAGTTTCTGTTAAATATATTTTAATCCCTCTATCGGTTTCTTAGATCTATCCCATTGAAGAGAGATCTATGGTTTTTTATTCCAATTATGGTTAGATATATATATATTTTTTAAATGGGAAGAGATATAAAGAATGTTTTGAGAGATTCAACCCAGTTTTGTGGGCGTTTACGTGTCATTCATCATTTTCTTCATAATTTCCAAGGTAGGTAGATTTACTATTGACTACTATTATTATAAAATGAAGGAATAGTTTCAAATTTGTAAAATTTTCTGACAAATACTGTAATATTTGTGTACAAATCTTGGTAGAAACCCTCTTGAGTGATGATTTTAGTACATTATAGATTTTTAGACAAATTTTGGATGTAAGGAAAGTGGTTGGGAAATGTGATTTATTTTCTTGATTTTAAAATATGGTGTTGCTAGAATTTTTGGTAGATATTTTAATTGACATGTTTTCAAGAATAGGTTAGTTTTAATGGAAATAATTGAAATGGTTTGTTAGAAATATTTTCAATTCAAGAATTTTTTGATTGAAATGTATTGAAATGGTATATTTTAAATTATTTATGCATGCATGGGTTTTTTGATTTCATGCTTTGTATATGACCGAAAATAAGGTACATTAACCATTAGAGTATAAAGGGACGTGATCCTAAATAAGGGGAATGTGTCATTCGGGCACAAGGTCATTGGCCACTTTGTGATGACTTGGAGGATGGAGGAGAAACCACTCATGAGTGTGGAACATTCATAGAACCATGCATCTGTGGGTGTGTTTTTAATCATGTAATGAGTATAACAAAAAATTATTTGAAATGGTTTAAAAGTATTGTTAGTTGATTTTCCTTAGAAGCTATTTGAGTATGTGAAATTACGTTAGGGTTAAACTTCTTTTCATGATATGAAATGTTTTAATTTTTTTATTAATTTTTTTATTTGAATGTGATAACATGTTCAATCCTTGAAGCATGAGTAGGGAATTCATTTGGGAAATCCATCTGAGTCTCTCTTCTCAATCATTCTTTGGAACTTTTGTGATTTTATATATATCATTAATCATGAAATAGGAAAGGGTAATGTGTCTCACTTCTTTAGTGGTGCACCATGTAGTGGTTTATTTTTTATAGCATTTTTTGTTAAGTGGTTTTATTTATAAAAGGAAAAATCATCCCCTAATTGCATTTAATCCCTTCAAATTTATTTCAAGATTTTTGGGACTTGGGGATGTTTCTTAACTCCATATAATGTAATTTAGGAATCTCAATCCAATGAGGATGTGTGGGACGTTACAAGTGGTATCACCTAATTTGGTCCTTGACTAACAAGAGGACAATGGTCTACTGGGCCTTAGAGTTGAAATTCGTTATAGTTTATTCCTAGAGTTTGGATGGTGGAATGAAGTTGGATTATTATGACTTGAAATATATAGCATTAAAACACGCAGATAACCTTTTTATGATGAACTTCATGTAATAATGGTGTTGGATACATAAGTGTTTTGGACAAACTTATATGAGTTTCATCTCATTGTCATGGGTTTATCCACTGATATGAGCACCACATGAATCATAGAGATGAATTCCCAATTAGATTTCATATTTAATTTTGAGTAATGATTTATGATTTGGTGAAGAAGTCCGGATTTTTGAATATTGTTAAAGTTTTCTTCAAATGTGAGTTTTTTAAATTGAATGAAATGTTCTTCATGGAAAATGGTATGATTTTAAAAATCATGGAGATATTTTCAAAAATGGTTGAATGTAAAAAATGATGAATTTTTGAAAGCAACATTTTGATATTATTAAGTGATATAATTTGAAATTGTTAATCCTTCAGTTTCTAGAGAGTGAGAGTTAAAGTATTTGTTGTTCTAATAGAAAATGTCACCTGTTTGGGATTGTAGAAAAAGACCATAGGAAGATGTTGAAAACGTGTTACAACATAATGCACAGGTGAATAAATATATGGTTTTAAGTATATTCCCAGAATTTCAAGTAATAGGTATAGATAATATGATGGATTAGACAAGGTAAGTGCATCATTTGATCGAGTACCATAAGTATATTCCCCTATGTTTTTATGGTTATTTGGAACTAGAGAAGTACGATGTGTGGGTAAACATGAAAAATTGAATCTTTTATTTACTTAGCACACAAGAAGAGATGAAATTCAAGATGGTAACATATATATAGGAGGATAATTCACGCCAATGGTGGTATTTGGTGGTTCATGCTAAGTTATAACATGGCCTTGCATGGGAGGATTCTGAAAATTTGTTTAATAAAACAATATATCCATATAAGTTCAGGATTGAAAGAAAGAAATAATTATTCATCTTGAAATAGGAGATCCTCACAGTTATAGAGTATGTATAAAAAATTGTGAATTTATCCCACTTTTCTTCTGATGTGTTTTCTAGTGACTCTTTGAAGGCACACATCTTTGAATTGTGTTTGAGGTAAGATATTCACTAAAATATTGGGGATCTCTCTATTACAGACTATAAATAGATTTTTAATAGATTGATGGCGGTATAGAGGGACATATCAGCTGCTACTGGGGGTGGGACCATGTTAGTACCTATATGAAATGGATATAACTCAAATTTTGGGAGAAAGCACGATAGGGAAAAATATTTCCAACATATAGGGATGACACAGAATCAAACGGTAGGACCATAAAATCTTCCTCTAAGACCCAAGAGAAAACTGGGAGGTTTTTAATGTGGTTCATTCAAACACATGAATCTAGAGTCAAAAAACCACATATAGTAGGAAAAAATGTAATCTTATGGGGAATCTTCAGTTCTATTATCGTAGTTCTCCGAGGATTTGAGTTCTTGACACTTCTCATATATCGCAGACACATTATACATTGATGGGATGACGGTTGAATAAAAATAATCATCACAAGAACATAGATATCAATGGTGATTCTATGAATACAATGAATCATTCTGAGGGGAAATATATAGAATTCAATAAAGAACAAAGTGTCCGGAGAAAGCAATTATATAAAGGTAAGGAGGTTATTGTGGATGATCAGTCTAGACCATCAATATTTGGAGGCACAATTATTTTGAATAATAACCTTATGATAGATTTGTTTCATATCCGGGATTCAAGTTCCTTTATTAGTTCTTATTATATTGATTTTATGTGTTTTAGTGTTTATATTTTTCCTCTGTTGTTGAAACTTCAAAACTCATCTTCATCAAATGGAATGTATGGACTTTATGTTTATAGCATGTTCAATAATTTTTGATGCATCAGAGATGAAATCGGGCATCTCTCTGTTTGAGATGTTTGTCAATGAAATAATATTGGGTATGGAATTTTTGACAACATTACAGGCTCACATTTAATGTTATACATGAAAGGTCTGTTTTACAACTGAACATGGCATCGAGCATTTTGTTGGTGGAGACTTTAATGTAATCCCAGGTGTAATGAGATTATTTGAACATGTAGTTGCAATGTTCTCATACTAATTGGTAGTGTTGAATCTAAAATCAATGGAAGTAATTGAGAATATATAACACCCATAAATTATAAAGTAAAAATATGTATTGAATAGTGTGTATGACACGCAACACAAAATGCGTAAGGGAATATAATATCCTGAGACTCTATTATATATTTACTATTTTAGATAAATTTGACACATGATATTGCTAGTAATTAACACAAAAATGAGTTAGCTAATGTTACATGCAAGAGAGACCATCCTCGATAGCTTTTGTTACACAGAATATTTTCCTTCCTCGATAGCTTTCATTACACGTAAGACCGAGTTTCACCAAATAAAAATGTATTAATAAAATATTATTATTTAATATTATATGATATAAAAAATCCATTAAATTCGTTGTTATGAATAATAATAAATAACTTATAAATATTATGTTTTACACCAATATAAAATGAATCCACCGGTTAACAATTAATGAGAAATTAAAATAAGAACCAGTTGGATATACAAAAAAATATTATTATTTTTATGCTTCCAAACGAGTTTTACCTTAAAAATAAAACAAATAACAATTAGTGATTTTTTTAATGAATAAAATATTTTAAATATTCAATCAAAAAAATTGATATGTTTTCATTAGTTTGGATATGCATAGGATAACAAGAAACCCAATTTCACACATAAAAACCTATGTTTTTATGAAGGCAGTATTACTTCCTTTTAATGGTGAACCTATTTTAAATATTCATTTTGACACTCTTATAAATTTAATTTGATAAAATAAACTTCATTATTTAATTAAAAATTTAAAAATTATCCTAGTGTTACTTTTTTAATATTTTTATGAGAAAAATCATTTTTTTTGATGAATAGTGAAAAATAGTGCAATTTTGCTTAAAAAGTGTCTTTTCATAAATTATAATTAATCTTAAATTATATATAAAATTTTGTATAAAGTAAAATTACATCAATAAAACATATATTAATATAATTTAGTTTATGATAATCAATTTCACCATGAAATTAAATTTTAAAACTCAGCAATCTTTTAAACATTTTCCTCCTAAAACCAATTAAATCTTATGTTTGAAAGATTTGAATTAATCTTAATTTTCAGACTAATTTGATTTAATATTTTTTAAAAGGGTTATATAACGTTATAATCAGGATATATTTTGTGTCTAATAAAATTAACTTATTTTTATCGACAATGATTTGTGAAAGTGAGTATCATAAATTAAACTAATTAAGGTGTAATTATGCTTAAAAGTTGACTAACCCTTATATTTTACGGCCCAATTGACCTAGACACATATACAACCCCTATTTTATATACAGAATTCTTTAGTTAATCTTCTATTATTAAGTTTTTTTGGGTTTTTATGACATTTTTATGTAAGATCATGTGTACAACTAACTTGTTTCAAAAAAATTTATGTGAGTCTTTTCCTTCCTTAAAAAAGGCCTTAACCTCTCCCCCATACTCACACCTCTCAGGCCACATGTTATTGTCCAAAAATGACCTATGTAGTCTCTAAAAATATTTCCCCTGAACTAGACTCCTCCCATTTGGCAGGATGCCACCAAAGGATGCTTTTTTGCACAAACAAAAACTAGTTACCCAATTAAGAGGTAACTTCTTCTCTCAAGATTTTTAGTTTCATTTCCATTCTTCAAAACCTATAATATTCTCATTATATTATTATATAAAAACCATAGTATTATCAATATAATAATATTTTTTATGTTAATATTTATACCTAAACTTATACACACCTCCATCTAATGGGTAAAAAATATATTGTTCATGTGTATGGTGAACTACTACCTCCCAAAACGATGACCATTCATTTTTCCATTTCCAACATTCATGGTTTTCCATTATGATGAAAACACTACTTATATATATTATATATGATATTTATTATGATTTTAATCTCATATAATTCTTTTAAAACACATACCCTTGTACATTCCATTTTGGGTTAATACGACAACATCGTTTGAGGAAGTGTGGACTACCTCCCCCTCAAAGTGATGTGATTCATTCACATGGCCCGTGGAATGTATAAAGGATGATAATAATTGATAATATGAGACATAGAAAACATATATATGATATTAATGAAACAATAACCTTTCTGAATATATATATATTCATAATTATATATATATATATATGTACCTATAATTTTCTTTATTATCCTTTCACCCACTAAAAAGTGATAATGTCGGTTGTGGACTTGTGAACAACCGCCTACTCGACATGATGCAATTCCATTTACATAATGATAATTTAATATATATATATATATATGTGTGTGTGTGTGTAAGTATGTATGACTAAATAATATGGTATTTATTATATTATGATCATTTTGGAAATATATTATTCTACTTACCTTTTTATGTAATGATCATTGAAAAATGATAATGTTACTCATTCATATATATGACCTATCGTCTCCAGGATTGTAACATTGGTTCATTTTTCATTATTGTGTTTAATTATTAATTTTAAAAGTATAATTGATATATAAATGTTATAATCATTTCATGATTATAATTCTTTAGACGTTATCTATCAACCTCTTTGACCGTAATTTACCAACCTATGTTTTTTTAGAAACATAAACCGAATTTTGGTAAAACACCCGATGTAAACATAAATGTTTATATAGTTGTATACAACATAAAAATAAGTGAAAAATGATAAATATTAAAAAAATTCTCAATCAAGTATAAAATTAATATAATTTTATCATATAATAATTTAAAGGATGTTCACAAAAAATAAAACATAAGGGATTATCATCTCGCTTTTTACATCAGTGATAGTAATTTCTTGATCATCACATATATCTATTGGGTAATGTATCAACTGACCATTTAGTTATATTATATCCTTAATCATTTTATCTTTATAGAATATTAAACTTTAATTTAATATCATTCCTTCAGAGAGTTTGTAATTCAAAATGATTCAACATGGTATGGGACACTTTGTAACGATAAAATATTATTTTCACCAAGACTGAAAGTAATTATATTTCAATAGAATTTCCATTCATGGAAATTATATATCCATTTATCCATAAACTCTTTCATTATTATATACTTATTCATGACCATCTTAAATTATTAGTACCATTTTTACACTCTTTAGTACTCAAAGTGTTTTAAAAATGTTTCAAATAAAAACAAAAATTCAATTATCTCTTTAGTCAGACAACCAGTTTTCTTCTAAAATCCTTGTTTTATTAAAAGGTTTTAAAAATTATTTATAAATTATTTCTTAAATACACTTTCACCCATTTCATTACTAATTTTTTCAATGTAAAATTCTTGTCACTTTCCAAACAGGAAATTTTTAATATCTTTTACCGTCAAAAAGGAATGTTATTTTTATATGGTAAAACTTGTACAGATTTAAATGACATCAATAATTTAAATATTCCGTTGAATTTGTGGAAGGTTAAATTTTAAAGAAATAATTTTTAAATGTTATTTCCAATAAAAAGGATTTTCAAAAGGATTTTTCAAAAACAAAATTAAATTTTCCTCAAAAATGTATTTAAAATAACTCTTTATATTATTTCTATTCATCAATAAAAATCCCTTTTTTACTCCACTTGGGGTTTTTTATACGGATACCATCATTATTCTTACTCTAGATGTCTTTTTATTGATTTGGCTAAGGGGAGTATTCACATTCAATTCCTCAATTTCTTTTTACCCTTAAGATATTTAATATCTTATGATTATTGAACATTAAATTTCCCCCTAATTATCTATTTCATTTATCATGGATATTACTATTTGATAAACTGTAAAAAAATATTACATACGGTGTATTCTTCGAAAATTATTTGATTATTTGGTTAAATGTTGATAAACTTTTTTCTCCTACTCAGTATTGACTTTTGTTAAGGCACATTGTTAAATAGATTATTTGATATACGAGGAATGCTTTGGAAAGGTATGGAATGTGTAGGGCTTGGTTATAGATATCCTGTAGATGTATCAGTAGTCTCATAGAAATATTCATTTGGACAACCGCATTTGATGTGTTTTTACCCATCATTTTATAAACTGTATTATAAAATGTCATGATGGTAAAGGTACCATGTACCTAGGAAACATAAAGTCCAATAATAAATAATTTCCCTCACTTATATTTAGATATTATTCATCAATGAGATTTTTTGTTGACATATCTATGGATGTATTTAATTTTGAGTCTTTATTCCTTATTAATCCATGAGATTTTGTGTTAACATTTTTATGGATAAATTTTTTTTTGTTATTTAAATGGAATGTGTCTCAGTTTCTTACCTTTACATTATTATTTTTCCTTATCTCATTATTTGAATGGATTGTGTTATCAGTTATTTACCTTTCCATGTTAATTTATTCTCATTGATTCATATTTACTTCCGCTTTACTTACCCTTACTAGTTATTTGAGCCCACCCTTATTATATTTCATTCCCCAGGTATCCAAAAAGAATACTATGAAAGATAATTATGGATTTACTGGATGATTTAATGTTATAATTAATGTAATTTATTTACAAATAAGAACAAAATGATGTTTTAATTTGTTTATTAATTTGTAATAAAATACTTATTTACGTATCTGGATTTTAAAAAATACTAAACGGATCTGTCCTTTGGGTCTTGATTCCTTGTAGTCCTGCCAATTTAATTTATTTCTGACACTGCCTTTGAGATATATGGATTTGGTTTGGTAAAGTTAGCATAAAAGGAGTTTTAGTAGATTCCTTGGGAACTAGATTTTGGAAATCATAGATTAGAGAACGTAACCCTAAGGTAGAATTTTAGGATACAAAAAAACCATTGAATTTTGGTAAAGTGTAGATTATGTGGGTCTTCCTTGAAATAAAATGCTATCTGAATACTACAAGTGAAGTCGTTCTGGAATAAATTTACCTAGGAGTAATAACTCTTACATGGTGTTCTGAGTATAACTTAAGGAAATGTGGTATAAGCCAACGGGCTGTACAGTGCACCAGGTTTGACACTCCCAAGGGATATTCTTTGGATAATTCCCATTTTATTTACAAACCATTATGAATAATTTGAATTGATAATGACAATGAATAATCAAGTTCAAACATAAGTTGTTTAAAATTTATAAATAAGTATAATGATTTAGATATCTTGTAGATACTTATACACTTGTCTCACTATAATTATTTTTTCTAACACTATTATATATAATTTTAGTCAATGGATGGAACACAAAATATTCATGTTAACATCAAAAATGAATGAAACAGTAGTGAAAATGAGCAACCAAATGATGTGTTGATAGGAGTGAAGGATATTTTTTATTCAAAATCAGTGTTCCCAAAATATGATTAATAATATATACCTTTAACAACTCCTGAATGCACCAATGAGTAGAATTATGGAGGTTGATATGATCTCGAGTGGTGGAGGCTATGTTGATAATAAGTTTCTATTTTCAACATGTAATAAGTGTACAAGGAGACCCCCATGAAAGTATCTCAATGAAATATGTATGTGCCTTATCTGAAGGAAAAAAGTACATAAATAAAAGGACTGTTGTGGAAAAAGGAAGAGTACAATTGAAGAAAATGAAGATCTTCCTAAGAAATCCATTATAGATATTTGTCATATATGTAGGGAACTAGGACATTACCCAGGTCAGTTTCCTCTTCTATTGGATAAAATCTAGAATAAGGAAGGATTTATGTGAAAATAAGTGGATTTAGTACTTAATTATTGAGGTTGAATTAAAAATCATAGTTAAGAGTCTATTTATTGATTATATTTCTAAGATATTCGTCATATTTATTTTTTGAAATTATATTAATTTGGTTTTAGAAAAGGAAAACATATATGTTGGGAGATAACTAGTAAAATTAGGAAAGTCCATGGGTATTGAATGCATGACTGATGGAAGATAATGGTTTCACACCAACCACATACCCACACAAAGTCCTGATTAATTTTTTATTATTTTAGATGAAAATATTGATCATTCAATATTAATGAAGAACTATCAGTATGACTTTTCAGGATTAGAGATTAATCTATAAATATGTTGGTTTTGAAATATAGTTAATGAAAAATAGTTGGACTTTTCACTCTTTTATAGAAAAAAAAATCCTTTAGAAATGTATTTTAGTTCTTCAATCATCAAAATTGATTTTTATATAAATTAGAATTTGAACGAATCACAACCTAAATTTTGGATTTTTCATTTAAAGTTGAAACCTATCTAGTAATAATATTTCCATATATTATATGTTAGTAAAATAATTATCCAACAATAGGAAAGTGATCTAGAAAAAATATGTTTTCCTAATACTTTTATTTCTGGTGAAAACATGGTCACCTAAATTATCACATATTTTCGTATATGAGGGCCTCAACTTTATATTGATCATTTACTTGTTTATTATTGATGACATAATTAACTACCTATAAATATTTATGCTCTTAATTCAAGTATGTATCACTAAATTCAACTAATGTTCTCCAATTTAGAGACCTAGTTACATGGTAGTCCATTTGACCCTTGTACTTCTCATTCTTTCTTTTCTGGAGGATATTTTAAAAACCCTCTTAATGATGTGGGATTTAAAACATAGAAACTATAAATCAATATATTACCACAATAGAATTTTAATTGCGAGGAAACATTTTAATTAAGGTGAGGATAATGTAACACCACAAAATTATAAATTACAAATTTGAATATAGTAGCGTGTATCACATAAAAAAGCAAACCAGTAATGGAATATAATATCTTGAGACTCTACTATATATTTACTACTTAAAAAAAAATTAACACATGATATTTCATGTAATAAATTCAAAAATAAGTTATCATGTGTTGTGGGTTATAGAAACCTTCCTCTATAGACTTTTTATACACACAATAGCGACCTTCCTCGCTATCTTGTATTAGACACATGACTGAGTTTCACCAAATAAAAATGTATTATTAAAATGTTATTATTTAATATAATATGATATAAACTAGTTAAAAAATTATTTATTATGAATAATAATAACTGAATTATAAAATTTTTTGTTTACACAAATATAGAATGATTTAATTATTTAAAAATTGATGAGAAACTAAAATAAGAACCAAATTGATATAAAATAAAATATTATTAGTTTTATTCGTCCAAAAAAGTTTACCTTACTAAACATAACTAATTAAAATTAGTGAATGATTTTAATGAAATATATATGTTATATATTAAATAAAATATTACTGATCTTAATCCATTCGGTTTTATAGGAATAATATAAGAACAAACCATATTCCACACATAAAAACCTATGTTTTTTTACAAGATATACTACCACCTTTTAAGGGAAAACGTATTTAAAATAATTGATTGGACACTAATATAAATTTAATTCGATAAAATAAACATCATTATATAATTCATAATTTTAAAATTATCTGAGAGTGATTTTTTTATTTTTATGAGAAACATCATTTGTTTATGAATAATGATTTTTTTTTAAAAAACTACCTTTTCATAAATAATAATTATTGTTAAATTATATTTTATATGTTTATAAAGTAAAAATAGATCAATAATAAATCAATTCATACAGTTATTTTTATTATAATAAAATTAACCTTGAAATTGAATATGAAAACTCAACAATCTTTCGAACCTTTTTCTACTAAAACCAATTAAATCGCATGCTTGCTAGATTAGCATTAATCTTAATTTTTTCTCTTCTAGGATTTTAATTTTAAAAACTGATCATACACCATTTTAATTAGGATTATAATTGTAGTCTAATCTGATCAACTAAATTTTTGAACACATTATTAGTGAATGTGATTAAAACTAATTATAGTGATTAAGGTGTAATTAGGAACAAAATTGACTAAAACATATATTTAAGAGACCAAATAGCCTTGATAAATGTCCACAACCCATTTTATATCTATAATTAGGACATGAAACATCAATTTACGAGTTTTTTTTATGTCTTCATTTAGGTAACAACATTTGTACACCTAACTTGTTTCCAAAAATTCCAATTGAGTCCTTTTCCTTTCCTATAAAATCCCACCACCTCTCCCCCTTCGTCTCACCTCTCAAAAAACATTGTCACATCAAACCACTTTTAATTTAGTATCCAAAAGCCTCTCTCCTTGACATAGAATCCATACTTTAGAAAGGAAGCCACCTAAAAAACCCTTTTGGAAGAAACCAAAAGTAGTTACCCAATTAAGAGGTAACTTCTTCCCTCATGATTTTTAGTTTCATTTTCATTCTTCAACCCCTATACACAAATTATTATATGATTAAATAACAACACCAATATTCTCAACATAATTTAAATTTTTTATGTTAACCTTTCTACCAACACATACACAGACACCCATCTAATGGGTAAAAAAACATATTGCTTCTGTGTACTGCGAACTACTACCCCATGGAATAATGATTGTTCATATTTCAATTTACAACTTTCATAGTTGGCCATTACGGTCAACCAAGTGTTTATATATATTATATATGATATTTATTAAGTCTCTAATATTCTAAAATTCTTTCATAACACATACATTTATAAATTCCATTTTTCGTTAATATAATAACATCATTTGAGGAAATAATGGCTATTGCCCCCTCAAAATGATGTGATTCATCGACAGGATTAATGGAATGGATAAATGATTATTATAATTGATAATATGAGATATAAACAACATATATATGATATTTATTAAATAATAAACCTTCTGTAAGTTTATATATATATATATATATATATCATTTTCTTTTTTATCATTTTACACACTAAAAATTCATAATGTCGGTCATGGACGTGTGGACTACTGCATACTCAATAGGATGTGAATCCGTTAACATCGAAATAAAATTATATATAAGAATATATGAATAAATAATGTAATATTCATGATATTATGATCATAATGATAAGATTTTATTCTATTTACCTTTTTTATATAAATATCATTGGAAATGATAATATTACTCATGGGTACGAACGACCAACCATCTCCCTGATTGTAATGTTGGTTAATTTTTCGTAACCATATTTAATTATTTATTTTAATTTTTTAATTGATTGATAAATATGATTAGTATTTCATTATTATTATTCCATTGATTTTATATATAGACTTATTTAACTATAGTTGACCTACCAATGTTGCTTGTGACACATAAACTGAATTTGGTCAAATCACACATTGTAAATATAATTGTTTAAGTAGATATAAAAAATATTGTAATAAGTGAAATAAAATTAATTATAACCATGAAAATTTTTCTCATGGAAATATAAAATAAAATATTAATTTTATAACATTTCATCAAAAGGTTTATAATTTAAAATGTTTCAGAAAAGTATGGGACTTGTTGGGATATTTTACAGATTATTTTCTTTAAGGCTAATACTAATAATCTTTCAATGTAAAATATATTTGAGGAAAATATATGAAAATTTTATATATAAAACCTTTCATTATTATTTGGTTATTAATGACATTTTTCATGTATTGGTAAAATTTTTCACTCTTTAGTACTCAATGTTTTATTAAAATGTTTCAATGAAAACCCGACTTCACTTCACACTTTAGTTAGAGAATATATTTTCTTCCAAAACATGGTAATTCTTAAAAATATTTCAAAGAAATTTCTAAACTGATATTTTAAATGCATTTTTACCCTTTTTTGGTTTACCAATGTTTCAAAGGAATATTCTTGTCTCTTTCTAAACATGGAATTTTTGATACCTTTTTAAAGGGAAAAAGAATATTCTTTTTACCTTGTATTGAATGTATGAATTCTCGGACCATCATTCCATTAAATCTTCATTTTAATTTTTTAAAGGTTGGGTTTTAATGAAAATGGTGTTGAATTTAATTTTCAAATAAAATAATTTTCAAAATGTCTTTTTGAAAAAAAGGTTGTTTTACTCAAAAATGTTTTTAAAATATATTTTTATATTAATTACATTCATCACTGACAAAAACCATTTTCTATACTCAACTTCGGGATTTTTTTTAATGATACCATCCTTATTATTCTAATGGATAGTTTCTTATTTATTGGTTTGAGGATAGTATTCACATTCACTTCCTTGATTTATTTTTCCTCTTGATATATTAAATATCCTATGATAATTGAAAATCGAATTTCCCCCTAATTATCCATTTCATTTATCATTCATATTATTATTTTATAAACTATATACCATTTTACATCTAGTGTATACTTTGACCATTATTTGATTATTTGGCTAGATATTGATAAATCTGCATCACTTACTCTATATGGATATTTGATAAGGCCAACTGTTAGATCTATTATTCGATATGTAAGGAATGTTTTAGATTGGAACAACATGGGTGGGCTGGATTATAGATATCCAATTGATTCTTCGGTAGTCTCATGGAATGGTTAATTTTGATTACTATCTTAGATGGGTGTTTCCTAGTATTTAGTAAACCTTCTTTCGAATGGTCTTAATGGTAAATGAAACATGTTCCTAGGAAATAAGGCATCAAATACTAAATAATTTTCTTAATATATATTCAGTTATTATTCATCCATGATATTTTTCATTGACTTATATATTTATGTATTTATTTTTAGGTTAAATTTATTATTCGTACATGAAATTTTTCTTCGATATATCTATGGATACATTTCATTTGCAGTTATTTAGATTGAATATGTTTCAGTTTCTTACCATGCCATATTTATTTTTCCTTATTATGTTATTTGAATGGAATTCTATATAAGTTATTTACCATTCCATGTTAATATATTATCACTGATTCGTTATTTATTTCCTTTTTCTTACCCTTTTTGAGAATTTGAGCACACGTTTATTATGATTATTTTCCAAGGTATCCAAGAAGTGTGCTATGAAATATATTCCTAGATTTACTGGATGGTTTAGTGGTATCCTCAAAGTAATTTATTTATAAATAATAAAGACATTATGTGTTAATTAGTGTATTCATTTTTAATACGCCACTCATCTAGGTATATGGTTTCCCATGACTACTAAACTAATCAGTCCTTTAGGGTTTGATTACTAGTAATCATAAAAATATAATTGATATTAGAAACTGGCTCTGAGATATCTAGGGATGGGTTACTATAGTTTGTATTAAAGGAAGTTTAGTAGAAACCTTGGGATATAGATTTTTGTAATCATATATTAGACAAAATAACCTTTAGGTAGAATTTGAGGATAATTATAGAAGAACGCCCTTGAATTTTAGTTATGTAATGATTATGTGGGACATCCTAGTAATAAAACCATGTATGGATTCAATAATTGGGTATGGTTCTAAAATAGAAGTACCTAGAAGTAATAACTCCGACTAGGTATTTTGAACCTGACTCAGGGTTACATGGTACAAGACTATGGACCTTACTGTGTACCAGGTTTGACACTCCAGAATGATATGCTTAGGATAATTCATATTTTTCTTTACAAACCATAAAGAATAATTTTAATAGATAATGATAATGTATAATCAAGGTAAAACATAATATGTTTTAAGTTTAAAAATAAGGTTTCATGATTTAGATATCTTAAAGATAATTATACACTTTTATCACTTTTACTATTGTTTCCCACACTATTCTTTCAGATTTTTGTCAATGGTTAGAACCCAAAGGATTCAAGTTAACATATAACATAAAGGAAAAGGTGGTGGAAATGAAAAACCAAATGATATGTTGAATACAGTAAAGTATATCATGTTTATACAAATTCAGTTTTTTGGAAATATGATTAAAAATATATACATTTATGAACTCTTGAACATAAAAAAATGGATTAGTATAGAGGTTAATAAGATATTGAGTAGTGAAGACTGTTTAGAAAATAAAGCATAATTTTTGACATGTGATAAGTGTGTAAAGAGACACCCATGAAAGTGTCTCAATAGAATATGTAAATGCTTTATGTGTTGTAAATAAAGAAAAAATAAAAATTATTTTCTAGGAAAAATGGAGAGTACAATGGAAGGAAATGAAGCTAATCCTAAGAAATATATTATTGATTTTTTTCGTGTGTGTGGGGAACTTAGACATTACCAGTGTTAATTACCTCTTTTGGATGATAATCACTAGACTACAGAGGATCTAGGTAAAAATAAGGGGATCAAGTACTTATTTATTGAGAATTAATTGAATCCCTTTGTAAGGAGTCTATTTAATGATCTAATTCCTAGGATGTTCATAATATTTAGTTTTTAAAACATACTAATTTGGATAAAGAAAATATCAAACTTTATTATGGGTGAAAACTAATAAAATTCAGCAATTACATGGGTCTCAAACCCGTGACTGAAGGATAATAAGGGTTTCACACAAACCACTAACCTACACAATGTCCTGGTTAATTTTTCATTGATTACAATTGAAACATTTGATGAATAAATATTAATGATAAACCATTAGTATCAATTTTTAGGATTATATATTAATATATTAAGTGTATATGCTCTAAAATACAGTTTAAGATAGATAGTTGGTCTTTTCAGTCTTTTATGGCCTTAAGATCCTTCAGAAATTTATTTTTGTGCATCAAGAATCAATTTTTTTTGATTAATTAGAATTTGATTGAAGCAAAATCAAAATTTATGATTTTTCACATGAAATTGAAACATATACAGTATGATTATTTCCTTATATTCTTGTTTAGTAAAATAATTTCCCAACATTATGAATATGACCTAGAAAAAATGTCTTCTTAATACTTTAATTTATATTGAACCAATGGTCTTTTAAATCATCACATATTTATGTATTTGAGGGCCTCAACATTTATTTGATCATTCATTTATTTTTTAATGAAGACCCCAATCACTTATTATAAATATTTATGTTTTTCCTTAAAGTATGGATCTCTAGTTTCCACTAATGTTCTCCTACATAGAGAAATATTTTCATGGTAGTATACGTGACCCTTGTACTTCCCGTTCACTCTTTTCTAGAGGATGTTTTAACAAACCCATTTATCGATGTGGGATTTCAATCATTACATGTATCAAAAAATATATCACCAAGACCATGTTTAAATTTTAATGATGCAATATAATTAATATGGGGATAATGTAACACCTAAAAATTTTAAAGAAAAACATTATATTCAATAGCGTGTATGAGAGGAAAAACCAAATGTGTAAGGGAATATAATATCCTGAGTCTCTATGGTAAATTTTCTATTTTAAATAAATTTATCACATCATTTTTTTGGTAATGCATACAACACAGAATTATATTATGTTACATGCAAGTGCGACCTTCTTTGATAGAATTTGTTACACATAAGAGTGGCCTTCCTCGATATGTTTCATTACACGCAAGATTGAGTTTCACCAAATAAAAATGTATTATTTAAATATTATTATTTTATATAATATGATATAAACTATATTTTAAATTTCTTTTTAGGAATAATAATAACTAACTTTTAAAAATTATGGTTTACACCAATGTAAAATAGAATCATTGGTTAACAATTGGTGAAAAATTAAAATAACAACCAATGGGATATCAAAGGAAATATTATTATTATTATGCTTCCAAAATATGTTTTCCCTTAGTAAACATAACTAATTACAATTAGTGAATGATTTTAGTGAAACATATTAGTTATATATTCTATCAAATATTTTTGATATTTATCCCTTGGTATTGATATGAATAAGACAAGAACAAACCCTATTTCACACTAAAAACACAATGTTTTTATTAAGCCAATACTACCACATTTTAATAGAGAACCTATTTTAAATAATAATTTTGACACTATTATAAAATTAATTTGATAAAATAAACTTATTTATTTAATTTATAATGTCAAAATTATCCTAGGATGAATTTTTGTAATTTTTCTAAGATACTTTATTTTTTGATGAATAATTCAAAATACAGTATTTTAGTTAAAAATGACTTTTGATAAACAAATATTTATCTTAAATAATATTTTAATTTTTTTCAAGTCGCATTAGATCAATAATACATATATTAATAAAGTGTATTTATTTTAATCAATTTTACATTAAAATTAAACATAAAAACTCAACAATCTTTTCAACATTTTTCTATTAAAACCAATTAAACCATTTGTCTACAAGATTAGAATTAATCTTAATTTTACCACTTCTATGATTTGAATTTTGAATAATGGACATACACCTTTTTTATAAGCATTATATTTTTATTCTAATAAGATTAAATTAATTTTTTACCAAAATTATTAGTGTAAGTGATTAAAATTATTTATGGTGATTAAGGTGTAATTAGGCTTAAAAATGGAATAACATTAAATTTAAGAGCCCAAATGACCTAAAAACATGTGCAAAACCCATTGTATATCCTTAATTTTGCCATGAAACTTAAATAATTGAATTTTATTGTTTTGTATGACTTTTTTAGGTAATAACATGTGTACACCAATCTTATTTCTATAAATTCCAAGTGAGTCCTTTTCCTTCCGTATAAAATCCCACAACCTATCCCCTTCCTCACACCTCTCAGGACACATTGGTTCATCCAACCTCTACTAATAGTCATCTTCCAACATCCCTCCCTCGACCGAGAAGCATACCTTCCAGATGGAATCCATCTAATTAATCCTTTGGGCACAAACCGAAAGGAGTTACTTTATTAAGAGGTAACTTATTCTCTCATGTTTTTTAGTATCCTTTCCATTATACATCCACTATACTTATATTATTATTTTCTTACATAAAAACACCAGTACATTCAATATACTAGGATTTTTTTATATTGATATTTATACATAAACTTACAAAAACCTGCATCTAATGGGTAACAAAAATATTTTTTCTCTATATGGTGAACTACTCCCTCACAAAAACGATGATTGATCATTTTTTAATTTCCCACTTTAATTGTAGGAAATTATGATTTAAAAATTGTTTATATATATTATATATTATATTTAATATTTGTTCAAGCATATATAATTATTTTACAACACATACCATTATACTTTCCATTTTTCATTAATAAGATAACATAGTTTGGGAAGTATGGACTACCGCCCCCTCATAGTGATGTAATTCTTTCACAAGATCCATGGAATGTTTAATGATTTCTAATAATTGAAAATATGATATATAAAGACCTATATATGATATTTATGACAAAATTATCTTTCCTAAAATATTTATATATACATATATATATCATTTTTATTATTATCATTTCACACACTAAAAAGTCACAATGTCGGTCGTGGATGTGTAAACTACCATTTCCTCAACATGATTCCATTCCTTTTACATCACAAAATTTTTACATATAAGTAAATATTAAAAAATAATATGTTATTCATGATATTATGATAATAATGTTTCTAAATAATTATATTTACCTTCTTTCTATAATAATCATTAAAAAATGAGAACATTACTTATGTGTATGTACGACCAACCGTCTCTGTGAATATAACATCTGTTCATTTTTCCTAACCATATTTAATTATTATTTTTAAAAGAATAAGTGGTTTATAAGTATTATAATTATTTAATGATTATTATTCATTAGATTTTATACATTGACCTCTTTGACCATTTTTGTCCTACAAAACGTTTTCCGAACACCGAAATCGAATTTAGTCAAAACACCTAAAGTAAATATATTTTTTTAAGCAACTGTATAAATAATTGAAATAATTTACATAAATTTAATTATTAACATGAAATATGTTATTAATAGAATATAAAATCAACAAAAAATTATTATAAGGTAATTTAAAGGGACTTTACCCAAAAAGAAACACAAGGGAAGGGATTATCATCTCACTTTTTACACCTGTGAGATAAATGTCATGTTCGCCACATACAACTTTTGTGTGGTGTATCTACTAACCATTTTTTATATTATATCATTAATAATGGTATCTTAATTTAATAATAATCTTTAATTTAATGTAATTCCTTCATATGTTTTATAATTTAAAATGTTTCAATATGGTATAGGACACTTTGGGATGTTTAAATATTATTTTTCTCAAGACTAATACTAAAAATATTTCAATGGAATTTATATTAGAAGAAAATACATAGACAATTTTAAATAAAATATTTCCTTATTATTTGGTTATTCATGACCATTTTCATGTAATAGTACCATTTTTTCACTTATTAGTAATCAATGTGTCATATAATTGTTTTAATGAAACCTTAATTATCTCCTCCATTTAGTTGTAGAACATGTTTTCTTCTATAAACCATGTTTTATTTAAATGCTTTCAAAAAAAATTCTCAACTAGTTTTTTAAATACATTTTCCATTTTTTCTTTTAGTAAATTTTTCAAAGAAATTGTTTTCTCACTTTAGGAACAATGAATTTTTATTACCTTTTTGTCAAGCCAAAGGAATGTTTTTTACCATGTAAGGCATGTGCAGATTTATCTGTCGTCATTCGTTCGCATAGTATATTTCATTTTTTAATGGTCAGTTTTTAAACAAAATGTTTTTAAAATGGGTTTTAAAAGGAAATTATATTTAAAAGGTTCTTTTTACAGAAGGATATTATCCTTAGGAATGTTATTAAATATATCTTTTTTATTATTTTCATACATCAATGACAAAAAACTTTTTTTACTCCCCTAGGCATTTGTTGTACTAAATCAATCCCTTTTCATCCTATGGATAATTTATTATTGATTTTTACAATAATAGTATTCACATTCATATCCTTAATTTTATTCCCAAAATATATTCAATCTCATTTGATCATTGAACGCTATATTTTTCCCTAATTAACCATTTCATTTATCATGGATATTAATATTGAGTGAACCATATATCTTTTTACATATAGTTTATAATTTGAATATTATTTAATAATTAGGGTAAATATTGATAAATATGTATCTCCTACTCCATACAGATATTTGATAAGGTGAATTGTTAAATCAATTATTTGATATATGATGAATGTTTTAGACTAGTAAAACATAGGTGGGACCTGTTATAGATAGCACATCGATGCATAAGTAGTCTCATGGCACGAGTCATTTGGATAACCTCTATAGAAGGGGTTTTTTCCCGCATTTTTTAACCATCTTGTGAATGTTTATGATGGTAATGTTACCCGGTACCCAGGAAACATGGTCTCCAATAATAAATAATTTCCCTCATTTATATTCGATTATTATTAATTCATGCGATTTTTCATTGACATGTATATGGGGTTATTTCATTTTTAGGATTGAGTTGTTATTCTTCCATGAAATTTTTTGTCAACATATCTATGGATACATTTTAATTTAGTTATTGAGATGGAATCTCTTTCAATTTATTACCTTTCCATTTTTATTTTTTATTATATACTTATTTAAATGGAATGTGTTATAATTTATTAACCTTTCCATGTTAATTTATTCTCATTGTTTCATTATTACTTCTATGTTACTTACCCTTGTTGATCATTTTATCTCACCCTTATTATTTTTATTTCCCTAGGTATCCTAGAAGAATACTATGAAATATATTCATGGATTTACTATATAGTTTATAGTTATCCTCAAAGTTATTTATTTATAAATAAGAAAAACATTATGTTATAATTAGTGTATTCATTTGTAATAGAATAATCATTTATGTATCCATTTTACCAATAATACAAAACTAATTGGTCATTCTAGGCATGGTTATTTGTAATACTTCCAATTTAATTGATAGAAGACACCAGCTCCAAGCAGTCTGTGGATCGATCGCTACATAATTGTAGACTTATCGTAGTTTTTGATATATTTCAGGATTTTTTTCTTAAAAATTTATCTGGGATTACACCCACAAGAGAAGTGGTGTTTAAAAATTATCTTCTTCTATGGGCAAGTTCTATTTCCCATCCATATTATTGGAGGGAACCCACATAATTATGGAAACTCAATGTGCAATTCGAAGAGTAGGAAAGCAAAGGGTTCATTTGGCCTAACACGTCACTGTGGGATGAACAAGTCTTGTTTATCAAAAAAGATGATGGAACTCTTCTGCATTGTGTGGATTATCATTAGATTATCCAAGTTATGATAATGAATTTTTATTCACTTCCATTTATTATTGATATGTTTGATCAATTGAGGGTATCTCATTGGTTCTCTTTGACTGACTTGTGATTGGGATATCTGTAATTATGGTTTTGGAAGGAGGATATTCCAAATTTTTCTTCCATGGGTAGATATGTCCATTATTAATATGTGTAAATTCCATTAAATATTTATAATGCACCAATGCTTTTTATGGAATTGATTAATCGAATATTTCAATTTTTTGGTTATTTTTGCTTGTGTTTGTAGATGAAATATGTGGTTATCAAGGAAAGGGATTGAGCATGAGAAAAAATTCGTGAAAATGTTGTGAATCTTAATAGATCATCATTTTTATGTAAAACTTTAAAATTGTGAATTTTAGATACAAGAGGTACATTTCCTCGCCCATGAAATCCCTGAAAAATGTTTTTATATGGATTTAGAAATGATAGAAGCTGTTATCTCTTAGAAACCACCAATGAATGTCTTCAAGATAGGTAGTTTCCTTGGTCTATTTGGTTATTACAAATCATTAATCATTGTTTTAATGAATACAATCACCTATTATTTCTTTGACAAGGAATAATGATCAATTCCAATACAAGGGAAAATGCAAGAAGTCTTTTAAAGAGATAATATTTCTCCCTACATCAACACAAAAATTGATTTTCATAGAAATAGGAAAGGGGTATGTGGTGTATTATGATGATTCAAGGTATGGGTAGAGATTTCTTCTCATGTTGGGAGATCATTTTTTTATTGTGGCTCAAGACCGTTACAGTTTCATTCGAAGAACTAACCAAAACAAAATTTGGAGTCATCTTTCATAGTCCTTGCCTAGAAGACTTAGTGTCATTACATTGTTTGGGACAAATTTAATGTGTTTACAGATCATAACAGCTTGAGACATATTTTTTGAAATAAGGATTTGAATCTGAGACATATAAGATAGATGTAGTTTATCTAAATGCTCAACATAAAATTGATGTATACACTGGATAAAGGTAATTTGGTTGCAGATATAATAATCAGAAATTCCTAGGCATTTTTCAAAAAAGACGAATTAGGACAGTTGTAGTTGATGTTGATCATAGCCAACATACACCTAGAATGATAAAATTGAATTAATGTCATGGTTTTATTTCTAGTTTTATTTATTCCTTATATTTTTTAAATGATTAAAGAAGAACACATTTCTAAATCATAATGTGTTACAATGAGGCCAAAAGTCAACAGTGGGGAGACAATTGGGGGATGGAATCTAGATGGGAGTTCAGTTTCTTGGTTTCAAAATTAGATGTCCATACCTATGTATTATCAGGAACTACATCTTTATGCTTACCACCATTCAAAATTGGTTGTTCATCTGGTGATTCAAAATATTTATAAGGTGTTGAAAGAATGATTTTTTATTGGTAGGTATGAAAATATAGGTGGATATGTTTTTTTCTATATGTTTAACTTCTCAGCATGTTAAAGAATACCATGAGTGACCAATAAGTATGTTATAGAATTTACCAATTCATATTTGGAAATGGGAGTTGATAACTATTGGCTTTTTAATAGAACTCCCAAGAACAGTTCAAAAACATGATTCCATATGGTTGAAAGTGGATATTTTCACATAGTTGGCTCATTTCATCCCTATTGATTAATCTCATACGGTGGAGGACTTGTTAAAAATATATATTTGAGAAGTGGTAAAGAGGAATGCCATACCATTTTCGATCGTGTCAGTTTGAGACCTGAGGTTTAAATATTATTTACGGAATTCCTTAAAGAAATCCCTTGGGAATCAGTTTACTATGATTATAGAATATCATCCTCATATGGATGGGCAATCTAAAAGGATGATACAATTGTTAGAAGACTTTCTATAGGTTGTAAAATTTATTTTGGAAGCTCTTGGGAAGTGTTCCTACCATTTTTGGGGTTCTCATATATCAAAAACTATCAATCCTTGATACGTATTGCTATTTTTTATGAAATTAATCAGTGTCCTTGTCATTATCCAATTTTTTCAGTGAAAATTGGTTAGACATCACTAATTAGGCAAAACCGTGTCCAATAAAAAATGTAGAATATTTAGTTGATCAGGAAACTAATGGAGATAATATAGAGTTGATAGAAATCATATGCGGAACATCATAAACCTTCTTTGTCATTCGAGGAAATAGGACATGTGTTTTATAAAATCTTTTAAATTCATGGAGATCATCATTTTCGAAACTAGGGATGTTATCTCCATAATACCAATCACCTTTTGAGATATGTGAATTGGTTGGTGAGGTAGCACATCTATTTTCATTGACACCACAGTTTAGTGTTGTAAAAAATGTGTTTCATGTATCTATGTTGAAAATGTATCATCCTAATCCTAATCATGTGATTTGATGGAATCACATTGACCAATATTCGGATGATTTGTTAGTGGACATGCCAGTACCAATTTTGGACATGGAATAAAAATTCTTTCATGGGAAAATCATCAATCTAGTGTGGTTTTGTGGAAATATGGTTTGACTCAGGAAGAGACTTGAGTACGAGAGAAGGCAATGGTTGGGAAATTACCCAAACTCTTTTGGGACACCAGTTCATTTATACATTTTTGGGTCAAAAAGGACAATGGTGGGGAGAATTTGGCACCCCCACTTTCAATTAAATATCACTTCAAATATGATTTTCAAAAATATTACATTTTTGGGTGAAGATTTTCATGGTTTTGAAACCTTGTAGAATAATTTTATGGATTTTATATTGGTTCATATTTTAAGAATGGTTTGTGGAAATGATGAAAATCCTACAGAAAACTATCACTTTTTGAAATAAGATCTATACAAACAGTTTTGGGAAAACCATTGGTATATTTCACTTAAATGGACCAATACCAACGATTTGGCCTAAACCATTGGTATAGGTCACTAATTTGGACACATACCAACGGTTTTGGACAAAATTTTAGTATAGGGGAGACCTATACCAATGGTTTGGGGAAACCCATTGGTATAGGTCACTTATATGGACCTATGCGAACGGTTTTGGCCAAACCGTTGGTATAGGTCCATAATAGAGACCTTATACCAACGGTTTTGCCGAAATTGTTGGTATAGGTCCCCCCTATACAAATGGTTTTTCTAAAACTGTTGGTATAGGTCCCAAAATAAAATAATCTATACCAATGGTTTTGAGAACTGTTGGTATAGTTACATGTATTTTTTATGGAATCTTCTAAAAGAGAACATTAAATAAATAAAAATTTAAAATATTTATGATAATTCATATATATATATATATGATATTATTTTCACAAATGTCAAGTTAGTTTAGTGGTTAGGTCGTTCAATCATAAACTCCAAGTACTTAGATCAAAACCCACCGAATGCTTCTTTTTTGAAATACATATACCAACGGTTTTATGGAACCGTTGGTATAGATATTTCATATTACTTATACCAACCATTTTCAAAATGATTGGTATAGACTTATCCCTATGACTTACTTGGACATGGTTCTCTAAACCATTGTTATAGGATATACCAATAGTTTGGAGGCCTATACCAATGGTTTCAAACCATTGGTATGGGTTATTTTTCTTCTAGTGTTGCATAGTGAGATAGGGGATATGGTTAAGGAACACATGCAGGTGCATTGCTTTTCCAAACTGTACGGCCTCCCAGGAGTAACCATGCATGGTGACATGGTTTTAATTTTCATGTTTTTTGAATGATTTGTCTAACCATGAGGGGAAACCATGTGAGGCCCTCCTTGAGGTACTTTCTATCATACATTTACTTTATGGTTGTTCCTAACTATGCAACTATCTATTCATGGTTTAAATACAAGATGCTAAAAAAGTGGATATATGTTAGGATTATGATTTATCCCATAATATTTTCTCCAAAATGGATCCTAAATCAATATTTTCTCTTAAAAAAGGTTATGAAATCCTTTCACATTGAATCAGAAGTGATTTACAGGTGTTTTATGGTTTGTTGAATCTTGATTCTTGCTGTAAGTCATCATTTATGGTTGTTTTTCATTTTTTTAGATCAACATTCCTACCTCTATCTATTTCATAGATCCATTCCATTGTGGATAGATCTAAGGTTATTTATGATGTTCATGTTTAGATTTGGATTTTTTGATAGGAGAATATATCTATGGTGGGTTTCCAGAGGTTCAGCTCAGATTTCAGGGAATTTTCTTATCATTCATTGTTTTTAGTAAAAAAAATATTAAGGTTTATTCACTCTCCACTCCACTTCTTATAACCTGAAGAATTATTTTCAAATTAGTAAAAATTATTGAAATTTTCTATAACTTCTTTTATGAAGAATTGTAGAATCCCTTTTGAGTGACTTTTTGAGTATTTATGGATTATTTTTAAAATTGAAAACCCTGGGAAAGTGGTTGTGTAATGTGATTTATTTTATAGATTTTAAAATTTTACTATTAAAATATATCTTTGGAATATTTTTTGTCAATGTTTTAATTGATATGTGTTCAATAAAATGATCATCTAATTGAAATGTATTGATGTAGGCTGTTCAAATGGTTTTTAATAAGAAGAACAGTTTTATTGAAATAGATAGGAATTGTTGATTTGAAATGGTTTTGGCATACATGGGTATTGTAAGATCATGCATTGGATGTGACAGTGAATAAGGGGTGTTTAACATTGGGGTAATGGGGGTTGTAACCCAAAATAAGGGTCACATGTTGTTGGGGAATAAGGATATTGGCCACATTGTGTAATCATAGTGGATCAATGACAAAGATCTCATGAGTATGAAACTGTCATAGAAGCATGAATGTGTGCGTGTATGGTGAATTGTGGAATGGGTAAGCCCAAAATGAATGTGAAATGGTATTAATGTTCTGTTGGTTGACTTTACATGGAAACTCTTTTAGTATGGGAATTGTTTTATTGTTGAACTTATTGGCTTGAAATAAAATCTTCTCTATTGTTTTATATAAATTGTTAATATAAATGTGAAAACATGTTCTAGCCTCGCGGCGTGAGTAGGGAAGTAATTTAGGGATATCCTTCTAAGTTGCATTACTAACCCATGATTTGGAACATTGGTTCCATTGTAGATTTCATTTATCAGGACCAAAGAAAAGGTAATGTATCACACGTCATTAGTGTTGCATCATAATACATGGGTTGTTTTGCGGATTTAGAGAATGGGGGAATGTTAGAGCTTTTATGTTATGTGGGTTTTCGTTGAGTTTTATTACTTTAAATTATACATTGTACATTGATGTCAGTTGTCTTCCATTGTGGTACTCTATTGTAATATTATATTAATATTAATGGTATTTACCTGAGTTGTTTTACACTATTATCATGCACAACGTAGTCTTTTATTATCTAAAGACATGTAAACTTGAGTGGTTTTATTTCTAAAATTGAAATTGTCCCCAAATTATATATAAGTCTTTGGAATTTATTTTATTCTTTTGGTGCCTTGTGGATGTTTCTTAAGGCCTAGTAATGTACTTAGGTATTATCAATCCAATGAGGAGGGGTGAGAAGTTACATTTTATTCAATTATTTTAAAAATGAATAAAATTATGAAACTGGTGATTGGAGAAAATTTTTCATTTTTGATTCTAGATTTACTTAAGTAATAAAAATATATTATTTTCCTAGGTTTTAAATTAACCATGGATTTAATATTTAAGTTAAAATAAATCAAAATTTTAAATCATTATTTAACATCAATCATCCATACCTACTCTATTTCTCTCCAATGAAATACAATTATTTTAAAAAACATTATCACTTTAATTTCCAAACACGAAATCTATAGTATAATGAAAATAAATATTAATTCATTATTGATAATAACAGTCCTCAAATATTATTTTAACACATTTAATATTACAATTTAATCAAAAGTTATACTTCCAAGAGTAAACACAAAGTTAATATTAGGTGGATTAAATTTGTTTACACGTGGAACATTCATTTATGAAATTTCTCAAAGATACTTACACTAGAGTTCCATTTCCCAAATTAATGACATAACAAAAATAAAAGTATTATAAATCAATTTCTCCCTTTTTCAATGTTATTAGATATTAATCTCACCAAAATCCATGTATTTTTCATAATTATTATATTATTGAATTTTTTTCAGGAGTTTGTTTTGTGTAAATAATTTATTCAACGTATATTGGGTTTTAATACTCACAAAAACAAGGCCTAACTATCTCAAAAACTCATATGGGGTACTAATTTCCCATTTAACTCATGTTTTAAAAGAATTATATGCTTGTATTTATAGTTGTATTCCTAATATATTATTTTGTCCAATGTCCAATTTTCATATGTTTGAGATTAATGATCTAGATTCCACATTTTATAAGTTTTGGATTGACTTCAATATTTTAAATTACACTCCTTTTTCATTTCAAGAAAAAACTTTATAAAATTTTATAAAAAGAAATTATAAATCATATATATCCGACTTTTTTAGAACCTGTTAATTTTTATGAACTATCATGATATTTTCAAGAAGAATGATATATTAAAACTCAAATTTCTATGCCTGAAAATAATCATGAAATGTAAAATAGAAAATAACATAACATACAGAAATTATAAATAAAATATCTAATATAGTTCATTAATTTTTTATTTTTTTATTTTTTTCATTTCATGAAAATATAGAAATAATGAAAGACAAATGAAAAGATTTTCATCCAAAGATACCTATCCCCCCAACACCTCTACACACACACTAATTGCTTTTTCATAATATAACAAATCCTAAAATGAATTTAATAATGGATATGAGACATAAAAATCCTTTAATAGACTGGTGTGATGGAAATTGGCCACCTAATGAATGATATTCAAATTTATTCTGCAAGAGTTTGAACCCCAATTTTAATTAATTCAAAAAATATTATAGAAACTCCTTAAAGTACTGTACATTAACTTTAATTTTTTTATAAAATAGCCCCTTTGACCAAAACATCCCCAAATAAAATTGTATAAGTCATTGTAAGGGGTTGAGTCTATTAGGAATGAAGAATAGCAACAAATAAATTCATAATAATAGAGAATCGTAGCACATTGTAACTAATTTGGAACTTATTTCATTTGATTAGTGTATCACCATAAAATATGGCTTTATTCATTAAAATAAGAGAATACATATAAGAATCCTAAATTATCTCCACTAGTTCCATAATTTTTATATTTTATTTCTCTCCCACCTTCATAAATTCTAGGTTAACGATATTCAAATGATAGTAGGATTTATGATGTGGCATAATAAGATAGTGATAATGTTTTCCAAAAATTATTCAATAACAGGAATTAAATAGTGTTTTTTGTAGGTTGTTATATTTTCCCATAGTTAATCCACCAATCTATTACTCTCGTCATTCTAGTCTAGAAAAATTTTCCTTTCCAAAATTCCCTTTTTTTGATGGAGACCTCATCATTCCTATTTGTCTATGAGTTATACGCAGTTTGGTTATAATGGTGTACTCTATATATTTTCATGGGGGAATACATGACATTGTTACAATAATGTTCGTTAAACACTACTTGTTTATTGAGTCACACTAATCCTTTAAAAAATATTAGATCATAGAAACTCATAAAAAACACTTTTCTCACTAGTTCATGTTACTAGTGCTTCAATAAATTTAGAAGCATAGTCTATTAAGAGTAGTATATTGAAAAATTTCTAAAAAATAAGAAATGGTCTCAAGAAATCTAATCTCCATACATAAAATATTTTAAGAAATAAATTTTAATTTGGAATTTCCCTTCTTATGGAGATTTAACTTATAAATTCATAGTTTGGACATGTTTTCCTGTAACCATGTTATGAAAACATGCTTCTAAAAACATTAGCAATTCTTTAAGGTCCAAACATGCATCCCGAAATTCGTGAATGAGAAAATTTAAGTAAATATTTTACCTCTTGTTTAGGAATATATCTTTGAGTCACATTATCACTAAAAAATTCCATAAATAAGGATACCCCAAAAAACTGTATTTTGATTCATTTTTTATATTATGATATTTATGATTATATTTGAAGTTTATACCATTTATGTAACTAAAAAATTCACCATATCTATATACCAGGGAACTTGGGTGACCATAAACTACTTCTTAATATGGAGAGCATCATCCATAGTTGTCTTTATGGTTTTTTCATCCATGACAGTGTGGGGACATCTACACATGTTCTATGTAACTAGGATTTATGATTCCTTGTTCTCCAAGATTAATTATTGAAAATGGAACATCCATATCTACAATAAAATATATTAACCAGCTATATTTTTCATATAATCTATGTGCATCATTTTAAAATAAAATTGTCACTTTTCTTCTAAAAAATTGTGAAAAATTTATCTAATGAAATAGAAATAGATAAAAAATAATTTGTTTTTTTAAAACTATATTCAATAATATTAAATGTATGTGAGGTATAGTCTATCCCATGTGTATTCCCAGTAAACATAAAAGAATGTTGTTATACCATTTTAGGATTTGAGACATCACACCTTAATTGTAATGGATATTCCCAACATGGTAAACATATTACAGGGGTTGTGGTTTTACCATCCATGGCCTCACCAAAATATTTCCTACATAATTCATCAAATTGAAATTTATTGTCCATATTGAGTTTTTGATTAATGGGATAATAAATATTTTTAAATTAAATAATAATAAATTTATATAATCCTTCATATCCTGAAAATATTCAAATATTGTTCATTTTTGTATACTAAGGTAGTACATAATTGATGCAAACCATTTCATTGTCCACTTCAATTACATCCATAGAAATTATCTGACCAATTTCATTTCCTATTTGTATAATGAAATTAAATTTTTCAAAGTTTAAAACCATATTATTTTCAACATTTTAATTTAAAAAGAGTTATACATTTTTATAAAAATTTCAAATAATGTCCTATATATTGTATTCATTAAGAAACACCTCTAAGAGTCCCCTTTTTATATCAAAAAAGTTTCCTAATATGAAATGTTGACGGGTTAATAGGGTATAATATTTCCCAAAATTAATTTTTAAAAGATACCAAATGGATATTTGAATATAGTTTTGTATTAGTCTCCCACTATATAAGGGACATGAAATGAAAAAATGAAATGAATCATGAAAATAATAATTAATTATCCCATCATTCAATTATAATAATTAGAATAAAAAATCTATAGTGAATTGGTCTTTTCGGGTTACAAGGTTTGGTTTTCCTAAAATCATAATAGATTATTTTTCCGATTTTAATCCTAATGGTAAGTATCTCATTATTTTTATTTTCTACTATTTCATGTATAATACTTTAATTTAATATATGTATGGGAAAATCCCATAGGGAGTCTAATATGTGGTATATAATTATAACTCCTAGAAATCATTCAATTAATATTTTATAACTTCCATTAGGTTTGGTTTTATCTTTCTCTAAGGGATTCTGATTGGATTGTACTCTTTCTAAAATTGAATCCCCTAAAAAATCATGGCATTAATCCAATGGATTTATCCTATTGACAGGGTTACAACACTAAATTTTTTTCTAGGATGTTAAAAAATTATTTCACTTATTTTGGTTCTACACTTCCAAAATTAGAACATGGAGTTTCTCATTTTACTTAATAATATCATAATTCAAATAAAAGGTATGAAAATTGTTTTCATATTTTGGGGGGTGTTATAATGCTTTTTTTACTCAGTTTTCTCCATGTGTTCAAGTTGAATATGAAAATTGAAGTTTCATTAGCATATTGAAAATATTTTTTCAAAATATTGTTCATATATATTATCAAACTGGCCACTATACAATACCTATTCAAGATTTAACTCTTCTTCAAAAATATAATTGTCAGAAAAATAATGTTCCTTATAGGCCTATCCTAGTTTGATTATTTAATAAATAATTTTAATATCTTTTTTATGATGATAGGGAGTTTTAGGGTTAGATTTTGTAGGAATATATTTCTCATATGGAGGATATTTCAATGAATCTAAAATATCTAAATTTATTATTTCCTCTCTAAATTCCATTTAATGTGTTCATAAAGGTATAGTTATTATGTTCTAATATGTATTTAAAATTTTCATATGTTAAAGGATTGTTGATGGATTTATACAAATTCTTTATTCCTGGTTTATAATGTTAAAATAATTGAAGAAATTTTGGTTTTTCACTCAGACTCGGGTGTCCTATAGAACTAAAAATTGGTAATATATGGATAAATAGTTCATTTATATAACATTTCATGTTTCATTGATGTGTCCTATCTAATTTAAGGAATAAACTGAGTAATTAATAATATTAAATAATTCCCCTCAATCACATAAAAAATTGAAATAGTTAGATATCCTATAAAAATGGGCGTTGTTAAAGTGTAAAACTATTAACAACATTTAGATTTTCATGTGGCTTTTAGAGAAGAATAATTTATGCCTTGGATTTAATTTTTATATTATCGAAGTTTATTCTTCTTGGTAATAATTCCCTTTAGATAATTTTCATAACATAGGATTTAGTAAATGGAATAAAGTATGTGGATATTGAAAAATACTATCATGAATGTTTCCATCCACTATTGTTATAGAGATTCTGAAATTTTCTTCTTAGGTGCATTAATTATTGAAGTTAAGTTGGTATGAGCATTATATAAGAACTCTATATTATTTTTTCTTTATAATTCTTTACTGGGTTTTTCTCAATTATCTATATATGTCTTTAGCCATAATTTTTGTTTCAATGGGTTCATTGGGATTCAGTTTCCTTCATTACGCTTAACATCCCTACAACTACATAATGTAATAGATCTTACATCACCAATACGGTGAGGATTTTATAAAAGATAGAGAATATGTAATTGTTCTTTAAACATGATATTATGAGTGGAGATATTATATATGAACATACCATTAATCACTTTTAGCTATTACAAAAGAGTGGTGATAATGTTTTGTTGGTTATATTGAGAGTATAAAATCTTTTTAAATAGTTCCATCATTTAGGGTTCATGGATTTTTCCTTTTTTTGATATTTTATAATGTATAGATTCATGTATCTTAAATGATAGTGGATGGAATTTCTAATAAAAACCTCATCAGGATGTTCGTTTTTTAAGATACACATTTATAACACCATATTGAATGCTTGATTACCCTCTAAACCCATAATTTCTGTTTGTTTATAAATACTAACACTAGTACATAGAACCAAAACTAATATTTATATGAGGGAATGAATTAGTGAAATTATCCATATAGGGGCATAACTAAAACAATTTAGGGTGTTTATTTAGTGATAATTCTTTAACCTTATTTAGAAAAATTCATCCCACAAGATAAGTTAGTTTCTAAATTTTAGTTTCACATAATGGAGATTTACAAATCATTACCTCATGTAATCCTATAGTAGTGCAACCTATGTTAAATTTCTGAGAGTCATCTGAGATCCACCCTTCCATATTTCAATCATAAGATGGTGACTTGTTAATAAACACTCCTCTAGAGTAAGAATCAAAAAAATTTCTTTTATTTTCCACTATACCATTATAAATAAATTATAAAAAACTATATTCTTCCATGATTTTATGTGATCCAAATTATGTTATTCTCTTTAATCCCAAAAAAAACTCCTATAGAATTTATCAATTTTTTTTCTTTACTATATACATCTCCTACATAAACATGGTGCTTCTCGATGTAGGAAAAAATTATTGAGGAATTCCCTCTATATTTAATCATAAGTGATAACTTCTCTAGGATGTCGGTTTTATATTAACTCCTTGGGTAGTTCATATAAAAATAATGGAAATTTCTTTCAATTTATCTGAGGCTCATAGAATCCTCTATGATTGAAATTAATACATACAACAATTGATTCCATTAAAGGCTTATTGGGAACATCTTTATCCATTAAATGATACCTAGGTAAAAGTTGAAACTTATAGTATTATATTCAAATTCATATTTTTGATTTTATCATTTAATATTTTTATTATTGTTGAAATTCTGTGCAACAAAATCCATCAATATTCAATTTAATATACCTAAATTTTCCTATATATTTTCACTTCGTACGGTAACTCTAGTAGAAGAAGAAAAAAAGCGTATATGGTTTATCAAGGTAATAGAAAAAAATCATTTCTACATGATCTATGATTCTCACTTTAGTAATTCTAACAAATATGGTTCTATTGAACTATAAATCAAATCCAAAGAGGTTATATGAACTAGACCAGGTTATTTATTAATTAAAAATAAAAAACAAATATGACACTCGAATGCATCCCTATAAATTTATCTTGGCTAATGTAAAGCATATATTGTTCCATTATAAAAAAAATTATATACACGAGCTATTGTAGAGAATAACAGACTCATTCTTTCTTCAAAGTGGTGTGAATTTTTTTATGTTTCATTCCAAGGTTGTACAGGTTTAGTGTGTTTGAAAAATGTAATTAAAATTGTTCTTGAATTAAACATTTAAAAATAGTGGTTGAATCCTAGATATTTTCCCTCAAAACCCTAATACATCAGTGTTTATTACGATAAAAATCTCTCGTTCACTTCCTAATCACCTTAGAAAACTACTAATCCCCCTCCCCATATTTTTTGACTTGAATGGATGTGTTATACTATCAATGTCTTCTCTACTCTTTTAAAAACATAGGGTTTAAATTCATTAATAACTCCCCAATCAACTAACTACACCAATAAATTTAATAGTATGATTTATTTATGTGTATTGTGTTCGTTAACCGAGAAGAATAAAAGAACATTTAACAAAATAAATAATTGAAAACAACATATTTTTACAATAAAAATATATTTCATAAAATAGATTGATTTAATTACTCTCTATAATTAATTATAGAGTGTGGGGACATCTTTATTTCCATTATAACTAATGTTCTTTATAACATCACCATACATGTTATATAAAATAAATGAAAGGGAAAAAGTATCCATTAGTTTCTCTCTAAAAAATCACGTAGTACACCCACCCATAATGAATAGTTTCATGCTTTATTGAATTCATGGGGGTTACTCACATTCATCAATATCTATAATTCCCAAATTATCAGTTTCAAAATTTTCACCATTGATCGAGAGTTTTAGATCTTTGGAATACCTAAAATCCTCCTATGATTCAGCTACCAACTCCCTTTTCCTCCAAAAACATCCAGTAAATTAGTTCAATGTTTATATTCCATAAGTAATTTTTTTTTTCAATTAATCCTTCCATTTAGAAACGAATCCATGATGTTTACCTTCTTTTTTGGTTTTATGTTCCCCTTGTTTAAATTTTTTGAAATAGTTTTGAGTTTCATATGATAATAGGGACTATAAATAAATTTTTTTTATAACCCATTGATATCTAGAATATCACATTTTAATCCTAATGACACAATTTTTTTTAAATGTACAAAGTCTATACATATAATAAGAAGTCTATAATGATGGGGAATATTATACATGATGAAAAAAGTCATATGTAGTGAATCATAACTCTTATGGTTTGGTAAAATTCATAGGGGATTTTGAAATTCATGAACAACATAGCAACAACAATGTCATATGTGAGGAGTACAAAGTCAAACAAAATCTGAAAAAGTTATTACAGACCTTTAATATACTTCATAAATGTTATAAATTTTGTTTAAACAATTTAATTGGGAATTAGGATAAAATCTCACATAGTTTTTTTAAAATTTATATGTGGACCTCATCATCATAAGCACATATGATAAAACCCATTACTTTGAAATATTTTTAGCAAAATCCAAAGTCTTATGGAACAAGAAAAGTGTAACTATAATAATATTTAAACACCCTATCTAGGTAGGTCATCAAATGTCTTTAAAATTCATAAATTATATGTTGGGAAAGACCTATAAGTAGCCTCATTTTCATTTTTACACCATAAACCATGAAAACCATTAACCTATTGTAAGTTTTTTATGAATTAAAATAAAAATATATTACCAATAAAACATATATGTATAATCCTTTTAAAAAGATTAAATGAGGGATAAAAAATAAATCTAATCATTCTCCTATTATTTCCAAAATAAGTAATCCCTTGAAAACACGATTTAATCCAATTATAAATTTAATTCCATATTTACAGTGGTAACTTGAATATATTTTTCCCCACATTTTAAATCTATTTTATAGTTAATTTAATGATGAAGATAGGTCAAAAAATTATAAATATTATATCTCATCAACAAATATATAGATTCTTGGTAGTTGAACCAAACTATTTAGTATTACTCATATTCCGTGAACTATGGAGTAAATTGTAGCATGGGTGGAAGTACAAGCCATATTCTAATATTCCCACAAAGTATTAGAGATATCATTGAATAACAGTTATTATTCCGGTCCAATAACTTATTTAGAATGTTAGAGTTATGTTTATTGAATTCTTCGATATTTATACCTACTGGTACATGATAGAAATAATTATGGGTAGATAGAATGTTATATATGTTATATAAATTATTTAGCTTAGATTATCATAATATGGAACCTTTTTATATGAAAATGATTTCAATGATATGAAAGATATCAATAATATTGGTCTAAAAATCTCAATTTTATACCCCCAATTCACAACCTTTTCCCACTTTTAGAATAAATTCCTGGTAGTAAGGATAAAATAAAATAGTTTGTTTGTTGTATATTTGTAGGGAAACATGAAATTCACTACCCAAAAAGAGAATGTATAAGATTATTTGGCGTCTTGGGGAATATCTAGAGGCTAATAGAAAATTAGAATAAACCTCGAATCGGTGACACTTTATAGTAATCTCCATATAATAACATGATGTGGTGGGATAGAAATTTCTCATTCATTGAATATGGTGAGAGGATTTCAATACTATCTAGTGATCCATGCATGCTCTATAATGAACCTGTTGTATAACCTTGCTAATTTACTATCCATGAATATAATAGAGGATAATAATATCAATGTTATTATTGACTAGGGAGTACTCTATGTTGGGCTCATTATAGTGGAAAATTTTTATTTCTCACCTCTAGAATTTTTCCCTCTCAGCTCATATTACAAGTAGAGTTTCTTGTTAGATGTACTAGATCAAGGGATACATCTAATTAGATTATTCTATTGAGACTGAAAATTTGGGGGACCTAACCTAGGAGGATTTGGGGTTGGTAGGATTCACTTCTTGGCCCTACGCATCAGGAGTGGTAGGGATAATCAATTACCAGTGAACCATGTGAATGAAAAATCTATATTGGATCATTTCATTGTAATAATATCACAAATGATTAGTTTTATAACCTTCCATATGTGTTACTTCATGTGATAAATTGTGACCTCGATCTCATTTTCTAATTTGATACCAGTAATTAGGATCTTATATTTATCCTCATTTCATGTTCTCCCCTGTGACATGAAAAATAATTGGTACATGATTCCCATTTTGGTAGTAAAAAATACCACTCTAAGGAATAAACAATTCAAATTGGGGATGTTCATCCTCTTCCTAGAAAGGATATTAGAGCCACCATTTAGTTAATTTTCCCAAAAAACATCACCTCATTAACATAGATACTGTCTTAATTGAAAGACTATGTGTAATTGAAAAATTATTCACAGATCATTTTCATGAAAAGAAAATTTATTTGATTTTTTACCTTGAAGGAAGATTGGAGGATGAACAAAATGAAAAAACACTAAATAATAACATCACACCGTTCCAATCATCAAGTAATCATTGGATTATTAATGACTTACTCAAGTGGGTAAATTATAGAGATGAAATGTACCTTATGATGTTGTGGATAATAGAAAAAAATTTGGTATACAAATACAAAGTCAATATATTTATTCTAACCAAGAGAATATCCATCCTCAATTTATAATATTATACAACTGGTGTAGTACATTTTCCTCACATTTTTCTGTTTTTTCTACTATGAAAATATAATTTAAAGGGGTATTTCTATGTTTATCACACAGTAAACTAAATATTTACCATTTATAAGAAACATGAAAAATGGGAGGCATAAAAATAATACATTATGTAATCAATTACACTCTACAATCACTTATCTAATTGGTAATAGTTTCCTTTCCTCATAATCTTTGAAATGGAATATAATATTCCTACCATGTTGGTGAAAAATGATGGATGTAATCCAAAAGACCTTAAATTCCTCTATTTTCTTCATGATTTATTAGAAAGTAAATTTCAATTATTTCCATGATATTCTCTAGTTTAACATTGACACCTTCTTTTCAGATGAAAAAAATATAAATTTCTCAATGTTGGAAAAAATGCACACTTCATCAGATTCATCATTAGATTGTGGGTACGGAGCATGTTGAATACTTTCTCATAATTTTTAGATGGACGAAATTATTCTAGGATTTTAAAACCAAGTCATAAATTATGAATTACACCATACATATAAATAATAGGTTGAATATGAGAATTGGATATCCTTAATGGTTTTCCCTCATATTCATTAAGATAAAAGTAATTTTCATGTAGTATTATGTCCCCAAGGTTTCATTGAATCTGGTAAACTATTTATCCCCTCACTCTATCTAGATTTGATGATTTCTGGAGTATGTATCCCTAAAGGTAAAGGCCTCAAAAAACAATAGTTTTTTTATTTACAACTCTCTTACCATGATGGGGAAATTGAAATTTTTAGAATGGTGATTGTGGTCCTAGATGTGAATCTAGACTCATATTTTCCCAATATTAGTTGATAATGAGACAGTATTAAAAATATATTTGGGGTACATGACCTCCATAATTATGTTTTATTTAATTTAATTACAAACATATACCTCAACCATGGGAATGATGGATATTTGACCCAATTATGGTTCATTCTTATATAAATGGTGGTCCACAAGATGGCATAGCTAGTGACCAAATACATGGGGGATAAATTACTAGAAAAATCTTATAGTTCCATTTGAATAATTCATAGTGCTTCTCTAGGAATGTCATATATAGAAATTTCACTCAAAGATACTTAACAACACTGATTTATGGTGTCCTCAAATCATCCCTCATACTGAGGTACACTTATATTAGCTTATTTGTAATAATGCGAGATATTATCCAATGTGTCAAAGGATTGAAATGCTAGAAAATTAGTTTAACCTATCCTTAATTTTAGTTTTATGTGATCTTGGAGGAGTATATTATCTCTGAAATTATGAAGTAGTGTTTTATATCTATAGGTAATACTTTCAAGTGGTGGATAAATAGTAGGAAAATTCTCCTTGATCCATCCAATAGATATTTTGAGGTAGATCTCATGTTATTATGTGAATTTGGATACATAGATATTTTTGAGATAGGTTATAAATAGATCACCTTGCAATAATTGGCATAACGATAATGGGTTGCACATGGTTTGAAGGGGTAAAATCACCATGGATCACCCCTACACAACCATTAAAAGAGTAAATTGCGTAATATTTCTATGATAAATGGATGGAAGGATATATGTGGGTACATTTCCTTCTTAGAAGGGCATTTAATGTTGTTTATTATGAAATATCCATTAATTAATTATTGGATACTGAATCTTTAAAATGGATTTTTTATTTGATTTTGTGTGTGAATTTTATTCCCCCAAGTTACATATCATGATGATGTTGAATATTCATTCAAAATGAAATATGCTTCCCATTTTTTAAAACAGTAGGTTTAATGTATTTATTGATTCTAAAGGATATGCATACTAAGTATTAGTGAACATTGATTATGTTGAAATATTATTAGATGTAAACAGACCATATTTGGACTTGTATAATTGTACCCTCATCTACACCATAAAAAATCAGAATCACCTAGAAGTCATTGTTCTCACATTCCTCTATATAGAATACATTGATATTATTCACTTCATTTTCTCATGACAAAGGGATTTATAAGTTCTAAAGATATAATTTTGATTCACCATTGATAGGTAGAGTGTGTATAGGAATAATATTTAGGATTGGGAACTTTAAGGTAATTCAAAACGCCATATTTCCATTTATGGAAAATATTTTTAACATAATGGTTTAACTGCCAAACTAGATGTGTTAGGAACCAACTCTCGATGTCATGGTAATCATATTAGCACCCAAAAAATATTTTAGAGATTAAGATGTTGTTGAGTCATAAAAGAGGAAAAAAATTGAATACTTCATGAATATTTTGAAAAGAATTTTTCTATGGATGGTTTTTATTGCTGAGATTGGAGAAACTTGTACATTAAGTCCCCCTCAGTTTGGAAAATAATTTTTATGATATATTGTTTATAATATTTTATTATAAATTTTAATTTCTCCTATCCATGAGAGAATAAGTGAGAGGCTTAAGGAGAGGCTTATGGGAATGACGTACCCTTGGGTTCCTTATAATGCTGAACAAATATAAAGTAATTAAAATTGGAAAAATATTTCTACTCATTATAGTATTCTTCTAATGTTATACAGGTTAGGGATAATCATCTCAAATTCAGGGGAATAAAGCCCTTAAGGATTCAAAATCACTTTCGAAATGGGGAATTTACATAAGCCTCCATGAAATTTTGGTTCTCATTATATTTACCTTTATGTTTTGGTAATGTCGATGGAATCAATGGAATATATAAACTATCTGTAGTATTTATTAAATAATTCAAATATTTGTGAATTATAAAATGAGATTGGGTAGTTCAATTTTGATATTAACAACCATCAAACTTTTTTCTCCTTAGATGTAAATATATTATTATCCCATTTTATAAGATTGATCATGAGGTGTGGTGGAAATTAAAGTTACATGTTCAAGAGAATCGCATATTTCAACTATTTCAATATCTTACATAATTGAGAGTTAGTCATTGAGGAAAAACACCCAAAGATATATTTTATAAAGAAATTATAGTTGGGTAAATAGTTGTAAAACTCATTTAACTCATCCTATTAAATATTATGTATGTATAATTTATAAATTGGGATATACGCTATGGATGATATGAAGAATGTTGTAAAATTATCATCAATGGAGGAGTAGACCTTACTCTTTTGCTCTGTAATGGTTCTAGCTGCATGTCTCCGATATGGTCATATGAAAAAAACCTCAGGGCATATATGTGACTGGCATGGATTCTTCAATGAGTCCACCAAGAGTATCTCTGGAAGAAGGGGATGATCACACATCAATGTAGTAAAATGTACCAGTTTAATATTTTAGTCATTTGGGGGCAGTCCTCGATTATATGTTTTCATGGTCAGTCTCATAGCCTCCAAGAGATGTTATTCTCTCTTAGTGACTTATTTCAATCCTATTGGATACATCAATGATATGAAATTCAGTGAATACTCTTCAAAGAAGTTCTTCAAACATTTCCTAAATAAATATTAATTTTGAATTTATCCACTAATATAAATTTTTTGTCCCTTCCATCGAGTGATGAAATAAATTTCATGTTTTTTATCCCACCCTTTTCATTTTCATATATTATTCAAAATAATTTTTGCGAAATATTTATCGGATATGATAAAAGAGAAACCAATGATGATACTCCATGTCATTGATGGAACCTAGTAATATATTATAATAATTTAAAAATAGGGGGCCCTTAAATAATCGAATGAATCATCAGAATTGGGAAACATCCTACTACTCTAGAGTTATTATCATTGTGTCATAGTGAGAGGAAAACAATGTGAGGGTCACCCATTCCATTGAATGAAGTGATTCTTGTGTTTTTTAAATTCAGATATGTGAATCATGTTCCCCCTACCCCCACCCACTCTTGGTATTTAATCATTTCATGTTATATTGAAGTGATCAAAGTCTCTTTGAATTTTATGAATATAGTGAAAGAACTGGTCAACTCATTCTTAGAGGCTTCATCATTCATATACCCTCTAGCCACATAAATGAATTGGGTAGTTCGATGACCAAGGATTAGTGTCAGGAAGAAATATTAATCTACTGTTGAGCGATACAAATTAAATGTTAGCACATGGGCCGGTGGGAATAACTACTTAAATTATAATCGATTGACTGAGGATTACCATCTATTGAGGCTCCTTGGGAAGGGATATGAGGATTCCTTGAGAATTCTCATGTACATGATGGTATCTTCATATTCATACTATGTTGATAAAAGTAATAAACTAGGGAAGTGTAAGTATATGTGAATATGAAAATACTTTATCAATGGATTTTGTAATATAGGGAGTTTTATAGACACCTCTTCATTATTCAGTGTTTTTATGAGTGTGTAAAAGTGGTTGTTCCAGAAAAAATTCAGGGAAAATGATAGGTATTTAGTAAAGGTTGTGGATAGTGATGGGTGGGATAAATTATCACTTCTAAGTCTTTTAGGTTAAATATTCCCCACCAAAATAATCAATTAAATCACTACACTTGTCGTTAGGTCTATCAACAATAACATCATTCATTATGGATGTTGTCATTGATGGATAATTATTAGATTTTTAATATGGAAAATAAAACAGAATTAGTTATTGATGTTTTTGATAAAAAAAATTATAGGGAAAAACACTACATAATACTCAGAATTTCATATGGGGATATTCCACCTTAAAAATCAAGTGTATTGATATGATCTACTCAGTAAACACTTTCAATAAGTTCTCTTAGTATCCACATGTGTAAGGGACATATGAAAATGGATGAATTTAATGATTTAATTTTTTGGAAATACTTATCATGTTCCTAATTTTATATAGATATTCAAGGATTAGTTTTGTCATATCCATGAAGCTTCTCAAAGATTAGGCACAATTTATGATAGAGATATATTTTATGTATTTTTATGATCTATTCTATGATGTAAATGAGTACAATGGCCAATTTCTAGAACATTATAATAAATATTTCAATTTAAAATAGTTTCTATTATTTATTATCATTCAATTCATATTCTTATAGGGGTACTCCACATCTAAAGGATGGATTAGTGGGAATTCATAAGCGGGATAGATAAGGAATCCCTTATTGATGATCCTTAGGGAGGAGTGATGTCTCTTAAAAATCCTCCCCCAGGTTATGATGGTATCCTATTGATCATGATTTATATTCAATATTTTTTTAAATATAGTATATATATTCTTCATTTTTTATGTTTTTGGATACTATTAGGTACCTGTGGCTTATGTGGATTTCTTTTCTAATATGATTATTTTAATATGGATCCATAAATTTACCCCACCTCTAGTGTAGAAGTATATTAAATTTATTTTAATGTATTCATATATAATGTTATGGAGATTCAAAAAAAGAGTAATAATACAAAATTCATGTATATATACCTTTTATGGGTCACTCGGATAACATGCCCCTAAACCTCAAGAAATAACGTCCACAACCACTCAGTTCTTGTCTCCGAGAGTTGTAGTGGTGTAATAGTTATCCCTTAGTCAGAATCCTTAGGGATCTAAAATTATAAAAAAAAATTGGTGAATTTTCATTGATTCCCCCAAAGTACACTTTTTCAAAACCATGGATACTTCCTATCTGTGTGGTTATATACAAAATAGATAGAATTTTGGTGTGGTTTATAAGCGGAATCATTTGGAGGACCTAGAATTGGATTGTAACAATTAAACCCTAAATATTCCCTCTATATATATAATTCATCATGGGGGGTGGACTTTACTGATGCATTTTGGTATCAATATTTTTTCATTGAGTTGAACTAGAATATCTTGTATATAATAAGGGTCTTGATCATAGTCTCAAAAATCTATATTATAATGTAGTGTTCAAGGAAGTAGTGGATAGTAACATTGATACATTTCCCACATGATCAATTGAAACATATTCTCAAAAAGAATAAATTTTGTCCTACCTAAGAATGTGTTTCAAGAATTTCATGTTGGGGAAAGTTGAACAAGACTAACCATAACTTCCCCAGCTGTAGGTAAAGAAACCCTAAGTTGATGGTGTTGTCAGCTGATGGGATCCATCTTTGATGAATTCTGGGTGGTAGTCGTGGATAAAACACCCGTGAAATCCCATACCACCTTAGTAAAAGGGAATATTACATCAATTTATTCCATGTTGTAGATCCCAAAAAAATTTTGATGTATATAAGAGGTGGTTTTCCTTTAGGATATTCATTATGGGATATGCTAGCATGGTACCATGAATTCCAATGAATTATAATCAACTTTCCTAGTGGAGATGACACCTTATATTTCATATTATATTATACGGGTATTGGAATCCTTTCACCATCTAACCTATATCAAGGAATGGGATTGAGGGAGCCTGGAATTATATTAGAAGTACTGGATACACCTTGGAAAATATTAATGAAATTACTAATGGTTGGTGACAAGGATGTTAAATAGTTTATTAGGTACCCCTAACACCCTCACAACTTTTTTTCATTATAAGGAATCAATATCAACAATTTCTGATGTTTGTTGATCTTTAAGTGGTCATTAACTATATTTAGTGAGAGTTTATGATAATTATGGCCAACTTGCATATCATTAATATTCTAGACAATGGTGATTTATAACTTTACTCATACTCTCACAAATGAAAGAGATATTATTTATGTTAGGTTCTCTATTTTTGTTTCCAATAATTTCCATCAGAATTATCTAATATTTTTCATTTGTTATTATCATGATACAACTCCCACATTCTCACTTTTTATGGGTGTACATCCTATTAGTACCATGGTGATAATAATAAAAAATTTCATCATAATGAGAGGATGAGAAGCTTCCACCTCTCTATGTTAACATATTTTTTTCAAATTAGGCTACTCAATAATAATTTTTTAAAAAAATTATCCTTAATGAAATTCCTCATTTAATTTTAATGGGAAAATTAAATAAAATAACTTGTATCTTTATCAGGGTGTATACCAATGTATTGAGTGGATTAGTTTGTGATTAAATATGGGAATATTAAGAATCTACTTAATGTCATTATGTAGGAATTTGATAGAATAGCACGGTATTCACAAGTTGTATATGATTCATATCAATTGATGTATCCTATAATTGTTATATAAGGAATAAAACTTTTATCTCATGAAGAATAATAGTCTCTTTGACTAAGGCATAAATTTTTTTATCACATAGTGAATCACATACTCATCAAATGAGGTATCCATAGCTCATCATTATGGGAGTCATGTTCTTATTGTAACACAAAGAATTATATGAATTATTTTTTCTTTGAATAAATTAAATCTATTTAGATCCGGTGTTACACACAACACAGTTTTATGTTTAATCTACATGCATAATTTGATAACATCAATTACATTTGACACAATGTTTTAACAAAACTGTAATATATTATTCATATAGTTATTTAATTGTTACTATTAAAACATAGATGTTAAGAATAGTGATATGAGTAGTCATAATTTTTTTAAAATTTTAATTATAATTTTTTATTTAAAATAATCATATTGATAGAAATGTTACTTACATATCAGTAAATTCTTTCTATGTTTTTAAAATGGTATTTTCCGAAAAATATGTTTTTTTAATTCTTTTAAGGATCATTAATAAAATTATAATTTTCAAAGTATTATAAAAATTACATAATAAAATAAAAATAAGTTTTGAAATAATATTTTAAAAATTATCTTAGGGATATTTATTAACTTTTTTGGAAACAAATCATTGTTTAGATTAATAGTGAATAATACTAAATTTTAATTGAAAATTTTATCTTCATCTAATTTATATATAAATTAAAATTTTATTTTAAGTTTTATTAAAATTAAATTAAATTTATTTTTAAATATTTTAATCTAATTTATTTAATTATAATCCTTTTCATATTGAATTTCGATATAAAACTATAAAAACATTCGAATGTGTTCTCTTTAAAATACTGTTTCTCATTGCATCTATGAGATTAATTTTTAAACTATAATTTTCCAATTAATTGAGTTGTATTTTTAAAATTTTATTCAATATTTTGATTAAAATTATTTATATTATCTATTGTGGCCAACTTTGTTTTTGACCAAAATAAATTAAAAAAAAGTAACAAATATTTATTATAGTTAAGGTAAAAATAGGTTTAATGGGAGAAAAACTAAAAAGTTAAGGGATTAAATGACAAAGAAAATTTTATAAAACCTATTGGATGGTGATATTTCTACCATATAAATTCTAATTTCATAATATCAGCCATTTTGAACACTTTTTAAAATTGAAAATTCTCTTACACTATTTCTTTTGAAAAAATTACAAATGTGACACTCACCACAGCATCTCCTCTCTTATCCACACCTTCAACCCCATTTTTATAGGCCAATAACATAAGATATAACTTAAACATTTCCATATTTCAATCTAGAAGCCTTATTTTTTACATAAATCCATCATGTGGTTTAGAAAAAAATTGTTTGTGTGTATAGTAGACTATCGCTTCGAGAACCGAAGTTATTTGATTTTAAATTACCACCTATCAAGTATGGACATAATGTTGGATTTATTATTAATATATAATATTTGTGATGATATTATAATTTCATAATTATAATATCATTCCTTCTTTTATACTCTCTATTCTGTGGCAATATAACAATGCCACTCGTGAGTACGAGAAATTACCTTCTCGCGAAGGGGTGCAATTTTTTCAATATTTACATGGAATTTATTAAGGATGATATCAAAAAAATATTTGATATATATAAAATAAAAAGTATTATATAATTATAATATAAAACATTAAAAATTATTTCATTTAATCTGTCAGGAAAATAGATACAATACTTATTTGTTCGTATGACCTACTATCTCCATTAACAGTGTGTTTCATTTTCTATCACTATATTTTTTGAATTACTATAATACATAAATAATTAATATATAAGATATTTATATAATTTGTAAAACAATTTATATGATGAAATTATTTTCAATGTAATATAACCAAAATAACAAATCAAAAAATAAATGAAAAAAATGCAGTTATTTAACGAAACATTACATTAACATGGAATTGTTAATTAACGGGTAGTAAAAGGTCATAACCAAATCCTATATTGAATATTATACATAAATAAATATATATAATACATGTATAATAAATAAAAATTTATTATACATGAGTTTTTAATGTGTGAGGTGGAACTCAAGACTTAATTTAAGGGATGTTTGTCTCAATATTCTTACATTGAAATGTATGCTATGTTAGCCACCTCTATTATTTCATAAGGATATTATATATACACATTGTCATGTAATATCATCTATATTTTTATGCTCAGGAAATTTTATGTCCCATTTTTTGTTACTTCTTCTTGAGAAATACGATTTAGACATACCTAAGTGGTAATAAGTTTATATCACAATCTCATTTTTTATAGGGATTCATTATGATAATGTATATGATGATAAAATGTTATCATACATATCTCGGTAAAATCAAGAATTTTATTTCCCTTTTTTTATTCATGATAATAATATTTCCATTTTACACTCCTTCATACTTACAATAAATGAGAATTTTTTTATAAAAATTTGATTTTAATTATCTCTTAGATCTAAAATGTTTTCTCTTCCAAAACCTTGTCTAGAGAAAATGTTTTTATATTTTACCATTATTTTTAAAACACATTCTTACCAATGTTTTTATTTTTTTTTAAAGTAAAGAAATATTCCTTCTAATTTCAAAAAAATTCCATTTCTATTTTACCAAAAATGTGAAATGAATATTTGTTTTAACATGTCAGGAATGAACGAAACATCCAACCATAATCACAATTATTTTATTTTAATCTCATTTTAAATTTTTTAAAATTTATGTTTAAATAATTATAATTTCAAAAAAATTATGTTTGATAAATATTTTTTCAAATTGAAAAGGATATTTTCATCAATAAATGTTTTAAATGAATATACAAAATCAATTCTATATAATATTCTATATGTTGATGTTACCTTTCCCTTATTCAGGATATAATCCATGATTTACATTCTTATACTTTAATGATTGATGTTTATGATAGAATGATATTTATGAAACCCATTTTTCATTAACATGTTATACCATGAAAAAATTATTATGAAACCCTATTATAGTCATGGGTTACCCAATGAAAAAATTGTGAAAGGATTATGAAATCGACTTCTTTTCCATAGTTTATGATATGATGAAATGTTTATCATGAAATTTTCATTTAATGGGTTATGATATAATGAATATTTTATTATCATATAGAACATACAAATTTAGTTTTCTTTATGAGACAATTGGGACCTATATCTCTCTCTAATGTATTGGGTAATGATTTATTTGTTAAGAGACATATGGGACTATAATTGGGACCGAACTTGGTAGTGTGAGGGGATTTTCCACTATGATAGTCTTGGGAGTGAACCTTCATTACTCTGATGGTTTCTAGAGTAAACTTTTCCGACTACGATAGCCATGGATATGATCCATGACTAATATGAAAATGGTTTTCATGTATATGTGTATACCAAAAATTTGTGTCTTATGAAAATTTCATGCCCTTATGGTTCTTGTTCATTACTTAGTTATGATCCATGTCATATAATATATAAATCCGTATACCATTACTCAATATTAGGATCAATTATATGTATGTAATTGTTTTCTGATGTTTTTCCAAATTCTCATAAACTCATCCTCTACATATGCTTATATATCACCCTTTTTTACAATCAATGGACATCTAAGGTCACTCTTTTTTTATGTTTCATTTTTACTAGTAAGAAGATATTTTTTATAAGACTACGTGTTTTTATGAATTATTTTTATTGATTTAATTTAATCTTTTTGATATTTTTTTGTTTCATAAAACACTAATCGTATCTTGTGCCCCCAAGATATTATTGATCTGTGTGCAATGCAATATCGATATTATGCTACACACAATGCTTAAGATAACATTAAATATATGAAATAGTGTTTTTTTCTAGTGTTACCATCAATTCTGAGTTCATATGATAACTTTCATGACAAGCAAGACCAAGTTTTAATCAACTACAATATTCTATAAATATGATTATTAAGATATTATGATACTAATCAAATATTCATTAAGATTGTAACATCCCAGGTAAATAAAGAATAATACATTTTCATATTTATTAATATTTTCAAATTAAATATTAATTTTACTTTAATGTTGTTTCTATGTTCGATAGCGTACCCGATATGCAACAATGAGTTTCTTTGAAATCTTACGTTGCACACTAGCAATATAATAATGTAATTTTAAATGGTAGTTAACACGTAGTCTTTGTATTGGTGGGAATGAATAGAAATAACTAAAATATGAGTATATATGTTTGTTAAATGTTTTTACATTTATCCAATAAATGATAAAGGCTTAAAATAAAAAAAGAATTCAATTTTAAGCATAAATACTCTAATATTCACTAAAAGGTCAATTTATCACCTTTTGATGGCGAACCCTCTTTAAATATAGTTTTGGTCAGTATTGTACATTATATTTGACCAAATATAAATCTTTTTTAGAATCGGGGCATCAAAATTTACTTTTTGTAAATTTTTGGTATTTTTTTGATAAACTTCATTTTTTAATGAATAGTGAAAAATGTTGTATTTTAATTCAAAACCTATTTTTAATATAATTTATTTATATGATTAGACTATATTTTGAATTGGTTTTAAGGTTAAATTAGAATATACTTTTACCATTTAATCCAATGGTGGTCGTTGTAATTAATTTCACTTTGAAATTAGACTTAAACTAGTGTCAATCTTTTGTTATATATTGTTTCATAAAAACACGCTATTTGTTTTGACAACGGGAATTAATTATTAAATTAATTAATGAAACTTATATGTTTTGAATTTATTAAAATATTCATCATTTTTTAATTCATAATATCAAATATATCTTAGGGTGAATTTTTGGTATTCTTCTGAAAAACTTCAATTTTTGATGAATATTGAAACCACTAAGTGGTAGTTAAAAAACTGATTTTTCGTTTAAATGAATCTTTACCACTTTTGATAATTTAATTTCAAAAATATGACATACGTGGTTTTCATTATTGTGTAAAATGTGGTTCAATGGGATGAAAATAATTTTTTTGGTGAATAGTGACTTTTAAGTTTTATTAATCACGATTAGAGGTAATTAGGGTAATTTAAGGTAGAAATAATGTTATAATAATTTGAAATTACCTTGACACCTGTCATAACCATATTGGATGTGTCATGGCCGACCAAGACAGTCCTTGGGTCAACATGGGGACCCCATGGATCCACTTGTGTAAGAAAACGACATTAATAACTGTTTATTTAAAGTTAAAATAAAAATGTCACAAACATGTATTGTTTTACTAAAACAATTTTTACAAAAAGTTATAATAGTAATATTTTTTACTATAAATATTCATTAGAAAGGTAAAAATAATTCCTACATCATGACATTTTTTTTATAATTTTTAGACATTATGTAAATTAAATTATTTATGACACCATGATAATGCAGCGATTACCTCATTATTTAACAATTTAAATAAAATGAAACGATAATGTAAAATCTAAGACCTAAAATTGTAAAAAACGTATTGGATGGTTTTATTTCTAAGTCTTATCACCTTATACTAGAAATATATAATTGTGGGTCCTTTAAAATATGAAACTCATTATATAATAAAGTAACATTTTATTACTTTCCAAGAGTGCCCCTCACCCCTCTTATAAAAGGCCCCCACCTCTACCACCTTACCCACACCTCTCAAGCATTTGTATCGGCCATGTTCTGATCATTTTATCTCTCCACATCCCAATCCTCATCCTAGAAGCCTTTTTTTATGCATAAATCTCTTCAAGAAACCACTTTTGTTCAAACCAAGAGAAGTTACCCGATTTAAAGGCAATGTCTTCACTTGTGTTCTTTTATTTTATTTTGCTTCTCCATCCCCCTAAACTCTTTTTGTTCCTTACTTTTGTAACAACACCAGTATATTAAATATACTAGGATTTTTTTATGAGAATTATTTGATTTCCACTTACACTTACCTCCGTCTAACGGTTAAAGAACATATTGTTTATGTGGTTGGTGAATTTCTGCCTCACAAAACGATGATTGTTCAATATTCTTTTAACACATTTCATGGTGACCATTTAGATGTCACACTTTTTATATATGATATAAATTATGTTTATTTTTTCCTTATGCTTCTGTATTTTTTATTTATGGAATACCTTTACGGTTTCCATCATGGGTAAACACGATAATTTCATTTTAGGAAGTGCGGACTATCACCCCCTCAAAGTGATTTGGTTCGTTAATGCCATATATGGGATGTATAACGGATGGATTTAATGATATTATATATTATATTATATTGTAATTATAATATACCTTTATATAATTATGGTTTCACTCCATTAAATATGAAATAGAAATGAAAGTAGTGTTCATGCCTACGTACGGCTTACCGTCTCCATGAACGGTGCAATTCATTTCCTACCTCTAAATGTTATGTACTATTATAAATACATGTATATGCTAGATATAAATGATATATTTGATATCCAAATCTGGAATATCACCCTGGATATAATGAACCTTTTACCACATAAACAATATGTAATTGTAAGAAGTCCATTTTTGACTTAAGAACCAAATATCGACAAAACGAACATTATTAACTAAAATCATTACATAATGTTTATAACATGGAAATAAGTGATATAAAAGAAATAATAAACTTGAAAAAGGTTCTTAAGAATGTAAAAATTGACACTAGTTTATTATTCAAGAGATTAATGAGCGATCGAGTCATGTCCGACACGAGGTAAGGGACTTCGTTTCAATCACCTTTCATTGAGGCATATTTTGTTCTAATACAAGAATTTCTTTTATATGCTGTATAAAACACCTTTGACTTTTAATTTCATTCAAGGGAAATCTTTTTCTATGAGGAATTTTACTAAACGACAAAAAGGAATGTTTATTTTAACGTACAGGGTGACAATGACCTTTTCCGCCACTGCGAGTATTATTTGGTCTTTGGCTTCCTCAACAAGCCGTAATGTTTTTAAACTGAAATAAATACCATATACGCTTTTATGTATTTTGGTATTAAAAATGGTTTTTATAATGGATTTTGTTATGTCACTATATTTAAGTGATATATTGTGATCGAAATGTGGAAATTTTTTCTTTCCAAAATATTCGTTTTATGTCTTAAAATTTTATAAAGGTACTTGGACATTTGATGGGTGGTTACGTGATAAACCATATGACGAGTGGTGTCATGAAAACCAGGACGGGTGATTACGTTATAACCTCCAATGCATTGGGTTTGGAAGTCGGTCGTATGGATATTCCATTAAGTGATATGTGTGGAAGTCGTCTGAATGGTTTTTCCATTTATGTATGTTTACATCCCAAGATACCTTTATATGTTATGTGTTCTTTATATGGGTTTTATATTTATATTTTGGTTACAAAAGGGTACGTAATGATCTTTTATTCAGTTAAGAGTATTTACTAAGTCATAAAGGTGAAAAGTATCACTTTGATAAAGTATTCATGGTTTACTTGTTGTTTTGAAAAATTAATAGTTCTCATTCTTTGTGTATCCCTTACGGAGCTTTTTATGCTCATCCCAAGTTTTTTTGAAATGTTTTTCACAGGACATAATGTGGAATAGGGTCAAGGATGGGATGAAGGAAAATTCATGCTTTCTTAAACATGGAACTAGTCATGAATATTTTTTTAAGAGTTTATGTTTTGTAAAAAAAGGAAACTCTGTAGAAGTGTCTACTGTGTAAACTTTTGAGATTTTATAGTTATGATATAATTCTCTAAAACTCTAAACCTGGAAAGATCATTAATTTGAATTATTCATTTAATTAAATATTAAGTAATTTTTAAGGTCAGGGCCTTATAGTTGGTATCATAGGTCAGTTTAGACAACTTCAGGAGTTAGAAAATTGTTAAATTATAATTTAATTTATGGTATCATTGAAATGATATAACATTTAAAGATTACTATTTTGCTTCGCCTAAGATATTTCTACGTTCAGAATGTTTTTCTACAGAGGAAACAGAGCAACTATGTTGGGACGGAATCAGGAGGAAGAAAACCTTCCAAATCAGCAACCTGAGATGGTCGGAATTGGAACTGAACAGCTTGTTGCAGTGATGGCACAGTTGACTCAGGCTATAAACGGTGGTGGTATCCATGCACGAGATCATCCAGATAAACCTCATAGCAACATGTCAATGGTGGAACATTTCATGAGGCAACATCCCCCATCATTTAGAGGATCATCTGACCTCGTTCTAGCAGAAGGGTGGATTAAAGCACTAGAGATGATTTTTGATGTCATGGAGTGTTCAGAACATCAAAAGGTTAGTCTTTCTGTTTACTGTTTTGAAGGTAAAGCTGATTAGTGGTGGTCGATGATGAAAAATATCAGGGATATTGATGAGATTGATGATCTTCACTAGGAAGAATTCAAAGGTATGTTTCTTGAGAAATATTTTCCTAATTCGGTTCATCTTAGTATGGAAAAACAATTCCTAGAATTGAGGTAGGAGGATGACTGAGTGGCTACTTATGAATCAAAGTTCACTCGACTGGCAAGGTATGCTCCAAATTTCATACAAAATATTGATAGTAAAATCAACCGTTTTTAAATAGGGTTAAAGCCAATGAATCAATGGTCCTTAGCTTCTCATGAGTTCAAAAGTTATGAAAAACTTGTTCGATGTGCGGAGAAGGTGGAAATGGAGTTTGCTGATGACCATGTGTTCTTCGACAAACAATAGAATAAGAGGTCAAGTTGTCAGGAAAATGGAAAGAATTTATCAAAGAAGCAAGGAGGTAAGAAAACCAAATATCTATCCTGTGAGAATTGTGGTATAATGCATCCTGTAGAATGTTTATCCATGTCTGGAAAGTTCTTTCAGTGTGGTAAGTCTAGTCATATTGCTCGTAACTATAAGGAATACGATCAAGAAGGTAATGAAAAGCTAGCGGTAAGATGTTTTATGTGTAAAGAAATGGGTCATTATAAAAATGAGTGTTTAATCAAGAAATAAACTGAGGGAAAGAATCCAGACTACAAGCAGAAAGGGGTGGTGAAATCCTTTGCAACTACTTCAGCAGATGTTGGGCCATCGAATGAAGTAGTATCAGGTACACTGTTTGTTTGTTCAAATTATGCCAATTTGTTTTTTGATTTAGGGTCTACACATTCTTTCATTTCTGAGAAGTAATCTAGTAAATTGGGAATTCCATCTCAAGATATGAATCCTAAACATATGGTAAAAACACTCTGAGGAAACGTTGAGACAAAAATAATAATAAAAACCTTCCTATCCTTTTGTGCAGAAAGAATATACCTGCAAACCTTATTTTTTTCCTCTATTAGAGTTTGATGTTATTTTGGGAATGGATTGGCTTTCTTTTTATCATGCTAAGATTGACTGTAGAGCTAAAATGGTTTCTTTTCTGAAATATTATCAGTTTGTGTACAAGAATGAACCCTTTCTTTTGATAACATATCCGGAAGTTAAGAAACTAGTAAAAGATGGAAATGAATGTTACCTTGAATATGTTGTTGAAAATAAAGGAACTGTTAAGATTAATGATGTGGTAGTGATAAATGAGTATCTTGATGTTTTTTCTGATGATTTTCCTGGTATTATTCATGATCGAGAAGTTGAATTTACTGTTGACTTAGTTCCTGATTCTAAGCCAATTTAAAAACCCCCTTATCGAATGGCTAATGTTGAACTTCTAGAGTTAAAGAAGCAATTACAGGAGTTACTAGATAAAGCTTTTATTCGACCTAGCACATCACCATGGTGTGATCTTGTCTTGTTTGTTAAAAATAAATATGGTTCAATAAGACTTTGCATTGACTGTAGAGCCTTGAATGACATCAATGTTAAGAACAAGTATCCTTTGCCTCATATCGATGATTTGTTTGATCAGCTCCAGGGAACTCAGTATTTTTCATAGATTGAATTGAGGTCAGGGTACCATCATTTGAAAGTAAAATAAGACATTCCGAAGACTGTGTTCCGTACTAGATATTTACATTATGAATTTGTATTTATGCCTTTTGGGTTAACCAATGCACCTATTGTATTCATGGACCTTATGAATAGAATTTTCCATGAGTTCTTAGATATGTTTGTGGTTGTTTTCATTGATGATATTTTGGTGTTTTCTAAAATAAATGAGGAGTATGAAAGGCATTTAAGTATTATTTTGGAAACCTTAAAAGAAAAGAAACTGTATAAAAAATTCAGGAAGTGTGAGTTTTGGTTATAAAAAATTTCTTTCCTTGGTCACATTGTTTAAAAAAATGGGATAATTGTTGATACTGCTAAAACAAAACTTGTTTAAGAATGGCCAAGACCCACAAATGTAACCAAGATTCATAGTTTTCATGGTTTGGAAGGTTATTACCAAATGTTTGTTGAAAAATTTTCAAGGCTATCTAGTCTAATGACTAAGCTAACTCGGAAGGGTGTTAAGTTTATCTAGACAAAAGAATGTGATGATTGTTTTCAGGAGTTGAAAAGAATATTGGTGAATGTTGTAGTTTTGGAAATTCCTTCCATGAATGGTGAGTTTGTTATCTACAGTGAATTTTTTTTATGTTTCGATATTGAGAAAGTATATTCCAGATCCATCTCATGTTTTGATCCCCGAGGTAGTTCAGTTGGAAGAGAATCTCTCTTATGAAGAACAAACAGACAAGATTCTTGACCGAAGAGAGAAAGTGTTGTGGAATAAGTTAATTTACCAGGTAAGGTTTTTGTGGAAAACCCATTAGGTTTAATAGGAAACTCGGGAATCTGAAAATTCTATGAGGGATAAATACCCCCACTTATTTTGATAAGTGAATAAAATTACGAGGACGCAATTCCCAAAATAAGGGAAGGATTTAACATCCCAAGTAAATAAAGAATAATACATTTTCATATTTATTAATATTTTCAAATTATATATTAATTTTACTTTAAAGGGGTTGCTAGGTTTGATAGCATACCCAATACGCAACAACGTGTTTTTTGAAATCTTACGTTGCACACTAGTAATATAATAATGTTATTTTAAATGATGGTTAACATGTAGCTATTGTTTTGGAGGAAATGAATATAAATAACTAATATATGATTATATATTTTTATTAAATGTTTTTAAATTTATCCAATAAAAGATAATGGCGTAAAATAAGAAAAGAATTCAATTTTAAGCATAAATACTCTAATATTCACTAAAAGGTCGATTTATCGCCTTTTGATGGAGAACCCTCTTTAAATATAGTTTTGGTCACTCTTATACATTATATTGGACCAAATAAAATTCTTTTTTATAATCGGGACATCAAATTTTACTTTGTGTAATTTTTTGGTATTTTTCCGATAAAGTTCATTTTATAATTAATAGTGAAAAATGTTGTATTTTAATTCAAAACCATTTTTCAATATAATTTATTTATATGATTATATTATCTTTTGAATTGGTTTTAAGGTGAAATTAGAATATACTTTTACCATTTAATCCAATGGTGGTCATTGGAATTAATTTTACTTTGAAATTGGACTTAAACTGGTGCCAATCTTTGTATATATATTGTTTCATTAAAACATGCAATTTGTTTTGACAACGGGAATTAATTATTAAATTAATTAATGTAGCTTATATGTTTTGTGTTTTTTAAAATAGTCATCTTTTTTTAATTCGGAGTATCAAATATATCTTAGGGTGAATTTTTGGTATTTTTCTGAAAAACATCATTTTTTGATGAATAGTGAAACCACTAAGTGGTAGTTAAAAAACTATTTTTTAGTTTAAAGTAAACTTTACCACTTTTGTTAATTGAATTACAAAAATCCTAAATACATGGTTGTAATTAGTGTGTAAAATGTGGTTAAATGAGATGAAAATAATTTTTTGGTGAATAATAACTTTTAAGTTTTATTAATCGCGATTAGAGGTAATTAGTGTAATTTAACGTAGAAATAATGTTATAATAATATGAACATACCTTTATACATGTCCTACCCTTATTGGATGTGTCATGGCCAATCATGAAAATTCATGGGTCAACTTAGGGACACCGTGGATCTACTTGGGTAATAAAAATACAGTAAGCACTTTTTATTTAAAGTTAAAATAAAAATGTAAAAAACATGTATTTTTTTACTAAAACAATTTTTACATGGGGTTATAAAATTCATATTTTTGAGTATAAATATTCATTAGAAAGGTAAAAATATTTCCTACATCCTTATTTTTTTATAATTTTTAGACATTAAATAAATTAAATTATATATGACACCATGATGATGTAGCGATTACCTCATTATTTAACGATTTAAAAAAATGAAAAGATAATAAAAAATCTAAGACCTACACTTGTCAAAAACCTATTTTATGGGTGTATATAGAACTATTATCACCTTATCCTCGATATATATAATTTTGGGACCTTTAAAATCCGAAACACATTATATAATAATGTAACATTTTATAACATTTCAAGAGTGCCCCTCCTCCCTATTATAAAAGGCCACCACCTCCACCACCTTACACACACCTCTCAAGCCTTGGCTCGGCAAATCTCGGCTCCTTTTATCTCTCCAAATCCCTATCCTCATCCTAGATGCCTTTCCTTAGGCAGAAATCTCTTCAAGAAACCCCTTTTGTTCAATCCAAGAGGAGTTACCCGATTTAAAGGTAATGTCTTCACTTGTGTTCTGTTGTTTTATTTTTCTTCTCCATCCACCTAAACTCTTTTTATTCCTTACTTTTGTAACAAAAAAAGTATATTAAATATAATAGGTTTTTTTTATGAGAATTATATTATTTACACTTGCACACTACTTCTTCTAATGGTTAAATAATATACTATTTCTGTGGTTGGTGAATTTCTACCTCACGAAATGATGCTTATTCAATCTTTTTTTGACACCTTTCATGGTAGCCATTAATATGTCACTCTTTTTATATATGATATATATTATGTTTATGTTTTTCTTATGCTTCTTTATTTTTCATTTGTGGAATACCTTTATGGTTTCCATTTTGGGTAAACATGATAATTTCATTTTAGGAAGTGCGGACTACCGCCCCCTCAAAGTGATTTGATTCGTTAATGGAATATTTGGGAGGCATAAAGGATGGAGTTAATGATATTATATATGAAATTATACTAGAATTATAATATAACTTTATATCATTATTATTTCACACCATTAAATACGAAATAGGAATGATATTAGTGTTCATGCGTACATACAACTTACCGTCTCTATGAACGGTGCAATTCATTTCTTACCTCTAAATGTTATGTACTATTATAAATACATGTAAATGCTGGATATATATGATATACATGATATCCAAATCAGGAAAATAAATCTGGATATAATGAACCATTGACCACATGAACAACATTTAATTGTAAGAAGTCCATTTTTGACTTAAGAACCAAATATCCATAAAATGAACATTATTAACTTAAATGTTTAGATAATGTTTATAACATGTCAATAAGTGATATAAAAGAAATAATAATCTTGAAAATGTTCTCAAGCAAGTATAAATTAACACTAGTTTATTATTCAGGAGATTAAAGAGCAATCAATTCAAGTCGGACACGAGGTGAGGGACTTCATCTCAATCTCATTTCATTAAGGAATATTTTGTTCTAATACAAGTATTTATTTTATATGCTTTATAAAACACCTTTTAATTATCATTTCATTCAATGGGAATCTTTTTCTATGATGTTTTTTACTAAATGACAAAAAGGAATGATTATTTTGACGTACGCAGTGACAATGACCTTTTCTGCCACCGCAAGTATTATTTGGTCTACCACTTCCTCAACAAGACGTAATGTTTTTAAAATGAAATAAATACCATATACTCTTTTATGTATTTTGGTATAGAAAATGGGTTTTATAATGGATTTGTTATGTCAATATATTTAAGTGATATAGTGTGATTGAAATGTGGAAATGTTTTCTTTCCATTATATTTGTTTTATGTCTTATGATTTTATAATTTTACTTGGACATTTAACGGGTGGTTACGTGATAAACCATATGACAGGTGGTGTTGTGAATACCAGGATGGGTGGTTATGTTAGAACCTCCAATGCATTGGGTATGTAATTCGGCCGTATGGCTATTCCATTAAGTGATATGTATGGAAGTCAACTGTATGGTTATTCCATTTAAGTATGGTTATGTCCCAAGTTACCTTTATATGTTATGTGTTCATTATATGGGTTTATGGTAATATTTTGGTTACAAAAGGGTAAGTAATGATATTATATTCAGTGAAGAGTATTTACTACTTCATAATGGTTAAAATTATTACTTTGATAAAGTATTCATGGTTTACTTGTTGTTTTGAAAAACTAACAGTTTTCCTTATTTGTGTATCCTTTACTAGGCTTTTTATGCTCATCCAAGGTTTTTTTCGAAATGTTTTTCACAAGACATAATGTGGAATAGGGTCGAGGATGGGATCAAGGAAAATTCATGTTGTCTTAAACATTGAACTAGTCGTGACTCTTTTTTTAAGAGTTCATGTTTTCTAAAAAATAGGAAACTCTGTAGAAGTGTCTACTGTGTAATCTTTTGAGATGTAATAGTTACGATCTAATTATCTAAAACTCTAAACCGGAAAATATCCTCAATGTGAATTATTCATTTAATTCAATATTAAGTAATTTTTAAGGCCGGGGCCGTATAAGGATGGAAGTTATTAATAAAATTAACTAAATTTTTAAAATATATTTTAAACAAGTATATAAGTACAATTATTTGATTATCGATTAATTATTAATGAAATTAAAAACAAATTGTATAGAAAATAAGTGATTTATGAAAAAACTATATTGATTCCCATAAAAGAATTTATCGTAACAAATTATATTAATCACAATTAGTGAGAGATGTTAATAAAATTTAGATATTATAAAGTCAACAAAATTATTTTAAAATTCATCTAATAATTTTTATAGGAATATAATAAGAACAAATCAAATTTTAGGCATATAAATAATATATATTTATAAAATGTAGTTTTTTCAACTTTAAATGATTTAAAAATAATATTTGCACTTTTATAACTTTTATTTGATTAAGTATTAATAATTTAATATATATTAATATAAAATTTTCCATTGGGTTAATTTTTGGTATATTTTATGATAAGTTTTATTTCTGATGAATAGTGTATAACACGTAATTTTAATTGAATAAAACAACTTTACCTAATTAATCTTTAAAGTAAATTTAAATTTAAATTTTTTAAAAGTATATTTATAAAATTTATACATATATTTATATTATTTATTACATATTAATCATTTTCGCATTGAAGTTGGATATATAAAAATTTCAAACATTTAAATATTTTCACTTTAAAACCACGTTGTCATGTCCCGTCTATGGGATTAATTTTAAATAAATTTCTGAACTTATGTGTTTATAATTGGAATAATGGATTCAATTTTTTGAATCAAAATAATATATAACTACTTTTAATGTCATATTAGTTTTTCATTAAAACAATTAGTAAAATAAATTAAAAGTAATTACACTGATTAAGGTAAAAAAAGTTTACTTAGTGGTAAAAATTTTACAAAAGGGATAAATTAACATAGAAACATGTATAAACACCGTTTTATTTCCATATTTCAACTATTAAATCCATTTTATATACAATTCCTCATTATTGTAGGCACATTATGTAATGAAGACCTCTCAATCGTGTTTTCTATTTGTATTTACAAGAATATCACTCCTCCTCCACTATAAATGGGCACTCAAACCCTTCAATTATTCACACCTCTGAATCCATCTGTATAAAAAAAGACCCAATAATCTTTCATCTTCCCTAAATTCATCCTATGATCCTACAACTAAGAATAAATCTAATGAAGTGAGACCTTTGGTGAAAACCAAAAGGAGTTACCTCTAGAAGATGTAACATTATTTAACAAGAACTTTTGTTTATTTCATTATCCACCCCTTAAATTATAATTATTTCATGATTATATATCAATCCATAGTATCATGAATATTAATTATAATTTTTGGTAAGGGTTTTAACTACACCTACACACACATTCATATAATGGTATATACAATAATCATTCATCTGTACATAGAACTACCACCTCAGGAACCTATATTGTTCTTTTGTCCATTACCACCAATCAAGGTTGTTAATAATGATATAATTAATATTTTATAATATATATAAGATATTTAAGTTTTATTAATGGTAAGTAAATTTTTTTTATAACACTTAGCTTCATGATTTCCCTATTTTGGGAGTACGATAACTGGATTTATAGACGTGTGTTCTACTATCTCTTAAGAGTGATGTTATTCATTTGCAGTTTATGTTGAATGTATTATGTATGGGTTTATTAAAAATAAGTGAAATTTATGAAATAATAATTTCACTATAACTATAATATAAATATATATATATACATCATTTAAATTTCATCCTTTTAAGATACAATTATAAAATGGAAACAAAGTTGATGCATACGTACAACCTACCATCTCCATGAACAGTGTACTTCATTTAATATTTCTATCATTGATATATTGTTAGAAAAACTTATATACTGAATATATCTGATATATATATATATTGTTTTAAATTCTTTAAATAATAAAATCATGAACTATGTAAGAGGATTAAGAATAACAAGTCAATACATATATGAAAAATAATGCGGTTATTACCCAAAAGGTATCTTTAGTATTAAATAGTTAATAAATTTGTATCATAAAGTAATAATAAACTAAAATATTTTACTATAGATAATAATATCTTATTCTTTATAATTATAATAAAATTATATTTTTTAAACAAGAGGTTTTAATGTGTATGATGAACTTTAAGACTTAAGGAAAGGGTTTTCTCATCTCACTTTTATTTCAGTGAGATATATGTTATAATCACCACTTATTCTTGTCTTATGGTATATATAATGACCTATGAAATTTTATATCTTTAATTTAATTTATTTCATCATATTAAAATTTTTAATTGATGTTATTCTTTAATATATCTCATGATTCAAAAGATACTCAAGTAGATAGGGGGTTTCTTGTCAAACTTTTCTTTTATATGATACATAATAAATGTTGACCACCTATATATTATTTGTAGTGTGTATAAATACAATGAATATATTTTATGATTATTATACTGAGAATTACTTTAATTTACTTATCCATTTTAGTGACACTCATTCATGGGTTTTATTATTCCAGAGTTACCAATCGATGAAGGACTTTTGTCTCAATTTTCCTTGTTTGGAAAGTGTATTATTATATCCACCTATATTTATTTATGATGTATAGATAATTAATATTTGACCAGTTATATAATTAATATAATTCTTATCATTATATTTTACAATCCATTTGATGTTATTATTTTATGAAGATTAGGATTCAAAGTTACCAATGTGGTAATATTTTATTACTCCAATATCATCATTTATTGAGATTGTTTATGTAATATATATGTGATGTTATCCTTCCATTACCACCATTCCAAGTTAGGAATAATAATGAAAATATAGTTTTTATATAATATATTTTATAATTTGGATTAATTTTTTCTTATGTTATTACTATATAACACATACCTTAATGCTTTCAATTTTGGGGAATATAATATCATCGTTTGTGGAGGTGTGGACTACTACCTCCTCAAAGCGATGTGACTCATTCATGTTTTACATGGAATGTATTAAGGATGTTTTTAAAAAATATATGTGACATTCATGATATAATAATTCTAATGTAATGATAATATATACATATATATACATCATTTACATTCCATTGTTTTAAAATATGATAAGAATATAGAAACAATGGTCATGAGTTCATACGACCTACCGTCTCCATTAATGCAGTATTTTATTTAAAATTTCTATATTTTATAGATTATTATAAATAATTATATAATGAATACATATTATATTTATATCATGGTTTAAATTCCTGAAATTTGTTAATCATGATCTATGTAAGAGGATCAAGAATATCAAGTCAAAACAAATATATAAACAAAGAAGCTAATACCCAAAATGTAACTTTAACCTAATGTTGTTATTAAATGGGTAATATAATGTTATAATAAACTAATATATGGTATGATATATAATAATATGGTTATTTCTTAGATTTATAATAAACTTATATTTATTATAGAGGAGGTTTTAACATGCATGAAGAAAGTGAAGACATAAAGTAAGGGTTTTTTTGTCCCACTTTTATTTTTTCGAGGTATTTGTTATATCCACCCCTTATTATTGTTTTATAGTATATATACAAACATATGGAATGTTATATCATGAATTTTATTTATTTCAATACATTAAATGTTGAAATTTATGTTATTCATTCATGGATCTCTTGATATGGAAGGTACTCAAGTAGTAATAGGATTTATATTCTCAATTTTATTTTCCATGAGTTACAACTCATGTTCACCATCTAGGTCTTTTATGAGGTTTGTATATTTCCCATGTTTTTATTTTATTTATCTAATACTTTGAATAATTTTTATTTACATGTTAATTTAATTATCAATCTTCCATGGGGTTTATGGTTTAAAAGATACCAAATTAGTAAAGGACATTTGTCTCAATTTTCCTTCTATGCCATGTATATAATGATACACAACAATATTATTTTAATAGGTGTAGATATTTACTATTTTAAATGTTATGTTAGGAATATGCATAATTTCATGATATTTTAAAATCCATGTAATGTTATTCTTTCATAAGGATCTGGATTTAACGTAACCAAAGTGGTAATAGTTTATAGTTATAATCTCATAGTTTATCGATATATTTTGTGATTATAGTGGCATTGAAGAAATATTATGATCCATATCTCACATAATGGTACCATTTTTTCTACTATTTTGTACTGATGATAATTGAGAAAAATATTTATTGGAATATGACTTAATTTCTTCCTTTGGACGGAAATCTTTGTTATTTCAAAACCATATTTTCAAGAAACCTTTTCAAAAAAATAATTAAATGATATTAAGATCTTTTTCAAGGAATGTATTTTATTTGAATTTTTAATGGATTTTTTAAGGATCCATTATAATTTCAAAAGATTATTTTTAATGAAAAATATTATAATAATGTTTTGTGTTTTAAAAGGAATTTTTCAAAGTGGAAAGAACATTTTACAAATGTAATATTTTAAATGATATTTCAGAAACAAATTTCATCTAATATGACAAAAATTGATTTTACATATTATTTACTATGTCTATTATCCAAGGGTACCATTCATATTCTCTATTAGTGTGGTATATGTTTAAGATGTCAAGTTATTTATGGAACCTGTTTCTCTTCCATGGACTATACCATTTTAAAATGATTATGAAACCTGCTTATTTTCAAGGGTTATTATATGAATAAATTATTTTAGAACTAATATATTTTCCATAGGTTTTGATATGATGGAGATTTTAGGATACTAATTTCATTTTAGTGTTTATGATATGATATTTATAGAGCCTGTCTCTTTTTATCGATCACGACATGAAGAATGTTTTATTATCTTATAGAACATATATGTCCAATTTAATTATGAAAAGGGTTGTAACTATATCTATGTCCAATTAATTTGGTAATGGTAAATTATTTACGATCTCAAAGAGTAAAAAATAAGGAATCCCAATCTCGTAACAAGATATTATATAGGAGGGAATCCCAATCCCATAAAAATAGAGTATATGGGAGGGAATCCCAATCCTATGACAAGAGGGTATACATGAGGTAATTCACATCCCATAAAAATAGGGTACATGAGAGGGAATCATATTCTCTTAATAAGGTTGTAAAAGGGAGGGAATCCTAATCACATAACTAGAGGGTACGCTGGAGGGCATCCCAATCCTGAAATAATATGGTACAAGGGAGGTTATACCATTCCTAATGGAGGTTCATGGGTGTTTATCCAAATCCTCACATGTCATGAGGATCTTATTAGGTGACCATGACATAGAATTTTTTATGATTTTTTCTAGTCCACAATTCCATGTCTTATTCATATGTTATTCTATCATGGATTATTCTCTTCGTTCCTTTATGATTCATTTCTTAGGAACAAAAAATATTTACTCTATCACTCTTTATTCTATTCTTTGAAATATAGGTTTTGATCATCTAATGAAATTATCTTGTTATCATACCTTATGCTGATATTATTTTTATATATCTCCCTTGTTTACCCTTACTAATCATTTAACCTCACCTATATTGCATTTCCTTTTAGTAGGTTATGAGAAAAGGTTTTATGTTGGATAACTAAAGTAGAAGATCTTCAAGGGATATGATTAATATCATTCACCAACTTTTAAGGTTATGTTTCCATGTTACTAGAGACAAAAAACTTGTATGGTCCTGAGGCATTTCCTTTATTAATGTTTAAAATATTTAACATAAATGAATTAATATACATGTATGTATTTCTTAGTTCCCTATATTTATTATATATGACCATTATAATAATGGTTATTGATAAGAATATAATAGGGATAGATGATGTAGCTCACATATGAACTATTTTTTAGGTTTCCATGTTTCAAAAAGAACTAAACTATTATGGTCATGAGGCATGTGTTTTTTAATGTAATAAATATTCATTTAAAATGTTGTAATATATAAGTATTATTACATGGGATCACTATACTCATCACATTGGGAAGGATGATATTACAATGAATCAGGTTTTCAGGACATACTATTCACATCAAAGTGGTCATCTTGTGCACATCACGTAAGAAAATAGTTTTCTTTTGTTCATCACATAATGGGATATTGATCCTATTAAACATTTCATGACAGGTTTAACAATATTTAATGTCTATCTTGTATATAAATCATATTACACTAAAAACACAATGGAAAATAAGTTTTAATTCCCAAAGGGAACACTCTCAATGGATTCATGATTTTCAGTATTGTATGGTTGTTACAATCTCATGAATAAGAGATAGAAGGATATGATTGATTAGATAATGGGATTGAACCTCAAGTATGAAGAATGATTCTCTTAGTTTAAAAATAATTAAAACCAATATATTTTGAGTTAGAAATTTTAAATTCACGCTTAATTACCAATTGAAGTAGTTTAACATCATCCAGTTAGGATACTGAATAGCACCAAACCTTTATTCTTGGGTCTGGTTCTAAAAAACATTCTTAAAATATGGGCCTTGATACAGAGTGAGATTAAATTTTTTGTATTTAAAATTTTAATAAGTTAAACATTACATCTCATAAATAAGTAAAAAAATCGCATTAATATAAGGATTACTGTCTTCAAATATCAGTTAAGTAAGTAAATTATTTTATGATCCTTCTCCACCATATGACATATTCAAACATTACTAGATCCCCTTATAGAAATCACCTATGTTATAATAATATTTATAAACAGGGGAAAGAAAATATAAGAAGTTAGTGTGACTAGACACTCATTGGAGTATTTTTCATTTATTAATTCATAAAAAAATTTACAGCATGATTCACTTCCGGATTCCTATAAAAAGAGTGAACAAGGCATCACATAGTAACTAGTATAATCCAATTGAATCCAAAATCACTCCCCAATTCTCATTTTGAAGTGGGTGTCTATACTCAATTACCACAATAATATCATGAGGTATAAGTCATTATACAAAATATATGAGAAAGATATAGGATCCTGCCAATATTATAATATTAAACTTTATATATTAAATCCATGATAACCTGAAACCATTCACACCTAAAACATCACCAATTTAACCCATGTTAAAGGGGTAGGTTTATGAAAAACATTCACATAATATTACAAAATGGTTATAAATAAATAAATTTTATGGTGGCCAAAAAATATATCTATTGTAACATTAGAATAATTATGGACGTTTTCATATGTGAAAATTAAAATTTTAAGATCTCTGGATAAATAACATCAAAAATATAAGGAAATACCCATTTTTGACTGGATTAAAAACACATTTTACCTTTATCATAAAATATGGGGTCTTGATTTAACAATTAAAAATATTCATTTATAACCAAAATAAGGAATTTAATAATGAAATTCTAAGCTAAAGAAGTTATTATAGACATTATTTTAAAATATATAAAAAACATTTCAATACTTTTTCATAAAAACACCTACCTTGATAGTCGATTTTAAAATCAACAATTACTTCTTAAAATAAAACTATTTTCCATGGAAAATAAAATTATATTTTTTTTTCTTTTTCAAAAAAATACAAATTTAAAAACTTCTGGAAAATAATTTTAAACATGGAATGGAATCATGGTAAATAGAAATGCTCATGGAATGATAGAAATCATAAAAGAGTATTAAAAAACATTGTTTTTTGTAAGTTAATCATGTTTTTATGGGGATAATTAATTTCTTATTTTTCCTAGAGGTGAATAAAATTTTCATTGAAATAATATATTTGGGTGGAAGAAAAAAATATTCTAAAAAATAATATCAAGGCTATAAAATATTAGTCAATGAATATTGTTGAGTTCATAAATACCCTTATGAAATTAGATTCCCTTGATTAAAAATCCATTTAATAAATGAACTCAATATTCCTTTTAACACCCTAGAAAATTCATGAATATGGTAAAATAAAATCATTAAATAGTAATCACTCTGTATGAAATAAATTAGAGTGTGTGGAATCAAAAACGACTCATAGAAAAAGAAATTATACCGGGAAACCCTCACATCATTTCTCTTATTGGAAAAATATACACTAACCCTCTATAAGAAAAATAAAACAATATTAATATTCTATTTAATTAAATTATTATTATAATTTATATTTTATATAATTATTTTTGGGTCATTTATTATGAATATATGTGTTATTTATAGCTGTTTTTAATGTTGAGTGTTGGTAACATTAATTTATTCGTGCATGGTTTATTATATCAATTTCAATAATAATTCAGTGATACCATGTTTATAATTAATGAATCTATAATGGAACAATAATATATAAATTTTATTTTTTAATGAATCCCTTTTCTGGTTCCATATTTTTTTAGTGATTTTACATAAAAATGGAATCTGTGTCATATTATTTCTGTAATATTAGATACAAAGAATAAAATTTCAATAATAAGACAAATACACAATATAAAGTTTTCTGAACCAAAATAATATATAATTATTTTCTTAACTAATTCTAATATTATTATTATTGAGTTCAAATAGTTATCAATGCTTTATTTTTTAGTGTATTGTGTGATGGTGGTTAAACTAAGCTAACCAGAACAAACTATAACTTGTTGGGTAAATATAGTAAGGGGATTGTATAATATTATTATAATATAATAATAGTGATATTATTTGTATAATTTTAGTTTTTTAAAATTAATTTTTTTTGAAAAATAATGATACAAAAGATAAAATGTGAAAAATGTTACTTTAGAGAGGTGGTAACCTACACAACGCATAGTTACCATTTTCATTTCCTGAAGAATGGTTGGGAATGATGGTGGATTTTAATTTTACTATAAATAATAATAAATATCTTATATGTGTGAATTTTATTCTTTTATTCCATCTATATAACTATCCAATATTGGTGTGGGTGAGAAAAAAAATATGTCGCTTTGTGAAGTAGATAATCCACATAAACATGTGAACAACACTCTTTTATTATTATAAGTGAATAGTAAGGAATAAAAAATGTTTATGAAATTAATATAAATAAAATTAATTATATTAAATATAACAATTTAATTATGTTACAATGGTTTGTATATTTTTTAATGGTAATGATTAATAAGAGAGGATAAGGATTAAGTAATACTTAATTCTAGACATTTAACTTTCTCTTGAATGTTTCCTTGGAAATTAAGTGTTTAGGATAAATTATGGTGACCAAGTAAATTTGTTCAAAAAAATAAAATTATATGATATTGAACATGGATAGTGGTTCAAGGAAATTTAAAAGGACATTTGTAACATTGGTATTATGGAAATAAACTTTTTCTGCATGTGAAGAAAATGTCACCTTTGTGAAGGCCAAATATTTATAAACAATAGAAAGATATTACTCTTTGTCAAACCTTTACAAAAAATTCCCTTCACGAATTTTTAGATTGATAAGAATTATAAACTCTCATACAATAATTTGACCACTTGTTTTAACCTTTTAGCAACCATTTGAAAGCTTTAATTTTACATTTTATTATTTTGGTTTTACCTTGGTAACTTGTTTTTGTCCTATTTGATTATATTTTATTAAAGATATAATCTAACTTATCTGAAATATTTTCTTATAAACAAAATTTAGACATTGTATAGTGTAATAAAATTTCAAAATAATATGAATATAATTATTAAATTAAATAATTAAATATATAGAAATATTATTTTGTAGAAAAAATATAATATTTACCATTAGGTGTTCTTGATATTATTTATTATCTTTTACTAATTAAATGAGTCTTAATGTACTTATACAAAGTCTTAAATTTTATATTAGATTAATTATTTTATTAAAATTTAAATACATTATTTTATTTGATAAAATTACACAATGTTAATAAAATAATTCTTTTAAAATACTAGATTTTCCATTATTGGTGTAATAAATTTTACTCCAAATAATCATATTTTTTATGCCTAAAAATGAAATTCTAATTATTATAAAATGTAAATTAGTTGACATAAAATATTAAATCAATTTTTTCAGATTTAATTTTAAGAAGTTATGAAAAATGATTTTTAATATAACCGAATAAAATTAGTTATTAATGTAAAATATTAATTATGTTTTCCAAACCAATAACATTCGATTCATATATTCAGTATAGTATTTTTAAAATATTTATTTCTCTTTAAAAATATATTTTTTACTTCAAAATAATTGAAAAATGATATTAAATTCTTGTATTATGATATGTCATTAAAGTGGAGGTATTATAATAAACTGGTTTTTTTACAATTAAACTGAGATAAATTAATTTAGAGAAATATTAAAAAATCATCATAATCAAATATTGATAATATTTATCCAATAATGAATATAATTTCATGAAATTTAGATTCTAAGATTTATAATTTTATATTTTAAATGAAAATACAGAATAAAAAGAAATTAATTTTATATTCTAAAATTAATTTTAATATTTTACATAATCTGAATACCCTTTTGTATGAATTAATAATTAATTAAATTGTTTGTAATTACTATAGGTTATATTATTCTTAAATTTAATTAATATTATTAATAAAATACATTACACCTCGTTTTAGTTTATTGTTCCATGTGAAAGAAGCCAGTAAACAAATAAAATTTATTTAAAAGAAGTATATATACTACAATATTTTGGCGTTACATTTTCCCAACCTCCCTCACCCACAAAATAAATGGTTCCCTACAAATTTTATTTCGATGTACTATTGTTAATATCTAAGGGAATCTAAAATATATTATTTACTCAATATATAGTATTTGGATATATTTTTACCATGAAAACATATGCAACAGTTCTTTTTTATCATAATAATCTCATCCTTATATTTTATTTTTTATCAATCCATTTGAGCCCAGAGTATATAATTATTAGATATCAACACCCACATTATATAATTTTCTTCTAGTGAAAAAATACAATAGGTTGATATGCTATTTTATTTCCTAATCCCAGATAATTTCTAATTTATAAAGCGGGGAACAATCTATTTCTGAAATAATATTAATATTATCTAAAGGTAGGATAATAAGATTTCCACAAGGCAGACTCCCAATAAAAATAAAAATGGGATATAATAAACCAAATGTTTTCTTTGATAATAAAATAAATATTTTCTCAACATTATATGCTATGAAAACCTTCTAGTGATACTACAATGAATGGAATAAAAAATTAATAATAAGTTTAAAACTCTATAGTAGATAATAATTGATCCTAAATTATCTTCATACAAGTTAGAAGTTGTGAAAGCTTAGGAATTCCATTTCTCCTATTTCTAAAATAGTGTTTGATACCTATAATCTTTGTTATACACTAGATTAGGAAATTTATTTTCATAATAAAAATAATCCATATATATAATGTGTTGATGTATGAAAGGACTATTAGTTGTGACTCTTGTATCTTCCATAGTATTAGAAAAAAAATTCATCTCTCTTTAAGGATCGTGATCTTGATGGAAAATCCATCCATTATTGAAATATTTTTGTGTTCCATTGAAATATTCCCTTGGGTGGTTCTTCCCATATTCCTAACATATAATAAATTGAATATTCATTCTTTTATCGACATGATAATATTATAATCTACAAAATTATATCACAAAATCATATGTTGCGCTCAGATGTTCAAAAATATTGAAGTTATTTATCATAACAAGACATGGTTGGATGATAATAACTATATTATTTTCAATACTATATTATATTATAATTGTCCTCTCTTTAGTTCAATTTCTACTTTCTTAATGGAATCCATTTTTTAACAAGGTTACTATGAGTTTTAACCATTACTAAAAACAATGGAGTTATTCAGGAGTGATGTTAAACGAATAATATAAAAGATTTATTGCAATAAAAATAAATCAAACTTAAAATATCATACCTTTAAAATTATAAAATTTTCTTTCAGTTCAACCTAAATCTATTTTGTTAAAAGTTTTATATAGGTTGGGTTCTCTCATATTCTTTAAATTAATTTTTAAAAATGAAAAATCCATCATAATATATTATACGTAAAATGTTATTAAAAAATTATATATTTGGAGTGTCTATATATATATGTATTATTATGTACTCTCATCATGAGCTGGAGTGAAGATGGAGTTAATACACATACACCATTTTTTAGTATTATTACCCTTGGTTGAATCTTTTCCACATCTGTATCCAAAATCCAATATCCAAACAGGGAAGTAATTTCTCGGAAATCCATATACACACCCAAAACTAAAATTCAAAACTTTTATATTTTACTTAGACTCATCTATATGTTATTCATTAATGTTACCATTTCCTAAAAAAACTAAACCAACACTGAAATATATCTAAACCATTTTCTTGATACAAACAGAACATCCCAAGATACCAATATTTGGATACGGTGATAAAATTTTTATCTAATCACAATATTTAATAAAATATGAGATGAACTATTATTTAATTCCAACACTACTATAAGTAAAACATTATATATCCCAAATAATATCAATTTCCCAATAAAGATATTTTTACTCCCTTTGATGATCAGTTATATAAGTTTTTTTATACCAGTGAATGTTTCTCCATATTTAAACCCCACAAGATCCATATAAACACATATATAGGTTTATTATCAACCTTGTAACCAATAGAATGAAAACATAAAAAAGGATAGATCCCAAAAACTAAAAAATGGGAATCTTTTCAACATATCAAACGTGTGGGATAAAAGTAATATGAGAAAACATGAGTACTAGATAATAAAATTATTAATAGAATGATAAGATTTATTTATAAGTCTTTACTTAACACCATGTAATCTCAAATGAAAAAAATATAATAATACAAAATAATTTTTGGCCCACTTAAAATAAAAAACATCCGTGGGACATAATCAGAGGTATAAATCTTGGGATTTGTAGGGAAATGTATAATAATAAAAACTTATGAAATTAATTTGGGAATAGAAATAATAAAATATTTGAGTGAGCATAAATACATAATTCCCATAACATGGTGGATTACACATAATATCCTGATTCCTATAGTGGAGAAAGAATCACCACCATATTTTGATAAACATAATAATTTTGACATAACCACATAATTCCCATAAAACTTTTCCAGTAAGAATCACTTCTTAATTCCCAAAAATATTCAATAGAATGAATCCCTTCATGGTTCCTATAAACATAGTGTTGTTTACATCACTTCTTGATTCATATAAATATTGTAGATATGCCATCACATTCTGATTCTCATAGTAGAGAGATTATCAATAGTCGATTCCTATAATCATATCATGACATATAATTCCATCTGTAATGCATTTTAGGGTTATATAGGACACCACCCATCCCATAATAATCATTAATACATATACATTCCATTAGATGAGAAAAAAAACATACATCAAGCATCACATAATTATCCCTAAAAAATAGGTGGATATTCTGGAAAAAAAATCCAAAAAATATAGAATACATCAATGTAATGAACTTTGATGGTGGTAAAAAATATTCTTAGTGTAACATAAGGAGAGTTATAATTTTTCATAAATGAAAATTAAATTTTAAAATATTTGGAAAAATCACATGAAAATTAAGCGAAAATATCTCTATAACATACTATTTTCTAAACCAAAAAAAATACAAGGGATTTTAAAATTGTGGAATCTTCTGAATGATCCATATCATAATCCAAGTTTTAGAATGATTTTTCAAGAGTTGGTACACTACGATGTGTTTTTAATGAAATTAAATTAAATAAGTTAAAGTTAAAATTTAAATATTTTAAATGGAAAAAATGGGTAATTGAAATAAATAGAAGTTTTAATAATATTATTATTATTATTGTTTTTTTATTATGTTTATGATTTTATTATTATTATTATAGTCATTATTATTATAATTATTATTATTATTATATAACTCTTATTGTGTGTTTTTAATTAGAGACCCAAAAATGACTCATTACTCTTCCTCTCCCCTACCTCATGTTACACCCCTCTAAGTAGAACTCCATGTCATGATGTGGCCCCCACCATCAATCTCCACTTTGATCTTCAACAAGTCCAGATTTGTACTAGTTTATCGATTGAATCTACATGGTAAGACCCTCTGCCTTTTCTTCTTCCATTTCTGGATGAGAATATGTATTTTCATTACCACTTATGATTTAGTAGAAACACTAGGTTAAGTGTTACACATATTTTTATTTCATCTTTTGATGATAGGGAATGAAATTGGCTCCTTCAGTCAGACTTATTGATATTCTGACATCTTCCCCCAAAGACAAAGTAGATCGGTTATTTTTAGCACAATGTGATCTCTTTAAGGTGATTTTTTCTTTTACTATATTTTTTTTACCACTTTTATTGTGGTATTTAGGTGTTTATGGTTTTATGTTAATATTATTGAGGTGTTTTGAACCTTGAATATATGTTCTTATGTTTATTTTAATAGTTTTATTGAGTTTTTATTTTCAGTGAAGGAGCACACACATATTAATCAGTATATCTATGTATATATATATATATATATCATCTTCATACGTTTTCTCTCATAGATAGTGGAATACATTATTTTGATTAAAATATATACATATATATATAAGTGTTTGTACAAGAGGTGGTGGAGAATTTTTTAGTGGTCATCGACAAATTTTTCTTGTTGCAAATGTTCGTCTTGGTTTTTTATACTTCCAGAGGTAGAGCCTCATTTATTTTACCTCTAACATAAATAATGCATTAAATAATTACTTAATACTCTTTTATTATTTTTTTAGTTAATGTAAAATTGTATTTATATTAAATTCATGTGAAAAGTGAATTGATTATGATTCCTGATAGAAGTGTCTAATGTGATAAATTATGTCTTGATAAGAAATTCCATTATTTTATAATAAAACCCCTCTAATGTATGTGAACTGTCTTCAATCTAAAATGTATTGAGTAAATATTTATTCTTTCATACATTATTTCATTGGTTATTATTTTATACATTGATGTGTGTTTAGTATACAACATATTGAGACTTGGCCTTGTTGAAATAATGAAATGTGTTTCCACTTTTTGGTACAAACTGTGTTATGCCTTATCAAAAAGGTTTTACAATTACAATGTAATTTAAAGGAAGTCTAACTTTTATAATATCGTTTTCAATAAACCCAATACAACCAATGGAAATTGTTCCTTTTTGATATGGATATTCCCAAGTGGGAATTTGAGTTTTTCTTCATGAAATTTCCATTGATCTTTGACCAATAGATCCTTTTTTGTGAATTTTTCATATTTTTGTAAAATTTGTGAGTTTTATTACAAGAAATGGTTAATTCGTGATAGTGGTTCCTCTCATAAAATTAATCAAATAACATTCCATAGATTGACCCTAAGGGATGGTAAATCCATGCCCTTTTTCTTATGCATAATCAAATGCTTATAATTAAATGCAATCCTTTAATAAATTTGGACTTGGCTTATAAGGCCCCAGCCTTAAACCTTACTTAATATTGAATTAAATGAATAATTCACATTGAGGATCTTTTCAAGTTTAGAGTTTTAGAGAATTAGAACATAACTATTACATCTTAAAGGATTACAAAGTAGACACTTCTACTAAGTCTCCATAAAATAAAAACTCTTAAAAAGGAAGATGTCTAGATTCCATGTTTTAGATAGCATGAAATTCCCTTGATCCCATCCATGACCTTATTCCACTTTAAGTCCTGTGAAAAACATTTTGAAAAACTTGGGGTGAGCATAAAAAGCTCAGTAAGGGATACAAAAAGAATGAAAACTGTTAGTTTTTCAAACATCAAGTAAACCATGTATACTATATCAAAGTAATACTTTTCACCTTTATGAAGTAATAAAAACTCTTCACTGAATAAAGTATCATTACTTACCTTTTTGTAACCAAAGAATTACCATAAAACCCATATAAAGAACACATAACATATATAAAGGTAACTTGGGACATAAACATACTTAAGTGAAATAACCATACGGTTGACTTCCACACATATCACTTAATGGAATAGCCATACGGCCAATTTCCATACATACTTAATGGAATAGACATACTGATGACTTCCATACCCAATGCATTGGAGGTTATAAAGTAACCACCCGTCCTGGTATTCGCGGCACCACCCGTCATATGGTTTATAACGTAACCACCCGTTAAAATGTCCAAGTACCAACATAAGATCATAAAACATAAAACCAATATAAAGGAATGATAACATTTCCACATTTCAATCACAATATATCAGAAATATATTGACATAATAGAATCATTTATCAAAACCATTTTCAATACCAAAATACATAAAAGAGTATATGGTATTTATATTATTTTAAAAACATTACGGATTGTCGAGAAAGCCAAAGACCAAAATAATACTCGCGGCGGAGGAAAAAAGTCATTGTCACCGCGTACGTTAAAAAAACATTACTTTTTGTCGTTTAGTAAAACTCTTCGTATAAAAAGATTCCTTTTGTATAAAAGTAAAAGTCAAAGGAGTTTATACACCATATAAAAGAAAGTTGTGTATAAAATGAAATATGCCTCAATGAACGGAGATTGAGACGAAGTCCCTTACCTCGGGTCCGACTTGAATCGATCATTCTTTAACGTCCTGAATAATAAACTTGAGTTAATTTATACTTGATTAAGAACCTTTTTAAAGTTCATTATTCCTTTTATATCACTTATTTCCATGTTATAAACATTATGTAACCATTTATGTTAATAATGTTTGTTTTGTCAATATTTGGTTCTTAAGTCGAAAGTGGACTTCTTACAGTTACATTTTGTTCGTGTGGTCAAAGGTTCTTTATATCCAGAATGAAATTACCGATTTTGATATAATATGTATCATATATATCCAGCATATACATGTATTTATAATATTACATAATCATTTAGAGGTAAGAAATGAAATGCACCATTCATGGAGACGGTAAGTCGTACGTACGCATGAACGCTACTTCCATTTCATTGTCATATTAGTGGAATTAAAACTAAATGAGAGGTATGTATATTTTAATTCCAGAATTATATTCATCATTTAGATATATCATTAATTATATATATACATTATATACATGTAATTTTAATAGTACATTACATTTGGGGATAAGAAATGAAATGCACCGTTCATGGAGACGGTAAGCCGTACGTACGCATGAACGCTACTTTCATTTCTATCTCATACTTTAATGGAAAGAAATAATAATTATATAGAGTTATATTATAATTCCAGTATAACATCATATTTAATAACTTTAAATCCATCCTTTACACGTCCCACATATGGTATTAACGAATCACATCACTTTTAGGGGGCGGTAGTCCGCACTTCCTTAAATGAAGATATCGTGTTTACCCATAATGGAAACCATAAAGGTATGCCAAAAATGAAAAATACAGAAGCTTAAAGAAAACAAAAACATATTATATATCATATATAAAAATAGTGACATCATAATGGCCACCCTTGAAGGTGTTAAATGAGTATTGAACAATCATCGTTTCGGGAGGCAGAATTTCGCCATCCACGGAAACCGTATGTTCTTTAACCATTTGATGTAGTTGTGTGAGAGTGTAGCTCAAATAAATATTATAAAAACATCCTAGTATACTGAAGATACTGGTGTTGTTACAAAAGAAGTAAATAAAAAGAGTTTAGAGGGTTGGAGAAGCAAAATAAAACAAATGAACAAGAGAGAATGAATTGCCTTTAAAAGTGTAACTCCTTTTTGATTTGAGCCTAAAGGCTTTCTTTGAAAGGATTCTGCCCAAAGGGAATCATCTAGGATGAGGAGAGGGATGTGGAGAGAGTAATTGGGCAGGGTTTGGCCGAGCCAAAGGCTTGAGAAGTGTGTGAAATGAGGTAGAGGTGGGGGCCTTTTATAAGAGGAGAGGAGGGGCACTTTTGGAAAGTAAATAAATATTACTTTATTTGAAAATGTTTTTCGGTTTTAAAAGGTCCCACATTGATATAATTCGTGGATAAGGTGATAAGTCTAAAAATCCACTCATCCCATTGGTTCTGGACATGTGTAGGTTTTATATTTTTCATTATCTTTCCATTTTATTTAAATCGTCTAATAATGATGTCATTGCTGCATCATTATTATGTCATATATAATTTAATTTATTTAATGTCTAAAAATTATAAAAAAATACTATGATGTAGGAAATCTTTTTATCTTTCTAATGACTATTTATAATCAAAATTTGGACTTGTATAACCCCACTCAAAAATTATTTTAGTAAAACAATTTATGTTAGTGTCATTTTCACTTTAACATTAAATAAAAATATATTAATGTCATTTTCCAACTAATGTGGCTCCATGGGGTCCCCAAGTTGGCCCATGGCTTGTCTTGTTCGGCCATGACTCACCCAATAGGTGTAGGACAAGTGTCAAGGTGTTTTCACATTCTTATAATATCATTTTTACCTTAAACTACACTAATTACCACTAATGGCGATTAATGAAAAAAAGTTACTATTCACCAAAAAAATTATTTTCATCCCATTGAACCACATTTTGCATACTAATGACAACTATGTATGTCGTATTTTCAAAATTCAAAACACAATGATGGAAAAATTTCATTTAAACGGAAAATCAGTTTTTATAAGTACCACTTAGTGGTTTCACTATTCATCAAAAATTGAAGTTTTTCAGAAAATTACCAAAAATTCACCCTAAGCTATATTTGATATTAAGAATTCAAAAATGAAGTCTATTTTAAAAAATTAAAAACATATGAGTCAAATTAATTAATTTAATAATTAATTCCTGCTGTCATGACAAATAGCGTATTTTTGTGAAACAATAAGTATCAAAAGATTGACACTAGTTTAAGTCTGATTTCAAAGTGAAATTAATTTCAACGACCACTATTGGATTTAATGGTAAAAATATTTTCTAATTTCACTTAAAAACCAAATCAAAAGATAATCCAATCATATAAATAAATTAGATTAAAAGAGGTTTTGAATTAAAACACAACATTTTACACTATTCATTAAAAAAATGAACTTTATCGGAAAAATACCAAAAAATTACACAAAGTAAAATTTATGTCCTGATTCTTAATAACAGTTTTATTTGGTCCAAAATAATGTATAAGAGTGATCAAAACTATATTTAATGACGGTTCTCCGTCAAAAGGTGATAAGTGGACCTTTCGTGAAAATTAGGGTATAAATGCCTAAAATTGAACTCTTTCCGTATTTTAAGCCTTTATCTTTTATTGGGTAATTGTAAAAACATTTAAAAAAATATCTAATCATATTTTAGTTATTTCTATCCATTCCCACCAGTACAATGACTACTTGTTAACTAACATTTAAAATAATATTATTTTATTACTAGTCTGCTACGTAAGTTTCAAAGAAATTCATCGTTGCGTATCGGGTACGCTATCGAACATAGCAACCCCTTTAAAATAAAATTAATATTTAATTTGTAAATATTAATAAATATGAAAATTATTTATTCTTTATTTACCTGGGATGTTACATCCTTCCCCCCTTTTGGGAATTGCGTCCTCGCAATTTTATTCACTTATCAAAATAAGTGGGGGTATTTATCCCTCATAGCATTTTCAGATTCCCATGTTGCCTCTTAAATCACATGGGTTTTCCCCAAAACCTTTACCTGATGAATCACCTTATTCCGTAACACTTGCTCCCTGTGGTCAAGAATCTGGACCGGTTGTTCCTCATAAGATAGGTTTTCTTCCAGCTGAACTACCTCTGGGCTCAAAACATGAGATGGATCTGGCATATACTTTCTCAACATCGAAATGTGAAAAACATTGTGTACCTGAGATAAACTCGGAGGTAAAGCCACTCGGTATTCAACTGATCCAACTCTCTCCAGAATTTCGTATGGTCCAACCATCCATGGACTCAACTTTCCTTTCTTACCAAATCTCATCACACTTTTCCAAGGAGAAACCTTGAGAAAAGCATGATCACCTACCTCAAAAGATAGATCCTTCCTCCGGTTATCTGCATAACTTTTCTGCCTGCTCTGAGCTGTTCTCATGTGTTTTCTGAATCAATTGAACTTTTTCTGCCATCTCTTCTACCAATTCTAGTCCCATCAGCTTCCTTTCACCCACTTCATTCCAAAATGCTGGAGTTCGACACCGCTTCCCATATAATGCCTCAAATAGTGCCATATGTATACTGGACTGAAAGCTGTTATTATAAGAAAATTCAACCAAAGAAAGATATTGGTCCCAACTTCCCTGATAATCCATAGAACAAGCTCCTAGCATATCCTCCAATGTCTGAATTGTTCGTTCTGTCTGCCCATCTGATTGAGGATGACACTACTGGAAAAACGGCCTATACCCACGGTTCAAAACCGTGGGTATAGCCCCCAAAACCGTGGGTATAGCCTATACCCACGGTTTTGGGAACCGTGGGCTGGAACGCCGTCGGTATAGGTCCCCAGCCTATACCCACGGTTTTGGAAAACCGTGGGTATAGGTGTCCTGCCACCGTGTCACCGAAACATAGAGAATTTCCACGGTGTCAACGGCTTTTACCCACGGTTTCAAAACCATGGGTATAGGTCCTAAAATAATGTAGGCGCCGAGTTTCGATCCCGCAACCTCTTCGCTTCAAACACCGCGTCTAACCACTACCCTAACTTCACATATATGTATATATATATATATATATATTTAGTTAAATATAGTTATAAAAACCGTGGGTATAGAGGGAAGAACTGTGGGTATAGGGTTCCCGCAAAAAAAAATTCCTTCCCGCGGAAAAAAAAAATCCCCGCGCACACAAAATTGACCTATACCCACGGTTTTTCAAAACCGTGGGGATAGACCCCCCCCCCCTATACCCACGGTTTTGGAAAACCGTGGGTATAGGTCATGAAAATTCACTTATACCCATGGTTTTCCAAAACCGTGGGTATAGGGGGGGTCTATCCCCACAGTTTTGGTGAAAACCGTGGGGATAGGTACATTTTCCAGTAGTGTGAAAAGCTGTACTAAAATTTAATTCAGTACCCAACGACTTCTGAAGGCCTTCCCAAAATTTAAAAGTAAACCTGGGATCACGATCCGATACAATGGAGAGAGGAACTCCATGTAACCTGAATATCTATTTAAGATACAGACGGGAAAGTTGATCAAGAGAGAAAGTATCTCGTATAGAAAATAAATGAGCAGATTTGTTCAAGCGATCAACAATAACCCAGATTGCACTATTACCTCGAGATGTCCTCGGTAATCCCACAACAAAGTCCATGGATATGTTTTCCCATTTCCACTCTGGAACTGGTAAAGGCTGAAGCATCCCTTTTGGTAACTGTCGCTCTTCTTTAACCTGTTGACATGTCAAACACTTCACAGTAAAATCAGCAATGTCTCTTTTCATTCCATCCCACCAATAAAACTCCCGCAGACCTCTGTACATCTTAGTACTACCAGGATGAAAAAACAACTCATTCTTCAATTGTGAATCACAAGGCACACATAACCTCTTCACAAACCTCAAAACACAAACACAAACTTATCCAAGAACTCATGGAAAATTTTATTCATAAGGTCCATGAATACAGCAGGTGCATTGGTTAACCCAAATGACATAACTACAAATTCATAATGGTCATATCTAGTACGGAACGCAGTCTTCGGAACGTCTGCTTCTTTTACTTTCAACTAATGGTACCCTGACCTCGAGTCAATCTTCGAAAAATACTGAGCTCCCTGGAGCTGATACCACTTCATTCGATGGCCCAACATCTGCTAAAGTTGTTGCAAATTATTTTACCACCCCTTTCTGCTTGTAGTCTAGCTGCATTCTCCCAGTTGAGTTCTTCGTTGGACACTCGTTTGCATAATGACCCATTTCATTACACTTAAAACATCTTACCGTTGGCTTTTCATTTCCTGCTTGATCATCTTCCTTACAGTTACGAGCAATATGACCAGACTTACCACACAAAAATCACTTACCAGACTTGGATAAACATTCTCTAGGATGCATTTTACCACACTTCTCACAGGATGGATATTTGGTTTTCTTACCTCCTTGCTTCTTTGATGAATTCTTCCCCTTTTCCTACCAACTAGACCTCTTATTCTGTTGTTTGTCATAGAACACCTGATCATCGGCAAACTCCATTTCCACCTTCTCCGCACATCGAACAAGTTTTTCATAACTTTTGAACTCACGAGAAGCTAAAGCCCTTCGATACTTTGGCTTTAACCCTGAGTAAAAACGGTTTATTTTACTATCAAGATCTCGTATGAAGTTTGGAGCATACCTTGCCAATCGAGTGAACTTTTCTTCATAAGCAGCCACTGAATCATCCTCCTGCCTCAATTCTAGGAACTGTTTTTCCATCCTAAGACAAACCACCTTAGGAAAATATTTCTCAAGAAACATACCTTTGAATTCATCCCAGTGAAGATCCTCAATCTCATCACTATCCATTATATTTTTCACCATCGACCACCACTGATCTGCTTCACCTTGAAAACGGTAAACATCAAGACTAACCTTTTGATGTTCTGAACACCCCAAGACATCAAAAATCTTCTCCAGTGCTTTAATCCACCCTTCAGCTTGCATAGGGTCAGATGATCCTCTGAATGATGGGGGATGTTGCCTCATGAAATGTTCCACCACTGACATGTTCCTCTGCGGTTGATCTGGCTGATCTCGTGCATGAATACCACCACCATTTATAGCCTGAGTCAACTGTGCCATCACTGCAACAAACTGTTCAGTTCTGATTCCGACCATCTCAGGTTGCTGATTTGGAAGGTTATCTTTTTCCTGATGTCGTCCCAACATAGCTTCTTTGTTTCCTCTGAGGAAAACCATTCTGAACACAAAAATATCTTAGGCGATGCAACATGGTAATCCGTAAATGATATATCATTTCAATCATATTATAATTTAACACTTTTCTAACTCCTAAAGTTGTCTAAACCGACCTCTGATAACAACTATAAGGCCCCAGCCTTAAACCTTACTTAATATTGAATTAAATGAATAATTCACATTGAGGATCTTTTCAATTTTAGAGTTTTAGAGAATTAGAACATAACTATTACATCTTAAAGGATTACAAAGTAGAAACTTCTACTAAGTCTCCATAAAATTAAAACTCTTAAAAAGAAAGATGTCTAGATTCCATGTTTTAGATAGCATGAAATTCCCTTGATCCCATCCTTGACCTTATTCCACTTTAAGACATGTGAAAAACATTTCGAAAAACTTGGGGTGAGCATAAAAAGCTCAGTAAGGGATACAAAAAGAATGAAAACTGTTAGTTTTTCAAACATCAAGTAAACCATGTATACTATATGAAAGTAATACTTTTCACCTTTATGAAGTAATAAAAACTCTTCACTGAATAAAGTATCATTACTTACCTTTTTGTAACCAAAGAATTACCATAAAACCCTTATAAAGAACACATAACATATATAAAGGTAACTTGGGATATAAACATACTTAAGTGGAATAACCATATGGTTGACTTCCACACATATCACTTAATGGAATAGCCATACGGCCAATTTCCATACTTACTTAATGGAATAGCCATACGGCGGAATTCCATACCCAATGCATTGGAGGTTATAACGTAACCACCCGTCCTGGTATTCACGGCACCACCCGTCATATGGTTTATAACGTAACCACCCATTAAAATGTCCAAGTACCAATATAAAATCATAAAACATAAAACCAATATAAAGGAATGATAACATTTCCACATTTCAATCACAATATATCATAAATATATTCACATAATAGAATCATTTATCAAAACCATTTTCCATACCAAAATACATAAAAGAGTATATGGTATTTATAATATTTTAAAAAAATTACGGCTTGTCGAGAAATCCAAAGACCAAAATAATACTCGCGGCGGCGGAAAAAGTCATTGTCACCGCGTACGTTAAAAAACATTCCTTTTTGTCGTTTAGTAAAATGCTTCGTAGAAAAAGATTCCTTTTGTATAAAAGTAAAAGTAAAAGGATTTTATACACCGTATAAAAGAAAGTTGTGTATAAAAAGAAATATGCCTCAATGAACGGAGATTGAGACGAAGTCCCTTACCTCGGGTCCGACTTGAATCGATCGTTCTTTAACGTCCTGAATAATAAACTTGAGTTAATTTATACTTGATTAAGAACCTTTTTATGGTTCATTATTCCTTTTATATCACTTATTGCCATGTTATAAACATTATGTAACCATTTAAGTTAATAATGTTTGTTTTGTCAATATTTGGTTCTTAAGTCGAAAGTGGACTTCTTACAGTTACATGTTGTTCGTGTGGTCAAAGGTTCTTTATATCCAGAATGAAATTACCGATTTTGATATAATATGTATCATATATATCCAGCATATACATGTATTTATAATATTACATAATCAATTAGAGGTAAGAAATGAAATGCACCGTTCATGGAGACGGTAAGTCGTACGTACGCATGAACGCTACTTCCATTTCTTTGTCATATTAGTGGAATTAAAACTAAATGAGAGGTATGTATATTTTAATTCCAGAATTATATTCATCATTTAGATATATCATTAATTATATATATACATTATATACATGTAATTTTAAAAGTACATTACATTTGGGCATAAGAAATGAAATGCATCGTTCATGGAGACGGTAAGTCGTACGTACGCATGAACGCTACTTTTATTTCTATCTCATACTTTAATGGAAAGAAATAATAATGATATAGAGGTATATTATAATTCCAGTATAACATCATATATAATAACTTTAAATCCATCCTTTACACGTCCCACATATGGCATTAACGAATCACATCACTTTTAGGGGGTGGTAGTCCGCACTTCCTTAAATGAAGATATCTTGTTTACCCATAATGGAAACCATAAAGGTATGCCAAAAATGAAAAATACAGAAGCTTAAAGAAAACATAAACATATTATATATCATATATAAAAATAGTGACCTCATAATGGCCACCCTTGAAGGTGTTAAATGAGTATTGAACAATCATCATTTCGGGAGGCAGAATTTCGCCATCCACGGAAACCGTATGTTATTTAACCATTTGATGTAGTTGTGTGAGAGTGTAGCTCAAATAAATGTTATAACAACATCCTAGTATATTGAATATACTGGTGTTGTTACAAATGAAGTAAATAAAAAGAGTTTAGAGGGTTGGAGAAGCAAAATAAAACAAATGAACAAGAGAGAATGAATTACCTTTAAAAGTGTAACTCCTTTTTGATTTGAGCCTAAAGGCTTCCTTTGAAAGGCTTCTGCCCAAATGGAATCATCTAGGATGAGGATAGGGATGTGGAGAGAGTAATTGGGAAGGGGTTGGCCGAGCAAAAGGCTTGAGAAGTGTGTGAAATGAGGTAGAGGTGGGGGTCTTTTATAAGAGGAGAGGAGGGGCACTTTTGGAAAGTAAAGAACTATTACTTTATTTGAAAATGATTTTCGATTTTAAAAGGTCCCACATTGATATAATTCGTGGATAAGGTGATAAGGCTTCGAAATCCACTCATCCAATTGGTTTTGGACATGTGTAGGTTTTAGATTTTTCATTATCATTCCATTTTATTGAAATCGTCTAATAATGATGTCATCGATGGATCATTATTATGTCATATATAATTTAATTTATTTAATGTCTAAAAATTATAAAAAAAAATACTATGATGTAGGAAAGCTTTTTATATTTCTAATAACTATTTATAATAAAAATTTGGACTTGTATAACCCCACTCAAAAATTATTTTAGTAAAACAATTTATGTTAGTGTCATTTTCACTTTAACATTAAATAAAAATATATTAATGTCATTTTCCAACTAATGTGGCTCCATGGGGTCCCCAAGTTGGCCCATGGCTTGTCTTGGTCGTCCATGACTCACCCAATAGGTGCAGGACAAGTGTAATGGTGTTTTCACATTCTTATAATATCATTTTTACCTTAAACTACACTAATTACCTCTAATCACGATTAATGAAAAAAAGTTACTATTCACCAAAAAATTATTTTCATCCCATTGAACCACATTTTACATACTAATGACAACTATGTATGTCGGATTTTCAAAATTCAAAACACAATGATGGCAAAATTTCATTTAAACGGAAAATCAGTTTTTATAAGTACCACTTAGTGGTTTCACTATTCATCAAAAATTGAAGTTTTTCAGAAAATTACCAAAAATTCACCCTAAGCTATAATTGATATTACGAATTCAAAAATGAAGTCTATTTTAAAAAATTCAAAACATATGAGTCAAATTAATTAATTTAATAATTAATTCCTGCTGTCATGACAAATAGCTTATTTTTGTGAAACAATAAGTATCAAAAGATTGACACTAGTTTAAGTCTGATTTCAAAGTGAAATTAATTCCAACGACCACTATTGGATTTAATGGTAAAAATATTTTCTAATTTCACTTAAAAACCAAATCAAAAGATAATCTAATCATATAAATAAATTAGATTAAAAGAGGTTTTGAATTAAAACACAACATTTTACACTATTCATTAAAAAAATGAACTTTATCGGAAAAATACCAAAAAATTAGACAAAGTAAAATTTGATGTCCTGATTCTTAATAAGAGTTTTATTTGGTCCAAAAGAATGTATAAGAGTTATCAAAACTATATTTAATGACGGTTCTCCGTCAAAAGGTGATAAGTGGACCTTTCGTGAAAATTAGGGTATAAATGCCTAAAATTGAACTCTTTCCGTATTTTAAGCCTTTATCTTTTCTTGGGTAAATGTAAAAACATTTAAAAACATATCTAATCATATTTTAGTTATTTCTATCCATTCCCGCCAGTACAACGACTACTTGTTAACTAACATTTAAAATAATATTATTTTATTACTAGTGTGCTACGTAAGTTTCAAAGAAACTCATCGTTGCGTATCGGGTACGCTATCGAACATAGAAACCCCTTTAAAATAAAATTAATATTTAATTTGTAAATATTAATAAATATGAAAATTCTTTATTCTTTATTTACCTGGGATGTTACATGGCTAGTCATATGAATGATTAAAAGTATAACCATGAATTAAATTATGGATATAAATATGAGTCTCATACCCTATGCCACAATTTATGATTAACTCTTGGTGATATAAGTGGGTGGTATAAAATAAATCCATTTTATATGGTTTAATTATTTAAACTATATGAAATATACTTGATCGTGTTGGCACATAGCGTGTGACAAAATAGATTGAATAATCCTTATTAAATTATAATTTTCCATTTTAAACTGTACCTTTGATCCCTCTAGGACTATATGCATGTACAAATAGACTTTCACCCACCTAATTGGTGTGAAAGACATGGACATTATTAAGACATGGTTTGTTTGGATTTAAATTCCTATAATAAATTGGATAAGATGTTGATTACCAACACATAATTTGGAATTAGAAAAATAATAATAAATTGTGTTATTTCTTATGGTGTAATAAACATGGATAAATCAATTAATTAATTAATATATTAATGATCTTTGGGTAAAATTATTAATGAAATATGTTTGATATATTTATGATTTTAATTATGAACATAGATAATTGAAATGAATTGGTTTGATAGATGGTAATTTTTATAAATTTATAGTATTTTCTTATGATGAAAATTATTGTATTCTTGATAATATAATTTTGATTTTTCTTACTTATCTTTTGAGATTATATGATATTGGTGTTACTAATACCAGAGGGTTTGATTCTGATTGACATGTGGTGTTTGTATGGATATGAATCGTGATTAATGAGGATGCCTGAGGGATTGGTGCATGTTCCTCAATACTACCTAAGGGGACTGAACATTTTTTCTAAATTCCTAATGGTATATTATATGATTACACGGGATGTATTAGGAATCATTTTTAGTGTTGATTTTTGAGGTCTTGTTGCATGCTCACATACCGCTTGAGGGCTGGGTTCACTGGTACTAAGTTCTTACAGGACGAGTATATAACTATGTCGTATTCCTAAGGTCTATATTCACAATCACAGGATTCCAAATTTATATATTATAGTTAATCTAGAGGACATAATTTTGGATATCTTGAGGGTAAGATTTTAGTTGTGCCTAAGGGAAAGGTTTTGGTTAGCCAGACCGAAAAAGACCATTTTTATAGTATATTCTGAGTGATACATCCTCATTCATAGAATATTCCACTGATTTGGGTGATCGTTCCTGATACAATAGTATCTTCCCAAAACCATTGGCATTGATATTGGGAAAAATCATGTGGAATGGGATGAGTGTATGTTTAAGAATGAATACCAAGTTTCTATTATTATTTTTTTTTATCACTTTCCATTTATACTGTGTGGAACACTACCATTTCTTTTTAATTGTATGAAATGGAAAGGTCTAGTTATCATGGGTGCTATAATACTGAGATTTATATCTCACACTCTACTTGGGCACTATTTTGAACCCAAATATATCTTCTTGTTTACAGGTCTTTGGATTAATTTCTTGTGTTGTGCTATGTACATGGGAGTTAGGAGCATATGACTCAGCCAGATTTTGGGATACTTGTGGATCTATATGTCAGGAATTTTTTCTTTTATTACATTTTATTTATATTAAAATTAATATTTCATTCACTTGTATCATCATCTATTATACAGGAATTCTAGTAAATTGTAGTTTTCAATTTTTTATTCGGATATTATATACTTCTTCTCATACACTTTAACTTTCATTTATTTACTGATTCTGTTACTTCTTGTTATTTATTATCTAATAAAACTGTTATGATACTCTAATATAGAGGGTATAGTCTCCCCACAATACCATCAATATACCCTCACTAATAGTTAGAAACCTCTGGCGTATGGGGTGGTGCACTTGAGGCCATCTGACCTGTTGGCCCAACCACCGTCTTAGTGGTGACTCTGGTCGGGATGTTACAAATTTGTATTAGAGATTCCTTTTTCTCCATTTCTCTTAAAATTTTTGGTTGGTAGATAAGATACAAGGAATTTTTTAGATCTTCGAATTATTTATTCTTGGGACTGATCTCCCCATGTATGGGGAAATAAATAAAAGGCCAGGGATAGTATTGTTGTTTATACTATTAGATATGGTAAATAATCTGATTTCACCTTGAATGAATGGTGTACATTCTAATATGTATTGATTTATGAATTTATGTAATTTTACCCCTGGACTGTTACAAAATGGATGAAGCATTTCTTGAATCATATTATATACATAGATAATTCACATGCCTTGAATATTATATTCCATGTAGTGATATATGTAAATTTTTTGCTCATTCTCATTCTATGACATGAATGTTATGCCATTTTTCAAGGTTTATTATATAGTTATCTGTGTTCACAACTTATGATAACTTAAATTTTTTTATATTTAAATTGTTACATGGGATAAATATAATTTCATTCATTGGATGAATTAAATGGGTGAAAAGACGATGGGAGTTGTTTTTCTATTGTAAGGTCTATGGTGCCTTATAACTGGTAAAAGGTAACACATGAAATTAATCCACCTTTGATATATATATATAAGTATAACTAGTTAAAAAATATGAATGATTTTTATTTTTTTATTTGAAGTGGTATAGTTATCCATCTAAATGCTCAACTAGACCCATGTAGGTTAGTTGGGGCATGGTTCTTATGATAAAACCCTGAATGGGTGTTTATAATTTCAGTAGTTAAGAAAATACTCTTCGGATTCATGATAATGAACTAGGTTGGCTTTTGGTACACTTGTAGTTCGCCTTGTCTGTTTAAGGGAATTTATGTCGAATAACTTCCCAATTATGACTGGATGTCAAGAAGTAAAAAATTCTTAGAAAAAAGAATTTTGTTGAAACATGATATCTTTTAATTGATGTGTTTGTTAAATATTTTTTATTTTTGATGATTCAAATGTGAATAAATTAAATTAATTTAATGTAGAACCTATATATGTGTCCTTTGTTTACACCCTCATGTAAGGGTAGCTTGAACTTTACATTTTATTTTTTCATGGAATGAAAACATGAGAATTTTTTGTAGGACTTATTTCTTTTCAAGAATGGATTAAATGGTATAATCTTGGGCATAGTGAATTTTGTTTGGAATAACTTATGTTAGGGGTGATTATTATTATCTCATAAGGGTCTAGCCTATTATAGGGGTCACCGTTGAGTTTAAATTCCTTTCTAGTACCACAATCTTTCTAATGTTAGGTTTCATTTGGGTTCCATTGTCCCTAGTATGACTCTTTTTTTCTAAATTAAACCCTTGTTTTAGACATGTTTTCATGTTTTACTTGTATTTTTTACATGTGTTAGCATCAATTAATTTATAGATTCAGCTTGATAGGCTTGCCTCGGGCAAGGTTGGCCTCTTTGTAGGTTACAGAACCGCTTCTTTTTTTAGTAATGGATGACTTGATTTGAAAACATCTAGGTTAATGGTCATATAGAGAAATATGAATCCAGGTTAAATAAATTGTATGATCCATATGATTCTAGAATGAATAGGGCAGACCACCTAGGGATATAATTTAGGGTGTTTTATCATTTTACAGGAATATAAGGTTTGTGTGCGTTGGTATACCTGGTTCCCATTGTGTGTTTGATGTTGTAACAAGACAATAAAGTTTGGTGGAATCGTTGAGACTTAATCTGTTGAGTATGGTCTTGGGTCATCTCTAGAGTAGAGTGAACTGAACATAAATAAATATTGTGCTTCCCAATTTTTAGGTTGACATTTAGAGACATTGTTGTTTTGACAGACCGGTCTGTTTGGTTTGGTTTTCATGCAAAATTTATTACATTGAATTTAAAGTAAATATGATCTAGTGAGATAATGAGAGGTTTTTCATTCTATTTCAGTGACGACTAGAAAAATATTAAGGTGGAAATAATCTTTTTGGTTCTGATAAATGGATCCTTCTATGTAGAAGGAACGTAACATGTGTGGACGATTTGGAAATGGCCAGTTTTTCTCAAATTCCTTTCAGGCATGCATGTTTTGAATCATGTCGACGTTTTATTGGAAGCATAAAGTATAGCTGGATTGATGGATATGAAACCCTATAGAAATGACATTGTTCATGGGGAAATTTGTTGGTTAATTACGAGAGATCATGGATATGCCTCATTTAGTGAAGGCTTGAGATTAGATAATGATGGTGCATTGGTAGGTGAATTCATGATTCTTCCTTGAAGTTGAATAGTTTTTGTTCAACTATTCTTCTTTCAAGTAATTGATTATTATTTACTAGAAACTATTAAACCCTCTTAGTGTACATTGGTTTATTAATGGGCATGTCCACTACCATGAAATTTTCCTTGATTCACTAAGATTGCATCGGTCTTACACTATGGTATGTTTTAGAAGATGTTGGTTGTTGGGTGATCTCTATCTACTTCCAAACTGTATGTGTGGTTCTTATCATGAACTGGTTAGTCATGAGTGATCCTTGGGTTCTTTCAAAAGAACAAAATGAATGGACTATTGGATTCCAAGCATTTCCCTTGACATGCATGCCAGGTGGATGCTTCTTCGAGCTCACTCAAATATTGGGTGTAGATGTTTTGGATTTGGAAAACATATCACTTGTAAGAAAGGACTATAAACTACATTCATATAGCTTTTTGGACTATGTTTATTTTGAATCCATGTTTTCCCCGTTCTATTTACTAGGCTTAGTGATGCTTAAATCAAGAAACATCACCAGATGTCTGGTATGGACTTTGGTGGATGTGTTCATTGAGAATGTGAGATACCTTGCAAGAAGCCCTCATAGATCAGTTAATAAAAGAAATTATTCTTGACTATGTATCTTCTTGAATGGTCAGTTGGAGTGGATCAACTAGTTTCCTCTCTTGTTTAATGGAACGGTTAATGAATAACTATTTCTCTCATGTCATCATGTGAGATGAGTGTAGTTTTTGTTGTCTAGGGATTTTAATGAAATGTTGGATTGAAATAGGCATTAATTTCGATGGTGAATTGATCGTCTTAGCCATTTTATAAACCACATGATAAATGTCCCTATAACACTTAAGGGATTTTCCTATAGGAAATTAGGATTGTGGAATGTTTTTTAGCCCGGAATTAATTAATTTGCAACATTAAATCATAACTTGGGAAGTAACATTGGCCATATTATTACTTAGATGAAACTTTTATCATGTATCTATCTAAATGGTCTCAATTAAGTGTTGTCTCAGAGTTTTGGTTGGAAATGATTATTGCATCGAGTTTTGATAGCTTAAGTTTAATGTGTATAAGAGATGCTAAAAGGTGGGACGAGAATTGGTAAAAAAAACACGACCGTTTGAATGAGACTTCATGACCCCTATAGGTTGGGTGATGTTTTGATTATTCCTAATGGATTCTAGAGAACTAGATGTTCTATGGATGGAATGTTGTAGCATCCCGTGTTTTGATCTGAAAAAAATTTCAGAGATTTTATACTTTTAGCATCTTCTGGAGGATCCATTTTTTAAATTGAAGTTTAAACTACTTTTTAAAATGTTGGAGCACTATGAAGCGTTTTTAAGGAAATTATATGAATTAATTAATGTTAAACTGAAAATATCTTAAAGGAAAAATATACGGGTAATAAAAATAATGAATTTTTGAAAATAAAAATAAAAATAAAAATAATATTATTTACTTTAGGATTATATTATTTTTATTAGTTATTATTTTATTAATTTTTTTATGTCTTCTTAGAGACCCAAATTGATATCATTCCCATTAATGTCTCATACCTAAAGCGACACCCCTCTATGTGAAACACCATTCAACAACACAACCCCCCTCCTCTGGCCTCCCATTTGATCTTCCATCTGTCAATATGTTTCCTGTTTTCTCACTCGAATCTCCCTAGTGAGACCTTGTACCTTGTCTACTTCCCTTTTTAGACTATATCAGGTCTCCCCATCACCCCTAATGATTTGGCCGAAACCCTATGTTATTATTAACCATGATGTTTATTTTTTATTTTCATTCTAGGGCATTCAACAGGCTCCTTAGGTTTGATTTATGAGTACTCTGACCTTTAACACCAAAGGTGAAGCTGATATGTTCATTTAGGCTCTTTTTCATTGTTTCAATATGAGGTTTTCTTCTGACATGTCATTTTTCACCTAGTTTATTTGGGTCTTATGGTGTCTATGAATTCTTGGAAATTTTTTTGAGGACCATTGAATCTTGTTAATAAGTTTTTATGTTTCATGTGATTTTTTAGTGAGTTTCAATTCTTTGTCAAGGCATGCAAACATATACATAGGTATGTTTATATATATATCACTATCTCTCTCTTCCACATATGCATTCCCTCATAGATAGAGGAATACATGCATCAGATAGAGGTATATATATATATATATGTATGTATATAAGTGTATGTGTGTGAGGGGGTGGGGCAGTATTGAGTAGTCACCACCAAAGTGGTCCTATTCCAAATGTTTAACTAGTGAATTTAGTATGATTCTTGATAGAAGTGTTAAATGTGATAAATTATTTGTTGACAAGAAATGTCTTGATTTTATGATAAACCCTCTCAGATAAGGGTGCACTCTCTTCATTATAAGATTTTGTTTGTAGAATATTTTGATTTCCATCTTTATTTCCATGGTTCTTTTATACATTGATGTAAGTATGGTATATAACATGTAAAGATATAGCCTTATTGAAGTTATGAAATGACTTTCCTATTTTTTTACACAGCATGTTATGCCTTATCCTAACAGTTTATCTATTGAATTTAATTATAAATGAATTGGACCATGTCTCATATGTGTTTCTATGAACCCATGACAACCATTTGTCTATGTGTGAATTTAATTAGTTCCCATGAAATTTTCCTCGATCTTTAACCCATTAATCCATGTGTGTAAATTTTACATATTTTGGTAAATTGAATGAGTTATTGTAAGAGAAAGAGATAATGAATGATAGTGTTTCTTCTCATTAAATGAATCAAATAGAATTAAATAGATTAACCCCAATGTGTGGTAAATCCTTGCCATTTTTCATGCGCATAAGTAAATGCATGTAATGTAATATAATTCTTTAATGGATTTGGACATGGGTAATGATATAAAAGAGAGGAAATTACCAAAATAATTAAATTATGAATATAAAAATGTGTCTTATACCCTATGACACACGTTATGAATACCTATTTGTTCCAAAAGTGAGTGGTCTAAACTAAACCCAAATTTTCTAATTAATTATTTAAAGCATATGAAATACATTTCAGTGGGTCGGCATGCCATGATGGAAAAAATAAATTTAATAATCCCAATTAAATTATAATTGTTCATTTTAAATTTTCCCTTGGATCCCTCTTGGTCTATTGTTGTGGATACTCAGACCTACGACCACCCAATTTGTGTGCCAGCCTAAGACATTATTAAGAAATGGTCTATTTAACTTTAAATACATAGAATAAATTGACTACGTTTATAATTGTTGACATAGAGATTTTCATTTTCATAGTAATTTTAACTGTGTGATTTATTATCATATAATTACCTTGGATAAACTAGTAAATTATTTAATATATTAATAACAATAAGGTTGAATGATTAATTAAGTAGTGTGATATAATTATGATGAAAATTAAAAACCTCAATTAATGAAATGAATTGCTTTGATAGATGGTGTTTTTTATAAATTATTCATTTTGTATTATGATGGAAAAAAATTTATCTTTGATAATATAATTATAATTTTTATTACTTAGATTTTGAGATTATTTGATATTGATGTGATTAATATATGAGGGTTTGATGTTGATTGGCATGTTGATATTCTATGGATATGACTTAGGTTTAATGTGGAGGCCTGAGGGCTTGGTACATGTTCTTATGTATCGCCTGAGGGTATGTCACATTACTACTAAATTCCTAACAGAATCTTATATGATTGCATGGGATTCCTCGGGACTCATGTTTTGTGATAACATATGAGGGATTGCATTATGCTTTTGTACTGCCTAAGGGTTAGGTGTACTGTTATTAAATTCCTAAGGGAATAGTATATAATTATGTTGGATGCTTGAGGGATAGATGTGTAGTCACATGATACCTAAGAGTGAGATTCTTTTTATGCATGAGTGTAAGATTTTGGATAGCCTGAGGGAGAGATTCTATTTATTCAGAAGTGAATTGTTTTGGTTGCCCTGAGGAAAATGGTTGTATGTTTATAGTATCTTCTAATTAATTCAAACTCAAAAGGATAATCTACCATTGATTTGGGTGATCCATATTGATGCAAGAGGACCTACCCACACATATATATTCAGATTATGCCAAAGTAAGAGTTATGGGACGAGTGTCCATTTTGGAACTATGGCTAAGTTTTTATTGTTTAATTTCATATCACATTGCATTTATACCCGCATGTCATTGGATTCATTGCTTCTATAATCTTGTGTACATTGGAGCTAGGAGAACAGGACCAAGTTATAGTTTGGGCTGTTTGTGGATCTAGTCATTGGGTAGTTTTTATTTTATAACATTCTATTGATATTCCAATTCAAAATGACTTCACTTGAAGCATATTCTTTCGTATATGAATTATTTTAAATTGGTTTCAATCATTGTTTATGCAGATATTAGATTATTCTTATCCTGCACTTTTTCTTTCATTTATTTTCTATTTCCGATGTTTCCTATTTTTATTATCTAAAAAACCATTGTGATACTTTGATCTAGAGGGTATAGTCTCCCCACTATACCATCAATAGACCCTCGCTACTAGTCAGAAGCCTTTGGAAAATGGTGAGGCCTGATTGAGGCTATGTGACCCACCGATCTGGAAATCGTCTTAATGGTGAGTCAGGCTGGGAAATTACAAAACATTTTTGAAAGGACTAAATACACCATAAAATGGATTCATTAAAATTAAATAATTGATACTGATAAATAATTTAAAAATAATCATTTAAAATCAAATTAATGTTTTTATAAATAATTTTTTTAAGGGAAATATGATTTAATATTTTTTTTGATAAGATGTACTAAAATATTGAATAGATTTTTCTAAATTCAAAATAAATTAAAACTTATATTAAAATCAATAATTAATACTTAAAATAACCATCATAATTTTTAAAAATATATTTTTTTTTCATTATGTTTTAAAAATAATCAAGTGTCCAAATCAATTAAAATCATTAATAAAACATGGAATGGAATAATCATATGGAATAATGATGTTGTGGCATGAGAAACATAAATTGAGTTTTTTGAAAAAAAATACATACTAATAATACAAAAGAAATATTCTCTTCATAGGTCAATAATATGACATGAAATAAAATATTAAGGTGAAATCAACCAGTCATGGAAGAAAAAAGTTCAAGAAGAAGAATTATAATTCAATGAATGGAGTTAAGTTATCTACGACCCTTAAAAAAATTATATCCCTGGATTCGAAAGACATTTATCAAATGAAAATTATTTGGTTCTTAAAATCCCATGAATTTAATGAATATGGAAAAATAATTACCAACAAAAGTTACAATACCATATAAATGAAATAATAGTGCACAATACCAACATTGTCTCATTGGTTCAAAAATGAGACAATGAAAATGTTACATTATTTCCCCTATTAGTTGAATTATTTCTAGCATACTGTTAACCAAACATAAAAATAATAATATTATATCTCTAAACATTATTTATATACATTACATTTTATATAATATATTTAATATCGTTTATTATGAATATTTTAGTCCTTTATAGTATATTTTTACCATTAGGGATTAATAACATGATTTGTTTCCTACACGCATTATAAAGGGTAATTAAGTACCCATAATTTGATAGAAAATTAACAATTCAAAGATAAAATAATTCACCAAAATAGATAAAATATATTTAGTTATAAATACTATAAATCATTCCTTCAATATTTCAGTTTTTTTTATAAAATTAAGTATGTGTTTGATTATTATGTTAATTTTAGTGATATGGGGTTATATTTTAATATTAATGAAAAGACATAATATATTAATTTTTCAACAATAAATTTATCATTATATTTTTACTAAATTGTAATAGTATTTTTATTTTAGTTCCTTAGTATTCTATGATACATTTTTACAAAACATTTTATATATGTCGTTAAACACAACCAACAACAAAACATTATAACATGATGGGTGAGTATGGTTAAATAAGTTTATAATATCATTATGATATAATTAAATTAATATCATATAGATTTTCACAAATGGATGAATCATATTTAATGTTATTTTATCAATAATGAAAAATCCAGATGAAAACAAAAGGCATTACTTCATCGAGGTTGTAGTTCATATAAGGAACACTCAATATTTTAACATACCAAATAATAAGAGCTTGTAGATGGATAATAATTTTTCAATTAAAATATAAAAATATATTCAATATTTGAAATTTATTCTTGAATTATTTCCCTTAATGAGTGAATCGATTTGGTGATGAAGAATGAACCATGTAGCTTCATGGAGTTGGTATTCCGCACAAATTCACGATTTATGTTCTTATGTTGTTCAAATAGTTTGTGAAGTAATAAGTAATTATTTTACAATTAATATACTAAAACTTCATTATAATAACGATAAAATGTTAAATATATTAAAATATGTGTGATATAATTGTAATGTAAATATTTAGAATTATGGATTGGGATGAATTAATACTCATATTGGGACTCTGAACTTTATCTTTAAATCATTCTTATAAATTATGGTTGTAGGATAACTTGTGGTGATAAAGGACTATAGGTAGTGAAAGGTAACTATAGGATCAAATAATTGGGTATGGTTTTATGAAAATTTATTTGGCGGTGTATAACATTATAAGGGTGTACGTGGTCCACCTTTATAGTTGGAGAAAGGGAACTTCTATGAACTCCCATTTTTAGTGAATAATGGAATCAGACTATCCATGGGTTAATAGTTTACAAATATTTCTATAATATATTGTTGGGTGATATAAGTTCTATAAATCATACACCACTCTTTTCCCACATGTTTTGAACAGGTTTAAATTCTTTTACTACTTGATTTTGACATCTCACAATTTGTTTTTACCATGGTAATCAATTTTTATCCTAAAATTTATTTTCATTTTTATATTATGATAAGGCCATAAATATTATGGTTTTAGAAAAATATGTTTTTTCACTAATAAAACAAAAATATATTATTTTAGAGAAATTTAAAAAAATTCTTTCTATTATTAAAATTATTACTCAAAAAATGATGTTATTTTATTAAAATTTAATTTTTAAAATTTATAAATTTAACTTTTAAATGAAAATATAGTATATAACTAAAAACATAGCTTACTGATCAAAAAAAACTTTTAGTAAATTAATTTTTCTTAGACCTATTTTTTATATGTTTCTAATTGGTTATAGTATTTTTAATTACTTTAAATATTATTATTCTTAAATTTTTATAATTATATTCATATAAAATGTATTTCCCCATTTTTGTTAATTTTTGCCTATGAAATATCCATCAAATAAATTATATATTTTTAAAATAATAACATCATGTAAAATCATGGGAAATTATTGATTATTTTTATAGAATGGGATAAGATAAATATATGGAGTATGTATTACATGTCAGTTTAATGGATTCTTGATCGATAGAAATGGTTATGTGGTCTTCTTATCCCATGCTTCTGGTAAAGTGTATAGATCTATATAATTCATTATTTCAGAGAAATCAGCAAGGATGCTTATTATAGTGTGATTTTTGAGAATATTTCTAGTATGGAAGCTCATGATTCATAACATTACTTAATTATTCACCCTCAACCATGGTTCTAAAAACACAATCTTTTAAATGTACAATTCTATACAAAATTTGGTTGCTATATAAAAAATACATAATTTCTCTTTAATTAATCATAATTGTAACATCCCAAGTAAGTAATGAATAAAATATTTCCTTATATATGTCTATTTATGAAATAGATAGTTATTTAAGAGGCTTAAAATGAGAATAAATCCAATATTAAGCATAGAAATCTCTAATATTTTTTAAAATATTATTTTACCGCCTTTTGACGGAGAACAATTTTTAAATAAATATTTTGAAACTTTTATAAGCTCTATTTTTCAAAATAAACTTATTCATTATAAATGGGACATTGATATTTACTTTTGATAAATTTTTGGTATTTTTCTGACAATGTTCATTTTTTAATGAATAGTGAAAAAATAATGCATTTTACTTTAAAACTGCTTTTTCATCTAATTTACTTATATGGCTAGATCATATTTATAATTGACTTTAAAGTGTAATTATAATATATTTTTTCCATTTAATCCAACGCTGGTCATTATAATTGATTTTACTTTGGAATTGGGCATGAACAAGTGTCATACTTTTCATGGATATTGTTTCAAAAAAACCCACTATTTTTTTGACAACGGGAATTATTTTTTAAATTAATTATTGAAATTTCTATGTTACGAATTTGGTAAAATGGATTAGATATTTGGAATAATAATTTCCAAATTATGTAATTAAGACTCTTTTGTTTTTTGGACATTATTAATAGTAACGACGGTAATTATCTTTAATTATCGTGATTAATTAGTAATCTTGTAGTTAAGGGTAATAAAATAATATCATAAAAATAAAAAATGACCCCAAAATGTGTCCTAATGCAACTATTTGTGTCATGTACGACCATGGTTTTCCTTGTTCCAAACATTGGGATCCCATGGAATCACTTTTGAGTGATAGTGACTTTTTATCTTTTTATTTTAAAAAAAGTTAAATATAACAAAGTATGTAACACCTAAGTAATACAATTTTAATTTTGTCTACATCGATGATATCTTGGACTAAGACTTGTAATTGGAAAACTAAAAATATTTCCTACATCATAGTATTTTTTTTATAATTTTTAGACATTAAATAAATTAATTTATTTATGACACTATGATGATGCAGCGATTACCTCATTAATGAACAATTTAAATAAAATGAAATGATAATGTAAAACATATGACTTAAACTTGTAAAAATCCTATTGTATGAGTATATTTTGAACCCTTATCACCTTATCCTCTAAATATATCAATGTGGGACCTTTAAAATCAGAAACAATTTTTAATATAAACTAACATTTCTTGATGTTCCAAGAGTGCCCCTCCTCCCTATTATAAAAGGCCCCCACCTCTACCTCCTTAACCACACATCTCAATCCATTGGCTCAGCTGAGATCTTCTCATTTTATCTCTCCACATCCCTATCGTCATCCTAGAAGCCTTACCTTAGGGAGAAAGCTCTTCAAGAAATCCTATTTGTTCAAACCAACAGGAGTTACCCGATTTAAAGGTAATGTCTTCACTTGTGTTATTTTATTTTATTTTGATTCTCCAACCCCATAAAATCTTTTTATTCCTTTATTTTGTAACAACAACAATATGTTCAATATACTAGGATGTTGTTATGAGAATTATTAGAGCTACACTCACACACAACTCTGTCTAATGGTTAAAGAACATACTGTTTCTGTGGATGGCGAATTTCTGCCTCACGAAACGATGATTGTTCAATCTTCTTTTAACACCATTCATGGTGTCCATTAAGATGGAACTCTATTTATATATGATATATATTATGTTTATGTTTTCCTTATTCTTATTTATTTTTTTATTTATGGCATACCTTTATGGTTTCCATTATGGGTAAACGCGATATCTTCATTTTAGGATGTACGGACTACCGCCCCCTCAAAATAATTTGATTCGTTAATTACATATGTGGGACATATAAATGATTGATTTTATGATATTATATATGATATTATACTGGAATTATAATATACCTTTATATCATTACAATTTCATTCCATTAAATATGAAATAGAAATGAAAGTAGCGTTCATGCGTACGTACGGCTTACCGTCTCCATGAACGGTGCATTTCAATGTTATGTAATATTATAAATGCATGTATATACTAGATATATATGATATATATGATATCTAAATCATGAATATAATTCTGTATATAATGGATATTTGACCACATGAACAATTTGTAATTATAAGGATATTTATTTTGACTCAAGTACCAATGATCAACAAAACGACCGTTATTAACATAAATAATTACATAGTGTTCATAACATGGTAATAAGTTATATAAAAGTAATAATGAACATGAAAATGGTTCTTAAGAAATTAGAAATTGACGCAAGTTTATTATTTAGGTGATTAAATAATGATCGATTCAAGTCGGACACGAGGTATGGGACTTCATCTCAATCTCCTTTCATTGAGGCATATTTTGTTTTATACACAAATTTCTTGTATAAGGTGTATAAACCCCTTTGAATTTTACTTTTATTCAAAAGGAATCTTTTTTATATGAAGCGTTTTACTAAACGACAAAAGAGAATGTTTTTTTCGTATGTATGCAGTGACATTGACTTTTTTGCCGCCGTGACCATTATTTGAGTTTCAGCTTCCTCTACAAGCCATAACTTTTTTAAATGAATAATAAATACCATGTTTTACTTTTCATTTATTTTGGTATTGAAAACGGTTATGATAATGTGTTGATTATATCAATGTGTTTTTGATATCTTGTGATTGAAATATTGAAATGTTATGATTCCTTTATGCATGTTTTATGTGATACGATTATGTTATGGTTCTTGGGAAATGTTTATGAAGATAGGTAGTTCCGTGATAAACTAAGGGTGGGTGAGCCCGATATAGCTCTCCAATGCATTGGGTAACACGAAGGGGTTAAACACTAAGGTTTCTCCGAAGAGATTTGGGGAATATACTATGATGGGTATTACAAACATAACCATGAGGGTTACTCCCTATGTAAGAATGTTATGAATGCCTCATGTTACCTTTATGTATTATGATTTCTATGATTTATTCATGATTTTATGAGGTATGTTAAAGTGCTTATGTTTTTTTAGTAAAGTATGTTTTCATTAAGTCTTATGTGTACATGGACTAATGTTTCCTTTCAGTATTTTTATATCCTTTACTGAGATTTTTATTCTCATCCCAAGTTTTTGAAACAAATTTCACATGTCAAGGGAAAGGTACAAAATGTGATGATAGTTTCACGAAAGAATCAAGAAAGAATCTATGTTTTATTTTAAATATGTTTCCTTTAATGAGAAGAGTGAATATTGACTTTTTAGTAACCACCTTGTTTACAAGTGGAATGTAATGCATGTTTTATGTTCTATTTCTCTAAAACTCTAAACCTGAAAAGATCCTCAATGGGTATTCTTATAATAACTCAAGATTAGGTAATGTTTAAGGATAGGTCCTTATCAAAATTCCCAACAATAATCTCACAATACCTAAACCCAAATGTCAAGTATATTTAAAGTTGATAAGAAAAAAAAATTCAACTATTTGTGAACATTTTTCAATAATCATCCAATACTACATCCACTTCTAGACATTTCCTAGTCTATACTCATCTTCATAACCTATGTAATAAAAAGCATAAGAAAGGGGTTATCTTAAATGATTAGTAAGTGAAAAAATTTCAAAGGGTCCAAACCAGATTGACGAGAAGCATTTATGAAATAGGAGCATCAGAAAAAATTTTCAGTAAATGGATTATGGAACCATAAGGGAAATCCTTAAGTCATAACAAAAGAAAATGTAACATAAAATAATTAAACATATATCATGGGATAATAGTTCATAGATAAGTGAAAATAAACATTATCAATGGAGATTAATATATTAGATGAGAATAACATAGAAATTTTGAATAATTATAAGAATTGAAAATTATTCCATTATGGGAAAACGGAATGATTCTCATGAATTATATTGTGGAAAAAATGTTCATACATCCTCTTGAGAGAAAAAAAAATTATAAAACTTCCGTGGTGAAAAAAATCAATGAATTATAATGTTAAAAAATAACCCATGACTTAGGTTGTGAGAAAATAATATTCCCATAACTTATGATGTGAAAAATTAAATATTCCTAAGGCACAGGTTGTGGAAAAAAGAAAAATATTCATGCATCATATCATTATCCCATTAGACAAATACAATATCCAATGAATTTTAGTGTGTTACATGACCCCACCCATAAAATCCTGGAAACAAATATACTTGAGTTCCATATATAATCAATTAAATAACATTTCCTATCATGAAGAATCCGTGTAAGGAAAATGGGTTTCATGATATTTTTAGAACGTGTTAAATAAAATCACATTAAGAGTTAGATCAGCTGATACAAAAAAAATCAATCCCCCAGTAGTTTCATTCAAAAAGTGAATTTATATGGTAATTCAAGAAATATTACACCATAATAAAAATAATTTTTTGATAAATAGTAAATGCTAACTCAAATCATAAAAATATTTCCCATAAAATATTTTTAATATTATAAAAAAAATTATCTATAACATTTAAGAGTTTATATTCATAATTAGAGATAAAAAAACGTTTTCAAACATTATTTTAATTGTATTTTCCATAATAGAATCATCAGAAATACATGAAATTACTTTTATAAATAAAATTTTAAGAAGAAGACAAAACATATGATCAAGGAAGGAAAATCCTTTAAAATTTAAATTATTTTATAGAAATAAAAACCATAAAAAACTAATTAATATTATTTTTCAAAAGAGGTAGAAAAAATATTGATATATCATGAAATAGTATATGTTTATTTTTTAAAATAATAAATTATATATTTTTAAAAATGAAATTATATTGGAAGTGATAAAAAGGTCTCACTATAGTTTATGGGAATTATTCCTCAATGTTATACTTTTATGAGAATGAAATTTATCTTGGAAGGATATTTGAATTAAAAAATTCATTTTATATTGATAGGAATATAAGGAAACTTAAAATAATATCATAGTGTTGAAAATTCCAATAATTATAGATATAATTTCAAGAATAAATAGTATTACATAAAGATGGTATATTTTAGTTAACAATACCCCATATATCATTTGTATCTTTTGAATAGAATGTGATTTAAAGGATAGAATATAAAATTGATTTGTAATTGAATTTAATTTCTTGTGTCTCATTATATATGGAATCCATATGGAAGTATATATACCACATAAAAGAAAGGATTTGTGAATAAATAATATGTATCACAGAACAAAAACTTAGATGATAAAAACCCTTAACAAAACTATTAACTTCCAAAAAAGTGATTTGAAATTATTTATTGTAAAGATAATAATATAGATAACATATTTCAATATTTTATTATATATAACTCTATTTAATATTATATTATATTCTTATTTTGTGAATTTATTAATTATTTATATTTTTTATCATCATTGGATAATATCAATTTGAATGTTTCGCGCATTAATGAATGATTTGATGTCAACACCTTTCCATAGATACAAATTTTATCAGTAAACTATATTCTATATTTTAGGAATATAAGATTTATAATTAATTATAAAACCCTTATTTTATTCCATAACATTTATAGTTGTGATTTTTTAAAATGTAATCGGTGATACGATAGTTTTAGAAATTTTTTTAGAGTAAAATATAGTATAAAAAATTCCTATTTATTTATAATATAAACAATAAAAAAAGTAAAAAATTTCTAAAAAATAATTTATTAAATTTATTCATAAAACCAATAACGTAAGGTGGTAATGAAAAATATGATGGGTTGTTTTATGGAGTTGATAATTTGCACATGCAAAGAGAAGACATTTTCTTCTTCCACATGACCAAAAAAGGCAGACATTTAATTATAATTTAAAAATATTAATCATATTTTATATGTAAAATTAATTCTTTTGATTCCATTTTTAACCATCTATTTAATGTTGTGATGAAAACCACAACATTCTGAGAGGATATAGTTTATAGGTATGCATGGACAATGAAATATTTTTTCTATGGAAAAGTAAGGAACATAAATAATTATTTTTCTTTCAATATAATAACACTTAAGTATAATAATATTATTTTTTTAATTTTTTTGGGAGTTATAATATACTTTTATAAATAATAATAATAAGAGTTAAATAAATAGAAAAAAATGATTGATTTCTATAATTTCTACCTTACTCCTTAGGATAACACCTTTTCTGATTACATTATGCCTTCAATGGGAGGTCTTTTGTGTATCCAAAAACCTATATTAAATTCATAATATATTTTTTTGTGGATTTTGGTAGATTTTTTTTAACTAATGGTATTATGGTTTCATGATTAGTTTTTTTGTTGAAGGTCTCATTTTATAAGTTAGAAGTGTGGTATTTTTTGTCATTAAGTATGTTATTTGTAGTATATAGCACAATGAAGTGGAATATATTCGATAAGGGATGAGTTGTGGTCAATAAATCCATATAAATCACATATTAAGGCATTATTTTAACATTTTCAATGCCTTTTAAAACTAATTGTTAGTCGTTTAACCATTTTCACTTTTACCATGGTAAATAATTTTTATCGATGCAATTCATTTTTATGCCTAAAAAGAAAAAAGACCATATAAAATACTTTAAACCTTATTACTCCAAATATGAAATGAATTTTATTTTATAAAATATCTAAATGATATAAAAACTAATTCCAAAAAAATGTTTAACATTTTAATAAAAAATTTTGAAATAAAATATAACATATGCTCTAAAATGTAAATTATTGGATTGTAAATTAAATAAAATATTTTTTAAAGTATAATTATACTTATAAAATAAAAAATACTAATTAATGGTTTTTATGTTATTTATATTACTCATAATCCCTAATGATTTCATAATACCTAAGGTATTTATAAAATTATAATTTTTTTCTATTCAACTAAAAATCAATATTTTCAAAAAAATACCAAAAATAAATTGTAAGACTATTTTTTTTATTTTGAATAAAAAATATAGAATTAATTTTTTAAAATTTAAATTCCAAAATTTCTTCATTTAACTTTTAAATTGAAATTTTAAATACAAAAACTAAATTCACAAAGAAATAAAATTTTCAAATATTTTCTGTTCTCATTCGTATTTACACTAAATTTCAAATTAAGTTACAATTAAAATTTTACACATATCTATAATCTATTTTATTATCATATAAATTTAATTTAAAAGGATTATTGGAATTAAATTTTATAGTTCATAAAAATAAAAAAATTTGAATAATTAAATATTAAAAAAACTTCTTGGTTTTTGGTGATAATAATTGAATTTTTATCATCAAATTAGTATAAAAATGACCTTTAATTTCTATAGTAGTTTAAATCTGATGTGTTAAAATCATGTAATATATATAAATTATGAAATATTATAATAATTACATGTTTATTTCATTTTATTTTTTATTATTTAATCCTTTCAAAACACCCACATAATATCTAAGGGTAATATAAGAGGAAACAGATATCACTAGTGGAACATTAGCTACTGTAAATATCATAAATATTTAAATGATCATGAAATTATTTCACAAATTATTTCACTGAAACTAAAATTATTTTATTTTTTTGGTCTACACTATGGAAACCCCTAGTAAAGAAATCTCGATTCCCAGCTCAAATAAATGATAATTATTCCAATAGTTAGTGTCATTTCAGACCTTTTTCCAAATAGATTCCTTAATTTGGTTACTTCTACTGATTCCCATTAATTTTGTTGATATATTATAAGGGATACAATAAAATAATTTAATTTTAATATATTCAATGTTTTTTTATTTCAGGTGAAGGAATATATACATCATATTATTAATTTAATGGTAAATTGGTACTAAAATCATTATGGGTTATAATATTGGTCATGTATATGGAGTTTTTACAAAATATTAAATATTTACAAAGGTGGGTATCATAAACCATAAACTCTCAAGGATGTTTTCATCAAATTTTAGTCCTAAGATTTGTTTCCTTGGAATAGTTTTTGTTTAAGATATGTGTTATAAGAAACTATCACTTTGGTGGGGCTTTGGCTATTTTTGTGAAAGGTGTTACTCATTTGGTGGTGTTTCATGTAATAGTAAATAGATAAATCCAATGCATTGAAGAACATGTATTTCTGAAATCACATTATATTCTCACCTACACAACCCCATAATAGTTTATATGGTTTTAGTGAAATGTTGAAGTCAATGTTACAGAAGATGAAAAATTCATTTTCACCAAAATCTTAATTAGATTTATAAATCATTGAAATTGAGATATAATTCATATTTAAAGGTATATTTATCAAATAATTAAATGTCTCATATGTATTTTTCACTTGAATAATTTTTCCTTTTCATGGTATTAGAAATTATATTTCATTGATACCATTAACTCACATGAAAATTTGGGGTTTCATACCAACATTTTTTCCAAAAATCATTCTACTGCAATTTCATGAAAGTTTTTTCTTTGATCCAAAAATAGTTTCCTTTATCCATATTTTCTTCTACGTACCTTTCTGTAGGAATATTTCTCATCAATAGTATTATAAATATTTTAATTTTTATTTTTAGGGTTTATGTTTTATAGTATTACAAGTAAATTATTTAAATACATATGATTTTACTTCATTGATATTATATATTTTAGATGAATATTCAATAAATTTCACAAACACATTCATGAGGACCAAAATAGTTTACTTTTTTTGGATACTAGGTAAACAATTTTCTAATTTGGTTAAGGATCTTGAAAATATCACATAAATATATTATCCTTTTGTACTCTTCACAAACATACCCTTTTTAAAACATTTCTTCATAACCTAGGGAAACAAAACATAATAAAGGCTGATCTTAGATACAATGCATGGGTAAAAAAGGGATATATGTATGAATAATAAGAAAATAATGGTACGATAACATCAAAATAAAATAATAAAAATATACCCAGCATATAAAATATCTAAATCTTGTGTCATGTTATAAATTTTGGAATTTCATAAGACAAGAATCATAAGAAAATAAAATAACATATGACATGAGAGCATAACATTGGCATAAAACTAGGAATTGTGACATACACATAATAATAATAATAAATCATTTCCATAGTATTCAAGGATCACTAAAAAGGAAATCATAGTTGAATGTGCTCATAACCATAACCATTAATAATCAAGGTTCCCTCCCAAGAGCATCACAGTAGACAAAGTCCCAGACTGAATAGGGCTTACTCCATATTCTAGTCCTGTAAATCTCATTAGATATTTAAAATTATGCAATTCATCTAAGGGACATAAAATTCCAGTTCATTATAAAATTAAAATCATAAAAATATGTGCCACAAGATCATAAAATATTTATCATATCATAACCCTTGAAATTAAATGTGTTTCATAAAAAATTCAACATGTCATAACTAATTGAAAAGTGGAATGTTTCATAATCATTTCATTATTTCATTATATCATAACCCATAAAAAAGGAAGTGAGTTTCATAAAAAAATTCATGGTATGTCTTATAGAATATAAATGGGTTTTGTAAATATCTTTAAATTATAATACATCCAGAAAAATGATAAGAAAAGTATTCTTGGTTTATATCACTAAAAAAATCATAAGCTACATAAAATCATATCATATGAAATGGAGAATGAATTTTAAAGATGAATCAGTTGGAACATTTCTTGAAGAATATAACTTTTCTTTTGGAATAAATTTTAAAAAAATTAAAATTAAAATTATTCCTTGGATACATTTCATGTAAAATAACAATTCAAATATATAAATAAAGCTTCAAAGATCATTAAAAATAACTCTTGAAGAAAATATCCTTTATATATTAAAAAAACATTTTAAAACATATTTCATTTTTAAAATTATTTTCTTTTAAAATAAAAATTAAACATTATGTTGTAATATTAAAAAAATGGTCATGATAGTGGAAATTTATATTCAAGTCGTACTTATTCTAAACAAATGACTCATCCACATTTTTAGTAAAAGTCAAAAGATCATTATTTTAGAAAAATACAATAATATTTTATTCAAAATAGCTTGTAAAAAGTTGAACATGGGTAAAAATAGAATTAATAAATAATTTTATGTATGTTAAAAAAATTAATACATTTTTAGAAAAAAATGTATTTGGATGAAAATGTTTTTCAAATTATTGAGATAAATAAATTTGAATTTTATTATATAAATTTTCTAAATTATTTTAGGACCGAAAAGTGGTAAAATTATATTATTACATAAAAATATAAATAATTGTAAATTTATAAGAAAAAACATGGGAATTATTGAGAGGTATATCATAATTTTTCAATATTGGTGACTTAATCATAAATAATCCTGATAAATGATATGATTGTAGGAAAAATCTATTACCACATTGGTTAAATTTAAAACATAGACACAAGGAAATAATTATTCCAAAATGAATATATATTCGCAATAATTTTCATTGTTATAATCATAAAATATATTACTGGGTAGTACATACAACACCTCAATGAAATACGTGGTGAATGTTGATTTTGTCTCATAGAAGTAATAATTTAGAACAAAATACCTTAAAACATTAGTAATATTTTCAATCATAATCCCCAATAAATAATAGAATCAAAATAAAATTTAAATATCATTGCAATAGGAATATAAATGATATAACTTGTTAACAAGGAATTATATCTACCACGCAAATAATAACTAATTTTCCTTCCATGTATGTTTGGATTTATTATTTTCATTAATCTTAATTTGATCATTGTTCCATCATCTCCAGTATAAAAATCATGAAATAATTATCATTTTAATATATCAATTTAAATTTTAATACAAATATTTAAATAATCTTTTGAGAATATGAGTAAGATACAACCTTAGAGACAGTAGGATGTACGTATGCATGAGTATTATTTTCATTTTTCAATGATCATTATGAAAAGAAGGTAGGTAATACCATATCTATAAATAGTTAAGATAATATCATAAATAATATATTATTTGATTAAATACATTAAGAAAAGTGTTTTGGTGATGAAAAGATAGTCACACAACTTCATGACGGCAGTTATGCAAGAAGTAAACTAATCACATTTCCATATTTTAGTGTGTGAAATGGTAAAAATGATATATTTTTGTTTAAGACGAATAAATATGTCATTAATATCATAATTATATCATTTATATCACATATATTCATTAACATCATCTTTATTATATACTATGAAAAGTGTTAGTGAAAAATGAATCACACCGCTTCGCGAAGCGGTAGTCCATTGTACACACCAACAATGAAATCATTTCCCATACGAAATGGAAATTTTGAAGAGTATATAAGATATAAAAAATCTAAACACATAATAATTTTATGAATATAATATATATATACATTATATAAATCATCATAAAAAACTGTGATAGGTGGTAATGGAAAATCAAATGACATTGGTTCGCGAGGCGATAGTCTGTCGTACACACAAACGATGATTTTGTAACACATTTGATGGATGTTCATATGGTTTTAGGTAATTAACATAAAATAAAAACATCTTTTTATATTTAATATTATGATTTTAGGAAACCATAATGGATTAATAATAGTCAATAGAGGTGGATAATGATATAAAATAAAAATTCTCGCTGGAGAATGTTACATATTATTCGGGTAACCTTATTTGCTATCCAACAAAACCCTTCCTAGGTTGTTTTTCTCCAAAACAACTAATGCTTCTATGATGATATTACGGAAATTATTAAGTGATTTGGGTAGGTATTTTTTGGAAATCAAATGGTTTCTGGGTGTGATGAAAAGAGTAGTTGTGGTGGCTTTTTTACACGATGCGAGTGGTACACTTGTAATGTTTTGAAAAGTAAACGGTTTATCCAGGTTTTTCAACTAAAAAAGGATCTAAAATCAATTATTATTGACAATAGTAAATTTTAGGTTTCGTATATAGCTATAAAATATATTTTATATATGTTTTCCGTTTATTTTAATGATCATCATTTTAGTTTATCCCTCAGGTAAAATCATTTTAATATTTATATTGTTAATTATTTATTAATATTTTTAATATTTATTATGGTAAAAAATTAATTAAAACTTATTAGAAAAAAAATATTACTCCTATTAGAAATATTTAATTTCATTTTCCAACTTAAATTCCCATAATTGTTAAATTTTAATTTAAAATTAATCTTCAAGATTCATCGAGAAAGTTGGTCTTCAAAGGTAAAATGTTAAAAAGTTTTCATGGATTTTATATGAAAATGTTGAATTAAAATTAATAAAATGACATAAATTATATTAATATATATATAATTTAATAAAATTAATTAAAAACATAAATAAATTATAATTTGAAATTATAAATAATTTAAAAAAATTAAGAAGTTTTCAATTAAAAAATTGAATTTTTCCTTATTAATAGAAAAATCAAACATTTTAGAAGATTCCCAGTAAATAATCATAAGATAAGTTTGGAATAATTATTTAAAAAATATTGTTCAGTTTTTTAGATAAATTTTCTAAAATTTTCAAAAATGAGTTTTGAAATAATTTCACAAAAAGGATAAAAAAACATTTTTTTAGAAAAATAGGTGTTTTTAGTGTAGAATTGGATTTATTTTTATGTCTTTAATAGAAAATACATAAGATAAAAGTTATTCAGTTTATTGAATATAGAATATATGAGTTTCAATAAAATTATTCAACCAAAGTGTTTTGTTTAATTTTTTATGGAAATTTTTATTCCTTGAATAAAAAGAGTCTTTGAAAAAAAATTCCATAATTTTCAAGTAGTTTTTTTCATTTTTATCTAATTGGTAACCAAATAATTCATTATATAAACATGTGAAAACCATATATTTTCATATTTTATTTAATCATTTTTATACCCTATATTTTAACATCTAGGTGATAAATATAAAATTAAATAATAAAATTCTAATAGTATATGACCATTTTCTTAAACTCATTGTTCAATGTAAAGTAGAATATCAAAAATATTAAATTAATTTAAAAAAACTCACTAATTATAATTGTGTTACAATCTAACTTCCTTAAAATGAATATTACCATCAAAAAATTTCTTCATCATCCATGGTTTAACATATGAAAATTCATTCCTTGAAACTCACATAATAAAAATGTTTAATAAAACATCCTCTTTAAAATATAAATAGATATGATAAAATCATCTAGAATAACTCAAAATAATTTCCCAAATATTATAAAATTGTTGTGAAGTGAAAATATTGACATAAAATGAAAAAACTATCAAGTAAATACTAATGGATAGTGATTGAGATTATGGTCATGATAAAGTTAATGAACACAAATCCATAAAATAAATATGTGTTAAAAAGTCACTGATATAATAACAAAAGACAACAACAATATAAATTTTTATTTTACGACCCTTTAACTAATTTTTGGGAATTTCATTCCATCTATACTGAGAATATATAAAAATTTACTTCTAGATTTATTTTTATTTCATAGAAAATATTTCATCCCTTGGTTATACCTTAATCAATTTCCACTTCATCTCTTACTCTAAGAGATGTATTATCCAGGCATGAATCGCTAAATAAGATCTATAATAGAATGATAAGTCATTATTTATAATTTAAGTTTAAAATAAAGTGATCACTGGTTATCCAATATGGATAAATATTTATATATTTAACTAATATTTAAATATAAAAACACTCACCCAAATATCAACATTTACCATTTCATAATTAGTAAACCTTATAACCCTTCCAAAAAAATTATAAATATGGTCACAGAATCTCTCAAAATAAACTTATCATTGATACCCTAATTATTATAATGTATCTATTTACTATCACATACCAAACATGTAAATATTTTCATCATTTATTTTCTTAAAACATAGAAATAACTATAATTACCATAAAACTATATTGAAAACATACATGATACTTCATTCCCCGTATAAAACATATATTATTCAATATATGCCTTAAAACAAAAATTGATGAAAAATATATCCAACATAATATAAATCACTTGGTCCACAAATAATTTATCAGTTCCAAGGTCATCAATATTATAGAACATAATTTATTCATATAAATTTTATCCATATACCCACATCATTATCACATCATTAAGAAGATATTAATTATTATATTCCCATAATAATGTGTTTTTTCATAAAATGTTACCTTTCCATTAAACCAATTTTCTTGGTCATTGGAATAATTCATCAATTTCTTGAAAACCCTTAATGAAAACCTTTTACAGAATAATCCTTATATATTTTATGATTCATATAACATAATTCTTGAATTCTGATACATAGGAACTTTAATTATTCCACTCCATTCTCCAAAAATTAACTATCATTCATCATCTAATTCCTTAATACATATTTACTCCTATATAAAATATGAATCATTTCTTAAAAATACACAACTTCAATTTCATCGTGATTCTTTTATATAATATAAAGACACTATTAAAATTCCCAATTACCTTCGCATTTCCTTTTTTGACTCCTGAAAATAAACAGTATAACCTTTACTTATACTAGCTTGCTTTTCCTATTCATGATCTTTCCCTATTTGAAAATAAATTTTCATAATTGCCAAACATTCCCAAATGAAAACATTAATCCATTGCTAATACATTAGAGATACCAATATTCCTATACATTTCACCTACTGAACATTTCATTTTTCCTATATAGTTTCATAATATATGAATATATTCTCTACACATAATTGATCTTTTAGTTATGTTGAGACATTACCAAGAGTTCTTCTTCCCAAATACTAGAAAAATATAAAATAAATATTATTTACTCTATAGTCCCCACCAACTAATATCTCAATGAACATTATAATTCTCTTTTTTGGTTAGTCTGATAGTTGGTTAAGGTGCATGTTATTAATCATGTTCCATGATAACTTATTAGTAATAGTCAAAATATTCTTCACTCCATTCATCCTCCAATTTAAATACTCATTAAAAATTTTTGAATCATAATAAATGTTAAACCAATTCCTCCTAGTTCAATCCATTAACTAAAACAAAAAATCATATTGTGGGCAACCCTAATCAATTTGGAAAACCAAAAAACCATGAATTACCCACTTATAGTAATTCTAAACCATGAAACATTATTTTAAATCTATCAAACAATAGGTTTATTTAAGACCCTTGATAGTAATAACATTATTAAATCTAAATGATGGATCATAAATAGTTTGTGATTTTCCAAAGAAAATCCACCAGGATTGTCAAACCAGGTATCCATAAAAGATCATTTTCAAGCACCAGGAGATGATTGAGTCTATCTCGATGCACAAGTTCAAAATTTATTACCCCAAGGTTGTTATTTTAGAGAGCCAAATCCACTTGTAAAATCTAGAAACTGATGAAATTTCTTATAAAAAGAATTACTTATCCTTTAGAATAAATTTAGGACATATATTTATACTTTAACTCGTCCTCAGAATTATCCCTATACATATCCCTAGAAATATCTTTAGAAATTTCCATAGGGATATCACTATTTATTTCTTATGCTAGTTTACAACGGTTGAATAAAAATTTACTTCGATACCAACTATATATTACAAGGATTTTAATATATGGATATTACATATTTTAGAACAATATTAAATACATTAAGAAACACATGCCTAGGGATCTTAATAGTTTTGTGTATTTGGAGAATAGGTACACAATTTTCTATTTTGGGGAAATGTAATCAAAACTTCTCATTAAGATCATATCCTTCAGTACTCTTCACAAACATACCAAACATAAAAAACATTATTCATAACCAAGGGAAAATAAATATAATAAATAGTGAGCTCAGATACTCAGTAAGGGTAAACAAGATAAATATTTAGGCATAACATGAACATAAGGGTAAGATAACCGGATAATAAAATATAAAAAATATTCCCCATATATCAATTATTAGAAACATCTATTAGGGACTAAATATTTCAAACTCATAAAAGATGAATCATAAGAAAATAAAAGATTTAGTTCCATGAGATCATAACATTGGAAAAATACATGGGATTTTAAAATATACATAATTATTTAAAATTATTTCCATAATAGTCAAGGCTCACATAAAATCCTATGATAGTGGAATGGTCTCACTACCCTAACCATCATTGGTGTCAAGGTTCACCACCAAGACAATCATAACAGAAAAATTATCTTACTAGGAAAGGTTCATACCTCATTATGGTGTCGTCTATGACATAATATATAAATATTTACCAAATAAATGAGAGGGTGATATAGGTCCCAAACATTACATAATTTAAATCACACATACGTATTCAAAAAAATAATAATGAATTCATCACATAATAATCAATGAAATTGATTTGGGTTTCATAAAAATTTCATTATATCATAACCTTTTGAAAAGACATAGTTTTCATTATCATTTCATCATTTCGCCATAGAATAACATAAGGAAAAAAAAGTTAGTTTCATAATAATTATACCATGGGATAGGAGATGGGTTTCATGAACATCATGTTATCATAAACTATTCATATAATGAATAAGTATGGTTTCCTTGGTTCATATTCCCAAAAATGCATCAGTTACATAAAAGAGTGTCATATTTGGTTGAGAATGATTTTAAAGACAAATAATATTGAAATTTATTGAGGAATATAACTTTTCTCTAAAAATATCTTTCCAAAAATTGATAAAATATTTTGGAAATACATTTACCTAAAAATTAACTTTAATATTTAATAATGGAATATTTAAAAATCATTAAAAACAATTCTTTAAAAAAATATAATTTCCACTTTGAAAGATTATTTTTAAAACATAAATTATTTTGAAAACATTTTATTTGAAATAAATCATAAAATATATAAAGTAATATTAATTGGAAATAATATTTCTAAAGGAGGAAAATTTAATTCATTCCATACTAGTTAAAAAAATATTCTATTCAAATTTATGATAAAAGGAAATTATGAATTGTTATGGAAGTTGACATAAATACACCTTTAAATTTTTTTGTAAAAATACATGCGTAAAATTTTATTTAATAAATCATTTAAATAATGTTTAAAAAATTAATCATTTTTAGAAAATAAGGATTTGTAAGAAAAAAATTTAACCAATGAGAGCAAAAGAGTCATATTTTCTTAAAAAGATTTTATCAATTATTTTAGGTACCAATGAGTGTAAAATTGGTGGTATTACTTCAAAATATAATTAACATCCACTTTATAATAATAATAATGATCATTTTTGAGAGTTAGATCATAATATTTATACTATAGATACTTAATCATAAATGATCCTGACAAATAATGAGATTGTAACATGAAAACAATTCAACTTTGGTAACATTAGAAAAATAATACCAATGAAAGAGAGATCCTAATATGGATATGTAAACCCCATAATTTTATGAAGAATACCCATAAAATACATTCATGGGTATTATATGCACCACATCAAATAAATATGTGAAGAATAGTTCTTTTTTCTCAAAGAAGAAAAAAGTGAGATGGAAAGACCTTACCACTATAGTAATCATTTGACTCACAAGACCCTTTAAAGAATATAATTAAAATAAACATAAAATATACTTAAAATATGTATATTTAGAATATAAAACATCAATTTGGAAGTATATAAAACACAAAAATTGAAGGATCATTGAATAAGGCACATGTCTCCTATAAATAAAAGACATACTAGAGATCTCTAACCATAGGTCTCAAATTTCATAATACCCATTAAAAAATATTTTATAATAAATATATGTTTATTATAAATCTATTATAAAATCAAGCATAAATATATTGTTCCATATATTATTTTCTTATGGAACTTTGTTACATGTTTATTAACAATTTCATGGAAAAGTCACATTTCAAGTAATAACCACTTATTCCATATATGTTTTGTTTTGGTAATTTTTCTGTTCTATTACTTTCATCATGGTTACATCATCTCTAGAATAATAATCTTTACAAAATTATCATATTTATAAATCATTTAAAATCTTAAGATAAATATTAAAGGATAGTTTTGAGAAATGAATAACGTTATGATTATGGATATGGTTGATCATATGTACGCATGAGAAACCTTCCCTTTTTTTAAATAAAATTGTTAAAAATAGGTAATTAATATATTATATAATGATCATTATATAATATATATATTATAATTTTTTTAAATATACATATACATATCATTCATGTGGTGTGGTGATGAAAAGAGAGAGTAACATCACTTTTTGAAGGTGGTAGTCCACATGTACATTAATGAAGTAATAATATTTAAATGATTTAAAATTAATAAAAGAAAATGATATACTTTACTTTAATAATGAAAAATATATCATCAAAATCCTAATAATTTCATATATATCACCTATATTTATTAACATTATTCTTATTATATTATATGTAAATCACTAGTGAAAAAAGAATCACATCACTATGAGATATTTTAGTTCACCAAACACATGAGAAATATTATTTTATACCCTTAGAATGAATATTAAAAGAGATATATGTTATATAATTAATGAAATTGGCTCATGAGGTGGTAGTTTACTATACACGTGAATGAATATTTCAAAACAAATTTGATAAACATGGATATCAGTTTAGGCCATTCCCTTAAAATAAGAAAATATAATTATATTTAAGGTAATGAGGTTATTATATAATTATTTATTAATATTAATTTAATGAGGTTGAGGTATAAATAAAATAAAAATGTTAATCGATGAATTTTAACTCTTCTTCAGCAACCACTACAAGTTTGCCCCAGAATCCTTCCTAGGATTAATTTCCACAAAAACATTAGGCATCAAGTATTATATTAGGAAATTTAGAACATAATTTGGGATGTTTTTTAGATGCAATAGTAGTGTTCTGAAGTGTTATGAATAAATGAGTGCGGGTGGCCTTTTATAAGTGAGGTGAGGGGCACAGATGAAATTTTTTAAAATGAAAAAGGTGTACCAAAGATTTTATAATGAGAAAAATGAACAAAAAATTATTATTATAGAGGCTTGGACCATATAGGTTCAAAATAAGTTCATAAAGTATATTTTATATATGTTTTTAGGCCATTTCAAAATTTATATTTTCAGTTGACCATGAGGTAAACTCATTTGTACCTTAATAGAAGTAGTAAATTTTTTCTTTTTCAATCTTCATTCTCATATATTTTTTTTTACTATATTAGAAAATATAAATAATTATAATTTGAAATATAGAATTAATTTTTCCAAATTCAATTGATTTAATTGAGAAAAATTAATATAAAATTAAACATATAGACATGATGAGAAATAGTGTTTTCAAAGAGAAAATGTTTAAAATTTTTACAAGGATTACATATCAGAATTGGTTTTGAAAATGATTCAAATAAACAAAATTAGATTAAAAATTATATAATTTTACTAAATGTAATTTAAAACCAATTTATAATATAATTTAAAATTTAAAATATTTTAAATGAAAAGAAATTTTTCAATTGAAATTTAGTATTTTTCAGTATTCCTCATAAAATTACACTTTTCAGAAAATTCCCAAAAATTTATCCTAAGAAATTGTGGATATTATTATTTCAAAAATTAATTCTAATTTTAAAATAATATAATCAAAAATTTTCAAAAATTAAATATAATATCTGTGTGCAAAAAATAAACAAAACAGATTTTTAGAAAAAAAATACTTTATAAGGGTAAAATTGGATTTATTATTATCTCTTCTAAAGAACACAAATAATATGATTTTTAATAAGTTTATTTAATATATTCTACACAAATAGATTAAAATAATTCACCAATATTGGTTTTTTTTAATTTATTGGGGTAAAACATGTTTTTTCCTAATAATTGTTTACTGGAAAAGGATTTCCATTTGTCCAAATAGTTTTTATTTTCATTTTTAATAAATTGGCCACCACTGAATTCATTCTATATACATATAAAATCCTAATATTTTCATAATTTATTTAATCCTATTCATACCCACCATTCCAATGGAAAAGTGATAACTATTAAGAAATAATTTTAATTTAATAGTATGTTATGTTTCAAAAAAACTCAGTGTTACCTGTAACCGAAAATATCAAAAAGATGAAATTCATTTCTAGAAACAAGAAATATCAAGGTGTTACAAATTTATTTTAGTATCTTTTCTAATATGTGAACCATCCAAGCTATCTATCTTACTTATTCTTTACGTGATATTAATCTAATCAGATGGTGGTTTTGGTACACTATAAATCATTTGATAGGTATTTACCGATGAAGATGGGATATTTTTTATCTATAATGGGTATGGAAAATCCTCCATTGATTTAAAAATATTTTAGAATTTAATTATTATACCTAGATAAGTAAATTATGATGAACTTATCAATTTTTTAGAGTAAAAATCCATGAACTCGTCTACATGGATAAATTATATTAGAAATTTTCATCTATATTATTTAGTTTTTACTTTGAGAATCAATAAAACATATGTATACCCATAAAATATCGATATACATTTCATATCAAAGTCTCCGGGTGTATTTCATAAATGGATTGTATGATTATGGTTGATAAATAGTATTGAACTAGTTTAAACTGGTGTTGATATATATGTTTTTTATGAATGCCACTCAATAATTCCTTCAAACTTTGGTAACAATGACATTAATATAAAGGTATATCATTTATAATAGTTATTTATTATAGGGTCAAAAATACCATCATAATTAAGGACAAATTGGTCACATAAATGGTTATGTGAATGAGTAGTAGTTTTATTATATTGTGTATGTCATAAAATTTATAGATTTTAGAAAGCTTCTATAAAATGGTGTTACATCGAATATACAGGGGTTGTATTGGATATAATTTTATATCTTACTATATGTGATGTGAAATAAGGGAAAATGTTCATAAATAATACATAACTTTAACTCTTTGAGTGACTGATTGATTTTTGTAAAATATCATATGTTATAGGATCAATGATCCAAAAAAAATTACATATGGTACTTCTTCGACAATATTGATATCATTGTGACATAAAAATTATTTTTAATGGTCTTTAGTGAAACAGACCATATAGTGGTTTTATTTTCACCCATCATACACTAAATAATTTATGATATTTTAAAAAGATGTTTTGATTAGTCTAATATAACAATATCATAGGTCGTTTTGAAATTAATGATGATTATTTATGTGTTTTTTTGAAATTTTAAAAGGCTACACATTTCAATATTGATATTTTAATATTAGAAATTCATTGACAATTTCCACCTAGTTCAAATTATTTAAAACTGATTGTAATGATGAAATGTTTCAGAAAGTGAAAATTTATAAAATGTTTTTTTATTAATTAAGAGATTCTAGAACAATACCTAAATCTTATAAAAATTACGCGTAAAAAATATTTGAGTGTGTGTGGGTGAATCTATGAAGAACATAACTATATCTATATATTTTTTATTCTAATAAAACATAGGGATATTATATGACATGTTTAAGAGTGAGATCAAACATTTAAGTGTTATATATAAATCAAACAACCCTATGGAAACTATTTATGGTGGGATCCTATTGGTTTCCCCTAAAATATCATCATTAAGTTGTTTTAACTTCCCTTTTCTTCTTTAATGGATATGATTAAATATATTCCTACCTAAATGATATGGTATATTCTTTATATTATTAACATAATTAATTTTAAGAGTCCAAGAAAGAGTTTCTTAAATCATTTTTACCTCATTTCCAATCAATTAGGATAAGTTTTATTTCTATAAAAACTCAAAATAAAATAAACTAATTGGAATACTGATATAAAAATTGAGGAAATATACATTTTGTCTTATATCTAAAACACATCATTAATTTTGTTAGACTAATCTTTTTTCATTAAGTCAGTGTATTCTTACACAATAATAAACTCTTAATTTTAGATTTACAATCATCCACTAATTTTAATATGAAATGTGGTGATAGTATATTATTTAACTATTAAATACTCTGTTAACCCTCATTGAAAATTCCTTTACAAATGATTTATTCATCAATGACTGCTCATGTTATATAAAAATATGGAATTATATTTCTCCTTCGAAAATTTCACGAATTATTTTTCTCTACTGGCCTTTTTTTCTTTGACTTCTACCAATTTAAAGACATAATCAAAAATCACAAAAATGTAGTATTTTATTAAAATATTCATGTTTCACATGATATTTATTCCCAATAAATAGAAATCATAAATTCAAATAACTAAGTATTGTGGTATCTAAATCCCCATTCGAGTGCTATAAATTTTTAATAATAGTGCTTTGTGATAAAATATTCATCAACACCCCTAACAAACATTCGAAAAATCTTAAAACAATATACAACTTTACCAATTGTTTCATCCAGTCATTAATATAGTATTATACGTTAATAATTGATAAAACAAAAAACTCACTTTTCCTAAAATTTACATCTTCTCTAGAAATTAATAAAATCTCCACAGTATATAAATAAAAAGGGGAAATAAAAAAATATATAAAATAAAGAATATAAATTTATAAATCTACTATAAATTGAATTGAGGATATGTTGTTCTAGATTCCATGTAGTTATATTAATCAGAAAAAAAAATGGACATAAATGTAATATTTTATTAATAAAATATCATATGTGATATTGACATTCCTATCCACCACATTATCATCATTAACATGGGTTAATTCAATTCATAAAAAATATATCATAAAAAAAATTCGAACGTGACTTCTTTTCTTGGGTTTCTGTATTGAGTTCATATAATAGTAACATCTATCTACCAAAATTTTTATAGAGTACATCTTATAAAAATAAAATATTATAGTATTGTGATATTTATAATAAAATATATTACATACCACATGATATATTACGATCTTTTAAAAAAACTAATCCCATTAATTTTTCACTTTATCTGTGAACCTCATTCATATATCAAATAGATTTCATCATTTATTATTTATTATTTAACAAAAATACAATCAAATCACTATCTATAGTTATCCGAATAAAATAGTAGTGGTAATCACTTATGGGAATCCATGTAGAATTAAATATTTAAGGTATAATATTGTAATTAAACTATATTCATTTTATATTTTAATGATTTTTCCAATACATTTATCATCATTTATGAGTTGGACTTGCTTCAATAGTAATTTTTGTTAAGTGGTCTTGCAATCTAAAAAATTCATTTGTAAAAAATTAATAAAATGTTTCTATTAATTGAGTGTTTTGGATTCCCCACACCAACATTATATTAAATATATCTAAAAAATAAGACATTTACTAGATCCATAAATATTTATTTTATTGACATTATTTTTCATACTATTATAACCTTTTTAAAATGAAGTGTCACTTATCCTTATTTAAAATGAAGTATTTATCTTTAAAAAACTTTAGAACCATACTATAATTTAGTAATGATTATTTAAGTGATAATATATATATATATATAATTGTTTAGCTAATATATCTAGTAACACTATCACCATACCCTACAAAAAATCATTCATCATTAAAATATAATTAGAGCAATTCACGCTAAATAGAATTCATTGAAAAGCCAATATTACATATATAAATGTGCACATCATCTTCACAATCCATTTTATATATTATATAAGTTTATTTTTTTTCAAATTTACATATCTTGAAAACATTATTATTAATGTATGTTATGATAATATGACATTTTTTCTACAACATTGTACGAGGAACAAATCATTCCTTAATGAACTATTTAACATTTATAGTTTAAAAAAATATCAAATTTATAACAATGAGAATTGAAATTATTTAATTAAATTAACTATAAATCATTATCATTCCTCTATTCTGTGGAAAACGATACAATTTAATTACCATGTAACATGTCAATATTTTAAATATGGTGACTATGTTCGATAGAGTAAAAGATACGCAACACAAAGATTTAATAAAAATGAAATGTTAATTAAATATTACTGTTATAACTGAACTATCGAATTTGGTGGGTATGAATAGAAGTTAAAAAAGATAAAATATATATACATTATACTCAAAAAAATTAATTAATTAATAGTAAATGAGGACACATTTTATTGTAATGTTATCTTATGCTTCAAAAATATGGTGTCATAAAAAATTGTTTTTATTTCATTTTGAGAGAAATTGTTATCATTATTTACTAAAAATTAGGGAAAATTTATTTAAAAAATTAATCTTATTTCGGGAAATATATATTTCAAAATTATATTAGACTATTTTTTTTGGAATTTTCCAAAAATTATTCTTTTCGATTGTTATTAAAAATACTAATTGTTCTTGAAATATGTTTTTTTTTAAAGAATTTATAAAGTTAAATTTCTTTTTAAAATTATTTCAATGTAATTATAGTTCATTAATTTTAAAATAATACAATTATGGCCATTTTTATCCATTTTATTCTTTTTTATTAATGTATATATATATATTTTGATTTTTTAAAACCATTTTTCATTATGTTTTAATGGATTAATATTAAATTAAATTATTCCAATTCAATGAATTCAATTTTATAACATTAATTCCATATTTTTAAAAACTATATTCAATATTAGGAAATAATTTTAACATAATCCTTTTTCATTGTGAATATTAATAATTATTATTATTATTTTAATGACAAATGTAAAATGTGTTCAATTTGGTAAAAACTAATGTGAGTAGTATTCAAAATCATTAAAAACCCTTACATTATTTCATTTTATTAGTATTTTTTAGCCATAATAATCTCAAATTATAAAATATTACCTTATTTTTTTTCTTATCATTGATTTTTACCTTTATATTATTTTATATGAAGAATAAATACCAAATGTTAATTTCTATACTTTAATAGATTTAACATATTGTAACAAGGATAAAAAATTATATTTGGTCATAAATGGTTATTAAAACTGTTGAAGAATTTTATTCAGTATTTTTATATATATTTTACTTCCAATGATGAAATAATTACCTTCAATGATTTTTCAATGTTAGCATATTTCTTGTGGAAGTAGTGGATAAATAAAGTAACTCATCTTAAAAAACCTAAAACTATTTTTTGGGTGAGATATAATAACCCAAAAATAATTTAGATATATATGACATATTATAGAGGTTTTAAAATTCTAAATTCAAATTAAATTTATATAACTATGTCTTTAACCTCAAAATAAATGATTAGTTCCAAATATTACATAATGATATTTTATAATAAAGAATACTTTACTAAATGATTTAAGATTTATATAATATCTTATATTTGAAAAATTTAGTGTTATATGGTTTAAAATATTAAACAAGTATCAATTATGTGTCTATTTTCCTTTTATAGTGACTTTCCTGACCCCTATTGTGTAAAAAATCATGATATCATTGTAATTGTTAAAAGGGTCTATCATGGGTTAAAAAAAATATATATTGGTGAAAAAACCACCTAAACAAGTAGAATGTTGTATTTGATTTTAATTAGTATACTCATAAACATTGTATATTTTTAATATATCTATTTGTTTCCACTATTCTATGAAAATTAATCTATATTATATTTTGTGGGATAATAAATTCTTAAACTGCCCATCCCCTCACTTATAAAAGGACACCCCTCTCTTATTTTATTCACATATCAAGAGACTCCTATTTCAACCAAAACCTACACATATACCCTCATATCATCCATATCAAATTAATTTAGGTCATATTTTTTGGTATAATACCTAACAAATAGGTCTTAATGTGTAAAATATAAGAGGATATCCAAATAAGAGGTGTTGCTTTTAAGAGATTGTTATCATTTTACATCATTGTCTATATCCGTGGAATATTCTACAACCATGATGAAATTATAACATCAGTATATTAAATATACTAATGTGTTATTATTTTATTCTTTCAACCTATATTCATCTTCTCAATCAATCAAATTGGAAATAAAACTACAATTTTTGTATATGGTGGACTACTGCCTCGTGAAACGATTTAATTCATTTTCCACCACAAAGTATCAAAGATATTTATAATTAAAAATTAAAATTATATATATAATATTAATGACAATATATTAAATATATATAGATAATATATCATCTATTTTCAAACCATTAAATTAATTTAAAAATTATTACATTAATCATGATTACGTTTGGATAACCGCCTCTATGAAGCGATTTGATTCATTTTTCATCAAGTCCTAACATAAATATTATTTAAAAGTAAATTTAAATTTATAATATGTTATTTTTTATATAATAATAATTATAAAAATTTGAAATTATACTTTTCATCTTTATCTCATGTTATATTGAAAATTAAAGTGTTTTATATGTGTATGTATGGCCAACCATTTCCATGATGATAATGTAATTCATTTATCATAAAAATATTTAATCATTGGTTTAAAAAATTAATTAATTTATTAAAATTATTATTATTTCATGAATTTTATTCTATATGTGATGGAATAATTAACTCATTGACCATGTATGATATACAAAATTCGTTCAAAAATTCTAAACTAAACATCCTCAAAATGCATAAAGATGACATTACTAATCATGTAATAAAATATTTAATTTAAAAAAATTAAAAATTCATTTAATATTATGGGAATAAACATAAAAAATTAAATAATGAAATTATATAATAGACAAAATTTCATTATATAAGATATACAGAATGTGCGTGTCAAGTCAGACACAATATAAGGAAAACTTTACTTTAAAAATCACGTTTTAAATTATTTAAATAATATTTTTTTTAATATTTTTATTCCATGTCCATAATATTGAAAAATATTTAATGAGGTTTTTTAAAGAAATATTCTTAAGAATTTTATTTGGAATTGATTCTCAAAAAGTCAAAATAAATTGTCTGTTTTAATGTATACAACGTTAATCGGATTTCCCATTGTCATAACCATTATTTTATGTTTTGATTACTTTAAAAGTCATCATTTTTTCAATAAAAAACTACATCCAAATGATCATGGAATCTATATAATGTTATTTAAATTTAATTGTTATTTTTATATGCCAAAATGACATTCATATGGGGGTAAACAACATTTTAATGAGTGTAATGATGAAAACTAATTATTACATGCACTATAATTATTTTATAAATATTGGGAATTAATTATCTCGATGGATGAGCCCCAAATAGCTCAATATGATGGTTAAGACAAATATATTTCTCCAATACATTGGGTAAAAGGATTTAATTAAATTGTTAGGTGTTTCACCAAAGATATATTTTGAATTTACCAAGTAGGTTGTTCCATTTGTAAGTGTGATTGTCAGAGTGATATGAAAACTATTTCCCAATATTCCTATGTGAGTTTTCTATCATTTATAATAATTTTTCAAGTAATTTTTTTTAATTCACAATATAATCTATTGAGCTTCTTTATTGAAGGAATTATTATTCCCCTTTGGATAAATATTATCTTTTTAAGAAAAAAATAATTTTAGAGTTGTCAATTTTGTTAATGAATCCCTCATGGTTATTATTTTTTCCTTTCGATAATAATATAAAATTATTTATGAAAAAAAGTATTGGTAAAGTTGATTTCATGAGTAATTAAATGATTATTTGAGCTAAAATTTTGTTATATTAAAGAAAAAAATCTCTTTAATTACTTCATGGTTTAGAAATAGAAACATGGGTTTCCTTTATTTTTATATATCTCAATTATTGATATTTTTTCTCATCCCATATTTTCAAAAAATAATTCATAGGTATTAAGGATGAGAGAATAATTTAGTAAGATAAAAATTCTATATATTAATGTTATATTTAATGAAACAAGAATATATCTATAAATAAATATTTTATGGAATAATGTATATGATTTAGAAATTTCCCCACAGAAATATTTTTCCCTAATTAACGAAAACTAAAAAACTAAAAGGTTTTTTGGTAGGTAAGTAATCCAATGTTTTTTAGGATATTTCTATTTATAATGGATAAAATTGGGTCATGTTGGTCGATGTTAAAGCCAGAAATATAAAAATTATGTTTTTAGAACCAAATCTTGGAGTAGGAGTTTGGGGCTATTATAGTTATTATCATAGAAATGGTATAAGTAGCCTGGGATATTTGGTTTTTTTAGTGAGGTCAACATAAGTGTTAAAAATACCATAAGGGGGTTATATTTTTAAGGTAGATCATAAGTTCAAGGGCATTAACACCACTCTCGAGTTTTGATTTGAGGGGATATATAATTGATTAAAAATATTTTGGAAGATGTTTTTTTCAGTTTAGGAATATATAATACTTAGGTTTAACATTAAAGATTATTTTGGAGGGATACTAATAAATTTTTTGTTTTAAACTAAAATGAATGAAAAAATCATTAAGGGTAAAAAACATATTAATTATAATGTTATTTTGGAAATTAAGTTAATTATTTGGGGAATAATTTAACATGAACTTTGGGTTTTATTTTTGAATTTTATAAATAGATGTGTTATTTATTTTTATGTAATACTATTAATTTAAGGTATTTTTTATCATGTTCTAATAATTATTGTATAATAAATAATATTAGAAATAACTTATTACCATTTTTATATCCTGTTAGCATTATAAGTTCAATATAGTTCCTCATGCATCAAATATTACAACCCATCATTTGGAGTAAAGGATTACATAAAGGTGGGAACTTATAGAAACACAAAATAAAAGGATTAAATTTCTTTATTATATTTCAAGAAAATAAATTAATCATACTTCCATATATAAATATACTTGATATTAAAGTAATTCCTCAACTCTATGAATAGAATATTGAAAACATAATCATTTTTCTTTAATTTTAGATGAATTTATGGCCTAATTAATATATTATAAAATTATTATTTTTTGTCATTAAATTTATTGGAACTACATTCTCTACCATTTCAAAAAAAGAACAATTATTTTTCAACATTTATGTATTTTCACATCTTATAAACGTTCACCTTTTTGGAAACCTAGTCATCTGTTATTCAAGATTACCTTAATTTTTCAATTTACCTATTTTCAAAATGAAGTTATAATAAACATTTTTATGACCTTAGTTTTTTATAAATTTATATTCAAATGTTATTAGATGGATTATTTATCACAAATTAAAATTATTAGGATGTACAAGATATGAAACATTATGCTTTAATTACAGTGAAATATTTGTATTCAAATATACCATTATAACTGAGCCTTCGAATTTTATGGAAGGAATGGTAGTGTCACACGCAGACCTTGGATAATACGTTATTTCATTCTTTCCATGATTAAGTGTTTTTTTCAAGGTTTGGGTTGAGCCCTGATTAAAATTTTTAATATTTTAAATGTTTTGGTGAATTTTTATCCTCTATATGGGATGTGCATGGTTAGTGGAAACTGTGGGGCCCATCCCAATAACCCATGTGACAGGTCCTAATGTTGGACAGATGCTACCCCATGGTTTTATCATGGTCACACAAACTATGTGGTATGGTTGTGTGGTCGGTTCCATTTTGGGTAGTGGCTACCACACAATTGGCGCATGGTTTAGTAAACCATATAGCCAAACTATGTAATCATCCTAGATCATTAAAATAATAAAAACCCAATATACCCTCTCTCCATTTTTACCACAAATTGGACCCATACTCTAGGTTTTTTTAACACACTAAGGGCCCCCTATCTCCATCTCCATGGATCCTCTTCTCCCATGGATCCATCCTTAAGGTCATAAGGTGAGTTTCTTAGGGATTTGTTACAATTTCTCCATACTTCACTTCTCCTCTTTCTATTTTTTTCTATTAGGCATGCCCTCTATTAAAAAAACCCTATAGGTTAGGGTTGATGGTTAGTTCGGTTTTCTTGTTGTTTAGGGTGTGTGGTTAGATCTATAGGGTTTATTATTCCTCCTCTAAGATATTCATCACATTTACAAATAATTTAGGTAGGTGTCTCTATGTTTTTGGTTAGTAATGCATTATTTTAACGATTGGGGTTTCTTAATAAATGTACAAACATTATTATCATGCTTATGGTACCATTTCATAGTTTATCATGGTGTTTTTTTATTTGTAGAAATTTCTAAAAATAGTTTTTGAATTGATTCTGTAAATATGCCTATGTATTTATACATCTACTCTATTTTGTAAAATGTCAACTATTCATAGAAAATGATATTAGGACTTGTTGTGGTATTTGGAATTTGATATATTTTTGTAAATTTTTTAATACATATATTTCTAAGGATGTGTGTTTAGGATATATTTTTATGGATTTTGGAAAATAGTTGAATTAGTTTGTAAGGATTCTCATGGTTTGGAAAGATTTGTTTATAATTTTGAAATTATATGGTATTGTTGGGTTTGGTTTAAAAATAAAGTGGTTATTTTTTGAATTAAAGTATATTTAGTGTGCTTCCATGGTTAGTTTAGGTGTGACATTTGATATTAAAACATCCCTGGGTGCACATGGTGAACACGTGAAAGTGCATTCAATTGAAGATGTCACATTAAAACACATTCCCTTAAAAGATTATCATCATTCCTTCATCCCATATTTCAAAAAAGGATTCCATTATTTCTAAATGGTAATGTGTTTCTTCAAGAGATTTTGAAATATACATTCTAATGTGTTGCTTAAGGTTGGGATTTTTTAGCCTTGAAACATGTTTTGGAGAATTATTGATAAGGGTAAAGGAATGTTTGGCATTGTACATTTAAAAGTGGTGTTTTGTGTTGATCTTGGGAAATAATTCAGAAGAATCCAAGTGAATGAATTTTGGTTTTATAAATTTAAGGCTCATTTTTTCACTTAATATTCATTGGGATTTTTGTTTTAAAACTAGTATGGTTTTAAATAAATTGGAATAATTCAAATATTTTGTGAAATGATTTTGAAATATTCTGTGATTTGACGGCCCGATTAGCACTTGTAAATGATTCATTATATACTGGGAACACCTATTATAAATTCACTTATGTGGTTTATCCTATAGATGGTGTCAATTTTTGGTGTTGGCAAGTGTGGTGATGGATGTTAATGTGAGTCATGCATATGAGGGCCTCCTGCTTATAGAGTATACTTTTACCATGGTTTTATTGGACCTATTTTAGAGGGTTGAGTGATGGTTTCTGATCAAACCTAATTAGATGGGTCGGTATCCCTTGCATTAGGAGAGAGTCCAAGTGGGATGTGACACTGGATTAGCCAGTTTAGGGTGTCCATTTGGTTATAGATTATGCAACTCCACCATATACTGGTATGTGGTTCCGAACCATGTATGTATGGGGACCTCTTCAGGGATGTTTAGGAAATTCCAATGGTTACTAAATTTTTATGTGCTGGTTTATTTTATATTATATTTTATTCACATCTTTTGATACTTATCTATTTTCATTAGATCACGGTATTGTTTTTCTTAGGTAACTAGTGTGATATTTGGTTTGTAAAATGATTTATTCTATTAAAATAATAAGTATTTTGTGTTGTATTTTAAAAAATTTGATTATTATTTAAAATATTAAAACATTATTTTCATGCGTGTATTCCAAAAAAGTTTTAGTGGTATATTTTTGAGAAACAAAACATTTATATTCTTTTGTGGGTGCCTATAGACCTGTTTAACCCACACCTTACTTATTGTAGATTCTGGGTAAGGCAGAAGCACGTTGGTGGGTGTACCCAACAATAATCTTAGTGTGAACAAAGATAAATTAGAGATATGTCATGATAATAAAACATTTGATCATTGGAATATAACTAAGAATGAAAAGAAAATATGTGATTCTTGAAACCATAGATAGGATCATCAAATGTTGGTTATAATTTATTTAATTAATTTACAAGAATTACATTGATGGAATTCATTCTTCGTTGATGTTTCCTGTCACAATCTGATTTTCTATTTCATTTCATTATAGAATCCATGTGTATAATTCCTCTAGATGTGATCCACATGTGCTCCATGTATCTCATGATGTCGTCGATGGTACCTCTGGGTGCTAGCACGGAAGAGTTTTCATTTGCGATGTTTGACTTCAATCACCTTCATCCGGTGGAGGAGCATCTCTTTCTCATATCTTGAGAGCATTCTTGGAAGAAAATAATTTTCTCTTATCTAAAGAGCTTTTTCTAGATCTGTTATGCACAGCCCTCTAAAAAATTCCTAGGCTAATGAGAATTATATAATTGGGATTTCAATTAAATATAATAATAAAATGAATTTATTACCCAGAAGCATTTATTCATTTTATTTAATTCTTAGTAATACCACATGTCTAAAAATAAAAAATTACTATTATTATTACATGACATGCACCCAGTGAATTACACCAAATATTATTTAATTAAATAAATATTATTATTTTTCATAAATTCCCTAAAAAAATACATGATGTGTACCTTTAATTTACACGGCGTGTAGTTTTTTTCCCATTTTTTCTTTATTTCCTCCACCACATTTATAAGACCTTGAATAATGGATATTTATTTCTCAAATAAATATCATTGTATTACTCGCTAATAAATATATTATTCCACCCACAATATATTTTATCAAATAACTAGTGTCGAAATAAATGTGGTTAGGCATCCTTGAATAATTATTAAACCATAGTAGGGAATAATATCTATTCAACTTGTTAAATTAATATTTAACTGAGATACATAGACACACATAATGTGTGATCCTTTAGGACTCTTTCTCAGTGGCATTAGGCAGAGCCTGCCTAAAGTCCAAGGTTATCATCTAGCAACACATCATGGAACTCGTAGAAAAAGAATTCAATGCCGCAATGACGTGTCACCTCCTACAAACACTTTCTGTGCAATTTAATCCCCTTCTCCCGATATCTCAAATCAAGCAGGTTGCATGCTAGTGCTGTCCACACATGTGCTCGATTATTATTTATTTGACTTTACAGAATTGAACTTGCCCATTCCACACCATTGCCATGGATTTATTTAGGGTATATCAATTCCATCAAAGGGCATAAGATATCTACTTTCGTTATAGAACAGATGGGACAAATCATTTCTTTTATTATCTATTAATGCAGTATCAATCATGACGCACCCAACGTATCCTACCACCCTGCGAACAGTGTGTCGTCATAGTTTTCATCAATACATCTGATTTCACGAGTTCTAATACCCATTAATAATAATTTTAATGTCTAATGACCAATACACACGTCCGTAGATAAGAACATCCAATGACACAATGAAATGTAGATTCCCTACGGGCCGGTCTTGTTCTCACAATATTCTCCATGATATTACCATGGTCTCACACCATGATAAGGTTCCCCCATATTTTATGAGTACTCAACCCTAATGGACTATATTATTTGTCTCACTTAAATAACATCATCCATCCATAGAACATATATTCAAGAATAGTGTTATGGCACTTCCGGGTTCTCATCATAGTAGGGATCCGCTGTGACCCTTTAATGCAATAGATACCCTTAAGACATTATCTCATGCATTGTCACACAAAAGAACCATCAAGATGTGATAAGTTATTTATTAATAAATAAAGTACAAAGTAGTTGGTTCCATGCCACCAACTCCAACAGACTCCCACTTCGACTAGAGCTAATTGCTAACAACTTCTAACCTGCTAGCTCCCACATGACATTCCTGATTCTGTTAAGATAGGCCTTTAGTCATGAGGTATGCCACGTTCTCTTCCATGGACACTATGATCACTGAAACTTCACCCCTTTGAGAAAAATACCACAAGAGGTGATACATTTGGAGTATTCTCTTTGTCCATTGATGTGACTTTGGTTCTTTTTCCAGAGCCACAACTGCTGTATTTTCATAATACAATGCCATAGGATATTTACTACTATAGACGACATCAAGATCCTGGACAATGTTCTGAATCAAGACGGCTTCTTTGACCGCTTCAGAAGCCGCTATATATTTGGACTCTACTGTTGAATTAGTGAAAACTGGATGCTTTGAACTTATCCAGCTCACAGCTCTTCCATTGAGATAGAAAACATATCCAGATTGTGACACTTGATCAGTCTGATCTCGCTGAAATCCATAATTAGCTAACCCTCTCATGACAGGATTCTTTTCTCCTCTATAAACTATGAACATATCCTTAGTTCTTCTCAGATACTTAAGGATTTTCTTAACTTCAGTACAATGATGTTCTCTTGGATTTTTTTGATATATGCCTACTGTTCTCAGTGCATAGGAAACATCAAGCCCGATACATAACAAGGCATATATGATGGATCCTATAGCCAAAGAATATAGGATCTTACCCATTATATCTTTATCCTATTGTGTCTGAGGATATATTTTCATTGAAATATGTAATCCATTTGATACAAGAACCAATCTCCTCTTGGATTGTTCCATACTAAATATTTTTAGTATCTGGTCAATGTATATACCCAGACTTAGTCCCAGATATCTATTTGATTTATGACGAAGGATATTGATCCCTATAATTTAGGTTTCTTAACCCAAGTCCTTCACAGAGAAACACTTGTCCAACCAGTCCTTAACTAACTATAATACTGGTACATCATTTCTAATAATTAATATGTTGTCATCATATACTACTAGGAAAATGACTACATTCCCAATAAACCTCTTATAAACACATGGCTCACATTTATTCTTAATGAAACAAAATTCTTTAATGGCTTCATCAAATTGAATGTTACATGACCAAGATGATTTCTTTAATCCATAATTGGATTTCTGCAATTTTCAAACTCGTTTGGCTTTACCTGATGTCATAAACCCTTCTAGTTGTGTTGTATAGACATCTTCCTGAAGGTTCCAGATAAGGAATGCTGTTTTGAAATCCATTTTCTAAATCTCATAGTCATGATAGGCTGCTATGGAAGTATGATTCTTATTGATTTAAACATGGTAACTAGAAACGGGGTTTCATAATTTTCAATTCCTTGACATTTTCTGATTCCTTTAGCCACTGGCCTAGGTTTTTAGGTGTTAACTTTACCTTCCATGTCCAGTTTTCTCTTAAATACCCATTTTCATCCAATAGTATTTACATCAATTGGCTCATCGACTAGAACCTATACTTGGTGCTGATACATGGAATCCATCTTAGAATTCATAGCTTCTAGCCATTTTGCAGAATATGAGCTTTCTAGTACTTTTTTATAGGATAGAGATTCATCATTGTCCAACAATAATGATTCACCATCCTCAGTGACTAGAAAACCATATCTCTATGGTTCTCTTACCTCTCTTGAGCTCCTAGAAATTACTTGTGTTTCTGGAACCTCTTCCACAGAGGCTTGTGGAAATTGTTACTGTACCAAAACCTATGTATCATGAGCATCAACTCTATTGAAGTCAATCTTGCTCCCACTGTCCTTTTTGAGGATTTCCTCCCTCTAAAGAAAGACAACTTGTCTAGCGACAATCACTTTCTTTTCTAAAGGGTTATATAGGTAATATTCTTTCGTTTCCTTGGGATATCCTATAAAGATATACTTCATTCCCCGGGGTGCTAGTTTATTTCCTAATAAGGCCTTAACAAATTCCTTGAAACCCCATACACGTGTGTTCTAAAAAATGGGTTTCTTTCCATACCCTAACTCGGTGGGAATTCCATTTTCGGCCTTATTTGGTACTCAGTTTAATGTGTATGTTGTATTTTGCAATGCATACCCCCAAAAGGATAATAGATGATCTGCATGCCTCATCATCATCCTCACCATGTCAAACAAGGTGTAGTTTCTTCTTTCACTAAAATCATTCCACTGTGGTGTATAAGTAGGGGTGACATGAGATATAATCCTAGACTCTTGTAGAAGATCGATGAACTCTTGGTTCAAATATTCTATGCCTCGATCCGATAGAATCATTTTTATCTTCTTACCAAGATGATTCTCTACTTAATTATTGAATTCATTAAATTTCTCTAAGGACTATTAATTATACCTCAATATGTAGACATAGCCATATCTAATCAAATCATCAGAAACAGGGATGTAGTAAAAAATATCCAACTCTAGCATCTACTAGAAATAGTCCATAGACATCCATGTGCGCCAATCCTAGAATCTATGGGGGCCATTTCACCCTGTCCACCAAAAAGTGGCTTGGTCATTTTACCTTGTAAACAATAATGACATCTATCAAGTGGTTTTAGCTCAGTTGAGTCTAAATAGCCATCTTCCCAGACCTTTGTCAAGTGGTTCTCATTTACATGACCGAGATAGTGATTCCACATCTGGGTGATGTATGAGTCATGTGATTTTGTTTCGTTGTCAATTTCCAACACTTGTTTTTTGTAATTTAATACATACAACCCAGTATATAAATTCCCCATACCATAACATACATTGTTCTTATAAAAGAAAAAACCTTTATTTCCAAACTTGAAAATAAATCAAACCATATCCAAACATGATATAGAAATTATGTTTTTGGTAACACTAGGAACATAATAACAGTTTTGTAAAACCAAAACCATCCTAGTTTGCAATGAGAGGTGGAAATCACCAATGGCGAAGGCAGCCAGCCTCACACCATTGGCAGCGCGAAGATCCACCTCTAATTTGGAAATCGTTCTAAATCTATTTGGTTCATACATTGGAATATAGATGTGAACCCCACAAGTTGTATCTAATACGCAATGTGTAGAAATACAAAGATTACACTCGATAACGAAGGCACATTTAGCATCCCCACGCTTATGGGTTCAATTCCTCTTCCAGTGGCCCTACTTGCCACATGAAAAACACACCCCATCCCTTTTCTTTCCCTGCCTCTAGATCTTCCCCTTTTTAGATGGATGGTGCTCGGGGGCTTCAAACCATTTATAAGTCCTTGGAACCTTTTCCTTTTCCTTCATTTTCTTCTTCAACATAAGGAATGCAGGTTTTTGGCCCCATTATCTTATCTACCTGGAGAATTAAGGTCAGATGTTTCAATAGACTCTTCTCTTTATTGATCATGTAATATATGAAAACAAACCTAGATATGTTCTTGGTAAGTAATGATTGGATGAGATCTATATGCAACTCATCCAGGAAATTAATCCCTAAGATGTCCGGACGTTCAATGTAGCTAATAATCTTGACTACATGAGTCCCAGCTAACGTAGAATATACAAGAATAGTTGTAAACAATGATTTGGGGATCTTACATCTCTCTTGTCTCACCTTATCTTAGTAGAGATCCTTAAGGTAAGACTTCATTTTATACATGTCCATGTTTTCATGTTGCTTCAAGAGCTCAATAGACATGGCTGAGAGAATGAAACATTGTACATGTGTGGCATCATACATATGATTCATATAGATAGATAGTTCCTCATCACTGGTCTCTTTCCTAGGAACAACTGGAATAAGCTCTTCCAATAAATAAAATTTCCTCTCGTGATGAAGTATGACGCGTAAAAGCCTCTGTAACTCATGGAAATTAGTGTTGGTGAGAAGATGTTCCTTCTCAGGTATGGTTCACAATGATATTTTTGAAGTCATTTTTCTTTTAATTTCTACAATGTATTATGAGTAAAGGTTTAATAGGTTATTATGATAAAACTGAGACAAATAAATAAATTAATACTTATTAATCTCCCACTATTTTATTGAAATCCAATAGCCCTCACCATTGACATCTGAATATTATGTTGCATGAATATTCTAGTGGCAAGGATCCATATTTCCCTTTGCATTACCCCAATTATGGTTGGTTACGAAACATGAAGGGTTTTAGGTAGGCATTCTAAATTCCAACTGCATTAACTCGCAGCTCCTAGATCGGCTGAGTGGACACCCCAATCCTAAAATCCTTTTATTTTGGATTTCCTCAACCGCTGCCTCTTGGTCACACCAAGTCCTGTTGTGGAAATCTACCCCTGATGCAAACCAAGTCAATTCAACCTGTAAACATGAATTAGAATTCCACGATAATTGAACGCACCCAAACTAGGTTTGGTCAAGAACTTTGAACTATAGTTCAATTCTAACTAAGATTATGGAAGGCTATACTGAATTAATATTTATTTGAGGGATTTTATCCTTATAAATAAATTTCCATTTTATTATCTTTGATTACATGCTTGTTAATATTAATTAGGATATACTTAAGTGATTAACCATGTCTAAGAAAATATTGTATGCATAAGCCTGTCTTATTTTACTTTTATCTTGCATGCTTGTTTAATTCATTAATTGTGTGGCTGTGAAAACACACCAACAATAAATAAACCATGCAAAAAATAGAAATAAAATAAATTTTATGATCATAAGCTTGTTCAATTGGTTAGTTTATCTAGTGGTTAATAAACAATCCCAAGACCTTAGGGAGAAACACCTTGAACCTTTTGGGACCGTCTTTACAAATTTCCACCAATCCACCTTTTTAACACTTTGGATAGGATTCTCCTTGGTTCCTAACTTGAGCTTCCTCTACCATCTTGGGATCTCCATCAATTACATATGCTTTTATCTCACTCTCGAGTGAGGGGTAAACCGGGGTTCTAAATAAAAGAAACCTTGGGCACACATGCCCTACATATTAATGAGGAGAAGGCTCATAGGCCAACAAATTTAATATAAATAAATTAAAATAAACCGTTCACATACAAAATTCTTGGTCTAGATCATTATAATCAGTACATGCAATGATATTTACACATAAATAAAACTAGAATTCAGTTATTTAATTATTATTGTTTAAGATAAATCATTCTCGAATCAATTAATTATCTTTAATTAATCAATCTTTATATCTTAAACCCTTTTATGAATTTCCATGAGATTCTCATGCATCATAATTTTAAATAGATATATTCATTTAAAATTATCTTTGTACATAAATTGTACCATGGTTGTAAGGTTGTGAATTCGGATTCATAACTACCCAATGAGTAAAAATTAACATTACATATAAGTTAAATTTAATCATTTATATATAGAAAACTTAACTCGTGTTTTGCCTTAGCTTCATTCCTACACCATCGTACATGTATCAAGGGTTTGTATAATATAATAATAAATTTTAATAAATTTTTGTAATTTGTAAGAGTACACGGCGTGTAGTTCTGACTACATGGTGTGTACTTGTGTTCACCATCCATATGAAGTACATGACCAAGGGCATGGATTGTAGATGTACTTTGGAAATTTTTTTAGTACACTACATGTTTAGTGGGACACACACTATGTAGTATCCTTGTTACCCTATTTTCAGTCGGGAAAGAAGTGTACGGGGTCCACGGTCCATCCCTAACCTGAAGGACCACACACCAGGTTCTTTGGACCACATGAAATATAATAAGTATACCGTGTACCACCTATTCCTGGACAACACACAGTGTTCTTTAAGACATAGAAATACTCTAATACATGACTTGATTTGGTGGACCAGTCTGGTGCATTGAACTTAGACTACATGGCTTGTACATCCAAATACACACCATGTATTCTAATGTTGTATGGCCAGGAATGTTTGGAACTTCTGGATGAGATACTCTATTTTATTTTAATCAAAATTAAAAGAAAAATTTGTTTCTTTATAGTTAACAAAAAATGATGGAGGAGGAACAAATCTTGAGATTCAGATTTAAAGAACGATTAATGTGAATTGAGACAACTAAATTATCAAATGCACAAATAACCAATGAAAAACTAAATAATTATAATCAATGATATGACCACTCTGATACCACTTGTATGTTTTGGGCATAGTAGAAGCACATTGGTGGGTGTACCCAATTTTAATTTTACAATTAACAACGATCAATCCAAGATCTGTCACGATAATAAAAGTCCAGATCTTCATAGTAGAACGAAATATGAAAAATTAAGAGGGGAATCAGGGAACCATAGATAGGATCATCATATATTGGTTATAATTAATTTAATTAATTGAAAAGAATTACCTTGATGGAATTATTTTTTCATTAATGTTTTCGGTCACAATTAGATGTGATTTGTCATTGTGTTGTAGAATACAAGTGTAGGATTCCTCTAGCTGTGGTCCCCATGCACTCCATATATCTCTGGTTTTTTCCAAAGGGATCTCTCGAGTCCATTCGTGAAAGAGACCTCGCTTGCGATGTGCGCCTTCGATCGTCATGATCCGATGGAGGAGGATCACCTTGTCGTAGCTTGAGTTCATTCTTGGAATAAAAGAATTTTCTCTTGGATTGAAAGATTTTTCTAGATATTTTGTGCACAACTCTCTAAAAAAATGGTTGTTCTAATGATAATTATATAATTTGTATTTTAATTACATGGAATAATAAAATGAATTAATTAACCAAAAGCATTTATTCATTTTATTTAATTCTTAGTAATACCCCATGTCTTATAATAAAAGTTTACTAATATTATTACTTGACATGCACCCTGAAAATTAAACTTATTAATATATAATTAAAAAAATAAGATTATTTCTCAAAAATTCCCAGAAAAAAATTCACATCGTGTATATATAACATAAATGGTGTGTACTTTTGTTTTTCTATTTTTTTAATTTCCCCCACCACATTTATTAGACCTTGAATAATGGATATTTATTTCTCAAGTAAATATTACTCCATTACTCGCTAATAAATATTTTATTTCACCCACAATATATTCTATCGAATAACTACTTCTGAAATAAATGCGATCAGACATCCTTTAATTATTATTAAACCACAATTGGTAACAATCTCTATTCAACATGTTAAATTAATATTTAACTAAGATTCTTAGACACATATAGTGTGTGAACTTCTAGGCGTAATTCTAAGTGGCATTAGTCAGAGCCTACCTAATGTCCATGTATATAATCTAGGAACATGCCAAGGCAGCCATAGTGAAATAATTTACTGCTTCAATGACGTGTCACCTCCTACGAACACTTACCATGTAATGTAATCCCATTGTCTCGATATCTCGAATCAGGAGGGTTGCATGCTAGTTCCATCAACCCATGTTCTTGATTACTCTTTCTTTGACATTCTAGAATGAAACATTCCTATTCCTCACCATTCATATGGATTTATTTAGAATATATCATTTCTATCAAAGGTACATAGATATATACTTTCTTTATGGAGAAGAAGAGACAAATCCTTTCTCATATTATCTATTAATGCAGTAACACTCGTGACGCACCCAACATATCCTAACTCGCTGCAAAAAGTGTCGTCATAGTTTTGGTCAATACAATTAAGTGCATGAGTTTTAATACCCATTAATAATAATCTTAATGTCTATGGAACAATACAAACATCTATGTATAGGAACATCGAATGACACTATGAAATGCGGATTTCCTACGGGAGGGTCTCGTTATCATAATATCCTCATGTATATTACCATGGGTGAACACCATGATAAGTTGCCTCAGTGTTTTATGAGTCCTCACCCCTGATGGCTTGTTTTATTTGTGTCCCTCAAATAACATAATCCGTCCATTGAAAATATATTCAATAATAGTGTTGTGGCACTTCCGGGTTCTCAACATAGTACAGATCTGTAATGAACCATTAATGAAAAAGGTATCATTAGGACATTATCAAATGAATTTTTACATATAAGAACAATCAATATGTGAAAATGTATTTATTAATTAATAATGTACAAACTAGTTTGTTCTAGGAAACCAACACCAACACTTGTACCTTTTAGTATCATTATACCCTTATTGTTTTTTGGTTTAGGTTCTTGGTTCATGTGCTCATTGTTGGAGCGGTTAGGTTGGTGGATGGGTGACATTGAGGTTACATGGAAATAATTTTGGTAGAGGTTAGGTCTTCATTTATATTTTTGAATTTGTTGAGTTGTATCTTATAACTCAATATATTTGTTTATTTATATAATAATTTAGTTGTCGTTGATATGCGTTCTTAGTTCTATTAATTTTTTCATAGTTATTATGATGAAAACTTACCCAAATGTATTGTATTTGATGACCAACGCTAGTTGTATTCCCATGGGGATCAAGAATGCACTTCGGAAAATTTCACGGACCAGGTCGAGTGTTGGGTCTGATGGAATCCTAGCTTAGTTCATGAAAAAATTGTATCAGAGGACGGTTCTTTTTTATTTGGGCTGTTAGGTAGTTGGATTTTAGGAATATCGGGACTCAGGTGGTAGGTGTGGGAAGAGCATTGTGAACTCTTGCTACTTCTGATCCCTATGTTAGTAGGGTTAGTCTAGGATTTGAGTCTCTTATCTATTTTTTTGGATTGGCGGATGACAATGGATATGGCCTAGTGTCATGTTTTGATCACACATGGAGTACAGATTCATGTGGACTAAAAGTACATTGTTCAAGGTCCTCATAGGTTTTATTTACTACTTTTGATGTGGCCCACTATCATGCCATCGGGTCAATCATGACTACTAGATCCTCCTTACAGTACATTGGTGTAAGATCAACTTCATTTTTGTTATGAATGGTGTGAGTGGGCTTTTTAGAAGAAAGCAATTTTCGAAATGAAAAATTACTTCATCATGTTATTTCAATTTGAAAAATGAAATGGTTTTTTGGGAGGATAGAAAGAGGTTCTGAATATTGAAAAGTTTTTCTAAATTATTGTGTTTCAATAACGAAAAGAGGTGTGTCACAGTTGGTAATCTTTATGTTAGGTCACATGTGTGTGGGTATGTTTGGAATGTTTATTTTGACACGATTGGATGGAAATGGATGGAAACATATGTGACAGTTCATGGGATTCCATGGCTGGTTGGTTGAAATTAAAGGCTTGGATTTGTTTTTCTGAAGTGATGATGAAGGAGGAAAATTATCTCAAAAACATGGTTTCTTTTAGAATGGGGGTTTCGTTTTGCGAAAATTGGGATTTTTGTTTGGAATTTATCCTTGAATTAAGCTGGTTTTGAAGGAAAATTTAAAATGGAAATGGGATTTTGAAATTATTTTTTTGATTTGTTTAAAATATTTTGGATTGTGAGATAGTTTTCTTGGATTGATGTGATATTTTATATTGTCCCTTAGTTTATTATTGGTTTTTATTTTGTGGTATTTTCATTATTCAAAAAATGTCGCCGAGAAATGTCTCAAAATTTTCTGATGATTCATTATTAGTGTCTGATTATTTATAGATTTTTCCAATCTTTCTTGGTGATCAAGGTCCTTTGGATGTTTTTAAGGACATCTACATCAAATGGTTTAAACCTGAGGAAGTGAAGATGAAGGAAAGGGAGGAACTCATGAGTATTTATTAATTCCAGTGGATGGTGAAGGCCTATGCTGACTACATCAAGTATCTAGTCTCTTTTTCTCTAGAGGCAATGTCATAGGCTCTGATAAAGACTTCCCTTTTCATTGGGTTCTTCATTTTGTGATCAAGGAGTGAGACCTCTCCACCAACGATCTTCATTTTGAGAAGTCAGTGGATGATGGATTTTCTTAGCTGAACTTGTAACACCCATATTTATTTATGAAATATTTTATTTAAATAATTTTTATTCTTCAGTATCTTTCTATGCTTGTAATATTCAGTTTCAATGAACCGAGAGACTCTCTTATTATAAAATTACCATTATAGCCTAGCTGTTAGGTTACTGGGAATAATTATAAATAACTTATGAAAATGCATTGTAAATTATTTGGCTATCAATTATTTATGAAAAATAAAAATATATAAGATATAGAAATTTTTTGAGTTAATTACATTTGGTAATGAAATAAATATTTTTTAAATTCATCCAATGGATATTTTAGTTATTGGGTATGAATAAAACCTAATATAATGTATACAAACTTTTTTTTAAAAAAAGTTTAGTTTTACACCATTGAATGGAGAAACCATTTTAATTTAATAGTTTGAAAAATCCATAATTTTTATATGAAACCATAAACATTTTATTTTGAAGTAGGATATAAAAATTTATATTGGGAGAATTTCGGATAACATTCATTTTTTTATGAATAGTAAAAATACTCTAAATTTTAATAAAAAACAAATATTTTCATTCAGAAAATTTTTATGGATAAATTATTTTAATAAATGGGTTTAATGTATAAATATAATATATTTTTATCATTCAATATAAATTATTTCATTATCATTATTTTTACATTGATCTCATTGATAAAAACATTTCAATCTTTTGCAATGTTTTAAATTTTAAAAATAGTTTAGTTATTTCAACAATGGATTTAATTTTAAATTAATTACATAAACATATGTGTTTTGAATTTTGAAAAAGGTATTCAATGTTTTTAATAAATATATCAAATACATGTTAATAGGGTAATTTTATTTTTTGTAATTGGGAATACTAACTGTGGTAATTATTTTTATTACCATGGTTATTCGTAAATCGGGTAATTAAGGGTAAAAATAGTATTATAAAATTACATTCACACCTATAAAAATCTTATTAGATCACTAAATTAGACCCTTATCATCTATTTTTTTTTTGGAATTTAATCACTTAATAGCCACTTACCTATAAATATGACATTAATGTAATAAAAACTAATGAATGTGACCAAATGTCACAATCTCATTTAATATAAGTAAATTAATTTTAACTTATTGTTAACTCTGATATAATATTGACAATAGATAGTCTCTGGAAAGATAATTATATAAATTATATAATTTTATTTATAATCATTAGATATTAAATAACTACCATTAATTACGACACAATATTGATGTAAAAATTAGTTTATTCATAGAAATATCCAATAAATGGTTTTAAAAATATTAAAATAAATTTAATATGATGTAATTATTGTTCTCCATGAATTTTATTTGGGAATATGACATGGTAGGAGTTCATTAAATATTTTTTCCATTATATATTCTATTTTTTTATTTAAATTCAAATAAAAGAATAGTGTCAAAATTGATAGTATTGATATTTTATAAAAATAATAATTTATTAAATTTTTAAAAATCATACTTTTTTTAAAAAATATCAAATTAGTGATTATAAGGTCTAAAAATTCATAAATGTCCATTTATTGTCAATTAACACCATATAAGTAAATATTTACCACCGTTAAATAATTATAAAATTACTACAATAATTAAAATTAAATAGAATAACTAATTGTCAATTAAAAACATATGGTTTAAATTGATGAAATAAGTGGTCCAAAATTTGTTGGTTGATGAGACTAAAACCCTATATCATCTCTTATTCAAAATTGGGACACATTAGAGGTTTTTAGGTTAGGTTTGATTTTAAAATAAATTATCATTTATGGAGTTTCCAAAAGAGCCTCTCACTTATATTATAATAGGGAACCTCCTCCCTCACCAATTAACTTCATTTTGATCCTTCAAGCTCATCCAAACCCTACCATGATTCCTTATTAACTTCCCTATTTTCATTATATAGGTTATTTTTATCTTCAAATTCCAAATTTACTGCTCTAAGAAGTTGTTTAGAGGAAGCATTTAGAGGAATTGATTGTAACACCCCAGGTAAATAAAGAGTATGAAATTTTCACATTTATCCATATTTGTGAGTAAAATATTAACATAACTTTAATGGGGACTCTATGCTCTATGGCGTACCCAACACGCAACAACGAGTTTCTTGGGAATCATACGTTGCACTCTAATAATAAAATAATATTATTTTAAAAGGTAGTTAACGCCTAGCTATTGTGATGTAGGGAATGAATAGAACTAACTACAAAATGATTATATATGTTTGTCAAATATTTTTACTTTTTAAAATAAATGTTAGAGAATTAAAAATGTGAACATTCTAATATTCTTTAAAAGGTCGATTAACCGCCTTTTGATGGCGAACCTCTTTTAAATCCACTTTTTGATTATTTTATGTGTTATATTTGACAAAAAAAATTCTTCTTTAGAATCGGGACATCAAAGTTTACTTTGTGTAAATTTTTGGTGTCTTTCCGATAAAGTTCATTTTTAATGAATAGTGAAAAATGTGGTATTTTAATTCAAAACCTCTTTTTAATCTAATTTAGTTATATGATTGGATTATCTTTTGAATTGATTTTAAAGTAAAATTAGAATATATGTTAACCATTTAATCCAATAGTGGTCATTGAAATTAATTTCACTTTGAAACTGGACTTAAACTAGTGTCAATCTTTTAATAGATATTGATTCTTAAAAACACGCTATTTGTTTTGACAGCGGGAATTAATTATTAAATTTATTAATGAAACTTATATGTTTTGAATTTTGTAAAATATACATCATTTTTGAATTTGTAATATCAAATATATCCTGAGGTTAATTTTTGGTAATTTTCTGAAAAACTTCAATTTTTGATGAATAGTGAAACCACTAAGTGGTAGTTAAAGAAACTGATTTTACATTTAAATGAAACTTTGCCACCTCTGTGTTTTTAATTTCAAAAATCTGACTTACATGGTTGTCATTAAGAAGTAAAATGTGGTTCAATGGAATTAAAATAATTTTTTGGTGAATAGTAACTTTTATGTTTTTAATCGCGGTTAGAGGTAATTAGGGTAATTTAAGGTGAAAATAATGTTTTAATAATATGAGATAAGCTTTACACATGTCCTGCCCTTATTTTATGTGTCATGGACGACCAAGAAAATCCATGGGTCAAATTGGGGACCCCATGGAGCCACTTTGGTTGGAAAATGACATAAATACCTTTTTATTTAATGTTAAAATTAAAATGACACAAACATGAGTTGTTTTACTAACATAATTTTTAAATGGGGTTATACAAGTCAGATTTTTGACTATAAATAGTCATTGGAAATATAAAAATATTTCCTACATCATGATATTTTTTTTATAATTTTTTGACATTAAATAAATAAAATTATTTATGATATCATAATGATGCAGCGATTACCTCATTAATAAAGGATTTAAATAAAATGAAAATATAATGTAAAATATATGACCTACACATGTCCAAAACTTACTGTATTGGTGGATTTAGAAACCTTATCACCTTATCCTCGAATTATTTCAATGTGGTACCTTTTAAATACGAAACTCATTTTCAAATAAAGTAACATTTCTTTACTTTCCAAGAATGCCCCTCCTCTCCTCTTATAAAAGGCCCTCACCTCTACCTCTTTACCCACACTTCCAAAGCCTTTGTCTCGGCCAACCCTGGCTCATTTTTCCTCTACACATCCCTCTCTTACTCCTAGATGCCTCACTTTGGGCATAAGGCTTCCCAAGGAATCCTTTGAGCTCAAATCAAAAAGGGTTACCCGATTTTAAGGTAATGTCTTCACTTGTGTTTTTTTGTTTTATTTTTCTTCTCCAACCCCCTAAACTCTTTTTATTCATTTATTTTGTAACAACTCCAGTATCATCAATATACTAGGATGTTGTTACAAGAATCATTCTAGCTACACTTACACATGCCTATATCAAATGGTTAAAGAACATACTATTTCTGTGGATGGCGAATTTATGCCTCACGAAATGATGATTGTTCAATCTTCTCTTAACACATTCCATGGTGGACATTAAGATGTAAGTACACTTTTATATGATATATAATATGTTAATTTTTTACTTAAGCTTCTGTATTTTTCTTTTGTGGCATACTTTTATGGTTTCCATTGTGGGTAAACAAGATAATTTCATTTTAGGAAGTGCGGACTACCGCCCCCTCAAAGTGATTTGATTCGTTAATGCCATATGTGGGATATATAAAGGATGGATTTAAAGTTATTATATATTATGTATGATACATATAAATGAGGAATATAATTCTGTAATTAAAATATACATACCTATAATTTAGTTTTAATTCCATTAATATGACATAGAAATGAATGTAGCGTTTATGCATACGTACGGCTTACCGTCTCCATGAACGGTGCATTTCATTTCTTACCTCTAAATGATTATGTAATAATATAAATACATGTATATTCGGGATATATATGATATATATGATACCCAAGTCATTAATAAAATTCTGTATATAATGAACCTTTGACCACACGAACAACATGTAATTGTAAGAAGTCCACTTTCGACTTAAGAACCAAATATGGACAAAACAAACATTATTAACTTAAATGACTGCATAATGTTTATAACATGGAAATAAGTTATATAAAAGGAATAATGAACTTGAAAAATGTTCTTAATCAAGTAGAAATTAACTCATGTTTATTATTCAGGACGTGAAAGAATGATCGAGTCAAGTCGGACCCGAGGTAAAGGATCCTACTCCTCTCTTTCTTTTTAAGTACTCTCTTTTATGTCATTCCTTTTAAGCTCATCTTTATTGTGATTGGGACGTTATTTTATATTACTCTTACGATAATTTTTATTTTCACATGATGAGAGACCCTATTTTCTCTCATCAATCCATTTTGGAAGTTTTGAGTGGCGCCGTTATGCTGCAGAATTTTCATAAGAGATCTAACCTCTCTCTTTCTTTTTAAGTACTCTCCTTTATGTCACTTCTTTTAAGCTCCTATTTGTTATGATGGGGGGTGTTATTTTATATTACTCTTTTTGTACATTTTATTTTAATATGATGAGAGACCCTATTTGATCTCATCAATCCATTTTTTGGAACTTTTAAGTGGAACAGTTAGGCTGCCCAGTTTCCGTAAGGGATTTTTCATCTCACTCTTAGTCCCGTGAGAATTATAATACATTTACCACCATTTCCTTTGAGTGGTGTATGTACATACCATTATTAAACTCTTTTTGGAATATAATTTCATTTATGGGTATTTACATATTCATTGTATGACCCTTCTTCAATGGGGTGTACGTTTCGAAAGTTACCCAAGTCGGTAAGGGACCCTTTCACCCTCTTCTTTGTAAAAGACTTCTTTTGATATGTCTTTCAATTAACATGCTATTATGTTGGAATATGTTCTTATATATCCTTATTGATATAAATTTTATTTCCAAGTGATTAGATACCCTCTTTATCTCTCATCAACTCTTTTTCTGAATTTTGAAGTGACGACGTTAGGCTGTCAAATTTTTGCAAGGGAACTTCTTAACCCAATTTTGATTATTTGGGATAATCTTATACTCCTTTAATAAGTCATTATGTGAAAATTTGTGAATAACCTATTATTGTTTTACACTTAATATCCACTTATATTTGGTGTATTAGTTTGTCACACATAATTATGTAATTGATTTATCCTTAATCCAAGGATACCGTCTTTGTAAGGAACTTTGTCTCAATCTCCATTCATTGAGGCATATTTTGTTTTATACACAACTTCTTTTATACGGTGTATAAACCCCTTTGACTTTTACGTTTATCCAAAAGGAATCTTTTTTATACGAAGCGTTTTACTAAACGACAAAAGGGAATGTTTTTGTCGTACATATGCAGTGACAATGACTTCTCTGCCGCCGTGACCATTATTTAATTTTCGGCATCCTCTACAAGACATACCATTTTTATAAGAAAAATAAATACCATGTTTTACTTTTATTTTATTTTGGTATTGAAAATGGATTTCATAATGTTTTTATATCAACGTTTTGTGTTGATATCTTGTGATTTAAAACTGGAAATTTTATGTATCCTTTATGCATGTTTTATGTGATACGATTATGCTATGGTTCTTTGGAATTATTATGAATATGGGTGGTTCCGTGAAAAACTATGGGCGGGTGAGCCCGATATAGCTCTCCAATGCATTGGGTAACACGAAGGAGTTAAGCGTTAAGGTTTCTCCGAAGAGATTTAGGGAATATAATGTGATGGGTATTCCAAGCGTAACCAAAAGGGTTACTCCCTACGTAAGAATGTTATGAATGCCTCAAGATACCTTTATGTCTTATGATTTCTATGATTTATTCATGATTTTATGTGGTATATTAAAGTGCTTATGTTTTATGGGTAAAGTATGATTTCATTCTTATGTATACATGTACTCATGTTTCCTTTCCATATTTTTATAACCCTTACTGAGCTTTTTATGATCATCCCATGTTTTTTTTTTTGAAATGTTTTTCACAGGTCAAGGAAAAGGTACATGATATGATGATAGTGTCAAGTAAGTGTCAAGAAAAAATCCATGCATTATTTTTAAATATGTTTCCGTTGATGGGAAAAAATTAAAACTATCTTTTATGTAACCACTTTGTTTAAATGTGGAATGTAATGAATGTTTTATGATCTAATTCTCTAGAACTCTAAACCTAAAAAGATCCTCAATGTGTAATCTTGTAATAACTCAAGATTAAGTAAGGTTTATGGCTGGGGCCTTATAGTTTGTATCAGAGGTCGGTTTAGATAACTTTAGAGGTTAGGGTATTATCTAAGCACAAGTGACATTACCATAATGGTTAGGATTTCAGACAGAGTCCTAGTTTTAGATAAAGTGAATGAGTAAGTATATCTTAGTTTTTACCTTCCTCATTAGTACATGATGGTTTTGTTGATATACTCTCACTGACATTTCTGTTTTTAGTGAATGGATGGATCTAGAAGGCACCAAATAGACAACAGGTTTGAAGGAAACTGTTGTGGTTCTCTGATTAAGATACTAGATAAAATGGGGGATTCAATGAAGAAACTCGTGGTTGTTCTAAACCAACTATCAAGGAGTCATGATCAACCACTTGAACCTTGGTATGTTCTATAATGCATCATGTATGAGATGACCAATCGATGTGAAAGTTCAGGTAATAATTATAAAGGTAACAATTAGGGTTTATATGATCCTTACTTTTGAGGTAATTATGGGTTATTTTATGTTATGATGGGATATGAAAGGCATGAAATAAACTTGAGGTTAAAATATGATATGATTATTTTTGAAGATTATATCTCGTTTTGGGGAATGTTTTATGAATTATATAGTTTTGGAAAAAGGACAACACGTAGACCATGTGACAACCCGTCGCGTCGGACAAAGCTGTGGGAATCGAACCCACAACCAAAGTGCGACTTGTATTCATCGCCTACCACTGGACTACGTGAAGTCCCTAGTTAGTTTGACTAATTATTTTTAGCTAGATGATTTTAGGAATCAAGAGTATGTTTATTTTGGGTTATCTATGAAAATGATTAACCTATCATGGAGGATATGTGATTAGGTTAATTACTTTTCAATATGATAAATTAAGAGAAACTGATGTTATTTGGAGATAAAAGTTAATTTGTACCTTGGAAGACTATGTGATTAAATCCTTAAAATATTTGGGTTTCAATATTAGTTTGGTTTACTTTGATGAATTTTATGGACAAATTGTTTATCGAATGGTCATCATTGAACTCTGGGTTTTGTTGGACAAATTTTGGAGATTAAGAATAGATTTTCTTTTTATAAAGGGTTAACATTTTCTGGATTATCTGATCTTGTACTAACCTTTTTGGTTTTGGTTTTGGTTAGGGTCTAATGATATGGGAAGTATATAGTTCTCTTTTTTGGATTAGGTGATTCTCTAGAAGTTGATTATAGTACTCTTAATGTGAACAAGTCTTCCTAATACTTTTCTTTTCGGGAAATTATGAGTCTGTGTAAGAAATCTAGTAAAAGTTGAAATTCAACATGACAATTAAGTATGTTTCCTTAAGATCAAAAATAAATTCCTTAATGAAGAGTAACTTAAAAAAAGTGTTGTCTATTAACTTTTCCTACTGTGGGAATCGAATACCGTTTAACCCATCACAAGTTTGTGATTTTTTTATGGTTAACTTTCTCCTAGACATGTTTACTATCACTCTCCATCAGAACATGACCCTTTGTTTTATCCTCCATATCCATATTTTCATACATGGAATCCTAGTATGGGTTAAATAGGGTGACCTTTGTACTTCTCTTTCATTATTTTAAGGTGATTTTTTACTGACTATTGTTCTGATGTGGGATTTTCAATGAATTTTCCATGCCCAATTTTAAAATTGCGAGGACACAATTCCCAAAAGGGGGGAAGGATGTAACACCCCAGGTAAATAAAGAGTATGACATTTTCACATTCATCCATATTTGTGAATAAAATATTAATATAACTTTAAAGGGGACGCTATGCTCGATGGCGTACCCAACACGCCACAACAAGTTTCTTGGGAATCTTACGTTGCACTCTAATAATAAAATAATATTATTTTAAAAGGTAGTTAACGCCTAGCTGTTGTGATGGAGGGAATGAATAGAACTAACTACAAAATGATTATATATGTTTTTCAAATATTTTTACATTTTACAATAAATGTTAGAGGATTAAAAATGTGAACATTCTAATATTCTTTAAAAGGTCGATTAACCGCCTTTTGATGGAGAACCTCTTTTAAACCCACTTTTTGAAAATTTTATGTGTTATATTTGGAAAAATAAAATTATTCTTTAGAATCGGGACATCAAAGTTTAATTTGTGTAAATTTTTTGTATCTTTCCGATAAAGTTCATTTTTTTAATGAATAGTGAAAAATGTTGTATTTTAACTCAAAACCTCTTTTTAATCTAATTTATTTATATGATTATATTATCTTTTGAATTTTTTTTAAAGTAAAATTAGGATATATTTTTACCATTTATTCCAATAGTGGTCATTGGAATTAATTTCACTTTTAAATTGCACTTAAACTAGTGTCAATATTTTAATAGCTATTTTCTCTTAAAAACACGCTATTTGTTTTGACAGTGGGAATTAATTATTAAATTAATTAATGAAACTTATATTTTTTGAATTTTGTAAAATAGACATCATTTTTGAATTTGGAATATCAAATATAGCCTGAGGTGAATTTTTGGTAATTTTCTGAAAAACTTCAATTTTTTATGAATAGTGAAACCACTAAGTGGTAGTTAAAGAAACTGATTTTTCATTTAAATTAAACGTTAACACCTCTATGTTTTGAATTTCAAAAATCCGACATACATAGTTGTCATTAAGAAGTAAAATGTGGTTCAATGGAAATAAAATAATTTTTTGGTGAATAGTAACGTTTAAGTTTTTAATCGCGGTTAGAGGTAATTAGTGTAATTTAAGGTGGAAATAATGTTTTAATAATATGATATGATCTTGACACATGTCCTACCCTTATTGGATGTCTCTTGGCCGACCAATAAAATCCATGGGTCAACTTGGGGACCCCATGGAGACACTTTAGTTGGAAAATGACATAAATAACTTTTTATTTAATGTTAAAATTAAAATGACACAAACATGAGTTGTTTTACTAAAACAATTTTCAAATGGGGTTATACAAGTCCGATTTTTTACTATAAATAGTCATTGGAAAGATAAAAAGACTTCCTACATCATGATATTTTTTTTATAATTTTTAGACATTAAATAAATAAAATTATTTATGAAATCATAACGATGCAGCGATTACCTCATTAATAAAGGATTTAAATAAAATGAAAAGATAATGTAAAATCTATGCCCTAAACATGTCCAAAACCTATTGTATTGGTGGATTTAGAAACCTTATCACCTTATAGTAGAATTATATCAATGTGGGGCCTTTTAAATACGAAAATCATTTTCAAATAAAGTAACATTTCTTTACATTCCAAGAGTGCCCCTCCTTTCCTCTAATAAAAGTCCCCCACCTCTACCTCCTTACCCACAATTCCAAAGCCTTTGTATCGGCCAAACCCTACTAATATGCCTCTACACATCCCTCTATTACTCCTAGAAGCCTCACTTTGGGCATAAGAATTCCCAAGGAAGCCTTTAAGCTCAAATCAAAAAGAGTTACCCGATTTTAAGGTAATGTCTTCACTTGTGTTTTTTTGTTTTATTTTGCTTCTCCAACCCCCTAAAATATTTTTATTCATTTCTTTTCTAACAACTCTAGGATCATAAATATACTAGGATGTTTTTATAAGAATCATTCGAGCTAAACATACACACACATACATCAAATGGTTAAAGAACATACTGTTTCTGTGGATGGCGAATTTCTGCCTCATGAAACGATGATTGTTCAATCTTCTCTTAACACCTTTCATGGTGGCCATTATAATGTCACTATACTTATATATTATATATAATATGTTTATGTTTTACATAATCTTATGTATTTTTCTTTTTTGGAATACCTTTATGGTTTCCATTGTGGTTAAACACGATAATTTCATTTTAGGAAGTGCAGACTACCGCCCCCTCAAAGTGATTTGATTCGTTAGTGCCATATCTGGGATGTATAAAGGATGGATTTAAAGTTATTATATATGATTTATTTTACCTATATATTATGAATATAATTATAGAATTAAAATATAATACCTCTAATTTAGTTTTAATTCCATAAATATGACATAGAAATAAAAGTAGCGTTCATGCGTACGTACGACTTACCTTCTCCATGAACGGTGCATTTCATTTATTACATCTAAATGATTATGTAATATTATAAATACATGTATATTCTGGATATATAGGATATATATGATATCAAAATCATGAATATCATTCTGGATATAATGAACCTTTGACCACACGAACAACATGTAATTGTAAGAAGTCCACTTTCGACTTAAGAACCAAATATCGACAAAACAAACATTATTAACTTAAATGATTACATAATGTTTATAACATGGAAATAAGTGATATAAAAGGAATAATGAACTTGAAAAAGGTTCTTAATAAAGTATAGATTAACTCAAGTTTATTATTTAGGACTTGAATGAACGATCGAGTCAAGTCGGACCCGAGGTAAGGGATCCTACTCCTCTCTTTCTTTTTAATTACACTCTTTTATGTCATTTCTTTTAAGCTCATATTTCTTGTGATTGGGATGTTCTTTTATATTGATCTTACTTTAATTTTTATGTTCACATCATTAGACACCCTATTTTCTCTCATCAATCCATTTTGGAAGTTTTGAGTGGCGCCGTTAGGCTGCCGAATTTTCATAAGAGATCTAACCTCTCTTTCTTTTTAAGTTTTCTCCTTTATGTCACTTCTTTTAAGCTCCTATTTGTTATTATGGGGGATGTTATTTTATATTCCTATTTCTGTATATTTTATTTTAATATGATGAGATACCCTATTTGATCTCATCAATCCATTTTTTGGATGTTTTAAGTGGTGTTGTTAGGCTGCCGAGTTTCCATAAGGGATTTTTCATCTCACTTTTAGTCTTGTTTGATTTATGATCCATTTACTACCATTTCCTTTGAGTGGTGTATGTACATCCCATTATTAAACTCTTTTTGGAATATAATTTCATTTATGGGTATTTACATATTCATTGTATGACCCTTCTTCAATGGGGTGTACGTTTCGAAAGTTACCCAAGTCCGTAAGGGAACCTTTCACCCTCCTCTTTTTGAAAGACTTCTTTTGTTATGTCTATTAATTCACATACTATTATGTTGGTATATTTTATTCTATATCCTTATTGATGTAAATTTTATGTCCAAGTGATGAGATACCCTCTTTATCTCTCATCAACTCTTTTTCTGAATTTTGAAGTAACGATGTTAGGCAGTTGAATTTTTTCAAGGGAACTTCTTAACCCAATTTTGAGTCTTTGGGATAAGCTTGTACTCCTTGAATATGTCATTCTATGAATATGTGTGAATAACCTATAATTGTTTTAGACTTAATATCCACTTATATTTGGTGTATTAGTTTGTCACACATAATTATGTAATTGATTTATCCTTAATCCAAGGATACCGTCTTTGTAAGGGACATCCCCTCAATCTCCATTCATTTAGGCATATTTTGTTTTATACAAAACATTTTTTTATACGGTGTATAAACCCCTTTGACTTTTACGTTTATCAAAAAGGAATCTTTTTTATACGAAGTATTTTACTAAATGACAAAAGGTAATGTTTTTGTCGTACGTATGCGGCAACAACGACTTCTCCGCCGCCGTGACCATTATTTGAGTTTCGTCTTCCTCTACAAGCCATACCTTTTTTAAAGAAAAATAAATACCGTGTTTTACTTTTCTTTTATTTTGGTATTGAAAATGGTTTTCATAATGGTTTTATATCAATGTGTTGTATTGACATCTTGTGATTGAAAAGTGGAAATGTTATGTTTCCTTTATGCATGTTTTATGTGATACGATTATGTTATGGTTCTTGGGCGTTATTATGAAGACGGGTGGTTCCTTGAAAAACTAAGGGCGGGTGAGCCCGATATAGCTCTCCAATGCATTGGGTAACGCGAAGGAGTTAAGTGTTAAGGTTTCTCCGAAGAGATTTAGGGAATATACTGTGATGGGTATTCCAAATATAACCAAAAGGGTTACTCCCTATGTAAGAATGTTATGAATGCCTCAAGATACCTTTATGTCTTATGATTTCTATGATTTATTCATGATTTTATGAGGTATGTTACAGTTCTTATGTTTTATGGGTAATGTATGATTTCATTCTTATGTATACATGTACTCATGATTCCTTTCCATATTTTTATAACCCTTACTGAGCTTTTTATGCTCATCCCAAGTTTTTGTTTTGAAATGTTTTTCACAGGTCAAGGGAATGGTATATGATATGATGATAGTGTCAAGGAAGTGTCAAGAAAGAATCCATGCTTTATTTTTAAATATGTTTCGGTTGATGGGAAAAAATGAATACTATCTTTTATGTAACCGCTTTGTTTAAATGTGGAATGTAATGCAAGTTTTATGATCTAATTCTCTAAAACTCTAAACCTGAAAAGATCCTCAATGTGTAATCTTGTAATAACTCAAGATTAAGTAAGGTTTAAGGTTGGGGCCTTATAGTGATAATCTCTTCTACTAATTATTTCAAACTTCTTTCTTATTTTACTTAATTTTCATTAGTCATTTAATTATAAAGTAATAACTTTAGTATCAATAATATAATTATATTTTATTATAAAAATTAGCCAACCGTATTTCACCTTCTATCCACCCTATGAAAAAAGAAATCACCACACGTGTGTATGTACGTCTTACCCTATCAAAGATGTGGTGTAATATTGTTTTCCCCACCACTTTACATGGATGGATATAATGATGTAAGAAATAAAAATATATGATTTTTATAACATGTTACCAATTATTAACTATTATAAAACATCCACTTCAATGCCATTGAATAATTTATGAATGATATCAATGCTCATACGCAAGTATGACCTACCATCTCCATGATGCGATGTGATTCATTCTACATGATCCTCACTAAAATAGAATTATATACAATAATTAAACGAATAAAAATGATATATTTTATAATAATACCATTCTATAAATCATATAACTATAACCTAAAAAGAGGAATAAGAACTTATTTGACAAAACAAGCATAAAAACATAATGTAGTTAATACCTGAATAACGAGTAACAATGTAATGTTACTAACAATCGGATACTAATATGATCATTAATGTTATCATAAAAATTATTATGATTTTCGAAAAAATCATTTACATTGTTTAAATAATTTTATAGGAGGATTAGATACATACAAAACATATCGAACCTAAGGTAAGGGATAAATATGCAAATCTTGTTTTTAGGTGAGATTGTTTATTCGTAAGTATGTACTAGGGTATATTAATAATCCATATCCATGTTTCCTAAATATATATTTCAAAATATTCTTTATATAAATATATTATTTTTAAAAGTCATTTATACCCATTGGTAATGTTTTACTAAATGGTATGGATGGAATCATTTTTCATTATTGGTATGAGGTACTTTTGACTTTTTTGGAAAACGCACGAGAAGATTGTTTTTTTAATTGTATAGTATGAATAGTTTTTTATGATTTCAAGATTCCTTATTTAATTAAAGATAACATAATAATATTACATAGTAATTTTCACATGAAATTATTTCTTCTAAAATTTTGTGGCATTTTGTGGAAGTAAAACGTTTTTAAAGAAGAAATGATACTTTCGTCGGGAATTAATTTAAAGTGATTTCCCAAAATTATTTTCCATCTAAGATGACATCCTTTAAATAGGGTTATATTTCTATCTCATTTGTTACTATTATTTTATTGTGCTCATTATGGAAATTTATTTAGGAAATAATTTTTTATATATAAATTATGATGGAGTGATGTTTAAGAAACCCATTTTATTTCATGAGTTATGTTATGGTAAATGTTTTTATGTTTTTGTGACAATATAAATAATGGTTGAATTATGATATGGTTGAAACCAATATCTCCCTTCAATTAATTGGGTAAGTATTTATATCCCATGAGATAGACATGATTGGAAGTACAAGTAAATGTGGTTCAGTAATATAGGGTTGGAATGAGGAGTGAACTCAGTTCAGTAATGGACTTTGTCCACTATGATGGTCTCAAAATTGAGCCTTGACTAATATGAAATGATTTTGTATGATTTGGTGTGTATGAAACGAAATTTCATGTCTTATTTTATGACTATTAGTGTTACATCTCACTTTAATGATTTATCCCATGACATGATATCTTGATCATTTATATGCAGGATAATATTATCAAATGTTATGTTCTTGTAATCATGATATGAATGATATTTCCATTTTCATCCCTGAAGAAGAATTTGATATCACCCTTTCTTGTTTTTCTTTTCCCCGGGTCAGGAAGAAGGTTATTAATTAATATATGTCAAATAAGAGTCTGATTATGATGAAATAAATAGGAGACAAAGTGGATGTTTTATGAACAAGTTGTTCATGTTTAATAGTTTCTAAAGACACTAAACATATATAGTCATCACATGGTTTTGTTTTGTTATGTAATAAATATTATTTATTGTTGAAGTAATATCTATATATAATGCGTGGGCCATTATATTCAGTATTAGAGAAAAGTTATAGTTAAACTTTGGAAACTAGGATAAGAAATCCTTAGTAAGAACACTAAGAATATGTCTATGTGTAGTTTACAATCCTAACCTAATGTTTTAGATATGTTCATGAATAACCTAGGATAAAAACAATAGAGTCCTAAATTGAAATTTTATTCTTTATTATGTGGTTTTCCTATTATCATTAGTGTTTCTCAAACTATGCGTTTTGGTTTTAGCCAATGGCTGGAACTCGAAGGAACTGCATTAATGCTAAATGGGACGAGCAATGAAATGATTTTCCACACGAGAAACCAAATGATTTGGGAGTTGGAATGAAAACTCTTATAGCCATGATCACCCAACTATCTCAGTCTATGAATCATTCATAACATCAAAACGAGCAAAGGAGGGAGGGACATTATGTTGAGTCCTTAATGAGATAGAATACAACTTCATTAAGTAGGTCTTCTGATCCATTAGTGGTCGAACAATGGATCAGTACCACTAGGATGATATTTTTAGTTCAATAATGTTATGAACAAGATAAATATATCTTGGTAGCCTATATTTTTTGATGGAAAAGTTTTCAATGTTGGAATCTTATCATGAATATGAGGTAAGGAGATGAAATTCAGTACATGGAATGGGATGAGTTCAAGAACAAATTATTCAATAAGTACTTTCCTTGTATTCTTTGAAAAAGTATGTTAAAGGAGTTCCTTGAACTTAAGAAAAAGGATAATGAATCTATTGGTACCTAAGAATTAAAATTTACCAGAATTTCAAGGTAAGATTCTGGAACTATGATACAACCTGAGAGTAATGTTGATCATTTTAATAGTGTGTTAAAACCAATTCTCTGAAGGGAATTATCCATAAGGGACGTCAATAAATATGAGGAAATTGTTCGATGTGCTCTCAAGTTTGAGATGGATATTAAGGTAACACATCAGTAATATGAGTTTGATTTTATGAAAAAATGGAATTCAAAGGAAAATATAAAGACCCCATTGAAATAAGAAGAGTTTTACCTTATGCACAAAGTTTGGAAAGAAACATGGAGGGAATTTTCATAAAGGTACTGGTAAATTTTTCAAGGGCATAAAATAATTTCATCAAGAAGATGAATTCCCATGTGGTGGGAAAATATATATATATATATATATATATATAATAATGTGAACAAAGAATAGGATACACAGAATGCACCTCATATACTTCATTGTTACAAGTGAAAGGAAATGTGGAATTATGCTAATCAATTCCCTAATACAAGGGTTTTTTATGATGATCGACATCAACAAAATATTAAGGGAAATTATAAAATAATGTAACATTAAATCATTATCAGTGATGTGGAGTATGATAATGAAGCTGTGGAAGGTACACTTACCATCCAAAATAAAGTCGAAAATATTTTATTTGATTCTTGAACCACCCACTCTTTTATTTCTAATGAATTTTATAATGGTATCAAAAAAATTATTTCATCAATTAGATGTTGAGTTAGATGTGACAAATCTTAATGGAATAATAGTCTCATAAAAAGTTTATAATTCTTCTCCGGTTGAAGTTTGTGTGAAAGTACTTCTGGAAAAACATGAGATCATTCCTATAATGGAATTTGATGTGATTCTTGGAATCTAATGGATTTATCTATATGGATATCAAATCAATTTCCAAATAATGTATGTCACATTTCATACTCCAGATCAATCTATGATCATCAATCGATGCAAGGAATAATCTAAAATGGTTGGGGAGAAAGTAATGATTATGAATATGCCCTTTATATGACAGATTAATGATGTATTTAAGGAGGAATTTACTAGTCTTCCACTAAATCGTGAAGTTGAGTTTTCAATAGAACTCATACCGGGTGCAATGCCTATTTCAATAACACCATATAGAATGGCCCCAATTGATTTATAGGAATTTAAAAGGCCACTCTAAGAGTATATTGATTAGGGATTCATACCTCCAGTGCATCACCTTAGGGGGGAACCTGTTCTGTTTGTTAGAAAGAAATATTGATCAATGAGACTTTGTATTTATTATCGAGAACCTATCATGATCACTATCAAGAACAAATATCCTCTTACCAATATTTATGAATTATTTTACAAACTATGTGGAGCTCAATACTTTTCCAAGATTGATCTTCATTCAGGATATCATAAATTATGGTTTAAAAGGAGGATATAGCAAAGACTTCATTCTATACAATGTATGGACACAATGAAGTTATAGTGATATCATTTAGTCTCACTAATCCCCTAATATATTCATGGATATAATGAAGAGAGTCTTTAGAGACTATCTTGATCAGTTTTTGGTAGTCTTTATAGATTATATTCTTGACTATTCAAGAGAATGGAAGAACATAAAGATCACTTGAGAATTGTAATAAATACCCATAGAAAGGATAATATTTATTACAAATTTACCAAGTGTAAATTTTGGCTGTAGAAAGTTACATTTTTGGGTTTCAAAATCTCAATAAGTGATATCAATGGATCTAGAAAAAATAGAGTTTATTGAAAGATGGTCGAGACCAACAACAGTATCTGAGATCCAAGTTTTTCTTTTTTTAGAAGCATATTATCGACATTTTGGGAATGATTTTTCTTGATTATGTAATCCACTCACCATGTTGATACGAAAAAGAGTTAATATTGTTAAACAGTGCACCTATGCTCAAACTGCCTTATAGTGGAGAAAGGTTTGTGATCTACAGTGATGTATCTATGAAGGGGATGGGATTTGTTCACATGAAAAATGATATAGTGATAGATTATGCCTCATGGTAGTTGAAACATCATAATAAAAATTACCCAAATCATGATTTCTAGTTAGCTACAATAATATTTGCACTAATGATATGGAGGCATTATATTTATGGTGAAAAGTTTGATATTTATACTGATCATAATAGTTTAAATATTTTTTCATAGAAAGTGAGCTGAATATGTTCCAAATAATATGGTTGGATTTGATTAAATATTATTACTTCTCAATACATTATCACCTAGGGAAAACAAAGAAGGTGGCAGATGATTTGGGTTGAGATGACCATGTTAGCATATCTATGATGAGGATCACAAAATATCCAATATTTATGGATTTTCAAAGGATAGATCATAAAATTTTAAGTGAAGGGGAGAAATATTATCTTTCTCAAATGAATTTTCATCCATATATACAAGTATATATTAAAGTGGTGTATAAGGAATATGTAAAGATACAAAAGAAGGTAAGGAGTGCTCCTGAATTCAACCTTGATTGTGATGAAATAAAAAGGCTCAAGAACCAAGTTTGTATTCCTCCCATAACATAATTAATGAAGTAGCTATTTGATGAGTCTCATATTTGATCATACCCTATTAACCTGAGAAACAAAAATATTTAAAGGGACCTAATAGACTACTTCTAGTGGGATTGCCTAAAAAGAGATGTCGCTAAATATGTCTATCGATGCTTTGTATTTCAGCATGTTTAGTCTAAGAGTTATAAGCCTAAGGGGATGTTACAACCATTACCCATACTAGAATGGAAATGGGAAAACATCACTATGTACCTTTTCATTGACTTCCCAAAACATCTAAATGAAATATTTCTATATGGGTTACAGTTGACTGCCTTACGAAGTCGGCACACTACATTTACATTAGAGAGGATTTCTCTCCTGATCAACTTCTCGAGACATTTGTAAAGTAAGTGGTAAGGATGAATTGTGTACCACATTACTTTATATTTTATTGGGATCTGAGGTTTACCTTGATGTTCTGGAAAAGACTTCCATACGCTCTGGATTTAGAGTTATTTTTCAGCACTACATATAATTCTTATACTAACAATCAGTCTGAGTGGATAATTCAAACTTCGCAAGACATGTTGAGAGCATACTCTTTGGATTTCAAAGGTGGTTCAGATCAACACCTCCCTCTGGTGGAATTTCCTTACAATAATAGCTCTAAATCCGTTATTCGAATGGATCTTTATAAATCCCTCTATGGAAATAAGTATAGAACTCCAACTTACTGGGATGAAGTTGGGGAAAGAAAGCCATTGTGAGCTGATATTTTTAATCAAATTGTAGAAAAGGTAAGATCTAATCAACAACACATAATAGCAGCTCATAGTCAACAAAAAAGTTGTGTAGACAATTTAAGAAAAGACATGAGTTTAAAGTGGGTGATAACATGTTCTTAACAATATCTAATGAAATATAATAATGGGATTTAGAAAGAAGGGAAAGCTAAGCCCTAGGTATATCTATCCTTTTGAAATTCTGGATCATGTTGGCATTGTAGTATACCGATTGGAATTTCCACTGAATATATCTCCTGTTAATGATATGTTCTATATATCTCTCCTAAAAAAGTACATACCTAATCCTTCACATGTACTACTCCCAGAAGTTGTACCACTGGAGCAGGATATCTCTTCTGAATAAAAACCGATAGAGATTCTATATCATTGTGAAAAAATTCTATGAAACAATACCACTCATTTGGTTAAAGATTTATTAAGGAACCACCAATTTGAAGTAGGTACAAGGGAACTTTATGATATGAAGAGGGGTAGGTATTCTCATCTATTTGTTTCTAAGTAACGAATTTAGAGGGAGAAATTTTGTTTAAGGGGGGTAGAATATAACTCCCAGATGATTTTATGAAATATTTTCATTAAATAATTTTTATTCAATAGTATTTTCCTTTGCATGAAATCGTCAGATTAAATGAACTGTGAGACACCATTATTATAAAATTAATGTTATATCCTCACTGTTAGGTTAGTTGGAATAATTATAACAAATTTTGAAAATGTGTTGTGAATTAATTGGCTATAAATTATTTTGGAAAAATATAAATCAACTATATATTAGAATTTTTGATTGAATTAATTTTAGTAATTATATAAATATTTTTGATATTAATCCAATGGATATTTTAATCATACAGTATGAATAAAACCCAATTTGATGAAGAAAATACTTTACAAAAAAATTTATTTTTACACATTTTAATGGAGAACCCCTATTAAATTATGAATTTCCTACATTAATTACTTTTATACAATAACATAAACATGTTATTTTAAATCAATATATAAAAATTTACTTTGGGTAAATTTCTGATATATTTTTGATAACATTCATGCTTTTATTAATAGTAAAAATATGCTAAATTATAATTAAAAACAACTTTTTCTTCAAGATAATTTATATGATTAAATTATAATTTAGAATGGTATTAATGTATAAATAGTTTATATTTTTAACATTCAATATAATTTATGTCATTAGAATTAATTTTCATGTATAAATAGTTTATATTTTTATCATTCCATATTTTGAATCTGTAGGTCCAAATTATGTTAATAGGCTACTTTTATTTTCTGTAATTGTGAATAGTATATTTTGTAATTTTTGTTATTTGCATGGTTAATGGTAAATCGTGTAATTAAGGGTAAAATAGTATTATAAAATTACCTTTACACCTGTAAAAATCCTATTTTATGACTAAATTCAACCCTTATAATGTATTATTCGAAATCGGATCAATTAAAGGCCACATACACATGAATATGACATGAATGTAATAATAACTATTGAATGTGACAAAATTTCATGATCTCATTTTATATAAGTATATAAATTTAAATATATTGATGACTAGGATATAATATAGACTCTAGAGAGTATTTGAAAATACAAAATAATTACCTACATCATAAAAAAAATTATAATTTTTAGATATTAAATAATTACCCTTAATGGTGACACAATAAAGATGTAAAAATTATTTTATTAAAATAAATATCTATTAAATTGTTTTTAAAATATTAAAACAAATATCATATTTACTAATTAATGTTCTAAATGTATTATATAGGTGACTATGACATGTTCCGAGTGTATAAAATATTTTAGTTTGAATTTATCTTATGTTTGGATTTTATTTAATGTCAAATAAATAAATAGTGTGAAAATTGGTACTATTTATATTTTATAAAAATAAGGCTTTATAAAATTATTAATAAATCAAAAAAATCTTTAAAAATTTCCAAGTGATAATTATAAAGTATAAAAATTCGTAAAATATCCATTTATAGTCAATTAACACCATATAAGTAAATATTTATAACCATAAAATATTTAGAATGTTATTTCCACAAATTAAATTAAATAGAATAACTTAGTGTCAATTAAAAAGATATGGTTTAAATTGAAAAAATAAGTTTTCAAAAATTTATTGGTTGATGATATTACAACCATATATAGTCTAATATACTAATTTGGGAAAAATTATGGTGTTTTGTGTAGGGTTTTATTTAATTATAAATTATTTTTATGGAGTTTCCAAAAATTCCCCTCTGCTCAATTATAAAAAGAAACCTCCTCCATCACCTCATTACTTCATTATGAGCCTTCAATCTCATCCATTCCCTACCATTTTTCCTTCCCAACTTCCTTATTTTCATTCTATCTGTTCTAGTAATCTTCCAAGACCAACTCAACTACTCTACGAATATATTTCGAAAGAAGCATGTCGACGGAGAGGTAATCTCTTCTTCCAATTCTTTCAAACTTTTTTTTAATACAAAATCCTCTTCAGTAGTTGTTTCATTATAAATTAATAACATTAGTATTACTCATATACATATATGTAATTAAAAATATGAAACAACCATATTTCACCTTCTATCCACCCTATGAAAAACGAAATCACCATGCGCATGTACATACGACTTGTTGTCTCCACATTGTGCTATAATCTGTTTTTTACCACAACCTTTATTGTTTGGTTATAATGATGTAAATATTAACTATATATGTTTAATATAACATTATAATGATTTTGAGATATTATACACTATCCATTTCAAAACCATTCATAATTTTGTAATAATATCATCGCTCGTGCGTACGTACGGCCTATGGCTTCCATGGTGCGATGTGATTAATTCAAAATGATATTTATTAAAACATGATTATATGCATGAATTGGATAAATAAATATGATATATATTATAATAATATAATTATTTAAATTAAATAACTATAACCTAAAATAGGAATAAGAACTTATCCGACAAAACATGCATGAAAACATAAAAAATTTAATACCCAAATAATGAGTTACAATGAAATGTTACTAACAAATAGATAAAAATATGATCATAAATGTTATCATAAAAGTGATTATGATTCTGGAATAAATCCTTAACATTATTTAAAAAATAATACAGTATTTTCAGATACATACAAAGCTTATCAGACCTAAGGTAGGGGATAACATTACAAATCCCATTTTTATCTGAGATTGTTTATTTTTAAGTATTTACTGCGGTATATTTATCATCCATGCCAATGTTTCCTAAATATGTATTTCAAAATATTCATTATATCCTTATATATTTGTTAAAATTTATTTTTACCCATTGGTAAATTTTTACTAAGTGGTTTGAAGGGAATCTTTTGTTGTTTTTAGTATGATGTACTATTTGACTTTTCTAGAAAAAGTACGAGAAGAATGTTTTTCTTAACATGTAAAGCATGAATGGTTCTCTTATAAATTCATAATACCCTATTTCCTTGAATATTCCCCTAAAAGATTACAATGTTATTTTCATAAAAAAAATTATTCAAAAATTGTGTGGTATTTTGATGAAGGAAAACATTATTAAAGAAGAAAGGATATTTTCCAAATGTACTAATTTAAAGCATTTTCTCAAAATTATGTTCCATCTAAGATGAAACTCTTTAAATAGGGCTATATTTATATCCCGGTTATTAATATTATTTTATTGTTTTTATGATGGAATTTTATTTATTAAATACATTTGTTTTATATCAGTTATGATGGAATGATGTTTAAGAAACCCATTTTATTTCATGGGTTATGCTATAGTAAATGTTTTTATGTATTTGTTCCACACATAAGAATGGTTTCATTATGATATGGGTGGGACCTATATATCCCTCCAATTAATTGGGTAAAAATTTATATCTCATTATATATACTTGACTACAAAGGGAAATAAATGGGGTTCTGTAATATAGTGTTGGAACGAGGAGTGAACTCGGTTCACTAATGGACATTGCCTTCTATGATGGTCTTGATAATGATACTTGAATAATATGAAATGATTTTAAATTATTATCTATGAATGGAATGATATTTCATGTCTTATTTAATTACTATTGGGATTACATTTCACTTTTATTATTTATCCCATGACATGATAATATGATCTTTTATATGTAAGATAAGATTTTCAAATGTTATGGTCTTATGATTATTATATGAATGGTATTTACCTTATTTACCCTTACTAAGAATTTTATCTCACCCTTTCATATGATTCTTTTTACCAGGTCATGAATAAGTCTATAAACTAAGATATGTCAAAAATGAGTCTAGTTATGAAGAAATAAGCAAGAGAAATGTGGATGTTTTATAAACCAATTATTTATATTTCCCAGTTTCTAAAGACACTAAAACTATTCATCCCTGGCATGATTTTTTGTGTTATTTAATAAATTTTCATCAATGTTGAGTTAATATCTATATGTAATGTATGATCCATTATTGTGTTTGTTTTCATAGCACAAGCAATGGGATATCATGTTTCTCGTGCTGTATATGAGGTTTCCCCATCTCGCGATAATGGAGTGATAGAGGAACCTAGATCTGATGAGTATCCTATATTAGGTCTTATTTCTAGTTTTTCAGACCACTCATTTGTATGCCACCAGTGTGGCTAATTCAGGCATTCATAGCAATCTTGTCACAATCCTCCAAAAACCTGCCATTATTGTGGCTATTTGGTAAATCTAGAATAGTTTTTCCTGAATCATATTTTAATGAATATGTTTTGATCGAAGGATTATAGTACCTGACTGTGAGGAAAGAGATTCTTCATTCCTCAAGGCTCCATACAAAATCCTCGGATTAATTCTTGTGCATAGTCAGGAGTTTCTGGGGGCACGTGAAACTTTTGCACAACGTTGTTCCCCATGTTGGGTTCAAATAATTTAAAGTTTCCTTATGGTTGATTTCTTGTGGTGGGGATAAGTAACCCATGTTCTACCCTTATTATCACATTATGGTTTTTATTAATTGGTCAGGTTGGAATTGTGGACTTTAGGGTCGCCATAATTTTTAGGGTTTCACTCGGTTTTGATCGGGGATGGATTCAAGTATTGGATATCTCTTGGCTTGGTGACTTTTTGTATGACGAATGTGTCTGTTCTGTGAATAATTGTTACAACTAGGCCTCATATACTCCTTTATTTTATTAATTCTCTTGATCTTGGATCATTTTGGTCGAGGATTGGGTTGAACCACGTTAAAAAATTTAATATTTTGGAAGTATGGATGAATTTTGAACCTGTGCATAGGTATCTCACTACTGATGGAAACTCTATGGCCCAACCCCAGTACCCGTGTGACAGGTCATTGTGCTAGATAGAAGCTGTTGCACAATTTTACCATGATTAGTCACACCGTGTGATTTGGTCATGGGGTCAGTTCCTACTTGGGACGTGGCTACCACATGGTTGGAATATTGTTTAGTAAACTATATGGAAAAACTATGTGATCAGACCCGATCTATAAAATAATAAAAATCCTATTCTACACTCTCCACCTATTATTCTAAATAAGACCCCCTCCTCTTGGATTGTTTATGGAACACATAGGGGGTGGCACATTCTCCTTGGTTCCTATTCTCCTATGGATTCATCCTTTAATTCCCAAGGATATTTCCTTAGTGTTTTCACCCCTTTTTCCATCTTCTCCATCTACTCTTTTATTTCCTAGTTTATATTTGGTAGTACCTATCTTGGATGAACCCTAGATGGTATGGTCAATGTGTTTTATGATTTTCTTGATGTTTGGTGTGTGCGGTTTGATCTCGAGGGTGTATTCTTCTTCCTGTGATAGTATCATCGAATTCACACACCATTATGGAAGGAGTCTCCATTTTTCTCCTTTCTGATGCATTCCATTAATGATTGGGTTCTCTTAATAAATTTATAAACATCATAAACACATTTATCATACCCTTTCTTATTTTACCGTAGTGTTTTTTTATTGGTATAAATTTTTAAAAATAGTTTTCAAAGTGATTATCCAAATATGTTTATGTATTTATTCATATATTTTGTTTGGAAAAATATCAATTTTTATTATAAAATTAATTTAGGCCATGTTTTGATATTTAACCATGGATATATTTTGGAAATTTTTTTAATATATAAATTAGGAAAGATGTGTGTTTTGGATGTCTTTTTATGGCTTAAGGATTATAGTGAAAAAATGTTGGAAGGATTCTCATGGTTTTGAAATGGTTTTTTATACTTTTTCAATTATATGGGATTTTTTGTTTTAGTTTCAAAAAATTTGGTTATTTGGGAAATTAGAATGGATTTGGGGTGATTCCATGGTTAGTTTAGGCGGGCCATTGCATGTTGTCATATACATGGGTTCACAAGGATCACACATGAATGTGAATTCAAGTGAAGATGGAACAATAAAATACTCTTCCCTTAAAATTTTCTCATCATTCCATCCTCTCATATTCCCTAAAATGATTCCATGATTTTCCAACGGGAAACTGTTTCTTCAAGAAATTTGGAAATGTAACTTCAAATTTGTTCCTTAATGTTTGGCACGTTTGGATTGAAACATGTTTTTATGAGAGAATCAAAATGGTAAAGTCATTTTTTCATTATATATTTAAAAGTGGTGTTTTTTTAACTTGGGAAATAATAAGGAAGCAACCTTATAAATGAATTTTGGTTTTGGATGTATAAGGCTTATTAAGAACTTAATATGCATTGGGAGTTCTATTTTAAAACTTGTATGATGTGAAGTCAATTGACATATTTTTAAAAAAAATTGAAATTGTTTTCCAATATATTGTGATATGATGGTCTGGTTGGCCATAGTAATTGATTCATTATATGATGGTCACACCTATTGGGGATTTACCTATATGGGTTATCATATAGGTGGTGTTTATGATTAGTTTAGGTAAGTGCGGTGATGATTGGAAATGTGATTCACGCATTCTAGGTCCTACTAATTACATATTATACATTTACCATTGGTTTCTTAGGAATATTTTAGAGGGTCGAGTGATTTTTTATAATATTCCTCGATTATATGGGTTGGTACCCCCTTGATTAGCTGAGAGGCCAGGTGGGATGTGCAACTATATTGATCAGTTGAGGGAAACTTGTTGGTTATATACAAAGGGGATTTATCATACTCTTGTAGGTGGTTTTGAACCAAGTATTACTAGGGATCTCTCTAGGGATGTTTTCCAAATTCCCATGGTTACTAAATTGTTTGTGATTGTTTATTTTATATTGTGTTTTTTTCACATCTGTCACTGCTTTTTAAATTTCATAAAAACCTGGAATTATTTTTATTAGGCATCAAGAAAAGGATTTGGTTTCTAAAATAATTTATTATTTGAAAATAAAATGAGTGTTGTGTTATATACAAAAACAAAAAATATATATATATTTGATAATTTATAAAAATATAAAACCCTTATATTTATACGTGTATATTAAACTAGTGTTATTGGGTTGTTCCTGAAATGAAATGTATGGAATATTTCATGGTAGCCTACTGAGATGTTTAGAAATCACCCTACTTGTACCTTTTGGTGTTGGTAGACCCGAGTTGTTTTGTGGTTTCTGGTTCTTGGTTCGTGTTCCTATTTTTGGAGAGGGTTGTAAAGTGATGGGTGACATTAAGGTCACATGGAGATCATGTTTGTATCTATTTGGTCTTTAATTTATTTTCCCTTTTTTCCAGTTGTGTCATGTAGCTGAATCAGTTTGTTTATTTATTTGAGATTTATTTTTTGACTATCGATGTACCCATTTTTATCCTAGTTATTGGGCTGGAAAAGTTCCAACTTGTATTTTCTTTGATACCCGACACTAGTTCCCAGCCCGTAGGGATTGGGAATTCCCTTCGGCCAATGTCGTAGACCAGGTCGGGTGCCCAGTCAGATGGAATCCCAACCTAGTTATTTTCAAGTAGTAATTGAATTATAAAATATTTATATATATAAAGGTACAACTATATAAAAATGTATTAATTAATTATTAGGTAATAAGAACATAATTTTTAATACAGTTATTTTATGCTTCAAAAATAATATTTTTCAAATAAATGTTTTCTAACTATTTTTTTAAAATATTTTATATCTATTTTATAAAAAATTCATAAATATTATTTTAAAAACATAACAACATTTTTTAAATAATCATACAAAAATTATCTTAGTATGAATGTTTTATAATTTTTATAGTGGTTTAATTTTTTGTTGATTACTGAAAAATACTAATTTTTATTCAAAAAAAATATATAGAATTTACAATGTTTATTTATTTTTTAATATAGTTTCAAAGTAAAATTGGTGCATTTATATTATTAATAATATAATTTAGTTCAATGATATCAATTTTATTATGTATTTTCATATAAAAACACGTTGTACTTAAAAAAAGAATGAAACCTACTTTTCATTTTATTTTATGGGATTATTTTTATATTATATTTCTACACTATCATTAAATGAATATGATAAAATAAATTGAATATCTTTAATCTCATTAAGTAATATTAGTAAATAAGGTATCATAATATTTTTCAAAATTAATAACAAAAATATAAAATATTTTTTATTATAGTAAAGGTGAAATGGGTTTATTAGGGTGGAAACTAATTTGATAAAGCTGAAAATTAAAAAAAAATATTTAATTAGATGAATCTATTTTTTCAATTATGACATCTAAAAATGGGATAAATGATATTGGTTCACCACGCGTGTTTGCTACATCACCTCAAGGGCACCTCCCCACACGCAAGAGGCTGCCAACTGTAAAAAAAGGTCTAAAGGTGGTATAGTGGGGATATTGTACATTCATTATCAAAAATAAATAAATAAAAGTATATACGAAAAAAATATCATAATATAATGATGAACTGAGAGATGGTGATAAATATTCAACCTAGAAAGTTCTAACAAAACCCACACATTAACGATCATATTATGCCCAAAAATAAAAGGAAAAAATTATACAGTGGGTAATTCATATAGTAGAACGATACTCAAAATATAGTAAATAAATAAATACCTAACTACTTCAGTCAGACATAACGTCAATATAGGTACAAAATGGCAGCCCAAATAGGGTTTGACTAAAAATCAATTGGCCACAAATAATGTTTTATAATGGATATCTGTTTTTCCAATATAAAACGAACCAATAGAGTAAAGGTGTAATATTCAAAAATTAAAATGATAAATTTAATCAAGACATGCTAAGGTTCCTCAGAAGTCACATGGATGACTATACCATATTCAGCCTTTGAAATATTTTCTGTGAACACATTCCATAAATTATATAAATGTATATATGTAAACCTAAATATATAGAAATATATAATTTAACTTGTGATGTCCTTAGAGGTGAGACAAGGGAATCCACATGGTAATAATATAATGAGTTTAATGTTTAAAATATGAGATTCAATGCCCATCGATCATAAAGTAATGATAAAATGATCCATTCCAATAATTCTCAAATTAATAATAAGGTTTTTCATGCCCCATATCATCAAATTAATAAGAAGTTATGCCATTTTTGTCATTCAAAAATGAATAATAAGGGACACCATGACCTTAATATCAAATAAATGACAACATATATAATTTCCATCAGTCTCAAATGAATAATAAGGGAATCCACACCCATCACTCACAAACAAAAAAGAGACTTCATTTCGTTAGTCGCAGATGAGTAAAAAGGTACACCATTCACATTAGCATCATATTAATAATAAGGGATGCTATTCCCTTTATCCAAATTATGTTGTTGATAATTCTTTATAAAATTTCACATCAAGTGATCATGAAGCATCATGTCCAACACTTCCCTTAATAATTTAACAAAAACCATTATAGTCTTATAATTATAAAAATCAATTATTCCATGAAATTACTCAACATAATACAATATATTTTTTATATAATTTTTAATCATTAAGATGTAAATAAGGTTCATTATGTAGGTCTATGAAAATAAATATTATTCATCATTATTATTTCATTTTAAATATGTGTATAGCTAGTAAAGATATCCATGTTTCTATACATTCTGTAATATAAATAAATTCATTCATTAATTTCATAATCCAATAAGAAAAAAATTAAGGTCTAAGTTTTTAATATATTAAATTATACAATTCATTTCCACTTTATTAGGATCATTTGTTCACTTCAAAAATCAATGACAATCCAAACAAACCTTATTGGTGTTTTCTTCATATGGAAAAATTGTTATCAAGATTTATGATCAATCCCACCCCTTCTGTGGTTTGGGGTTACACCTTCAACATCCAATATTATATATGGATTAAAAATTGTGTCTAAAATAGGTATAGGAGATCAATTTTAAGTATTTTATTTATTAGGATGAATTCATGGAATGTACAACCATGGGATATATGAAATGAGTAAAGAGGAGTCATAGTTTAACAAATAGTTATAATATGTGACTGACGTCGTTCGATTCTGGGCCCGGATAAAGAAGGTTTTCCAAATTCAATATGGGAGGAAAGAGGAGCTCCTAGTCAGATATTGTACTTGGAAATAGAGAGAGAATAAGAGAAGATGAATATATAAATGAGGTATGTAAAATGAAAATTCATTGATCTGTTTATGATCTGTAGGGCTTCACCGCAAGGTTTGGAAACCCGTATAACAACAAAGCAGATCTAATTGTCCACACACAACACCTCGTATGATTTTTAGAAAACATTTAGATAAATAATACACCAACTTTCCATGGTTCTTTGTCACACCTACACCAAGTCGCATGGTTTCTCATTGTATGTTGCAATGTTTCAACAAACCATTCCCTTGTATAAATAGGTTGTTTGTTTCGTGCTACATAGTTAGCAACAACCATGCACCCAAATATGTACCCTTCAAAAATAAATTTTTGATGGTTAAAACATATTAATCATATCTATACTATTGATACATCTTTTTGGCCTCAACTTCAACAAAAAAATAATAATTCAAATTTTTATAACTCTCAAAATTATATTCTAAAGATCATTGAATGCATGCCCTGCCCACCAATATAAATGTTCAGAAATACATTATAATTTCAAAAAATATTATATTACTATATATTATATCCATAATCATCCAAAATTCTAAGATACGACATTTTTCTAGTTATTTATGATTTTATTCTTTTATATTATTATATGTAAAGAATAAATACAAAATTTCAACTTCATTTGTTTAATATACCTAATATGTCATGACAATGATACGATTTGTTAATTTTTTTTCTAAATAGTTACATTAAATATAAATTAAATTTTTTTATTATGGAAATTTATTTTAAATTTTTAGTAATTATATACTTACCTAAAATTCTTATAGAGTGCTAGCATAAATCATGTATAAGAAGTTAAAAATTATGAAAATGATATTAAAAACACTAAAGGTAATTTCTTTGAGTGAGTTAAAATTTTACATGAATTTTATATATTTATATATAATATTAGTTATATGTTAAAATTGTATATTTTAATTCCATTATTATCTTTATGTCTTTAAAGTTTTATTAAATGACTATATCTAAAAAATAAATTAATAATATTTTATAATAAATTGTATCTCATTAAATAATTTAAAATTCAAAAATACTCTATCTTCATACATCTAAATGAGATATGGTATAAAATAAAAACCATTTAAATTTTTTTATTTTTTTCCTTTTACAGTAACTTTATTCACCACTAAAGACTAAAGAACATTAATATCATGGTAATGGTCAAAATGGTTAATGGAGAGTTAAAACCAATAGATGTGGGATAAAATAACACATCGACTTGTAAAAATGTTATTATACGATATGATTTAGACTTATACGCATTATATATTTTACATATATCAATTATATGCAACTTGTTATTGAAATTTAATTTAATTTAATTCAATGCATTATAAAAATACAAGAGTTTCCCCCATCAGTTGTAAATGGAAACCCCCAATCCTTATTTCTCTATACATAAATACCATCTTGATTCATATATTCTATACCCAAATAAATCCACAACATCCCTTGTAACATACTAGAGGTCCTATTTTGGATAGAGTGTTAACTAATGAGGTCTTAAGGTGTAATACAAAGGAAATTTTCCAAATAAGAGTTTTAGATTTAAACTGATTATTTTTATATTATTTATTATTCTAACTTCATCATATATTCCTAAACCATGCTGATATAATAAAATAGTTATATTTCATATAATGATATGTTATTATGTTAATGGAAAAAACTATGTCTATGAAAACACAAGTCTATTATATACCTTTTCCAATGATTTATTACCTTAAGATATAAATAAAAAATATCAGAAGATGAAGAGGCCTAATTTCCTTGGGAAATTAGTTAAATATTCAAATATCAAGAGTCATAGGTTCAAAAACATCATTTAAAACAACAAAATGATCACTTATATTCCATTGATATTCAAATTCACCATGGGATAACCTGGGCCCATATATAAGAAATGGGTGGGCTATAAATCCCAATTAGGAAATAATGATAGAATAACATTATGAAAGTAATATGCTAATGTCAATGAGAATATAAACGTTAAAAAATGGGTGATAATAATGAACATAGTCATTGAAGCATTATATATTATTATAATATCAAGGAAATATAGGAATGTGGAAACGACATAAAATATGAAATCATAAGAACAGGTCAAGTCTTACCTTCGAGATATCACAGCATAGTGTAACTAGGATAAGAATTTATGCTTGGTACATGGTATCTCATTAGATAAAACCATGACCCAATACATTATTGGTATATATAATTCTAGTACCACCCATCTTATTCATATCATGTACAATAATTTCCATTTTAGACAGATCATAAAACCTAATAATTTCGTCCATAAACATTAATCACATCATTAAAGGTAGCGTGTTCTACACATCGGAGTCCATAATAAATGGAGGAAGGTATCATCTATGTGAATAACCATAAGTGGAAATGGGAATTGTTACACAAAACACAAAATTTTAGCATAAAAACCTGTGATAATTTCTACAGCATAACTATTATACATAAAGGTTTATTGGATGTTTTAATGAGATTCAAAGGTGGAAAATAATTACATGATAATAATCAGGATATTACAAAGCTGTATAAAAAAATGGAAATATGAAAAATTATAAATCAAAGTTCATATCTCATATAAATCTCTTGAATAAAGTGGAGAGAATCCACTTACCTTGCGAGCATTCTTGTAAAATATTGGGAGGAGAATATTAAAAAAAATTAAAACTCCTTGAACAAGATTTAAATATAGAGATATGGAAATTAAATTTGTACCCTTTAGGTTTTAATTTAATTCGAGTGGGAGATTCAGTGGAAATTTATAGAAATGGAGAGGGTAATTCTTAAATTATTTTTTAAATTCATGTTTTGGACTCAATATGGTAAAATAATCAAAACCACAAACCTTCTCTTGGGTTTTCCAATATTTCATTCTAAAGAAAAGTGGTTTTAAATATTTTATATTTTAAAGAACCAAACTTAACAAAATAATACAATTTTTGATGTGGAAGTGAGTCATATTTATAAAGAATTTATTTTAATACCTTAAAATATAATACTTTTATTAGAGGATTCATTAGTCGTCTATAAAATTAATCAAATAAACTAAAAAATAAATTATTTTAAACTATATATATATTATGACATGTATTCATTTTATGTCATTTATTACTCGACTATTTTTCCATTATGATGTTGTAAATAGACCCAATATTTACAAAGTATTTAATTTTTTCTGAGGAATTAGACCATCTTTGGATCTTCTGAAAAATTCACAATGGGATAATTTAAATGTATTGAATTCAAAAACAAATTAAATTTTAACAAATTTATAATCTAAATATATGAATTAATAATTTTATATACAAATATTTATTTACAGGAAAATATGGGTTTATACAACACAAATAATTTTTTGAACAATAAAAAGATTACATGGGACAAAAATAAATTAAATTAAAATTTTTATAAAGATAAATATTATTTAATAATAATATTTTATAAAATTATTATTTATTTAAAAATTCTAAAATTTATCAAAATGAGTGTCAGAAAAATTATTTTAAGAAAATATGAGTATAGTTTCTTTGTATCAAATTCAAATTTATATCAACTCATGAATAATTATATAAATATTGAATGAAAAGGGTTAAACATAATAACTATTTTATTAAAAAAATCATACAGCTATAGTCAATATACATAACCCCTTATTTCACCATCATACTCTATAATGCTATGGTGTGTGATTGGGGTTCTTCCTTGGGGTGGTTTGACTAACATGGTTTGGTTTGAGACCTCTAAAATCATGAACTTATCCAATAAAAAATTTCATTCATTTTTAATTTACTGAATTTCATCTCGGGCTTGGTCATGGGAAACTCCTAGTAATTCCATCTCAATTGGATTCTCTAATAAATGGGATTCATCATGTATTACTCTACTACTCAAGACTATTGTTTCTTTTGTCAGTGACAATTAGTGATTACCATTACCCTTAATATACTAATCTTAATAGTGACTATACAATGGCTATATTATAAATGGTTGAGATGCTTAAAACTCTTTTATATGTGATAAGATATATTTTTTACCTACCTAAAATAACCAAAGTAGTGCATGTTTTTTCAATTACTACATTACATAATCATTGATTAATTCATTATAAATTCAATTCCATTTATAAATGTTCGGATCAAAAACATCATCCTATATTTAGAAATTACACCCTCAAAATTTCATTTTATACACTAAAATTGATTAGGGTACTTGTATTTCATCACCTATTTCAGTTCCCATATTTTTTCCTTAAACTTGGTGTTCTTCTACAACACTTCGACTATGTGATATGTTTATTTTCGTAGAACTTTTTCCTTACAATCTAACATCTTCATAGGATTGTCCTCATATTAATGATCTTAATCCAAGAATAATACATCTAGATTTTTCTCATATGAAGGGACTAGTTTGTACTTCCCCAAGAGAAATACATGGAACCCATCATATACATGGTCTTTGTTAGGTGGTATTTCTAGTAGATGAACAATGTTGGAATTTTATCGAGGATATCAAAGGGGTTTTTTAACCTGGAATAATATTTCCCTACCCTCAAAACCTCATTACTTCCTTCTCTAAAAATATATGAATAAACCCTATATCTGTATCATCAAACTCCATATCTCTTTAATAATTTTCTGTATATATTGTTTCATGAAATTGTGTAGAATTCATATTATTTTTAATGGCATGAGCTTTTTCTATCTTCTCTTGGATAAGATCAATTTCCATAACCTTCTTCTCTACAAATTCATCCTAACATGTAGGGTTCAGACACCTTTTCAAATAAAGAACTTACACTGCTGAAATAGTTACTTAGCCTTTGGAATAGTAATGTGTCCCTTATGAAAAGTAAATTGGCCAATTGAATAGTAGTATCTCCAATGAAAGTATAAATAAAATAAATCCATATTATAAAATACAATATCAAACAATTATATCATAGTATAAGTAAATAAATATTTTAAAAATTTCTAATTAATTGTTGTAATTATTATAAGTCATAAATATTTAATTACAATTTTATAAAATCCATTTTAATTTTAAAATCAAAAATTTCCATGTAATTAATGATTTTAATTATAAATTAATGTTATCATAAGTATAACATTATTTTTAGAAAATGGAATTCACTTTTTAATTCTACACATCAAAAAATGGTTAGAGTGAAATTTTGCGATTTTTCATAAATACTTGATTGTTTTTAATAGTAAATTTCAATAATTTACTATATTATCTAAATACGTTAATTATTGAGTCATGGAAAATGTTCTGCTGATGTAATCACAATTTGTCCATACTGAAATGCTCATTTTATAGTATTTAGTCCCAATAATCAACACCATTTCTTATCTTGAGAGAAGTAATAATCTAATGAATTAAATAAAGATAAATCACCCCTCTCCTACACTATAAATACCACCCCCACCGCATATTCTCCTCACACCTTTCAAGAATTTATCCTTTTTTATATTCTACCCAATATTATTCCAAAAACATTCCCCAAAATCCAAGATCTTCTGGTCTTAATAGAAGACAAAAACCAATCCCCTAAGGAGGTTCTGAAGAAGAAGGAATCAAGAGATAAAACTCTCTTCCATTTTATTTAAATTTCTTTTCATGTTCCCTTCATTTTTATTCTATCCTCAACTCCCCTAATACAAATGGTGTGGTAACTCTGGTACCTTATGTATATTATAATGTTTTCAATATAATGAAAAAATTCATTATCATCTCTCTTTCCCCCCTCCTTTTATATAAAAAATGTAACACCTTCAGAGTTGTGTTAATTTATCAAATTCATGGACTACAGGTTTTAAAAAAATATCGTTAATTTTTTGGATTATATATATAAAAAAATGGTGAGGGTGAAATTTTTGGATTTTCCTGAAATTCATTAAATTTTGGTGAATATTGAAACATGGTAATTTATGATATTGTCTAAAAAATTAATTATTGGGTCATCGATGTTGTTCTGATGATGTAGGAAAAATTATTTCAAAATCACAAGCTCAAGTTACATTATTTTGTCTCAAGAATCATCATTTTTTCTTTTCGTGAGAAAAAAATAAACCAATCAATTAAAAAATGGGAAACTACTCCTCTCATCCACTATAAATACCACCATCACCACCTTTTCACCGCAAAACTCTCGAGCCTCAAGCCTTGTCTATATTCAGCCCAACACTCTTCCAAAAACACTCCCCCACATCTAGGATATTTTTTTCTTATCAAAATACAATTTATAATACCCTAAGTAGGTTCTCATGAAGAATTAATGAAGTGGTAAAACCCTATTATGTTTTCTTTCAATTTCGTTTCAAGTTCCATTATTTTCTTTTCTCTCTTAACCTCCCCTCATAAAAATAGTTTATAAAATACATTTCCATATATATATACTATAATTTTTCATTATAATGTAATAAATCATCAGCATCTCTCTTTTACCCCACCTTTTTTTACTAAAAATGAAACACCGTCTGAGATATGTTGATTTATAGCATTCAAGGACAATGAGTTTTCAATTTCTTTTGGAATATTCTAGGCTGGTCATGAAACCATTTTTATTATTGACCCATATCATAATATATTTATTATATCTTAGTTAATGTAATGAAATCATTAACCACAACAAATTCAAAATAATTATACAAAACAAGTTTGTTGTGAGAAAAATCGCTCAAAATAATCCAAGCGTCTATCATTAAATATTTATATAATATTTCATACACATTCCATAGAACCAAAAGACATGTAAGCCCAAATTTAATTCTTTAATATCATTAATAACATATAATTTCAATTATTTATAATTACCCACACTCTACACAAGCATTCATACATGTATACAAATAAAATGATCATGAAAACCAATGAATCAAACGCTCCCAAACGATGATATAGAATCTATTAACCCAAAAAAGTTCTATAAATGTACATAATAATGTTATAATGAATGAAATAAATGTATTCATAGGTTATCTACTTATTATTTCATTAATTTAATTTATTATTCATGACATTATGATCAAGTTTAAAATCGTTTCAGTCATAAGGTAAGGGATTCTACCCAAAACTCTATTATTCTTTCGGTTTAATCTTACTTTTTTTACCCAAATGAAATTCACTTATATTTTCATTTAAATATTCTATATTCCGTTTATATATTTCCTAAAAAATGTATATATATCCATTCATTTTTTGTTTAGGGATATACATGTTTTAAAAGGTTCCCTACTCAATTCATCTTGATAAGAAATCCTAATTTAAGGGAACTTCTAGAATTCTCACACATCATCAAATGTATTTCATAATCTATTTTAAGACACCATTATTTTTATAAAATCACCCATTTTAACGTGATAAACTAACTTGGTTCAATTATGGTCTTATACAAACAATTTTCCCTTTTCCATTTTAAATAATCAATAAGATTCCCTTAAAATGTACTAAAATGTTTTACTTCTAAAGTTCCTTAAACACTCTTTCAATTTAGTTTGAAATAAGCTATCATGATATATGCCTATATTTATATATTAATTTCCATTTATTATTTAAGTCTTTTCTTTTGTGGACACATTTTTGGTACAATCGTTTATTATTCTTTTAGCATGATTATGATACCTAATTCATTCCATGGGTAACATTTATGATTATGTTTTATTACTTATGTATGGTTATTTATGTGGAAATAAAATTCATGAGAATGGTATGATGGGTAAACCTAGATAGTTCTCCAATTAAATGGGTAGAGTTTAGTCTCATGAGATATTATGTTCCATAGTCTTGGTAGTAGCCTTGACTCGTGCGCCTCTCGGTGAATTGAGATTTGACTCATGCTTCTCAATGTGTAGTGAGCCTCTACTCATGATAAAGTGATGTTTTATGTTGTTAAAAAATTACAATAAATCCATTATTACATGATCTCATGTTATGATTACTTATTTTTAATATTTTTCCATTCCTTCTTATATCGTTATATTATGCCTTCTAACCCATGTGCTAATATTTATTTTAATGCTTATTCCCTTACTGGGATTTTTTAAATCATCCCTTTGTTCATGTTATCCCCAGGTTATCCTATATATATGTAAGGGCTCAAATGATGTTAGGATCTCATAATGGATGTTAAATAAAGACATGTTTAATTTAGTCCCATGACTTCAATTTTATGTACCTAGTCTTTCCAGACACTAGACTTTACAATTCCTTTGATTTCAATTGGATGTTTAATTATACTTAAAATCATGTAATGATAAGTGTAAAAGGCTAGGGTTGATATATTTGGTATTAGAGGAAAATTTTAGTTATTATTGGAGGCTGGGAATATGGAATTTTTAAGAACTCTATGGATAAAACTATTTATGAAATAACATCCCTAAATTCTGGTTAGTATAGGGTAATTGGTCTTTTTAGAAAATAAATCCTTGTATTGATACTACAAGTGGAGGTAGCTCTACCATAGATATACCAAGGAGTGAAAACTCCGAAAATCTGTTTTGGACATCACATGCGGTAACTTGGTACACAACAACGGGCTCTACTGTGAACCTAATTTGACACTCATGGGGTATATGCTTTCATAAATTTATAATCTCATTACAAAAAATTATTAAGGGAGAAAAGAAAATACCATAAGAATATATGTTAGAAAAAGGTTCATGTATAAACGAGATTTAATCCTAGGGAATCATAAGTTAGGATATTTCTTTCCTTTAAGAGTTTATCCTTTAATGTTTAAAGATTCATTTTATGATTATTAGTTAAGTATTCAATCCCAAAAATTGAACTTTATTTTTATATCTAATGGTGGGAAATAGAATAAAATGTTCCAATAATAAATGTGATATGGAATTTGATTAATACCCAAATGATACTCCAAATTTGAATGGAATGGGCGCTAAAATCCTTGTGACGGTACTTACTCATCAGGCTCAAGTTATGAATAATAACCTGAATCATATGGAACTCCCTCTTTCTAAAAGGGAAGAGAAATTTTACATTGAATCCATAATGTGGAAAAGGCCTACCATGTTTAGTGGATCTATTTATCCCCTCCACATAAAATAGTGCATTAACTTCATTGAAAAGATATTCCTTGTCCTCCAGGGCTCAGAAGTGGAGAATGTTAAGATGGCAGTCTATTGTTTTGATGGGGAAGATGATCAGTGGTGGACAGTGATAAAAAATACAATGCCTAAAGATAAAATTGATTCCATGCATTGGGAGCTATTCAATAAATTTTATTCAATAAATATTTTCCCCAAACCCTGCATCTCAAAAATGTGAAGAAGGTTCCTCGTACATATGTAGAAGGAAGATGAGTCAATTGGGTCATATGAAGAAAACGTTACTGGTCTTGCAAGATCTACCTCTGTCTTGGTCATGAACATTGAAAGCAAGGTGGATTTCTTATTTAGCAGACTAAATTAAAGTCCAAAAATTGTGAAGCCTATTCTCGTCATTGACAGTTATGAAGAGATTTTTTGTTGTTCCCTTAATGTTGAAATGGAAATCAGATACTCTATGTGGTATTCTGGAATTAGTGATAGAATTCGTAAAATGAACTCTAATATGTGTGGATCAATAAACATATCACATGATGGAAAAAAGCCACAATATACCACATGTCAAAATTCTAGGAAGAAGCATCATATGAACTGTCTGAAGGGAATTTGGAAAAGGATCAAATGACGAAGAATATAGAATCAGGGTAAGATATCGAAAATAAATATAAATAATTCCACTAATTTTGAATAATAAAGGGAGTTTCAGGTTAACACTCATCTATTAGTGTAATGTATAATCTACAAAGAACTAATAAATTTTGAAAACCAATTCCCTAATCCTAGGTTTATATAAGACAATCAACCTCATCCTCCAAGGAAATAAAGAAGGGAATAAGCTATCACTACTATGAAGGGGCATCTCGAAAATGATGTCATGATAGGTAAACTGGTTATTCATTCAAGTATATTGAATTTACTATTAGATTCTGGTTCTAATAATTTGTTCATATATTTCATATTTAGTGGAACTATTCAATCACCACCTCAAAATTTGGATGTTGTGTTATCTTTGAGAATAGAAAATGGGGAAATTATTGTATTCAATGTATATAACTCCTCCATTGTTAATGTGTGTAGACTAAACCTCTATATGAATATTTTCATACTTCCTTTAGAGAAGTTTGATACTATATTTGTCATTGATTATCTATCATTATAGATATCTAACTTTTGAGTCAACAAGGTTTTCCTTATGACTTTTCCATTCCTTCTTGTTTTGAAAATCACAAAAACCTTATACTTAAGAAAGTATATATTTTACTTCTCAAAGGAAAGTTTTCTTCCTTAATGGAAATTACCCTAACCTAGATTTCCATATACATATCAATATTTTTCTTAAGTATAAAAATTGGATTCATACCCAAAACCTTGGAATAATATACCGCTTAGATAAGAAGAATTCTGTTTTTTTTTTATCCTAATTCTGGATATGAACTCTAATAATGTTCCACTCCGAATCTTGGATAATAACTCTAATAAAGTACCACTCCGAATTCTGGATACAAACTCTAATAAATTTCCACTCTGAATTTTGTATACGAACTCTAATAAAGTTCCACTCCGAATTCTGGATACGAACTCTAATAAAGTTCCATTCCGAATTCTGGATAAGAACTCTAATAAAGTTCCACTCCAAATTCTGGATACGAACTCTAATAATGTTCCATTCTGAATTCTGGATACGAACTCTAACAGAGTTCAACTTCGAATTCTAGACTCTGAACTTCTATAAGTTCGCCTTTGAACTTCTATGAGTTCGACTCCTAACTTCTATGAGTTTGACTCCGAACTTCTATAAGTTCAACTCCAAACTTCTATGAGTTCAACTCCGAACTTCTATGAGTTCGACTCCAAACTTTAATAAGTTCGACTCTAAAAATCTATGTGTTCGACTCTAAACATCTACAATTTCAACTTCGAACATTTACTAGTTTGACTCTGAAATTTTATGAGTTTGACTCCGAACTTTTACTAGTTCAACTCCGAACATCTACAAGTTAGACTCCAAACTTTGTAAGTTTAGACTCTGAATTCTTGTGAAACCAGACTCTAAATTTCCGTAGAAATTCAGACTCTCGATTTCTACAGAATTCAGGTTCTGAATTCCCTTAAAACAGAATCTGAATATCTCTTTATTATAGACTCTGAATTTAATTTTGGTTGGACTCTGAATTTTTATTTAATTACATTATGAACTTTAGTTTTACTTATTCTTACACTTGTTTCATTACAAAATGATTATATGCATTCAGTTACACATGTTTTGTTATAAAACGATGTCATACATTCTATTTATAACTAACCATTGGTTAATTTACACGTTTATATGTCCCTCCTAAATTCAAGGAGAAATATGACAATTGGAGGAGGAAGCTGACCGTTGGAGCTTCACCTATAAATAGGAGATCATTTGACAAGAAGAGACAACTTTGAAACAACTTGAGCTTATATGCTATTAAAGTGATTTCTGGAGAGAGAGGCTCTTATTATCTCTCAAGCTTCGTGCAGAAAGTTTGAACGGCTTGTTCAGACTTTTCTTTGTGCAGAATTGCTTCATGAGACTCCGATTGTTGGTGATTGCAATCGAGGTATTCTGGGGATAGGAAGATATAGGTTCCAACAGCATGAAGTTGAGGGCTTCCTTGCTGAGGAATACAAAGGTTCCAATTACCTTGATGTTGAGGGCCTGCGGGGATAGCAAGACAGAGACTCCGATCATAGTATCGAGGGCTTACCCTGGTGTGGGTAAGACAGACTTGCCTGAATGTATAAATCAAGGGACCTTTATCCAAGGATGTTGGATACCCTTCTATTTGGGTTAAAAGAGTTATTGTTTGTTACTTGTAGTTTTACTACTTGTTTTTCCACTGCATTTTGTATTACTAAGGAAATTATAACTTTTTTATACTTCCTTACTTAGAATCTGATTTAGTTAGATTCTATATGCTTTAAGGTAGAATTTCGTATTGTAAACATTAGTTAAGTTTCATTTTCCGGATCCATATTTTTGGAACCTGTTTTTCGGAATCACTTTCCAGATTTAATCAAGTGCATAGAACTAGAAGTTTGTAACTTCATACTTTTTCCCAATATTTTAATTGGTGTAAGAGGTGTTGTGAATTTGATAATTTTAACTTTTTTAAACTTAGATCTTTCATTGTTGAAGGAAATTTTTAAATTGTACAATTCACCCCCCCCCCCTTGTATATCGAGCTTCAACATTTTTATTTCGATCCTACACTATCATCGACTGTATGGGATGGTAGATCACTCTTCACATACTAAAGAATCCTATAATTTTGTAAAAGTGTAGGGATAAGGATCAATCTCATTTAGAATCAATTTCTCAAGTGTGGATATGACTTCCTTATGGAAATCATATCTTTCTCAAATGGTTGAGAAAAAGGAGAGAGTGATTCTCGAATACATTCCCATTGTAACAGACAAATTATTGAATATCCATTGTTGAGATGGAAGAGATGATTAATTAGTTATAGGAGAATCTGGACAAGGGTTTTATATGCCCAAGTGCTTCCCCATGTGGTGCTACAGTTCTCTTCCTTATGAAGAAGGATGTATCAATGTTCTTATGCATTGATTATCATGAGGTCAATAAAATCATGATAAATAACAAGTATACACTACAATAGAAATATGATATTTTCAATGAGCTAGGTGGGGCCAATGGTTTCTTTAAGATGGACCTTCAATCGGGATATCACCAATTGAAGGTGAGGAAGAAAGATATTTCCAAAACTACCTTTTGAAAAAGGTATAGACACTATGAGTTCTTATTGACACCCTTTGGACTCATTAATGCTCATGAAATTTTCATGTATTTAATTAATAGAATATTTAGATATTTCCTCGATAAATATTTGGTAGTCTTTATCGATGATATTCTAATATACTCTAAGAGAAATTAGGTAAACCGGTGGAATTTGAATACTCTTTTGAAGACTTTGTAAAGGGAGAAAACTTATGAAATGTACAGGAAATGTGAGTTTTGGATGGATGAAGTATCATTCTTGGGGAATGTAATCACCAGTAAAGGGATATATTTGCACACTTCCAAGACAAATCCAATCAAAGATTAGCCCAGAACAACATCTGTAACATAGATCCATAGTTTCCTTAGTTGAGTTGGGTATTACAGATTATTTATGAAGAACATATCATGATTATAAAACATAATAACAAATCTTACATGGATGGGAGTGAAGTTTATCTAGACTCAAAAATATGGAAAAATATTTAAGGAGATCAAAATAGGCTTATCACTGCTCCATTACTCACACTCTTGAAAATGAAGAACTCTATTTGGTATATATTGGTGCTTCAAAACAATTACTGATCTACGTACTAATGAAAAATGATAAAGTGATATCCTACGCCTCAAAGAAGATAAAAATTCATGATAAGAACTATCCCATTCATGATTTGGAGTTGGAAATTATGATCTTTGCATTGAAAATATGGTGGCATTATCTCTATGGGGAGAATTGTGAGATATATACTAATTAGAATAGTCTCAAATATATATTCACACATAAAGAGATTAATATACACCATCGAATATGGTTAGATCTCATAAGAATTTACGACTTCCCAATCAACTTCCATCATGGAAAGTAAAATAAGGCAGTGGATGCTCTAAGTAGAAATGATATTGCATCATTATCAATGATGATAATTGAGAAGGATCCAATATTCTGATACTTTAAAATTTTTGAGATAGTAATAATTAAGGTAGGAACATCATAAATAATTTCTCAGATGGTTTCTCAAATGTTCCTTGTGGAAAAATAAAGGATTCTAAAAGAAATGATATAGAAATTTAAAAAAAAAATTGTTGAAGCTATCAGGAATGGGAAATCCTTTGAGTTCCAGAGCAATAAGGATGAAGTCGTAAGATTTGGGCCATTACTATGTGTACCATCAAATCCAAATATAAAGAAACATCTTTTTAATTATGTACATTACTCAACCTTCTCTATTATCCCAGGGATCACATTGATGTATTGAAGTCTCTAAGATAATTATTCATGGGACAATATGAAAAACTAGATTGTGGATTATACCTCAAAGTGCTCGGCATGTCAGTAAGGGAAGGATGAAAGGAAAAATTCTAAAGGTATGATGAAACCATTACTCAAACCAACCTAGAAATGGTAAAAAATCACCATATAATTTTTCACTAGACTTCAAAAGACATCCAGAGCAAACAATACTATATGGGTTATAATGGATCATCTTATAAAGAGAGATCAAAATTCAGGAGGACTCTTCAAAGGATCAAATTCCATCGATATACATGAAAGAAGAGTTAATGATAAATAGATTACCATTTTATATTGTATCCAACCGAGATATGACATTCACCTATATGTCATGGAAAAATATCCAACATGCTCTAAGAACTGAGCTGAACTTCAATATGGTCTATCATCCTCATACTAAGGGCAGGTCTGAGTGAACTATTTGTACATTAGAAGACTTTTTGAGAGCATGTTCTATGGACTTCAAAGGAGTATAAGACAACATATTCTACTATTTGAATTCTACTGAAATAATAGTTTCAACTCATGCATCCAATTGGCTCCATATGAATCCATTTATGGGAAAAGGTGCAGAACACCAGCATGCTGGGATGAGGTTGATAAACATAAGTTTCTAGGATATAAAATGGCCGAAGAAATGGTAGATAAAGTAAATCCATTTAGTAGAACATCATGGAAACCCAAATTTGATTCAAGATTGATGCATATAATCATCAATGGGAAATTGAGTTTAAGGGCAGAGACTTGGTATTCCTCCACATATCTCTATGGAATAGGATCATGAGATTCAGGAGGAAAGGGAAGTTATGTCCCCCATACATCAGCCCTTGTAGATCCTTGATCATTTAGGAGATGCATCAAATCCACTATAACTTCCACCAATCATGTCTCAAGTATATACTATATTCCACATATCCCTTTTGAGGATGTACATATCAAATGCCTCACATTTTCTATCTTCAGAGGTGGTACAGCTAGAGAATGACCTTTCTTATGAGGAGAAGCTAGTAATGATCTTGGATCGTAGAGATAATGTTCTATACAACAAGACTACTCACCTTGTCAAATTAATTAGGTGGAACCATAATTATGATGAGGAAACATTGGAACTAGAGAATGTGATGAAAGAGAAGTACTCATGCCTATTTTCAAGTTATAATGTAAAACAAAATTTTGTGGGAGAAACTTCATAAAGGGGGGAGAATGTAATGACCCAAAACATTTATGAATGAAATATCATTTTTATAATAATTTCATACAATAGAATCACATAAAATCATATTAATAACACAATACATACATTACAAGTGAATAATTAATGAAATAAAAGGCATTTATAGATGTTAGGGAACCGGCACTGATGAAATAGTAACATGGAATTTCGAATAATAATGAGACCCTAATGAATATTAAACTAGACAATTGAATGTTAAAATCACAAATATAAGTATAAATAAAAGTTATCCATCTTATAATTGAAAATATGATACAATTATATCATAGTATAAGTAAATAAATATTTTAAAAATTATTACATAAGTGTTGTTATTTTTATAAGTCATAAATATTAAATTAAAATTTTATGAATAATTTAATAATTCAAAATAATGTTTTAATTTCATAAAATTTATTCATAAATTATTATTTTTAATTTCATATTTTTATAATATAAATTTATGATACCTTATAAATATACAAAGTGTTAGAAAATCTGTTTCAATTTAAAAATTTGTATTTTCCATGAAAATAATAATTTTGATTAAAAATTAAATTTTTCATAATTATAAAATTATTTTTAGAAAATGGAATTCATTTTTTAATTCTACACATTTAAAAATGTTTAGAGTCAAATTTTAGGATTCTTCATAAATACATTAATTTCTTATTAATAGTGAAATACGATAATTTACGATAATATCTAAAAACATGAATTATTGAGTCATGAATGATGTCTTAATGATTAAATCATAATTCGTTTAGACTAGAATTATTATTTTAATATATTTAGTCTCATTAATCAACAAAATTTATTTTCTTCAGAAAAATAATTAACTAATGAATTAAACTAAGAGAAATCACTCCTTTCCTCCACTGTAAATACCACCCCTCACCTCATCTTCTCCTCACACCTCTCATGCCATTATACATGTCTATATTATACCGAATAATCTTCATAAAACATTCCCCCATGTCCAATAGCTTTTTTTTACAAAGTACCAAAACCAATCCCCTAAGGAGGTTCACAATAGGAATGAATCAAGAGGTAAAACCCTCTTCGGTTTTCATTCAATTTCATTTTATAATAATTTATTTTCTATTCTCTCCTAAAATCCCCAAATAAAAAAGGTGTGATAACTTTAGTACCTTATGTATACTATAATTTTATCATTCTAATTCAAAAAATTGATCATTTTTTCTCTTTTCTCTCTCATTTTATACTAAAAATGAAACACCATTAAAGATGTGTTAATTTATCACATTCAAGGACGACGGGTTTTGAATTTATATTACCATATTCATGTCATGTAATGAAACTTTTTTATGGGTGTACTAGATCATAATATATTAATTACATCTTATTTAATTTTCTATATTCATTATACACACATGATGCCAAATAATAAAACAAAACATGTACGTTGTGAGAAAAAGCACTCAAAATAATCCAAGCATTTATCATTAAAGATTTGTATAATTATTCATACTCATGTAATAGATAAAAATTATATATAAGACCAATTTTACTTATTTATTATCATTAATAACATATAGGTTCAATTCTGGATAATTACTTCTACTTTAAATGATCATATATACATGTATGCATGTAAACTGATTATGAAAACCAAGGAATCCAATGAACAAAAATTATGATATTGAATATTTTAACACATAAAAATAACATAAATTAACTTAATAAAGTTATAATAAAATAGATACATTTATAAAAGGGTTACTTATAAATTTTTCAATTTGATTATTCTGGACATTAAGATTGAGTGTATTATCATTTCGGACATAATGTAAGGGATTCTAACCAAACCTCAATTATTCTTCCAGATTACACTTCCTCCCTTTTTAAACAAATGAAAATTTTTATTATTTTAATTTAAATCTTCTAAATTATTTTTATATGTTCCAAAATCATGTATCTAGAACCATTCATCCTTATTGCTAGGGATATTCTTGTTTTAAAAGGATTCCTGCTCAATTTTTCTTTATAGGCAAGCCGGATTTAAGAGAACATCCCAAATTCCTACCCATATTAAAGTGTGCTCCATAATCTATTTTACTACACAATTATTTTTATAAAATCACTCATTTTATCATGAGAAAATACCTTGATAAGTTATGGTTTTATAGAAACAATTATTCCATTTCAATTTTAAATAATCTTGAAAGTTTTCCTTAAACCATACTAAAATGTTTTATTTATAAATATTATTAAACACACATTCATTTTAGTTTGACATAACTTGTCATGATATATGCCTATATTTATTTATAAATTCCCAATTATGGTTTAAATCCTTTATTTCATGGAAACAATTATGATATACTGATTTTTTTCCTTTTTACATGATTATGATACGAAATTATTTCAATGGGTAACCCTTATGGTTATGTTTGATTAATGATCTATGATTATTTATGTGGAAATAATATTCATGAACATTTTATCATGGGGGAACCCAGATAGCACTCCAATATATTGGGTAAATTTTACTCCCATTCGACGTTATGTGAAACAGTCTTGGTGGTAGCCGTAACTCGTTCTACTCTCTATGCAACCAGATTTGACTTATGCTCCTCTATGTGCAATGCACCCTGACACATGATAGATTAATGAATTATATTTCTAACACATTATGATGAATCTATTATTATATGAACCCATGTAATGATTCATTATGTTTAATAATCCTCCATGACTTTTTATATTATTTTGATATGCCCTATAGATCATGTGTTAAGCTTTTAATAAATGTTTATTCCCTTGCTATTTTTTTTAGCTCAACCCATTATATATTTTCTCCCTAGGTTATCATATATAGATTTTAGGCCTCAAAAGACATTATGAGCTCATTATTTATTTAAAATAAATAAATTTTTCTTTTAGTCCCACCTTTTCTGTTTTTTGCCCGGTCTTCCAAGACACTAGACATTACGACCCTTGGCTTGTAATTTTATATTCAGTTATTCTTAAAATCATGTAATTATATGTATAAAAGGATAGGGTCTCTATATGGATATTATTTTAGTATCCTATATACTATAATAATATAGAATATTTTTGTCTTCTCATGATGGTAATGGATTTAAAAATCATAATTATTGATCAGCATTATAAACATTCATTAGGGAATATTGAGCTCCATTTGTGTTAATATATACTTGAGGAATTCATTATCTATTTATATGTCATATTCTTCATCGTAGAGATAATTTTTCTAAAAATTCAATACAAAGATCACATTATCCAATTATAGATCATATTTTGGGAATCTGTTCTCAAGTATTTGTAATTGAAATAATGTATAGGATTTCACTTTTTCATAATTTGTGAGTACAAAACACAAGCCCTTTTCTAGAAACATCATTATATAATACCAATCCCTCCCATTTTTAGGTAACTTGACAACTGGTGGAATGATTAGCCTCTTATTTAACTACATAAATGTCTCATGACATTCTTAATTCAATACTCAATTCACTCCCTTCTAATTTATATTTGTTATTAGGGTTGAAAATTGTCTGAATATTCTCTGAAATCAATAATAATACCAAGATAATCCAAAGAAAATGTGGATATCTACCATTTATTTCTATCTATGACACCCCTCAATTTTCTTAATCTTATAATAATTCATAGATATTATTTTCTGGTGATAAAATTCCCAAGTAATTTTATATCTTCCAACCAAAACATACATTTAATATATAATGAAAATAAATTTTCATTTTATAATGTCTTCATTATATAATTCAGATGTACATCATGTTCTTTATTTCCTTTCGAGTTCATTTGTTTATCAACATAAAGACTAAAAAATATATTTATAGGTAATCCCTAACACTATATTCTTTAAATACCTAATGATAACTGGAGAATTAATTAGTCCAAATGGAATCACATTGAACTCGTTGTTCTAGTATCTTGTTCAAAAAGTAGTTATGGGTGTATTATTTTTCATTACCTCTATATGATAATATCCCAACCAAATATCCACCTTAGAAAAGTATTGGGAACCAAATATCTAAATAAACAAGTCAGATATTTGTGGGTTTATTGTCTCGTAATTTTAGTGTAATTTTTTTTAATTATATAGAACTATTTAGAGACCACACACTCTGACGAAACATGATTCTGAGGCCTGGTGAGCCTGAAACAGAATTTTGAACTTTTCATTAGTTCATTTATGTAAACGTGAGAGCGAGTTTTTCCAACTTTTGAATCGGTTCTCAGGTCAAAAATTTGAGGGGACCATTGACTTGGAAAACCGTGATTCACCTAGAAACGACTTAATTTCGACCAGAAATGGTTGGATGGTAATGTTAATTTTTGGACTCTTCAAAAAATTTTAAAATAACATAAAGAAATTATTTTATTTTCTTTCACACTATTGAGTAGAGGACGATGCCACTGTGGTGTAGAGATGAGGTGAAGACGAGACACATTAAATGAGGATCAAAAATGGATATTTTTTCAAGAATAAGCACTAATAGGTTTTGTAAATCAAACAGAGTAACGACACAACATCGCAGCGTAACAAAAATGCTATGACATGATTCTTTTTTATTAAAATAATACATTGGAGAGTTTAGAATTAAACCCTAGGGATTATATGACAAACCTGTAGCTTAATTCCACTCCAATGAAGAATGAAGAAAATTAGAGGATTTGAGCATAGCAATGAATCTCATGGAGAACGATATTAGATCGTGGAATTGATGAATATTGAAGAATGAAAGAGAATTATGGGTCGAAGACGACTTGGATCATCATCCATCGCCTATGACAAGTCTGGATCTTGGTAGGGGTAATTATTTATTGTTTATTGTTGTTCTTTCACCATTATTCATTCTAATACAATGAATCTGGATCAACCAATGAACATGTTGATCGGTAGATCGTGTGCTCTTATGGGGGGGGGTTATAAAATTCAAGGACTTGAATGGAGGAGTAGATTCAAGTGTTGAAATCCCAAACCGTCATTTGATTATAATCCACTAATGAAGAGGGCACATGCCGACATGAACTAGTCTTGAGTCCCTTTTCCTTGCGTGTTCTTGTGCATTATTTTGAAAAGGAGGCTAACAGAGATGTCATGCCCCTGCGGCTTGTCGAATGGTGTAGACCGTGGCTGCAGCACTGGAGACTTGCAGCGCTAAGATGGTGCTACACTGACTATTAAACATGCTGGCCTAGTCAGCAGGTGACGTAGAAGAGCCAAACCATGTTTGTGCCACTCAGACAAATTGGAGGCATGCCATCCGTCGACTGCGTGATGGAGGAACCGGACGGCCGCCTTCTGATTGGGATGGGTGGAAATAGATGTGGATGTGTCGCGTCCTGTTGGACAAAACTGGCCCACCGCATGGGTCAGGATGAGGTAGAAGGGACCGGGCCACTAGGGTAGCCTAGGCTGGAGTGAACTGGACCACTTGACATGCCATGTCATGCAGATGGAGGTGGTATGCACCTACGCCCAAATGGGTCGGGCCAAGGCCTATCGATATCTCATGTAGGAAATTGAAAACCCCACTTGTGCGGGTTGGGCCAAATAATGTTGTCTCACTAGCTGAAAAAGTGGGAAGGATATGTAGAAAACCTGGTACAAGTCTAGTAAGGCCTAATTGGCTAGGTTGATGGTCCAAATAGACTGGTCGGGTCATGCGGGACCTTGGGCCAGGTTGGTTGGGTTGGTCAAAACAATTCAGACAGGGTCCGGATCCAACTAGCCCCTATTTACATAAATTCCTATATCTCTCAAAATTTGTGTTTGATTGAGTCATCGTCTATCCGAAGAGGACCATTTTGATGATGTGGTCCTTCTGATATACTCTACATGAGTTTTGGTGGAGGTATTAGTACGTCCGAGTTGGATTGGGATCGAATCCAACTTGGTCATTTTTACGAAACTGCCTATATCATACAGACCAGGCCTCTGTTCGATGCAGTGTCTATTGTGTAGGTATCCTTACGACGAGACAGTACATTCGGTTACTTGATGTAGGGCTTCTTGGAGGGTTAAGTAAGACCAATGTCTTGAGAAGAAGATCCTCCTCGAATCAAGCGGGTTATGTGCGGCAATCTAGTGGATAGATGTGACGTGAAGAATGAAGAGAGACCCATTGTGGATTAGTATGAGAGAGGAACTTCAGGGATCAGAAGTACTGAGATCCTTTATGGATCAGCATAAGAGTTACCCTTCATAAATAATCATGACATTTACCCTCCATGGATCAATAGTTGTGTGACCCGACGTGGATCCACTGCAGAGTGACCCGTCGTGGATCAGCTGCAGAGCGACACATTGTGGATCTGATGTAGAGCAACCGTTCATAGATCAACATAAAAGACTCTCAAAAGAATAATATCTTTTATCTTTATAACTAATCATATTTAATTATTTACTTATGTTATACCTGGTGTGAGATGTTTCTTTTGCTTTGTGCTTTAAATTGAGATCTTTCTTTGTGGTATTCTACCTTTGTGGATTTCTGTGAGACTCGAGTTCCTCTTGGGGTCCCAAATGAGTATTTTCATACTCAACCACACATAGAAAATCACATTCACCATTTGTGTCTTGTGATGGCGATGGACATCTTTGACTGGGACTTCGGGGAGCCATGGCAAACCGGTGCTTAGAGGTGGATCGATAGACGTGGTGTGCTGTAGTGACATCCGACAACTAGTTGTACCTACCCATCTGGTAGGATCCATAGTGGATGACCTCCAGAACTTGTACATATTTTTTTTGTTCCTTCCATTCAATTTTTATTATATTCTAGTCCATTTACATTCAGTTTACACCTGTTTCTCTCAATGGTGGTAGTTTTTGGTGGTTTTAATACTCCCTTTTCTTTGTGGTTTGATTTGTGTAGTATATCTTGTCAGTGTGTGTGCAGGCTTAATGTAAATTCCTTTCATTTTTAGGATATTCCTTTCTAATTCTAGTTACCTGCCCTTTTCCAATGGAAGTCGGGTTTGGGGTAGTCATGACATGGCCCCGGGGGTTGGGTCATGACAAATTGGTATTATAGTGTGGTGATTTCTACCAGAAGAACTATGAGTGTGAATTTTTTTGATGAGGGAATAGTGCTAGGTTATTTGAGTTCGGCTTTCAGTCCATGGAGTTGAGTGTTGGTGAGGCAACTGATGTATCCACAAACCAGTTCCCCCGAATTCTATTTTCCAGCTCAGTACATGAAAACACTGGATGCATGTATTTTACAAATGTTTTTCTCTTGATCTCTTTTGTGTCATCTCACTAGGTATAACTTATTGACCGTAGAGCATCTTCCTCTCTACAAGATTCCTCCATGATGACAACCATCCAGGATTCTATTGAGGGATCATGAAGATGGCCCACCACGTGATGAGGCATCGGTGGAGGGACCACTTATAGCGATAACACCTTTAGGTGGTGTACCAACCGTACCAGTACCCATAGAGTAGTTGTAGATACCAACCCCACCAAAAAACGTGCATGAAGATTGAGTGTGCTGCATGATTTTTAATTATTTATGCCTATGAGGATTTGAGGCGATACATATCCTCAAGCAGTTGAGGATTGGATGGAGGCTGCTATGCATGATTTTCTCTTGGTAGAGACACATACAGACCAGATGGTGGTCTTAGTGCCTAGTCTTTTTTAGGGCATGATAGAGATATGGTGTATCTTGATGCTCCAAACACATGATGAGGTGACCCTTTCCCGGTTAGGCTTAAAGAGCTTCTTTATGAAAGATTTTGTACCATTGAAACTTTTCCCAGTCTGTATTCAGGAGCTACTACACCTACCACATGGTATCCTGATTGTGGCCCAGTACTCGGCATGGTTTACCAACCTCTCCTGCTACTCCACCGACATGGTTTTGGACCCTTGTTTTAGGGCCTGGAACTTTGAGTAAGGATACATATTGGATATCAGGTCATCGATGATTTTCCTAAACATCTCGATGTAGGATAGAGTGCTAGAGTGAGCTCTACTGGTGGAGATCTTCCAAGCCAAGAATGCACTGGCAGTGAGAACCACCACCAGACATTAGGCGGCTGACTCATCTGAATCTAGAAGTAGGCATACAATGAAAAGGCCCAACCATGCTAGACTTACTGGAGGAAGATCCCAAAATTTTGGGTTGGAGGTGCAGAGCTCGTGAGGAAGAGGAGGTCTGGTGAGGTCTAGTGTTTGTTACTTCTGTGGTGGGCAGGGACACAAGGCTTGTGACTGCCCGACCTACTTCCCAGATTATAAGCAGAAGGTCGAGGGAAATACAAGGAAGATAAATAGGTTTTAGAAAAGAGGTTCACAGGGCGGCTGACGTGGAAGGGGAGAAGGTCCAGAAATAGGTGGTGGATGACGGTTCAATGTACAACCTCCACCAACCCTAGGTCCTCCACCACGAGCTTAGGGAGCCAGCGGATAGGAGAAAGAAAAAATTCAGGTTGTGGATTCCTATAGACCTAGTTCTCTATAGATTATTAGAGGTAAGATCTATGTATTATCTACCATAGATGATGTTCTTATAGGAACATCTTCCAGTCACTCTTTCCTTACCACAGACATTGTTTTGAGGATTGGAGATTCCGGGGTAGTCGTTGGATCGATCCTTACAATTTGAGACTTCTGCGGGAGGGGATTCATCAATTAGACACTGCTATCAGCTGTGTGAAATTACTCTAGGATGAGATATCTTTGACTGAGACCTCCTGGTAGCAATGTTGAGGCCTTATGGCATCATCTTGGGTATGGACTAGTTATCCACAGTCCATGCTCAGATCAACTGTTTTAGGCACCCGGTGTGGTGTGTCTGCAGGGATGGGACAAGGTTTTCCTCTACCAGTGATAAGGGAACCTTTGTAGAACATGATGTACTTTCTTAGAGGAGGGTTCAAACGATCACTCACCAATGTCTAGCCTCACCCTTTGTGCGGTGGACAAGAGGAGTCTGAGTTTTCATACAGTGTTGGATGAGTACGAGTATGTATTTCCATAATATTTCCTAGAGATCCCTCCTCATAAATTGGTAGACTTATTCATTGACTTGTACCCAGGGATGGCACTAATATCTACACCTACATATCATATGGATATTGTGGAGCTTTGGGAGCTAAGAGTACAGTTAGAGGTCTTTTAGAGGAAAGGGATCGTATGACCCAATATTTCTCCCTAGGAAACCCTGGTGTTGTTTTCCAAGAAGGCATACAACAGCTTGAGACTATTCTTGGACTATGGGTTCTTGAAACAGGAGACCATTAACAAAAAGTAACCATTGTCGAAGATTGATTCCATCTTTGATCATCTAAAGAGAGTGAACTGGTTCTCGATGATTGAACTCAGATCAGGATATCATCAACTTCAGGTATAGGGTGAGGGCATATAGAAGATAGCCTTTAGATTCCAGTATGTCCACTATGAGTTTATTGAGATGCCTTTTGGCAAGAACAATTCCCTAGAGGTGTTCATGAGACTCATGAATAGGATATTCCAGCATTACCTCGATCGTTCCATGGTAGTAATCATTGATGAAATCTTGGTGTACTCGGTGTTGGAGGAGAAAGCTACACACCTACAGATAGTCCTAGATACACTCCGAGATCACTAGGATTATGGTAATATCTCGAAGTTCTAGTTCTGGATTCAAGAGGTCCATATTATGGGAAACGCCATTTTAGAGGCAGGAGTTGTGGTGGATCCGGCCAAGATAGAGGCAGTAATTTCTTGGGAGCCACCCAGGACCATGACGTGGGTATAGAGTTTCTTGGGGTTGGTTGAGTAGTACCGGAGGTTCATAACCAATTTTTACAGAGTAGCAGCACCCTTTTCATGTTTGAAAGAGAAGGGAAATCCCTTCTTATGGATGTAGAGGTTCCAGTAGAGTTTCTAGGAGCTGAGGTAGTGACAGATGAGAGCCCCCATCCTTATACTAACAGAAGAGGGTGTTAAGTGTGTTTTATTCTGTGATGCATCAAGGACCAGGCATGGATATGTCCTAATGCAGGAGCGAGTAGTGATCACCTACGACTCATGGAAGTTGAGCCATCATGAGTAGAACTAAGTGAACCATTACCTAGAGTTAGCAGTAGTGGTATTTTCCTTGAAGATGTGATGGCACTACTTGATGGGTGAATGGTTTACTGTCTACTCTAACCACAAGTGTCTCAGGTATATATTCTCATAGAAGGAACTAAACATGAGAAAGCAGTGATGGATAGAGTTCCTCCAGGACTATGATATTGCGATAGTCTAAACTCTTGGGAAGGGGAACTTGGGGTCTGACGTGCTCAGTAGGAGGTCTAGTTTGCAGCTGCTAAGTGAGGTGACAGAGCATCTTGCCGAGATGCAGATATCCTTCATGCATTATTAAGGATAATCTTACCTCTAGTATATCACTATCACTCCCCCAATTCTTCAGTGAGTTAGGGGCACACCTTGTGGATGTTGATTGTAAGGCACGACGTGCTCAAATATCCTCAGGATTGGATCCTGGTGGATTTTTGATGGGTGGGGAGCACATCATCTTCTTTAGAGGGTGCACTGTAGTACCAGTGACATTGTGGGAGGAGGTGTTGAGGCAGTTCCAGACACCCCCTTTGGTAGTACACCCTAGTGTGGCGAAGATGTATGAGGACCTCCAATGTCAGTATTGGTGGCCAATTATGAATAAATAGGTGGCAGTGTTCATATTCCAATGCCTCACTTTTCAACAAGTGAAGGTCAAGAATCAGGTACCAGCAGGTTTGACACGGCCACATGAGGTATAGGAGTGGAATTTGGATGGTATCTCCATGAAATTTGTGATGGGGTTACCATGCACGTCCAAGGGCCATAACTCTATCTAGGTGATCGTTGACCGACTCACCAAGTCAATTCACTTTCAACCCATCTGAGAGTAGGGATAGATAGAGGTATTTGGATGCCTATACATACAAGTGATAGTGCGACATCCCAGGGTTCCATTCATGATCAACTCAGATCATGAGGCACGCTTTACATCATGATGGTGGAAGGTGATTTTTAAAGTCCCCTGGTCCCTGGGTGCCTTATGAGACATGATGTACTAAAATTTCATTACAAACATTCACAAATAATACATCAAGTCCCCTTTATACAGAGGCTCATGATGTTCAGGTTCTGGGAAACCGGTAGCATCTGAAACATCTTTGAAGGAATGGTCTATTCTTGAAAAATTTTATTTAAAACATAGGTTGAGCAATGTGTTCTAGAAAGTGGTTTTAAAATCTTTAAAGTAGTTTCTTTCTCAAGACACTCATTTTGAAAGCGATAAAACAATTTATTGAAAAGAAAAGGCATTATCTTTTTCTTAAAACATATAATCATACATTCTTGAAACCACATACACAGAAAATAAGTACTTTCTTAAAATAAACCACAAAGAAGACATAAATTAGAGAGCGCAAGCATGTGAAGAATAGATGTTGCCTATTTCACAACTAAATTACTTCAGCTCCAAAAGATTGTTTTTAAACAGGGAAAACATTCATATCATGATTTATCAGAACATAAAGTTTATATAACTGCATACCACATGTATTAAAGTTCATACCTCATAATCTCATTCTCATAGTCAAATGGAATTTCCCACTAGGGGATATCCTGTTAATTGAAATATCCCCTATTTGACCATTTATCATCACATAAGGAGGAAATGTATAACGCCAGACTTTCTCAAGACCTCGTTTCATGACCTTAAAAGATATCTTAATACGGGTCAAGGATAGCCGCCCACAATATTTCCATAGCATCTCAAGTCAAGGATAACCGCAAAGACTATCGCACATAACGTCCCATGAGACTCATCTTTTACTCAATTCAATGGAGTGCTATATAATTCTGGGTGCACCCGTCACATTTAAACATTCATATTTCACTATATAATTCAGATCGCACCCGTCACATCATAACATTATCATTTATCATGCATGCCACAATGAACATATAACATAAATGAACATAAATAACCCATGCAAAGGTATGGGTTTCATCTCATAAGAACACATTCATAATCTTTGGGTTCCCAAAATAAAGAGGGAACAAAATTCTTGATACAATAACCATCAACCTTGAAGGAGAGGTAAAAGTTGAGTTCTTTAGAGAAGAGTTCTTTAGAAAACATTTGGATTGACGTAAACTTTATTAGAAAACATGTATATCCCAAAAAAGGAAAGGCAATGATGAAAAAATGATCTTTAAAGAGTGACCATATCAAAAATGGAGTGAAAGATGTATAACCCAAAGGATGAAACCTGGGTTCGGGAATTTCTCCTTACTCTGGTTCAATCATCCATACAAGATGAGGAAAACAGGCATGAAACAGTTCTTATGGTCTTATATATATTTATATATATATATATAAAGTGTATATATAAATATATATATTCACTAAAACTTTATAAAAACAAGACCAACATGATTCCCTTACCTTCTCTAGGAGAGGAGAAGAAGGAGGTGCAAGTGATGACATCGAGGTGGTGGTCAAAGATCCTAGAAAACACGAAGCAATCCCCTTCTCTTCGGTGCAACCTGGGACTTAAAGGTAGGGCACTCTCCTTGCACAAAGATGTTGACATGGTATCTAAGGACCGAGGCGGTTCCAAACCTATGGATAGAAGGGGCGAAGTTAGGTCCACCACTGTCCTCGGTGAAGAAAAACACTTCCTAGGCTATTGGTTTGGCGTGCGTGAGGAAGAAGAAGACGCGCGACGAGGAGCAAGATCCATAAACAAACGGATGGCCAGGATCGTATGGGAGAAGGATCGGACGGTCGAAGTCGATGCGATATCTTAAATGATCTGGGATGGCTACGATGAGGTGTGCTAGATCAGACGGCCTGTAGTGACGCGGTGCTTTTAAAAAATTAGGGCCTCGTTTCCAACGTTTCTATCTTAATATTTTAATCATTATTTAATTCTTTATTACACTTATTATAAAAATATTATTATTATTAAAATAAGGTTTTTATTAATCTATTTGTATTATCTTATGCTAAGTCAAGGGTTATAAATACACATATGCATTAAACTATTAACCCCTATCTGTATCATAAATTATATTATCATTTTCCTTTATTTATTTATATAAACCAATTATCATAATCTCTATTTACATGTAAAGATATATAGACATTAATGTTGTTATTACAATTGGATTATTTAACATAATAACATTACTAATTATTTTCAAATTTTACAATTAATCTACTATCACTATTGTTTTTCAAGCAATGAGAGTATTTAGGTAAACATTAACATTATGAATCAAAATTTGTAATATATATATAACCCATATAACAATTAATTGATCGCATAACTAAAAAAAGTGTGCTTCTTTAATAATATTTAATGCCAAGTATTACCAATATATTATAATTTTATATAGTATGTTAGATTCATATAATTAATCTCTAATATGAATATATAAATATATATAATAATGTATATATATATATATGTTGTTTCTTAGAACTTAGACCACAAATTAACCAGGTTCATTAAGTATTAAGAAATTGTCTTAATTATTATAAAAGTATTCATTTAGAAAAAATCTAAAGGCCAACGGATTTAAATCCCAACGGGCATCTCAAAAGACAACAACGGTAAAGTTTTGAAATGGATATGTGTAACCTTTATAAATACGTAGTCTTGGTATTCATACTTTGAAATCGGTTTGTCAGCTAAGGATGGTTCTCTACATTGCACTGGTACTCAGCACGACCGTTGTGGCACTAGCTATCCTGATGCTTATGATGGGTCTTAATGATCCACACTACAAAGTAGGGATTGTTTTCATCCTAGAAAGCCTTCTGTTGATCGTACTAGGGTTTTTATTTGGCATTTATGGTTAGTGAGCTCTCCATTGTAAACTCGCGTGGTTGTAAGACACTTCGGTGTTAAGTTATTAAATAAAAAGTTCCATATTTTATCTTTTACATTTTCTTTGGATAAAAAGGAGAAAACTTTAATGGCATTGAAAAAATAATTTCTATTTATATGGTTTGAAAAAAAATGAGGTGTCCCATTATCCCTCCCTTCAAAGAATTGTGTCCTTGCAATTCTATTCGTAGAAAGAAAAACCCTCAGTCGATCAACATTACCAAAACCAGATATTTGGCTCGTTCAATGGAATACCCAAGTTGGTAGTTATTTCCTACACTACACTATCCCAGATTCACCTTGATCAGTATGTCTTGAACTCATGGTCATGTGTTCTACACACATACTTTCATAGGGAGGCTTCTGAGGTAAAAAGCTCGGAAAGGTCCGAATGGAAAAATTCCCTGATGACCCACCGGATTAAATCACGCTCGACATATTCGAGGGGAATGATGTGATTGAAAATACTAAGATTTAAGATCTGGATCATAAAGGCTACCCTGAGGTGGCTATCTTGGGAAGCTATACGGAAGCATGCTCTAGCAGAGAAGTTTTGTGCCAATGTAAAACACTGAAAAAGGCTTTCGTAGTATCTCCCCCTTTGGTGATAGGAGGGGAGTTGGGCAGTGTCAATGAGATGGAAAACATGGTCATTCTTCTGACATGAACATAGAATGTTTGGGCTATTTGACAAGTCAAGCAAGCATTGACAGGTTCCCCACAGATTGATGAAAGATGGATAGTCCACTGTGCATGTTCTGATCAAAATATCCTCTAGTATCTCATGAGGTAGAGACGAGATGTTTGTTTGTCCATCCATCTAAAAGATAAATTCATGAGAATTCACATAACAGTACAGATAAAGTAGAGACAGGAAAGGAAAACAAGTAATATTTCAATTACACATAACTTTACATAACAGTTTCAGAGTTTCCTTAATGATTTACTAAATGAATACCACAAAGAGAAGAAAAAATCCCTAATTGCTCAAACCAAAGACAGGCTGAGCAGATGGGGTTAGACTCATGGGAGCACCTGTGAAGTCTCCTTAGTTTATCATGAGGGGTATGAAGTTGGGAAACATCATTATACACTTGTTGCCTATAGGATAGTCAGGTGGACTCATCTTCTAATGTTACAAATTCCATCAACTGGCCCCAGAAGACGTAGTGAAAAATATAACAAAGGTAGGCTGCTCGGAGGTCTTTGGCCGCAACAGGTTCTTGAAAAGCATTAATGATCATAGTGCCAAATTCTTCACCAGTCATGAATACCCGGAAGAGTCCCACATAGTACCTTCCCCGACGTGCATATGAGGAGAATTGGGTCATCATCATTAGGGTGTAATCCATTCCCAACCCCCGGTGTAGCCTAAGCACCCTAGGTGAGTTTGACACATCATACAGGTTCTTTCATGACATGCGAATATGGGCATAATTAATAATGTTCTCTCGGCTATCTAGAGACAAAATGGTCTCTAGGGCCTCAGTGGGAAGGGACAGTATATTGGTAGATATGTTTCCATCATCCATCTAATTGTTTCAACATAATTACTTAGTCAATCATAGTTATATATTCATACTACCTGGTTTTCCAGAGTTGTTTGAACCCATCCTCTGATACCAACTGTAAAGACCCCCGGTCCCCGGGTTTCTTATGAGACATGTTGTACGAAAATTTCATTACAAACATTCATAGATAATACATCATGTCCCCTTTTTACAGAGGCTTGTGAAGTTCAGGTTCTGGGAAACCGACAGCATCTGAAACATCTATGAAGGCATGATCTATTCCTGAAAAAATTTCTTTAAAACATAGGGTGATCAATGTATGCCCAGTAAGGAGTTTTAAAACCTTTAAAGTAATTTCTTTCTCAAGACAGTAATTTTGAAAGCGATAAAACACTTCATTAAAAAGAAAATGCATTATCTTTTTCTTAAAACATGTAAATCCTACATTCTTGAAACCACTTACATAGAAAAGAAGTAATTTCTTAAAATAAACATCAAAGAAGACATAAATTAGAGTGTGCAAGCATGTAAAGAATAGATGATGCATATTTCACAACTAAATTACTTCAGCTCCAAAAGACTATTTGTAAACAGGGAAAACATTCATATCATGATTTATCGGCACATAAAGTTTCTATAACAGTATACCACATGTATTAAAGATCATACCTCAAAATCTCATTCTCATATTCAAATGGAATTTCCAACTAGGGGATATCATGTTAATTAAACTATCCCCTAGTTGACCATTTATCTTTACATAAGGAGGGAATTTATAATGCCAGACTTTGTGAAGACCTTGTGCCATGACATTAAAACATATATTAATACGGGTCAAGGCTAACCGCCCACCCAGTTTCCATAGCAGCTCAAGTTAAGGCTAACTGCCAAGACTGTCGCACATAACTTCTCATGAGACTCATCATTTACCCAATTCATAGGATCATTGTATAATCCAGGCACACCTGTCACATTTAAACATTCATATTTCACTCTATAATTCCGGGCGCACCCATCACATCATAACATTATCATTTATCATGCATTCCATAATGAACATATAACATAAATGAACATAACTAACCCATGAAAAGGAATGGGTTTCATCTCATAAGAAAACATTCATAATCATTGGGTTCCCAAAAGAAAGAGGGAACAACATACTTGATACAAGAACGATCAACCTTGAATAAGAGGCAAAATTTCAATTCTTCAGAGAAGATTTCTTTCGGAAAACATTTGGATAGACATAAAATTCAATAGAAAACATTTATATCCCAGAAAATGAAAGACAATGATGAACAAATGAGCTTTAAGGAGTGACCATATCAAAAATGGAGTATAAGAGGTAGAACACAAAGGATGAATGTTGGGTTCGAGAATTTCCCCTTACTCTAGTTCGATTATCCATACAAGATGAGGAAAACAGGCATGAAACAGTTCTTATGGTCTTATATATATATATATATATATGTGTGTATATATTGTGTATATAAAAATATATATATTCAATGAAACTGAAGAAAAACAAGACAAACATGATTCCCTTACCATCGCTTAGAGAGGAGAAGAAGGAGGTGCAAGTGATGACGTCGAGGTGGTGGTCGAAGATCCTAGAAAACACGAAGCAATCCCTTCTCTTCGTTGTAACTCGGGACATAAAGGTAGGGCACAATACTTGCGTGAAGATGTACACAGGGTATTCGACGACTGAGGTAGTGCCAAACCTATGGAAAGAAGGGGCGAAGTCGAGTCCACCACCAGCCTTGGTGAAGAAAAAAACTTCCTAGGCAACTAGTTTGGCGTGTGCGAGGAAGAAGAAGACGTGCAGCGGGGAAGATGATCTGTAAACAAACGAACGGCCAGGGTCGCGTGAGAGAAGGATCGGACGATCGAAACCGATGCGATATCTTAAATGATCTTAGACGGCTGCGATCAGGTGTGCTGGATTGGACGGCCCGTAGTGATGTGGTGCTTTTTAAAAAACACAGGCCTTGTTTTTATCATTTTTATCTTAATATTTTTATAGTTATTTAATTCGTTATTACACTTATTATAAAAACGTTATTATTATTAACATAAAGTTATTATTAATCTTTTGTGATTATCTTAAGGTAAGTCAAGGGTTATAAATACACATATGCGTTAAACTATTAACCCCTATCTATATCATAAATTAAATTATCATTTTCCTTTATTTATTTATATAAACCAATTATCTTAATCTCTATTTACATGTAATGATCTATATACATTAATGTTGTAATTACAATTTGATTATTTAACATAATAACATTACTAATTATTTTCAAATTTCACAATTAATCTACTATCTCTATTGTTTTTCAAGAAATGACATTATTTATGTAAACATTAGCATTATGAAGAAAAATTTGTAATATATATATATAACCCATATAACAATTAATTGATCGCATTACTAAAAACAGTGTGCTTCTTTAATAACATTTAATGCAAAGTATTACCAATATATTATAATTTTATATAGTATGTTAAATTCATATAATTAATCTCTAATATTCATATATAAATATATATAAGAATGTGTCGATGTATATAAATATATATGTTGTTTATTAGAACTTATAGCACAAATTAACCAGGTTCATTAAGTATTAAGAAATCATATTAATTATTATAAAATATTCATTTAGAAAAAATCTAAATGACAACGGATTTAAATCCCAACGGTCATCTCAAAAGACAACAACGGTAAGATTTTGCAATGGCTATGTGGAAAATTTATAAATACGTAGTCTTGGTATTCATACTTTAAAATTGGTTTTCCAACTAAGGATGGTTCTCTGCATTGCACTGGTACTCAGCATGGTCATTGTGGCACTAGCTATCCTGATGCTTATGATGGGTCCTAATGATCCACACTATGAATTCGGTATTGTTTTCATCCTGGGCAGCGTTCTGGTGATCGTACTAGGGTTTTTATTTGGAATTTATGGTTAGTGAGATCTCCTATGTAAACACAGGTTGTTGTAAGACACTTAGGTGTCATGTTCTTAAATAAAAAGTTCCATGTCTTATCTTTTACATTTTGTTTGGTTAAAAAGGAGACAACATTAATGGCATTAAACATATAATTTCAATTTATAAGGTTTCAAAAAAAAGGTGTGTTACATTATCCCCCTTCAAAGAATTGTGTCCTCGCAATTCTATTCATAAAAAGAAAAACCCTTAGTTGGTCAACATTACCAAAAGGGGATATTTGGAATGTTCAACAGAATACCCAAGTTGGTACTTAGTTCCTCCACTTCATTAGCCCAGATGCACCTTGAGCAGTATGTCTTGAACTTTTTCTCATGTGTTCTACACAAAGGCTTCCATAGGGTGGCTTGTTCGGAAACAAAAACTCGTAAATTTTGGAATGGACAAATTCCCTGATGACCCACCGGATTACATCACGCTCGAGATATTCGAGGGGAATGATGTTATTGAAAATACTAAGATTTAATATCTGGAACATAAAGGCTCCCTTGAGGTGGCCATCTTGGGTAGCTATAAGGAAGCATGCTTTAGAAGAGAAGTTTTACGCCAGAGTAAAACACTGATAAAGGCCTTCGTATTATCTCCCCCTTCGCCTATAGCAGGGTAGTTGGGCAGTGGAAATGAGATAGAAAACATGTTCATTCTCCTAACATGAGAAAATAATTTTTGGGATTTTTGACAAATCAAGCCGGCATTGGCAGGTTCCTCGCAGATTGAGGAAAGATGGATAGTCCACCGTGCATGTTCTGATCAAAATATCCTCTACTATCTCATCAGGTAGTGATGAGATGTTTGTTTGTCCATCCATCTAAAAGACACATTCATGAAAATTCAATTAATAGAACAGATAAGTAGAGACAGTAAAGGAAAACAAGTAATATTTCAATTACACATATGTTTACATAATAGTGCCTGGGTTTCCTTAATGATTTTCAAAACAAACACCACAAAGAGAAGAAAAACTACCTAATTTCTCGAACCAAACACAGGCTGAGAAAACGAAGTTAAACACTTGGTAACACCTATGACGTCTTCTGAGTTTAGCATGAGGGGTATGAAGTTGGGAAACAAAATTATACACCTATTTCCTATAAGAAAATCGGGTGGACTCATCTTCTAATGTTCCAAAATCCATCAATTGGCCCCAGAAGCCGTAGTAAAAAATCTGACAAAGGTAGGCCGCTCGGAGGTCTCCGGCTGCAGTAGCTTCATTCAAAGGGTTAACAATCATAGTGCCAAATTCTTCACTACTCTTGAATACCCGAAAGAGTCCCTCATAGTACCTTCCCCGACGTGCATATGGGGGGAATTGGATCATCATCATTAGGAGGTAATACATTCCCAACCCCCTGTGTAGACTAAGCACCCTAGGTGAGTTTGAAACATCATACAGGTGATTTCATGAAATGTGAATATGGGCATAATTAAAAATGTTCTCTTGTCTAGATAGAGACACAATGGTCTCTAGGGCCTCAGTGGGAAGGGAGAATAGATTGATAGATACACTTCCATTAGCCATATAAAAGTTTCAACACAATTACCTAGTCAATCATAGTTATATATTCATACTACCTGGTTTTCCAGAGTTTTCTGAACCCATCCTCTAATACCAACTGTAAAGACCCCGGTCCCTGGGTTCCTTATGAGACATGATGTACTAAAAATTCATTAAAAACATTCACAAATACTAAATCATGTTTTGAATGGTCCCCAGGTTCCTTATGAGACATGATTTACTAAAATATCATTATAAACATTCACAACTATAAAGACCCCTGGTCCCCCGGGTGCCTTATGAGACATGACATGGAAGGGACTACCCGTGTATGGGCCACTCGGACGTGCTAGAGGCATGTGGTCTATCAACTACGTGCAGTAGGAACTGTCCGACCGAGATGGGTGTCAATGAATTCATGTGTGCCACGTCTGACTAGACATAACCGGCCCTCTATGTGGGTCGACCCAAGGGAGAAGGGATCGGGCTGCTGTGGCAGCCCGGGCTGATGGAAAACGGCCTGATAAGCAGGTTGGGTCATGCAGATGGAGGTGATACATACCCACAGTGCAACAGGCAGGGCCCACGACCAAATGGTTCAGGCCCAAGCCAATGTGCTAGGCCTAGGCAAAGTAAGACTTTGGGTCATAAATTGACAGACCCGCCAGATCGGGTTGAAGAGGATAATTTCAAGTCACCGGGTGACCCGGTGGGATGGACCCAAGACCAACCTAGGCCAAGTTCAGTAAGGCCTAATGGGAAGGGCAGATGGTCAAGACAGAAAATTTGGGACATGTGGTACAACAGGCTGGGTTAGTCAGGTCTGTCTGAACAAGTTGAACTGGTCCCAGACGCAACCAACAGCAATTTACAAAAACGCCTATATCTCTCAAACCGTGCATCTAATTGACACGCCATCTGCAGAAAAAGAACCCTTATGATGAGGCGGTACATCTTTGATACTCAATGTTAGTTTTGGAAGAATTTTGAGTATGGATAGGTTGGATCAGTCTCAAATCCAACCGGCCCCTTTTTACAAAAAATTCCAATATATTACAGGTCAGGCGTATGTTTGATGCGTCGTCTATTGCATTGGAACCCTTACACTGAGACGGTCCTTTCGGTTACTCTATGTGGGAATTCATGGTGGTTGAGGTAAAACCAATGGATTGAGTAGAAGATCCTCCTTGTATCAGGAGTTCTAAGTGCAGGAATCTAGTGGATGACTCTGACGTGAAGAATTAAAACTGACACTTTGTGGATCATCATGAGAGAAATCCTTCATGGATCAACATCAGAGCGATCCATTGTGGATAAATATTAGCGTTAACCTTCATGGATCAATAAAAGAGTAACCCTTTGTGGATCATCATGAGAGAGATCCTTTTTGGATTAGCAGTAGCACAACTCGATGCTGATTAGCCATAGAGATATGCTTTTTGGATCAGCAACAGAGTGACCCTCTATGGATCAGCAACAGAGTGACCGTTCGTAGATCTAAAGTAGAGTCTCGCAATAGAATAATATGATCTAGATTTACGAGTAATCGTATTTACTTCTATACTCAAATTATACCTAGTGTGAGCTATGTCTTTAGCATTGTGCTTTAATTTGAGATCTTATTTTTGGTATTCTTCATTTTTGGATTTCTATGAGACCCGAGTTAGTCTCAGGCTTCCTTCTGAGTATTGTTAAATGCACCCCAGCTTGGGATTTTCCGACACCTATTGTTTATTATATAGACAACATACATATTTGCTTTTGTCGTTGGGGATCCATGGCTAGATGGGGCTTTGAGATGGATCGATTGATATGGTATGTTGCAGCGACATCCAACAGTGAGTTGTACCAACCCTTTAGGTAGGATCCTTGGAATACAACCTTCCAATATTGTACTTATTTTTTTATACTTTCCTTTCATATGGGATTTTATTATTCCCCTTTATGTTTAGTTTACACCTTTTACTCTTGGTGGTGGTACTTTGTGGAGGTTGTACTACTTTCATTCCCTTATGGTTAGATTTGTGAATTATTCCCAATCTGTATGTGTGTAGATTTAAAGAACTTCCTTCCCTTTTTAGGATATGCATTTCCAGTGCTGGTCACTATACCCTGGCCTCTGGAAGGTGATATTTGGGTAGTCATAGGATGGGAACCGGGGGAAGAGTCATGACAGTGGTAGAAGATTCTTTTTCTTTACCAAGATTTTATTGATCTCATGGTCATTAATGAAGGGTTGTGTTAACCCATCCTTATTCTTGAAAAATATGACTATTTCATTCGATAGATAAGAATTTAGTATAGAAAACACTCATGCAATTTTTATTTTATTTTCTTCTTTATCTCTACAAGTTCATTGGTTCTTCTATATATGTTGTTTTGGATTATTGAAAATATCAGGGAATAATATTGATTGATAACTTAACCACAATTTTTGGAGTAAGACCAAGAAATTATTTTGGAAACACATCAGTATATTCCATTGAAATAGACTTGTCATCAAAGATTATCTTTTCCATAGTCTTAATAATTTGATATATATATGATTTCTCATAAGGAAATCATATATATACTAAATATTAATTTTCAAAATAAGACACATTCTCCCCCTAACACATATATTGAATCAGAGGTAAATTCAGGACACATAGTTTTATTTGCCTCTCTTGGAAAATTATTTTATATATATATAAGGAAAGGAAATACATACCAAAAATTTCATCAAATTATTAAAAAGGTAGTATCATTAGCTTCATTAGGATGGTCATACCACAAATTAGGATAGGAGATGAGTAATATACATGGGATTTAACATTTACCCTATTTTCTATATCACTGAAAACTCTACTTACTTACTTTGAGGTAGGGTTTTAAAATTTCCACATAGTACGTGTGATATGAATGAATGTGAAGAACCAACGTCAAATAGTATGTTCACAATTATTGAATGAATAAATAGAGTAATTATTACCATGTCACTATCAGGATCCTACTAATTAGTTTTGATGGAATAATATCTCCCTAACTAACTAGGACTTAGAGGTATTTTTTCAGTTATCATAAATAAACCTCAAATTAGTGCATTGATTCATATAGTCTTCTTATTCATTGAAGTTAAAACATTGGATTATAGGATGAGGGTAGAATATATAATTCCATTTTCCCATCATATTGGTTGGTTTATCCTTTTTTAATTTTATAGTTATTTTCCATTACCCACCAAACCCTAAATTACTACCTTTTCCACTTAAGGAAATTTCTTATATTCTTATTCCCATAGTTTTAATAACTGGGATGTTGGAATTTTTCTAGCATGACATTTCTCCACCACTCCACTAGAATTAAACTAAATTATTTTCTTCTTATCTCGATAAGTGTGAGACCCTTGAGATTCATTGATCTATATTTTGACATTAATGTCACATCAGAAAAATTCCTTGGTTCCTATCAACTTATCATATCTCTAAATCTATTCTTATGACTAATATTTATCCCACAAATGAACTTGTCAAATTATTTTATTTTTCAATGATAATGATATTAGAATATGATGAAATTATTGGGGTGCGTAACTCATATGACGGGATGGATTCGTCATCTTTTCACATGAGGCTATGTAAAACCCTCTTCATTTTATATCCCAGCGTACAAGTTTAAAATTTATAAAAAAATTCTTTAATCCTTCCTAGTCTATCACTTCAATCTTTTCCTCAGGATCTGTGTTTTTTATTAACATACACTACTGATCAACTTCTCCCCTTATATGATATATAGTAAGAAAACCATCTCTTTATCATATCATTAAAGAATGGAGAAGATTATTTGAATAGAGTTGATACATTTTTTAAGGATGAAGTAGTGGATTATCCATTTAGAGTTAGAGGTCTTTGTAACATAAAGGTCTCAAACACCACACACTCTTTCATTAAAGGGTGTGTATTTTACACAAATTCATTTTTTGGGTAAAAATTTGAGTTCTTTAATAATTTTTTTTGGGACATCTCAACTATTATGCCCATCAAGTTGGATATCTCATTTAGGATGAGAACACAATGCTTGTCATAGTGGTTTCAAAGTATGTTCCTCCTATTTTTCACCATTGGATAAAATAACATAAAATTTAGGGGTGATAATTTTTGAACTATGAATCATATAAAATCTAAACTACGAACATTTAATAAATAACCCATAAATAACACAAATTTTTAACCTATGAATTTCTAGGTTCTAGTATATGTTTTCCATAGTCTATTTCCAATCATAAAATTTTAGGTTCATTTTGGTTCTCTTCATAATGATTCATAAGAATCTTGTGGATTTACCGAATAATACCCATAGAGAGTTTCAAAACCTATGTACATTAAGGAAACTTTTTTATGCGCCATGTGATGATCGTGTTGATCTCCAACACACCTTGTATGGTTTTTACTCCAATATACACCTATAAGAGATCCTCATCCACTACTAGTATCTTGATTCGAATTTTATTACATGGAAACTATTTAATAAATACATAAATATATTTTAGAGTTGTTTCACAATGTTTAGTCTTCTCCCTATGAAATTCCCTAATGTATTCAAATATTAATCCAAATAACTAACTATTATTTCCATGGATATGAACTCGGAAAACCCATATACTTTTTATACATTGTTTCGTGACTAATTACATAAAAGGAGAAATAATAAAATAACATATGATTGATACTCCTAGTGTTTTTGAAAGATTATGTAAATAAGACAAAAAATTGAATCATGAGTACAATAATATAATTTAAATATCCCCAAACATTCACTGATATTCTGTAAATCCTATAATATTATAATGGAAATACTAGGGAAATATATAAAAATGGGTCAGCTATATGTCATAAAAAAATAATTAGAGGATAATAATACAAAAGTAGTATATGTGAGTCAAGAATCATATAAAGGTAACCTAAATGGGGTGAGAGTCATAAAATTTCACATCAATGCAAGATAGAATATGATAACACCAACGAAATTTTGGAATGTGGAAAAAAAACATAAAACATGGAATCATAAGATTAACTTAGGTATAACCACAAATAAATCATAAAATAATTTCCTTATACTAACCTACCATGCCCCATACATTATATCCCATCAAATAAAAAATTGAATACATTGAAGGGATATATAATTTTGGGCCCAGCCTACACATTCATATCATATACATGCATTTGGGTGCCCCATAGATCATACAATATATGGATTTATTTTATAAAATATAATCCAATGATTATGGGGTGTGGGTTAAACACATGGGAATCACAACCAAATTAAGGATAGGTATATATTGTTCAATATATTTTAATAGAAATGGATATTGTTATTTACGACACAAATGTTGGGAATGGAAAATAATGGGATAATTATGGTAAAATAATGGTGGTACATAATGGTTTTTTTAAAGGTTTAAAGAAAATTAAAGGGGATAAATAATTACTTAGGAATAAGTAAATATATTTGTAAAAACATATGAAATCATGAAAAATTCATAATCAAGTTCCATAACTAAATGAGAGTTCTTGAATAAAGAGGAGGAGGGTAAAATCCCATTACCCTAAGTGGACATCTCTAAAATCCCGGGAGAAGATTCATAAGAACATTGGAGCTCCATGGGAGGGCTTTAGAGAGAGAAAGGGAGAGAAATTTTGTGCTAAATAGGTTTTTACTGAAGAGAAGTGGGAGGTTGGTTGGATACTTGAATAAATAATGTGGGGAATTTTTTTATTAACTTATAAACATAGAATTTGGATTTGATAGGACAAAATAATCAAAACCAAACACCTTTATAAATTGTGTCCAAGGATGACAAAAAAGATGAGTGATTTTTTTAATTTTTTATGTTCAAAAACTAAAAATATTACAATAATTCCATTGGTGATGTGGAAGTGAGTTGAGTTGATAAATAATTTTTTTAAAACAAAAATATATATAATATATGATTTGGAGGACTCATTAATGGATTATAAATTTAATAAAATAACTTAAAAATACATTTTTTTTAAATTAGAAATATATATTTACTCATTTATAAATTTTATATAATTTATTTCAGAACATTGTGCCATTATGATGTCATAATATAGACCATATATTTATAACATATTAAAATTTTATTCAAAAACTCAAATATCTCATAAAATTATGAAAAATTCACCCTCAAATAATTATAATATTTTTTTACGTCAATGACCTTTATTTTATCAAAATAATTATTTAAATGAGTGGATTTACACTTTTAAATAAAAATTGTTTAGATTGTAAAATAATTTTTATGATAATAACATTTTTATGACCCTTATAATGTTTTACTTAGACTTTGTTGAATTTTATTATCATTTGCATATAAATAAATATTATTTTATAATATTATTATATAAATGTAATATTTATATCAATATTTTTTAATTTATCAAAAAATTATTACAACCATATATATTCAACAAATACAATTTATGGTTCTTCGTATAGATATATAATTTTCAACACCTCATATATAATTTAATATATAAAACAATAATTAAAAGGGATAAAAATAATCATTGAATTATTAAAAAGAAAACATACCAATTTAAACTACTAGGGTTGAGATAAAAAACCCCATTTTTACACCTCCATATGGCTTGGGGGTATAATGTTTGACAATGACATATTCATTGGGTGGTTCGATAATCATGATTTGGGATATTGTAGCATCCTAACCTGAACCATCGAGTCAAAGACTAAGTGTCACAAAACCTCAAGTCCACCTCCCCATATAAAGGAGGCCACCGACTAGCAGCAATGGCCTAATTCCATTTATAGGGAGACGATAGACTTGGTATCATGTCATGGAAAAAATAATAAATAACAACAATATGTTAAATAATCAGAGTAACATGTGGGAACTAAAATATAGAATACACGTCTTTTAATAAATAAAAAAACTAAATACTTATACATGGTATGGGGTATGGTAATAATAAAATGCAGTAGTTGATATCCAACTCAAAATCCATCTTGAATAATCCACATCTTCCTTATTCAAATGCTCAATTGTCCACCATAGGGCTCTTTCCCTTCATAAAATACCCAATCATTAAATAAAAAATCACACTAAAATGACATAGTATAATGTGTTTACAAGACTTAGTGGAACACCACAAATATCCATTTGAATCAATGAATAAAATATAAATGTGGACTACATTATCATATACATGGTACTGATATAATATTAGTATACCACACAATCATAAAACAATTACGAGGTCCACATGGACCAAACCTACCTTCTTCAGTAGTATCACAAGAGAAACAGACCTGCATCAACACGATGTTGGTAGAAATGGCAACAACCATCTAGAATCATTCCCATGGTGGGATATCCCAAAAACATGTATTAAACATTCCCACCAGAAGGGATATCCCAAGTATATACTGACTACTATCTAGCACATCCCTCTCAATGGATAGCCTAAATTTTTTTGACACATCTCACCTATTGGAATTATTCATGTACATATCGGCCAATGTATATCATATCCCCGTCAAGTGGATTGCCCCATCCCTATGTCACATCCCACTTATTGAAAAAAAATTCCAAACTTACACACTCAACTATATAATAAAATAATAAAAAAACAAATAATATATGAAACAAATGGTTGATAAACCACCACATCAATAAAATTTATAATTATCATCACAATCCATATGCATGAAACATGAGCACAGGTCAATAGCTACACACATATACACACTGTGTGATCATGCATCAATCATATGTTTCTCATTGGGATACACACACACATATAACAATTAATACAATAACCCATAGTAAAATATGTGCAAAAGGAATGTATGTCGAGAATTAGGTAAATTGATGATTGATGAAAAGTTTTTATGTAATATTTTAATTGCACCACTAAAAACTCACTTCCTTCAGAATAGAAATTGGGTTTTAATTTTTAATCATCAAAATGACCCCAATGACACTAACAATGCGCCAATATGGATAGTATCAAAGAATATATCGAAGCTAGAAGATTGGAATAAAAAATAATATATAAAAAATATTTCAAAGATAGGGGAGAGAGTTGCATGAGAGAGGGAATATGAATGATGGAAGATGGGGTATTCCTCTTATGTGGTAAGCGCTTCCCATTTTACCACCTTTTGAATTTTTTTTTTAAAATTCATTTACTTTTCATTTAATTCATCATTTATTAATTCAACAACCTTCCTCCATAAACTAATTCTTATTTCCCTATGAAACATACCCTCAAACCCCCTCAAAAATTTATATGATTTTATTTTTAGTTCTATTAAACTCATTAATCATTTATTAAATATATATATATATATATATTTATTTATATATATATTAAATTTCATCATATAGATAAATCATATATATATATAAACCTGAGTATATATATATATATATATATTCATGTGAACACACTCACACACAGACAAACACACACACACACACACACATTTATATATATATATAACATATATATACACACACAGTCACTCATATACATATATATATACATACACACACACACACAAACACAAATATATTTAACCAAATATATGTATATATATACAACCAACTACACAAACATATCTATACATATATATGAAACATACACATATATACATATTTTAATTTACCACACAACAATAATATTTTCCTATTTAATAATAATAGTAATATTTTATTAATATTTTTAATAAATTTCATATTATTGACCCAATAAATATTTCAAAAAAATAACATTTAATACTAATAATGGTAACTAAATATTATTAATCATTATCAATTTAATTAATATAACATAATTAATAATATCATCATTATTAATTTGTCCACCAAAAAATATTAACCCAACCAATAACCTAATTATTAATGGCACATGTATAGTTTTGATTATTTCCTTTAGTAAAAATAATAATAAAAATACTGTTATTTTTTAACTACAAAAGAATTAGATAGTGATTAATATTATCAGTTAAAATTTATCAGAAAAATTTAATAAATTTCTTCAGAGTTATATATTTTGACATTTAATAATTCCCTCTAAACATAAAATTTATGACTAATTACATGGTTCGTTATAATCTCCCCAACAAAATTCATCTCATCATCAAGAAGTGATTTAGATCATTGAACATGTAACAGGACACCTTTTTATGAATTATAAATATTGAATATATTAAATTTATTGGATATATTTTGTTACATGAAACAAAATTTTAATCTTTTGTTACACTCAACACTTAGTTATCTTAGGATACACACAAAACTGACTTTTAACAAAACAATGATATATTATTCAAACAAGACTCTTATAACCTAACCACTAAACTAAAAGAAATTAATTATAATAAATAATATTAAAATATTATATATAATTTATTTATATAAATAAAACATTTTTATTAAAATGTACATTATTTTTTGTAAAGTCTTTATATGGTTAAAAAATTCTATTTTTTCCAAAAAAAATCTTTATATTTCTTTTTGTGAGCATTTATAAAATTAATTTTCCACTATTTTATAAAATAATTTTGATCAAATAAAACTAATTTTTAAAATACTTTAGTCAAATTTATCTTACAGAAAACCTTTGGTATTTTCTTGAAATTTTTAATTTTTTAATGATTTGTGATTAATACTTAATTTTAACTGAAAATTTCATTTTTATTTAATTTATTTAAAATTTTAAATTTTATTATTATTTAGTTTTAATAAATTAGTTAGATTATAAATACAATAACCTAATAAATATTGTAGGAATAACTTTTATATTTAATTTTTATATAAATCAAAGTAAACTTTTGAAAATTTACTCTTTAAAACCTAGTTGTCTCACCGTGCATGTTAGATTAATTTTTAATTAAATTAATACAATTATATGAATATAATTTTGAGAAATGGATTTATTTTTTGGAATAATAATTAAATATTTTATATAATATTCCCAACTTAATTTTTGACCAAAATGAATACTAAAAACTGTAAATATTATTTACCATTGTTGGTAAAAATGTGTTTTATAAGGGTTAAAATTAAAAGATAAGTGGGAAACAAACAAGAAACATGTCCAAAAACCATTTTATGAATATAATTAAGACTTTTCCATTAAATTATTTCTAATGTTTCATAATTTTTGACTTGTGAAACTATAGAATAGTGGGTCTAATTATCCCTTTTTGAACAATTACAGGTGTTCCACCCACCTCACTTATAAAAGGTCACCACTTATTCTCTACTCTTCACACAATAAAACCCTTCTGGTTTGGAAAATGTATTACTAAATAACTCAAAAACATACTTCCTATCATGCTAGAATCCTTTTTTAAACCAAAATCTAACAATGTAATGATTTCATTGCAAACCTAAGGTGGATACCTGATGAAGAGGTAACATTCATCAATGGGTGTTTTGGTTTTATATCGTTATCCACCTCCTTAATTTATTAATATAACATGATGATATATTAACCTATTTTTCTTATATAAAATGTCATTTTTTTATTTAAATATCAAGACCTACAACTATATCCACTTCTATTATATGGTTTAAAAATCATCATTTGTGTGTGTTGTAGACTACCACCTCACGAACCGATGTAATTCATTTTTTCCATTACCTAATCTTACTGTTGGTTATAATAATGGATTAAAAAAGTTCATTTGATATTTAATAATATTATTATTATGAAAATATTCTATCCCAACTACCTTTATAATATATTTTTTGGGAATTCGATAATGTTTCTCCTGTATTGGAGAGACTACCCCTTTGCGGAGCGTCGTGATGGTTCCGTCTTTATATAGAAGGTAATTAAGATGATTTTAATGAATATATATGATATATTTTAAATAAAATTATTACATAATGATAATATATCATTTAAATTTATTTATTTCAGTACAAAAATAAAATGGAAACATCGTTAATGTGTACGTATCGCCTTACATCTCCATGAATTGTGAATTTTGTTTTCTATCACTAAATTTAATCGATTACTATAAATACATATATACTGAAAATATTTGATATTTATATCCTTTAATTATTTCTTAGACTATAAAATCATGATAAAAGTAATAGGAACCCAAAAATTCAAAACATATACGAGAAACAAACCAGTTATAACATGAAACCTAACTTTAACATGGAATTTTTAATAAACATGAAATAAAAGGGAATAATAAAATCATATATGGTATGATATATATTAATATTAATCTAAAATATATTTATAATAAAAAAATATTAATTATATAATTGTTTTGAATGTGTATGACAGATTTCAACACTTATGGTAACAGATCTTTCCCTTAATTTTACTTCTTTTTTAATGTCTATTATGTTATGCCCCTATATTCCTTCACGAGGTGTACATAAATCTCATTTTACATTTCAAATTTTTATTTATTGTTGAATTGATATTTTATGTTACATTTTATGTTTTTCCTTAATGGGTATTAATATTCAATGCTACCATTGTGATAATGATTTTATGTCACAATATCATCATTTTTAGGGGTTTTTTATGATTTTGTTTCCAATAAAAAAAATATTATGAACCATATCTAAATAGAATCATTAATTTAATTCTCCTCTCATTATCCATGATATTTTAAATTGATGGTATCATTTTTCCACTCCTTCATACTAAAAATAATTAAGAAAAAAACTAATAAAATCTGAATTTATTTCACTCTTCGGTATTAAATTGCTTTTCTTACAAAACCATCATTTCTAAAAAGGTATTCACAATGGATTTATTTTTCTAAAATTACTTTTAAAATAATATTTTACCAATTTTTTAATTTTTACCTAAAAATTTATAAAGGTATATTTATATTATTTTCCAATCAATTACTGTTTTAGTTTTACCAAAATTGTGAAAGGAAACATTATTTTAAAGTGTACGGGAAGAGAGAAACTTATCTCTATCATGACAATTATTTTATTTTAATTTTACATTGTATTTTTTTCAAATACAAATTTAGAAGAAATAATTCAAAAAATTATAATTTTAAAACAAAATTCAATGTCTAAAGGATAGATTCCTCAAGAAACATCTTAAATGATCATTCAAAATCATCTTCATTATAAGATGACATCCTTTAATGTTACATATTACTTATTGTTGATATGATCCAAGGAAAAAATTATTAATATTTCTCTTATTTTTTATGTTGATGATGGAATGATGTTTATGAAACCGTTTCCTCTTCCACAAGTTATACCTTAATAAATGTTTTATAAAGCCTGCATATTTTTCGTTGGGTTATATTATTATGAAATGATGAAATGATTATGAAAAATATCTCTTTTCCACTAGTTATGATAGGAATAATTGTTTATGAAGCACATTTAATTTATGGGTTATGGTATGATAAATGTTTTATGATATTTTTTTTCATATGAATATCATTTTTTATTATGATATGGGTGGGACTAATATTTCCCTCTAATTTATTGGGTAAATATTTATTTCTCATTCGGAATATTGGACTTGAATAAGATGTGAACCCAATTTATTAAGGGAATTTTTCTACTATAATAACATTTAGAGAGATCCTTGACTAATATTATGGCTTAGGGAGTAAACCATACCAATATGATAGCCTTGGAAATTATTATTGACTAATATATAATTTATTTTCTATGATTTTGTGTATTCTAGAATTCAATGTCATATACCAATGTTATGACCTCATTGAGCATGATCATTGAATTACATATGATTAATATCCAATTAAATTCTAATCGTTATTCCACGAATCTAGATTGTGATGTTTGATATGTTGGATATAGTACTCGTATGTTATTATCAAGTTATCATTCCCTTATGTTCATTCAATTCTTATGTATCTCCCTTATTTACCCTTGCTAATAATTTGAGCTCACTCTCTCTTATATTTCATTTCCCCATGTAGTGAACAAATGTATTACGTATGATATGTCTATGAAGGATACTATTTATGTAGATCACAGTTGGGTATGATGTATTTTACATATAGACTAGTTCTTTTTATTTAAGATAATAATGAAGCTAATGTATTACAGTCCTCTGGCATGTATTTGTGCACTTTAATAAATATTCAAAAAAAATGTAGTATAAATTTATGATAAATTGAAATTTTATAGTTGGTAAAAAATTATATGTTTAGTTATCCTTTGGAAACAAGGATTAAAAAACCATATTGAGATCTTGAAGACATATCTAGGGATAAGACTAAATTTGATTCAATGTATAAAAAATGCCTAGGAATTTTGGTTAGTGATAGAGTGAGTCGCTTCCTTGAACATAAATTCACTTATGGATAATACAAGTGGATATGGATCTGACATATAGGTTCCTAGGGGTAATTTATCCAAAAATTATTCTTTGATATAGACTTGATCATCACTCTGTGCATGAAAAATGATATTTCTACACACCTTGTTTGACACTCCTAGGGGACAAACATCATAAATTCACAAAGTCTTTATGAAGTATTGTGAAGGACTTAAATTGATTATACTAATGAATGACCAAAGTTAAACCTCATATGTCACAAATTAAAGATGTTTTTATGTTTTAGAAATCCAATATATAATTTTTCAGTATTTTTTATTACCCATCATGATTATTTTTTCTTAAAATTTGATTTTTGGTTTTAATCAGTGGTTGTAACCCAGTTGAACAATATTAATTTTTATTGTGATTGTTTCCTCATTAGAATATTAAATGTTGTAGCTGATTTAGTGAAAAATAAAAATGGAATTATCACCCAAAATTATCAATATATTAATAACACTATACATCCAAATGAACAAATGAGGTAATAACATTATATTTCATCATTTATAAGGAAACGCCCATGTTGTTTTAGGGGTTCTCCAGATCCACTAGTTTTTTAGTGATTAATCAACTCCACTGAAAAGATATTTTTTTGAGTGTTATGAGAATAAAAAATTTATTTCTTTGGTCTCTCATTTGGATGGTTAAGTAGATCAATGGGGGAAATATATCACAAATACGAGTAAATTTGATGAAATTAAATCCCTGTATTCTGAAGAGTTCAAGAACATGTTTTTTAAATAATAAATTTTTTATTTTTATTTGTATGATTATGAAGAACGATTTAATTGAGCTAAAAAAAGGATGAAGAAATCCATTGGAACCTATGAGGAAAATTTTAAAATACTGGTGAGGTTCTCTTCTAGTATTATCATCCGACCTAAAAGAAAAGACAATTGATTCTTCAGTGGATTAAAACCATGTATCTGAAGGGTTCAAAACATAATATACTTTAGTAGCTTTGAATATATTGTTTTATTTTCATTTAACGTTCAAATAGAGTTTGGATTCATGTATCAATCTCAAGGTTTTTTAAGTAAGAGAAAAATTGAATTCAAATGAAAATATAAGAACCATAGAGGGAAGATGTTGCGCATTCATTTATTCTCAAACCATGGGAAGAAACCTATAGAAATTTTACATATGGGAATTAGTGAATGTTTTAAGTGTGTAAGGGATTTTAATTTAGTAATTGATTGCTAAATTTATGGGAGTAAGTTAACTAACAAGGTGAATAGAGTTAAAGACACATAGAATACACCACCCACACTCCAGTGTTTCAAATACAAGGAGTACATGCATTACTTTAACCAATGAATAATTCCAAAGGTTAATGATAATGATCAATGTTAGAAAAATATTTAGATTAAAATAATAAAATATCAATAAATCACTATTTCTAATGAGGGATGTGATAATGAAATGGTTAGTGGTACACTTACCATCCTCTTTAGGACTATTATTTCCTTATTTGAATCTAGATCTAACATTATTTTATATCTAAATAATATTATAATGGTATCAAGATCCCCGCCCCTAAATAGAAATAGAAATACCATTGAAATCCCCTGATGGTATCATGATTTCATCTCAAAACTATGATTCCTCTCTAATTGATGTTTGCTAGAATGTTCATCCAGAAAATCATATAATTATTCTTAGAATAGAATTTTATGGTATATTAGGAATGTATTATCTTTCACTACATGAATCCATCATTAGTTCTTGAGGAATATGAGTTAAATTTTATATTCCAAACTAAATTATGATATTCAACAAATGTGATGATAATTATGAACTTATAATGGAGTTCACATCTATTAAATGGGTTTGATTCAAAATAATAATGGGTATCTATCACAAATGATTGGGGGGTAAATAATATCAATAATGTGCCTATTGTCCATGAATTTTTCGATGTCATTCTTATGTACCTTCCTAGCCTTCCACGTAAATGTGAAGTTAAGTTCTCAATATAATCCATACTTGGTTCCACAAAACTTTTAGGGAATGCCAATATAATATCCCTGATTGAGTTGCAATAACTAAATAAGTAACACAAGGAGAACATTGAGAAGGGATTAATTGGGAAAATAAATTCACCTTGGGGTGAAACTGTTATTTTTTTAAAAATAAATATGGATCTATGTGACTTTGAATTGATTGTCAGGAGATGAACAAGATCACAATTAATAAAAATTATCAACTTCCCTATATCGATGGATTGTTTAATAAAATGTGTAGAGCTCAATATTATTCCAATATTAAAAATCATTTTTTTATCAACAATTTACATTCAATTAATGGACATACCCAACATTAAATTTGATACATATTATGAACACTATGAATATATAGTGACTACATTCAGTCTTACTAATTACCCTGTTATATTGGTATATTTAATTAATATAGCATTTAAATAATCATTTGATCAGTTTGTGGTAGACTTTATATATTATATCACTATATATTCAAAGAGTAAGGAAGAGCATGATGGCCAATTATTAATTGGATGAATGATAATATGGAAAGATAAAATACATTCCAAATTTTTAAAGATTGAAATTTTCATGCAAAAGGTTTCTATTTTTGGTAATATAATCTCACGATAGGGTATATTGGTAGATCCATCAATGAAATAGTCTATTTAATATTATCCCAGACTAACCATGGTGACTGAGATCCATATTTATTTTTTTAGCAAGATATTATTGATGGTTTGTGTACATTTTGTCAAAACTAACTAATCCTTTTTCTTAGTTATCTTATAAGAGAATCACATTCCTCTGTATATATGAATTTGTGGAAAATATCAAGGACCTGTAGAGAATATTAGTCAGCACACATGTTTCTACATTACCCTATTGTGGAGGAGGGTTCAAAATCAATAGTGATGCATTCAAGAAATTACTAGGATTTCTTCTTCCAAAAAATGGCATGGTTATAGATTATGCCTCATAAGAATTGAAGCTTCATCATAAAAATTTTCCAACTCATGATTTGGAGTTCATCGTGGTAATTTTTCCATTAAAGATATAGATACATAGTCTCTATGGTCAAAAGTGTAATTTATATAACTCTAAAGTTATTATAAATTGTTTATACAAATTAAAGGAGATGAATATATGCCAAGTAAGATGCTTAGATCAAATTAAGGACTCTGACTTCTTAATACATTACCACCATGGGGTAGCGAACATGGTGGATGATGTAATGGGTCAATGGGATAATGCCAGATTATCCATGATAAGTGTTAGAAAACACTACACTTTTAGGATTTTCAAAGGTAAGATATGTTAAAATAAAAGGAATGGTAAATGTGACACCCTATTTTTTTATTAATTATTTTTTCGAAAAAAATAAATTTCTTTTATGGCTTGCATTACATGCTAAACCATATTGTTTTTTTTATATTAAACACAAAGATAATATTTCACTAGACACACCAAATATATTAAATTATGGAATAAAAAACTATTTTTTTCTTGTGTTACATATAATTATATGTATCTTCGATTTATTTAATTACACATAAGATCCAGTTTTATATAACATAAATATGTTATTAATATTATTATAGTTATCACCAATTCAAGGGAATGGAAGTAAGAAATAAAAATAACTATGTTATGAAACTATTTCTTACAAATGTATATAAAATGAACCCTTTGTTTACCAATAAATTATAAATGGGAGTAAGAACTATAAGAAAATAAAGAAATTCCTCTTCTGAAAAAATATTTTTTATGCACAAACAACTTTTATCTCAACAATTTATAAAAAAATGATGAATTATATTAATTAAAATTATATAATTTATTTTTAATCAACTAAAAATATTCATCTTATGAGTTTTTATGATAATAGATAAGAATAAACCCAATTTTAGGCACAAAATGAAGTATTTTTCAAAATATCAGTTTTACTACCAATTAATGGCTCACTTATTTTTAAAAATATCAATTTTATCAGTTTTATTTGGAAAAATAAACTTTCATTTTTATATTTTATGTTATAAATTATATTAGGGTAAATTTTTTATATTTTTTGAGAATTTTATTTTTTATGAATATTGAGAAATATAAGATTTTAATTAAAAACTAAATTTACTTCATTTTTATTAATATAATTAAATTTTATTTTAAATTAATTTAAATTTTAAATTAGTAAAATTATACACAATTCAATAAAATTTTGTTCATTTAAATCTATTTCACTTTGAAATTGGAAATAAAGAAATAAAACCTTTTTAATATTTTCACTATAAATACGCATTGTTTAATCCCATTTGCATGATTAATTTCAAATTAAATTCTACCACTTATGATATTTGAATTTGGAAAAATGGATTAAATATTTTGAACAATAAAATTATATAATTTCTAGTATGGTAAAATTATATTTCAAAAAAATATTAGTAAAATAAATTAGAATTAATAAGACTGGTTAAGTTAAATTGAGTTTCCTTAGTCGATAAACATTAATCTAAGGTGGGATAATGACTTAGAAACATGTAAAAATAAAATTATATAGAAATATTAATACCATATCCCCACTTTTATCAAATTATTATTATTATTTTAGATATTTGATATATATGATACCTCCCAATAGTGCTCACTATTTTATATTTACAATATTTTCACTCTTCCCCTACTAGAAAAGTAACACACGCCACATTTATTCACACCTCTCAAGAACATTTTCTCGTCAAACACCTACACAAATAAACTCAAAAAAATCATAATCTCATCCTATAATACTCACTTTGGGAATAAAGAAATCCAAGAATGTCCTTTGCTGGAAAACAAAGGGAGTTACTCGAAGTAGAGGTAATGTTCTTCAACGAGCACTTTTATTTTATTTCTTTATGCACCCCTTAATTTGTTTTTAGATCATGTTTATATGATAAATTCAGTATACTAAAAAAATTATATTTTTTCTATTAATTTTTTTACCGACACCGACACATAGTTCAATCAAATGAGATTCATAATCCTCATTCATGTATATGGAGGACTACCGGCTCTTGAACCAATGTCATTCGTTATTCTGTTATCACCTATCCTGGTTGGGAATAATGTTGTACATAATATTATTATATGATATATATAATATTTAGGATTCCTTTATGCTTATTTAATTAATATATAACACATACCTTCACGATTTTAATTTTATGGTAATATGATAACAATGTTTCAAGACATGTAGATGATCGCCTCCTCAAAGGGTGTCATTCGTTAACACATTACACAGAATATTTTAACTATGAGTTTGTTAAAAATATTCGATATTTATGAAATAATAATTCTACTATAAAATAGTGTAAAATATAGAGGATAAGCAACACCATGGTTATTTTGATACTTGGCATACATTACACGCGACACTGACTTGGTGTATGAAACATGAAACACCAACATGGCGTACGTTAAACGCAACACTGAGTTTCTATGAAACATATTTTTATTGTTATAATTATTTAAATGATATAATTATAATCTAGATGTTAAAATTAGTATTTTATATAGTTATAACTAATTTTCAAATGTTTTTTAAAATCTTTTTTATAAATAATGCATATAGACTATGAAAGAAATAATTTTGTGTAATGTCCTTATATGTTTCAAAATAAAATTTTCTCAAATGAACTAATTTTAATTTTCTTCTATGAAAATAAGTTAAATTAGTTTTAGATATATTTAGAGATTTAATTTTATAAAATACACTTTTATTTTCATTTTAGAAAGTCTAGATTATCATTGGGAGAAGTTTTAGGATTTTTTGAGAAACTTCATTTTTGGGTGAATTGTGAAAATATCAATTTTTAATTCAAAACTACGTTTTCGTATATTTTATTTATATGGTTAAATTACATTTGGGCTGTTTTTAAAAGTTCAATTGGATAATAGTTTTTCATTCAATCTTACGTAGGTCATTGGAATCAATTTTACTATGAAATTGGGTATAAAAACATATCAAAAGTATGGACATTTTTAATTACTATAGTTAAGAGAAAAATTAGGTTAACAAATTACTAAATAGTAAATTTAAGATACAATATGACCTAGAAACTTTTCCAAAACCCACTGTTTTTCCATGATTCATCCATGAACCTTCCATTATTGAGTTTTTATGTTTGGTATTACATTTTTTAGGTAAAAAAGTGGGTACACCAAACTTGTTTTCAAAAATACCAAGATTTTCATTTCCCTTACCTATAAACTCCATGACCTATCTATATTCTTCATGCCTCCTAAAAAACATAGGATCAGTCAAGATCATCCTAATCCACCTCTAAACTATAATGATTATGGTGTTGACCAATAAGCGTACAGAATATTTCATAGACTATTTTCATAGTTAGGCACTGAGTCGGTGCTGGAAGCCTGGGCATGGGGAGTGTTGATGCGGTGATATTAAAAATATAAAAAATATTTTCATCATGTGTAATAATTTTTAATTGAAATGTAAATAACTCTCATTCAGAGTCTTGGATCATATGTTTGAGGCCACGGTTGAGTCTGGAATGTCATGGTTACCCTAGGCATGACGGATAGAAATGGGCCAAATCGACGAAGCAAGGTCCTGCCAATATCTGTTCATGACATAGATCATCATTATATCATAGAGAAGCATGATCTATGCATCGTTCATCAACTTGATATTTGGGGTTTTCCAACGAGATAGAAGAGTTTTAGTTTTGGCCCTGATCCCTTTTATTGTGCATTGTTTTAAGGTTCTAGAGCCCAAATACAATTCTCATTTATCCATGTTAGGGTGATATGTGGGTTTTGGGGAAGAACATGATGAATTAGTGAATTTTTCATTTAATTCCAATATTGAATTACAATCTACACAACATGTAGTTCAGGGACTCCTTCATGTGTATCTCTTTCTATTCAGGAAAGATGGACTTTTTGGACTACACACCATGTATTACCCTAAACCGTGTGATCATTGGACATGGATTGGGGTAGTCGAGTGAAAATACATGGTCGTATACAAACACATGGCCATGATATAAAGACATTGGGTCTCATACATACATTGAAAAACTATACGAACAGTTTGTCATTTATCCAAAAAAATGTCGTTTAGTATGGGATACACAGAGTGTAAGGGACACAGTTGGTCAGTCCTTATAGAAGAGGAACACGTCTAGGGGCTAAGTGATGAGGGACACATAATGTAACTATTTTAGTCACCATGTACCCCTACATGGTTGTTAAAATTTGTATGCAGGATACACAACTATGTTCTTGGGTGGGCTCACACGCCATGTGTGCCTCGATGCACATCATGTACTCCATGGAGATTCTCATGTATCTTCCTTATTTTGTATCTTCTTCTAAGGGATTAAAATTTATTATTTTTATTATCCTATACTAAGTGATTTTATTCCTAGAATGTGGTGGTGGATTTCATTATGACTTACAGGATATAAGGTTTCGTGAATCGAGCAAGATGTTCATGAAGTTGTACTAAGATGGTGTTGGAGATTGATGTCGATCATGAAGGGAGACACTGGTACTGGTAATCAAATGTATTTTTGGGGGTGTGGGTATACCATAACTCTCTTCGTAGTTTTATATGAGACTACCCACTTAATGGGCATGGGTTTGTTACCTTTTGGTAGTTTTCTTCGAGGGATGTTACTCCCCTGATGGACTAGGGTGTAGGTTTACCCATGGTGTTCGTGAAGATAGATAGTAATTCTCTGTTGTACTAGGGAATGGGTCCTCAATTTATGACATATATATAGAGTGGGTACTCCCCTTTCGTGTTAGGGTTTGGGTCCCCTATTCTTGGATTTTGTAATCTTCTATCGTTCCAGGTTGCAGGTGCTCCATACATGTTGTTCTGGCATAGTCGATACTCCCCTACCATGCTAGGGAGTGGGTCTTCTAGATTGGGGTCACAAATCAACTATCATATTAGGTTGTGGGAACCATATAATTGATGATTAGGTAGATTCAGTACACCCCTCTCTTTATAGGGTGCATGACCTCTAGGGTGTGGGTCCTCAATCCACGAAGCAGTACTCCCATATCATATAAGGGTGTGGGTCCACCATTATATGAGTGACACTCCCCTATCAGATCATGGCTTAGATCCACACTTATGTTGTAGTACTCACCAACCTAATAGTATCAAGGGAGATAGTCCTCCATTGGATTTGGAGATCCCTCTACAATGGGATGAAATTACAATGAGTGTAACCCTTCACTAGATTTGAACGATACATCTATAGGATTTAGTGCTCCCTCAATAGACTATGGTGTGGGATAATACATACAGGAAAACACAGGTTTTGATGGTAAGTAAAGAGAAGTACTACCTCGATTGTGGGGCAGTGGTGAGGTGTGGGTCCCTCTGTTCTCTCTCATTAGAGAGAATGCATGTTGTGCATAGTATGGAGTTGTTCTACCTTAACTATGTATGTTGGAGAGGGGTGGGCCTCTTCATTTGGGTCGCATTAGATTATGCAGGGTGTAAGGTGATAACGACGGGACCTATGGTGTTGGCCACTAGAGTTAGACCAAGTAAGATGGTCAGGATAGATTGCATCTCTTGTAAGGGTTCCATCTTTAATGGATGAGCTTATGGATTGTGTTCTTTTGAATTCATGTTATTGTTAGAGAAATGTAGATAATTGTGTTTTTGTCTATGAGGATGGAACCTCATGGTACATAGAGTTTTATATGAGTAAATTTCACTGATTTTTAGGAGACCTTATGGTTTTTTCATGTGTTGTGATTGACACTCCTTATAGACAGAGCTGACATGTTATTTACAGTTGAGGGTGTTTATGAGATGGAGTTTCTATCTTGATTGGGGTTCCCTTGGGATAGGTCGAGTGGAATCTTTCCTTTCAATTTATCCCTTTTTATTTTAGGGTTTCTAGGGAACCTACTGAGTATTTTTATACTCACCAAGCCAAGGGATTTTACTGCACATGTTTTCATTCTTGTGAAGACCACATGCCTTTCGACAGAGTCCAAGGAGGACCCGAGAATGAGGAGCCTAGTGATCCAGACAGACCATGGTGTTTACTGGATCTGGGTCGAGGAGATTTCTATAAATTGTAGTTGACAATGATCCCCACTTTCTAAACAGGTTATATGCTTTTACAGTTTTATTTGTTTCGTGTTTTTTCCCTTATTTTACTTTCAGTACTTTTTTAATCTTTTTGAGTGATATATATGTATGAATTCATTGGTTACGTAGTGGTTTTTACATTTCACCATTCTATTATCTTGCATATGTGTGAATTTGTATAGGTACATAGGCAATGTCTCTCATGTTAGTGATATGCCTACCCAGTGGCAGTCGCAAGCCCCTCTCATATTAGAAGGGGACTTATGGATTTGAGGCCCTGACCCTGAAAGTTTGGGTCAGAATAGAGTGGTATCAGAAGCAGGTATGTTCTAATTTGGGATCACAATGTTGTGAGCTTGGTTTGGGTTAAATGTTGACATTGTTAGAATGTTTTTAGTTCGGGTCTCATGTCAGATATTCTAGTGCTGGTGTGGCATCTGATTTATTCATTTACCAGGACTCTAATAGCTTGATTTTCAACTCCATACATTAGGACACTGGTCACTGGGTAATAAATGGTAAATTTATAATATAGGATTGTTTTTTGGTTTTCCATATCCCTCTTGAGTTATCTCTCATGATATAGTCTTTCATCCTGATATGTCTTGATTCTATTTTAGGATGCCCCCATGATGACAACCAGACAGGATTCTATAGCATGATTATGATGAAAATCTTCCCCATGATGATGCATTAGTGTAGGAAATTAATTATGAGGAGTTTCCTCTGGGTAGTCCGCTAGTAGTTCCACCGCCTCTAGAGCAACAGGTTTATCTAGATGTTCAGGATGAGGATGGACACAGGCTTAGTGCGATACAAGGGTTCCATAGGCAGCGACCTCTATGGTATCAAGGTGATGCATTCCCCTTGGAGGCAGATGACTGGATCAAGGTAGTCACATGAGGAGACCCTCACCTGGGTAGAGTTTCATAGTCACATTAAGTTGTATTTTTTTCCAACCATGCTGAGTTTAGTGTGTATCTAGGATCTTTGGGGGCTTGAGTATGGTAGCATGATAGTATTGGATTTTTTGGCATGGCTCACAGACTTGTTATGATACTCTCTAGATATGGTTAGAGATCCATTGTACAGATAATAGACCATTGGGTAGGGGTTTCATTGGGATATCTGGGTATTAGTTATTCTTCTATGAATTCCCACCTATGATAGAGTTCCAGAGTGAGATTTGGTGGTGGAAAGATTCTTGGCTGTGGAACAGGTGGATATGACACACAATAGTGGTCACGAGGTTGAGACATCGACAGTAGAAAGAAACTTAAAGTTGTTAGTATCATGAAACATGAGGCATAAACATTCCCAAGCTTATGAACGTGGTCTTTTAGAACACGAGAAGCACTGAGGATCAGGTCATCTATAGGAAAGTTTTTGTTCACTTACGACGATTGGGGACATCTCGCTAGAGATTTTCAAACCCACCGTGCAGCTGAGATGGAGTTAGCTGGTGAGCCAGCTTGGTACAGATAGAACATGGAGAAACATTTTCATAATGTGGTGGATGAGGTGGAGGATCTGATAGAGTGGCAGGAGGTGGAATGTAGTTCTAGGTCTGGCCACCACAACAACCAGGTGGTCCGCACTAGGCCTAGGGAACCGGAGGATATGGGAGAGGATAATTGTAGGCTATAGAGGCCTTTGACATAGAAGTTCATAGTATGGATAGAGTTATGTCTATCTTACTTTCTACTTTATACAATAGGAATTTTTGGACACTATAGTGGGGTACTCTTTTCTTTCCACATTTTTCTCAAGGTTTATCCAGGGTGACGCGGGGTGTCAAAAGAAACCCATGTTGGAAGTTGTGACAGACAACCCATTAAGACCCATTTCACATTTGGAAATACCTTTGTTTCTTATGAATTCCCTCCTTTGTTTGGTGTCTGCAATTTATGTGACATGTTAGAGGAGGATGTGGTATGAATTTACAAAGCTTTGAACTCATGAGGAAGGGGGACAATATCCCCACCGAGACACATTTTTTATGATACGACCAAAACTATGTGGGAGAGTCAGTGCCACCCAAAGCAGAAATTATCAAGGTATGGAAGACGAGTTCCTTAGACATGTGTTTTCATTGTGTGGTTATGCGACGGAGTGTCAAAGTAGGTCCCAACCATTCCAGTGGAGTTTCCCTACTCAATCCCACTAGCATGGTGGCCCTAGGAGAGGGAGATCCTTGCTTAAAATCATTCCATATAGGCATAGTTACACCCTTTGATATTTCCATAGTGTGTATTGGTTTTCTGCCATCCATACTCATTTGGGATGCCACAATTGGGGGTGGTAGTGTATTTTTTTGGGTGAATGTATTAAAGATAGAGGTTTTTAGATAAAGGGCCTTGTAATACATAGTGTTTACTCTTGGGTAGCTCAACATCTTTCGTGAATATCGTCATGTATTTAACATCAACCTTGAATAAAAAATGATTGATGAGGATTTTGTATAGTCCATCTAGGAATGAATGTGAACAATGGAGTTTCGTTCATATATGCGTCTGGTTAACAGGATGGTGTACCAATAGACCCCAAAAGTACAAATGGACCATGGTGCTTGGTGATTTCCATCCTATCCCAGCTAAGAAGACATGTTCCCTTTTGTTGCATAATTTTTTCCAGATAGAATCTTGAAAAGATATAGGATTGAACATGTAGGTTCCTTTGTGTGCGTGCTTGTAAGCATCACGAGAACCCTTTGTGGGCTCACTGGTGTGGGAGTCCATAAGGGAGCTCAGTTTCCTCCCTTAAGCTTCGAAATTTACATTTTTGGGATGAAGACCCCTAAGGTGGGGAGAAGGTAATGACTCAGTTTTTACATGTAAGACTTTGGAATATTTTGGAGAATATTTCTAGAGACGGGCATGAAGTCAGGGTGGGGAGATTGGTCCTGGGGAGCCTCAGTGAGGAGATATAAAATAAATATATTATATTTTTATCATGTGTACATAGATTTTCTTGAAACACAAATAACTCCCATTTAGAGTCTCTGATAACATTTCAAAAACTATTGTTGAGTCTGGAACATTGTATTTACCCTAGGCGCAACCTAATTTCATTCGTGTAGGGAGTTTTATTGGGGATGTTTTGGGGACATGGAACTGAAATTGGAATTAATTTGTTCAATTAAAATTGAAACCAATTCCTCACCACACCCATACAACCCTTGGTGTACATGACACAACAATGTGGAGTGACTCATCCTCCCCGCTGCTATTCTATTTTTCCAACTGATAGAAATGATCCATATCGATAAATCAAGGTCCTACTAATCTACGTTCATGATGCAGATCATCATAAGGTTAAAGAACCGCATGATTCGAGCATAATTCTTCAACGGAAGCTTTGAAATTTCCTCAAAGAGGTAGGTGGATTTGATTTTTGGTCTTGACCCCTTCGTTATTCATTTTGTAAAGGTTCTAGAGAAAAAATATAATTTTTATTGATCTCTGATAGATATATCTGTGGGTTTTTGAAAGAACAAGATGAATCAGGGTGTTTTGTAGGTATTTTTTGACTGAAATAACATTCTACATGGCATATAGTTCATTGAAAAACTCTATGAAACTCTTATTGTATGGGGGAGATGAAATTTTAGGACTACATTTCGTGTATCAGGGTTGCATGTTGTGTCGTTCCCCAAACCCTATGATCATGGGGCATGGATTTGGTTATCCATGTAATAATACATGGCCATGTACTAACACATGGCCCAGGTACATGGAAATGTGGTCTGGTACACATACATGGACAAACTACGTGAACAAGTTTTCCTTTAGATTGAACACCCTTTTTAGTATGGGATACATGGTTTGTATGGGATATAGTTGGATAGTACATGTAAAATAGGAACCCAGCCAGGGGCTGAGTGATGAGGGACATGGTGTGCACCTCTTTTACATGTTGTGTACCCCTATAGGGGTTAGTGAACCATGTATACATGATTCATGACTAGGTTCACGGGTGGGCTCAAATGCCAAGTGTGCCCCGATATACATCGTGTACTCCTTGGAGATTATCCTCAGATCTTCTACCTTCCAATAATTCATCTCTGATATTCGGATTGAAGATTGTGAGTATCCTATCTTCAGTTAATTTCCACATAGAATAAAATAGTGACTTCCTTTATGACCTAAGATATATTAGGTGGTGTAAATAATGTCATGAAGTTGTATTGAGTTAATGTTGTAGATTTGTCTTGTTCATGAAGAGAAATATTGGAATAGGTTCTCCCCAGTATATTCAGTGTGAAAGTTTATCTTATCCCTTTTTTAGGAGGATATGGGACTCCCCACATCATGGCCACGGGTTCGTTACCTTTGGGTAGTTTTCCACTAGGGGTGTAACTCCCCAGATTGACTAGGGTATGGGTCTCCCCCTGATGTTTGTGAATATGGGAAATACACCCCTGTTAGACTGGGGAAAAGTTCTATTATATATGATGTATAGATAAATTAGGAACTCCCCAACCATGTTAGGGTACATGTCCTTAAATCTTGGAGTCAATACTTCCCTATAGTTCTAGGGCGTGGGTCCTCCATACATGTTGTTCCGACAGAGTCGTTACTCCCATGTCGTTTCAAGGAGCATGTCCTCTTGCCTCAGGTTGGTACTCCCATATTGTATAAGGGTGTAGGAAACCCAAAGTGAATGATCTACAAGATTCAGTACTCTCATATACTACTAGGGTGCGGGTTCTCTAGCCATCAAGTTGTATTACCCTACCAGGTTAGGGTGTGGGTCCTCAAATTCTCAGAGTGCTACTCCCCTATCACCTCAGGGTATAATTCTTAAAATCTACGAGTTGTACTCCCCTATTGGATCTGGGAATGGATCCCAGCATACGGATTAGTACGCCCTCATCTACGAGCTATAGTGGGGAGTGGGTCCTACATTGAAGTTGGATCTCCTGAAACTGTGGGATACTGTTATGAGGAGCGGGAACCTTGACTTTATATAAATAATACCTAGATAGGAGTTACTAATCCCTCAATAAAATCAGGTATGGAATACTACATATAGGATCGACAGAGGTTTCATTGGTAATTTAGGAGCAGCACTCCCTTGACTGCGGAGAAGAAGCAAGGAGTGGGTACTTCTATTCTCTCTAGTTAGATAGAATGCAGATGGCGCATAGGCAGGAGCAGTGCTCTCTCAACTGTGTGCAGTGGTGAGGGGTCGTCCTCTTCCTTTGGTTTTCTTTAGCTTGAAATGGGTTCAAGGTGATGATGATAGAACCAATAGTGATGGAAACTAGAGATTTACATTTTAATATGTTCCTAATGGAGTGACTCCCTCAAACTAGTGCTAACTGAAGAAGATGAGCTTGTGAAATGTGTTAGTTTGGTTTCTTATTATAGTAAAAGAAAAGAATAGAAACTTTTTGCTTGTGAAATGTGTTAGTATGGTTTCTTATTATAGTAAAAGAAAATAATAGAAACTTTTTGCTGGATATGAGGTTGGATCCTCATGAAGCATGGAGTCTGAGACAAGTATATCTGGGAGATTTTTTGGATTCCTTGCGGTGTTGTCACATTTTAAGGTTGACACCCCTTGTAGACCCAGCTGAATTGTCAGGTAAAATCATGGATGGTTAGAGATGTTGTTCCTCTCCCAATTGGGTTTCCCACTGGATATTTCAAGCAGGCTATTGCGTTTCTATTTCTCCCTTTTTAAGGTTTTTGGGTATCCTAATAACTATTTTCATACACACCCTCACACTGGCTTTGTAGAAAATTTTTTGTGTCTCGTACATACCACAGACATTTTTATAGAGTTCAAAAAAAACCCAAGTTTTGAATAGTTTAGTGATCTAGATACACTATGGTGTATTATAGAGTTGGGCCCAGGGTCTTTTTTTAGTTGTAGTTGATAGTGATCCCCTCCTTCTGAGTAAGTTCGATAATTTTACATTTTTCACTATTGGGTGTTGTTTTTCCTTATTTCTATTTCAGTACTTATGTAGTACTATGGTTATGGAATAAAGATGTATGCATGAATTGGTTACACCGTGTTTTTTATGTTTCATCATTTTGTGAGATTTGTGATGTGTGCATGTGTACAGGTACATAGTTAATTCCTCCCATGATAGTGATATGCCAACTCGGCGCTAGCTAATAGCACCTGGCCTTTTGGAGGCGGGCATGGGGAGTTTTGGCCTGGGACTCAACGGGTCAGTTCACGACACAAATATCCCTCTTTCATCCTATAATAATCTCCTTGGGTAGAGTTAAATCCAATGAATCCTTTTGGCACAAACCAAAAGGAGTTACCCAATTAAGAGGTAATGTCTTCTCTCAAACTCCTTTATTTTATTTTATATCTCTGCCCAATAAAATTTTTTTATCCCATGGTCGTATAAAAACACTATTATCTTCAATATAATGGAATTTTATTATTCTAAGGTTTTAACCTAGACATACGCACACCTCTATCCAATGTGTAACGATCATACTTTTCATGTGTACCGTATACCACCGTCTCGTGAAATGATGATTGTTTATTTTTAATTTACCACCTCTAGTGGTGGTCATTATGATACATAGTATATTTATATGTGTTATAAATTATATTTATTATTTCAATAAAAAAAATTAATTATATTACAATGCATGTATTTTTAAATTCTATTTTGTGTTAATATGACAACTTTGTTTGAGGAAGTGTGGACTATCGCCCCCTCAAAGTGATCTAATTCAGTCACACACTACATGGAATGTATTAAGAATGTGTTTTGGGAATATGTATACGTTATATATATGATATAATAGAGTTAATTTAATAATACATTTTTATTTATTTATTTTCATTTTTTTCTTTCAACATGACAATTAAAAGGAAATTGCATTCATGTTTACATACTTTTTCCCGTCACCATGAACGGTGTATTTTGTTTTATAATTATATATTATATGGATTATTATAATACACATATAAGGAATATAAATTATTTTTTAATTATTTTTTTATATTAATCAAAAAATTATATAATTGTAAGTACCAAAGATATAACAAATTAAGACACATGTGAAAAAATAGAGAGGATATTACCCGAACTGAAACCATAACATAGAATTGTAAAGAAGTGGGTAATATATAGACATAATGAAACCCTATATTGTATTTTAATTATGAATATGGTTATATTATATATTCATAATATAGTTTTGTTCATTATATAGGAAATTTTAATGAGTACGATGAGAGTCATGATACAATGTAAGAGGATTTCATCTCACCTTATATTTCCTTGAGATACATGTTTTAATCACCACCCATTCCATTTGTGTGGTGTGTATACTACCCCTTGATGTATTCAATGATTTGTATGCCTAAATTTATGGTTATTTACATATCCATTTTATGATATTTCATCCTAGTTATTTTGGCTTCAAAACATACCACATTAGTAAAATTAATTTGTCTCAATTTTCCTCCTTTGAGACACATTCCATGTTATTTACATATATTTTTTCATGAGGTGTATACACTACATTGGAAATTTTATATCAAGAATCTTATTATTTTAATAATATTTTAAGCCTCATGTAATTCCATTTTAATTAAAGGGGATTACATTTCAAACTTACTAAGTGGTAAGTGTTTATTGAAACAATCTCATCACTTTTCAAGATTATTTATGTTTATGTTTCCTTTGATGTGATCTTATGGTCCATATCTTATAAAATCTCAAGAATTTTTTTTATCCTATGGTAATAAATAATATATTCAATTATTGTTTAGATTTTTTGGTACTTAAGATAGTTATGAAATAGTTTTTAATAATTCCTGACATTACCCTCTCTTTGGTTGGAAACATGTATTCCATAAAGACGATGTTTTCTAAAAAGGGTTTTTAAGAATATTCTACAAAAAATTAAAAGAAAATTTTACCCTTTTGTATTTTAAAAATATTTTCAATGAAATATTCTTGCCTCTTTATGAATCATGCATTTTTTAAAACATTTTACCATGCAAAAGGAATGTTCTATTTACCTCGTATAAAATTTATGGATTTTCCCGCTTCCAATTCATTGATGATTTATTTTCTTGTTCAAAATCCTAATTTTTTAAGAAAATGATTTTAAATGATATTTTCAATGAAATTTTTGGCCAAAAAAATTTCATTCTTGTTTTATATATTTTCGCGTAAATTGATATAAAACATGTTTTCAGCTTATTATATAAGTTTTCAATGAAAATAATTTTTAAAATGTTTTCAATCTCTGTTTATATGTTTTTAAAAGAAAAAGGTTTCCAAAATGTTTTCTAAGAATTGTTTATAAGATTTCTAGTTTATTTTTATGAAAATAGTTTTAAAAGGTTATTTATGTTTTAAAGAGCATTTTTCAACGAAGAAATTATATTTTCATCAGGAAATGTTTTTAAAAGATCTTTCAAAATTATTTCCCATCTAAGATAACATTTATTGGTGTTTCTCAAGCCTTCCTTGTGAAATTATTCAATGTTTTCATTCATATTCTTTATCTATATGTTTTAGGTCTTTATGGAATGATTTTTTTGAAACTTGTTTCCCTTTAACAGGTTATATGCTTTTAAAACCCACTTCCTTTCACAGGTTATTCTTTGATAAAATGATTATAGAACCTATCTTTTCTGCAAGTTATGATATAATTACACGTTTATGAAACCCATTTCATTACAAGGTTTATTATATGTATGTTTATAAATTTTTGGAAAATGTATGAATTATTTCATTATGATATGGGTGGGACCTATATCTCCCTCTAATTCACTGGGAAAAGATTTATATATCATGAGATAGACATAGATGGAAAGGGAAAGGAACTTGATTTAGTATTGCAAGGTTTGCATGAGAAATGAACTTTGTTTAGTATTAAATGTATGGAATGAGAAATGAATTGGATTTAGTAATATAGAGATAAAATGATGTGTGAACTTGTTTCAGTAATATACAAATGGAATGAAGAGTGAACTCAGTTTAGTAATATAGGCCTGGAATGGGGTGTGAACTCGATTTAGTAAAAGTAATTTACCACTAAGATAGCCTCGGTAAGATTGCCTCGACTACTAAGGAAATAATATTTTATTTTTATGTGTTTTCCACAATTCTATGTTTTATTCCTTTGTTATTCTTCTATGGATAATATTATTTATTTACTTATGATTCATGTCTGAGTCATGTATATGATATTTGATATGCATGGTAAGATATTATATTTTCATGATCAGGATCTCATACCTTTATACTCACGTGTCTCCCTTATTTACTCTTATTTAGCATTTGAGCTCACTAATTTTTATGTTTCCTTTATAAGGTTATGATTACTTGTTTTATGTTTGATTTTTCTAAGAAAGGTTCTAGTCAAGAAGAACCAAGTGGGATAGAATGTAGCTCATTTATGTACTTCTGCTTTTATTCCCTTGTTTCCAAAGGTACAAGAATAATATGGTCTTTGGAAATATGTGTGTACAATAATTCAAGTATTTCACAAATTTTATCTAATGTCTATGTATGAAAACTAAGGTTCTCTAAATTTATGGTCTGAAGGATGAGAAAATCTTAGTCTTTGGGTTAGTATCGGCCAATCTATTTGTGAAATATATCATTTAATGTGCTTTCATGCATTCTCAACAAAAGGATTACTCCATAACTTCTAATTTTTATTGATAAAAAACAACATGGTTTCATAAAACTCTAAACCATATCAGGAGTGATTGGAGTGGTGCAGATGGTTACCAAAAACATTAACCAAAAAACTCTTCGGATAAACCTCGAAATAAAAATTGACATGATAAGGGATTAGGATTGGGTGGAATGGAAATTTATTTTACGGTTTATCTCCTATATATGGTTATCTCAATGATTCATTGATCTTCTATTCTAATGCTTCATCATAGCATGAATATCCACATCCTTCATGGGTATGAAATTAGGATTCTTCAATGAAGTCCAGGGACATAGACAATAAGAACTTCTATCACCTATTTAATTTATCCTCTCCCAAGATTTGCTGAGCTAATATAATAACCAGCGCATAACCACAAGTAAGATCCTTACCTATCATAATAGGTACATAACTAGGGTTATATATCATATGATTTTCATAGATGATACCATCGTATCTATCAATGGTAGCATGAGGTCAGCCTAGGGAATAAACATAACTTTGGATGTCTACATCTCATGGAGTGGTAAAGTGATTAATTATGAGAATTGTATTTTTTTTCATGGCTAGTAATGTCATGAACAGAATCATAAGGGCCCCAGAAGGCAGGCTGAAAATGTGAAGAGGGTCCTTGATGAAGTATTTGGGTTCACAGGTATCCCTAAACACGTTGCATATTCAACACATCAATAAGTTAATAAATATAATTACTAGACTCATATGTAATTGTAAGAACATCTTCTTATCTTTTGGTGGAGGAATCACACCCAGGATTAGACTATCTATACCCATATCAGAGATTTGTATCAACCTCATGAGCATTTCTAGGACCATAAAGGGGTTGCATGTAAAATTAGTGTTAGAGTATATGGAGGGGCAGTATCTATGTGGAAATATCCTAGTGGGAAAATATGGTTTGGATGTGAATATGCAGATATCAAGGCCTTCAATAATATGGAAAATTATCCAACATAATTTTGGTCTCTTATAACTGCGTACTTTCTAGATTTTTGGAAAAGGAAATATCTAATTTTGAAAATATTCCAAGTGATTCTAGATCAGAACCAACATGAAAAAATTGATCATATTGTACAAATAATGAACCAGCCAAATGTATCTTCGCTGGTTCTATATTAAGGTCCTTCTTAGAAAAATAATTTCTTAGACTGAGGATGTAACGGCACAACCAAGATGCTTTGGGGTAAAGATGGGTATGAAAAACAGCTCGGGAATTATTTGGATGATCTATTTAGAATATGATGCATGATTCCTTCTTAAACAATTGGTTAGAGGGTATATGTGAACAAGACTTATAGAGAAAATATCATGTTGTCATTTTAATTGTGGAATGTTCGTGTATTTTGACTGAAAAAAATGATTTTCATCACAAAATGACAACAGGAACCAGGATTGGAATTATATGGAGAACTAAGAATAATATTCTGGATCTCATTAGGGTGTGATTGGAATGTGAGGCAACCCCCTTAATAGGACAACTTATAGACTCAATTTTATCCCCTAATATGTCTATCAGATCATGGAAGGGATCATTGTTATAGTGAAAAACTCACTACCGTGGTCTCAAACTCAATACGAATGGGTCTTGAAACATGGTCATCATATGGGGTGGATGAGTGATCATAGATTAGTGGGGCTTGGTTATAACGACATTCTTGGTATACTATAGAAGAAAATATTCACTCCAAACTAAAGTGATAGATCTATCCATAGGCCTAAGGCTATTAAAACTATGAAATTTCATCCTTGTGGTAGTTGAAACTGAATCCTTAATGATTTACAAGGCAATTTAAGGCAACAGAAGTATTCCTTGTGAAAACGTGTATACAATAAAAATGTGTAAGGACCTCCTGAACAACCACATGGATATTTCACACATGTGGTGCAAAGGTAACATAGTGGTTGACTTCCTAACATCTAAGGCTATTCAAAATGAAAGCCTCCCCTACTTGTTCAGCCTTAAGTCCTTTCATTTTGACGGTATCAAGGTCATACTCAAGTAAGGTATTTCTCTCTTCTCATTTCCATTGAATAATTTCTTTTATATTTTTCATCTCAAATTTCATTTTCATACATTGGGATTTGAAATTACATGATCTCCTTATTGTCTAGTTTATGTATAAATGATGATATCTTCCTTTAAATCTCATTAATCCACTCTATAATGGTTTTTGTACACCTGTTACTATATTGAAATTCTATAATGGATTCCCTCTCTCCTCTTTTAATCAAGAATTTCATTTATGATATTCCCTTTAATTTTAATTTTCTTAAGTTTTAATACATTATAAATAATCCACCTTACAATCCATTTGATTTCTAAATTATGGGAGCTTCCTTTCACTCTCATTAATCTTGTTTATAATCTGTCATGTACACCTGTTAATGTACCGAAATTCCATAAAGCTTTTTATCTCTCCTTTTTTAATGAAGCACTTAATATATAATATTTCTTTTTAACTTAAATTTTCATAAGTTGGGATACATTATTAACAATGCCACTTGTTTTACAATTGATGTATAAATTATTATATCCCATTTCACTTTCATTTAACCCTCCAAATAATCATTACGATCACTTGTTACCATGCAACAATTTTATAGGGGTTCTTTTGATTTATCCTCTTTCATGAAGATTCTTTATTATGATAAACTTCTTATTTATAATTAATTATGATGCAGGATTTCATTATGGGTACCTATTACTATCCATTTGATATATAAATAATTATGGACCCCTTTCAGTCTCATCATCCCATTTTATGAATTTCTATATAATGTCGTTATGCTGCCAAAATTGCATGATTTACCATGCTTGTATAGTGAATACCATACCCATTTCTCTATCAAGGGTATTCACCTTTATGAATATAAAATAATGTATTGAGTAATTATATCTACGTATTCCACATCCCTTGATTGTGGAATAAATTATAATGTTGAATGAACCCATGTTATATGATCTATGTGGAACACTGAAGCATGAGATTCAATTGTTTATGAAGGGTGAGACCAGATAGAACCCTAATGCCTTGGATAATGTTTAGTATCATGATACATCATGTTTATATGGGGTTCTACCTGACTTCATTATGGGAATTTTTTCCACCACTAATTATTGTAAGTATACATTTGAATTCAGATTATGATGCAGTGTTTTAATTTGTTTCCACATTTCCCATGTTATGATTATCATGGGAAATAATTCCGTATTATAAATCTTATTTTATTCATCATTGATTTTCAATTTCTAACATGTAATATTTTCCTCATTTTATTCCATTTTTATTCCCTTATTGGGATTTATATCTCACTCCATTCTTATGTATGTCCTCATTTTATCCCTTACAGTGCTAAGTACGAAGGAATTTCTTGGTCATGTCAAAGAGGTTTTCAATAAATATGTTATATTTAATATTTTATGTTTTTATGTAGTGTTTATAAACCCCAAATACACTAGACCAATCAAAATTATGAGTTGTATTTAGTGTAATTTTATGTAATAAATCATGTTTAAATGTGAAATAAAGAGCAATGTTATTATAGTAGATACCCAACCTGATGTTCATTTATCATCCTATGATGGATATGAGAGATAACCCTGAGGGTTTCTTGATTATGTACATATGGAATGGAATCTCTTAGAGAAAATATCATCATTGGAATCCCACAATTGGGTAAGGAAATCACATGACCCAATGATGGTTATAATTTTACATGAATATGATGGATCACACACTCATAAGTTGATGATTATTATTTTTTGGATCACATGACACTAGGCACATTACCAAGTGTTCACATAACAAAGGAAATATAACCAGGATTTCACAGGTAGAGTTCAGATGATTTGATAATGTATGGTTTTTTCACTTGATTGTATCAAGTGAAGGGCGGGTGGCACAACCAGTGTTTTTTGGAGGTGTCATGTGAATTCATTGCATAACTAGAGTCTCATGAAGAATATTATCTGAATAGTTTCATGAAATTAATGTTGAACACATGAATATCTTAAATAAATAATATTTTCATTATTTTTCATATCTCTTTCAATGATTTATTTTTTATAAATTTATCACTTTAAGTTTATTTTCATCAAAATTGGATTTCTGGTGTGTTTTGGGCTAAAATAGGAAAATTATTCACTCTATAAATTGAAAATATATAAATCACATTGATGTTTTATCCATAAATTTAACTTTTATATCAAATTAATTTTTTTTTAATAATTACATGAAGTGTGGGCCAAAAATTTTACGTTTCAACTAGGAGGTAAGTTGTCCATATAAGGGCACTAAAAATCAATCAAGTTGGAAAATCATTCTAGATGTCCATGTGGACCCCACCTCATTAAATTAAGCATAAATCAGGGTAACTGACACCAATTAATGTGATTCCACCTGAAATTGAAATATAATTCAATGGTTTGTTTTAGCATTAAATATAATGAAAATATTAAATCATTACTATGTCCATTGGATGCTCTAAAATTGTAGGTAGATTTAGGAAATGTTCTTTTAGAATTACTTTTTAGAATTAATTTTCCATATCTTTTACTATATAAGGTAGTTCTTGCTAAATGTACAGGCTATAATGTAAAATATAATTTTGAACAACTTTACAGAAGACTATAATTCCATATTCATCCATTAAAAGAGAGATTTTTTAGGTATTGAATTTGATGAACAAAATATGTAACCACCATGGACTATATAAAGATGATTTCGCTGGTGATAAAGATAGTTCCAAAACCCTAATATAGTTATGTTCAATGTCCATACTACTTCTTTTGGATTTTATTATTCTTCTTTTTTATTTTCAATTCATTTTTTCATGTAATTAATATTTATATTTTTAATTTATGGTTTTTCAACTTCTTCCATCTCTCTTTATCTTCCATCCCTAATATAATTTATTTCTCTCTTCCATATTCCGTCATGATCTCTTTTCAATTTTCAATGGAAAGAAAATAACCTACAGCTTGGCCCTGGTGGAGGTTTCGCAACAATATTTATAATTTTTCTTCAATTCAACATGTTTTAAATATATTTGTGGTTGATTCGATAATATTTCATGGTTGTGGTGGTCGTATACCACTACACTATTTTCAATTTCATTTCATTTATTTGATTTATTCATTTTACTTCCCTTCTCTCATGTAAACCCTTCATATGGTAGATTTTGAGTTTCTTTATGGGACAAAACGACATACGATGAAGCTGGATATTTTTTGAATTACATTCCCATGTGACCTGTTATCCTATTTGGATTTAAATTATTTTTAGGAATTTATATTTCAATTATATTTTTTGAATTATTTTAGAATTAATCTAGTCTTTCTTATATGTTTTTTGTTCTCAAATGACGTGATCCTTGTAATTTGTTGATTAATTATCTTTTATAGGTTCATGATTGAAGAAGGAAGCTACAAATAGCCAAGGAGGAAAGATGAATAATCTTAATTTCAAAAGGGACTTCAATTTTAATGAGTATCTTTTAAAGTCCTTATATTTTTTTCGAAAAACATGATTTAAGGATTAAACTAGACATTCATATCCCCACATGAATTATTACTTTACTTGACTTATCTAGGAGACATGTGTTTCTTATTAATCTAGTGATTCCATATTTTATATTTCAATGTTATTGTGATTGAATGAGAAAAATAGAGAATTGGATTATTTAGTTCATGCATGGATATTTAAATGAGGACTCATCACATGAGGCAATTAGTATATTCATGTAAATGAAATTTGAATAACATTTTTCATGATTTAAATTTATATAATTCATGGGAACTAATTTATTATTATTATTTAGGCCTTGAGTGATTTTCCAATATTATATTCCCATTCCTAAGAGGATTTCTAGAAAAACTACTTCCTTTTTTATTTTGATCATATTTATTTGGTGATCATGGGAAATATCACCAGTTTGAATATGTATTTGAACTTATCAATACTATGAATGTGTAAATAAACATTTAAAATGATTGATTCACGTTTTAATAACCCATTTTTTCTTAAACATACACCTTTATATCAATCCTTATTTATCTCATAGCGTCCACAAATGACCTTTATATAAATGATCCATGTTACAACCCATTTTTATCTATTCCTACCCCCTCTTAGTATTTTCATGATATATTATTGTTGAAATGTGGGGGTGGAGGGAATCATGGTGGATTGTATGATTTACATTGTGAGGAAAAAGTGTGGGGGTTCTAATTGTGGGAATAAATTGTGGTCTTTGATTCATTCATGATACATCATTATTTGACCCACATGAATTAAAAATATGGAAAATGACAAAAAGAACCCAAAAAACATAAAAATGGGTTATGGTTAGCGAAAACCAAAAAGACACCACTATACGGTCTATGATTTTTATTATACGTGATTAGGTGTTGGATGTGTGTTTTTTTCTAATCATAACATACCAAAAAGAAAAAAATAATTAAATGGTTCTTTAAAAAAAATAAGTGTAAAATTAGGAAAACAACATTGAAGAGGGTTCAAAAATCATTAATTATTCTTTAATTTAATAAATCATCAAATCCTACCAACCTTAAACCCCAGAGTAATTTGAACCTTTATTGCGAGTCCTTATTATTTTATGTGCATTTGGTCTATATAATGTGGAGAAAGTAGTTCCTTTTAAATATTATGGATAAGGAAATTTTTCTCATGATATAACAAAAAATCTACCTAATTTTAATCATGAGAGATGATATAAGATATTCTAGTGAGCTAAATTATGAAATGGCATGTTTAATAATAATTAATTATGGAATTTGAATGAATGAAAAGTGATGTACCGTAATTTTTCAATGTAAAAAATATAAAGGAATAAATTTATTATTTAATTAAAAAAATGGTAAATTAAAGTTATATTTTATGTGGAATTTCAAAATATTATTTGAAATTGAATTTTTTTTATTACATTGGAATTTGAATATTGGTAACATTGATGCCCTCTGATTTTCAATGTTCATATTTTATGCTTGAAGTAAAGAATAATTTAAGCATTGAGGAATTGATAGAGCTAATATTTTCATCATTTTTTATATCTTTTTCAATGATTTAATCTCTAAATTTTTATAAATTTGAGTTAATTTGCAACAATATTGGATTTATGGTGTGCTTTGGGCTAAAATGAAGAAATTACTTAATTCCTGAAATTTAACAGATTTTAATCACTTAGGAATTATAAGAAAAACATTTAACATATTTATAAAATTGTTATTATTATTATTTTAGGATTAGTTGATGTATGCACAATAAATTTTCATTCTAAACCCTAAGCTAATTCCGCCATATAAGGTCACTAAAAAATAAATCAAGTTCAAAGATCACTCTATAAGACTGCGTGGACCCCACCTTAGCAAATTAAGGATAAATATTGATAGACAAACCCAATTAATATTATTCCTACTGAAACTTAAATATTATTAAATGGATCATTTTTTAATTAATGATCTTAATGATATTACATCCTTATATTGGCCATTGGATGCTCCAAAATTGGGGGTAGATTTAGGAAACATTTTTCCATGATAAATTTTCAGAATTAATAAGCCATATATTTTTCTATACATGGGGGATAAAGATTAATTTTTGGGGAGAAAGTTTAAATATAATTTTGAACAATATAAAATAATACCATACTACCATATTCATCCATTAAAAGGGAATTCTATGAGAAAACATTCAGTAAAAGGAATATGGAGGAGATCTTAAAGGGATATTTTGGAGGTCTTGAATTTGAAGAGAGAAGGATGGAACTCTTGTTTCCTATATAACTAAGAGTTCATGGATGATTAATAGAGTTCTACACCCTTAATTGAGTCAATTCCAGTGTCCATACAACTAATTTTTTATTTTATTCTTCCTTTCTTTTTATTTTCAATTCTGTTTTTCATATAACACATATGCATGTTTTTAATTCATGTGTTTCCATCTTATTCCATCTCTCATTATCTTTTATCCCTAAACTAACTTATCTCTCTCTTCTATTTTTCATCATGATCTCTTTTAACTTTTCTATAGAAAGTGACTAACCTAAATATTGGAAATTTTGGAGGTTTCACAGATTTCTTTGTTATTGTTCTTCAATTAAACACGTTTTTAATCTATTTTTGGTGGATGCAAGAATATTAAATGGGTTTGGTGGTCTTCCACCATGTAACTATTCCCAAATACATTCCTTTTTATTGGTTCATTATTTTTACATCCCTTATCCTAAACAATCCCTTCATATAGTGGAGTTGGGGCTTTCTTAAGGGATGAGACAACATACAATGGATTTGAGTCTTTTAAGAATTTCACTATCAGTTGATGCATTATCCTATTTGAATATTGAAGGAGGTGTGGTTCAGTGTGTTGAAGGTATGATAAAATCACAAAAAAAATTAATCAAAGGAAATTAATTCTTTATGATGTTTTAAATTATTAATTATCAAATTCAATTTAAAAAATAACTAAATAGTGAATGAACATTTATTATCAACCCCTAGAAAAATACTTTTCTTTATAATATTCATTATGTCTTTATCTTCATTTAAATTTTATTTCTTCATTGAATTATTTTAATTATTCTTTTTTTAAAAACCAAAACAATATTTTTCAATATATATAGATAATAAGTAGTTTAGGTGAATTACATTAAGTAGGTTAACAACTAAGAAAACCCCTCAAGTGTGGTGACTCTGATCTGCCATTGTGTTGGATAAGGAAAACATTTAATCTTGCTTTGCTCAAGCCCCACATTAGGCATATGTCGGTATCCTTTAAACCATATTGTCCATAAAATTATCATGTGACTCGGGAATCATGAATCATGGTAGCATAACTAAGAGAGATCGAAACATTGTTCAGTCATCAAATTCATTCTTTTGAATTTGATCATTCAATTCATCTACCAATAAAAGTGTTCATGAATGAGGGTGTATAATCATCATGAAGGAGTCATATAGATAATGGTCATAGAAATATTCTCTATAATAATTCATTGTGTCAAACTGAAATTCATGAGTTCACTGTGTAAGGTTTCTCTACATAAAAAATATTCATAAATGGAGGATCATAGTTTCTTTATAAATATGACGACTGGGAAACCTATTGAAGGAACAAAATAAATTGATGATAATTGGAATGATTATAATTTTTCATGTTCTAAAGGAGATTTCATGATTCAATAAGTTCACATCAATTTCACCATCTTCAATTTGAAGGAGATATGATGGATAATTTTGCAGGTGTTTGGTTTATGGGGAGCTTAATGTTGTGAACATTAATTTCATTTAGATCACCATCTATCATCCTTTCATAGAATATCGAAATAGTTCCTATATCTATAAATAGATGTGGACCTGCTTTAAAATTTTAGAAAGTTGGTTAGGGTTTAAAACCCAAGGATTCTTAGGAACTCACATTGGTTAAGAGGATGGAAGGCTAGGGTCATCACAAAATTTTGGGGGGAAATTTTTTCTACTCTATAAATATCTTACAGATTAAAGATATGTTCATGAATATCTTCTTAATCCTGATATGAGACCAGTTACCCTAATAGAATAATCAGAGTTTTACCCCTTTTATGTGCAGAATAATGGTATCTCATTTGTGAATCCATTTTTATGTATATGAGGTTCTTAATCTGTATAATAAAATGAGTAGATTCTTATTTTTTGAAGCCTCATAATCATACACTTCATAATTTTTTTCCATATAGGGAGGTATTTAATATTCTAAGGAGGGAATTGATCCATTATGAGGCATCCTATGTATCTTATTTATAGCAAGAATAAAAACTCATGTAGTTATTTAAACCCAATAATTTTACCTTTATTCAAAAAGAACATATGGGAAGTAACTTAGGAACCTAGTATTTAGACTCTAGACTCGAGGAGATATATTATATATCCTGGTTATTGGAGGATTTAGAGTTATCATAGTTTTCTCATTACCTTTGGTCTGACCACAAGGTAGATTATATTACATATATGTAATCATATCATTCCACTCGTTAGGGATTACACACTAATGTTTCTATGGACAGTGGAGATTCAAGATGGAAATTACATGACAATTGAAATTCCCTAATCCCACACGAGATATGCATTTTTTGAGAAATAAAGGGTATAAATTAATCAACCTTATTACATATAGATTTTGTAATTTTGTAATTTAAAATCCCTTGGGATGTTTATTATAGATCTTAGGCATCAAGAAGGTATCCCACATATCTTGTTGATAGCATGATACACAATTTTCTTTTTTTAGTTAGCTTCTTAATCTGCAAATGGATGAGGGGGGATAAAAAGAAAATTGGAATTAATGAGTCGTAGTGGTTGAAACTTTTAAGACATGGAAGGAATTACATCAAAGTGGATGACCATTTATGGTTGGTCTTGGGCCTTAGGAATGATTCCTATGTATCCTAAGACCAAGTAAGTTATTCTTATGAGAAACAAGGGATGGAAAATAATCAGTCTCAAAGCTTTTGGATATGGGAATTATTTGTTGGGACTATCTTTTGGATGCTTAATATAGATCTTGGGCCTTAAAGAGGATTCAAACATATCCTAGTTATGGAAGGAATCATATTTATCATAGTTCTATTGGCATGTTATTACATGATGACATTTACCTTTTTATTGGGGCTTACATAGTGAGGATGGAAATGCTTACAAATTCTCGGGATTCACGATTGACATTGATTTCTTGTCTTACAATCATGGATTGATTTTCCACTCGCGATGTCTTGATTTTCATCTTCATCTATCAGAGGATGTCTTCCCAGCCTATCTAAAGGAAATCGTATGATCCATTTGACTTTTCTGAGGTAGGTCACATGACTTGGATAGCATGGATGTAGGTTTTCTCATGATCAAGTTTGACTTTCCCAGAAGACATTTCATGACATCATTGGATTATCCAAGAAAACATATCATGATCAATGTTGAATTTTCTAGAGGATATCCCATGACCTGGCTATCTTTTTCAGGAATCCATCACATGATCTCAGTTGACATTCTCAAAGGGCATCGCATTATAAAGATGAATTACAAGTGTATCACTATGAAATCTAGATAAAATTATTGGAGGGAATCTTGAGAGTCAGTTTGTCATGTCCAGGAGGGTTTCATATAACTTGGATTACTTGTTCGAGTTTTATCAAAAAAGATGGATGACATGTATGAGGGACATCACAAGAGTTATAATACATTACAGGGTGTTATTATGAGACATATATTATGCCTAAAAATTTCACCATATGATCTGGGTGACATGTTCAATGGACATTGAGAGGCCTTGATGGAGATCCTGGAGAATTTTATGAGACTTTGTTGGCATTACTTGGGATTCCACATTACTCTTTATGAATTGTACAAGGGAACTATCATGTTCTAAAAAGCATACCAAAGGAGCATCGCATGACCTGGAAAACATGTCATGGTGTTATCGCCTAACCCAGGTGGTTCATGTGAAGAATATGAGGATTGTAATATATATTATTCTCATAATTCTCATGTATTTTAGTCTTTGATCTATATTTTTGTTTCATATTCCTTAGATTTGTTCATTTTTAGCTTGTTTAATGTCCCACATGTTTTAGAAAATATGTGGTATGTTTGTGTAAGATTCCGTAAGTCCTCTTTGTGATCGTTGAGTGATCACGTGAAGGGAATATTCATGATTCATGATAAATCTAGTTGTTCCTCATATACTAATGGAAACATTTCTCAGTCAGGAGATTAGTTTCCCTAATAAATTCACTCTGATACCTTTATGTGTAATTGCGACGTTCTAGGACTTCATATTTATGTGTGTAAGGCTTCATTTTTTATGTTTGGTAAGAGATTTATCGGCCTCACCAGCCGGTTTATTTTCTGCTTTTTGTGGTGCATATTTTTCAAATCTAGGCCAGTCTCATTGGAGGGATTTAACATCATAGGTCATTGTGAGGTCCTATTATAGGTCATTCTGGGGGTGTCACATGTTTTTTAGAGAACAAAAGACCATCCATTCGAAACCCCATTTATTGGATAATATCAAATTAATAGGGTCTTTTTTAATCATGAATACCTGATAAGGTACCATCATATTATCAAACAGACATGTCCAAGGGCCTTCACGAGTTCAGGGTGTTTGTCGAAAGGACATCACCTGATATCAAGAAACTTATCTGGGGCCTTTTTTGAGACAATTATGGATTGTCAAGGGGATTTTAGAGACCAATATGGTAATCACATTAGTATTATGAATAAAATATTATTCTTAATTTCCACTTCTTTTTTCATTTTTAAATTTACAAGGGACTGTCTTTTTGTGAGTTTACTTAGTTATTGTCAATGATTATCATTGTTTGCTTTAGTGATGTGTCACATGACCCAAAAACAGTCTTCTAGTGATGTGTGAGAGTTTATAATAGAAAACACTTCTGATTTATTTTGGAAACAAAGAGGTGTTGCAACACCACCTAGACATTTTTGAGGGCTTCCTTGTGACGGGGGAGATATCCCAACGAGATCACATGCAGAAAGGTGAACATGTCACCATGGGTTTATGGTATATTGAGAACTTCCTGGGGTGCATCTTGTTATTTTTAGGACCACAAGAGGCTCTATCATTTTCAATTTTTATTTCCTTTTCTTATTTTTACAAAGTTTGAGGATCTCATGAGGTTGTATAAGAGATTTCTAAGACAATCAATCTTCCTATCGGTGATGTGTCGCAACCAAAGTGGATCTCACCCTTTGGGTATTCCCCTCCCTTATTTCCAAGGATTTTTGGATGTTTTTTAGGTCTCTGGTGCCTTCTCATTCGTGTGAATGAGGGTGAATGTCTAGTTTCCTCCACATAATTAGATAATGTCCAGGAAGAATTTACAAGAACAAGGAGGCTTGGTCAAATGGTCTTCATGGGGCCTTCTAAAAGCTATAATCTATGTATGGTTTTCATCATGACCATGTATTAATCAAGTGATCGTGTGTCTACTAGGGTTTCATATGAAAAAAATGAACATGGAAACCATCCCCTTCATTTTCTTTTCAAGGAAAATCACACCAATAATCAGGTATTTATTACATTTAGAATTTCATGATGCTCAGTTAGCATGTTTCATAAAAATACCCCCCCCCCCAGAAGAAACATCCTCAGGGACAAGGGATCAATACTAAGTAATTTAAATTCCCTTCCTAGGCATTAGATCTATTTACAATGAGTTTATTGTGTGAAGTTTGGTATTCTATGTGACATTTGGTATTATATAGAATGCTCTATAAATTGGGTAGTAGAGAGAGATTCATTCATTGTCTACCAAGCCCTCTAGAGATCTTGCACCCTTCTTCTGTCATGTAACCTCACCACGAGACCTTCCTACAAGAAACTATTGTGATAACCCTATATAGTACAATTTTATGAGAAATAATTCACAAGATGAATTTTTCCTGAGTTCCCACTCGAAAAAATCCATAGACTTATATTTGATAATTGTTTGAGCATTAGTCTTGTGGATGTGATTATATTGAGGGTTTTACGGGATCTACTAGCTTTATTACAAGATTATTTAACTATTATGCATCTAGAATGACCATTTCAAGGTCATGTGATTGAAGTTAATCTAAAGGTTCATGTGTTTACACAATTCATTATAGTTTTATATAAACATCGAGATATTTAAGAGTCAGGCGATTCATGGTTCCTTTATGTGATCTTGAATGAATTTTTGGTTCATTAAATTCACAAGAAGTTGCATGAATTTTATTTATTTCCTATGATAGTATTTTATTTTATCTATCTAATATATAAAACACAATTTTGTTTCTATGGATTGTGGATCTCGTCAAAGTTTATCTGTTGTGTCAAATCAAGGGGCTATGATAGCTAGAAACTGTAATCTTGACCCACGATATTGTGTGAATTCTGATAATGATATTCTAAATAATATTATTCCATTAGATCTTCAAAACTAACCATTATCACACTATATTCCTCTATATAGGTTTTTCATGATGTATGATGTTTTCATTCTTCCTTCATACATAAACCTACCATCGTGTTGGGTTTCAACTTCTTTTGATTTACTTAGAAGATAATTATCAAGGATGGTCGAATTCTTATAGCTCAATCCAATGGGTTTTTTTATTAGTTGGAAAAATATCCTTTGGGTTCGGACAACTCTGATTTCACTCATCAGCCAATTTCTCAAAGAAACTCAAAAATATTTGTCTCTTATCTAAGGAACTCAGGTGGAATATGATTCCTAGAATGGGATCGCCATCCTGGTGGTAATTTTATTAATAAATGTTCATGGTCATTCTGGGTCAGGAAAATATACTTAGAGTTCTCTATCTAATTATATAATCTCCATCATTATGAAGTAGTATGGATATCCTTATTTATTTTCTATCATCAGCTTGATATTCTTTGATAACTAGTCAGTTCTTGGTGTCCTAGCACTAAATAATTTAATATATCCCATGCTTAGGTGAGAATCGATGTACGGAATATCTAACAGCAAGGGTGATAACCCCTCTCGGTGAGTTTTACGATGAGGTCCTTCCAGCCATAGATTTTTTGGATAACCCATTGCAGACACCAATCTTAGTGAGATACATGATCATCATTATGATGTAAAAGCTAAGAAAGTATTTGACTATGTGATCACTTATCTCTTTTAAAACTATATCAACATTTTGATTTGTCTTATTGGAGCCTAGTTGACTATTATACACCACCATTGGTTCCCTTTCCAGAAATTTCATGAAAGTTATATGTTGTACTAGTCTATTTTCAAGTTTGGGATCATTCTTCATGGGGATATCGGGTGAATACAGATATTTCTCATAGACTTGCTTTGGCATGATTCCAGGCTATCTTCTTGAATGTGTGCCATTTTTCTGGTTGGGGAAATGTGTTCATGAATTTGGGTTAGCACGCCAGTGGTAGAAACTCAGCAAGTAGAGGGAAAGAACCATAATCTAGGGGTGTTGACCCTTGCCTGCATTTAAAAACTCTTGGGCCACATTTAGAAAGGAAAATCCCTTATAGGATCAGCAATACATTATAGATTTTATTTGGCCAGTTAAGACAACATTTTCACTTCAATTAATACTAAAATTCCACCATGATCTTTGATGAATTATCTAGACCCAAGTTACTAAACATATCAATGGTTGGGCCTAATCCACCAGTATCTGATGTAGTTACCAATGTTTTGAGTTGATATGGTGTTCCTTATTTAACACTTTATCCCACATCGGCTGGGTTGATCAAAAATAATGGAAGCATATCTCTTAAAAAATATCATACAAGATTTATCATCGTGATAGGGTTCTTGCAGTTAGAAAAGTTGAGATGATTATCTCTGAGCCACATACACCTTATTGGTTTTATCATTAGTGTGGAAGAACATAAAGTGTCTCCCATGTTCCTTTTTCTAGCGTGCATGGAGATTAACACCACAGAATCATCTTCAATTTTGGATGATGTTGGTGTATGAAGAAACTGTTGTTATGAGCATTCTCCCATATGCTAACGCTTCTACATTTCATAAATAGTATTATGCACATGATTGGGTTGTAGACAATGAAAATCTTACATGTTCATCATGCGAACATTCCATTTTCCTCACCAACCCCTCTATTAGTTAAAATTATGGAGTTGATTTATAAATTGGTCAAGACTTCAAGGAAGTTCCTCATATGGGCAACGACCATCACGATAGTGGAACTGAATCTTTCTTGTAAATAAACCCTCCATCACAAGTAACAGGTGATACCTATATTGAAGGGAGGATATACATAGGATCCTCTCTTATTTCCATTCCATATTAGTAGGATATTAATCCTTTTGTAATTCTCATCTCCTCAGTCAAATAATCTGAGACACGATGCAGGCTAATATCATAGTAGATTCATGCCTTGATTAATTAGACTCAATTGGAAACATTTCATGACCATGGGGAATAACTTCATCGTCTATTTTACAACTTGGGGTGGATATATTTTATTGAGAACCATTGTATAAAATCATGAAAAAAATACTGAACACAGTAGTATTTGGACACCAATGAGAGGTTCTTACACAATCCTGAAGATGATGCTCCCCTTTTCAAAAAGATAAAGGAGGAAATGGAGGCACTATAGAAGAATCCTTAGTTTATGTCTAATGTTCAATCCCATATGGATTCATGTAACTTTTAAATATAAATATATGACTAAATCATATCTTGGTTGATGTCTTACATTTCAAAGACAATATCCTCATTGGAAACTGCTCAAAAAATAGTCAGGGAGATGACTACATAAGTTGAGACTCTCTGTCCAAGGGTATAAGTATAAGAGGAGGGATGGGTGGTACTTCAGTGGTCAACTGAAGCCTCTCACCATACTCCTTTTTACTTGGTCAGCTCAGGCAATCAATTCTTACAATACTTCAATAATTGATATGCACTCGGTTTTTTATGATATGTTTGGATAGGCTCGAAAATGTGAAGATTACTTCTATTTAACGCTATCAGTGAAATGATTTTATGAGACTTTCATGTCACTATAATGATTTTCCATCATTCATTATGTGCATGACTCTTCTCTAATATAATATTATATGAATTTCCAACAATACCCAACATTTTTATAATATCAGGTGATCTTGAATGTCTAGATCTGAATATTTTAATCATATATGATTATTCTTGAGATGTGCTCATGAATGGCCACCAACATTAGATTCCATGAGGATATATATGATCTAGCTATCTTGAGATCACCGGATTCACAAAATAATAATTGGGTATGATACATTTCCCCAAAGTGGAGTGATTTATCTTTTGCTGATGTAGATAGACTTTCCAAGAGGATCATGATTTTACCAAGGCCATATGGTGGGTCATATAAGACTCCTTATTCTTGCATACTAAACCACTAATGTTATATTGTGTTATTTTTTTATCTCGGACCTTCTAATTCTATAGTTTAGGGTATTTTATCTTGGACCATCTATCACTAAATTTTATGGTTGTATAGTTCAGACCTTCTATAGATGTAGTTCAGGGCCTTTTAGCTAGACCGTCTATCATTTCCATTTACGTTATTTTAGCTATAACTTTAGGATTCTACTCAATTTAAAGTATTACTACCAGGATATGATTGATGATCTTGTATTATGGTTCATACTATCCATTAATTACCCAAAACACCCTAGTATTTTGAGTTCTGTTGTGGTGTTGTTGAGGCACATGAGGATCTGATCTCCTTTATTACAAGGAGGATATCCCTAGTGTTTGTAGGTAAAATACCTTATACATTGTTATAATTTTAAAATAGAGTTTTTTCCACTCATTTTCAAGGGTAATGAAAGATTTATGGGGTGGATATTGGTTCAGGAACAAATACTATGGATTTTAGGTCCACCAAGATAGTTAAAGTATGGTTGATATAATTCATAATCCAATAGTTTGAGTTAATGAATATGGGATGGTTAAGACATATTGGATATGACCTATAATACCATGAGATTTCAAGTTTCACTATAGTGTTTCTAGGACTCACATGGATTGATTCTTCTTTGTGGTTCATTTAGTTTGGTCGGTCAAATCCCTTATAGGTGAATTTCATAGCCAATAAAATATGATCTTTATTCCTTTATATGGTCCATGAGAGATTTTTGAAGTCTTAAATGTAAGTATGTTGAGGTGGGTATGGAGGAAACCTATCGAGGAAGGGATCTAGAACCCTAGGGAAGTTCAACATATGATTGGGAAGCTCAATCCAAATGTCATGTGGTTGTGAATCATGAACAGTGAGAAATAAAAGGTTTACGAGTGGAGTGTTGCATTCCTACGTTTATAAAAGCTAAAAAACATGATGATTATACATAAAGGATGTCTAATTCTCTCTGATAGTTTGTTATGGTGATTGAAAATTTTGGTCCAAAGTGCTTGAGTTAGGAGGATGGTATGGGAAAATAAAATTGGGATTTTCCTAGAACAAACTGAGGTGATGAGTTCTTATGCGGTGATTTCAAGACTCAAAAGTATCATAAATCCCTTTTTGTAGAGTGACGCATTTGGATGAAGACAAGAGATACACATGTAGGACCCATAGAAATACATGAATAGTCAAAAAATGGTTCCTTTGAATATGGGTATCAATTTCAATGTCAATGGAATGTTTATGGTGATCTGAGGTGCTCGAATCCAACTTTTTGATTTGTAGAAATTTTAATATCAAAAAAGTTTTTGAGAATCCTATAATTTATGTCACTACTAAGGAATATATTCTTATAGCGATGAGATGTGAAAAATAATTACACAATATTTTTCCGGAACTACGGGGTACAATGGGCATAACATAGAATTTACTTGGGATATAGATTATGATGAATGAGATTTGTGCCATTTCTTTTTGTGCCCTATTTTTTTCTAAACATTGTAGTTTAAGAGTTTATAAATCAAAGAATTCAATTTTACACTAGCATCCATTTTTTGGTTTTCAACCTAACAATTTTTGTGTCTCTTTCACTATCAATCTAAGGTCATGCGATTTGGACCATTATAGGATTCAGATTAATGTTGTACAACATCAACCAAGGTGAAGAAATTTTAGGTTCTTGGCACACATAGACCTAATATGGGGGATGGAACAAATGACCCTAGTTAGGATACATAGGGTTAATAGTACCCCCATCATTCTTTTGAGTGGGATATAAAAATATTTTAAATCATATATCAAGGTCCTTAGTTCATTAATAATGATATGGGACAATCATACAAGGAATGAATCATAACACACTGAGGTGATAAGTTCTACCATGGTGATTTCAGTGATAGAAAGTATCATAAATACCTTTTTACAGAGCGATGAATTTGGTGGATGAAAATAGGTGTATATACATGATCCATAAGCATTCAAGTATAGTTAAAAAAGGGTCTCTTGAATCCATGTATCTTTTTCCAGGGGATGTGCAATTTTTTTGGAAACTTGATGTGATCGAGACATGAGGTGTGCTTTATGGATTTATATGATTAAAATATGGCGGAAGCACCACGCACCTTGGATGACTAGGTTAAGGATCCTTTTTTCCTTTTATAAAAGATGATAAAGGATGATGTTCTACACAATTTAACATCATGTATTAGGGGAATAATTTCTTCTATACAATTTAGTGTCATTTAGTAAGGAAATTTTCCTAGTAGTTTAACATCTTGTGTTAAAAACATATTTATTGTGTAGTTTTAATGTAATTTAACCAATACATTTGAGTTGCAGTTTAATATTATTTAAGAAAGTATTTGGGTATCTATTATTGTATATATTCCCATTATTGGATATCTTGGCATCAATACGTATACTATGATGTTGTGAATCAAGCCAAATGTGTTTCTTGAATGAGAAACCCTCTATTCAGGTCTGGCCCATATGTATAAGAGTGTATTGTTACCGTTTATTGTTGTAGTTGGGCCTAGGATTAGAGATCTGGGAAACACTACACATCATGTAACAATAAGAATAAATCCACACATATTTCATGAAATAGAAACTTTATTCCCATGTCTGGTCTACACACAAGAAGGGGGAATCTTTACGTTTATTTGTTGTGAATGGACCTGATGTTATAGATTTGGGAGTCACTATGTATCATGTGACATCATGAATAAAGTCATGCATAGTAACTTAAAAGAGTTGTGGTATGAAACCAATCACCAACAATAGTGTCCCTCTCGATGGAGTTCCATAGGAATGTGCAATGTCATGTCGTGTAAGCGGCATCAATCATGAAATTTAATTTCATGTAGTGAGCACTCAAGGAAATCCTTTTATGTTCATTAATTCATAACCATGATGAGACTTTAAAAATCTATTATTCCTTGTTTTTGTGGGGAAACTGTTACTAAAATTCCTAATTTTAGGTAAGCAATACTCACAGTGAGAAACAATGAATGGTAAGGGTTCCTCTAACAATGTAGATGTAATTAAGGATATGAGAGGGGAATTTTGTATCTTGTGCTGGTAGTACCAAGATATAGGATGGAAGTGTCCCTATGTGTCCCATTGAAAACATGGATCAATACATATGCAGTTCTGGAAAAATAGTGCAGTTAATGTCATGTGGAAAGGATATCAACTGCATAGTTTAACATCTTCTGGTGAGGGAGAGGGTCACCTAATGTGAAACATAAGTAACTATGTGAATCTGTGGAGTTTTAAGCCATGTGTTATAGACATCTTCCATGAATTTTAACATCATTGGGTATAGAAAAGGGTCAACTAACATGAAAGAAATAGATTTTTATGGCTAGTCCCAAGACTATAGGTTTATGTATCACAATGTATCCTAAAATTTAATGAATCAATCCATATATAGTTCTTAGAAGAATATATTCACTATGTGGAGATATCACTCACACGAGGACAGGGAAGTTTAGTACATATTTTTCACAAATCTAGCTCATTTGTGATGAATCGTTAGTGAGGTAGTGATTCTATTGTAGTTTAACATCATGCGGTGAGTAAATCTATCATACAGTTTAATGCCATGTGGTAAGGATGTGAGGTGTTGTGCATTTTAAATTCTTTCTTCTAGTACTTAAGATCTTGTGAAGTTTAAAGTCTTGCTACCAGGACTTGGTCACCAGATATGTATGAATATGAATCATTTGGAGATACACGTAGTTTAAATTCCATGCGGTGAGGACATGCTTATGCATCATAACATTATGAAACCAAGACAAAGGGAAATTGAATACAGATATGGAAATAATTTCTAATGAAATATTGTATTAGTGGGTGATGTTAAATGCACCCCATACATTGTGGACAGTGAATGAGATTCATTTTTATTGACCTTTTGTATGATGTGAGTCCCTTCCCATTTGGTTTCAGGCATCTTAGGATTCATTTCAGGTGTCATTGGGGTCATGAAGGCCAACACCAGTTCTCCATTGTGGAATAAATGGAATTCAACCTTCTTATTAAAGGATTGTGTGATATGATCCCAATAGATTTCATGGTTGTTCAATGTATTCATGATGTTCTCATCAAGATGCTCTAATTCGTCCAACTGCTTTTGACATTTCTGGTCATCATAGATTTTCCCACAAATGGATATTTGAAGAGAATATAGTTGTAGTTCTATTGGTATCACTACCTCTTTCACATAAACCAATGAATATAGAATTACTTGTGTAGTGTTATGGGTGGTGGTAAGGTATTCCAATAAAGCATTGATGATCTTGTATGGCCAGAACATCTTATCCTTTTTTCTCAATATTCTAGAGTAAATTTTATAGAGTCTTATTAAAGACCTCTATCTATCCATTTTCATCTTCATGATAGTGACATGAGTTATTGGACTTGATATTTTACTCAAGGTATAATTAATTCAAATATGTGGAATAGAAGTTGGTGTTGTTGTCTATCAATATTGTGTGAGGTAATTTGAACCTCCTGATGATATGGGACTTTATGATGTTGATTATAAACTTCATCCAGACATCTTTATGGTTTATTTCCTTAGCCCATTTGTAAAATATATTGGTAGGAGTAAGGATGTACTTGAACTGCATATCTATGGATGGCGGGTATATCCCTACCACATCCATTCCCTAAATGAAAAGTGTCTAGGGATATTTAGTAGTATGTAAAAATTATGTGGTTTGGTGGATGATGTTTTCATGGATATATAATGCGTGAAATTCATGTGGAATTCCACACAGTCTTCTATCATGGTTTTCTAGTAATAACCCAACCCCATAATTTGGTGGGAGGGCCCAGTCCAAGATTAATGAACACTATAGGAGCCTACATGCACTACTTCCATGATGGAAAGAAACTCTATTTCTTCAGTATCTATTAGGATGATTCTATAAAATATAATACTTTAGAGGTCATTCTTCTATTGTGGGTATTACCACTGGGTAAAGTTTATTACACAACTATGAATCTATTACCTTCCTCACTTATTTTATTGATAGAATCTCATTTTGGAGATAACAGACAATGGGATCCATCAATATAGGGGTGGATATCGGTCCATCATGCATTGGTGTTGTGTTGAACTAACTAATTTCTTCCATATTATATATGATGATCAATAATAACATTCTTTGGTTCCTGATACAGAAGATTACTTCCTCTTTATCAGTGTCAACTTGGACTATGGATGCCTTAGCCAATGCATTGGCACGAAAATTCTATAATCGGCAAACATGATGCAATGTGGTCTCAAAAGGGAAATATGTCATCAGTCTCCTAACATTACCAATGATATGGTCCATATCATCATTTTAGGTAATGTTCATCATTGATATTCTATAACACTAGTTCCAAATCACCTTTGATATTCGAATGGGATATCTACTATTGTAGGTGTAATTCCATGCCAAAACCTAGGTCTTGGTATTTAGCATCATTATTCATGAATCCCTCATAAATTGAGAAAGACTAAGGAAAAAATTCTTTGTCCATAGAGATAAATACACTTTATATTCCATCTCGATTGAGCTTTGGGTCTTTCATCATTTTTCTGATTGTATATCAAGAGACATAATAAAAATACATCTCCCATTTCTAGGGAGAATCAGGAGAATTTAAGACCTCATCATATCATATCTTGGTTTCCAAAATTGTATTCTATAGTGTTGTATGTTTCATGAATAAACTAGCTAGTTTATTCCCTTTCACTACCTTTTTGACAAAAATTGGACGTCATATTGTTCCAGAATGACCACACATCAGGATAGTTGCCCAGTTATCCAGAAGATACCATGTATTTACTTGAGAAAATAAATATGATAGATGAGATGGAATTGGTGGCGACTAAAGTAACCCCTTATATTTTTCACTATAAATATGAGTAGAAGGAATTTTTTATCGACATTTGAGTATTGGGTTTCAGTACCATGATTTTTTAATTAGATTCAATAGAGACTGTTATCAGTCCTTAAATTATTTTTTTATATGATGAGGGCACCAAATGGGCATTCCATTTCATCCATACACAAAATGATTGGCCTCCCTTCCATTGAAAACATTAGGACCGGTGGGTTTAGTCAATACTTATTGAATCTTTCTAAGGTTTCCTAGTAGTCCTCATACAATTTGAATGTGACTCCATTCTTCATTTTTCTAGTGAATGGGATATATTTTTTGACCATGTTGGAAATGAAACACTTAATTTTGGTGAGTTTTCTTTGGACCTCACATAGCTTTTTGAGATTTTTGGAGGGGTGACATTTCTAATATAGCACTACTCTTCTCTTGGTGAACCATGATGTCATGGTGGCTTACTATAAATCCAAGGAACTTCCTTGGAGTTACCCTAATGGTTAATTTCAATGGATTTATATTTAGACTGTGTTGTTGAATCTTATTGAATATAGTTTGAATATCCGTGAGGTGGTCACATCACTATCAGTTTTTGATAATCATTTCCTCAACATAAAATTCATAAATTATTCTTGTGAATGGATTGATTAATTGATTCATGGTGTGTTTATATGTAGCACCAGATTTATATAACCCAAATGGGAAGACCTAATAGGAAAATATCCTTTATGGTTCTTGGAACGAAGGGGATTCCTCATCTTCATGGGAAATATTTATGTGATTGTAACCTGAGTACCCTCCCAAGAAATAAAGGGATTTGAAGCTAAATATTTAATCAATTAAGAGTTATGTGATTGGAAATGGTAAACCATCCATTGGGAAGTACTGATTATCATATCTTAAATAAATATATACCCTAATCTACCCATTAGTGTTCTTGAAAAGGATGATGTTGGAAATCCATCATTGGTATTCTCTCCTTATTCAAATATAGATTTGATCAATTTATCAATATCAACCTATAAATTAGTTTCAGGAGTTGATTTCGTCATCCCAGTTTCTTAATTGAAAAAACGAGGCTAATTAGGTAAGATGAGATGGTGTGTATCAACATCTATACCTAGATTTAGAATTTCAGTAATGATCAAAAATAAAATATATCAGGGAGACATTATAAATTCAATATATATATATTTCTCTTTGAGGGGAATAGAGACACTGATATTCGTAGGTGGTGGGTTTTCTCATGTTCCTATATTAACATGCCTGATATCATCAATGATAGTGGAGACACCTTCCTCAAATATTGGAGGGGTGTTCCTGAGGTTATCATCTTCATCTTCCATCTCTAATTCTATGGAGAAACTATAAAATACATGAAAAAATCTAGGGGAATATATCATACGATCATGTTGAGAGAGGTCTTGAGAAGATCCATTATCATCCCCTACTACTTTTTTGAATTTATAAAAATGTTGGACATAATTTTATTTTATACTGTTGTTGTGGACAGGAGGGGCTTCAACCTCTAAGAGCATGTCAATCATCACACCTAGATTTATGGGGAGAACATAGACACTGTCAATCATACTAAATGGATTTGTAGGGGTGTCCCTCAAACCATTGGGGGATGCAACCTATATAGCATTATACAACATTGGTTGTTTGTCTCCCCTTTTTTTAGAAACCATCTTCAGCATATGTGGCTTTGCAGGTCTCTAATGGGTTACTATCACCATACAGTATGCCTACTTTTCCATCAATGGGGTATTTTAGACAACGATCTGATGTTGAAGGTACCTTCATGTCGATATGGATCCAATGCATTTCAGTGATACAATATGGGTGGTTTCTTTCTAGATAACCATAGTACTAGTGTCATATGTGATATCCCAAAACTAACCTTTGTGTATGATCTTTTTACGAGGTATTTTCCCAGTCACATCATAACCTTGAATGGTCATCTTTTTGGGAGATAAGTACCCTACTCTATATCACAAACATTTGAGGGTCCAAACTGGGATGAGGATGATCCGAAAACCATTTTAATTAGATCCTTTAAGATACCAACAGTATAGACTCAACCTAAAACAGATAGTGGTCTAATGTTTCCTAAGACGACCTCTTTCTAATCATGCTTAGTGAATGATATAGTGACCTGAAATATGGTTCGCATGGTCTCCATTCAGTAGAACATGGTTTCATCAACTTCGATCTTGAATTCCTATTGGATTTAGCGGGATTTAATGAGTTCAACTATGAGTTATTTTGAAATATGGATCTCATAAATGATTGAGATCTTGGATGGGACAACCACCAGATATTTCAGAATAACGTTCTTTTCTTTACCACAGTAGACATTTTCAAGTGTGGGGTTTCTCTGTGACACATGGAACATGAATTGATACATTTGAAATGGATGGGACTGGTTCCTGTAAAGAGTTAATAGGAGAATATTTTACAAGTGGCACAGTTCATATCGGCCTTCCCTATTGACTGGCCTGATCGGATAATCAAACCTTGGTAGGAATTCATTCAAGAAAACTGGGTTCAGACAACCATTTAAGGGTTTTAGACACCTACATGTCTTTTTTGATATTTTTGTATTGTTTTACCATGGTTCATATCTGTATATATATTCCCCATGAGGATGTGTCCAAAATATTGTGTCCAACAAGGCATGTGTTGTCCCATGTATCCTCTGTTCCTACTCTTGTTTCCTCCTATTCCTTGGTTTGGTGTGGGGATCTCATACTCAGAGGAATATTAATCATAAAAAAATTCATGTTTTCTATTCACATATGGATAGAACATTCTTCTAATCACCCAATTCATATGATTAAGTAATATTTATGAATCCAACATACTCTTAGGAGTTATCCAATGACACCTTTCAAAAATTGAACATGCCATGATGGATGTCATTGAAGATGACGCATTCCTCAATATTATGACCCATCCTTCTATGGAAAGGTCAGTAGTAAGGATGGTCGGTGAGGCTAATATCATCAGGATACCTTGTCCATGTTATCTTGAGTAGTTCATTTTCCATGTCTACAATGAAATAATTGGGGACTTGTTCATTTTGGAAGGAGTATTCTTTATTCTTTTATTCCTAAAATCATGGGCTACCCCACTTTCTCTATACCACAGGGCGAGGGAAAGTTTCTAGTTATAGCCACTAGATAAGAGGATCTGGGTGTTTTAGGACATCCCTTAGTGCATGGACAGGCACTAATATTTGCTTGAAAGAGATAGATATAGCCTCTACCTTGCCTAGAATTTTTTCTTGTGTTGTGGGAATGAGTGGAGATTTGGATTGGGTTCACTGAATGGAATACTCTAGACATTTTTTTATTTCTGTGAACACATGAAACACTTTGGATACTTCATTGGGATCATAGGTGTCTACAAATCATCAGGGAAATTTTCAGCATATAGTTCTAATACTTTCTTCTGTGATACTAGGATGGTGATTAAATAGGTTAAAGCTTTCAATATGTATTTGAATCTAGACACCATCTCAATTTTTTGTTGTTTTCAATTCATCAGGTCGTTGATTTTTATTTTCCTCATCATAGATCTGAACAAATAAAGGAAATAATTATGATGTTCTTCCCATCCATCAGCAGATCCTTCTGTTAAACTTTTGTAACAAAAAAAGGTAGACCATGTCTCAGTTTGTACAAAAAAACTCAAATTTATTGACTCCACTTGATATCTAGGCCCACCATTAGACCAAATTGTGATACAAAGTCTGTGAGATATTTTGTAGGGTTACCTACACCATCAATAGTAGAGAACGTAGGACTATCAAAATTTGTTGGGTGTAGAGTATCATCCACCCACTCCAGATATGGATTCCTCTCATGTTGTAAGGGTGTGCATCTCTCGTTATTGGATTCCACTCATTTACCCAAGGACTCGACGACAATAGGAATATTCATGATACTATTCTCCGATCAATCATCCATTTAAAAGGAGTGGGTGTCATTTAAATGGGTAGCCTTGCCTTCATCTCTCACAGATTCCTTGTTTTTCATAATACTGAATGATCATTATAAAGATGAATAGGTTTTCACCTCAACGGATAAAATTCATGATAAATATAAACATAATAATTTTTGTAGAATGGATACTTGGATTTTTATTGAGTGTAATTCACTAATACCTCCCTTGTAGTAGGATCGACTATGGGAGGTATAATATTTGTCTCTGCCTGAAAACTAAACCTAGTAGTAATATTTCCCCTAATTATCTCCTTTTTTACTGGTCTAAGTGTTTTTATCTCACTCTCATATTGAGAAAACTATTCCCCCATGAAAGGAACCTCAACTATTCATATGTTCCAGATTTTAGAGACATCTCTGGTTCTACGTATGTGTATCCTCACTTTGTGTATCCAAATCACCATCCTCTAAGGGTATATTTTCATTTTTATGAACCTATTCATTTGAATCTTGATCCACTATATCTATTGTGTTTAAATTGAAGATATTCATAGAAGAATATTGATAAATGGTGGTTTTCCAATTACTGTCGATGCAATATGATGATTTTGAACTTACTTCATCCAGGTCCTTACTCAAAACCCTAGCCATACTGGTCCATTTTCCCTTGTGATCTTAGTGTGGTCTAATTTCCATCACCATACACTCAAATTTTCTCAGACTGTTAGTAATAACCTTGAGGGTGTTCTTGGTCAATATTTTTGAATGACATTCAAATAGAAAATGTTTGTTTGGTGGTAGTATGAACATATGTCATGTTGACTATTGATATTTATCTCCCAACCTCGAAAAGACTGATTCCTTCTATAGTGACATTGATGATGAAAATACCCCCAACCATGTGGGATGGGGTTCATTTAGGGAAGCAATTGGAATTGATTGATCTTATTGTTGAGGATCTAATAATTATAGTATGGGATTTTATGACTCTCTGTATGGACTTTGAGATATAAATTCTCTAATCCCAGTGGTTCGGGGTTGGTCTGGAATCACCATTGATTTTAATAGGACCCTCTTAGGGGATGATAAACCTCAAGAGGGTGATTTTTATATATTCTCCGAGCCCAGTGGTCTTGGTTTTGTTTGTAGATACTAATGATATATCAATAATTCTCTTGGGAATTGATGATCTGAGATGTGTATATGGTTGTAGATATTACCTTGGCTCGGTGATATGTGTCCTTTGTTGGATTAATTTTACAAAATACACTATTTGATCCCATTTCTGGTGACATATATATTCTCACATAGGATATGGGTGCAATGGAATCCCATAAAAATAGTTAGTTTCTACAGGATGTTGTCAAGTTGATTGAAACCATGGATTCCATGTCTTAAATTCATCGTCATTGCTTCGAGAGACCTAGTTCAAAGACCAATTGGTTATACTCTTCCTCCATTATTGATTTCTGGGAATCATTAAAGTATTGGAATTCTGTTTTAGTGACTAAATGGATCATGTGTTTCCCGACCTCTTATTTCACCAGAGGCTATGACATTATAGGACACCATATCAGAAGGGTTCTATTTTTCTAGTGATTTAGTGAAGTAAAAAAATCTCTATATGTGTCCCACCCTTGGATACATGTGTCTGTAGGTGCTCTAGATATTAGTCTTTAGAGAGTTTTCATTTTTCAAAGCCAGATATTGTGATGGAGTTTTTTGTCCTTCTCTATTCTCAAGATCGAGGCTATGGAAAATGCCTCCATATCAAGATGAAAACAAAGTGTATTGATGAGATAAAGTTGATACTCATACCCTAGATATGGGATATGTCTATCCTTTAGTCATTGATCATTATATAACATATTTTTTCAGAGATAATGTTTCCACTCATTTTATATATCATCTAGGACCTCATAGTCAGAAGTGGAGAGGGGGGAAAATGAAGCAAATGTTGTTTCTAATTAACTCTTCACATATGTTAATGTCAACCTCCTTTTATCAGAGTTATATGCCTCCAACTAATAATACCATAGAATATGGTTCTTTGGTCGAATTTTGACTAAAGTGGAGGGCAGTAGGAAGTTTTTGGGGAACTATATGTGATTCACCTTGAAATTTTGAGAACCTCTCTAAATAATGGTGTCTGAATTTGAGACACCCCTCTAAAAGAATATGTTTAAAAAAATTATCATTTCCCTATCCATGGGATATATCTCCATGGAGAGTTTGAACACATCATATGTTAGGAGTAGAGTCCATAAGTTACATCTACACAATACCACGATGAGGTCCATCATGGTAATGACCATTTTCTTCTTCAGTTGAGGAGTTTAAGGACCCTTGAGGTATTGATAATGTGCCTTAAACAACCTCAAGGACACAAGAATTGAGAAGATTGGGGATATAAACCTCATTTGATGTTATGAATCTACTGTAACAACCTAACTTTTGGAAATTTTCAGGGATATGAGCCTACTGTATGACAGTTTCTCGAACTTTTTTATAAATATCTTTTATTGTGGGAGTATGAGGATTCTTATGAGATGTTTTTTTAAATATTACAATGAGATACTTCATTATTGATAGAAATATGATCATGTTCGAATTCATGTTACATTATAACATGCTTATCCTCAATCAGAATGGGAGTATGCACCCGATCATGAGTCTTTAGAATATTCCATTGGCCTTTTGTGGTAAGGATATGAGCCTTCCCTAAGGCATGTTCGTCTCCCACACTCTGATCCCAGATTAGAATTGGAATATAATTATGGTATGAATATTAATTCCCCAACTAAATATACTAATAGACCTTTGGAATGGGAGAAGGAATTTGTTCCTCCTCTTTTATTTCCTTTAAATGATGATGGATCGTTAGTTACTCTACAGAATTAGGAATATGAACTTGATTTTTGTGATCTACTGGAATATTCTGGGTTGGTTCACTAAAAAATATATGAGCATGTCTTAAGACATGTGTCACTACCAATTGGTTATATCTAGCTAAAACAAGGATATGAGCCCAATCCTGGGCCTTTGGAGTGTGCTACTAGTCTTCATTGATGGGAATATGAGCCTATTCTAAGTCTGTTGTCCCTTTCACTTGGTGATCCCCAACCTGAATGGGGATATAATCCTGTTCTCGGGCCTATGTAATATGACTCCATACTTTTTCAACAATGATATTCCCCTATCCCTTGTATATGTACCAGTTCTGGAATATATCGGTGGAGTTCTTCATTTTTTGTTATGATGTAATAGTATTTTAGCATAGTGTGTGCAGGGATATAACCCTACAAATTTTCTATCTCCACTATATAATAGAAAATATCTCCTATTGAAGTGGGGATATGAGAACACTTATATCCTTCTTATGACACCAGGATATGATCATGGTCTTCATGCACAAGGGTAGGGGTATGCGCCTCCCCTGGGCTGAGCGCAAGAATATGCCTATAGACTTTCTCTAGATGAGTGGGGATATGAGCCTACTTTCTGATTAAGGCCTAAATATTCCATCAAAAATCATCTGAGGGAGTGGAGATATGATCACACTCATGATTATATTGCGCCTTCCTCACCCAATGTTTTTACTTATAGTGCATTAATGGGTATCAGAGGTGGTAGTGTGTCATGTGGTAGCCTCAACAGGCGACTGATGGGTACCAGTGGGGGGGGGGGTGATAGCGATGGATGTTGATAGGATCCCTCATTGGAAACCCCTGAACCGGAAGAGATTCATATTTAACTCCCTTTTCCACCTTCATCAGAGACTAAAGGTTATGATTTTCACACTATAGAGAAAAGATATGAAAGAAGCTAGATATAGAAAAACGAGGGACAATGTCTTAGCTACAACTCTCTCTAGACAATGTGGACTTGTTGGTTTCGTAATATACAAAACCTCGTGGGAAACTATAGTAGTCCATATTATACCATGTTCACAGTATTCCTATACCATTGTTCTCTCCACCAGATGTTGAAGTTGTTGGGAAGGTGAGATCATTTTGAAAACTTCAAGGTTTCTAGCCATATTTGTTTTGTAGTAATGGCCACTAGATGAATACAATATCATATATATGGATGTAGTTGATGAGAACTGTATATACAGTCAAGAAGATAAAAACAAAAAAATTCATTGATTAGTGAAATATTGTAGGCATGATACTTGCTCAATAAGATATGTAAGGTTAACACAATTGTGCATTTTTTCACGATCCAGCAATTCAACATTCAGGGAATTTTTTAAGACATGATAGGATAATTTTAGGGGAACCCTAGTTATAGAGGATCAGCTATATGATTTATTCTAGTCTTGTTATATTTCTTTGATATGCCAACAAAGTGGCCTTACGTATGGAAATAGACTATCTATCTATTTGAGAGTTTTATGTCAGGCTCATTGTTTTTTGTTATAGAATTTGAATTGAGAAATATCCTAATGTATAATTATCCAAATATTCTATTTTTGATATATTCACATTAGGTTCACCATTTTTCCCTTGTAAATATGACAACTAGCCACCCTCATTGGGTGAAAAATGGTCTTATGAGAATTGGGAAGCCTACCGTTTTTTATATTGTGAAGGAGATGTCATGATTCATTATGTTCACATTGATTTTACCATCATTATTTCAATGGAGAGATGTGGGAGGATATTTTTTAAGATATTATTTTTGGGGTTCAATTTTTTGAATAATCATCTAAATCGGGCTTACTATTTCTTGAATTTTATCATAAACTCTCAATGGTTATTGTATCCATAACTGGGTACAGACTTACTTTCTAAAGGATGGTGGTAGGTTGTGGTTCCACACCTAATGAAACATAGGAACTCACACTGATCGGTAGGATGGGAGATCAAAATCATCACACCCATTGGGGAAGTGGTTTTATACTCCATGACCCTCTTATGGATTGAAGAAATGTTTTTGAATATATTCCTAATCATGATACTAGACCAATTACCCAAACAGAATGGTCATAGGTTAACACATTTTATATGTAGAAGAAGGGGTTCTCATTATTAAATCCTTCTATATGTATTTTAGGTTATTCCTACAATACCCATTAATGAGTAGGTACATATATACTAAAGCTAAATAACCTGTCACTTTGAATTTTTCTTCCATGTAGTTTGGTGGTAAATATTCGAAAGAGGGGATAGACCCAATTTCAGGGGTCATGTGTATCCTGATTATAGTGGAAATGAAAACCCTAGAAGTTAATTAAACTCTTGCAGTTTAACATTGTATAGAAATTACATATGTATGGGAACTTAGGAACTAGGTATTGAAGCTTGGGTCTCAAGGATATTTCATATCTATCCTAGTTATAGCATGAATTAGAGTTGTCGGAGTTCACTCACGCCCTTGGGACCATCCCCAATGTAGATTCTCTTATATACAGGTAAAAATATTATTCCATTGATCAGGAATTATATTAATACCCTACCCTTTTACACATATTATTACATGATTTTATGTATAACTTAACATCAAATTACAATCCAAGGATCGTAATGTCTGTTGTCTTGGAAGACTACGTACTTGAAACTGAAAACATGAGACTAAATTAAACATTTCTTCATTTAATATCTATTATGAGATGTTAACATCATTTTACCACATAAATCAACATAGGATAACCTGGGAATAACATGAACAAAGGGATGAGCTAAAAATACCATTAAGGGAATAAAAATTAAAACAAAGCATAGCACATGGGTTAGAAGGCATAACATAATGATACAAAAATGCTTAGAAGATGAAAAAACATATACAATATTAACATCGGATCATATAATTAGGAATTAATAGTAATTTTGGAAGCAACATAAAACATAACATTAGCAAGATTTCAGGATTGTTTGACATAGAGGGTTGTGAGTCAAATCTTGTTGCATATAGAGGAGTACGAGTCAAGCCTACCACCAAGACTGTTTCACATAACGTCTCACGAGACAAATCTTTACCCAATGAATTTGAGCACTACCTTGGTGCACCCACCATATCATGTTCATAAATATTCCTTACACATAAATAACTATTCATAATTAATCAAACAAAAACATAAGGGTTATCCATGGAAGGAATGTGGTATCATAACAATGTCAAAAGCATAATAAATGAGTTTGCTATAAATTTTTCCATGAAAAAAAGGATTTAATTCAAACATGGATATTCCAAAATAAATATAGGAATGTATCATGTTATTTAATGTCAAACTGAAGTGAAAATAGTGTTAAATAAACTTTATAAATAAAACATTTTAGTGCGGTTTAAAGGAAACTATCGAGATTATTTAAAAAGAAAAAGTTATAATTGATTGTATAAAACTAAAATTGAACCAAGGTAGTTTCTCATGTTAAAATGAGTGTTTTTAGAAAAATAATGGTGCCTTAAAACATACTATGGATCACACTTGATTATTGGTAAGAATTTAGGAAGTTCCCTTAAATCAGGATTACTTATCTGGAATAATTGAACATGGAACCTTTTAAAAACATGTATATACCTAAAAAGAAGGATGGACAGATTTTAATACATGAATATGGAACATATGAGTATCATTTTTAATATTTAAATAAAAAATGTGAATTTAATTTCAGTAAAAAGAGGGGAATAGTAACCTGAAAGAATAATGTAAGGTTCAGGTAGAATCCCTTACCTTATGTATGAAACGATTCAGAACTCGATCTTAATGTCCTGAATAATCAATTTAGATTCATTAATTAAAAAATAAAGAACATTTTTATACATTTATTTTATTTTTTATAACTTTATTAAGTTCTTTTATTTTATTTTATGGGTTAATAGATTCAATATCATCATTTGGGATCATTGGTTTCCTTCGTTTTCATGATTGGTTTACTTGTAGACATGTACGAATGATCATGTAGAGTGGGGGTAATTATCTAGAATTGAAATTATATTATATTAATGATCTTCAAGAATTCAAATTGGTCTTATATAAAAAAAATTATGTATGGATTATGGATCATTATATAAACAATTAATGATAAATGCATGGATTATTTTATGTTGTTTCTCTAACAAAGAACTTGTTTTGTTTTATTATTTTACGTTATGTGTGTATAATTATTATAGAACATTAACTAAAATCTGATACATATATTATGATATGGATCAACCATTAAAATGGTTTCATGACTATCCTTGAATATATTAATATAAATTGAAACCCCATCGTCCTCGAATGTGATCAATTAACACATCTCGAATAGTGGTTCATTTTTAGTATAAATGGAGGGGGTAGAGAGAGATGACAATGAATTATTACATTAGCATTAAAAAATTATAGTATATGTAAGGTACCAGAGCTATCACCCCATTTTTATTATGGGAGGTCAAGATAGAAATTAAAATAAACAAACATGAAAATAAATTTAAAGAAAAAGTAAGAGGGTTTAACCTATTGATTTCGTCTTCTTCAGAACCACCTTAAGATATTAGTTTTGGTATATGGTTATGAAAAAAGATTCGAGACATGTGGGACTTTTTTAGGAAGAGTATTTGGTATAATATAGAAAAGGATTGAGGCTTTAAAGGTGTGAGGAGAAGAGGTGGTGTGGGATGGTATTTATAGTTGAGGTGAGGGGTGATTTCTCATTATTTAATTCATTAGTTTATTATTTTTATCAAGACAAGGAATAGTGATGATTCTTGAGAATAAAAATAGTAACATTAGCATGTGAGTTCGAACCAATTTTTCTTACATTCGCATAACATCATCCAAGACTCAATCATTCATACTTTTAGACTATATCATAAATAATCATATTTCACTATTCACCAAATATTTAATTATTTCAAAAAAATCACAAAAATTTACTCTAATAAATTATAAACAAGTAGAATTAAAAATGAACTCCATTTTATTAAAATAAAATTATATGTATGATAAATTTAATTTTTTATTAAAATTATTATTTACTTGTAAAATAAAAATTATAAAATTAAAATTGCATTTCTAACAATTTGAAAATTTTATTATGGTCTCATACAAATATATTGAAATCAAAAGATATTAAAACAATAATTTATGAGTAAATTTTGTTAAAAAATTTATTATAAATTTTTAAATTTGTCATAAAATTTTGATTAAATATTTATGACTTATAAAAATACCAACACATATTTAATAATTTTTAGAATATTAATATACTTACACTACGATATAATATTATCATATTATCACTTATAAGATAGGTAAATTTTATTTATACTTCCTTTGGTGAGATTAATATTCAATTGGCCAGTTTATTGATCATAAGGGTCACATTACTATTCCAATGTCCAAGTTATTATTTCATCAATGTGGATTGGTTAACTTATAAAAATGTTTTTTATTTCATTAATTCTTCACTATTAAAATTTGTATTGTTTTATTAATGTGATTCTATGTGATTATATTTTTTGAAATAATTATAAGAATGGGATTTCCTTCATAATTGTTTTAAGTTTTTATATTCTTCACCCTTATGAAATTTCACCCTCGATATTTCATTTTATATTCTAAGTTGAAAACAGATGTGTGTACTTCCCTTTCATCACTTTCTCTAGTTTCTAGGTTTCCTCTTCATACTTATGGTTCCTCCAATGTACGTGGACCTGGTGAGTAGTATTTTTGCACATAAATTTATCTCTATGATCCAAGATATTCACTGGATGATCTTTATAAGAAATATTATTCTCCAATTGTACCACCTCTAAATTCCGTACATGAAAAGGATACGGTATATGTGTCCTCAATAGAGATACATGGAATACATCGTTTACATGAGACATGGTTGGTGGAATTTATAGTCGATAAGCCATAACTCCGACATGATCCGGGATCATGAAACGACAGATATACCTAGGACTTAGCTTTCCTTTATTCTCAAATCTCCTGATCCTCTTCCAATGAGATATACAAAGAAACTCTATGTATTTGACCTTAAACTAATGCTCCCTACAACGATTGTCTGTATAAATTTTCTATCAACTTCCGGATGCCTTGATTTTCAAATAAATGGTTTTCACCTACTCTTCCATTTCTTCGACCATTTTAGTTCTTAATAGACTACATTCCCAAACCTCATTCCAACAAGATGGTGTTCTTCACCTTTTCCCCTAAAGGGATTCATATGGAACCATATGGATTCTCGACTGAAAACTATTTTCATAGGAGAATTCATCTAGAGGAAGATGTTGGTACCATACTCATTTGAAGTCCACAGAACATGATCTCAACATATTTTCTGGTGTCTGAATAGTCTGCTTAGATTAGCTATTTATTTGAGGATGATAGGTTGTACTGAAGTTCAACTCAGTGCTTAGAGAATATTGGAGTCTTTTCCAGAACCTGGAGATGAATCTCAGATCTCAGTAAAATACAACAGATAGTGTTACACCATGTATCCTTACCACTTCTTTGATTTATATATGTTGAATTTTATCCAGTGATAAGTTCTCTTAAATTGTGATAAGGTGATCTGCCTTTGTCAGATAATCCTCAACAACATATAACATTTTTTTATGTAGATGTCTTTGGATGTCTAGTGACAATGTCCATGGTGATGTTTTCCCAATTCCATTTTGATATTGAAAATGGTTGTGTCATCTATTTATAATTTTTCCTTACATCCTTTATTTATTGAGATACCAGGCACTTCAATGTATATTCATCAATACTATTTTTCATATTTTCCCTCCAATAGTTCTCTCAGAGATATAAAAACACCTTTGTGCTTCATTGGTGAATAGATAAGGTTGGATATGTGCGGCATTAAAAATCTCTTTCTTTGTCCTTATGTTGTATGGTACACATAGTTGTGACCCAAATATTACGACTCTGTCCTCATTGTTCTTGAACTCAAAGGATTTCCCATTCATAACAGCTTCCACCGTTTTCTAAATTTACACATCATTTCTTTGAGCATCCATTATTTTCTCCATAAGGGGTGATTGAGAAATAATTTTAGAAAGGGATTATAAAATTACGCCTTTAAGGATTCTTTTTTCCATCCTTTGTTAGTCTAATATTATTGGGTCCTTCTCAATTCTCATCACTGATAAATATCCAATATCATTTCTACTTATTCTGTCTTCCACCTTATTTTTCTTACCTGGATGGTAATGGATTGAGAAGTAATAATTTATTATGATCTATAACTATATTCAATGGTGTATATTAATCTCCTTCTATGTGATTATATATTTTATACTCTTGTGATCATTATATATCTCGCACTTCTCCCCATACAAATAATGCAACCAAATTCTCAATGCAAATATCATAGATGCCAACTCGAGATCATGAGTGGGATACTTTTTATCATGAATTTATAACTTCCTTCAGTTGTAGGCTATCAATTTATTATTTTAAATCAATAAATATCCTAATAATTTCATTGAAAAATCATTTTATACCAAAAAGATTTCACCAATTTTTAGGAGTGTGTGTACTGGCACAATGATATGGCTATTTTGAGATATTTAAATCCTTCCTCACATTGTTGAGTCCTGAAAAAACGTCACTCCATTATATGTCATGTTGTTTATTAGGTTTCAAAATCATGATAATTTCTTCAAAAAAATTCAGTAATACCCATCCATTCAAAGTAAACAATGGATCTCTGTTACAGATGATGGTCTGGGCCACTCTTAGATTGCCTTTTTCTTGGAAGGGTCTATTGATATCCCTTGACTGGTGAATACATGCCCCATGAATTATACATCCTCTATCGAGATCACACATTTACTATAATTATCATAAATTTTCTCCACTAAAAAATCTTCAACACAGTATGAAAATGATCCTCATGTTCCTCCTTTATATTAGAGTATATCAGAATATCATTAATAAATACTACCACAAAATTTCAAGATAATCCCTAAAGACTCTATTTATTACATCCTTGAAGATTTATGGAGACTTAGTGAGTGCAAACTACATCACTATGAAATCATAGTGTCTAACCACATTCGAAAGGATTTTTTGGTAATATCTTCCTTCCTCACCTTTAATTGGTGATACCCCGACCGAAGTTCCACCTTAGAGAAATAATTGGCCCCATGTAGATGATCAAACAATTCATTTATCCAATGTAGGGGATATTATTTCAATATCATGATTTTTTTGAGATTGTGATAATCAATGTAGATGTGCATTTATATATCCTTTTTCTTAACAAAGAGGATCAGTGCACCCTGTGGTGAAGTACTTGGGCATATAAAACCCCTGTCCATATTCTCTTGTAACTGCTTATTCAGCTCTTCCAGCTTAATAGTGGTCATTATATACGGTGTTTCTGATAGAGGTAGAGATCCCTGAATAAGTTCAATTGAAAAACCAGCCTATTGGTCAGGTAGAATACCAGGGAATTATTCATGGAATACATCAGTGTAGTCTCTTAAAATGGTCATGTATTCAATAACGATTCTCTCATTTGTGTCAATAATTTGATCGGAATATTCTTTCTCATAAAAAAATTATATCTAAACTTGAGAAAATGATTTTAAAGAGTATTTAACCTCCTCCTTAATCTTACATATAATTGGAGTATTATTTGGTATGTGAAGATTGATCTCCCTTTTCTTAAAGACAATGTTGAATTTGTATAATGATAGTAAATCCATGCCTATTATAGTATTGAAATCCACCAATGGGATGTGAAAAAAATAACTAGGAGGTTCATTATAGAAACTTTTACTACGGAGGAGTTATATACTTTGGATGAAATAATTTCCCCATTTTCATTGAACATAAACAACCCATCTTCCAAAATTTTAGGTGGTGATTGAATAGTTCTACTAAACCTAAAATATGTGAAAGAATGCCTAAAACTAGATTAAAATAGTTAATTCTTTATTCTTGAATAAATAATTGGCATACCTATCACTACATTTTTTTCCTGCTCCACCTTAGAAGTAGTGATAGCATAATCCCTTCCTTTTTACCTTGAAGTTTGTGGTTGTTTACCTCCAACAACCATGGGCATACGGAATTTGTTTTCAAAATTTCTGTGTTCTATTTATTTGAAACACTACACTATAGGCTGAGTGTTTACTTTAACCTTCCTTACTTCTTCCACATTAGTGGAAATCTTCAAATCCCTTCTATAGTTCGTAGCCAAATGCTCCATTATCCCACATTTATAACATTTCCTAGTTCCTTTTAGAAGTTTCCCAGGATGCTTCTTCCCATAATTTTGACATATGGGATATCAAGTCTTCTTTCCTTTAGGGGATTTATATGTTGATCCATCCATATTAGACACCATTTCCCACTTTTTTTAATGGGCCTAGGAGACTGTGGAGAGTCTTTGATTTTCATTTCATCCTTGAAGGCACAACGGACAATCTCTTCAAAACGATCAAAGTCTCAAATCACTAACACTTTTCATAGACACAACTTTAGTCCACCAAAGAAGTGATCCACATTTCTATTGGTTTTCATGACAAAGACAATGGAATATCTTGCAAGCCTTTTAAATTTTTCATTGTACGCCCTTATAGACTCATATTCCTTCTTCTTAATTCTGAAAAACTCTCTTTATATTTTGAGATGAAGGGTTTGGGAGAAATATTTATTGAAAAAGATTTTTTTAATTCCTCATAATCCTTGTAATCAATTTCCTCTTTCGACTTCTTATTTTTCATTAGTTCCCACCACTAATCAGCTTCCCCATCAAAATGATAGATCAACATCACAACTTTCTCTTCTTCTAAGAACTGAAGGATAGATAATATCTTTTCAATGGATTTAATAAACTATTCCTTGAATAGGGGATCAAAAGATTCAGTAAACTTGTTACTACTTTTTTGAATAGAGTATTCAATGGAAACATTTTCTTTCATTGGATAAGGAGGACATTCTATGCAATTCAAGTTATTATTCATTACTTGAGTTAGTCGATCAAGTACTATCATAATTTTTTGAGAAATTATTCCCATAATATTTTTCATTCCATTATAGAAGTCATCATATTCCTTATCACATTGATTGTTGGAATGTGTTATTCAATTTAAAACCATTACCTAAGAAAAATAAAGTACAATTATGGGGTTTGAATACTTAGCTAATAATAATAATAAAGGAATCTTTAAACATAAAAGAATAAACTCTTGAAGGAAAAATATATCCTAAATTTTGATTCCATAGGTTTCAATCCTGGTTATCCCAGATCAATTTCCTAACACAAATTCTTATTGGAGTTTTCATTACTCCCTTAATAATGGGTTTTAATGAGATTATGAATTTACAAAAGAATATCCCTTGGTAGTTCCAAACTTGGTGCACATTAAGGCCCATTTTCGTGTACTATGTTAACCCGAGTTAGGCCTGGAACACCTTTTCAAAGTTGTTACCCCTAGGTACATCTATTCCATAACCATGTACACTTTTAGTTTCCAGAAAGGGATGTATTTTTTTGATGGACCACTTACTCTATACTAACCAAAATTTAGGGATGTTTTCTCATGCTTAGTCTTATCCATATGGTTCTTACTAAAGTGATATATTCCTAGATTCCAAAAATAATAATGTTTTCCTTTAATATAAACTATAGTGACCCAATCCTTCTGTTCATATCATTACATGATATTAATCATAAGTAAACATCAAATTAAAATAAAAGGATCATAAATTATAGTGACTTGGAAGACTTGGTACGTAAAACGAAAAACATGGAACTAAATTAAATATTTCCTCATTTAGCATATGTTATGAGCTCCTAACATCCTTTACAGACTTACAACATCATAGGATAACCTCGAAATAACAGAAAAAAAAGGGATGAGATAAAAAGTTGAGTAAGGGAATAAACCCTAAAGTAAAGCTTAGAACATGGGTTAGAAGGCATAATATAATGATATAAAAAAATGGAACATAATTAAAAATATAGAATCATAACATGGGATCATACAATTATGAATTCGTAGTAATGTAGTTTAAACATAAAACATGACTTTAGCATGACTCGAGGCTCATAGCATATAGAAGAGAACGAGTCAATCTCATTTCACATAGAGGAGAACGAGTCATAGAAACCACCAAGACCATTGAACATAACAAATAATGAGGATAAACATTACCCAATGCATTGGAGAACTATCTGGTCATACCCATTATAAAACTTTCATGAATATTCTTTCCACATAAAGAACCATACATAATTATTAAAACATTAACATAAGCATACCCATGGAAATAATTGTGTGTAATAATCATGTCAAAAGAAAAAAAACGATTGTACCTTAAATATATCCATGAATGAAATGATTTAAAACATACATGGAAATTTATAAATAAGAATACTCACATATCATTATATGTTATTTCAAATTAAAATGAAAAGAGTGTTTAAGAAACTTTAGAAATAAAAAATTTTAGTACGGTTTATGAGAAACATTCAAGATCCTTTAAAATGGAGAAGGAATAATTTTTTTTTATAAAACAAGAATTGAACCAAGATAGTTTGTCATGATAAAATGAGTGATTTTATAAAAATAATCATGTCATGAAATATATTATGAATCATGCTTGAATATGGGAAAGAATTCAGGAATTTCCCTTAAATTGGGATTTCTTATCGGAAATAATTTAGTAGTTAAACTTTTAAAAACACATATATCCCCTAAAACAAGGACTAATGGATCTTGATAAATTAGGTTAGATAATATAAATCAATTAAAAATATGTGGATATAATGAAGATATAATTTAATTTGGGTAAAAATAGATGAAGATTAACCCGAAATAATTATGGTTGTTTGAAAATAATCCCTTAACATGTGTCTGAAACGATTCTCCACTCAACCATAATGTCTTGAATAATAAAATTATATTAATTAATTAATAAGTCCAAAAAAATTATACATTTAATTGATTTATTTTAACTTTATTAATTTCATTTATGTCCTTTTTATGGGTTAATAAATTCAATATCATCAATTAAGAGCATTGGTTTTCTTGGTTTTCCTAATTGATTTAGTTGTATACATGTACAAATGATCATGTAGAGTGGGGGTAATTATCCAAAACTGAAATTATTTTATTAATGATATTCCGTAATTAAAATTTCTCTAATATATAATTTTGTTCTATGTAATTACTATTAATAACTCTATAAAACATTAATGAAAAATGCTGGGATTATTCTGAGCAGTTTTCTAACAATGAATGTTTTTTGTTTTATCATTTTACATCCGATGTGTTTAATGATTCAAGAAAATTAAATAAGATATAATACATATATTATGATATTTTTCAACCACAAAAATTGTTTCATTACCATCCTTAAAGATGGTAATAGAGATGGAAAACTTTTAATCCTTGAATGTGATAAATTAACACATCTCACGTGATGTTTCATTTTTATTATAAAAGTAGGGGAAAAGAGAGATGGTAATGAATTATTCCCTTGTCATGAAAAACTTCTTGTATATTTATGGAACTAGAGTTATGACACCATTTTGATGTGGGGAGTTGAGGATAGAAAGAAGAAGAAATGAACTTGAAAATAGATTTAAAGAAAAGGAAAGAGGGTTTTACCTCTTGATTCCTTCTTCTTGAGAACCTCATTTGGGGATTGATTTTGTCTTTTGTAAAGAAAAAAACTCCTTGATAGAGGGGAGTGGTTTGGGAAGAGTATTTGGTAGAAATATAGAAATGTATCATGGCTTGAGAGGTGTTAGGAGAAGAGGTCATGAGGGGTCATATTTATAGTGAATGATATGGGTGATTTCTCATTATTTAATTCATCATTTTATAATTTTTCTCAAGACAAGCAATAGTGAATATTTTTTAGACTAAATAATGTAACATGGTCATGTGAGTTAGAACCAATTCTTCTTACATCAGGATAATATCATCCATGACTCAATAATTCAAGTTTATAGATAATATTGTAAATTATCTTACTCCTCTATTCACCAAAAATTCATGTATTCTAGAAAAATACTAAAATTTCTCCCTTAATTTTTTTCGACAGGTAGAATTCAAAAATGAAATCAGTTTTTTGAAAATAATTTATTAATCTTGATGTATTTAATTTTTAATTAAAATCAGTATATACATTGAAAATATATATTCTAAAATTAAAACTACTTTCCTAACACTTTGAAAAATTTATTAGGGTATCATAAAATTATATTATAATAAAAAAAATCAGAAAAAATATTAGAAAATTTTTTGAAAATATATTTTCCTTAAAATTATTAAATTATTTATAAAATGGTAATTAAATATTTATGACTTATAAAAATACCAACACATAATTAATAATTTTTAAAATATTTATTTACTCATACTATGATATAATTATATAGATTTTTCACTTATAAGATAGATAAATGTTATTCATACCTCCATTGGTGAGGTTACTAATCAATTGGTCGGTTTAATATTCAAAAGGGTCATATTATTCTTCTAAAGGAAGAGTTACTATTTCATTGACATGGGTCCCTTTACTTATAGAAATACCTTTAATTTCATTAATTCATTACTTATAAAGTTTTTATTGTGTTATTAATGTGATTTTAAGTGATTTAATTGTATGAAATAATAATAAGAATGGGATTTCATTCATAAAATTTTTGTATCTTTACTAATAGAACAAAGTGTTTTCCCGGGCTATGGGAGATTCGTGATTTGAATAATATGACCATTGGAATTCTTTAATCCCACATAATCTATACTAGGTGTGAGAAATAAGTGATATCACATAATCAACCTCATTGCATTTGGATGAAATACTTATGTACTGTGATATCCTTTGGGAAATTTATTGTGGAGCTCATTCCTCAAAAAGTCATCCCATGTATGCTAGTTATTGAAGGAATCAGAGTTTTCTTAGTTCAGTTATCTTATCAATCTTTTGATGGATGAGGTGGAATGATTAGAACATTATAATTATTGGGTCTCAATAGAAGAAATTTCAGATACAAAGTGGGACTTGAACTGAAGTGTATTTCCATTTGAGTTTGGTCATGAGCCTTAAAAAGGTCTATTATGTATCCCAGTTGTGGCATGAATCAAATTATTTGTAGATTAATTCATTTATCAGTTGGTCAAAGCTTATACACTGAAATGTGTCTTATATGTGGTACATATCATATTATTTCAATGATGAGGTATTACAAAAAATGGTTGACCTAATCCTGATAGAGTCTTGTGATGTGAATGATATGATTATTGTGACTCCCTAAGCCAATTTGAGAAATTTTCAGTGTAAGAAACAAGGTGTGTAAAATAATTAGTCTCATTGCTAGTGGATGTTAGACTTATGTTTTGGGAATTCCCATTGGATACTTAATATATAACTTGGTCCTAGATGAGGCATCTTACATATCTATGTTATTAAAGAAACTGGGGTTATATTAGTTTTCAATTGAGGGAATACATGCTAATGTTTCCCTTATGATTGATTATTTCAAAGTAAGGATGGACAAGGTTATTAAATATTAGAATACACAGTTGACTTGTACTTCTTATCTTTATGTCATGCATTGATTTTCTACTCCACATTCCTTTATTGTTTTCTTGACATGTTGAAGGATGTCATCCTGACATGTGTAAATAAAATCGTATGGTCCAATTGAATTTTCTGAGGGATATTTCCTGACAAGGAAATCATTTTTAATGGTTTTTTCAAGATGAAGGTGAACTGTTATAGAGGACATGACAAGAAAAAAATGGATTGTCTTGAAATCAATCACAAGATCAATATATACATTTTCAGAGAACATCTTAATACCTGGATAGAATGTTCTGGAAGCTATCACATGATCCCAAATAACATTCTTAGAGGGAATCACAATATCCAACTAACATTCCCTAATTTCATCATGAAAGATGGTTGACATACTTGGAGGTAATCATGAGTGTCATTATGACATGTCTTAGAGGGTGTCGAATGTCTTGCCTGACATTCCTAGGTGTCATCACAAAAGATGGAAGACATTCTTAGGTGGGACATTGTATGAACAAGCTAACATGTCTTAGAGAAATCACAATACTTATCTGATATGTACTGATATCACCATATGATCTGGGTGACATGTGTAGAGGACATTACGATGCCTAGATAGAAATCCAATAGGGATTATAAAGATATCAGTAGTATGCCTGGGGGAACAGTGTGACTTTATCTAACATGTCTGTGGATATTTACATGACCCAAAAAAATATTCCAAAGGAGAATTGCGTGATCAGGGAGACATACCCTAGTGTTGTCAATGACCTAGGTAGTTCATCCAAAGAACACGAGGATTAATGTATATTTTATTCACATAAGTCTCAGATATTTTAGTATTTTTTCTAGAATTTTATTTTATATTCCTTACATTTGGTTAGTATTATCTTGTTTTAAGTCACGCATTTTTTATAAAATAAGTGTTATGACCTTCTCAAAACCCTCATAAAGTCCTCTTTGTGATATATGATTCATCATACGAAGTTTCTATACATATTTCATGATTTCTATATCTATTCTATAGATCTTACCTAATAGAAAACATTCATGTTCATGATATTAGACATTATAATATATACACTATGTTGTCATGGTGTTCCATTGTGAGGTTCCAAGCCTCTGTTCATCTATGGGTAAGGCCACATTTTTCATGCTAGTGTGGGGGATTTATTGTCATCACGACCCCATTTATTCTCCACATTTCACTGTTCAAATCACTTAAATCTATTATGGAGATAGTGGAGGTATTTCTCAATTCCCATCATCACGAGGTCTTGTTATAGGTCGTTCTAAAGATGTTTCATGATTTTTAGTGGAAAAAATACCATCCCTTTAATGCAATAATTATTTGATTCTATCAAATTAATGGGGAATTTCTTAATAATTCAAAAATTCTAAGGGACTTTATCATTTTCATACCAACATGTCCAAGGACTTTCGTGAGATCTAGTTGCCTATTGAAAGGCCTTCATGTGATATCAGGTGACTTTTCCAATACTTTTTTAGAGACAAGAATGGATTTTCATCTGGCGTTTTGAAACCATAATGGTGCATCACAGGAGTTTTAGTACTGCAAGAGGCACGCGTCACTCCGCTTTTTTATTTTCTCGGTTTACTTACAAGGATTAGGTGTTTTATGTATTTTCTTGAGTATTTTTTAGGATAATAATTCTCCTAATTGGTGATGAAACATGTGACCAAAAAAAATTTATGGTCATGCATAAGAATTTATCATGGGAAAACCCCTCTATCTATTTTCAGAACCAAAGGGGGAGAAAAATACCACCTGTACATGTCTGAGTTCTTTCATGTAATGGGGCAGATAAGCTAACAGGATCTTTCATAGTGAGGCAGAAATGTCTCCATGGGTTTTTGGTGTCTTGTGAACTTCTTTAGGTGCATCACATTATGACTTCAAGAGCCTCTAAACATTTCCATTTTTTCTTCCTTTTCTAATTTTTAAAATTTTTGGGAATCTCGTGACCTTTTATGAGTGTGTTGGAATATAATAACTCTACCTATTAGTGATCTTTTCAATCTACAAGATTCTCCCACCCTTTGGGTATTTTCTTCCCAATTTTCCAAGGATTCTTGGATTGTTTTTAAGGTGAGTTCTACTTGAAAAAATGAATTATTTTTGAATTCTTGTGTGTTTGACACAATTTGATCAATGAGTGTCTGGGAGAAAACCATCAGAATAAGGATGATTTGTCAAAGGGGTTTTGTGGGGCCTTCCACAAGCCATGTGCTACATGCATCCATCTTTATGGCCTTCTGATGGTAAAGTGATCACATGTCTTGTGGGGGTTCATGTGATCTATGTCATCATAAACTCCTTCCTCTTCCTTTTCTTTTTGGGGCAAATAATCCCTATATTCAGGTATTTATTCCTCTATGAGTTTTATGATACTAATTTTATGTGTATCAACAATCATGTAACTAGGGAATCATATATATAATCTCTTGACCCTAGGTGGGGGAAAAACAGTGGCATTACCATAGGGTATTCATGATATAATTTAATAGATAGTTATTTATAAATCACATAATCATCCACATGGTAATTCAATCACATGATAGAGTAAAGCTCAATGGATCTCGTAGTTACCTTAAGTGTTTATTCAGTGATGGTAGCCCCACTCTCCTTCATATCTTTATATATGTGTCTTTTTTCATCTCTATATCATACGTCTTATTAAAACATAATGTTGATGGATTATACATGAAATTGGGGTTCAAATATATTCCTCTTATAATATGGAGAAGTAAACATATGTATTTTGAGTATATATAGGGATAGATATCGAGTTGGACCCCTCATATGTCATAGATTGGTTTCATGGTTTCGTTAAATCTCTTGCCTGTCTATCAAGGTGGGTCATATGATTTTTCCATTTATAATGATCACCTATGAATGTAAGAACTTACATCATGGATGGTATATATTAGTTGTGTCACATTAATGGGAAGGTCACATGACCATCCTTCCTTTGATAATGTAATCTAGAGAGGTTGTAAACACATCCATCTTCGTCAGTATATTTGGATCAATTTAAACTAAGGTTGCATTTGTTAGGAAATCAATTGACACTGAAGTATAATATGATAAATATAGACCACATTAGAATACCTTTCTTGATATACTATTCAATATTTGTCACATGATAATCCATAGTTTTGTCAATCTGATGTCCCATGAGTGTTGCATGATAAAGAGTGACCATATAATTAGCTCAACGTTAAATGCCTCTTCAAATTATAGTACAGGAATCAATGAATATCCTTGGATATCATCGCTTGGGAGTATCTCATTATAATCAAAAATCATAAAACCATGTCCTAAAAAGACTTCCCTAGGTACATTATGTGAATATTTAATAGTTATGTGATCACATATCATTCATTTAAATACAAAAAATACTTTAAAAAATCAAAATATTTCAGTCATGGTAGTGGATCATTATTTGAAAATACACAAACATAAAAGACCTATATTATATTCATGATGGTTTAATAGTTTATCACACCTAATTCCATCGACGTGTTAACCCAATATGTTCAAATGTTTGTTTCCAAAATCCATTATGTCTTGTATTGTACTATTTTTCTGCATGAAGATGATTACCTTTTTTTATTGGATGGTATGGTAAATATAAATCATATTTTCTTGATTTAAACATTTAAATTTTAGTGGGAGAAAATATTGGCATTAAAATGAATGTAAATATATTTAGAGAGTGGTCTAGGAAATGGTGTTTTAATTAGAAAGTAAATAAGACTAGCTAGAATCATGTAACTAGTTCTACACTAGACTTTTGAATGAATTTTCCCATGATTTCACCTGTTTCATGATACCACCTAATGGTGTGGATCTACTTATAATCAATATTTTTATGTCCTTTAACCAGACCCTCCCACCCCAGTATGAGGGTTTCTCTAGTTACCATACATGGTCAAAGAAAATCCCACCAAAATTGGGTTGATCTAGCTATCTTAGAATGCATTATTGTGCCCCATATTTTGGTTGAACAAAATAATTTTACTTAGAAAAATTCTAAGTGACATTTTCTATAAAATTATCACTTGAACCCCTAAAAAAGAACTAAAATTTCCCATTCTGTTATTCTTTAAATGTTATAAAGTTTCCCCATATTCAATTTTTCTTCACAACAGTCTTTGAAATTATTTTCAAATATCAAATCATCATAATTTTCCCTCATTATCAAAGTTCATTACACATTTACATTGGTTAAATAGAATAAAAACATTATAATTGAGTTTATTATAAATAAAAATAATCCGATTATATGGTAAATTTAGGTGACAATTTTATATTTTAGAATATATGGTGGGATTCTTCAATGAATTATCAAGGGACATAATCCAAGAGATGTTATTAGACTCAGGGATTTTTGGTATCATCATGAGAAGAATCCTGACTCAAGGTGTTTGGATTTTTAAGATGAATAATCTATCTGAGGTGTTCCATTTCACAAATGATAAACCATGGATCACATCACAGATATATTAAATTAGTAGAGATAAAAATTCATGGATTTAAAGGGGATGGGAATGGAAATTTATTCATGGTATGGTCTATGTTATGAGATCTATATTTCTCTATGTATCCGGTTAGAATAAGACTCAAAAAATATTTTGTTCTAATATGAGGACCTATATGTAGATCACACTAATGTATAGATGGGAAGGATTATCAATAATGTTACATGTATTAAGAACACTATAATGAATTCTCCTATATAGATCAATCTCATACATAGGATAGTGGATATTTTAAACTTTTACTTTGGAACCATTGATAAGAATCCATGTGTTGTTTAGGGGGATTCAGAGATTTTATTATCATGATAAGATGTAAGGACATAAAATATTGGCTATTATATGAATATTAATTCCCCATAGAATGGGATATATGTTTTGTGCTATTATGTAATGTGAGGACTATGTACCCTAGAATGGTCTTATGGAATAGGGATGGGATCTCATTTTTTGGTTGTTAAAACCCATGTTAAAAAATGAGGGAAATTGATGGTATGTTAATTTTTCTATTAATCCTCACTGGGTTGATCAATAAGATTTCATGTTGGGGGAGTTTGTTTTATGGAAGATTGGTTTTATTTTAGAAGTTATAAGAAATTAATTGTGTGTGATAGAGGTTTTCTAAATATTATCTACTTATCTTATCAATTAATGAGTATTTAGTGTTGAAGGAGTCATATTTTTATAGTGTTTTCTAAACTATTATCCCTAAAAATATGGGCGGAATATTAGTTAATTCATTACTATTCCTGAACATTTTTTCTAGGTTAATGAAAGTGTTTTAGGAAATTCATTTTCTTATAGTGAGCTAAATTATTCTCTCACAAAAGGAGAGTGTAACATTCTGACCAGGGAGACAATAAAATGGTTCCATGAACTATCTCACCACTTGGCATCAAGTGCACATCTCTATACACTAAAGTGTGAAAACTAGATGAGAGGGTCAAATAATGGTATGGTGAGGTGACCATACCCTCATGACCATATTTTCATAGTTCTATATCCAAATAAATCAATATTTGAATTAATATAAATGAAAACACATCAAAATATAATAATAACTATTAAAAAAATCAAATGAATAAATAACCATTCATGAACATTATAGAATATACAGAAACAAACATACAATAAGTAATATATAAACATGCCTGAAAAAATGAACAAAATACCTAAGGATATCTCAATTATAATCCTAATCATCATCTGAGTTCAATGCTACTAATCGCCAATGTAAATGAGTAAAATCACCTAGAATAATCCATGATCTTGAACATGTAACCATGTGGTTTGTTCGGGTGCCCAACAATGACATGAATAGGGTTTGAAATAAATATAGTGGACCACCACCAATAATTTCTAATGTAACCCAATCTTTGAATATTTAAATAATGTTTTCTATATTTATAGAAATAATCCATTTCAAAAATAAAAGAAATCATGTTGGGCTCAAGTATCTCAAAAGACACCTAACAACCATATCAACTTCGTCCTAAGACATAATGCCTATAAATATGTGTCAAATTATATATATACATATATAATTTTTATAATTTTATATACTATATAAAAAGATACATACAAAGTTACATATATATATATGTAATACTGTCCAGGACCTATGACATAACACAATCATCAATTAATAAATATAAGAGTCTCATACTCAATAAGGGACGTCATTCCCATGGACCCAAATGGAATAATAAGGGACTACAAGCCCATTAGTGAAAAATAAATAATTTTATAATACAGGATCACAATTTTATTAAGTGGAATAAAACCATGATTCTGAACAATGGATATGAGATGAAATTCCTGACAATCCCAGGCAACAGTTTTGTGTGTCATGCCCAACATATTAATTGTTGGGGTATGGAATATGGCTCCCAGAAACCCATGTGATGTTAATATCTATGTCCAACATCTTCATCCAAGGTGGAATGAGTCTCCCATTCCAACAACCGTAACCAAGGTCCCTCTATAATGATATGGTAAAAATTAATCTCACTTTCCCTATGAGCCTTTAACCAAGCTGTTTCATAATGATTAGATCCATACCTCTCAAGAAGTGGTGTACTTTCATTATCATAATTCATTTAATATTATAATAATGGCCATGATATAATCCATTTAATAATATAAATCATGTTAAATGAGTACACAGTAAGACTTTATCAATTCACCTATGCATTTAGACTATATTTTAATTAACATAAAAATGCCAAGGGAAGCACTCATTCCTCGACACCATTCATAATGAAACAATTCATCAAAAAAATAAAAATCCGTTAAAATTAATTCAATTACCCAATTCATAATCAAAAATAAAAAAATAATGGAATTGAAGTCCAATGGTGTACCCAAACCATTTAATTTAATAGGTAATATCATTAGCAGGGATCGTGATCAAAACACTTATAAGGGTGGTTTAATAAAATGAGAAACAACAAAAATATTGAAACCTTAATTGAACCCACCATAAATAGTGGTTGGGTTGAAGTTTTCCACCTTCAAAAATTCTAATGGTTCCAAGGATGATCTTTTTATGGTCTGAACCACTCAATTTATGCCATTTCATGTTTTAGGAGAAATGTGAGGAAAGTCAGTAACACATAACAACTTCAAAAAAATTTAAATAATGAATCTTTTAGGGGGAAAAATTATCCCACCAACCATATGATAAGGAAACATTATTCATACATTAATGAGATTTGACATGACCCATAATGAAATAATTTGATAGAATAAAAACGTCTTTAAAAATGGGGGTAAATATTTTACCCAACAATAATGTTTTGGATAATGAGATAAACTATAAAATTAGTCATGGGAGTCCTAGACATACCCATAGGATTCCAATGCATCTGATGATGATGAAATCCATCCAAAATGGTGAATAATCCATCATGGATAGGGACAAGAAGAGGAAAGAACATTTTGGGGAATAATTCATAAATTTGGAGTGAAATGGGGTAAAACCTCCTTTAAAGACCAGAGGGGGAAATGGTCATTTTTTCAATTTTAATGAGACACATAGTTGGTCCAAAAAGCTTTCCTAACATTATGCTATCAATGGGGACTTACTCTCCATAGGAACACCCCCTAGAAAGACAATAAAAATGGTTATAAAATACATGCATAGACAATGTATTCACCAAAATAATAAACTATAGAGTTATTCCAAGGGTTTCCTTCCTATCACATGGGGATTGTACAATCCATGCATCTATAAAAAATTATCCGTGGTTTGAGGGAACATTTTTCACTAACCTTTTTCTAACCATGCTCAACCCTTTTACATTCCAAATAAAACCATATTTCAAAGCCTGGAACATACCAAATCTAACCGGAGTTGCTAAGACACCTCCCTATCCTTACAATTCATCTAAAAACAAAATTTTAAAGTCATCCAACTCTCATAATTAATTCTTAATATCTTTTTAAGATTCATTCAATCACCAAATGAAAAAAATCAATTACCTTTGTAATATATTGATAGGTCCAAAACATGGGATGTTACAAACTCCTCTCCTTATAACATAACATCCCTGATAATCCTTAGGGAATAATGAAAATATCACATAACCTACTCAGTTTAAGTGTTTCCTCTCAAATGTTGGGGTTGTGAATCCAATTTACCAGCATGCCTCTAATTTTCACTTTAAGAATATGGTATTTATGAAATTAAACCTCAATCCAAATCTCATATTTAAATCTTGAATATTGAGCCATCCCTTATCGTCACCTGTCTAACTTGAGATATGATCACAGTTCCATCACTTTCCTCATCCATTCGATGGTACTCCCCACCATAGGCTCTAGATTTCAGTGACGAAATTTGTTCCATGGTACACCTAGCATTAAAATTTCCAATAAAATCAGGAACCTTGCAACCTAATTCCACTTCTGGAATGATTCTCAACTCATGAAATCAGATCATATCTGAGAACTATTCTTTCGGTCCTTGGTTCAATTGAAATGGTTGAATTAAAATTGACCAAACTTAAACTAGTCATAGAGAAATGTCCTATAAAATCGTTATTATAGATTCACACTACACCTATACGATCTCACTACTTGCTTGATTTAGTTCCTCATCTGACCACATCCATCCAAATAAGATAAGGCATGCCAATCCATTTTTCGCTGAGTATCTTTGAAAAAATATAAATATCAGGAGCCAATGAAATATCAAAACCATACTCTATTTCCTTTAACCAAGAAATGATGAGATCATTTATAGCATGATAACCAATTTTCAGAACTTAATTCTAATGATTTCTCTTATCTAAACCATCCCTGGTTCCATAATTCAATCACATCAAAGTAACAAAATTACTATCCAACAATTGGACTCAAGATCTCAAGAACCACATAATGTGAATGTGAAACTCTTACATCCAATGGTTATCTATTCCACTATACATATTTTTTCACAGTTATCCCCATGCACAACTCACTATAACATCCTTCCCATATACCAAAAATGCAACTTGATTATATATGTTTAAGTATGATGTTGTCCCAACATACTCGTGATGATTTCAAGATAGGAAACATGATCCTCAATAAACTAGGAATAAACAAAAATGATATGTATGATTACCATCTATAAGTATTAATATCTCTCCTAATCAATGTTCCGTGAAAATATAGTATTATAACTATAAATGAACCACTAGAACCAGGTCTCCCAATGATGTCTAATCATGGCCAACTACGGGTCAACAACATCATATCACCCAAAAAACAATGATCATACCACTTTTTTTATAGTTTTACAGGTCACACCCCTAAAATTTGTTATAAGAACCCGGTTCTTATCATTGAGGTATGGGCTTCTTCTTTTCTATTTTCCTTCAGTGTTTTTAATTAAATATGCAAAATGGGGAAAATCCTAAATTTTGGACGTACACGCCGTGTACTTTTTCCACACGTCGTGTACTTCTGTCCATGTAGGCATGAGTACACGGGGCGTGTAGCCATGTCAGCGACAAGGGTTGTAGGAACTGACTACACGTCGTGTAGTTGTCCTTTACACGCTGTGTAGTCAGTCAGTAGGACAAAATATTAAGGTGGTGGTGTAGCCGCCAGCTGGGTGGCAGTACACGCCATGTACTCAAGAGTACATGCAGTGTACTCTTGTCTACGGGTGAACAGTATGGCGATGCCGCCAGAGGAATAGTTAAATGAAGGAAGTACATGCAGTGTACTTGGAAGTACACGCTGTTTACTTTGTTTTTTTCTTAAAACGGGCAGTAGCCTACCCAGTTCATAGGGAAGGCATAGAACGGGAAGGGAGATTAGGAGAGGATGGTCGGACCTTTGGAGATCAACCGATCAAGCATCTGGAATCCGATTTCACCTCGGACGATCTCGTTGGAACCGCACGGGTATACCCTCTCTCCTCCTAGCATGTTTCTTACCAATTAATCTCCTAACGGGAGTTATTTCAGGTTAAGAGGGTTTTGTTCTTCATCAGATCTACGTTGTTCTTGGGCGTTTCAGGAGTCGGCGTTCGGGTATAGCGCTCGTTGGCGTATAAGGTAGGTGGCTTGGTGTTAAGTTTTCCAACCGGCATGTGTTTTATGTGTTTTTATGCCACGAACCCATGTTGGGGTGTCGTGTGGCTAATGTTGTTGCTATATTAAACACCTAGAATTGATTAGGTATTTAATTATGACATTAAAATGCTGCTTGGGATCGTTGCTTGGATCTGGAACTACCCCGTGGGTGCATTCCACAGTTAAGTCGTTTGGAGAGGATACCTGAGGGTATTCCTTAAAAGTAGTAATTGTAGAATTTCCTTGAAAGGAATTGCTTGTTTACTGCATATTTACATGTTGGGAATGGCCCGTTTACGAGTTAGCCTGAGGGCAGTGTTGTGATAATCCTGTGGGCGTTGTTCTACCTAGCCTATGAGAAACTTCGTTCGTGCCTATGGGCAGCTGATTCTGTGCCTATGGGTGACACATATTACGCCTATGGGGAAATACCGTGTGCCTATGGGCAGATTCTTGGTTTGGATACTCTTTACCTGAGTGTAAGTGTTTACATGTCTGAGGACATTGGCTGTTACTTAGAATATTCACTGTGGTGATATTATAAATTAAATGATTAAATGGATATTAAAATTGAAATATAATTGGTTAAGTTAGTTACTTTTTAGTACTTCTTACTTTATTGAATTTTACTACTGCACACTATTGTTGCATGTTTTACACACAGTTGATCACGGGCCTTTGGTGGGTGCCTACTGGGACTTTATTTCTCACACCCTGTTTGGGTCACGCTTTTCTGCCCAAACAGATTACGTTGCTACAGGTGTAGATAAGGGTAAGGGTCCTTATAGAGGTACTTGATTTCTGATGGAGTGTATGAGAGAATGGGACCGATCATTGGCTCTTGATGTCGCGGGTTGTTCTATTTTTCTTTTCTGTACTTGTACTTCAGTTGTATTATACCACTATGTAACATGTTCTGGCTATTTTCTTAGAACTTGAGACATGTAGCATCATTATTTATCTATTGTTGGTTATATTTACTACAGTTGTTTATTTCAGTTGTGTGTGGTTTACTGCTTCAGTTGTTATTGTATGTTTATTTATATTTTGTTGCGCTACACTTTGACAAATGAGGTTATAGTTTCCCCACTATCATACCTAGGCCCTCCCTACTAGTCGGCAGCCTCTGTCATTTGGTGAAATGCACTTGAGGTCACGTGGTGAACCGGGTTTGGGGCACCCATGGAGTGGCACCCAAAACCGGGACATTAAAAAGTGGTATCATAGGGGTTCTTTTCTTTGACATACTATTTGGATCCGTAGTCAGGGATTGAACGAACGGTAGTTGGTAATAATTTGTGCTCGGGCGTAGCTAACCCGTGTACAGGGAAAAGCCATTCTACCTCGTATTTTTAAATTTTTATGATTTTGAAAATTTTACAGTTGATATGTTTTCATCGTTGGGTGATGCACCTGAGATTGTGTTGTTATAATTTATTTGTGGGTTCTATTTAGTTTCAACCAAAGGAGATGAGGGTATGCCATCTCACGCATCATTTAGGCACATGCTATAAATCACATGTCATGTATAGTTCCTTGCCATGTAGGTGCATTAGAAATTACATTTTGTTGTGATAGTACTTGTGCTAGAAAAGAATTCTGTTGTGATAGCTACTTGATAAATACCTGTTGTTTGATAGGGTATTTTGTGTAAGCCTGTTTATAGAATGGACGCCAAACTTTGGTTTTTGGGGAGTATGGGCCCCCATTGACCAGAATTTGGTGGATCATTGACTGTTTATTAGTTATAACACATATAAGATGTCAAACTTTGATTTGTGGGGAGTATGGGCCCTCATGGGTAAGAATTTGACACTGAGGTGTTAGTTTTTGGTATTTTCTGGGTTCCGGAGAAGTTTCTGAGACATACTGTCCAGAAACCCAGTATACACGTCGTGTAGTATTTTTACACACGCCGTGTATGGCCTTCTGTTCGAGAAGAAAAATTAACTTTTTAAGTACATGTCGTGTACTCTGAGTACACGTCGTTTAGTATCTTCACGTTACACAAACCGTGTGGGCGGCGACACGGGGTAGGGAAGAGCATGGGTAAAACACATCGTGTACCAGATATACAGGTCGTGTAGTTTTTACCCGAAGTCTGGTCGTGTAACTAACAACACGGGTCGGTGAACTCCTTCACAGAACACGCCGTGTCAATAATGTATACGCAGTGTAGTGTGACCTGGGGACTCGGCCATGTAACTAACAACACGGGTCGTTGTCACCTCCCCTTGAACACGTCGTGTACCTTTGGGACATGCCGTGTAGTATTTTCTAAGGACAGACTGTGTGGACTTAGTTGTGTGACTGGGAAACGGGGTTGGTGACACGCCGTGTGCGGGTGTAACAGACCGTGTAGTGTTAAGCCGAGTAGTCGGACGTGTCACAAACGACACGGTTAGTTGGAAATAACACCATACACGCCGTGTATATGAAATACATGCCATGTAGTTTTTGTTCAAATGGGAGTCGTGTGGCATAGCCATGCAGAAGGACCTGGGCAGGGGAAGGGAAGTCAAGTACACGCCGTGTAGTCAGTATACACGTCGTGTAGTCTTGTTTTGAAAATTTTGAATGCCTTATTCCTCCTGTTCGCTTTTGGGTTTCTTCATCTTCGGTCTTTGATAATCTTGTTCTAAGGCATGTTTTTGACTTTGTAGTGTCATGCCGCCTAGATGATAGCGCGTTGTTCGTCAAGAGAGCGGTAATGAGAATACTCCAGAGATGGTGGGCCATGGGCTACCAGTTGATCCTCCAGCAGAGCCAGATGCGACACCAGCTGCTATACCGGACAGAGGCATAGAGGCGCAGTTCCGTGAAGGCTTATTGTGGTTCATGCAGATATTTTAGGGAGCACCGTAGGCTGCCACATCGATGGCCAAGCTGACACATATCTTCCAACAGCAGCATCCGCCTACGTTCTTAGGGGATGGTGGACCACAGGCTGCAGAGTCTTGGATGGGGTCGATGCATACTATTTTTAAGCATCATTAGATGCCTCCATGGTAGAGGGTCAATCTCGTGACTTATATGATGCTTGATTCCACCAAGAGGTGGTGGGATGTTACCACCCAGTCAGAGCATCACAAGGACATGGCGTGGGAAGATTTTCAGGCAGTCTTCTATGACTTCTTCTTCCCAGAGACTCTGAGGGAAGATAGAGCTCGAGAGTTCATGAATCTGCAACACAGTTCTATGTCAGTGATGGACTATTCTGCTTGTTTCACCAAGCTTCAGCGCTTTTCACCCGAGCTGGTGGGTGATGAGACATTGAGAGCCAGACATTTTTAGGATGGTCATTGGTATGACATCCAAGTGCTGGTGAATAAATTCAGGTTTCCTACTGTACACGCTATTGTGAACCAGTCATTGATCACAGAGAGGAAACTTCGAGAATCTAGTGGTGTGGGCCAGGGTGGTTCAGCACCAGTTACTGGTACTTTTTGTGTTGGCAAGAGGAAGAGACAGGCGGACTTCTCCCCGAGCGGCAGTACCAGTTAGAAGAATGTTTCAGGTGGCCAAGTTATGTGCTACCAGTGTGTTAGAGAGGGGAACAAGAGGCCAAAGTGTCCACGAGACCCAGTGGAGTGCCGAGCTTGCGGCAAGATGGGTCATCTACAGCGCTTTTGCAGGGTGTTTCCACCAGTGGCTAGTGAGAGGCATTTTGTGCAGACTCCGCGTACGAGGGCAGGACCTGTAGATTCATACCAATTAGAGAATTGGAATACGTCAGGGAGTCCAGGGAGAGATGGTGGTCGTGGACGGGGTAGCTAGACACCAGGATCTCAAAAGTAGCAGGGCAGGACAGCTCAGGGTAGCTAGGATGTGTCGCAGGGCCACGACACTGGGTAGGCATATGCGGTGCAACAGACCCAGCATGAGCAGGATCCCGGACCTTCTACAGTCAGAGGTACTATTTTAGTAGCTTATTTCTTATCTTTAGTACTTTTTGATACGGGTACTACGCATTGTATTATATCTGTACTCATTTTGGAGAGCCTCGGGCTCTGTGTTTCTTCATCTTCTGATATTATGACGCTAGACACTCCATTGGGGACTAGAACGGCTGGTGTGCGTCAGTGCAAGGAGTGCCCCCTTGAGTTTGGTGGGTGTCACTTCCTTTGGGACCTCTATGTCTTAGAGATGATGATCTATGACGTCATTCTCGGGATGGACTGGCTAGTTCCCTTTTGAGTATTTGTATATTGCTATCATCGTAGGGTGAGTTTCATGTCACCAAAGGGCGGAGAGTATTTATACAAGGCTGAATGGGATGTTCAGGCGAGTCGAGCTGGACCAGTGCATCGTGGGCGAAGAGGAGTCACAGCCCAGATTGCGAGCTTATATCTAGATGACCAGGGGACTTGTCAGGAGGATTTCCCTCCAGTTGTTGATTGTTTCAGGGATGTCTTCATGGAAGACTTTTTAGGTCTACCTCAGGAGCGAGAGGTAGATTTCTCCATTGATCTTCTTCCAGGAGCAGCATCGATGTCCATTCCTCCAAATAGGATGGCTACACCTGAGTTGCAGGAGCTCAAAAGGCAGTTGGAGGAGTTTCAGGCAAGGTACTTTATCTGAACCAGTACTTCTCCTTGGGGTTCTCTGGTCCTTTTTGCGAAGAAGACGGATAGTACCCTCAGACTTTGCGTGGATTATCGGAAGTTGAACCAGCTGACGGTCAAGAACTAATATCCCTTGACGAGGATTGATGACCTTTTTGATCAACTTCGTGGAGCACGAGTGTTCTCAAAGATTGACATGAGATCAGAATATCATCAGATGCGCGTGAGACCATCTGATATACCTCTCACGTCTTTCAGGAGTAGGTATGGTCTATATGAGTATATGGTTATGTTGTTCGGACTCATGAATGCGCTAGCAGTTTTCATGGATCTGATGAATTGTGTGTTCCATCTATATCTTGATCCTTTTATCGTAGTATTCATGGATGACATCTTGGTTTACTCTCACACTTGACACGACCATGACACCCATCTTGAGATTTTATTGAGTACACTGAGGGATCATCGACTATATGCTAAGCTTTCAAAGTGCCACTTTTGGATGGACCAGATTCACTTCCTAGGTCATATCATCTCTAAGGAAGGAGTTTCAGTAGACCCAAAGAAGGTGAGAGCAGTGGTTTCCTAGGAGCAGCCTAAGAACGTGTTCGAGATACAAAGTTTCTTAGGGCTGGCTGGTTACTAAAGATGTTTCATAAAGGCCTTATCCTGCTTAGCAGCACCGTTGACAGGTGTAACTAAGAAGGGTGTGAAGTTCATTTGGTCGGAAGCTTGTGAGGCAGCCTTTTAGGACCTGAAAGGAAGGTTGACATCAGAACCAATCCCGATACTCCCAGAGGAAGGGAAGATCTATACAATTTACTATGATGCATCAGGTATTGGCCTAAGAGCAGTGTTGATGCAGGGAGACCGATTTGTTGCGTACGGGTCTCGGCTGTTGAGGCCACATGAGAGGAATTACCTGACGCATGATCTCGAGTTGGTAGCAGTTGTGCATGTGTTGTGCTGTTGGATACATTCTCTATTGTGGTATCATTTTGTGGTTTTCACCGACCAAAAAAGCCTCAAGTATATATTTACTCAGTGTGACATAAATTTGAGGCAGAGGATGTGGGTAGAATACCTACAGTCCTTCGATTTTGAGCTTTCCTATACAGCTAGTAAAGGTAATGCAGTAGTAGATGCACTGAGTAGGAAGACTCAGATACTGGCAGTACAGGAGGCCAGCGGTGAGTGAAATCTCATGGCCTTGTTCTCTAAGATGCATCTGGAGGTGCACGACAGTCAGGAGCAGACATATCTTTCCTCTTTAGCTGTGACATCTACCCTCCTTGATAGAGTGAGGATGAGACATCTATCGGATTCAGAAGGCCTAGTTCTACGGTAGTGTTGGAAAGTGTGGACCCTTCTCCTAGTTTGACGATAGGCGACGATAAGTTTTTTCATTTCCATGGACGAGTATGGGTTACAGGGGATATACGTGAGGAGCTGATGCAAGAGTTTCATGCTTCGGCTTGGGCAGTTCATCCCGGGGTTACCAAGATGTACTGTGACTTGAGACGTCAGTACTGGTGGCCGAGTATGAAGAGAGATATAGCTGGTTTTGTTACGAGGTGTTCCACCTATCATCTGGTGAAGGCGGAGCATCAGAGACCAGCTGGGTTGTTACAGCAGTTACCCATTCCGGAGTGGAAGTGGGACGATGTCGCGATGATTTTCTTGACTAGATTGCCGAGTTCACCTCCTGGCAATGATGCCGTGTGGGTTGTTGTGGACAGACTCACGAAGGTATATCACTTTTTTCTAATCAAGGAGACCTTCAGTGTTGACAAGCTCGGAAGGTTGTATATTTGAGAGATCGTATGTCTTCATGGGGTCCCTAATTCTATCATTTCCTATAGGGATGCCCATTTTACGTCTCGCTTCTGGCAGAGTTTTCATAGGGCACTAGGTACATAGGTGCTTCTGAGCACAGCTTACCACCCTCAGACCGATGGACAGTCAGAGCGTACGATAGAGGTGCTAGAGGACATGATGCGTGCATGCGTCCGAGACATTGGGGGATCTTGGGAGAAACATATACCCTTAGTCAAGTTTGCCTATAAAAATAGCTTACAGGCACCTATTGAGATGGAACCATACGAGGATTTATACGATAGGCCATGTCGTTCACCCTTGTGCTGGATAGAGGTAGGTGAGGCAGCTTTACTGGGGCCACAGCTCGTGTAGGAGACTTCTGCGTAGGTCCAGTTGATTCAGAAGCAGATGGCTACTGCATTGTCTCATCAGAAGTCTTATACTGATCGTCGTAGACGACCTTAGGAATTCATGGTCGGGGATCAGGTTTTTCTACATGTTTCACCGAGGCTCGGACACAAGCGGGTCAAGGTATAGGGTAATATTTCACTGCGGTATGTGGGGCCATTTGAGATTCTAGAGAGAGTCGGGCTGGTTGCCTATCGGTTGCAGTTACCGCAGCGGTACCGAGCCATGCACGACGTCTTCCACATATCTCAGTTGAGTCGCTATCATTCAGACTCGTCTGACGTCTTTCAGCCTGAGGAGGTTGAGCTGGAGGCAGATGAGTCCTTTGAGGAGCATCTGATTCGTATCGTTGACAGGAGCACGAAGGTTCTCTAAGGCCGGTTAAATCCTCTCGTATGGTTGTTATGGCAGCATGGTCAGATACAGGATGAGACCTGGGAGCGGGAGGCCAACATACGTTCTCAGTGGCCGAAGTAGTTCACGGCTATATCTTCTCTACCCTTGGAAGAGAAATTCGGGGACGAATTGCTATAAGTGGGGAAGTCTGTAAGAACCCATTTCTTATCTTTGATTTATGTGCTTCTTCTTTTCACTTTTCCTTAAGTGTTTTTAATTAAATATGGAAAATGGGGAAAATCCTAAATTTTGGACGTACACGCCGTGTACTTTTTCCACACGCCGTGTACTTCTGGCAGTGTAGGGATGAGTACATGGGGCATGTAGCCATGTCGATGACAAGGGGTGTAGGAACCGACTACATGTTGTGTAGTGGTCCTTTACATTCCATGTAGTTAGTCGGCATGCCAAAACAGTAAGGTGGTGGAGTAGCCTCCAGCTGGGCTATAACACCCCGAGATTTTATGATAAGTATTCTTTTTAATTTATTTGATGTCATGTGTTTTTTTCTACACCAAGATTATCTTGTGCTATACGCAACACTGTATTAACTTGCAGTATACGCAACCCAATTCTTGGATTGTGTTACACACAATTTCAAGTTCATTTGATAGAAGTTAATCTACAAAACATTGAGTGTATATATATATATATATATTAAATGAATAAATGAAATATGTTTGGATTTTTTTATACGCAACAACAAAAGAGTCTTTCACTACACGCAACCCTTACTTGGCTTTAATTACATGCAATCGCAACTGTCCTCGATAGCGTGTGTTGTACGCAATACCTGGTTTCACTAAACAATGATATATGGTTATAATATTATCACGAACTAGAAGTTATGAATAAAATTGACCACATTTTGAATTTTATAACATTATTATTCTTCTTATAAATTTTCTAAAACATTTTATGTGAACAAAATAAATTTTTCGGGTAAAATAAGTATTTTTCAAAAAATGCAGTTTTGCCGCCTTTTGATGGCGCACCCACTTTAAATCTAGTTTTTGACATGTTTATAAGTTTAATTTTACAAAATAAAATTTCTTTTTGGAATAAGGACATAAAATTTTACCTTGGATAAAATTTTCATGTTATTTTGATAACTTTAATATTTTAATGAATGGTAAAAACACGCTATATTTTAACTAAAAACAACTTTTTTCATCGTAATAATTTATGTGGTTAAATTATAATATTGAATGGTTTTAGAGTATAAATAGAATATATTTTTACCATTTAATATAATTTAGGTCCTTGGCATTGATTTTACCTTGAATTCGTAGGTTAAATCAATTCAATCTTTTGTAATGTTTTAAACAGAAACCCATTTTCTTTCGACAACGGGATTAATTTTAATTTAATATCTGCAACTTCTATGAACTGAATTTGGAAAAAAAAAATTCCATATTTGGAATCATTGGGTCCAAATTATATTAATGGACTACTTTTTATTTTTTGGAAATATGAATAGTAACTACGGTAAATTTTATTTACCATAGTTAAAGGTAAATCAGGTAATTAAGGGTAAATATAAGATTATAAAATTACCCTAACACCTGCCAAAATCCTATTGGATTACTAAAAGTTTACCCATATCACCTAAGGGTCGGATTAGAAACATTTAATGGACTTTTGTCCATGAAAATAACTTAATTATTATTAAAACCAAAGAAAGTGACAACATGTCACTCTCTTAATGCTTTTAAGTATATTAATTTTAATTAAGTGATAAACTTCATAAAACTTCAAACATGAATACTCTCCAGAAATATAATTAAATTATCTACATCATATGAATTTATTTATAATTTTTAGGGATTAAATAATTATCATTAATTGTGACACAATAGTGATGCAGAAATTGTTTATCTAGTAAAAAATCAAGAATGTAGTTTTTATTAAACTAATAGTGACCATAAAAGGCACAAAACCATGACCAAAACTTATTGGTAATGTAAATATAAACCCTAATCATCCAATGGTATAATATTTGACAATTGGGAGCCTTATAAAAGTTATTATGACACTTATATTATTTTATTTTAAATGATGCCAAAGTTGTCACCTTCATAATTTAATAAATATAACAATATAAATATTGTGATTTTAAGATGATAAATTCTAGTAAAAGTATTATCGTGAAAGTTAATATATTTATATTTATCATAGGATTTTATTTTTAATTTTTACGCAACAAATAAGTATATTAAATAATTATACAAAAATGATGTAGTAATTATTTTGTTAAGAGATAAACAAAATAAATGGTTATAATAATAATAAAATAAATATTATATTAACTATTTAATATGATCCACTAATTTTCTAGATACATATGACATTTTATGAATCTATTAATGCTTTTATTTCGAACATATATTCTGTATATATTTTATTTAAATTCAAATAAATGAATAATGTCAAAATTGACACTATTGTTATTTTATAAAAATAACATATTATAAAATTGTTTAAAAATCAAAAAAATATTTACAAATTATAAATTAAATTTATATGGTATAAAATGTTATAAAGTATCCAATTATGGACAATTCACAACAAATAATTAATTATTTGTTATAATTTAAAATTTAGAATGTTATTACCACAAATAAAATTAAATTGATTAAATAAAGATAAATCAAGTTGATAATGTTGAAAATAAATTCATAACATGTCTAAATTTTATTGGTTGATGATATTACAACCCTATATCATCTAATATTCTAATATGAGTCATTTTAGGAGGTTTTTAAATGCGTTTGGGATTTAATATAAACTAATATTTCTTATATTTCCAAAACTGCCCCTCTCCTCCCTTATAAAAGAGCACCTCCTCCCTCTCTTCCTCACACCAATTTGAGCCTTTAATCTCGGAAAACCCTTCCCATTTCCCTTCTCAACTTTCCTAGAAACATCCTAGGGGTCCTGGTCTTCTTCAAAAACCAATTTTTGTACCCTAAGAAAAGTATTCAGAGAGTCATGTCAAAGAATAGGTAATATCCGTTACCAATTCTTTCAATTTTCTTTCTTCTTCAACTTCTTCTTATTTAGTTGTTTCATTATGAAGTAATAACATAAGTATCCCTCATATACTTATTTGTTATTATAAACATGAAACAACAATATTTCACCTTCTATCCATCCTACAGAAAACAAAATCACCGCGCATGCGTATGTACGGAATATCGTCTCCACGGCGTGGTGTAATCTATTTTTCCACCAACACCTTACATGGATGGGTATAATGGTGTAAAGAATAAATATATATGGTTATTATAACCTCATACTGACTCTGATATATTATACCATCCACTCCAATTCTATAATTATGGTAATGATATCATCGCTCGTGCGTACGTACGGACTACCGTCTCCACGACGCGATGAGATTCATTCTCCATGATTAACCATACATGAATGATCATAAAGTTTATATAATGAATAATAATGAAATATATGAAATAATAATGATATTGGATTTATATATATATATATATATATGTGTATTTCATCTATTTAGTTTCATTCAATTCAATAAGGAAACGAAAACAGCATTCATGCGTACGTACGGCCTACCGTCTCCATGAACGATGTATTTCATTCCTTTTATAGATCTATAATATATTTGTATATGATGAATATATATTATATATAAATCATTTTTTACATTCTGGAATTATGTAAATCAGGATATAAGTAATAATATCATGAAATGACAAGTCGAAACACATACGATAAATGAAATGATTTTACCCAAAACACTACTTTAACATGGAATTTACAAAAGAACGGGTAATATAAAGTCATAAGTGAAACATATATGATATAATAACAATGAATATGATTATTTAATATGTCAATGACATTATTCAAATCATTATACCGGAGGTTCGGAACCATACGAAGCATATCGGACCTAAGGTAATGGATAACTTTTCCAATCTTGTTTTTATCCGAGATTGTTTATTCGTAAGTATTTACTGGGGTTATTTCTATCATCCATGTCCATGTTTTATAAAAGTGTTTTCATGTATGTTTAAAGTAATTTTTACCCACTTTTTACTTTTACTACATGTTATGTAAGGAATCTTTCTTTTTTTTACGTTACGAGGTACTTTTTTTACTTTTCCGGCAAAAGTACGAGAAGAATGTTTTTTTAACTTATACGGTGTGAATGGATTTTTATGGCTTCATAACGCATCATTTTCATGAAGCTTACTCAACAATATTTTATGAATATTTTCAACAAAATACTTTTAATTTAAAATTCCAGGGAAATTTGTGAAAAGAAAATGATTTTGAAGAAGAAAGGATATTTTCCTCATGAATTCATTTCATGTTTTTTATCAAAACCATTTTCCATCTAAGATGAAATTATTTTCATATGTGTATATTTCAAGTATAATGTCTCTATGATTTACATGGTTTAACTTTTCTTATGATGAAATGATATCCATTTTTTATGGATTATGTTATGATGGGATGATGTTTATGAATCCCATTTTTATTGTTTGGGTTATGATGAATGATTTATGATTATATTGTGTCACAAGTAAGAATGATTTCATTATGAGATGGGTGTGACCTATATCTCCCTCCAATGAATTGGGTAAATATTTATATCTCATGAGATATACATGGCTGGAACGGCAAGTTAAACCGGTTATGTAATACAGGACTGGAACGAGGAGTGAACTCGATTCAGAAAGGGACTTTTTCAACTAAGATGGTCTTGGAAGAAATGCCTTGGCTACTATGGAAATCATATCCTGTACTTAATGGTTTCCACAATTACATGTTTTATTCCCATGCTATTTTATCATGATTGATGTTCCCTTATGATATATGCCTTGTTTACTTCCAAGATTCATGTCTTTGCTCAAGATTTTCATGTTTAGATTTTATGTTCAAATTTTTGCATTCAAATGTTTATGGATTGTTTTATGTTCTCTATGTTTACCCTTATTGGGGATTTGAGCTCACCCCTTTTATGTTCTCTTTTCCCCAGGATATAAAGAAAGGTTTTAGGTAAGAAAAAAAGGGGAAGATCTTTATTGGGAGATGTTCAAGATCTTCCACCACGATTAGAAGATTTTATTCCGAGTTTCCAAAGACACTAAACTATTACGGTCCTTGTGTGTCTGTTTTTGTTATGTATTAGGTATTCCACAAAAGTAATGTAATGTACATGTACCTCAAGATTCGGGCCTCTACAGTTGGTATCAGAGAAAAGGTTTTGTCAACCTTTGGAAACTAGGATGCGAGAAGTTTAGTGAGATCCCTAGAGATATTTCTAAGGTATGTCTAAGGATGTCCCCAAGGGTAAGTATGCGTATAGGTTATAGTCCTAGAATTGCGCCAAGGATCATATAATTAAACCTTAGATGTTAAATATTGAAGGTACTTCCCCTTTATTATGTTGTTTTCCTAGCATGATTTTTGTCTCTCACACTATTCTTTTTGGGTTTTAGATGGTGGCTGGAACCCGAAGGAACCATGTTGATCAATGTAATGGATGATGAAATGATTATCCTTTTGAACAATCCAATGTTATGGGAGATGGAGTGAAAAATCTTATTACTATACTTACACAAGCTATGAATCATTCTGGACTTTCAAATGAGTAGAAGAGGGAACAATATTCTATTGAGTCCTTCATGAGGAAACATCCACCTTCTTTCAATGGGTCTTCTGATCCACATGTTGTTGAACAATGGATCAGTACCATTGAAAAATATTTTCCATACTTCGTTGTTTAGAACACGATAAAGTTATTCTAGCTATTTACCGATTAGAAGGTGAAGTAGACCAGTGGTGGACTCTAATTAAGAATACAAGGCCCCGAGATGAAATCGAGTCCATGGAATGGGACGAGTTCAAGAACTTATTTTTCAATAAGTACTTCCCTCGTATTCTTCGAACAAATATGGAGAAGGAGTTTCTTGATATTAAGAAGAAGGATGATGAATCTGTTGGTATATACAAAGCAAATTTTACAAGACTTTCAAGGTATGCATCTGGCTTTATCATCCAACCTGAAAGTAAAGTTGATCGATTTTTTAGTGGCTTAAAACCTAGTCTTCGAAGGGAATTAGCTCTAAGAGAGTTCAGTAGCTATGAAGAAATTGTGCGTTGTGCTATCAAGGTAGAACCGGAATTTGGTGTAACATATCCATCTCATGGTTTTGACAAGAAACGAAAGATGGATTTCAAGGAGAAATCTCAGAATAATGGTGAAAAGAAGATGAATGTTTCCTTATGCTCAAAGTGTTGAAAGAAACATGGTGGAGATTGCCTAAAAGGTACTAGAAAATGTTTTAACTGTGGAGAAGAAGGTCATCGAGCAGCTGAGTGTCGAAGTAATGTAAGAATGTTTACTAATGATGTGAATAAAGAAAATACTGTAGAGAGCGCACCCCCAACACTTCAATGATTCAAGTGCAAGGAAATGGGGCATTATGCTAATAAATGCCCTAATCCATGGGTTAATGATGATCAACGTGAGAACCCTATTAAGGAAAAGGATAAAGGGAAGTCTCATGCAATCACTATTTGTGATGTTGAGTATGAAAATGAAGTTGTGTAATGATTAAGTGTTTATGTAATGGTATTCCAAAAATAATGTTTTATATAGTATCATGGAATATTGGAATATTTATGTATTGGTCTATTGTGGTTTTCAATAATTTTATGGTACCGGTAACCATGGAAAGCAGTTGAGATATTTTTGGAAAGAAGATGATATGCGCATAATGAAGGGATAAGGAGAAAATGAAATTTTTTATAGTATTCATGAGCTCATGACTGATATAAGGAAATAGTTATATCATGGTTTCAGTATATAGAATTTTGGGGTTTTGGTATGTGGAAAGAGTTAACTTTTTACAGCACTCATGTTTTCACTAAGATTCAATGAGTATTCATTTTTCAAGAGAATACATGATTAAGGCCTTCAAACATTTGGAATGTGACCAACAAGACATATCTTATGATATATGGGGATCAACGATGGTATTAACATGCTTGTTATATGAAATCTCTGGTAATCGTTTTCACAATAATATGACAATGGACTTCAATATTATGGATAAGCCTAAAGATTGGAATGGATTATGTTGGACATAAGTTAGTATTGTTTAAGGATAGAAACTTTTTCGATATTATTGATGGGATGATATAGTAATGTAGTTTTAGAAAAAGGACAACATGCAGGACGGGCGACAACCCATCGCGTCGGAAAAGGCTGTGGAAGTCGAACCCACAACCGAAGTGTGACAAGCCTTTATCACCTACCACTGGCCTACAAGAAGTCCCTGGTTAGTGGAAAGTAGTTTTATTTTATTAAGAGGTATGATAAATAAAGTATAAGTCCATTTTTTGAACCATATACGATTAATCTCACCATAAGATGGACTTATAACTTTTTCTAACCTTTTGTTTGAAACAGATGGAATGACCCCTCATTCTATCACATGATCTGCTAACGCTTCACGAATAACAAATTCAACTTCATTTCTTTAAGCGATGAAGTGGAAATTGTTCAATTCACGAACAACAGTGAGATTGTACCAAAATTAAGTAAGTATTTCTTCTAATTCAAAATTTTCAACTTTAGGGAAATGATATTGAAAACCAAAAATTTTGTCCTAGTTCTCTTATATCCGATAAATCAGATGGTACCTTATATCATCACAGATCTATCGCTATGTGATTGTTGGCTTTTTCATAGCCATGTTCTCTACCACTCTCCATCATAACTTGATGGTTAGATTTCTCCTCCATATCCATATTTTCACCTATGATCTCTTCTGTGGAAAACTAGTGATGAGTTAATTTGGGTAACTGTTATGTTTCATACTTGAATTTTTAAAATTAAGTTTTAGAATTCCTTTTTTTTTACGATGTGGGTTTCTATGAAAGAAATTCTCAAGTAACAAACCATTTATAACCCCGACGAATTTCGAGGGAGAAATTCATTTTAAGGGGGGTAGAATGTAACACCCCAATATTTTATGATAAGTATTCTTTTTAATTTATTTGATGTCATGTGTTTTTTTCTACACCAAGATTATCTTGTGCTATACGCAACACCGTATTATCTTGCATTATACGCAACACAATTCTTGGATTGTGTTACACACAATTTAAGTTTCATTTGATAGAAGTTATTCTACGAAACATTAAGTGTATATATATATATATTCAATGTATAAATGAAATATGGTTGGATTTTTTTATACGCAACAACAGAGGAGTCTTGCACTACACGCAACCCTGACTTGGCTTTCATTACACGCAACCGCAACCTTCCTCGATAGCGTGTGTTGTACGCAATACCTGGTTTCACTAAACAACGATATATGGTTATAATATTATCACGAACTAGACGTTATGAATATAATTAACCACATATTTATTTTTATAACATTATTATTCATATTATAAATTTTCTAAAACATTTTATGTGAACAAAATAAATTTTTCAGGTAAAATAAGTATTTTTCAAAAAATGCAGTTTTGCCGCCTTTTGATGGAGCACCCACATTAAATCTAGTTTTTGACATGTTTATAAGTTCAATTTTATAAAATAAAATTATTCTTTGGAATAAGGATATAAAATTTTACCTTGGATAAAATTTTCATGTTATTCTGATAACTTTCATATTTTAATGAATAGTAGAAACAAGCTATATTTTAACTAAAAACAACTTTTTTCATCATAATAATTTATGTAGTTAAATTATAATATTGAATGGTCTTAGAGTATAATTAGAATATATTTTTACCATTTAATATAATTTATGTCATTATCATTGATTTTACCTTGGATTCGTAGGTTAAATCAATTCAATCTTTTGTAATGTTTTAAACAAAAACTCATTTTCATTAGACAACGAGATTAATTTTAATTTAATTTCTGCAACTTCTGTGTACTGAATTTGGAAAAATGGATTCCATATTCGGAATCAGTGGTTCCAAATTATATTATTAGACTACTTTTTATTTTTGGGCATTATGAATAGTAACTACGGTAAATTTTATTTACAATAGTTAAAGGTAAATCAGGTAATTAAGGGTAAATATAAGATTATAAAATTACCCTAACACCTGCCAAAATCCTATTGGATGACTAAAAGTCGACCCATATCACCTAAGGGTCAGATTAGAATCATTTAATGGACTTTTGTCCATGAAAATAACTTAATTATTATTAAAACCAAAGAAAGTGACAACATGTCACTCTCTTAAATCTTATAAGTATATTAATTTTAATTTAGTGATAAACTTTATGAAACTTCGAACATGAATAGTCTCCAGAAATCTAATGAAATTATATACGTCATATAAATTTATTTTTATTTTTTAGGGATTAAATAATCATCATTAATTGTGACACAATAGTGATGCAGAAATTGTTTTTCTAGTGAAAAATAAAGAATATAGTTTTTATTAAAATCATAGTGACCATAAAAGGCACAAAAACCTGACCAAGACTTATTGGTCTTGTAAAGTTAAACCATAATCATCCAATGGTCGAATATGTCACCATTTGCAGGCTTATAAAATCTATTATGACAATTATATTATTTTATTTTAAATGATGCCAAAGTTGTCACCTTCATAATTTAATAAATATAACAATTAAACTATTTTGATGTTAAGATGATAAATTCGAGTAAAAGTATTATTGTAAAAGGTAATAGATTTATATTCACCATAGGATTTTTTTATATGCAACAAATAAGTATATTAAATAATTATACAAAAATGATGTAGTAATTATTTTATTAAGAGATAAACCAAATAAACGGTCTTAAAAATAATAAAATAAATTTTATATGAATTATTTAATGAGATCAACTAATTTTTTAGATATATATGACCTGTTATGAATCTATTTAAGCTTTTATTTCGAACATATATTTTGTATGTATTTTATTTAAATTCAAATAAATGAATAGTTTCAAAATTGACACTATTGTTATTTTATAAAAATAACATATTATAAAATTGTTTAAAAATCACAAAAATATTTAAAAATTATAAATTTAAAATTATATGGTATAAAATGTTATAAATTATCCAATTATGGAAAATTCACAACAAATAAGTAATTATTTGTTATAATTTAAAATTTAGAATGTTATTACCACAAATAAAATTAAATTGATTAAATAAGGATAAATCAAGTTGATAATGTTGAAAATAAATTCCTAACATGTCTAAATTTTATTTTTTGATGATATTACAACCATGTCTCATCTTATATTCGAATATGAGTTATTTTTGGAGGTTTTTAAGTGGGGTTGGGATTTAATATAAACTAATATTTCTTATATTTCCAAAAGTGTCCCTCTCCTCCCTTATAAAAGGGAACCTCCTCCCTCTCTTCCTCACACCAATTTGAGCCTTTACGCTCGGCCAAACCCTGCCCATTTACCTTATCAACTTCCCTAGAAACATATTAGAGGTCCTGGTATTCTTCAAAGACCAATTTTAGTACCGTAAGAGGAGGATTCAAAGAGGTGTGTCAAAGAAGAGGTAATATCTGTTACCGATTCTTTCAATTTTCTTTCTTCTTCAAATTCTTATTATTTAGTTGTTTCATTATTAAGTAATAACATCAGTATCCCTCATATACTGATATGTTATTATAAATATGAAACAACCCTATTTCACCTTATATCCATCCTACGGAAAACAAAATCACCGCGCGTGCGTACGTACGGAATATCGTCTCTCAGTCGTGGTGTAATCTATTTTTCCACCAACACCTTACATGGACGGGTATAATGGTGTAAATAATAACTATATATGGTTATTATATCATCATGCTAATTCTGATATATTATACCATCCACTCCAATTCTAAAATTATGGGAATGATATCATCGCTCGTGCGTACGTACGGACTACGGTCTCCACGACGCGATGAGATTCATTCTCCATGATTAACCATACATGAATGATCCTAAAGTTTATATAATGAATAATAATGAAATATATGAAATAATAATGATAGTGGATTTATGTATATATATATATTTATTTCATCTATTTAGTTTCATTCAATTCAATAAGGAAACGAAAACATCGTTCATGCGTACGTACGGCCTACCGTCTCCATGAACGGTGTATTTCATTACTTTTATCGATCTATAATATATATGTATATGATGAATATATATTATATATAAATCATGTTTTATATTCTGGAATTTTTTAAATTAGTATATAAGTAATAATATCATGAAACGACAAGTCGAAACACATACGATAAATGAAATGATTTTACCCAAAATGCTACTTTAACATAGAATTTACAAAAGAATGGGTAATATAAAGTCATAAGTGAAACTTATATGATATCATAAAAATGAATATGATTATGTAAAAAGTAAATGAAATTATTTAAATCATTATACAGGAGGTTCGGAACCATACGAAGCATATCGGACCTAAGGTAAGGGATAACTTTTCCAATCTTGTTTTTATCCGAGATTGTTTATTCGTAAGTATTTACTGGGGTTATTTCTATCATCCATGTCCATGTTTTATAAAAGTGTATTCATGTATTTTTAAAGTCCTTTTTACCCATTTTTTGACTTTTACTACACAGTATGTAAGGAATCTTTCTTTTGTTTACGTTACGAGGTACTTAATTTGACTTTTCCGGCAAAAGTACGAGAAGAATGTTTTTTTAACTTATACTCCATGAATGGATTTTTACGGTTTCATAACACATATTTTTCATGAAGCTTACTCAACAAGATTTTATGAATATTTTCAACAAAATAATTTTAATTTAAAATTCCATGGTAATTTGTGAAAAGAAAATGATTTTGAAGAAGAAAGGACATTTTCCTCATTAATTCATTTCAAGTGTTTTATCAAAACCATTTTCCATCTAAGATGAAATTATTTTCATATGTGTATGTTTCAAGTATAATGTCTCTATGATTTACATGGTTTCACTTTTCTTATGATGAAATGATATCCATTTTTTAGGGATTATGTTATGATGGGATGATGTTTATGAAACCCATTTTTATTCTTTGGGTTATGATGAATGATTTATATTTATGTTGTGGAACAAGTAAGAATGATTTCATTTTGAGATGGGTGGGACCTATATCTCCCTCCAATGCATTGGGTGAGAATTTATATCTCATGAGATAGACATGGCTGGAACGGCAAGTTAAACCGGTTCAGTAATACAGGACTGGAACGAGGAGTGAACTCGATTCAGAAAGGGACTTTGTCCACTAAGATGGTCTTGGCAGCAATTCCTTGGCTACTATGGAAATAATATCATGTGCTTAATGTTTTCCACAATTACATGTTTTATTCCCATGCTATTTTATCATGATTGATGTTCCTTTATTATATATTCCTTACATACTTCCAAGATTCATGTCCTTGCTCAAAATTTTGATGTTTAGATTTTATGTTCAAGTTTTTGCATTGAAATATTTATGGATTGTTTTATGTTCTCTATGTTTACCCTTAATGGGCATTGGAGCTCACCCATTTTATGTTTTCTTTTCCCCAGGATATAAAGAAAGGTTTTAGGTAAGAAAAAAAGGGGAAGATCTTTATTGGGAGATGTTGAAGATCTTTCACCGCGATTAGAAGATTTTATTCCGAGTTTCCAAAGACACTAAACTATTACGGTCCTTGTGTGTCTGTTTTTGTTATGTATTAAGTATTCCGAAAAAGTAATGTAATGTCCATGTACATCAAGCTTCGGGCCTCTACATGGGCATTAGTACACGTCGTGTACTCAAGAGTACATGATGTGTACTCTTGTAGATGGGTGAACATTATGGAGGTGCCACCAGAGGAACTGTTAAATGAAGGAAGTACAAGTCATGTACTTTGAAGTACACACCGTGTACTTTTTTTTTGTTGCTAAAATCAGGCAGTAGCCTCCCCTGTTCACAGGGAAGGCTTAGAACGGGATGGGAGCTCGAGAGAGGACGGTTGGACCTTTGGAGATCCACCGATAAAGATTCTAGATTCTGATTCCGCCTCAGACGATCTCGTTGGAACCGCACGGGTAAGCCATCTCTGCTCCTAGCATGTTTCTTTCCAATTCTTCTCATAATGGGAGTTAGTTGAGGTTAAGAGGGTTTTTTTCTTTATCATATCTACATCATTCCTGGGTGTTTCTGGAGTCGACGTTCTGGTATAGCGCTCGTTGGCCTATAAGGTGGGTGTCTTGGTGTTAATTTTTCCAACTGACGTGTGGTTTGTACGTTTTTGTGCCCCGAACCCATGTTGGGGTGTCGTGTGGTAGAGGGAATTTCTATATTAAACACCTAGAATTGATTATGTATTTATTTATGATATTAAAATGGTGGTTGGGATCGTTTCTTGGATTTGGAAATACCCCGTGGGTGCGTTCCATTGTTTATCCGTTTGGCCAGGATACCCGAGGGTATGCCTTTAAAGTAGTAATTGTAGAATTTCCTCGAGATGAATTGCTTGTTTACTGCATATTTACATGTTGGGGATGGCCCGTTTACCTGTTATCCTGAGGGAAGTGTTATGATTGGCCTGTGGGCGTTGTTCTACCTAGCATGTGGGAAACTTCTTTCGTGCCTGTGGGAAACTGATTCTGTGCATGTGGGCGACACTTCTTATGCCTGTGGAAAAATACCGTGTGCCTGTGGGCAGATTCTTGGTTTGGATACTCTTTACCTGAGGGTAAGGGTTTACGTGTCTGAGGACATTGGTTGTTACTTAGAATATTCACTGTGGTGATATTTTAAATTAAATGATAAAATGGATATTAAAATGGCAATATAATTGGTTAAGTTAGTTACTTTTTAGTACTGCTTACTTTATTTTATTTTACTACTGCACGCTATTGTTTCATGTTTAACACACAGTTGAGCACAAGCCTTTAGTGGGTGCCTACTGGGAGTTTATTTCTCACACCCTGTTTGGTTTGCGCTTTTCGGCCCAAACAGATTATGTTGCTGCAGGTGTAGATAAGGGCAATGGTCCTTATACTTGATTGTTTTTGGGGTTTAGGAGAGCATGGGACAGAGAATTAGCTCGCGATGTCGCGGGCTGTTCTATTTTGCTTTTCTATACTTGTACTTTAGTTGTATTGTACTGCTATGTAACATGTTCTGGATGTTTTCTTAAAACTTGAGACATGTAGCATCATTATATATCTACTATTGGTTATATTTACTACAGTTGTTTATTTCAGTTGTGTGTGGTTTAATGCTTCCGCTGTTATTGTATGTTTATTTATATTCCTCTGCGCTACACTTTGAAAAATGAGGGCATAGTTTCCCCACTATCAGACCTCAGCCCTCGCTGCTAGTCGGCAGCCTCTGCCGTTTGGGGAAATGCACTTGAGGTCACTTGGAAAACCGAGTTCAGGGCACCCATGGAGTGGCACCCGGAACCGAGACGTTACATTTGTGTTAGAAATAATGTGAAACACATTCGATAGTCTCATCCCCCCAATGTTATATAATTATGAATGCATCATTCTCACCACTCTAGGATGACTGATTATGAAATGTTAGCTTAAAAGATATTATAGTATTTAGAGGCTTTATCACTTCACATTAAATCCAAGGTTTATTGTGATCATTCTAAACAACCACCAATGTATCATTGTAACTCTCAGTATTATTTAACAATTGGGTACTCAACCAACCACTACATCATCATTCTAACTTTAAGAAAAGACACACTAATGACCCATCAATCACCCAAATTTCTTATTCCTATCAACCCATAATCTAGTATCCAAACTCAGTTTAACCACACACATATGTTTTAAAACTCACTATCAAAACTGAGACCCAAAATATTGAATTTAAAAATTCACTAGCTTCTAGAAAAAATCATGACAATCTCAAATAGGTCCTTTATGGTTTCATTCCCCCTACATGGATGGACATGCTTAAACACATTTGACATGATGACCCCCTCCTTGTGAGTTTCATATGAATTGTTTTCAAAAAACGAGAATACATCCCTTATAAAACAATCTATCCACCATCAAACATGGGTTATGGATGTGTCCAAAAAAATTATAAAAAGCACTAATTAAACAGAATATAAAATTCAACCACATAAAATCACGCCATATGAAACTTTAAATCTAGAACCAAATATGATTAGAAATGTTACAACACCTTCCCATTCACCCAATGTCATTTCCCATTATTGGGATAACTCAATTTCTCTAACTCTCATGTCACTCCACTCTGAAAGTGACCTGTGAATGTATCATTGATTTACTCATGACTATTTCCAAAAAATCATCAAACCAAATGGTTTAAATTATTCTACAACATTATAGCTCATAAAATATATTGTAATGAATAAATACTTTGATCGATGGGCATGAAAAGTAAAAACGCACACTACTGTGATGAAAACAACAAAAAAACACTATCATGTATGTAATGTGATAGCATACATATACAGAAATTTAGAGTTATGTTTTCCATAGATTACTATTAGATATATGACTCCTGGTTCGTAATCCATCAAAAAATTAGAATGGTCACACGAAACAAAAGGATAAACTATTCCAAAGGAATGTCTAACCTACGAAACTAGATCAATACACAATTCTCATGAGTCAAACAAATATTAGTTAACACACGACTACCACCATTACTCAGGGGGTCATTCTATAAATTATGTGTCATGCAAGACTCAAAATAGAACATGAACATTTCCTATCATTAAGAAACTGAAAGAAAGAAATTTTCATTGCTAATTTATCTCATATGAAACTACACAAACAAGTCTAACCCCTTAATAAATCAAAAATATTATACCCTATAACTAGGTCATGATAATAAGGTCACTAAGATTACCAACCTAACTCTTAAATTACCATTAAATAAAAATTCCAAATGAGACCGATGGGAAACATCACCATTACCATCTAAGGTAACATTTAAGGAGGACCCTTACTTGATGGTTGAAGATAGAAGCACCACATTAATGTTTTATCTATGTCCTTACATCGATTCACATTTAATTTATCTTTTAAAAAGGATCAGTTATATGAAAAAGGTAATGTACCAATTTTAAATAAAATAGCAAATTATACTTATCACTTTATTTACCTTACGGCGTGATGTATTATAGGTAAATTATTCTATAATTTCTTTTTGATTTTTTTTAAATTATTCTTAATTCAAACTCACTTAGTTAAATAAAATTTCAATTTCCAATCTGCAGATGAAAACACCCTTTAGATTGTAATTCGAATTTTATTTAACTAAAGATTAGTATAGTAAAGCTCATAAGTATATAAAAGGTTTTAAACATTAAATTTGATCATTTTACTAAGATACCCCTATAAATTTATACATTACCCATATATATTGTTGCACACAATTTAAATAACCAAACCACGTAGCCTGAATATACACACGCAGGTACTAGAACTAAGTCATAAGAGATAAAGGCGGCCTACTACAATCCTTTCATTCTGAATAAAGTCAATTTAAGTGAAACATAAGAGAACTTGTTTTATTAAAATCATTTACATCCTTAGCTAGATTATCTTCTATGAATAATGGTCTAACTAACATACTTTGGTCCAGTTGTACTTTTTTGATTTAGACATATGTTTCATCATGCCTAAGTAAGAGATGTATAATCTTTCATAAAAAATGATTTTCCATATGAATTGTAATTAATCATATATCTTGGTTTAAAAAGATGAATTTACATTCTAAAATTATAAAGGTACATGCAATTATAAGATACAATTTTCAATCATGTGACAACAATAACTTTTCTTTAAATTTAGTATCACAATATAACAAGTTCATATATGATGGTATGATTATATGGTTACACATACCGATTTATATAGTCACATCACATTTTAAATTGACATTGGACCCAATTTAATCACAAGCATTAATGTTTCATCCCGTGAAATTGGTGGTCCATGGCTCAAACGTGTCAAAATTGGTTATCTAGGTTTCCACCATCAAAATATATGGAATAAAATCATTTGGATTAAAGTATAAATTTTAATAACTAATGTCATATCAAAACTAAAAATAGGCATGCTATCATAGATCAATAACACTAATAAATCAAGAAAAATTAATGTAATCTACTATATTAGTAGTAAATAAAGATATGAAAATAAAGAAAACACCCAAACATAGTATACAGCTAAGCAAGATAAATAATCATATCATCCACATCCACAAAATATCATGAAATAATGAAATTTAATATATATAGAATAGTATACTCATGTCATGTGAATCATTATGTTTTAAAAATAATGCACATAATGATACTTCCTTTTCATACCATGCCAAGGGAAAAAATCATAAATTAGTAATCAGTATAAATACACTAATCACTCAAGTAGAAATATCAATAAAATATAATAATGATCAGTATAAATGTTAGTTTAATCCCTAGAAACATGATCTTTACCCTGTACATGGATTATCTAGATCCCGAAACGAGTTATTTAACAAGTGACAACACCTTTCTAGTCACATATCTTCCAACCCAAAATAATAATAAAAAGTGAAAAATAGTGTTGATTCCTCTTGTAACATCTCAAAATGTGATCCACTATAATAGTTCCCCAATCTAGTTTTCCACATGTCCTCAAGAACACCTCCATATATTCCAGAGACTACCAACTAGCGGAGAGGGTATAATGAGGGTATGATCGGGAAACTATACCATCATGATCATAGTGGCAATATGGTACATAAAAATAAATAAATAGTAGATTCAATTTTAATGATTGACTAGTGAAATATAATTAAAATTATCAATCAATAATATATATATATATATATATATTAGCATGCATAAACATGCTATAATATACAACAATATAACAAGTGATACATAAAATTGCCAAATGAAATGAACAACATCTCCAAGGATCTCTATACAATAATCCAAAGCATAGGATCAGTCCTTATATCCTAATATCTCATTTACATAACTCAAAACACTTATCATAATATATGATCTTGAACCTTCACTGATAATTTCTTTTCATGTTCCAAATAGAGGCTAGAATAGGGTGTGAGATAAACTCAGTTGACCATAAGCAACGGTGTATAATGAAAACCATACATGAATATTGAAATAATGTTGCGTGAATGTTTTGTAATAATTCAGTGAAAAAAAAATAAAGTCATGCTTAGGATCTCCAAAGGATACCTATAATACCATACCCAATTAATCCTAATACGAAATATCTCTAAATAAATTCCAACTCATATATATATGTGTGTGTGGGTGTGTGGGTGTCTTTATGTATATATATAATATATATTTATAAAAATATGTAGTTATATATATAGATATGTAGTACTTGAAAGGACTATAGATTTTACTCAAGCATCCATGCATAATCATAAGAGTTTGATGGTCAAAAAGGGATTGTATGCCCAAGAATATCAATGGAATAATAATTGAATACATTCCCATCACTGTAAAATTATTAAGGATATAAAAAGGTGCTTATATTTTTAGTAGGGAAAATAAACCTAAGATTGGGAATAGGAGATATGATTTTAATTGCCCAAAAACCCCAAATACAGATTTGGTTTGTTAATCCCAATATCATCATCAAGGGGGTGTGGAACAACGTTCCCACCAGCCCAAGTGACATGAATCACCATGTCCAATGTCCATGACCAAGGGAGTGTAAAACTTAATGTCCAAAAAAAATAACCAAATACCCTCAATAATGATTCAATATATAGTAATCACACCTGGCCTGTGAGCCCTTAATCTAGGTGTTCCATAAAAGGGAACCCGATATTGCTCAAGGCACAATTTACATTCATTATCAAGATTAATTTAATATTGTAACAACTACCATGAGATCATCCAATACATAATATAAATCATAGATAAGAAGTAAAAAAGTGGAAATTATCAATTAAACTATTCAATTATACCATTTCATTTATAACATATGAAAAATGAAATGGGAAGCACCCTTGACTCGACACCATTCATCATAATATAATTCCTTAAAAAATTCCAATTTAATTACAATTAATTATATTAACCCATTCATCGTCATCTTTAAAAATGAATGTAATAAAATAAAAATGGTTTACCCAACCAATTATATTTATGAGGCAATCTCATTAGAAGGGTCCAACCACAACGCACTCATAGCGGTGGTTTAAAAGAATGCACAATAACAACCATTATAAGAAATTCAATTGAACTCACCATGCGTGGGGGTCAGTACATAGGTTTTCAACATAAAACCATGGTAAGGGGTCCAAATATAATAACATTATTTTCTATGTAACTTAATTTAAGTTTTTCATGTTTTAGGATCAATGTACTAAAAATATAGCCTACGGTATAGGTAAATCAATTATAAACAACGAATCTTTAAGGGAAAAAAGCTAGACCAAATACCTTATACCAAGGAATACCCAATCATCCTTTATCGATCATTGAATTTAGCATGAATGACATAAATCATAAGAATTGACAAAGACCAAACAAATATAGAAAAATAGCACACACCACAATAGTTTTTAATATTGTGAGATTAACTAAAAAGGAGGAAATTGTAGTCTAAGACTTACCAAGAAGATTCCAACTCATTCATTGGTGATAAAATTTGACCAAGAATGGTGAATAACAAACTTTGGAAGGGGGAGGAAGAGGAGACCAGACAATGGGTTCCTCCTAGTGAAGTGGGGGTGAAAATGGTTTAAAATAATTTTGGGGACTGAAGGGGGGTACTCATTTTTCCTCTTTTAATGATCCATCAAGATTTTATGCATGTTTTGGCTAACCATGAACCAATAGTGTGGTGATACTATCTAAAGGGACATCCCCATTCATGGATAGATACATAATTAGACCAACCAGGCATAACCCATATACTCACCTCTATAATAAACAATAGAGATAATTTCTAGACATGTAACATATCATGCATGGTTTAGACTATCTATGGGCCCATAAAATAGTTTTCATGGTTTAAGTGCATGGATTAAACAATCGAGCTGAAAACCATGAACCAACCAACCTTTTTAAACACCCATCATTCAAATCTGAATTCATTCCATAACCCAAAGTAACACCCTAAAAATCCCTAAGGACTTAAACCCCATCTAAAAACCAAATTTATGTTCTATAACTCCTGGAATTGTGTTTTGAGGCTTATTTCATTATTCTTCCCAATTTTAAATGAAAAGATACATTTCCATTAGAAAAATTCAGCTACTCTATAACATGGGATGTTACATAGAGTTTCATAAATATCCTGATGTTTCGATAATGGAGGATTCATGAATAAGGATGAATAAATATTTGTAATGTATAATGTCTTGTGAAAAAATGAGGTCCGAGAATCTATATAAATTTTTTAATCAACGGCTTCCTGAGGGATGAGTGTTTCATGGTGAGGAATAGTTTTCAAAGAGTCTATGTTTTCCGATAAATGGGTTTCCTATCATCATTTTAAGTATTGTTTATTTACTTCAGGATGACTAACTCATAATTTACACAAGTCTTACATGAACATATTTCTTATAAGAAATATGAACTTTAAATGAAAAAAAAAAGTTTCTTGAAAATTATATTTGAGAACTAAGAGGAGTAAAGAGATTTCATTGATGGGGTTTCATGAAAGATAGGGGGTATGTTGAAATTATAAGTTTCGTGAAAAAAGATGTTCCCTTAAAATACTTGTGAAAACTAAGTTTCACATGGGAATGTTTTTTGGAATTCATTGAAGAATCAAATTTTGATCCTTATGATTCAAAATGTTATCAACATGTACTCAAATATGTATTCTAAATTTATCTCAACAAATTGTGAAAGACTTCATCTAATGTTGGTTTCAAGGGGTATTAAGTAAATGTGATCTAAGAGAAGTATTTTTTCCTCCAAACATTCAATAAAGATAGTGTAAATGGAATAGAGTGACCATGGATAAAGAATTGTAATACATGAAATCTACTAAGAATTTTAGATTCTAATATGACTGGAAAACTGTTGATGTATTCTCCTTTCACTGGACCCTAGTGGTGTACTAAGAAAAATTGTTGTGTTGTGTTTCTATTTCATAATATGTGAGATTTTTTTATTGAAAAATTCCAACATATAGGTTTAATTAATTACTAAAGTCAAGGGGAAAACATGAATTTAGTTTAAAGATAAATTTGACACTATTATTCACCATTGTCCTACCAGGGTGTTCCAGAGTATAAAAATTGAACCAAATCTTGGTCACTGGCATTAAATATTTCATAAAGACTTTTTGTGATGTATAATATAGTATGTAGTACATATGTCCTCATTTTGTACGGAAGAAAAATTTATATTGAAAATATCATAATAATACCTAATCTATGATCACTTGGGGTGGAATATATCATGTTTATAGTTCAAGTTAATTTGGTCAATAAGGAAATATAATAATATATCAGTGAATCATATAAGTAAATGATTGATGAAGATCCCTATGCAAAAAACACTTATAGGTACTTTATCATATTAATTATACATAATGTTGGTGAGTCACCCTGCATCAAAGGTCATGTATGAGAAACTAGAAAATATAAATGAATGGTATAGAAAAGTAAAGGGGGACCTAATCCACATAATTATCATTATGTATGGTGATCTGACAATTAATCCTAATAAAAATAAAAATAGTTAATTTAATTAGAATACTATATTTTTTAGAGTTATTCAGGGTCTTGGGGAATAAATTAAGGATATTGATATTATAAGGAAAATTTTGAGAAGGTTTCCACTATTTAATAAGCATAAATTTTCAACTTATTATGAAATTGATTTGTATATTCTCTATCTTAATGATAATTTAAATATTTATATGAATTATGGAATAATAGTTAAACGAAAAGAGATACAAACTATATCATGTAAGGAGATAGAATTAAAACCCATTGAAGAACATTTCATTCTTGAAAGTATTAGTGATAGAAAATATGTGGATGATGGATTATTTCTCTATTATTTCAAAAAAATCATGATAGGAAAAGAAATAATTGAATGAAAACATCCTTGGGTATGTTTTATATTTGGTAATGTTTGGAACATTACAATGAACGGGTAAAGAAAATTTGATGATAAATGTATTGAAGTGATAATTATATGGAGGCCTAAAGGGTCGTTCCAGTAAAAAGGAAACTTTAAATCAATAATGAAATATCAGTGGAATATCTATATTATGAAATTGTAACCTGATGACAGAGACTTTTCAGAGGAAGTATAAAGATATTTTATGTATAATTTTGAAGATTCCATAATGGATACATCTGAAAAGGAAGAACCTATGAAATAGTTAATCAATCAACAGAATAGTGCTGAAAATATCAAGGTATAACTTAAGGGTTCTTGTGATGAGCTTGAAATTAAAAGAATATAAAATTATAATATTGGATATTTTCTAAAATAATAATTTGTATTTGTTGAATATATTGATGTAGATATTGACTGACTATAAAGAGATTCAAAAAACTCTCTGATGACTCTCTAAATATCATGAGAGGTTGTGGTTTTTAAACCAAATTTTGAGGAGTGCTTAAAATTTAACAAAGACCTTACATAGATGTTGGATGATAAATATATTATGGTTGATTATCCTAAATAAAAATTCATTAACTTAAGAAGAAATATGGAAATATGATAAAAAAACATGGGAATAAAAGAAAAAACATTGATCTAAAAGATTATCAAATGAAGATATTTTGAAAATTCAAACTTGTTTTTGAAGGTATAGATAAATATTTGAATTGTTAGAGACCAAATTTTATTGAAAAAATAGAATTTGTTTTCATATTGAAACATCAAAGGTATGAATAATAATGGTCCAAAAAAACATCCTAGTTTTTTGGTCATATATATACAAACTAAAAGGTAACTTATGTTTTGAAAAAATATGTGTTTGAGTTATCCAAAGTATGTAGTTGAATATAATAATCAATAATCACGAGGCAATCATCAACTAAGATCTATATAAAATTTGGGGAGATGTGGAGGAATAAAATTGATAAGATATTTCCTTTTATGAAATGTCAGCTCTGTTGATTTTTGGGCCACACCATGTCTTACTTTGAATATCAAGGAGCTATATAAATCTTCTAGTACTAGTAAATCAACAAAGTAAAATGATTCAATGTCCTCCATACTACATAATAAATAATTTCTAGGTATATTGTTTTCATCATATTATTTTTTGGCATAAATTTGTTAATTAATGGAAAAGAGGAATTGTAAACCGCAACTATATTTCTTAGAGACAATTTAATATATACAAATCAAGAAAAATAAACATAGGAAATAGGTAATCTCCACTTTTAGAAGAAGATAAGTATTATTTAACAATGCATATTGATATGGAACTAAACGTGTCAATTTATTCAAATTATCAACCAGGTATCGCATTAAAATAAAAGAACAAGATTGAGAAAACAAAACATATAGAGAATACACTAAATGCAACAAAGAATAGTATATCCAAGATTCCTGGTATTGGATACTCATCCAATATGTATGGGAATATGAATTTGATGAAAAATATTAAGTAAAAAAATTAATGGAAAAGTGTGATTCGACAATGATTTTATGTTATATAAAAAAGGAAATGTAAATACACAATTGGTAGGTTATGAGATAAAGAAAATGTAAGTTGTTTATATAAAAATTCTACATCATAATATACTATGTTTAATTCAACTTTCAAACTCAATAAGACAATGAAATTTAATCATAAATGATTCACTAATAATAGTGATGTAGTAAATTCTCTTATGAAATGTTGGAGGAAGAATTGTAATTTATACCATTTAGAAATAAAATAAAACACTTCTTTCCTATTAATTTAATAGTAAAAACTTGTTTCATTAGAGTTTGGGTCATATTCAAAAACATATCATTAAAACCTTATCCGAGTTAAGGAGTTAGTGGATATTCCCAATATGAAGTGTGATTCATAAAAGACATATGATTCTTTCAGGAAAAGAAAAAATGGTTCAAATTTATTATGAATATGGGAGATAAAAGGGAATAAATTCTACTTCATATAGTTCACAATAATTTCTGTGGTCCAATGAATTTTTTTGGAACGCATGGATAGAGGTACATCATTCTATTTATTTATAATTATAGTTTAATATGAAGTGTCATATTTAGGGACAGTAAAGAAGAAGTGATTGATTGTGTGAATAGATACCTCTATAGAGTTTAGAATGAAACAACAAGTGAAACGTAGATATTATGGTTTTGTAATGGGACTGAATACACTTCCACTAAAATTAAAAATTACTTCAAAAAATGTGATTAAATATGAGGTTTCATCATTAAGAATACCACAACAAAATGTTTTTTTTGAATAATGAAATTGATAGGTGAATAATATGTATAGAACAATAATGATTGAGAGTAATGTTTCTTGAAACTATTATAGAGTTGTTAATTAATTTATTTTGTAAACACAAAAATAGGTATGTGTCTAGATTAATAATTTACATCCTAATAAATATATAAAGTAAATAATCCCTCACACAATTATTTCAAATTTTTGGAAATAAATACACTATCTGAAACTAATAATGAAATAAATTCATGAATAAGGATAATACCATTGAAAGAATATTACCTAGATAATCAATAAAGATTAGGGAAAACAAATCCCAAAATAACATGATTATAAAAATTGGCGAGAGTAATGATGTCAATATTATTGATGTTAAAATTAAGAAAAACTCAAGGAGATCATACGTTGATGTGCATGATGATAAATATGAAAATATAAAAGAATCATGTCCTAATGAAAAAGCTGTGGAATGATCAATTAAGATTTATTTTAATATAAATTTTGATGATTTTGAAAAGAAATACAGTGAGGAAACCACTACTAAATAAACATTACTATAACTACATAGAAGAATCATAAGAGAGGATGTTGATCCACCCATCATTATTAAGGATCGGTCAAAAACTATACAAATAATGAGAATGGTGAATATGGAAAATTATTCTCTCGTATATATCGATTGTTTAACAAACCTCATAGAAGAATATAGTATAGGATTAATCTTGGGTTACAATCATGTATGAATAATTAGATAAAATTGATAAAAATCAGACTTGGGATCTTGTTATGCAGCAAAAAATTCATAATGTGAGTGGAAAAAGTGGATTTTAAGAAATGAATTTGATGAACAACATGTGACAAAAAATAATGAATTTTTTGTTTTTAGAGGTTATACATATATTTAATGAAATTATATTAAATAAAAAAATTCTACTTGAACCCATAAAATGTAAATTAGGCCCTTATTATCCATGAAAATCCAAAGGGGATACAAATGTTGTCAAATAGAATTAAAAAAGATATTCATATATTGATAATTGGAGGAAGATATTTTCATTGAAAAAATAATTTGATTCATGATTAGAAATGATATAACAAATTTAATTAGATTGGAGAAGGATATATTTGATCTATATAAAGTATCAAGATAATGGTATGCTTTAATGGATTCATATGGGAAGAAGCTTTAGTATAAAAGGGGTGGTTTCGACCATAATATATATCTCAATTAACCCATTTAAGATCAATTTATGGTGATTGTGTATATGGATGATATAATATTTGGTGAAATAAATAATAAAAAGTGGAAAAATATTAAAATCAGATAAAAAAGTATTTGAAATGTCCATGATTAGTGAAGTCACGTAGTTTTTGTGGCAATATAAGATCCAGAATAAAGAATACACTTTCATTTAGAAATAAAAGTATGCAATTGGAATGATAAATAAGTTCAAAAATAATGATTCCAGCTAAATTTGAACTTTTATTTTTGTTCATAGAAAACATGGGAAGATGGAGAAATAGAAATTGGTGGATTCTTCCTTGTATAGGAGTTCAATTGCGAGTGGATTGTGTTTGAATATAACATCGCTTGATATCATCCTTGAAACATGATTAGAGGCACATTTTCAAATTAATATGAACCAAAATCATTTCACAGTAATTTAAAAATTCTTGAGTTTCATTTAAGGTACTATAAATTTAGGCGTATGCTTAGAAATAGAAGAATATCTTGAACTGTATAAATATTTTGATGCTGAATGGGCTGTGAATGATGGGGATCATAATTCTATAATTGGTGGTTCCTTATTCATTTATAATAAATGTGTTAGATGGATGGGAAAAATTAGTAAATAACTTATCTTAGTAAGTTTTATGTGGATAATATATTAGTGAAAAAGGAATTCACTTAACTATTATGGATGAATAAATAGCTATCAAATATTTTTGATGTGTTCAAATAGAATATTGTGATATTTTGTGACAATAAGAGTGTGATGGAGATCATGAATTTAAAAGACATGACCCCAGTTTCTAGGAGTTGGTTCCTTATTTTATTACATTGGCATATAAACATGGGATATTAATCCTAAAACACCAATTAGTTTAGTAGATTTTGTAAACAAGATACATGTATAAGTTCAAAATTACATCATGAAATGAAATACATCACTAATTTATTCCATTAAAAACATCCATACCTTCTAGATTATGTCTGGAAGTCACTTATAACTTACTTATTCATATCCTAAGAAAATGAAACATAAGAAAAGGGTGAGTTCAAATTCTTTGTAAGAGTAATAAATACAATGGAATACACCATAGCCATAAATATTAAGCATGGTGAATAATTGAAACACATTCCTTAACAAATAATAAACTGGAACACATTATAGAATGAATATGAGCAGAGTAAATAATTCCATAATAAAACCTAATCATAGGTATTATACTAGTAAATTAACCACATTAAATTTAAATTACTAGATTCATAATGAGGTATGTTCATATGCCAGGCAATTTGAAACATAATGTCAAAGCCTCGGCCAAGACGTGTAAAAATGATTAAAGCCTCGTCCAAAACCATATCTCTAAATGGGAAAGGCCTCAGCAAAGTCCACCAATATTTGTCTCAAGAGACCTACTGATGCATCCAAGGGCTATAGTAGGCTCCACTTATCACATAATAGGTCTTATTAATTCCTCATAAGATCAGGGATAAACATAAACAACGTATACATTCATATTGAAACTAACATATGAAATCGAAATAACTTTCCCTAAACATTAAGCTTAAACACTAACCATTCAAAGTAAATTGGTGACTCGTTTTAGGATAGAAATCCAAAATTAAACTAGTAATAAACCATCCAATTAGATGATATCAAAAAAATATTAATCCCAATAATACCTAATAATCAAAAAGAGTGTTGAAACCGATGAAAATTGTCTTGTAAAATAATCGAGCAATTGTTGAGATAAATACCCCTTTACTTTGAAAAGAATAGTTATTTTGGAAAATTATTTAAGTAAAACCAGAAGTGATGTAAGATATTATTTTAACAATTAAATTAGTGATTTTATAAAGACAATACTATCCAAAAACATATTATATAGTTCCCTTGAATATAGGTAAGAATTTGAGAAATTCCTTAGGATCGGGCGTCTATTTCAGAAATAATTTTGAAATGTCCTTTAAAAATTTGTAACTCCTCAGAAAATAAGAAATGGTTATAGTTGGTAAAAACAAATAAAACACTCAAACAGAATTTATGAGGAGTAAATAATAATAAATATTAATTTAATTGAGTTAATTATACAGTAAATGTAACCCGAATGAAAATAGAGATTCGGGTGTAAAACAATTACCTTAAGTCTTAATGTGTTCCCCTCTTAAAATTAGGGTCCTGGAATATGAAATTATACCTATTAATAACTTATTTCGGAAACTATTTTGACATGTATTTAGTTTCTCATAATTTTTTTAGTTCATTTATATCCCTATTGATAATTTATAATATTTCTTTTCGTCGTTCTGGAGTGTTTGTTTTCTTTATTTTCATAATCGATTCACTTGTTTTTTTAATGGAGTTCTTGTGGAATGGAAGTAAATCTACATAATTTAATTTAAATATTATTTATGAACATTAATAGGATTTAATGGTCATTTATATCATTTTTTTACATGGATTGAGGACAAATCGTTTGATGAAATATTGACGACATTCACTTAGATAATTTTAGCAGTATTTTGATTATTAGGAGCCAGTTTGGTCATATGCTTTAGTGCTTATACTAGTTATTGAATACTAAATAGGTAATAACACATATGTTATTGTCTTTTTCAACCATAAAAATGGTTTCATTACCAGCAATGATGGATAAATTTAAGAAAGAAACTTCATCATTCACAAAGGTTGTAAATTGGAACTTCAGGGACGATGATTTCATTTATAAAATAAAAGGGGGAGAGTAAGAATATTGATTATGGTTCTTCCAATCACATGATATAATTAGAGTATATAGATGATACATGATTTATCATGGTAATTTTAATAGAGTATGTGAGGATAGGATAACAATATAAAGGATCTTGAAATGAAAATGAAAGAAATAAAATGTGAATTTACCTTTGAATCCACCTCCTTGAGAATCAGTGTAAGGGAAGGGGTTTTGGTCTTTTAGAAATACCAAGAGCTTCTTGGAAATAGGTAGTGACTATGGAACAATATTTGGGAATAAATTTGTGGAGATCCAATGCTTAGAGGAGTGAAGATAAGAGAGTTTGAGTTGGTGTTTTATATTGGAGAAGAGGAGTGAATTTTGAATATTTTATTCATTATTATATTATTTTCCTCAGGACTACCAATATTGTTCTTTAATGTGACCCCTAATAGTAATAAGTTCATGTGAGTTCAAACCAAGTGTCCTTTAATCAGTCATGATGTCATAAATAGTGTATTTAACTGATAATTTGTTATATACTGTATTTTACTGTATTTTACATGTCATCAAAAATTCTAGAATTTCAGAAAAAAATACCAAAAATTCACCCTAACCATTTTTCGACGTGTATAATTTAATAATGAACTTTATTTTTGAAAGTTAATTTTTTAAATTATATTAATTTACTTTTTAAATAAAATAATATTTTGTTCGAGAAATAACAATTTTAAAGATGTAGTTAGTTTTATATAACATTGAAAAATTAATTAAGATCTCATTATATTATAACATTAAGAAAATAAAATAATATCATTATTTAATATTCATAAGGTTTATATTAATATTCATATGACTATTTATAAGGGTAGGTTTCTATTTACCAAAAATCAGGTTGGTTCTATCAGACTCCAAATGGCCTACTGATCACAACTCTAGAGGACCATTTTTCGAAATTCAAACTGTAGTTGATGCAAAGTTAAATTTAACAGCTAGATTCTAAAAAGGGGTTGTTTTTTAAGGACTTCGTGTTTCATTCATTCAATATTTATTTTCAAGACCTTGGGGTGTTTCATGAAAAATATACTTCAACACTCACGTATCAATTATATTAAAATAAAATATCACTTCCAGAAATAAGAGGTGGAATAAGAACTGATTTAATTATATTATATTGGAAATAAGGATCATGTTGAAGAAATCATGACTAAGCCACTTGCCACCACAATATTTTAGAAACACTAGTTATACCTCAGTTTTTAACCACCACCCACTTCTTGAAATGTTCTGAGTTTCTTGCCTCCTAATATTTTTAACTATCTCTAACTATTTATGAATATATTATCAGATTCAAGGGGAGATAAGATCTAGGGGTATTTTTCATCCTAAGGGTATATTGAACGGAGGGAAAATATTGGGTAAATTAAATGTTACTTGGCATTAAATTCTCTCTTTGACAATTTTCTTCAACAAAAATCATTGATAATATAGACATAGAGTGTGGAATTAATAATTTCACTACTATCATGTCTTTGTTGAAGGTCTTAGCGCTATGTAATTTCATTTTGGATTTTTGACAAACCCAAAGTGGGAAATTATTGGTACCAAAGTTATTTAAAATATAATTGATGTTATGTTGTGATTTTTTCAATCCCAAAAGGGTTTATGAAGTAGTTTTTAGGCTATGGGGTTGTTTTTTATGATTATTTTATGTTACATGTGGTCACTAGGGATATAAAAATGAAAAATATCTCCCATAGATATTCAAAAAATCTAATCTAGGAAAAATCATTAAGTTTCTATGAAATTATTTTATCATAAAGGAAGTATTTTTTGAAATTTCAGAAGTCTTAAGGAAAATTTATTCATAAAAAATTTCAAGAAATGTTTCAGAAGTCTAAATTCACATAAAACAAAATGTTCTATGTAATGGTATTTATTGGTGAACTAAAGGCACTATGAATGTATGGAGTATCCTAGAGAGGAAAATATTTATGAGATGGTGATTTTTTCTAATTAATAGGCCTCCCATAATCATTTGAATCATCAAGGATTTGTAATAAGGAATAGATTCATGAAAATTAGAAATTTCAAGAAAAAATATGTTTTCATAAAATACTTGTTTTAACTAAGTTAAACTTGAGAAATGATTTGGAATTAATTGAACCATGAAATACAAATCATCATGAGTCAAAATATCATCAACGTGTCCTCAGAAATGAATTCCTCATTCATGTTTAAAATTATAGGAGGTCCTCATCTAAATATGTGTGCAATAGGAAGTTAACAGAAGTGCTATTTGAGAGGTATTTTACTATCACAAAAATATTTTTTAAGGCATTCATCCTAGCATGGAGTGACCATGAAAAAAAATTATGATCCCTAAAATATATTGAACTTAGTGCCAGCTGGTATGACTAACACATTATTTTTGTGTGATACTTGGATTAGCCCTTATAAATGTGCTGATGTAAAATTATAGTTTTGTGCTTATATTTCATAATATATATAATATGTGATTACTTAATTAAATTAGAAACATTTCACAAGGTCATACCAATATGGGAACAAGATTCATTAATTCAAAGAAGCATTTAACACCCTGATTCACCACTCCCCTCTCAGGGTTTCCATAGGACTAGAATTTATCAATGTGTGGACCAAGAGAGCATAGATCAATTTTTATTATTTCATATAATGGCCCTTATGATCATTTTATCTTTAATATTCACCTTTAAATTTTTGAAATCCATTAATGGATATATTTAGCCAAATAGGACTCAAATTTTTTTTCTATGAACCCATTACATGTTCTCAACCTAATGTTTTTTATGAAGTTTATATTTTTTACTCCCAATATTTCCTACATTATGCATGGTAAATTCCTATCAATTGGATAGATGATTTTTTTTTCTAGGATAAATGTTGAGGGATTCATTCTAGTGAGTACAATGTCTCTTTCAATTGGAAGTCCAAGTTCATTCAAGATGAACCAGTGCATCTTGTTTTTTATGGTATTTTAGTTTCAACCATGGGTTACTATAGTTTTTTTGGTGTTTCTATAGTTTAAATTTATATATATTTTACAAAGTATTACTATAGTAAATGGTATTATAGCTTTGATTGGGTGTTTTTTCATTTAAATTCAAATATCATTGATTGATTATTTCTATAGTTTAAGGTAATATAGATTAGGTAATCATGTGGTTTTAGTTTAATGTTATATATATTAGATCATTGTGTCCCTACCATTTATATTAATATAGAACATACCATATAATTCCAATGTTAGGTTTTTATATCTTAAACCATAATTCAAGAGAAAATCACCATTTATTTAATGCTGGAATTTTGGAAAATGTAGATATTTCCTTAAATTTCTTTATTGGGCACAATTAGATGATAATATGTGTTGTGGATGATCATGAATCACACTATTTTTATGAGTTCATCTATATAATTTTGGGGGCTATAGTTATTCACTAGACCTATCCTATAAGGTCAAAATGCCTCTCTTTTGAAGGACAGTATAGGGGGATCATATGAAGGATTCATTGTAGGGAATACATGTATAGTCAATAAAAATATGTCCCTTGGAGTTGAACACAATTTTTATAGATATCCATAGTAAATTTTGGGGGATTCAAAAAAATAAGACATTAATTTTTTTGTGCAGATGAGAATTAAAAAAGGGTTATGGTACCCTATAGATTCCTTCAACAAAAATAACTAAGTGAAACCTGATGAGAATGGAGGATAAATTTATGGAATATATTGCCCAAAAAATAGTGGTATTTAGTTTATTGTCATAAATCATGGACTGTGTATCATTCAATTTATGTTCACATGGTGTGGACACACCTAATATTAAATATTGAGGTACCACATCCATTCCTTGAGAATGCATATAGTATATGGGGATATAACAATGAGGATATTGAGTCTTTTTTAGTAGTTTCATTGTGGGTTGTGTAAATCATGTCTTATAGAGTATCAACATAAAATAATGGAATTGGATCGATATTTTAATGCCTATCATAAAAACACTATGGTGAAGAGTTACTCTAGGTTGTTTTTTAGGAACATTGGTATTAGAGGACCTTATTTACAATGAGGAAACATATTTGTTAGAAAGGAAAGAAAGGGGCTTATATGCAGTGTCCGACATGGGTCACAAAAGAATATTCAAGTATATGAGTTCCTTGAATATGGATACACTCCTTAATGATGGCCATGAATGCTTTGAGAAGGTTCGAACACTTGAATAATGATGTACGATATTGGAGAAAATATATCCATACAGGTTTCTATCACCATAAATGTTGTGTCGTCATGAAATAAACACATTATCAAGGTGAAAGGATATGATAAATCATTTATCGATATTTTTCCTATACTTTTGGAACAATTGATATAGATTAGATTCTACTAGGGAGATAATATTAGACTTATGATATTTGTGCCTCTTTTATTTATACTCTAACTATTTTCTAGGATCTTATAGAGTGAATATTATAATGTTGAGAGTTGAATTTTACTCAGACCGCCTTTTATGGTATTTCAGTCAGACAAGTTTTGTGTCCCTTTCACTTGAATTTTATGGTATCGAACCATAGACCATGAAAAGGAAAATATTAAGGCAGTACATATTTGAATAAGGTGAAACAAATTTCAAATTCATTGTTTCTAGACCTTGGAAAGGGGGATGTGTCACACAACAACACAATTTTGATTTTTGAGGTCGAGAATAACCCGACTCCCTTTTGAATGGTATTTGAGAATACTGTAAATTTTTACTCTAGGTTCTCAGATTATTACTAATGGCATGGAATAGTCTTTTTAGGGATTACTAAAAGTCACACTATGATGAAAGATCCAAATGTAGTTTTTTCAGGGTTCATGGTGATTAAAGGACCTTTTAATATGGTAAAAAGGCCTCTGGTAGATATTCCATACTTGGATCGTGTATCTAGGAGCCAACATAGAGATTACTTTCATATCCAAATAGGGGTATCCATTTAATATGGATATGCTCATATCTGATGTCCTGGAATTGTTTTTGGTGTCCAATGATACTCAAGCAACAAATTTTGATTTATGGAATGAGGTCTTTAAGAAAGGTGGTGGAAGTATCATGAACTAATTTTGATTATGGTTTGGCTATTGAGGTCCATTTATAAAGAGTTAAAATGGAGAAAGTTCTGATCTGTTAAACTTCATGAAATGAGGATGCTTATACCATGTATTTTACAATCATGATCCAATTACATAGGTGTTATACAACATTATTTCATGAGATTAATATCTTATTCTTTGCAGTATAACATTATATATCTTGGGTAAAGGTTATATAGTTTAATACTGTATTATAAGGATGTTTTGAATGCATTGGATATTTTCAAAAATGCATGATATTATGGATAAATAGATATATGTTGCGGGATACTAGTTGAATCTAACGCATATAGAAGTAAAAAAAAGTATTTAATACAATGCCATTTTTATTAGTTTCTTGTACTTCACGGTGGACCGCATTGGGGAAACATTATCATAGAATATGATTGTAAATAGACCTACACCAAAAATATATAATTCATAACAAAGGATTAAATTTTTACTCATATAACTTGTGTCCAATCCACGGATATAATACATAAACATGTCTTGAGATAATAGTAATTGGTCCATGTGCGGTTCTTATAAATAGTTTCCTTCGCACAGATATGACTTGTGTGTAGTGAAAAGTTGAAGCTTCCAATCATATATTAGTAAAATAGTGAACCTATGTAGATGGATTCAGTGTATTTCAAGATCATATATTGGTGGATTCCTTTCCTAGTATCTGTTTTTATATGTTATTCATGTCTGAGGAAAAGGAAAATTCTCATATAGATGATAACAAGTGAGACTTGTTTTGAATTATGGATGAATTTATTGGGTAACATGACAAGTTGATGGAATTTTCAATCTATATAGATGGACCCATATGGGTGTCTCTATGTACCCTAACTTAATAGGGATCAATATATACATATTTATTGTATTAAAATTCTATGTTTTGATCACGTTCATACATAGGGGTGAGTGAATTTTGGAAATAGTTTTGTGAAGGAAACAAAAATAAGGACTTCCACATGGATGAATCTCATACATTAGAGATGGGGTATTTTATATAGCTTCCTCTTGAACAATAAAGTTTAAATGCATGGAAAGAAAGTTGGATTTCACCTCGATAATAAGGTGAAAGGAATCATTTTATTTCATTAAAATTCTGGTTGGGCCTTGCCTAGGGTTTGCCCATGTCACTATGTATCCTATCGCGATAAGAATCAAGACATGTTTTGTTCATAAAATTAAATCACTATTAAATATTAGAATCATACATTGAGGAGATGGAACTTTTTCTTAGAAATTATAGTTGGTCCCTGATTGGGTGATTTGGGAATCACTACATATTCTATAGATATAGGAATCAATTGATATATAGTTCTTATATGGGAACTCCCCTATACATATCTGGCTCTTCTGCATGGAAAATGTGGTATATTATTTAGATTTTGTGGTTGTTCCTTGGATAGAGAATTGTGAAATCACAGTTTCTTCTATCATAAACAGAATCAATCCCTACATATCTCTTTAATGGGTCCCTTTATGTATCGCGATCATATATAAGAAGAGGGGTATTCTTTTATGGAAATTTTTGCTAATATCATGATAGAAGATACAAAAATCACTAATTATCATGTGCTATCCAAAATCAAGAAACTCATATCCCTTTAAAATTTTCTCATCTATGCTGTTTGAGATCATATATTGGGGGGGAAATAATGTTTTTCACCATAGTTCATGGCTATTTATTGAGTTGATAAAGGCCATCAAATCAACGAGAAAGTGGGAGTTATCATATCTTATTTTTCAGATGATAACTCATCAGTTATTCCAGGATAGGAAATCTATGATTTACAATATATCAAATAATAAATGGAATTAATCCACATGTATATCTTTTAATGTAGTCTGTGAGCATGGTTTGTGATTTTTTATTATGTTTTCATAGTAAATGGATCTCATATTCAGAGAATATATCACTTCTATAGAAATCATAACAATCTCAAAACTACATGGGAGGTGAATAAAATCGATATATATCAAGCACTAAGGAATTTCATGATGGTCATAAACATGTGGTTAGGCCTAGGTAATATACCTGATTATCACTATGTATCCTAAAGGATTAAGAAAAAATCCACACTAAGTTCTTAAAAATAAATCTGATACATGGATCTAAACCACATATAGGGGGAGTCATCTTTATACATAATATTTAGACCTAGTATATAAGATCTAGGTATCACTACATATCCCATATTAATGGAATCAATATGCACATAGTTCTCTATGAAAAGTTCCACCATATAGATCTACCTCATATGTAAGCGCAAGGGTAATTGTTTTCTCAAAGGATGATATATCAACTATGATTCTAGTTTTGTATGTGGATTTTATACAATGAATAAAGGTATTAATTACATATGGTAGATCTATATTGTGTTCCCAAGACTTCTACAAGGATATATTTTTCAAAAATAGTGGAGAACAAGGACTTGCGGAATGGGCCACATTGATGATTTTACTATCATACAGGACATACTTCCACATCATAGTTTAATGTCATGTGTTGGGAATAGTGACCATATATTTTAACTTCATACAGTGTTGTTATGGCTATTATAAAGTTTAAATTCATACTGTAAGGACTTTGATTTTTGGGCAATTTAGTATCTTCTTAGAAGGACTTGTAAAATGATAATGTTCGAGTTATTCCACACAAACATTGGATTCATACATTTTAACATCATGTTCCAAGGATTTTCTACTATGCAGTAAACAGTCATGTTATAAAGTCATATAGTCAGGGGGATTCACTCAAATTTACATCATGTACATTAGAAATATCTAACCCCATCTCAATATGAGGTTTTAGGGGACTCAATATGTATGAGGGGATCCCAAATACTAGAATGGATCTCTTTTTTATGGAGAATTTTTAGATATGGTATGTGGTAAATTACCCACCCAAAATTGGTAGACCCAAACACGAAGTACACCATGAAAATGGTGGCATTGTTCATCGAAAATAATCATGAACAAAACAATCTATATAAAAGGGTCCCCAAAAAGATCTTACTAATATTTGGTAATAGTGAAATGGATTCATCTTAGTGACAAAAAACATGACGGTGAAAAATTTCAAGATGTGGAAAGTCAAATAGAAAGGGTACTTTCATGTTCTATGGTAGAAAAAATAAAAGGAACCATGTGATTGTAGGTCTCTTACTTGGGTTTGGATCTCATGTAAGGAAACTAGTCCATGAGGAGTATGCCCCAATAAGTAGTTTAAGGTATTATAGTACATACCATATGTGTTATTTAGTTTATAAGCATACTATTAGGATAAAATTTTGTGAATTATATCATTATATGAAAAGGATTATTTTCTATGCAGTTCATAATCATGTACCAAAGACATTTTTATCCATATATTTTTTTACAATTCCCCCCAATAATACCAGTTAAAGTGATTAAAACCCTCTAATCCCATATGAGTCATAGTCAGTGTGAGAGAAAATGGGAAATTGGAGTGCATATTTTATTACAAAAAATCACATTGTAGGGTTTGAGGTTGACCCCATAGTTTGTCATCATACAGTGAGGACAGAAATTACATGATGTTTATATTCATGCCACAAATACATTTGATTGGTTTTTCTTGGATCTGATCCACTTGTAAGGTTTAAGAAAAATTCCTTGCTTCTATGAAAATAAATTACCCAATGTAAATGGGTGAAGGTTCAAGAACCAAGAAAATGTGAGGGTAATACAAATATTTGTGGGGATTAATATAGATTAATAATTATAGGTTTTTATACATGTCCAATAAGTATATGAATCATGAAACACATAGATATAACTTATTTTTTTATAATAAGTCCTCAAAAAATAACTCATAAGAATGGTGGTGGATCAAATGCTTGGATGGGGGTAGTTTTCTTAATATAGATTCATGTCTGAACCAATATTAGAGACCCCTATATAGATCACACTGTAATTTAGGATTTTAGCCTTTTTTCAGAACAAACACTAATCATGTGAGGTCTTCTATAATAAGTTCAAGCACTTTTATAAAAAATCATCTTCCACTCTAATTCGTTTCCATTGATAATGTTTTTCTAGGTCTAGGAGGCCCATGCACTGGGTTGAAAATGGGGAAATTCCATATATGTTTTATTGGAATTTTCATATGGTCCTAGAGTGAGAGATCTATACATAACTATATATCCTAATAGGATGGGAATCCATACAGATGTTTTTCTTTCAGGGAAAAGTCATAATACTTATCTTGATCAAAAATTTGTAGAGGTAATTTTTCCATTTTGATAAAGGGTTAAACTAATGAGTTGGTACATTGGCTTCTATCAAGGACTGGAGTAGTGGGATGCAACAGAATTAGTTATATCCCAAAGATATATGGTCCATGTTAACCCTCAGATATAGTTTTTTTAGTATTACCATAACCCGTGATTTTTTTACGAAATAAATTGAGTTCTTAAATAATATCATGTTCACACATACAGGAAGTGAGCATTTTCAATTTTGGTTTATATATAATGGACCCCTTTAAATAGTTTGAGGTAACTTTGGATGGACCAAAGATGTTATGTTGTTTATCATCCTACAACTATGAATTTTTGTTATACATTTTAATGCCAATAATCCCAGACTCATTTCTTTGGTTAAGAATAAAATGCATCCCAATCATGTTAGTAATATTGACTCCCTAAGTCATTTAATCTCACATGATCCAAGATTGATATGACAAACAAGCTACAATATTGAAATTTATTGAACCAAATAAGAGTTAATGATAGTGATTATGTGGTGGGATTTTTATTTTAATGGGTGTAGAAATCATAATAAATATTTGACTCTCATAGAGAGACACTGTTGAAGGTGATGAAAATTCAATGGGGGCATGGGATAAGAGATCCCTGCCTCACTACGTATCTAATAATATAGAATCAAGTCACACATAGTTCTTATAAGTACCTATATAGACTTAAATATTAAAAATGGAGGGGGTTTAATTTTATAAATTGATCAGGATTGTGTAAATTTAATATTAGGTAATGCGGTACCATGGATTGAGAATGAAGGAAAACTGATGGTGGATGAGGTTTCCATCCTAGGACATTGTGAGAAAACTTTTTCTGAGTATAGGATGGTCAAATAAAATACAATAACAACTAGAAAACCCTATAAAGATGAACCTTTCTATATAGATATGTCTTATGTGTTAAACAAAATTAGGTACTACATATTGACCAAAAGCCCTGAATTTTATCTCCATGTCTAGAGGGGAATGTAATTATATAGTTTAAGGTCTTCAGCATAAAGTTCTATGTCATATATTTTATAGTCATCTTACAAGGACCTTGATTATATAGTTTAATATCATAAAGTGGGGAGTTTATTATGTGATGTTTAAATTCTTGTAACAAGTATGGGGATGTTTTATAGTTTAATTTCCTGTGACCTTGATGTGTACCATGAAGTTTAGTGTCTTAGAGTAAATACATAATACTGAAATGACTCATTAGAGTGAGGATGGCTCACATTCATGTCTCAGTATTATTTGGATTCCTTAACTCTATGAAGTCTTCATCAATTTGTTTCTAGATCTAATCCTTAAAGATGAAACAGTTATTGATTGTATTCCTTAATAGTTGGTGGTGAGAGAAATAGTTGATATGATCTTTTAGTACTACCTTAGTGGGTATATTGATCCTTAAAATCATAAGAAGTAAATTTTCTAGTGAACATGTGAAATTTATGTCCATGTTCTTATAAATAATTAAATAAATGTTATGTATTATATTTCTGAGAGTTGGGAACGCCATATGTTTTAATGTAGTTTGTGTTCATAGCTCAGAGTAATAACATGAATTATGTAGATATTTGAGTTCTAGTGATAACAATATCCACACATTCCATTAGAAACTAGAGCTAGACCTTAAAGAAAAAATAAAATCTTGATTGTATTCATGAGAAATTCATAATAGTGGTTGTAATTGAAATGGCCTCTCAAATCCACCTCTTTTAATTTATTTATTCTTTGGAGCTCAATGAAATACATTTCCATAGAATATGAAAAAAAATTATCAGACAAGTTCTGGATAGGAGGAATATAAATATATTCATACATCATCAGGATATGGATAATGGTGATATTTCAAAATCAGGTTGTATATTTCCATGTTTTCACATGGATGAATTTTGGTATCTTCAAGGTAGTGCATGAATCTTGATCAATTTTGTGACAGATGTTAAAGCACTAGAGTCCCTAAAAATGATGATGAATCCCATAGATTGGAGAAATCATACTCTCATAAAAACATAGTGGGAATTATTTAGGTCAAACAACATCCAAAAGACACCGAATAATGGTGTAGAAAATATGAAAATTACAAAGGTCATGTGAGAAGGGAAATTTGAAACTGTGAAAATACGACCAGCCCTGTGGGTACAGGATAGATGGATTAATTTACAGAATTCACATGTTGAGGGGGTGAAGATTTTGAAAATGCACCCAACCAGTGGGATGAGGTACATTGCTACAAGTTGATACTCTGTCAAAGGATGATATTATGAAATCAGGGGAAAGATATCATTGAATCATTCCCATGACTACTTCTTATAGATCCTCTCTCTCTATAGATCTAAGTGATATATTCTTTAGTATAAAATACATTTTCATCCTCAAGGGGTTGACTAGTAGAATACATGACAACAAACATTCATTTCTAACTGGTGGGATGGGTATATAACGATGGTAGTCTAAGAATGGACCTAAGATACTATATTATCTACTGATATTATGGATATGATCCATCAACATTGATTTATAAAGAATCAAGTGTTTTAACAATTCCTTTTGTAGAGGAAGGAAGGGTATTTCTAATCCACTCTTTACTAATACCAAGTGAAAAAGATGGGGCAACCTACTGGGGATTAGAAAAATAGAGTAGTGTATAATAATACCAATAAAGAGTGGGTTCATTAGAATTGGGTGGAAGTTATTCAAAGTTATTTGATACCATGTTGATAGAAGCATAAGTTATTTGGTGCTCCTCATATATGGAGTATTCCCTTTAGTGGGTTTTTATAAACTATACTATTTAGTGGGATGGTGCATGAGGTGTCATTTGGTGGGATAGGGCACATAATATAAGGACATAACCTAAAATATTACATAATCATGGGCCTTAAGTCAATAGATAATTCCAATAAGTTTGAAAATTATTCAGGTTTCTAGTTGTGTAGAATTGGGAGATAAATCATACATAACAAAACCATAAAATATTATGTGGACACTTCTAAGAAACATCCATTTTTATACCATATAAGACATATAAAAACATAGTTTTTTCAAGACAAATATTCATGAAATTCATCTTGATATCTTCCTTTCACATACCCGTCATTAGATCTAATGAAAGATATCTTAAAATCATGGGATGAGCTGAAAAAGACCAGTTAGGTGCATAAAAAGGAAAAAATTATTAGCCTAGTGAAAACAAGGAAACCCATGAAATGTTTTCCCTTTATCTATAAATTATTTTAGTCAAAGAATTAAATCATTTACACATGAAAACACACACTTATTTCCTAAAAAAATCATTAAAACCCATAATAATTAAATCAGATCCCTTTTGGAAACATAGGGCATAACATTCAAAAAAACCATTTTAAAACCATTTTAATTGGAATAACCATCTGGTAGACATAAAATATAGTCATTACCCACTATTAGAGATATATAATGGGGTTTAATATTCATATATGCTATATCAGACTCACCCATTTTCTATGACCTATAATGGAGCTCAACCCATTATATAAGATATATCGGGCTCACCCATTTTTCCTAAGAAAAAATGTGGATCAACCCTTCTTATAAGCTATATGAGTCTCAATAATGAGCTATAATGGGTCCTAATCCTTCATATAATCTATATATGTATTACCATTTTTTCATATAATGCTCATGTACTATAATGACCATATGTTTTTCAATAGAAATCCCCTTTTTATAAATATGTCATAAAATCACATAAAAACACAACATAATGAAATACTAAGTGATAAATGTCCTTTAAACATATTTTTATCACTTCTGTGATTGGAATTACGAAATTCTCACATACACAATTGCAATCAGTATGTTATTTGGAGTCTAATAAGAAAAACATAATTTTTTGTGAACAGTAAACTACCATTATGAATAGTAACATACCCTTATGAATAGTGATATACACTAATGAATACTATCCTTACCTATGATGATATATAAAAAATATTCAAGTTGAATGTATGATGTACCTATATATTAGAACAAGTAAATGAATGTTTTAAAACTGGTTTTTGATAATAAATTTTTCTTTCCATTAAATGTTAAAATAAAAATATATAGAAAATTATTTTTTAAAAATGGACTTTATTTTTGGATTCTACATGTTAAAAAATTGTGGGGGTGAATTTTTAGGATTTTACTGAAATACATGAATTTTTTATGAATAGTGAAATACCATAATTTACAAAATAAGCTAAGTAAGCTAATTATAAAGTCATGCATGATGCTCTACTGATGTAAGCCCCATTGGTACGGGTTCACAAGAAAAAATTACTATTATTGGTCATGGAAGACTCATTATTCCTTGTCTTTTGGGGAAGAATTTTATATTGAGAAATCCCCTCTCCCCTCCACCATAAATACCACCTTTTACACCCTCATTTCCTCACACCTATAAAGCTTCAATAATTTTCTAAACTCTTCCCAAGAATCTTCCATAGCCCCTCCCCCACATTCAAGAGCTTCTGGTCTCATCAGAAGTCCAAGCTGAGGCCCCATAACGAGGATCTCAAGAGGAGGATTCAAGAGGAAATTTCTCTTCCTCTTTCATTTAATTTCCTTTCAATTTCATGTTCTTTTATTATTCTATCCACCCTATCATCATCCACATGGTATGGTAACTCAGTTATCATAAATATACATTAATTTTATGATACTAATGGGATATTATACCATCCAATCCCCTTCTCCTAAACCTTTTATTTTATAAAATAAAACATTTCGTGGAGTGTTAATATAAAAACTTCAAGAAGGACATGATTCCTTTTTTCCATTTATACTTTGAGATCTGGTCATGAAACCATTTTTTTAGTTTAACCAGAATAGTTTATATTTATTATTTCCTATTTAATGTTTTTTAAATAACTTATGTACATATTACTAAATGATTAATCAAAACAAGTTTGTCATGGTCGAAAAATATCCCAAATTAAACCAAACAATCATCATTAAATTCTTATCTAATGATTCATCCAAATGGTATATAACATTATTCATTATAATATAATTTAAATCCCTGTAATATAATTAATGACATTTAATATCATTTCTATATTTTTACCCATGTTCTACCTGAACCTCAATTTATGAATACAAGTGAATCACTCAATAAAAACCATAAAAAAAATTCCCGAACAATGTTTTTAAACACTATACTCATCCAAATACACATAAAATAACTTAATAAACCATAATGAACCTTATTCCTATACAAAAGGTTTTTTAATTATAAATTAATTAATATAAAGTGGTTATATGGGACATTAAAGTGAAGAAAGTGTTCAGATACAATGTAAGGGGAAAATCTCAAACCCAACATTCTTTCTTCGGGTTCTCCCTCTTTCACTGTATTTTTGGTATGGTCACTCCTTAAAAATAATTTTCTCATATTTATATTACCTTTTCTGGGATATAAATTTTTTCTACTAAAGCTTATGTCAAACAAATATTTTCCAAATGAACTCTTCTTTCAAAAACACACATTTTACTTCTCACTAAAGGTTGATGGTTATCGTATCAAGTATGTTATTCCCACTTAATTTGGGGCACCCAATGTTTATGAATGTGTTCTTATGATACGAAACACATTCCCTTCATTGGGTTAGTTTTGTTCATTTTTGATATATGTTCATTATGGCATGCATGATAAATGGTAACATTATGATGTGACGGGTGCGCCCAGAATTATATAGCGCAATATGAATGTTTCAATGTGATGGGTGCACCTGGAATTATACAACGCTCCAATGCATTGGGTAAAGTGATTAATCTCATGGGTTTGGTTAAATTATGTGTGAAAAATATTCTAGATTTTTTCACAAGTGTGTGGGTAGTTAACCACTAATACATGATGTTTCATTTTTTATGCATTTCCACATTTCAAGTCTCTTATTATTGTTTCCTCTCATGTTCATGATCTTTTTCCTATATTATGATTATTCTCACCCCATGCTATATTGTTCTTCTCTATCCTATTACTAGGATTTTAGCTCACCCCTTTTGATTTATATCTTTAGGTGGCTACATGTACTAAAGAGGGATCAAGTTCCAATAAGAAGCTATAGAAGAAAAAATTAAATAAATATTTATGCTTGATGTTGTAATTGTTATGTATGGTCTTCGTTTTAATAATAAACCAAACATTTTCATCTTCTATGTGTAATACTATTTTGTTTTTTATCTTTAAAATGATGTAATAGTAATCTAAGAAATGATTGGGTCGTTATATGTACCATAAGAATAATAAAATTTATGATTTTACATTTTTATCATAAAACACTTTTAGAACATTTTTCAACCAACATAAAAAACCTTTTCAGATAACAAAAACACAATTTATTAAACCCCATTTTCAATACAAAAATAAAAATAAAATATAAATGTTTTTTTATTAAATAAATAATGAAATATTTTAATGTAATATTGAAATAAAATAATAATTTTGGTGATGAAAAAAATTATTTTTCATCATATACCTTAAAAATAGAACATTCCTTTTGTCATTTTTCAAAACATATCATATAAAACAAATAAAAAGATTCATTTTGAAAATAATTTAAATAAATTTAAAAAAGATGTAAAATTTATATTATAATTAACTTACTTCAATATAGAACCTTTTAAATATAATTTAAAAAATAGGCATGGAAGGGAAAGAGTTGGAAGGAAAACATTACAAGGGTTTTTAAAGAAAAGTCCCGTATACCTTTGGAAACAGTTTAATCATAATCCCCATGAAATAATAATATTAAATATCAATATTATAGATAAATTAGTCATATAACATTCCAAAGTGGATTTATATACACTTTATAAAATAATATAGGTTCATAACATCAAAATATTACTCAATGAATGGAAATCGAGAAGAAGCATCTTACCGTGATTCTGGCTTATAACATACATTCTTTGTCATCCTGAATAATAAAATTATGTTGATTATTTACTTTTTTTGGAAAAAAATTTAACTTTTTTGTTCCTTTTGTTTCACTTATTACTATGTTTTATATAGTTACTTGTTCAATTAATTTTACATCATTTGTTTCAATGATATTTGTTTTATGTGTCAAAATAACATTCGAAGGATGACTATTGGTTTAAGAGGTCATTATTTTGGCATATAAAAAATAACAATCATAAAATAATTAATGTTTTTAAAAATAAATTATACATTTTAAACCCAATCCTGAAATATGGTTTTAAAAAAGAAACTATGTTACAATCAGTGAGACACTTAGTTGTATGTATGCAAGAGTAACGTTTCCATTTTTCAGAGATCATTATAAAAAAGCAGTAAGTAATATTTTACATTTAAATAATGTTCATAATAACCTATATACCATATTATTTCACTAAATTTACTTATATATATCATTATTTTGATGTGGTAATGTCAATAATATTCACAACGCTTTCTCAAGGTAGTTATCCACACGTACACAAATGACTTTACAATTATTTTTTATGAGAAATAAAATGAAATATTATATTTATAAAATAAGAAATATTATAGTAATATTATTATTATTTCATTTATATCACATTTATATACTAAATTTACCCTTATTTTCTACCATTTAAATCATAAGTGAAAAAATGAATCACATCACTTTGCGAGGTGGAAGTCTATCCTACCCAAGAGAAACATTACTGAATCCCACACAAAATGGAATTTAATACGGTATATGTGATATAATAACTTTATAAGAATAAATATGTTAAAAATATTATTTATATATTTATAAATAAATAAAATTCATCTTTACAAGAATTAATGAGAGGTGATTACGTAAAATGAATGACATCAGCTCGTGGGGCGGTACCCCATCGTACACGTGTATGATGATTTTATATCCCATTTGGTGGAATAGGAGATGGATATAGGTTATTAAATTAATATAATAACATATAATTATATGTGATACAATGGTGTTATTATATAATCACAATTTAAGAATATTTTAAGGGGGTGGAAGAAAAAATTATATAATGAATCCTGGTTAAGCACGATACCTCTTCTTTGGGAAACCTCCTTAGGTGATAACTAAAATCCATTATAGGATGGATTTACAATCAGAATAAGGGATCTTGGATATTGGAGGTTAATTAAGTAAGATATTTCATTAGGCACTTTATGGTCAAATGGTATTTTAATGTGTCAACAGGAGAGAAAATGTGGTGGCATTTTATAAGTGAGGTGAGTGTCACAATTGTAATTTTTGAAAGGAAAAAAGGTGTACTCCCCATTTTTCACAGTCCAAAAGGCTAAAAAATGGACCATTATATATTATTAAATATGATAATGTCTAATATATATCCATAAAATATATTTTATATCAGTTATAGGTAATTATGTCCCATATCGTTTTAGTTTAACCCCTTAGTAAATCTATATTTACCTCAACTGTGGTTATCAATTTTTATTATTTTAACTATTCATTAAATTAAAAAATTAATCTGACCTTATTAGATAATAAAAATTACTATTATTAAAAATATTGACACCATTTTACCAAATTAAATTTATAGATATGGAAAATTTTAATTTAAATAACCCAAAAACATGATGAAAAAAAGGTTTTCTGGAAGTGTATTTCTAGAGAGAAGATGATTTTATACTACATATATGACTAATAATAATTATTGTTTGAATATAAATTAATATTTAGAAATATATAATCTATAATTTTCATCAAAAACATTACTAATTTTGTATGATTTTAATTAATTAATATATAGAATCGTTATGAAATTTAAAATGTTTTTTCAAAAAATCTTGTATTTAAACCCAAAAACAACTATACTAACATACAATATAATGATTATTCAAAATAAATTAAGTCCATCAAATATAAAACAATAATTATTATTTTACTTGAAAACATACTTATATCTTATTATGTCATTTAAATTTCTTCTCTTATTGAAAATAAAAACATTTTCATAAAAATCCATATTTTTTAATATTCAATGAAAAATAAACCTTTTCTAAAAAATCACATAATTTGACAATATATTATTTTTTATATTCTGATTTCAAAAATTAAATTCAATATTTCAAAATAAATTTATAAATTTTTATAAATTTTTCTTTTAAATAAAACTTTATAATTAAAGATTTTATTTACAACTATTTTATTTTTCTTTAATTATTACTTACTATTGTTATATAGAATAAAAACATGGCAGTGACTTAATCTATACTTACCTAGGTTTTTACATTATTCCCCCATATTTTAATTTTTACCACAAAATTATATTTACTTATTAAACTAGTGTTGGTAACTCTCCCCTAGATTATTTTCAAATTCTCACGTTGCCTCTTCAACCATATGGTTCTTCTATAACAACTTAACCTAGTGAAAAACCTTAATCTCAAACACTTTCTGTCTATGGTCATAAATATAAATTAGATATTCCTCATAGTAAAGGATATCTACAAACTAAAAAACATCTGATCACAAAATAGGAAGTGAATCTGAAACTTATTTTATTAACATCGATTTTTGAAACACATTTTGTATCAAGGATAATCTCATGGGAAGGGCTAATTGGTTTGAAGTTTTTTCAAATTTCTCAAATATTTCATACGTTCCATTAAACCACATACATAACATTCCATTTTCCCAAATATTCATAACACCTTTCCATGTAGACAAATTTATAAAGGCATGATCACCTACCTTAAAATAAAAATCTTCTCACCCAGTTATCCATATAAATTTTCTACCTACTCTGATCCATCCGCATATGTTACTCAATAAATTGAACATTATAGTTTATTTCCGCTACCAAATCATATTCCATCAACTTCCTTTCTCCTACATCATCCAAAAGATCTAGCATTTGACACTACATTCTATATAACTACTCTAATGTTTCCAACATTATATTTCAACAAAAACTATTGTAATAAAAAAAACATAACCAATGAAAAATATAACCGAAACATATTTGGAAAATGATTGAACAAGAATAAATATGTATTCTGTGGTCTGAATTACACACTCACATTTTCCATTGGATTGATTATGAGGTGTTGTACTGAAATTTAATTAGTGCCTACAAAATTCTAATTTTCTTTTGAGAAAAATAAATGTGAACCTGGGGCCACATTCTGATACAATAGAGATAAGAAATCCATACAAACTCAATATCTCTTTTAGATACATCTGATATAGCCAATCCAAATATATAGTATACATATGGTATGTAAATGAACACATTTAAATAATAAATCAATAATAACACAAATTTCATTGTTCCCATGATATTTCTTTGCAAAGTCCACTATGAAATCCATTGATATGTTATCATATTTCCACTCCAACATAAAAAAAGGATAAATTATTCCCATCAGTAATTATCATTCTTCTTTAACTTATTGAAAATTCAAACACTAAATAGTAAATTTAGAAATATATTTTTCCTATTACCACACGAGTAATATACCTAAAAGAATCTATACATCTTGGTGTTTCCTTGATGAATAGAAAACAGAGAACTATGAGCTTCAAATAACAACTTTTTCATTAATTATGATTCAAAAGGAAAACATAGTTTATTTTCAAATCATGTAAATCCTTCCTGGAAAATTTTAATATAATCCAACATAGCCTTCTAATCAAATTATACATTTTCCAATTGATCATGATCCTCATTATAATCTTTCTTAATTCATTATGACAAAGTCAACTACACTAAAATATGAAAAAATAGGATATCAATTTATCCATAATTTCTAGGAAAAATCACAAATCATTAAGAAAAGGGTATTATTCAAAATGTATCTTGGTTAATGTAGCATTACATTTTTGAATCAATTCATCAGCAACATTGTTCACATCTCTGGGATGGTAATGAATCATGAAATCATAATCCTTGATCAGTTAAAACTATATTCTTTGTCCAATTTTAAATTATTTCTAACTAAATATATAATTAATAATTTTTGAGAAGTACATATTTCAAAATTTTCTCCATAAAAATGATTCTTGTAAAATTTTAATGAAAGAACTTCTACATCTAATTCTGGATCATGTGTAGGGTAATTTAACTTGTGAGGTTTTAATTGATTTTAAGCATGAGAAATTAACTTATCATTATGATTTAAGAAATATCCAAGTAATTTTAATAAAGAATCATTCTAAATGATAAATTAACTAGTTCTAGAAGGTGGGTCCAAAACTATAGCTTTCACAATTCTTTATTTCAGTTTCTAAAAATCAATGTATTCCTATTTCAAGAAGAATTTAACTCATTTTCAAGTTAGCTTACATAGTGGGATGCACAATTAAACAACGTTTTCAACACATATCTAGTGGTAACCAACTAATCCATGTAAACTATGAATCTTTGTGATATTTTTGGGTATTTTCCATTCTTCAACAACTTTTATTTTAGTAAGGTCAATTTTTATTCCATATTTAGATAAAATGTTTCAATTGCAAGAAATTTTTTACAACAAAAACCCACACTTTATAAATTTATCATTTATTTTAATTTATTTTAAGGTTTTAGAAATAATCCTTAGTTTTCTTCCACATTTCTATTAACTTTAAAATATATCAAAATTTCATCAGTTGAAACACCAAAAAAATATGCAAGAACTCATGGAAAACCCTATCCATTATGACTATAAATATAGAAAGTGAATTGGATAACCAAGAGGGAATAAGAATAGACTAATAATGTCCATATTTAGTCTAAAACACTATCCTTATAATATATTCCTCATTAACCTTTAGCTGAGGGTAGACAAACCTAATATCGGCCATCGAAAAATATTGATCTCTAAATAGTTGATCAAACAAATCATTGATTTGTGGAAAATGATAATTTTTCTTAATAGTGGTGTTATTTAGGGCTCTATAATCAATGGAAAGTCTCAATAAACCATAATTATAAAAAAAATATAGAAGTACCCCATGTCGAAGATCAAAATATAATGAACTCATCATATAGTAACTCCGATAATATCTATTTCAATTCTAAAAGTCCTAATTGGTCAACTCGATAAGGTGCATTTAAAATAGGCATAGCATTAGGAACTAATTAAAAAATAAAATCAAACTCCAGATTAAATGCACAACCAACAAAATAATCAGGAAAAACATCCACAAATTAATTAATTAATGGCGCATCACTAATCTGAATACTTTCTTTCTTTCTAGAAATATGAGTTTGATAACTTTCACTTCCATCTATAATAAATTTGTCAACGTCTTAGAAAGTTATAAAAGGTATAAAATCATTGAACATAAATTTATCATCTCTACAATATATCATTCCAATATATACTGAAAGATATTATATAAAATTATATCATCAAACCCCACTATGAAAAATTCATCTATATTTTCTTGAAAGACCATTCCACTGACAATAATAGGAATATTTCGATAAATCTTGGTTTATTTAATATTTAGACTGAGAATTTTCACTGAAAGATATATCATAGTTTTATGATGTGATATTCCTAGTTCTCTTTAAAAAAACATAAAATTGTGAATATGAATATCTAGAGTCAAACAGGATACTTTAATAAAATGAAAAAAGAAGTAACAAACCTTTCAACACTTCACTGGATGGACCAACATCAACCATGGTAGTAGAAAATGATTTCTCCCCACCTTTAAATTTCCAATCAAGATGATTTACATGTAAAGAAATTATCTTTATAAATAAGTTAACATAAGGACTCACCTCATTATTGAAAAAATATCTCATCATTTAATGAATTTATATTATCTCATTATTTAACTATTCATACCTCATTCTTTGTAGGCACAATCCCTATGAATGGAATTATCACATCAGTATCACATTCCAGATTCTGAAAAAAAAACTCCAAAAAATGCATTTTACTACACCTAGTGAATGATGAGGGATTACCTATAGAATTCATATTCTCTATAGCACTACAACGTGACTGTTTATTACTATTTTCATATCGAAGATCACAAGTGTATGAAAATTCCATCTCAACTTTAACAGCACAACAAACAACATTATAATAACATTTAAATTATCATATGGATAATTTTCTTTCTAAATATGGTTTCAACCTTGAGTAAAGTCTATTAACATTACTGTCATGGTCCCAAATAAAATCTATTACACACATGTCCAATATGATGAAGCTTCTTTCATATGAATATATATAATATTAATGTTTTTTCCTCAATTCCATGAATTAGTTTTCCATTCAGAGTCAAACAACCTTAGGGAAATATTCCTCAGTAAAAATATAGTTAAATGTTTTCTATTACAATGAATCGCGACCAGTTTTCTCTCGAGTAATCATTAACCAAAGACCACCATCGATTAGATTCACCTCCAAAATAAAAAAGGGAAAGGGTTTCCTTTTAATGTTCCAAACATCCCATCATTTCATTTATCTTCTGTTATCCATTGATCCATCATTATAATACCACATTGTTGGATGATCCACTAAATGATGGGGGATGTAGACTCATAAAGAGATATAACATCATAATTTTCCTCTATGGTAGATCTAGATTCTCTCTAGAATATATACAACCACCATTTATATCTTATTTCACTAATCTTCTAAAAAACCACTCAGTCCTAATTTCTAACCATCTCTAGTTGTTTCTTTAGAAGGATATTTTCCTTTCAGTGTCTCCTAACAATATATTCTATATTTATTCTATATAAAACCATTTGCAAAAATCATATTTTATAATAAGTAACATAATAATATTCAAATTCTATATCATTTTAATATTTCCATAAGGTGAAATATTTCAATTCCATGTTATTATCATTATTTTAATCTCTAATTTTATCTAAAATATCCCCTAATACCCATAATAATGACTAAAAATTAAACATTACATACTCTTTAGTTTTAAATAAAAAATTTACTCTCTTACATTATAGTATCAATATAGGTTTATTTTTATATATAATTTGGTCTGGACTCATATATGAAAATCCATATAAAACAAAGTGGACACTTCTAATCAGTATCCATTTTTTCCACCATAAAAAACATTTTAAACAAAACTTCCTTTATTTTAAGGAATAATTTTCATGAATTTCAAGTTGACATTTTATTTTACCATGTCCATCAATAAATATTGTGAAAAAATATTTTCCAAATGATGGATAAGAAAAAATATATCAGTAAGGGACATAGGAAGAAAAAACAAATAGTCTAATGAAAATCATGAAGTGTCATGAAATTTTTTACCATTATTATAATGTACTTTGAGTGAAAGAAATAAATAATTTTCACTATAAAAAACACAAAATTTTTCAAAAATAAAATCATTAAAACTCTTTTTAGGAAAACCAAAACCCTTTATGGAAAATTAGAGCATCATATTCTTAAAACCCTTTCAAATCCATTTTAATCGAAATAACAATATGTCCAAATTCAAATATACTCATTACTCAATGCATTATAGAGCTATAATTTTGTTAACAATTTATATATGCTATATTGGTATCCCACATTTTCATGATTTATAATGGGGATTAACACTTCGTATAATATATTTCAATTTCACCCATTTTTTATGAGCTATAAAGTGGATAAGTCCTTCATATAACATTTATAAACCCAACTCATGAGCTATACTAGAAATAAAATATTCATATAATATATATTGGGCTCACTCATTTTCAAATAATACTCAATTACCATATCATGAGTAAAAAAATTACGATTTAACATTTTCTTCATAAAACCATTTTAAAACACTTTTGAACCCGTATAAAAAACCTTTACAAGTATCAAAATACTATTTTATGTTGAAACCAAATTTTCAATACAAAAATACCTAGAAAAAGAGAAAGAGGTTATTTTATTAAAGAGAACATGATAGATTGAAAATGATCCAGAAATCAAATAACAGTTTTGGGGGTAGAAAAAACTTTTGATGCATAAAATGCGGATTCCATAACTAGGGTCCCATGCATGCAATCGCATGACCTTGGGATAGTCTTATTGATATTGAATATGAAGGGGGTCGTGTTATCACATAAAGGTGGGTGATTAATAGATCATTTAATTCGGCATATGGTTATTACATAACTAGATAGATCAATGGTCAAGAGATCGTGTGGTTACCAGGAAATTTTCTCCAATGGTGATTGTCGAACTCTCTATCATATGCTTCTTCCAGTGTACACTTTGTTTCACTTCTAAAGTATATCCTCCGTTAAATTTTATGGTTGTGTGTTTTTATAACAAATGAGGGATATATATTAGAAACTATGAATTCCAAGAAGTCCATGTATGGACTATGAGGTAGTGTAGGGATAGAGATTGAGTCAGTCTTGGTTCATGTCACTATTTACTTGCATAATCAATTCACCTTTTCAGATTGGTCCAAAGGAGGATCACTTGATTTATACAGTTATCATATTCACTTAAAAATATAATCCCTTGCATAATTTATAGAATACATCAGATTTATCTCATGTGAAAATGGTATTAAAGAGTGGGCATCCATTGATTTCATAAGATGTGGTTATCACATGGACATCTATCACAGACAACATATTGTGATACTCATCACATGACTATTAATAGGCTAGTATGTCTCCTGACTAAGGAGTTTCATATGATAAATAATGTCTATATGAGTATCCCATAACCAAAAAACTCTTAGTTTTTAGTTGCATGATGACTCCATAGTTGAGAAATGAAAGACACTAGAATGTCACATGATAAAGAGTGATTTCTTGAGTATCCCTTCATGGACTGCGTTATCAATTTCCATTGCATGATAAAAATAATGTTTCCTGATCGCATCATTGGGGAGTGTCACGTGATAATAAGTGAAAACAACCCACCCCCTATCATAGTGAACATTCCCTAGGCATGTCATATGATACTATGAAGGATATTTAATCATGTATTTTACATTCGATCACATTAATATTTTACTACATATTTACATTCCTCTTATGGTAGTAGATAACTATTTGAACATACACACAAATTCATATCATGGATTACATTCTTATATATTCAAAAATCAATAACTCCTCTTTATATCACTTGGATTGGAGAAGATTCCCTAATGTTGGTCTATATAAGATTACATATATCGAAGTATAGAGTTTGTGAGATTGAAGACGATAGACTTTTTTGATAAAAATATATTTATAATAGGGAATATATAGAAATTATAAAGATTTTTCACTTTAATTAGCGGAACATTTTATTGTGCCTATGAGTCTAACATCAATGTGGATAGTGGTTATGGAAATTTTTTATTTACTATGATACAGAGAAGACCATCCAGAAGTGTGCTATTGAGTTATCTCTAGGCTTCTGATGGAAATGCACCTTGACGACATCTCATCTATACTACCACCCCATGTCATGAAATTATTTTCTCTCTATGTATGGTTGTACTCACACTATACACTGAATCCAAGACTAGTCAGTTATAAAACTTTTTCATTATAGTTGAGGATTCTCTTGAAAATTATACTTTGTGCTGATAGGATTGGATTTTATGGATACACTCATTTTTTTTAAATAGAATAATAGTACACATAAAAAATTAGGTAATATTTGAGACAAATTTTTCATATAAAACCCAAGAAAAAATACCAAAATTCCCATCTCTAAAATTCTATAAATTTGTAAACATTATACTATATTTAATTTTTCTCTCGCACATGTATTTGGAATTAGGATCTTATCTCTAATCTTTAAAGGCAATCCAATAGAAAAGTGTGTGACTCATATTTAATAGTTCAAAAAATGGTAGTCAAGGAAAAGTATTATTTTTATCATTGTTTTTAAAGAAAATTTCTATTATTAATCTACTACAATGTAGAAATTATATTCCAATCTAAGCATCTCCGTAAAATAAAAAGTTCAAGGTGATCTAAACTAATGGAGACTGAGTGAATTTTACCTAAAAATACTATTACATAATGATGGAAGAGAACCCTAGATTGAGAAGAGAGAGCACTATTCCTCATTCTTCATCCAAGAACCCAAAAAATCCAACACATTATTCCCCTCACACCAGATATGATAAATTCCTACTTTTGTGCATAACCATACATTTTTGTTAAATGAATTTACTTTGAAAATAACCTATTTTCCATTTTATTGATTAAAGGTTGGTCACCAAGATATTTTATGTCGACTAATTAGGTAAATTATTTATTTAACTGTAAAAACATTATCTATATAGTGTAAAAACAATATGCTTAATTTTATTAATATAAGGAATTTTTTCTAGAAAGTTTCTGATCACTTTTTCATGCCTATTTATTTTGTATGGGTATATCATTTAATTATTATTAATATATTTCATAATTATATATTTTTTGAATCCATTTTAAAAGTACATAAACCCCATTTAATTTCCATGGGTTCATTATGATGTGGGGATTGAAGGCCATATTTCTTCCCACAGTCACATAATGATATGATAAAAGATTGATTTAAAGTGAAACACATAAGTATAAATTAATGATGGATGGGGTCCTATGTCTCCATTCAATGCATCAGTTAAGGATTTATTTCTCATGAGAAAAGTATTCTCGAGTACATTTCTCTTACTTGTAAGAAAAGGCACTAATGGGGTGTCTCATGAAATTAATGTTCCTAATACTAATTTTTGTGTCATGCTATTAATATTTCCAGAATTAATACCCTTCTGGTTCATGTTCATTGACTAATTCTTCCAGACTCATTTGATTCGTTTCTTTTTTTAAACAAAGACTTCTATAATGAATCAATATTTATGATCTATGCATTTTTTTTGTTATTGTATTAAATTATGTACATGCTCCTTGATTATACACATGTACTAATCTTATGATCATTTATGATCTTTAATTTATATCACTTATATTTACCAATACTAAACATTTTAGCTCACCCCTTTCTTATGTTACCAAACCCCATGTTATAAGGGTGATTGTAACTAATGAAGATTTTTTAAGAGTCTAGTGAGGCTCAAATAAGCAAAAATGTTCCCAAGTACGGTAAAATGACTTTTTTGTGAAGTTAATTCTCAAATACTCTATACCATCCATTCATGGTGTGGTGGAATAATTTTGTGAGATATAATGTTTCAAATTTGGAAATAATGTTAAATAAACATATGATCAACTTGGGATGCTATACTAATCAATCCCAAATTAATTATCTTATTTTTTAGTAAACAAATACATGAAAATTTTATTTAAATTTTTTATTTTGTAATTCCCAATATAAAATAGTATATTAAGATGGGTCTTCATAAAAATATCTTGTAATTTTGTTATTGTGCATTTCCTTTTTTTCATGGCCTCTCTATAATTGAAATGGGGGTCTATTTTTATGTATCTCAGGAATCAACTAGGTTTATTTTTTTTTATGAATTTTTTTCATGTTTTATTATTTATTTTTATTAATATCCATATGTAAATTAATTTTAATTATTATTCCCCATTTATTTGTCAGTGTTATTATTTTTAATCATAGATTATTCTGACATCTCAATACTTCTTAGAGTCCCAGCATCAAATTATTTTATTGGGATTTGATTCATGCAGCCATCTAATATACCTAGTAATCTCACAAGTAAAATTATCAATTGTTAAACTTTATGGTTATCAATATTTTGTACACAAGAATTCAAATTTAAAATATATATATATATTGATATTTCATGTGTTTATTATTTATAAGGATTTGCTTCATGATAAATTTTTCTAACAATATTTTTCCTTATTTTTTCCTATAATCAGGTTGAGGTTTATTTTTTAATAGCTTTAATGGGTTAGTATGACTACTGAAATGATAAATGGATAATTTTATGCCTGAGTGAATCACATTTGTACATGGTAATACATTATTTTTTCTCAATTGTTTTATGTATTCCACTCAAAATTATAATTTTATGACCTTCATTATTGATTAAATAATTATAGAATAGATTTTAAGGGAAATTTTATTTAGAAAAAAAATCTTCCAATATTTTTTTATAAAATTATCCAATTAATAATTCCTAAAACTGGTGTGGTTCTCCATGAATATCACATTACATTGGTTTTATTGGTGGTGTTTAGGTTTTATATTAAACAAAAATAGGATCCAAAATCTTTTTTAAATTGATTTACCCACGTGATGTATAGGACTCCATAGTGGCCCTTAGTTTCTAATCTGTAGGTTGAAATTTTTTTACATATAACAATGAATTTCATGATCCATATTGAATTTTGTTATCCTAAGTCCTTCATCAGATAAATTATCATCCATGACACTTTTATTTGCATACAATTTTTAATATATTTTTTGTATTTAAATCCAGAATTAGAATCCATAATGATTTAATTTTTTTAGAAATTATTTTATTTACTCTCACATTTGGAAGGTTGACTTTTTATCATGTTTCCCAACATTTTAACTTTTATTTATTAACATTAATATTTTTTAAGGAGAAGGTTATTTTTTTAAAATATAGTTTTTTTGACAAATCCCATAGATTAATTGACACCAAGGAAAGTCTTTTTGACACTTTTAACTTTATATTGTTTAAAAAATATATAAATTATCATTAGTTTATCATGTCACTAGATACACCATTATACAATCCATGGAAATACATCTCATGAAATACAAACAAATGAGAAATTTTATCATAATGTTATATTCCCAAAAATTTCATTAGGTTTCGAATAATATTTGAATGATGGGTTAGATACCAAAATTATTGATGGGTACCAAGGTTCTCACTATAACAAAAACTTATCTTACAATAAAAGTTATAGTTTAGTTCATGAAAATAATTCTTCTACACTTAAATTTATGTATATTTTCCTAATTTTTCATGGTTTAGTACCCCAAGTAACTTTTTTTCTACAGATCATTATATAATTTCAATATTTTTCATCCTTTATTGAAAACTAGATTCATATCCTTGATATTATACATGGTTGGTGACTTAAATTCATATATTTGTGACTTAGTGAGAGAGGCTTTTCTCATCTATTGATGATCCTGTAGTGAGAAATGTCAAAACACAATTTGTGTAAAAGATTAAAAAATTAAATATTAAAATAGGATAAGAAATTCATGATTTGGTCAACTCATGGAAATTCATTTCGAGTTTCTATTTAGAAAAAAATGTTACTAAAATTTTAATGCATTTTCATGGGTAATTAATTCAAAAAAGTGTGAATTTATACATTTATAATAACCATTATTTTAATTAAACTATAATGATGTACTGAAATAGAATTCCAAGGAAGATCCATTCTAAAAAATGAATAATTTTAAAAAGTATTTATGATGAATTTCTAGATTAATTATAGTGTTTCAAATATAGTTATTAAAACTCCAAAATAACCACAAAATAAATATACATTAAAATATTTTAAAAAATGTGATAGATTTAATTTTAATCTATAATGTTTTATAAGGTAAAAGTATATTTCCCTTAATATTAGGTCCAATGGGTTGAATACCCTAAGAAGGGGGTGAATCAAGGTATGAGAGATTAAAATTTTCTCCCTTTTGGAGCTTATTTTGTTGTTAGACAAAACTCAATTCTCTCTTCCTCCTGTGTAAATATACAGACTAATGTGAAATCATGCACATGACATAGAAATTTTTACATTGTTCATCATCACTGTGCAATGTCCAAGGACCATATAACGGTAATGTGTTGATGTACCAAATTCACTAAGGCTCATGGGAAATAATGAGTACAATGTTCGAGCTAGATCTTTTATGACCAGGCTCATTTCCTTTACAAAGTTTAGAGCCTTTTCAATACATTCCCTAGGGTCACTCCCTTTGACTCTTTCTCTGACTCACTACCAATGGAAAGGGTCACTGTCTTCCTCTTTCTTCACTCACTGCTCTTGGAAAGGAATCCACTCACAATTTCTCGACTTGAGGGTCAAACACTGTTTAGGGACATGTAGGTCCCTTCATTTGCATTAATTCCTACATCTTCAACTATAGGTAGATGCCCTGTTGAACTTCTTTTTTCACCTGTAGATGAAGTCCACTGTCTTGAGTACTGGTGGGAACTGGGAGATACTTTTGAAAATTGATTTCAAGCTCTCACAATATTCGTTGTGAAAATCATCAACCACCATCCTCTTCCACATATTGAGTACCAGTTTTGGTACATGGGACACCTTATTCGGATACCGCTACCACTACCGAAAACCTCACTTCATCCACAGACTGCCTCCTCCTTCATGATCACGTACTGCTACCATGTACCAATTCTATGAACCTCCTCTATGAATCACCCTATGTTCGTGAACTGTTTTTTGTTCATGGATTTCCTTCACATCCATGTACTGGAGCTCACCCATTGAGTACCACTTTTGGATTTAACTCTCTTGTGTACCAGAGATTCCTCCTCAACAAACTGATATTTAATCGGATACAACTTTCCGCTTAAATCCTTTGGCAGAAATTCTTCCACCTCAACCACTCTAGCCTTTGTGGGATTTTCCCTCGTTAACCCCCTTCGGTACTTACCAAAATCCCAGATCAAAAGGATGTAATAATGATATTTTATCTAAATAGTAATCGGTGGTATTTTCAATTCTTATATAGGAAAAGGTATATGCTAAATCAGCTAATCTGAGATTTATCAAATATTCAATTCAGACTCCACTGCATACAGATTCTTCAGCCGCTGCAAACTGCTCCCATTCCATGAACAATTTTTATCAAGTCATCTGTGTACCACCGTAGCTTCAATGCAGAAAATATCCTCTCTCGTCATCATGTTATCTTTGTACTGCACAGCCTTCCACTGCTAAATTTTTTCAGTTTCACCAATCTCAATCGTGTACCATTTCTGCCACTCTGTGTACTGTTCGGCCCTTGAATTTTGGTACACAATTCTCACTCTATGCCAAATTTATTCAATGTTATTCATATTTTTCATTACTAGGAATAAATCCTTCCTTTCCCAACTTCAAACACCCGATTTTGAGGCCCAAAAATTTGGCAGACACTGGGAAACTGTGTCACCTTTAAAGTATGTCTTCCGAAAACACTAACCATTTTCATTTCCAGTCATCTTGCTTTGTCAACAAAAAAATCTTACCCGAAACATACCGAGAGATAGACTTGAGGGATTTTTTCCAAAAATTATCCCCCTTTGGGTTTTTTGACAACTATTCTCATAATAATGCTTTCACACTTTGATAACTCATTAATACTTCTTCCAGATTCAACCACCATTCATTTAACACGATCAGGATAGAAATAAAGGATTTACTCAACCCATACTCTAATCCCACATGATCCACGCTCAGCATTGGAAACAAGAGTATAATGCAAAGTTCATCAACGAACCACTTCATTTCTAATCACCAATTTTAAATACCATACTAATTCCAATTCCCTACATTCATCAAGAACCTAAGATGTTGTGATATATAATATTTGATCTATCTCTTCTGGCATCATCAGATTTAATGATCCCCCAATGCCATAGTTCTTCCAATAGCTTCATCTCAGTTTCGACTCCCCCTATCTCACTACTCCACTTAACAGCTTCTCTCCATGACTTTTCCCCCCCTGAATTAACACTTTCTCCCCCTTTGTAAACAAACCCAATGGGCACTTTAAGATTGTCTACAACAAGGTAAAGAACGCATATTAGCACACTACGTAATGACACATCATACCTCTGGGAGAGGGGGGCCACATCCTCACTTTTTTAAGTATAGGAAGTTGACTGGAATCCCAGATCCAGGCGATGATTTCCAAACGCTTCTTTGGGTAAGGCCATTGTAATAATATCTATAACTTGTTGTTCTGTAGGCACATACTCCAACTTCACAATCCATTGCTCCATATTCTCATAGATAAAATGATATTTTATTTCAATGTTCTTTTTCCTTGAGTGATGGACTTGATTTTTGCTTAGATTTATATCTCTTGAATTATCACGGTGGATTCCAATTTAATATTTCACTTCAATTTCCATATCTTCAAATTGCTACTTTATCCACAATAGTTACATGCAATATTGAGTAGTTGCAATGTATTCAGCCTCTACGGTGCTCAAAGAAATGCAATAATTTTTTACTTAACCAATAAATACACAACCCTCCAAGATAAAAGGCACCTCCTAATGTTGATTTCCTATCATCTGATAAACCATCCCAATACGAATAATTATTTTTACTACACTCATGTGAATCTCCATGGGATTGCTTTGATACCTCACTACTTGACATGTTACAAAAAAAATATCATCCCTTGTCACTGTCAATTACAACAAACTTCCATTGATTTGTTTGTATTCAGTGATATAAACTAGCTTGCCTTCATTATCTCGTGAAAATTTCAACTGGGTAGAAACTGGATTCTTCATCTCGTGAAAAATGTCATCTCTCCAGTCATAGACATTTTGAACTCAATTTTTTGGAATTCAGAAAATTATATGCATTGTGCTTCATCTAATACACCAAAGATTTTTTCATTGACATAAACCCACAACATCATCCTTTTACTATTTCCATTTTTTAATAAAAAATTATAACCAACTCCACCACGTTGAACACCCAGCTTCTTTAGAAACTGATCAAGCCTTTAATACCATGCTCTGGATGCCTTCCTCAAACCATATAAATCCTTCTTGAGTCGACAAACTCTATTCTCATCTTTATGAATGAGAAAACTATCTTCTTTCTCAATGTTGACTTCTTCTTCCAGAACTCCATTCATAAATGCTTACTTGAAATCCATCTGGATAACTTTAAACTTTCATTACATGGAATTAGCCAAGAAAAATATTATTTTATCTATGCTTTCAATAGGTGCAAATGTTTTATCGACATCTATACTCTCTCTCTAGGAGTACCCTTTTCACACAATTTGTGATTTGTTTCGAATCACAACACAATATTCATTTTTTTTGTGAAATTCCCATTTATTTACTATGAAATTCTTGTCTTCTGGTCTCGAATCAATTTCCCACATTTGATTCTTCAAAATTTGGTAAATCTATTCATTCATTTCTTTAAACCGATTCTCATCACTAGTTACTTCATCAAACATTTGGGCTTTACTAGTGATAAGTTTGATGCTTGTTGTAGAGACTTCATCATTTTTTTCTACACTGGTGTTGTCTGATCACCAATCTTGTTATGCCTATCAATTTCTTCTCTTCTTTCTAGTGTCTAGGAAGACAATGATTTATTATCATCATCTAAGTCTTCTTCTGAATCAATCTCTAGAGCTGGAGCATCTTCTGATCTGTTAACCTCTTCATCTCTATCCTCTTCAATTTGGTCATGTATTTACTAAATATTCTTCTCATTTTCTACTATAGTAACATCATGACAATCAAATATCTTTCCCAAGTGCTTATTAAATAATTTGTACACCTTTATTTTCTTTGAGTAGCCATGAAATATCCTTTCATCCCCATGGGATTCAAACATCCTATGTTTCTTCTTATTTAGAATTAAACATTTACTTCTGAATATTTGAAAGCACTTTAATGATAGCTTCTTTCCATGACATAACTTATATCTAGTCTTCTCATATTTTGGACAAAATAAAGCTCAATTTCAACTATATATTGTTTTCATAACTTCTTCTTTCCAAAAAAAATCTAGAAGGTCTTTTTCAATGATCATTGTCCTGGACCTGTAGTTAACAACCCAATTTCTTCTCTCAACTACTTCATTTTGGTGTAGAGTAATTACTGCTGAAACTGGATGTTGTATCCCATGTTTTTAGAGATAATCCTACACTTCGATATTTGTGAACTCTGTTCCCTTATCTGTTCGAATTGTTCGGATTTTCTGATGAAGAATATTTGAACATTCCTGTCAATATCTTGTAATTCAACTAAACAATTCAAATTTGTGGGTGATTATTGAAATCCATTCCATTCATCTATAGTCATCAATTAATAGAACATAATATCTCATCCCATAAATAGACCTTGGGGAAATTGGCCCACACACATCAATATGCCCTAGCTTAAGTAATCTTGTTGATTGTTTCTCCTTTTCCTTCTATGTCTTTAGAATGATCTTCCCCTATTGGTAGGAAACAAACGTATGAGTAAGATCCCATGATAATCTAGGGAAATTTCGAGTTGCATCAAATTTTACCAGATCTTACAAGCAACCTTGGCTAATGTCCCCAAGATGATTATGCCAAAACTTTTTTTTTCTTCGTCCTTGGACAGAAATCACATATATTCTTCTCCACTTACGAGGTAGTGATTCCCTTTCATAATCTTTCCATACAACACAACAGCACCATCCTTTTCCTTGATGATACATAACTTCTTGGAAAATATTATGTCATGTCCTGAGTCACACAATTGACTAACCCAAAGCAAGCTGTGACTAAGCCCCTCAACAACCAAGACATCTACTCTTCTCAAGTCATTTCTTCCAAACATGGATTTTCATGAACAAATAATTTTCAAGACCTCATCATTACCAAATCATACAATACCTTATTTATAATACCTAATTCTGGTTATTATATTCTTATTTCTCATCTTATGGGAAGTTCATCCACTATCAATTATCCATATACATGTGCAATCTGATTCCTTGAATGCAATTTCTACAACCACGGCCTGCTCGACCCTTTTCTTTTTCATCCAGGCCTTTGAATTCATAACTAACATGGATTGATAATCATGATATTCCCCATTATATGATGAGTTGGCTTCAAACAACAGAGATACCAATAAATTTTGAGTTTTCATCTCACATGAAGATACTTTTGTATACTTCTTAGGAAAAAAATCATATTGCCTCGGCACATTCATCTAAATTTTGAATGTAAATCCATATGTCCGAGACTTTTACAAATGAAAAAATGGTCGTCAAATGATGACCTTTAATTTTGAGCACTTTACATCCACCTCTTTTGGTCTTGTACCCTTTGGTACCTCTTTTCTATCAAACATACATTTTTAGAGTGTCATATCTTACCAAAATAATAGCATCTTATGCGAGGTACATTCTTGTGTAGTAATGATGCACCATTCGTATTTCCTTTGGTTCTCTAAATATTTTCATTCTACTTTGTACCCAAATCAGTCTTCGATCTTGGAGTGGGTTCTTTTGGTCTAAATTGAACCCTAACAACTTCCTGTTTTAGATCAAGACCATTTTGTTTTGATGGAACATTCCACTCAAATATCATCTTATCTATTTCCTGTATAATCTTCTTTCCTGATGTCGAAGAGAGAGTTAGAAGTTTCTCCTGATCTTCAATTATTCATCACAGACTGACAACTTATTCTTCTAGATTCTCGATACATTTGACTTGATCTTTTCAAGTTCCATGAAAACTATCAATTTAAATTTTCTATTCTTCAATTTTGAGTTTGTTCTCAACCACCTTTTTTAAGATTTCTAGCATTGATGACCTCACCTTTTCAATTTCTTCATTTAGATCAGAATTCCCTCCACCTACTATTTCATAAATATTTTGGCATCATGGACAACATTTTTAGCTTTCTTCGTTTTGGCTCTCAAAATATCTGCCTCTTCAAGGGAAGTTCTAATTCAGCCTGAATATCAACTCTTCCCTCAATTTCACCTTCTTCATTGTCACTTTCTTCTCTTGTTAAATAATTTATAGCAACTGCCACCAAATAATCTACTTTATTATCCTTGCAGTCCTCCGACTCTTATACCTCAGATTCTTCTAAACTTTCATCCTCTCTTGATAGTATACTCTTCTTTTAGAATAACATTCTAGTAGTACTTCCCCTCCCTTTCTAATTTTATGAATACATATTTTGGGGAATTTCATCATTTTCTTCATTTTCATCATCAAACTGCTTAGGAAACCTTGATGCAAAATTCCCAATCTTTCTGTATCAAAAGCATGAAAAAGGAATTTTACCTTTGAACTTTCCTTTTCCTCTTGGAAAATAAGAGGATATAAATGACATGACATCATTCGTATTCCCTTACTCCGGACTATCTTGAACAAAGATATTATTCATGTCCTTGAATGCCAATTCCTTTGACACAGCCTTTTTCACTATATCATTGTCATTGTCTCTCATTTCATATGAAATAAGGGTACTATAAAGGTTATCTAGTGTGATCTCTTCTGGGTCTTTGTCTTCTAACATTGAAACTTTTTGATAGAACCAGAGTTGAAGTTTCCACAAGATTAGTTTCACAATCTTTATATTTCAATGACTTCTCTAAGACCCTGCATGTCTTAAACAACAATATTTATTCTATTGAATAATACATCAACAGTCTCATTGGGAATCATTCTGAGATCCCCGTACTTGTTCCATAAAACCTGTAGATTTTCTTCTCAGAATTTTTTGTCTCCCTCATAAATGTTTAAAAAAAATTCCACATTTCATGTGACGTTTTGCAGGACATCACATTCTTGTAAATTTTATTTAATACGGCTCCCCCAAAAGCATGGATTCCTTTAGCATCATCATAAAATTATAAACTTTCATCTTCCAATAAATCACCACTATTAATTTCATCTGATATTTCTTCCATAGCTGATGTAATGACATCCATCCCAACTAATCAGAAGTAGTGCTCCATTCGATTCATCCATTGTTGAAAATTAGTTCCATCGAAGATCAGAATTCCGTTATGATTGACCACCTATATTTCTTCTTCTGAGGGAGAACCACTAACAAAACTCAATTCTCCCTTCCTCCTGTGGAAATATACTGACATATATGAAATCAAGCACATGACACAATGATTTTTCCTTGGTTCACCCTCACTGGGCTGTGTACAAGGAGCATACAATGGTAGAGTGTCGATGTACCAAATTTACTATGGCTCATTTCCAATAATGAGTAAATTTTTCAGGCTAGATCATCTAAGCCCAGGCTCACTTCCTTTACACATTTTAGGGTCTTCTCACTACAATCCCAAGGGTCGCTCCCTATTCCTCTTTCTCTAGTTCACTTCTAGTGGAAAGGGTCACTGTCTTCCTCTTCCTTTGCTCACATCACTTGGAAAAGAATCCACTCATAGTTTATCGACTTGTAGGGTAAACACAGTTTATAGACATGTATGTCCCTTAATTTTCATGATTTCTTGTATCCTAAACTATAGGTATATGCTCTATTGAAGTTCCATTTTCACCCGTAGATTAAGTCTGCTATCCTGGATACCGGAAAATACTTTTTCAAACTGATTTGAATCTCTCACAAGATTCCTTGTGCAGATTGTGAACCACCTTCCTCTTCCCCGTACTGAGTACCCGTTTTGGTACGTGTGACCCCTTCATGTGCTTCCATTGCTTCCGCAAACTGCCCTTCATCCATGGATTTCCTCCAACTTCACGATCGCGTACCGCTACCGCATACGGATTCCAGAAACCTCCTCTTTGAATCACCCTCTGTCCATGAAATGTTCGCCGTTCATGGACTACATTCACTTCCGCGTTCCGGAGCTCACCCTCCATGTACCACTTTTAGATTTTACTCTATCGCATACCGGATATTCTTCCACCTCTTAACGAGAATTAAGAAGTTGTAACTTTCCGCTTAAATCCTTCGGATGAAATTCTTCCACGCGAACCTCTCTAGACTTCACAAGATTATCCCTCATGAACCACCTTTGGTCTTTACCAAAATCCCAGATCAAACAGATGTTCTAATGATTTTAAATATAAAAAGTATTTGGTGGTATTAGGGATTCTTATAAAGGAAAAGATATCTTCCAAATCCACTAATCCCAGATTTACAAAATCTTCATCGATTATTTAACTGTCATGTACCGTTCCCATTCTGTGGGCCATTTTTTGCAACGTCATCCATGTAAGACCTTGGCTCCAACGTAGTCGATTTCTTCTACCATTGTCATGTTATCTTCCTATCGTAGTGCCTTCCACCACTAAACATTTTGGGTTTCCTGAACCTCACATGCCTTCCATTTCCGCCGCTCCACGTACCATTCCCCGAACATGGTATGTGGCCCATGAATTATGGTATGTGATTATCACCTATTTCCAATTTTCTTCAATGTTCTTCATATTGTTCACTCCTATGATGAAATCCTTTGCCAACATCAAACTCCTGATTTTGAGGCCTAAAATTTTGGCAAACATTGGAAAAATGCACCACCTAAAAAACTTGTCTACGAAAAACACCATCCATTCTCATTTATAGTCATCTAGCTTTGTCAAAAAAACAAAAACATTCCCAGAACATATTGAGAGGATGCCTTAAGGGATTTTCTCCCTACACTTAATAAACTCATGATTTAAATTATTATAAGATTTGGAAATTAATTTGTAATGATGGGAAAAATTTTTACAAACAGTACACTATTACATTTGAATCCCCTATTTAAAAGAAATAAATTGAATCAATATAAATCAAGTTTAAACCATAAAAGTTAAAAGAGTATAAAAATATTCTCTAATTTACTCTACTATACAAATTATAATTTAAAATTTATTTTACATTATTTTTCAAGGATCTAAAACGAAATAAAAATAAATTATGATTCTCATAAGGTACTAAATAAATCCATTTCTTTCAAACAATAAATTTTTAAAAAAATATTACTTACTAATTATTCAACCCCTAATTATCTCATATTAAAGAACATTATCCACATAAGAATACCATAACTTAAATCTCTAGTGGTGTAATCATTTTATATAAAACAAACGGTAGTAGAAAATTTAATCAAAATAAAGAATAAAGTTTACAAAGTAAGTGAAATAAATATCATCGTCAATTTAATTTAATCATTATACTCATCAATGTAAATCAATAAAATCTAAACCATCATAACACTCTTTAAAATAAATTAAAATGATATTAAATTCAATCATTATCCACTTAAATCCAAAAGACATAATAAAATTCCAAAACAAAAATGTGCTCTTAGTCACTACCTCATAGTAAAGAATGAATCTGGTAATCTTCTCCAACAAAATTATTGGTCAACATATTTTTATAAAGAATAAATACTCATATATAAAATTAAAATAATGAGTTTCAAAATGATTTCATAAATATGTTGATTCCAAATATATATTTTAATTTTTTATATTTTTAAATCACTATTCATAATCGCTGAAATTTCAAAATATCTATCATTTTCTTCTATTATTAAGAAAATGGTTTTATAAAAATAACTTAAGCGCATGTAAAATTCACATTGAATATAGTTCCATTTTTACATAGATTTTATCTTCACACATATAAATTCCTATAATAAAACACCCATATGATTCATTCTCCTTCATATATATTAATATTTTCAGTAATCAAAATTTCATGCACATCATTATATTCTATATTTTATCTATATTTAATTCCTTTTGATGTTTGATGAATTTAGGTTTGTTATATTTATATCATGTGTCATATATCCTTGATAATTGATGTGTCCAATAGAAAAAAACCAATATGTTAAATTTTATGGCTACTATGTGAAGCTTTTAAAAATGACCATAATTTTCAAATATTCAAATGTATATTAAACAAATAATTCCTATTTAAAATTTTCCTATATGAAGAATACAATTTCAATATCTATTTTTTTAATGGTGTTAATCCATAGTCTTAAAAATTCTCAACCTTTATATCATATGATTATATATTTCAAACTACCCTAATTATTTAAAAACACGTGATATTTTGTACTATTAATCTCAATTAAAATTGAAATTCAATACCAAATTAAACATTGATTTTTTATCACCCATGTGATTCATGATAATCCTAATGGTAAATTCTTGTTCAATATTTTATCATATCACACCCAAAAAAATGAAAGAACTGAATTCAAATGAAATCCTTTCAAAACAATGTTTAACTTTCTTATTTAACGTACTTCAATGAAATTGGATATATGAAAATATATATCCTTTATCCGAAATTAATTAAATCGTAGAACATTTTGAATCATATTAATAACTCCTTTATTGACCTTAAAATTTTTTTATCTAAATATAAATCTCATAAAAGTTATAGAAATTATATATATATTGATGTTCATGCTCTACAAAAATCATCATTAGTAATTTTTATAGAGATAAGATCTCCTAAAATAATGTATTACATCTTTTATCCATGTATTATTCAAAATTCGTCATTTCTTTCCAATTATTGTCAAGCTTCTCTCAATATTAATATATAATGGACTTGGATTGTCTAAAATAATTCTTGATCATGCAGGTATTCCATGAATCTATTAGAGATATGGACTAGTGGAAAATACCTTATATATATTGAATGTTAAAAAATATAATAAATATGGAATGAAACGAATCATTATATGGAAAAAAATTGAGGACTAAAATATAAGGCAATGTAATTCCTCATAAATAGTTTCAAAAACATATTATATATCATCAATTAGTAAAATGATAAATAATTTATATATTCTTGTCCTCAAATTTGTTTATGTTAGGGTAAAATTTATCCATTTTCAATGCTATTAATATTTTCCATTTATGAAGGAATATGATAATTATCTAAGAGAATGGAATTTAGATTAATTTAATGAAAAATTTATAATACATGAATGACTAAAAATTTTGGAAGGGAAATCATTAAAGGATATTGATATAGGGGTTTCATTAATTCTACTCTACCTTATCCGACATTAAATTTTATAATTTTTGTATTTTACTAAAAAAATGATATTTAAGTAAATTTATTTAAATTGACACAAGATTTGTTTGTAGTTCTCAACATATCAAGGAAAATTAATAATTAAAAATAAAAATTTCTTGTTGCATAATTAAAAATATGTAGAATGACTATATGAAAATTTATTAAGGGATTAAAAGTAGGGAAAATAATTGGTTACTAACTTCATCATCTATTTACCATTATCATCTCTTAGTCGAATTAAATGTCCCTTTTTTATAAATCCATAAGTGAATCTAGAACAATAAAAATATGTATCATATAATTTAAAAAGTAAATATATATGGATTTTAACTTAGTATAATGAAATCATTTTAAATACCAAATTCACTAAAAATATTAAATTCATATCGAAGGAAAAGTTGGAGTGCTCACAATAACTATAGAATCAAAGAAAATAGCTGATTATAACTGTGAAAGAGAATACTAGACAATTTATAAAAAAGACAAATAAGATAAGCTAATATAGAGTAATCAATATTTTATTTTAAATTAGTCATAATATTTTTCATTTTTTCTTACCAAAATTTTTCTCCCTTTAAGAATAAAATATTTTTATCCTCCTTCCACACCTTACCCCTACCCCCACCCTATTATAAAATAATTCAATACATTTTATAAAAATGGTGACAATGTTTTTATAATAATTGTAACTTATAAAAACACATTTATAACTATAAAAAACCTGAAATTATATATTTTATCCAAACTTGAATAGGTTGCATGTCACTCATTTCTCATTTTATAATCTCATTTTATTAGTAAGAACTATTATTTATTTGAAATAATGGTCATGTGTGTGATCAGTTAAAATATCATCCATTTAATATGATAGTTTTAATATTTAATTTCATAATATCTCAGACATATTAGTATAATTGTTATATATATTATTAATATTAATATTTTTTTACAAATATAATTTTCATTTTTATATTATTATATTAATATAATTTTACATAAATAAAATTTGGATCATATAATTTCATATGATTAGTAAACTAATTAATCAATTTTTTATCACATAATTAAATATTTAGTTATTTTAACAATTAGTGTAATTTTGGAGTAAAATGCACCACCATGTGAAATAACTGAGAAATAGTATTTTCCATGTCAAGAGAGACCAAATAATTTTTTGTCTTTTTTAGTTATAGGACATGTCATTCTATGGAGATGATATGTATGTAGTGTTGTCGTGAACAGAAAACAATTTAAATATGGGAATAAATAAATGAACTAATTTTTTGAAATTATAGGAAAATAACTAGGTGAAATTGAAGTTAGTAAATTGTGGATAGAAATAAGATGATCCATAAATAGTGTAATAAAACCCATCATAGTCAATTGATGGTTATAAAATTTTCTCTATTAGACTTGAAATTATAGAAACTAAATATAAATATTGGCTATTTGGTGTAGTGGATAGAGAAGTCACAATATGTATAACATATTAAAGATGTAGAATTAAGACACGCATGCCATCTTGATCCAGGTGAAAATAAAGTGTAAAACGAATCTGTAGGCCACATGGAATCAATAATGTCTCCAAATACACTAGAGGATGCAGACTTAATGGAAATTCCTAGGAAGTGTTAGTGGGGATATTATTGCCACTAGTTAGAGTAGCACATTTGAATAATCAATAGACAATAGGAGAATAATAACAATGAAGTAAAAAACGAATCAGAAAAAAGTTTAAATTACCAAGCACTGAATAACCATCAAAAGTATTAATATGAATCAAATAAAAAAGATGATAATTTCACGTCTATACAAAATAGGGAAAACTTGTCCACGTGGAAAAAGGCAGTCAATAAAAAACATGATATAAAAATGGTACAAAAATGGAAAAATCAATCTAATAATGTTGGGATCCATCTCAATGATCTTCTAATTTGATATGGTTATATGTTATTTAAGAAGTCACGCATCCATAAGAGAAAGCTTCCCCATATCTACACCTCCAAGCATTTAGTATTATTTTGTTCCATAGGCGGCCTGGATAGGTTGTGAGATAAAATTAGTAGGTCTCCACCAACTATGTCTGAAAATATCTACTAAGTGCATATATATTGGCAGTGTGAGTGTAAAAAGGAAAATCTGTAAAATTACAACAAAGGGGTTTCTGTGGATCCAAAAAAACATCAGGCTAATGATACCTACTTTGGAATAAGTGATATAGTCTCAAAATAAGTAACCATGTGTATACACATATATAGAATGTATACTTTGCGACATCAACAAACATATTTATGGCCACTACCACTAGCCTGGACTGGAGGAGTAACTCTGACATCTATAATTTGTAGCATGAGTATCATAATTATCAATTGATTTTATGCCCATTATCATAGGTATAGGGGATTTCATGCCTAGTATTATACTAAGGATCATCATTCCCCATATCATATCATAAGGGATGTCAGGCCCAGTACAACAAAATTAGGGCTTCTATGCCCATATATCACAATAAGGGGTCTCCATGCCTCCATAATATTTATAAAGGAGAGACACATTTCCCAAGTTTCATATAATGGGATTTCATGCCTCTATAATAATTCATAATTATCTCCAGGACCATTTATAATAATTAATAAGGGTCACCATGTCCATTCATCATATGTTATAAGGGTCTACATACCCATAACATATAACATGAGGGTCATCCTACCCATACATCAATAGTGACAGATAATAATAGGTTTTAATATAAGCTAATTGATAATTCAATTTAATTTTTATTTAAAAATAACAAGTTTGTAACAATGTTTTCATTTAATCACATGTCGTGGTCATACCACTCACATTCAATCCAATTTATAATAATTATCTCACATGAAATTCATACCAAAATCATTTAGAAGATGGTTTTTTCATTTATACATTTAATAATATCAAGTAAAATCCATCGGCACACCTAGAAGGGTGAAAATGGATGATGTAACTTAACCCAACATGATCACTAGAATAATTATATCGAGGTAAATGAATAACAAAACATTTAAGTTTATTTTTGAGAAATGCACAAAGAATTAAGCATGTGGCATAATGGTGAATATTTTAAAACATAAATACTTGAGGGATAATACTATTTCACCTAACTTAGGCCTATAAAGTATAACTAATGTAGTATTGTCCTTTTTATCCAAAATAAAATAAAATAGAAAAATATACAAACACTCTAAAATAGGGACTGTGAGCCTACTCCACAATAACTCTGTCGAGAGAAAGTCACATAAATAACGGAGAAGGATGAATAAATATCTTTCTAGTGCACATTAAATGAGATAATTGGTGGTCAAATCAGAGCATGGGTGAAGAATTTATCTTCGAAGCTTGATTATTTATTCAAAGGATCTGAATAGGTGGAGAAAATCCAATACATGCAAGAAATTAAGAATAAGAGGGGTGGGGCAAGAATATAAGTCATTAAGTCCATTTTTGTAATATTTCCCAAAATCCAAGAGTCTCGTGGTTTGGCCTCAAAGTTGGCCAAACCATGTGAAAAACCTTGTACATATAATTTTCTAAGGAGGGAGTCAGCATGGTTTCATGTGCATCATTAGAGTAGTAATGTGAAAACTATGCTATATAAATCTTCTAAAAACAGTATAACTACCCACATGGGCATGTGTCCCAAGGTACATTGTTCAGTAAAACCATGATCCCTACTATCCCCACTGAAACTCCATTCATGGATAGGGGAAACCATGAATATTGGCTAGAATGGTATCTACTAAACCAAAAACCCATTGCATTTTTCCACTGGTCGGGGTTCTGAGCTCTGAAGAAACCTGAGACACAAATTTAACCTTGGTGAACACATTTAGAATTTATATTAGGTCCAAATAAAAGTTCTATAAAGAAATTAAAACGATCCACACCTCATAAAAATCATGTTTTTATATTCCACCCCAATTAAAGGAACTCATCTCTATGTTCAACTTCCAAGGGTGGAGAAATGCTTTCTAATAACAACTTTGGCCACTAATCATGTATGTCGGCCTCTCACTCTCAAGTCTCATCATGTACCTAGCTATGCTTCCATAGAACTCATACTAAAGGGATAGACTAGACTTTGAGATCCATCATGCTCTGATCAATGATGTGTATTGGATATCCCTTAAATGAAGCATCATTATCTAGCTCAAAATCCCTAGGATCAAAAGAATGTGATGGGTCAGTATGATAATTGTGAAGCCATTAAACATGTGAAATGTCATGCATGGAATGGTACCTATAAGGTAATAGCATCCTATAGGCTACTAGCCCGACTATCTCTATGATCTCAAATGACCTGACAATGAAGAGTATCATCTACCTGTGACTCTATATCCATCTATACCCTTGTATAGGTGATAAATGTACGAAAACATGATCCAAAACCTATAACTTTGGATATCTAAGATGGTGGCCATCATAATATTTCTATAAACATTAAGTGGTATACATCTATTTCCTCAAAAGATAAACCTACTCTGAAGTATCCTGAATGATACATGGACCATGTGGAACAACCTCTCCTACCTCTGGCTAGCACAAGTTTGAACGGCACAACCATCCATATAGGGCTTCATAAATATCCATATTAATCATCATCTGACAACTATTATTGTAGGAAAACAAAAAGAGATGTATATTATGTTACCAATAACTACTAAAATAAATGATTCATGCTTAGATCATTTACACTAAAACAATCATAGTCTATTCCTAGTGGCCATTGGTCTGAGGGTGAAAAGTTATTCTCAGAAGAACCTTTGTACCCACAGCTCTCTGTACACCCTGCCAAAACAATGATGTAAAACAAACATCCCTATCTAAATAAATAGTGTGAGGGTCCCCAAGTATTCATATAATCTCAAGGAAATACAATATTTGTATCTCATAAACTGATAAATTATCCCATATAGGAAAGAAGTGCGCTAATTTCTACTATTTATCAATGACTACCAAAACTGTGTCGATGTTGTGAGGCAACCATAATAAGAAGATGAAAACATAAACTACAACACGTTATCATTTTCATTCTTGGACCAAAAATAGTTTTAAAAATTGTGTAGGCCACTTGTACTCTATCTTCACCTTCTGAGATGTGGAACACCTAATGGTAAAACCTGATAAATGATTTTTCATCCCAGGCCACCAATACTATCAGCTCATATCTTGATACATCATGGAGATACTTGGATGAACCTATGAATGAGAATCATGTGACTCACATATCAGTTTCTATCTCATATCTTTATGAACCTAGATACTCCCATTTATACATAGGTTTTCTTCATCATCAATAAACTAATATGGAGGTGGTTCCTCATCGGAAATACTTTCCCATTGGATAAGGACTTTAGTATTTGAAAACTGAAATTTTGTAAACTTTTATAGAATTGAAGAGGTCACTAATAGTAATGCAATTATAGACTAATAATGATGGTACTACCCCTTTTTCATCTCAAAAAATATATCCATAATCAACCACTCACTACCGGCCTCCTAAACTTCACGTGTCTGAGTCCTCCTGCTTAGAGCATTGGCAACACCATCTCGCTTCTTAGGTGTATATGAAATATCGATGTCAAACCAACATAGGTACTCAACCCATATTCTTGTACTAAGATTCAATTAATGCTACATAAAAATATACCAGATGCTATTTTGGTCTTTAAATACAACCTAATGCTATCCAAGCATGTAATTCCACTAACAACGCAAGGCATAGACAATATATTATAACTTGAGATCATGCATCAAGTAATTATGCTCATGAGGACTCAACTGCCATTACCTGTATGAAATGACCCAATATTCCTACCAAAAAAATACTCGCATTATCATATATGATGCATCACAATATACTGCATATCTTATACTCAAATATAGAAGAATCGGGATTAGTGTTGACGTTGGTCTTCCTATCATCTTTTGAAAGGAAATATCATAGGATTCAAACCCCATAAAATTCAAACTTTTATTATTCAAGATCATAATAGGTTATTATAAACATGATACTTCTTTTATAAAATTCCTCTAGCAACTATGTATCCCTAATAAACTCTATGTGTAAGTAATTTTCTTCAGATTCTCACAGGTAACCACATCCCTCACCTACTCTGGGTCAACTAAAACTTCTACATCTCAGATAATATAACTCTGTAAGGGTACCTTTTCAATCAATAAGATAAATTTAATGAGCTTAGAATATATCTCATGCTCTCTCAGTTTATTTAAAATGATCTTAAGAGGTGTGGACTGGTCTCTCCATGTATGATAATACACCAAGAATTCATCTATGAAAACAATGACAAGGGAATCTAGATAGGGATCAAATCACCTATTCATTAAAGCCATAAATATTGAGGGTAATTTATTAAGACTGAATGGAATAATGAGATAATCATATAAGTTATACAGATTATGTAAAATCATACATGGAATATATAAAGGCCTGAATCAAACCTGGTGATAACACAATCTCAGGTCGATCTTTGAGAATACCCCAGATCCTCTGGGTGGGCCAAAAATATTATCTACATGAGGTAAAGGATACAGTTTATTTATTGTAAGGTGATTCAATTTATGGTAATCAATTCCAAGCCTAGGGGTTTCATACACCTTCTTAGAAAAAAGGACTGGTGAACCCTAGGGAGAAGTACTAAGTTTTAAAAAACATGTGGCATCTAAATCTTCCATCTGTTGATATTTTACAACTCACTAATATCTATCATGTATAGATGAATGGATACTAGTGAAACTCTTAGAACAAGAGAGATAGTAAACAATTCATCTCTCTAAGAAGGTATTCTATAAAATTTATTGGGGAAAACATCACAAAATTGATTGACATTAGGATGGAATGCAGTCAGATGTAGTCCTGGATCACCGACATAGTGACTAGATAATGGGTGGTCACTCCACTTATCCCATGATTCTCTAGTCCATCTATACCATCCTAGACATCCCACTCACCCTTGTGAATAAAATTATCTCCCTCTAGTGATGTAAACAACACCCTATTATGATAACAATACACATGTTCATGATAGGGTTCCACCCATTACATTACAATAATGACATCAACGCTTGTCATCTCAAGTAAAAAGAGGTCCCATATGAAACATTTCCTTCCTAACTAAAGATTAGAGTCCTTAAATTGGCATACACTTTTTGAATGTACACCCAAGGGTGTATCAAGTGTCATAACACCATAAGAGTTCTCATCATAAAGCACAAGGCTCTCCAAAAAAGCTATTGATTTGAAGAAATATGGTGTGCACGTATTGAATTAGGAAGCGAAGACCGTAGAGACTACTAGAATAGTATCTCCAACAGTAGATAGTTCATTATACCACTCCTCAGGTATAGATTCAACTGATTAATACGGAATGATAGTTGGCCCTATTCTATGACCTATATAACTCGAGTGGGTCCACACTACTTGCATTGTATGTACAATCCCTGGAAACCCTAACCAAGAACAACTCCTCTTTTTGTACGCCTAGTAGTACTCCAGCTACCTGCCTGGTGAGGTGATACTGGTCATTATCTTGAAGATGGATCTTGCAAGGATCCTCTCACACTCAGTAATGATGGTATCATCCTACAAAAATTCTGAATATTCTATAATATTTTGTATCCCTGACATTCGATGGGGTCTCTAGGACACAATGTATTCTTCTGCTTAGGATTCCCACACTACTGAAACACTGTGTAACTCTCTGTGGGTGTCACATGGCTATCACTAATCATATGTATAGTTTTAATGTGTTCATTCTGACTGCTAGTCTTGTTAGAAACATTTCTTGGTTCTAAAACACCATGTTTCACATAGTGATCATACCTTAGATACACATGGTGATGAGGGCCTAGTTCACAATATCAGATATGGTAGTCAACTGGAAAATATTTACCTAAGAATGAATAGGATGTCGAAGTCCATCCTTTAATCATCTTTCTTTCCCTGGCTCATCAGATGTATAGATAGTTGTGAAGTGCTAAAGCACTATAAAATGAGATGTATATTCCATTATTTTCAAATAATCTTGTTGAAGGTTAATGAACTCCCTTGCACGATCATCTCTCAGGGTATTAGGGAAGAAATAGTCATAGAAACTCTAAATGAAATACCTCCAAGTCACTTCTTGATACTGACCTACCAATTTTAGAATATTCAACCAATATTTGGAGGATTCGTGAAGCATATATGTATAAAGTTTCACTCTCCACTCATAAAGTGTCTCCAAATGGACTAATATATATATAATAGTCCCAATCCATAGTTTTGTAGCGTGTGGTCCTCTATCCCATGAAAATGTCAGTGGATGTTGTTGCTGAAACACATGAGTAAGCCCTCCCATAAAAGTTCAGTGTGGATCAACATGTATAGTCTATATAAGCCACATAAAATATACTTAAAACCATGATTTATATCCTAAATTGAGAATAAGAAGAGGTTTTATAAGTGTAACTACTCAAGGTATCACTGCCAGCTCAAGGACCACCACCAATGCGGCATGGTAGTCACCACACTTCTAGAAAACAACATGAGGACGTCATTGTGGAATAGTACTTAAAATGAAGAAGGCAAGCCAAATACAAGAATAAATAGCGATAACATTTCAAATAAAGAAATATTATAGGTTCAAGCCTTTATATGAAATAGTCACACCCCTTTTCTAGCTCAAAGAGTTGGCTCTGGGAGACAAAAACATTTATAGAGAACAACAGATATTTTACCTAATCCCCACTAAAAAAGTCAGTTTTGGGTCAATCTCTGTATTTTACTATATTCAATTTCATTGGATTCATATTTTTATTACATTCCACTTTTAATGGTTAAACCAAATGGCTCACCAATTCTGATTCATAATGGGCCATACACCTTATGAACCAAAATTTAGAATCTAGTTAATTCATACTATAAAATGTTCTAGTCCATGATACCAATGCTTCATGACTAAACGTACCATCGTATACTCCTTAGGGTGTCTGGTATAACCGAAGAAGAAAACATGTTTTATGTTACAATAGGCCCTCTAAGTACTGATTATGTTTTATAAATATTCTATATAAGACATTAGTCAATTTAACATTTATACCATAGGGGGAACATATAACAATGTCATGTAATAAAGAAATTCATTTTATATGGCGTGGAATAATGCATGGAATGTGAAATCATTATGGTGTCTAAAATGATGCATGAGACGGAAAACCTTCATCTCATTAGGACATGATAAAAAAAATCCTCAATCATAAAAATAATAACATCCCATAGCATTTGAATAACCCAACGGTGGAATCAAATCAATTATAATATGAATAATACATAAAATAAGAATGCCTATCTATGGAAATTGGTATTTTCTCTCTACATGGGATAGCTACTCCGAGAAAAATATCATTAAAAATTTCCAAAAAACTTCTTAATATCATGAATATTATCTCAAAATAGTAAGTCATTAAAACTAACTCTGATACCACTTTGCGATACCTCAACTCAGGTACCACTCAGAGTTGCACCGACTGGTGGGCCACATGGCCTCAAAAGTGACTCCTCATATGCCAAAGGTTATTGACTAGATACGAGGAAATAGGGTCTGTTCATGGGGAGACTATGCCCTCTGGTTAGAGTATAACAGTGGTACAATAAAAAAAAATACAGGAATCATGTAAAATATGTAAAAAAATATAGGGGAAGAAAGGTTAAATAAATAATCACTAAATAACCATCAAAATCAGTGATCAGAATCATATAAAAAAGATAATGATGTCTTTTCTATAAAAAATAAGGAAAACATGTATACATGGAATCATGTAGTCAATATAGTACATGATATACAAATGGTATAAATGGAAAAAATCTATCCAAGCATCCTGAGTTCGAGCCCGGTCATCTACTTCTGAACTCCTGTCCAAAATCATGAAAGAATTCACCCATCAATAAATGGATGTCTCCCTTTATATAAACATGGAACCACGTTGTCAGCTTAGGTACCATCAGTGGACCAGATAGGTAGTAAGATAAACACATTAGGCCACCACCAATGGGGTTTATAAATATCCATTCATAGAACATAATATGGAAGTGCATAGGTGACAATGGTAAGAATTAAATAAACTCTAAAGGTTTAGCTCTGGTTCCATAAGGACACCAGGATGACAGCACCTACTTCATCCTAAATTGGATAGTATCCGAATAAGTATACATATGTATACACATAAGTAGAATTTATATATATTGACATCCATAACCATATATGTGGGTACTACCACTAGCCTAGACTTGTAGCATAACACATACATCCATAAGTTTTCGCATGAATATCACATGTATCTAGGGACATCAGGCCTAGTATCATATATATAGGGGATTTCATTCCTAGTATCACAATAATGGTCATCATACCCAGTGTCCTATTGAAAGTGGTGTTATTCCTAGTATCATAAAAAAAGGTTTTTCATGCCAATATATCACAGTAACGTGTCTCCATGCCTATACCAAATTGATAAAGGAGGGAATCCATGACCAAGTTTTATATAAATGAATTTTATGCCTGCATCATCAAGAATATGGGTCAACATACACATTTTCTTAATTAATAAGAGTTTCCATGCTAATATTACAAGATTATTAGGGGTCTACATGCCCATAACATATAACACGTGGTTATCCATGCTCATACATCCACAGTGATAGATAATCATTTTCTTTCGTATGATCTAATTGATAATTTATAATTTATTAATATTTAATAATAAAAAATAAGTAAAGATAGTTCTATTTAGTCACATGAAGTGGTCATACCACTCACATTCAATTCAATTAATTGTAATTCTCTCACTTAAAAGTTATGAAAAAATCATTTATATGATGTTTTTTCCATTTAAGTATTTAATAATATCTAAAAAATATATGGTCACACATATAAGGGTGGAAATGGATGACTGAACCTTAACCAAAAAAATAAGTTATTGCTATAACAATTTTATCAAGGAACATATATTACACATGGTTTATGTGTATTTTAGAGAAATGAATAAAGAATTAGGCATGTGGCGTAATGAAGCATATTATAAAACATCTTGGTTTCAAGGATAAACACTCGACCACATACCTTATTCCAGTATAGGATCACTCATACAACATTGTTTTTAGTTTGGTTCAAATTAGACGGAAAATGAAAAAATAGACAAACACCTTGAAAATAGGGAATATGATCATGCACATCAATAACATCATTGGGAGAAATTTTAAAAAATAACAGCACTAGATTAATGAATATATTATCGTAATGCATCAGATGATGTGATTTAAGGTCAAATCGGATCCATGGAAAAGAATTTATCACTGATCCAAGATTATAGCTTCAAAGGATCTCAATGCGAAGAGAAAATCCACTACATACTAAAAATGAACAATATGAGGGCTTGGATGACAATATAAGTAATTAAGGGAACCTAGGTAACTTTTCCCATAATCCATGGGTCTCATAGTTGGGGTACATAGTTGACTAACCCTTGCACCAACTATGTCCCTTTAACTGTGTAATGAGGGACCCCGCACAGGTTCATGTGCATAGTTTGACAAACCATGTGCAAACCGAACTTCACACATATTCTAAAAACAATAGATCTACCACACATGTTAGAATCCATGTGAACATGGTTAGAGAAAACTATCCACCTTTCTTGACCCTCTGAAATGACCTACACAGTTTGTGGAAACCTTGTGGACTGGCTCTCATTTTTTTCTACTAGCAGTGTTTCCCAGTGCATTTTTCTACCGGATAGGCTTTCTATGATCCGAACAATCCCCAAACACCCATGTGACCTTTTTTAACACATTAAGAATGTATATTATTTCAAAATAAAATATTTATACCATAATTAAAATGATTTCAACCATATAGGAAAATCAGGATATTATAACATGTCATGGTTAATTACAATAACATTATGGAAGATGACAACGAATGTCATCATGAAATGAAAACAGATTATTATTTTTTCATTAAATTTATTTGTCTTTAGGAGGGATTAATTTAATCTAGTGAAATAAGATGCTACATTATATTATAATATTAAATTTCAATAGAGGTTTCCATAGGAATTTTTCCTAAATTTAGGACCATGGTTTTAATAAACTGATTTGGACGACCTGTCAAACAAGGCTCTAAACAAATTCACAACAACACCTGAAAGGAATTCATGGACCCCATGGTCTAGAAACAAGAATATGTGCCCAAAATCAACCTTTAGGAATGATTTATCCAAACAAAAAGTTATTAAAAACATAGAATATATATATATAAATAATGAAAAAAATAATTCATAGACAAAGTCAAACATCCATAACAATATAGAAATAGAAAAAGAAAAGAAAAAATATCAGTACATTATTCATGAAACAAATCCAAATTATAAAATATAGAGAACACTATCTCCATGTGTCTTACGGGAAATATCCCACCATCTCACAAACAGACACCCAAGTCTATCTAACCATGATAAACCACCTCTCCCATGTTATAATGCCTTTATCTTACCTACATTAGAAAACACAATATATACACATATCTAATGGTATATGAAAGGTGTGATGAGTCTTTTTAAGATAATCCAAATATTATCATTATGAAATAAAATAAGGAGAAATGTTTAAATTTACACACTTTAATGTAAAAAAAGTAAATTCACTCTTTTAAATAATTTATGAACATTTAAAAGTTAAATAGTTTTAAAATAATATTTAAAAATACAATTCATCATTTCCAAATTTGGAAGTGTAATTCCTATTCATAAACAAATCACAATATATCATCCTCTTGAATAATATCAAATTTGGTTATCTAGTTTTCCTATATAATGATCAATTGTGACTAGAACATAGTAAAAATTTCCCTATAAGGCCTAAAAAGGAACAAATGAATAACTATATATGTAATTCCCTCTTATTATTTCATATAAATTGGTCCTATAAATTCCTAATAAAGGACCAGTGGAATACCTCGATATACAGTTCCCCCTGCTGATCAATAAAAATTACTAAACAATAACCCAAATTTAGTACCCAATGACCCCATGTAGTTATCTTTTCAAAACATTTCAAAATGAAATTTCATAATTCAGTAAATTATTCCATAACCCTCTCTCACATCAAAACTATTCTTTGAAATCTACTTATCTGAAAAATATCAACAGTTCATTCAAATCATCTTTTATTTATAAAACACAAATGGGAATCCCCATTTTATATCAAAACAACCACACACGCATTCCAATAAATCATATTTAATTCCATTATTAATTTATAAATCAGTTATAGAAAATGATTGAGAAAGAACCATTTATGAAAATTAATTTAAATGAAACAACCCTCCTCAACAATTCATATTCAAAAAAATCCAAAAGATTCTGAACCCCATAGTAATTTAAGGTCTCTATGAATCAAAATACTACCCTAAACCATGAATTACCAACTATGAATCTGAAATTCATCCATTTCTAAGATAATAGAAATGATATAAAATACTTACCTACCAATTATTAAACAAAAAACATCAAACAATTAGGATCTCGAAAAAGATTTCCAATTCAATTATAGATTTATAAGAAACCCTGTAAGATTATCTCACATCATTTATATCTATCCTCAATAGACACGGTCTATTGATTTCATTCAAGCATAGAATAATAAATCTATAATATTAATGAAAAATGGTGAACAAGGGGAACAAACCTTTAGAAAAAACTGGATCCCACACCCATGGATCCATAAAAAAATCGTCAAGAGGTGGAGAATCACCAAAATCACCCAAAAGAACCTATTATGTTTTGATCATATTCAATTAGTTGAATAGAGAGGAAAATTATAGGTGTATCTGTACTAGAAATAAGAATTCCAAATACTAAAATTGTGTTTCATGGTTTTTCCACATGGTTTTACTAACTATGTGCCAATTATGTGCCCCTTTTTGAGATACATGACAATATGGATTGTTTGGATGCATGTTTTAACAAATAATGTGCCAACCATGTTAAATTAATAGGTCCAATATTGTACAGTTTGAGGAAAATCCATGTTTCTTGCAATAACCATGCTCCTAAATATGAACCCTCCTATTAAATTATAAAATAGGTTTCATAGTTTCCTAGTATGATCGGAATGGTTTAGCCTAACCATATTACAACAGTGAATAGACCTATAAAACTATCAAAACCATAAAATTTAACCCAAATTGACCAAATACAATCTTGAAATACTATATGATCAAAATAAAAATAAAAAACCATACCTACAATTGATTTTATGATGTATAAATTATCCCCAACATATCACATTTTATCCCCTAGAAAGTTGATTCTCAAAAGGATGGTATTACAAGAGAAAGTGAAAATAAACCTTAATCAATGATTATATCTCCTAAATCTCATGAAAATGTGTTTTTTCCTCTATAACATATAGAAAAAAGAAATGTAATTTTCATATTGTGCATTTACATGAGAAGAAATAATCCTAATTGGTTACTCAACCACAAACCCATCTGACTCCATAGAAAACTATTTCCAACTCAAGCAGTGATAAGGATCTGGATGATATTTCATGATCTTAGATATGTGTAATATATCATGAATGGATATAAAAGGGAAGTTAACTCAAGCCATTATTATATATTCCCAAACTTCTAAAAAATATCAAATAGTCCAACACTTCCCATGGTTTTTTACCTTTATCTCCAATATAATAGTGCCCCAAATGAGGAAAAACATTCATGAAAACCTTTCCACCAACTAATTACTCCATAGGATTATTGAAATAGAATTTTTAGTACATTTATTAATTCTAGGAAATCAATAATCATGAATATAAATCCTAAATCATTTCAAGCATCTCATAGACAATATTATGTCCCATGAGAGAAGAACCTCCCACCTACAACCAATAAAGACTGTATTTAAAAGGGTGACCATACAGAGATTCATAAGGATTCGTTCTAATAGGTTACTAGTAAATATTATTATATGAAAACCCAAAAATTATTATGTTACTATCTAAATATTCACAAAAATAAAAAACAAAAGTAGGTTGCTATTATCCCATATTTGGATAGTAAACTCTGACTACCATCTTTCTGGGGATGGTAAGACATACTCTACCAGAACATAGTGCCAATTTCCTTCTAGATACCCTTTAATAATTGGGAAGTATTCCTATGGTCCCTATTTGATATATTATTAGGTGTAACTCCATGAACCATCACACTCAAATCCATAAAATGCTACCTAAAATCATAAAAATTAAAATTAAACTTCATTGGAATAATGTGAGCTGACATTTTATATGATTCAATTAACAAAAAGATTAAATTATTTCCTTGGATTTTATATGGTAATCTTATGAATAAATCCATTAATACCATCTACAATTTTCAAACTGGTATAAGAAGAGATTGAATCATATCATAAGGCTTCTGGGGTTCATCCATAACCTTTTGGAAGCTAAAGTAATGAGACACCAAGTTAGTGATGTCATTCTTTATTTATGGTCACAAAAACTAACACAAAATTTCATAATACATCTGCATGCTTCCAAGGTGAACATCCCATGAGTAACTTTGGAAATCCCGCATCACATTCTTCCTGACAGACATTGGAATGATTAATTGACTACGGAACCAACCCAATGATTTCATGATTTATTTATAGACACCTGAAATAATATTTAATCCCATAATACATCTTCATTGTTCTAAGTTGAGTGACCATAAGTAACTATGGAAATAAATCATGACAGTATTACTGATGCACACTGTAATGATGAACCAACTACTTAACCAAAGGATTCCTCTCAAAGAGAGAGACAATCCAAAAATGGTCTCCCCACCATAGAGTGATTCCTTGTTACCTTAAAATCTTAATTATGTAATTATCTTGAAAAAATATATACTTTAGGAGAGATGATGTCAACTTAGTAATAGTCAAGGTCATACTAGTCACACCCTCCCCCACCTCTGGGTGTATTTGAGCAAAGTGTCCAATGAGATTTTATTCCTCTGTAGATTCTATGATATCCTTATAAATAAACTCAAGATAAGGGTATCATCAATAACATTCCCCTTTATAAGGGTCTAGGAGATGTCAAACTAAAATGTCTAAAGATATTCCACCCCTCACCTATACTTGAGATTCAAGTCTTATTGTTTATGATCAGAATAAATAATGAACATCCCACTAAAATGGTAGTCTCCCCAACACTTAAGAGCATTCATAACTAAGTAAATCCCAAGGTCATGAGTAAGATTGTACTTTTTGTGTTGAATAAGAAGGAAAAAATTGTATACCACTATATAATCTGCTTGCAAAAGCACACATCCTATAACTAAACCCTAGTCATCAAAATACACGACATATCACTTTTCAAATTTCAAAAAAATCAATATAGAATAGAAGGGTAGACATTTTTCAATTAATAAAACGACTTCTTATATTTTTAACCCAAAATAATTTCACCCCTTTACATTTAATTGGTTTTAATGGAGAATAAGATTTTTAGATGTTTTTCATGAACTACCAAAAAATCATTTGAAAAAACCAATATGATTCATATCACAAATACATTTTTTTCAATCATCCAATGAAAATACAACCATTACCTTCTCTAGATCGACTGACATACCATGTTTTGATATAAAATGTCTTATAAACTTCACTTCTTGAATTCAAAAGTAAAATTTTGAAAAAAGTTTAAAAATATATTGGTTCCTCAATGTTATCAAACCCCTTTAAAAATGATTCTCATACCCCAATTCTGGTCTGGAATAAAGCAAGATATCATCAACTAATAAAAAATTGATGGTGTTGAGATACTGATGAAATATTCGATTCATCAAATAAATAGAAATTATATGAGCGTTATTAGGTCTAAAATTCATCAAAAGTTTTTCAACGTGGCCATACCTTATCCTGAATGTGGCCTTTGGCATATTTGACTCCATAACTCTAGGATGATGATAAGCAGACACTAGGTTGATCATTTATAACCTCTATTCACCCTTTAAATAATCAAATTAGACACTAATAAGGTAAAAAGTATATCTATTATTAATTTTTACCCGATTAAGCATCTGATAATTTTCATAATGAAAAATAGTTTCATCATCCTTCTTAAAAATAAGAATAAGAGAATACAAATGTGACACACTAGGATGAATGAATACCTCAAATTTTAAAAAATCCAATTACACCTTCAAATTTTTTAGTTTCATATGATACAAATTAATATATATGGGCAAAATCATGGGAACCAGGTTGATTGGAAACTCCGCGATCCTTACCAGATGAACACCATTGAAGTTACTGGGGAATATTTTGGGGAAATACTTTACCACTAAAATATGTTCTCAACCCCAAACTCAACTAAAAAATAAAATAATAAACTCCTTTATCTTTTGGGATAAAGTACTATTTTTAGAGACCATTGATCCCATTCGATATGAAACAACCTTAATCTTATATTGGGATAAATAAAAGAATCTCGTCGATTATAGAAATCAACCATTAATTAATGAGAATAATACCAATACATACCAATAATATCTTCAAAATATATCCATTTTATGAACCCAAAATCACACACTCTATCACCATAAAATATTGAGAAATAACACACATGGAATCTAAAACCCTGCTCTTTTTTCTTCCTAAGAGGCATATCCAGTTCCTTAAGAAACAACATAAGTTCTATTTGAAGTTAAAAAATGTTCATAAATTGGGATGATATAAAATTTTGAGAGGATAATATATCATATATATTAATAAAAATAGATGATGTAATGAAGATAATACAACTCACTACCAATATAATCCCAACATCCATTAGAACCATCTCAACCATGTGAAACAACATCGCTCTGGAGACTTGTGGATTAATCCCTTCATCTGTAGAAAATTCTGATTTTTCCAAATTTATATTTGGATTTATTTAACCTAATCCTTAATAAGTTGAAAAAAAATCCCTTTATTACAGTTATATATGGCCTAAATGGCTAAGAAAACTCTAAGTCTTCATAGGTGTGGAACAGTAACTCCTTATGTTTCTTTTGTTTTTACACTAGTAGTAGGTCAATGGAGCACTTATTGTTACTAATTATGGTATAAAGGTACCCCACTACTATGAGTTATCACTTCCACCACTACAATTCTTATCCCACTCAATATTCTTCCTATATGAGATGATAAATTTTAAAATGGGTGGAGGGCGAAGTCCAACCAAACATTATTAACCCACTATATACATCTCTTACATCAATGCTCTATCCACTACCTTTTCTTAGGAAACAAGAATCTATATAAATAAAATAAAATGAATCTCAAATTACAAACCCATACAGTGTCTCTAATACTTCAACTTTTAATTTTCCAAAAACTAATGATATAAAAATACCCAATTTCACAATGCAATTAGTGTACTCTATCACTAAGATATCACCCGACTGAATGAATAGAAAATATATAGGCTATTCAATTTACATGGATTCTAGGAATAAATACTGAAATAAAGTTCTCTTGATTTATTTCCACTCCAATACCTCGTGTTTCTTTTCCTAAACCACTATATCCCACAACCTATTACTAGGTCCTTCAAACATAAAAGAAGAACACAACAGCTTAAAAATTTTTGGAGTCTCAATGAATTCAATTATCTGGTCAATACTTTCCTTAAAATCATATGATTTATAAAGGTTATTTTCCCCATGAAATTATGTAAGCTTTTGGTGAAGGAATTCTTTAGATTGATATTTAAGCCCTTTGACTTTAGTTTTTTATTACCAATAAAAATATTGGGATACATGTAATATTTAGTCCACTGGTGGAACTGCCATTACTATATCTTCATCAAGGTTATGATCAATTGGAGGGTTTTCACTTGGATTATTCTATGAAATTCCTTCTAAGGGAACATGGGGAAATATTATAGGAGGCATTTTAATACATCAAGAAAATAGAAATATGCTATGAAAATATTATTAAAACTAGCAGTTATGAATAGTAATAACCACTTTTTGAAATTTTTTAAATTTCATCTTTCAAAATGGACTTCATTTTTGGATTCAGAATATCGAAATTAGCCTAGGGTGAAATTTTGGTATTTTTCTGAAAACTTTCCATTTTTGATAAATAGTGAAAACACTGGGTTACTATTTAAAAACCGACTTTTTATTTAAATAATTATTTATTTTATTTAAATTTATTTTAGGTTAAAATTGATACATAATAACAATATAAGTTCAAGGCAATTCATTGGAGTCATTTTATAATAATTTTAGATATATAAAAATTTTATTGAACTTTTCACCGTCTTTTACCCACCTCCTATGAGAATTTGCAAATTTACATAAAAAATTATTTTACCTCTTTTGTGAATGGAATTTCAAAAATTTGAGAGGCACAATTGATGTTAGTAAGTAAAATGTGGTTCAATGAGATGACAATAATTTTTGGTGAATAGTAACTTTTTTACTTTTATTTACCACAGTTAAAAGTAAATAGGGTAATTAAGGGTAAAATGATATTATTATTACCCTAACACATGTCCTAATTCTATTGGATAAGTGTAATTTTACAAAAAACATCCTTAGGAATAAAATATGACCATTTAGGCCCACTTGGATTAGATTAGGACATTTAATATTAATTTATTTATAGAAGGGTTAAAATAAATAAAATCAATGTTTAATAACTAAATCATTTTTAATATAAGGTTATACATAAGATAAATTCTACTATAAATATTAATTAGAAAGATAAAAATATTTAATACATAAGGATATTTTATTTTTGATTTTTAGACATTAAATAATTTAATTCATTTATGACACAATGATGATGCAGTAGTTATCTTATTAATTAAATATTGACATAATTGATGTTATAAATACCCAAATAAATGTAATTTAAGACTTTTTATGAATTAAAATAATTTTCTAGGTTAATATGACATGTTAGTATTGATTTAATTAACTTTTTTCGAACTAATATTTCTGTTATGATTTTCACAAAAATCAATTACCAAATAGTGTCAAAATTGACATAAAATTGTTTTTAAAACAAATATTATATTGTTAATTTTATTTTATTCCTAAAAATATAAGGTTCAGCCAAATGACTTATATAAGGTTATATATATTAATAATAAACAACTTGGGGTTATTTTTAATTGTTATGGTAAGTTTATTAACCTTATATTGTAAGGAAACAAAACGACACAGTAAAAGTAAAAGTATTTAACTTAAAGTTAAATCTAAATGATAAGGTTAAAATAGAACCCTAAACTTGTCTAAATTCTATTGTAAGAGAGTATTTAGACCCATACCCACCTTAGTTTCAAAATAAATCAATTTGGAGCTATCAAAATACAAATATTACTTTGTAATAAAATAATATTTTTAGTTTTTCTAAAGGTTCCCCTCTCCTTCCTTATAAAAGGGAACCTCCTCCCTCTCTTCCTCACACCACTTTCAGCCTCCAATCTCGGACAACCCCTGCCAAATTCTCTTCTCCACTTCCCTAGAAACATCCTATATGTCCTGGTCTTCTTCAAAGACCAATTTTAGTGCCCTAAAAGGAGGTCTCAAAGAGGGGCTTCAAAGAAGAGGTAATGCCCGTTACCAATTCTTTCAACTTTATTTCTTCCTCCACTTCTTCTTCTTTAGTTGTTTAATTATGAAGTAATAACATAATTATTACTAATATACTTATATGTTATTATAAGTATGAAACAACCCTATTTCACCGTCTATCCATCCTACAGAAAATGAAATCACCGTGCGTGCGTACGTACGGAATATCGTCTCCACGCCATGGTGTAATCTATTTTCATCCACCACCTTACTTGGATGGGTATAATGGAACAAATAAATAACTATATATGGTTATTGTAAAGTGTTATTGATTATGAAATAGTATACATACACTCCAATACAATTCCACGATCATGGGAACGATATCATCGCTCGTGCGTACGTACGGAATACCGTCTCCACGATGTGATGTGACTCGTTCTACATGATCTCCATTGAATAATGATTATATAAATGAATTGAATGAATGAATATGATATATATTACGCTAATACCATTATGGAAATGAGGTATCTATAACCTAAAAATAATAATAAGAATTTATTCGACAAAACCTGAATAAGACCAAAAAGAAATAAACACCCGAATAACAAGTAACAATGAAATATTACTAATAAGAAGCTATGAATATGAACATATATGATATCATAAAAATAAGTATGATTCTGGAATAATTCAATAACATTATTTAAATCATTATACAGTAGGTTCAGACACATACGAAGCAAATCGGACCTAAGGTAAGGGAAAATCTCACAATCTCATTTTTATCTGAGATTGTTTATACTTCAGAATTTACTGGGGAATATTTATCATCCACATCCATGTTTCCTCAATATGTAATACTATTTCCATCCACCTACAATTTTTTAAATCTAATTTTTCCCTTTGGTGAGTTTTTAGAAAAATATATGAAAGGAATCTTTTGTCGTTATTCGTACGAGGTACTTTTTGACTTTTCCGACATAAGTATAAGAAGAATGTTTTTTTAACTTATACGACATGAATGGATTTTTAGAACATTATTTCCATGAATCTTCCATTACAAGTTTTCAAGTTTATTTTTAATCAACTTCTTTTAGTTTAAAATTGTATGACATGTTAGGAAAAGAAAAATGTTTTTGAAGTAGAAAGGATGTTTTCCTCAATAATGGAGTTCAAGCATTTTATCAAAATTATTTTCCGTCTAAGATAATATAGGGTTCTGTTTCTATCCCTATTTTTACATTGATTTGACTATGTTATGAAGGAATTATTTTAATGATGTCCTTTTATCTTATATGGATTATGTTATGATGGCATGATGTTTAAGATTCCCATTTTTATTACATGGGTTATGCAATGATGTATGATTTTTTTGATTTTGTGGCACACTTAAGAATGGTATCATTATGAGATGGGTGGGACCTGTATCTCCCTCCAATTAATTTGGTAAAGATTTATATCTCATGAGATATACATGGCTAGAATGGAAGGTTAAACCAGTTTAGTGAAACAAGACTGAAAAGAGGAGTGAACTCAGTTCAGAAATGGACTTTTTCCGCTAAGATAGTCTTGGCTATGAGTATTGACTACTAAGAAATGGTTCTCTATGATTATGTGTTTATGCCACAAAGTTTCATGTTTTAAGTTATTATTATTGGGATTACATTTCATTACTATGATTTATCCCATGTTATTAAATTGTGATCTCTTTTGCAGGTTAAGATTTGAAAAATGTTATGTTCTTATGAATATGATGTGATTGATATTTCTTTTGTTTACCCTTACTGAGCATTTGAGCTCACCATTTTGTATTTCTTCATTCCCCATGTTAGGAAGAAGTTTATTAAGTAGGATATGCCAAAAGGGACTCTAGATATGATAAAATAAATGGGAGAGAGTGTAGATGCTTTATGAACCAGTTGTTTATGTTTCCCAGTTTCTAAAGACACTATACCTATACGGACCTTTCATGGTTTTGTTATGTGTTGTAATAAGTGTACTTAAATTTTTAAGTAATAACCATGTATGTAAAGTATGGGTCGTTATAGTTGATATCAGAGGGAGGTTATAGTCAACATTTGGAAACTAGGATGTGAAAGCCTTAGTAAGAACCCTAAGTATAAGTCTATGCATAGAAAAAAATCTTAGTGTTTTAGAAATGGCCATGAACAACCAATGATAAGACCTTAAGTGTGAAATTTTATTCTTGATTATGTGTTTTTACTATTATAATTAGTGTTTCTCACACTATTCTTTTTGGTTTTAGTCAATGGCTGGAACCCGAAGGAACCGTGTTAATGCGTAATGCGACGGGCAATGCAATGATTGTCCCACTGAGAAACCAAACGTTATGAGAGCTAGAATGAAAAATCTTGTAGCCGAGCTCACACAACATTCTCAAGATATGAATCATACAGGACTTCCAAACGAGAAAAGGAAGGAGCAACATTCTGTTGAATCATTCATGAGGCATCGTCCTCCTTCATTCAGTGGGTCTTTTAATCTATTAGTGGCTGAACAATGGATCAGTACCACTGAAAAGATATTTTCAGTTCTTCAATGTTCTGAACATGATAATGTCATCTTATCAGTGCATCGTTTAGAAGGAGATTCTGATCAATGGTGGAATCTTATCAAGAATACGAGGAAAAGGGATGAAATTGAATCCATGGGATGGGATGAGTTCAAGAACTTATTTTTCAATAAGTACTTCCCTCATATTCTTCAAACCAATATGGAGAAGGAGTTTCTTGAACTAAAGCAAAAGGATGATGAATCTATTTGTACCTATGAAGAAAATTTTACAAGTCTTGCAAGGTACGCTTCTGGTATTATTATCCAACCGGAGAGTAAGATCGATCAATTATTTAGTGGCTTAAAACCAAGTCTTCGAAGGGCATTACCCATAAGGGACTTCAATAGCTATGAGGAAATTGTTCGATGTGATCTCAAGGTTGAGATGGAGATTGGAGTAACCCATCAGTCATATGGGTTTGATAAGAAGAGTAAAATGGAATTCAAAGGAAAATCTAAAGAGCACACTGAAAAGAAGATGAGTTTTCTCTTATGCTCAAAGTGTGGAATGAAACATGGAGGGAGTTGTCTTAAAGGAACAAGTAAATGTTTCAAATGTGGAAAGGAAGGTCATCGGGCATTTGAATTCCACAATGATGGGAAGAAGATGTCTAGTGATGAGAACAAAGAAAAGGCTCCATAGAGTGCACCTCCTACACTTCAATGTTCCAAGTGCAAGGAAATAAGGCATTATGCCAATCAATGCCCTGATCCAAGGTTTGTTGATGATGATCGACGTTAACAAACTCTTAAGGAAAAAGATAAAGGAAAGTCACATGCAATTTCTATCAGCGATGTGGAGTACGATAATGATGTGTTGAAAGGAATATTTCCCATCCACTCTAAATTAGAAAATGTTTTATTTGATTCTGGATCCACCCACTCTTTTATTTATGAAGAATTTTCTAAGGGTATCGTCGTATTACCTCAATAATTAGATTTTGAGTTAGATGTGACAACCCCTAATGGCACAACAGTCGCATCAAAAGTTTATAATTATTCTCAGATTGAAGTTTGTGGGAAAGTGCTTACTTCAAATCTTGTGATCCTTCCTATAGTGGAATTCGATGTGATTCTTGGCATGGATTGGGTTTCTCTATATGGAGCTCATATCAATTTCCATATAAGGGAAGTCACATTTCATATTCCAGATCAATCTATGATCGTCTATCAATGCAAGGATGAACATAACCTTCCAGTGGAAATTTCTTCCATCTTATGGGACTTGATTCCACTAAATAAAGGTTATTTATCTCAAATGGTGGGAGAGAAACTCACGATTATGAATATTCCCATTGTGCGGGAGTATGACGATGTCATTCCGGAGGAATTTCCGGGTCTTCCACCAAATCGTGAAGTTGAGTTTTCAATAGAACTCGTACCGGGTGCTTTTCCTATTTCAAAGACACCTTATAGAATGGCCCCAATTGAGTTGCAGGAATTGAAGAAGCGACTCCAAGAGAATATTGATAAAGGATTCATACGCCCTAGTGAATCACCTTGAGGAGCACCGGTTCTGTTTGTTAAGAAGAAACATGGATCAATGAGACTCTGTATTGATTATTGAGAACTTAACAAGATCACTATCAAGAACAAATATCCTCTCCCGCGCATTGATGACTTATTTTGACCAACTACGCGGAGCTCAATACTTTTCCAAGATTGATCTTCATTCAGGGTATCATCAATTAAGGTTCAAAAGGGAGGATATACCAAAGACGAGTTTCTGTACAAGGTATGGACACAATGAATTTATAGTGATGTCATTTGGTCTTACTAATGCCCCTGCTATCTTCATAGATCTGATGAATAGTGTCTTTAGGGACTATCTTGATCAGTTTGTGGTAGTCTTTATATACAATATTCTTGTCTATTCAAAGAGAAAGGAATAACATGAAGATCACTTGAGAATTATATTTAAGACCCTGAGAAAGGAGAATCTTTATGCCAAATTTACCAAGTGTGAATTTTGGATTCAAAAAGTTCCATTTTTGGGTCACATAATCTCAAAAGAGGGGATATCTATGGATACAACAAAAACAGAGGTTATCGAAAGATGGTCAAGACCAACAACAGTAACTGAAATCCAAAGTTTTCTTGCTTTGGTTGGATATTATCGACATTTTGTGAAAGATTTTTCACGATTATCTAATCCACTCACCAGGTTGACTCGAAAATGAGTTAAGTTCGTGTGGATGGAGGAATGTGAAGAGAATTTAAAGGAGTTGAAAAGAAGGTTATCCAGTACACCTGTGCTCACACTTCCTTGTAGTGGAGAAAGGTTTGTGATCTACAGTGATGCATCCAAGAAGGGATTGGGGTTTTTTCTCATGCAAAGTGATATGGTGATATCTTATTCCTCACGATAGTTGAAAATCCATGAGGAAAATTACCCAACTCATGGTTTGGAGTAAGCTATTTTAATATTTGCATTAAAGATTTGGAGGCATTATCTTTATGGAGAAAGGTGTGACATTTATACTGATCATAAAAGTTTAAAGTATATTTTCACACAAAAGGAGCTGAATATGAGCCAAAGAAGATGGTTGGTGCTGATTAAGGATTACGACTGCTCAATTCATTACCACCCTGGGAAAGCAAATAAGGTGGTAGATGCATTAAGTCGATAAGACCATGCTAGCTTATCCATGATGAGGATCACAAAAGATCCAATATTTATGGATTTACAAAGGATGTATCTAGGAATTATAATGAAAGGGGAAAATCATATCTTTCTCAAATGAATGTTCAACCATCTATACATGTGAATATTAAAGAGGCACAGAAAGAAGATGTAGAATTACAAAAGAAGGTGAGAAATTTTCCGGAATTCAACCTTGATTGTGATGGGATAGTAAAGTTCCGGAATCGGGTTTGTGTTCCTCCCATCCCCGAATTAAAGAAGGAGTTGTTGGATGAGGCTCATAGTTCTTCATTCTCTATTCATCCTGGAAGCATGAAGATGTATAAGGACCTGAAAGAGTACTTTTGGTGGGATGGCATGAAAAGAGATGTTACTGAATATGTCTCTCGATGCTTGGTTTGTCAGCAAGTTAAAGTTGAGAGACAGAAGTCTAAGGGGATGTTAGGACCATTACCCATACCTGAATGGAAATGGGAAAACATCACTATGGACTTTGTCAGTGGACCTCCTAAAACATCCAAAGGCAATAATGCTATCAGGTTCATAGTTGATTGTCCTACAAAGTCTGCACACTTCATTGTTATTAGAGAGGATTTCTCTCTAGATCAGCTTGCCATGATATATGTAAAGGAAGTGGTAAGATTGCCTGGAGTACCACTTTCTATTATATCTGATCGGGATCTGAGGTTTACCTCAAAGTTCGGGCGAAGTATTCAGCATACTCTGGATATAGAGTTGAGTTTTAGCACTGCTTATCATCCTCAGATGGACGGTCAGTCTGAGAGGACAATTCAAACTCTAGAAGATATGTTGAGATCTTGCTCTATGGATTTCAATGGTGGTTGGGATCAACACCTACCTTTGGTGGAATTTTCTTATAATAATATATTTCACTCCAGTGTTCATATGGATCCTTATGAATATCTCTATGGAAAGAAATGCAGGACTCCAACTTGCTAGGATGAAGTTGGGGAAAGAAAGCTATTAGGACCTGATCTTGATGATGAGATGGCAGAAAAGGTCAGATCTATTCAACAACACATTAGAGCTACTTAGAGTCGACAAAATAGTTATGCCAACAACCAAAAAAAATACCTAGAGTTTGAAGTGGGTGATAAAGTAATCTTATGAATATCTCCTTGGAAGAGAGTAATGAGATTTGGAAAGAAGGGAAAGCTGAGCCCTAGGTATATCGGTCCTTTTGAAATTGTGGATCGTGTTGGGAAGGTAGCTTACTGATTGGCACTTCCACCGAATCTCTCTCAAGTTCACAATGTGTTCCATTTATCTCTCCTGAGAAAGTACATACCTGATCCTTCACATTTACTCAGCTTAGAAGTTGTACTGCTGGGGCAAGATCTTTCTTATGAAGAACAACTGATATAGATTCTGGATCGTTGCGAAAAAGTCCTACGGAACAAGACCACTCGATTGGTGAAAGTTATATGGAGGAACCACCAATTAGAAAAAGCTACTTGGGAACTTGAGGATATGATGAGGGAGAGGTATCCTCATCTGTTTGTAATGAAGTGACGAATTTCGATGGCGAAATTCATTTTAAGGGGGGTAGAATGTAACACCCGAGACTTTTATGAGAAACCTTTAGTTTTTATGTTATATAAATCATCAAAGGGATCTTTCACTACACACAACAATATCTTGGCTTGCTTTACACGCAATCGTGACCTTCCTCGATAGCTTGGGTCGTACGCAATACCGAGTTTCACTAAACAACGATATGCTATTAAAATATTATTAAAACTAGTCATTATGAATAGTAATAACCACTTTTTGAAATTTTGAAAATTTCATCTTTCAAAATGGACTTCATTTTTGGATTCAGAATATCGAAATTAGCCTAGGGTGAAATTTTGGTATTTTTCTGAAAACATTCAACTTTTGATGAATAGTGAAAACACTGGGTTACTATTTAAAAACCGACCTTTTATTTAAATAATTATTTATTTTATTTAAATTTATTTTAGGTCAAAATTGATTAATAATACCTATATAAGTTCAATTCAATTCATTGGAGTCATTTTATAATAATTTTAGATATATAAAAATTTTATTGAACATTTCACCATCTTTTACCCACCTCCAGGGAAAATTCACAAATTTACATAAAGCTTAATTTTATAGCTTTTGTGAACGGAATTTCAAAAATCTGAGAGACATGGTTGATGTCAGTAAGTAAAATGTGGTTCAATGAGATGAAAATAATTTTTGGTGAATAGTAACTTTTTACTTTTATTTACCACGGTTAAAAGTAAATAGGGTAATTAAAGGTAAAAATGATATTATTATTACCCTAACACATGTCCTAATTCTATTGGATAAGTGTAATTCGACCAAAAACAACCTTAGGAATAAAATATGACCATTTAGGCCCACTTGGTTTAGATTAGGACATTTAATATTAATTTATTTAAAGAAGAGTTAAAATAGTTAAAATCAATGTTTAATAACTAAATCATTTTTAATATAGTGTTATACATAAGATAAATTCGACTATAAATATTAATTAGAGAGATAAAACGATTTCCTACATAATTATAGTTTATTTGTAATTTATAGACATTAAATAATTTAATTTATTTATGACAAAATGATGATGCAGTAATTATCTTATTAATGAAATATTGACATAATTGATGTTATAAATACCAAAATAAATGTAATTTGAGACTTTTTATGAATTACAATAATTTTCTAGGTTAATATGACAAATTATTATTGATTTAATTTACTTTTTTCGAACTAATCTTTCTGTTATGATTTTCACAAAAATCAATAACAAAATAGTGTCAAAATTGACATAAAATAGTTTTTAAAACAAATATTATATTATTAATTGTTATTTTATTCTTAAAAATCTAACATTCGGCCAAATGACTTATATAGGACTATATATATTAATAATAAAAAACTTGGGGTTCGTTTGGCTTGTTATGGTAAGTTTATTAACCTTATAGTGTAAGAAAACAAAAAGACACAGTAAAAGTAAAATTATATAACTTAAAGTTAAATCTAAATATAAGGTTAAAATAGAACGCTAAACTTTTCTAAATTCTATTTTATGAGATTATTTCGACCCATACCCACCTTATATTCTAAATAAATCAATTTTGAGATATTAAAAACCGAATATTACTTTATAATAAAATAATATTTTTAGTTTTTCCAAAGGTTCCCCTCTCCATCGTTATAAAAGGGAACCTCCTCCCTCTCCTCCTCACACTAATTTGAGCCTTAAAGATCTGTCAAACCCTGAAAAATTCTCTTCTCCACTTCCCTAGAAACATCCTAGAGGTCCTGGTCTTCTTCAAATACCAATTTTAGTGCTCTAAAATGAGGTCTCAAAGAGGCGCTTCAAAGAAGAGGTAATGTCCGTTACCGATTCTTTCAACTTTATTTCTTCTTCCACTTATTCTTATTTAGTTGTTTCATTATAAAGTAATAATATCAGTATCACTAATATACTGATATGTCATTATAAGTATGAAACAACCCTATTTCACCATCTATCAATCCTATGGAAAATGAAATCACCGTGTGTGCGTACGTACGGAATATCGTCTCCACGCTGTGGTGTAATCTATTTTCCACCACCACTTTACTTGGATGGGTATAATGGTGCAAATAAATAACTATATACGAGTATTGTAAAGTGTTATTGATTATTAAATCGTATACATACACTCCAATACAATTCCATGATCACGGGAATGATATCATCGCTCATGCGTACGTACGGAAGACCATCTCCACGATGTGATGCGACTCGTTCTACATGATCTTCATTGCATAATGATTATATAAATGAATTTAATGAATAAATATTATATATATTACACTAATATTATTATGCAAATGAGGTATCTATAACCTAAAAATAATAATAAGAATTTATTCGACAAAACACGCATAAGAACAAAAAGCAATAAACACCCGAATAACAAGTAACAATGAACTATTACTAATAAGAAGCTAAGAATATGACCATATATGATATCATAAAAATAATTATGATTATGGAATAAGTCAATAACATTATTTAAATCGTTATACAAGAGGTTCGGACACTTACGAAGCAAATCGGACCAAAGGTAAGGGAAAATCTCACAATCTCATTTTTATCCGAGATTGTTTATACTTCAGAATTTACTGGGGAATATTTATCATCCACATCCATGTTTCCTCAATATGTAATATTATTTCCATCCACCTACAATTTTATAAATCCAATTTTACCCTTTGGTGAGTTTTTAGTAAAAGATATGAAAGGAATCTTTTTTCGTTATTCGTATGAGGTACTTTTTGAATTTTCCGACATAGGTATGAGAAAAATGTTTTTTTAACTTATACGACATGAATGTATTTTTAGAACATTATTTCCATGAAGATTCATTTACAAGTTTTCAAGTTTATTTTTAATCAACTTCTTTTAGTTGAAAATTGTATGACATGTTAAGAAAGGAAAAATGTTTTTGAAGTAGAAAAGATATTTTCCTCAAGAATGGAGTTCAAGCATTTTATCAAAATTATTTTCCATCTAAGATAATATAGGGTTCTGTTTCTATCCCTATTTTTACATTGATTTGATTATGTTTTTATGGAATTATTTTTATGATGTCCTTTTATCTTATATGGATTATGTTATGATGGCATGATGTTTAAAATTCCCATTTTTATTACATGGGTTATGCAATGATGTATGATTTTTTTGATTTTGTGGCACACTTAAGAATGGTATCATTATGAGATGGGTGGGAACTATATCTCCCTCCAATGCATTGGGTAAAGTTTTATATCTCATGAGATAGACATGTCTGGAATGGTAGGTTAAACCAGTTCAGTGAAGCAGGACTGAAATGAGGAGTGAACTCGGTTCAGAAATGGACATTGTCCGCTAAGATAGTCTTGGCTATGAGTCTTTACTACTAAGAAATGATTATTTATGATTATGTGTGTATGCCATAAAGTTTCATGGTTTAAATTATGATTATTGGGATTACATTTCATTACTATGATTTATCCCATGTTATGAAATTATGATCTCTTTTGTAGGTTAAGATTTCCAAAATGTTATGTTCTTATGAATATGATGTGATTGATATTTCTTTTGTTTACCCTTACTGAGCATTTGAGCTAACCTGTTTGTATGTTTTCATTCCCCAGTTTAGGAAGAAGGTTATTAAGTAGGATATGCCAAAAGTGACTCTAAATATGATGAAATAAATGGGAGACAGTGTAGATGCTTTATGAACCAGTTGTTTATGTTTCCCAGTTTCTAAAGACATTATTCCTATACGGTCCTTTCATGGTTTTGTTATATGTTGTAATAAGTGTACTTCAATTTTGAAGTAATAACCATGTATGTAAAGTATGGGTCGTTATACTCAGGGTATCTTAAGGCTCATTATGATAACGGAGTGCTATGAAACCCCCTGTAATAGGGTCCATAAACCCTAAAAATTCAAACTACTATCTACCAAACATCCTAAGACAAGAAAACATGATCAAAAATTCCCTAATATTATAATTTTTTAGGAACTAAACTAGATAAACCATTAAACAAAAATCTAAAATGATTCACAACAAGACCCAAAATTTGTTACTAATCCCAATAGGAAAGCAACATGAACCTAGGACCCAAATCAAACTTTGCGAATGATTTATACCATCTATAAAGAAATACAAAATTCAATATATAAGGAATGAACATAAATAAATGTTATAGGAAAATTCAAGAAGTAATAGTGATATAACAAATGAAAAACAAGATAAAATACTAATACACAATCGAAGAATATATCCAAAAGTTTGAAAGATAGAAACCTCTATATCCATGTGTCGAGTGGGTAAAATCCCATACACTAGCCACTAGATACTCAAACCCAACTAACCATGATAACCCATCACCTCATTGTTTCCCAATTCCCATTCCATCATCAGACTAAACAAGGTCTTCCCACACCCAAGGTTACATGTAGGGTGTGAACACAATGAGCCCTGTTGGATTCCACTAAGTGTTCCAGATGTATTCATTGTAAAATAAACCAAATATTTAAATTTCTAAAGAAAAAAATACATGATGTACAAATCAAATAAATATAATATAAAACATGTAAATTTACCCTTTTAAATAGATTATAAAAATTTCCTCATTAAATAGTTTTCAAAACAACTTTAAGAAATTTAATTATTACCTATTAATTTATCATCTCAAATACATTTCAATACCAAATAATAATGAAAATAACCTCTAGGATATTATATTATCATTCTAGCTATGATTATCATACAAAGATTGATTAGGACTAGTGTGCACTAAACCATTCCTAGTCACTCATTCAAAAGGGGAAGAGGAAAACTTGGATTTGTAATTCCCCCCTATGATTTTATGTAAACCATTCCCCATCATGCCTGCCAAAGGAGCATAGTAGTACCTTGATGTGTAATTCCACATACTATTCAATGAAAAGTCTTGATAACAAAAGCCACCTAAGAACCCAAGGATAAAATGTGATTCAATTATCAATATATTTCAAAAGTTATTATCATAATTAAAGAAATTATTCCATAACACTTTCTCACATCAAAACCATTCTTTGAAATTCATTTTTTTTAAATTAATAAACAATTCATTGAAATAAACATTTCATTATCAAATAAAAAGGGGAAACCCCATTTTCTAAAAAACACTTCACACGCAATTAAATAAATCTAATTTAATTCCATTATAAACTTATAAATAAAATTTATCAAATGAAAATGCATTCATAGTTCATAAAATAGAGACTTCAAATGAAACCACCGAACTTGACACTTGGCCATCCAAAATTTACAATGGGATCCATGAAAAAATAGAAATATATGGATCCCTAATTAAAGAGATGTGCCAAACCATGAATTCCCAACCATTAATATCTAATTTATAGACATTTAGAATGAAAGAAATGATATATAACACTTTCTTTGATAGTTATTAAAGAACACGCAATGAAGAATGAAGATTCAAACAAAGGCTTCCAATTACAAGATACATCTATAAGAAACCCAATTAGATTATCTCAAAAATATTAGATAAAGCCTCAATAGTATTGATATAAGATTCTATACAATGATAGCATAAGTATATATAATATCAACAGAGAATGAAAAATAAGGGGCCATACATTTTAGATAAATTACCTTCAACCCCCTATGATCTATCGAAAACAATCACATGGAGGAAAAGAATATCTAGAATTGGTAAAAGGTCTATCATAGGTCCAGAACTATTTCAATAGGATAATATCAAGGTAAATCAATGGTTTATTGGGTTCAAAAATAAAAATACGGATTAATTAGATCGCATCACATATTTTGGAAGCACGGTTTCTCAAAATTTACGCCCGTTTCGGGGCAATTGCACAAGAAAAGTGGTTTGATCACACTATTTGACAAAACAAGTTCCATTCTCATGAAATTAAAATGTCTCGTGTTACAATGTTTGTCAGGAAATCAACATGTTATAGACTAGAAAATACCCCAATATTAAACTAGATAATTCCCAATACATTCTTGAAATAATAGACTGTCAAAAAAATATTGATTCCATAATGTGATGTCAAGATGTGATAATGGTGAAAACTATCTTTATCAATAGAGTATTTATCATGTTATAGTCGAAGAGTAATTTTTTTGAAGTAAACAATTGAATAATATGATATAATACCATTGGTTCATTGAGTTTCTCCACACAATAGTGCATAGAGAATAAAAATATTGGGATCCATAATGACAAATTCAGTATAATATATATATAAGGATAATGTGGAGAAATTAATAATGATTTTAAAAATATAAAAAAAATTCCCAAATAATTGAAATATATTTATTAATATAAATATAAATTTTAATACCAAACTAAGATGAGTTTGGCACAAAAAGATAAGAATATATGAGCCTTTAAATAAAAAAATAGGTTTTATTATTTATCTAAAAAACCTATAGACACACAATATAAAATAACTTGATCTATTGGAGGTGTTGTATAGTAGGATTTTAGGATTTATTCTATAGTCTATTGGTGAAATTATTTAATGTTTTATTTCTATACTTTCATACTTTATAAAATTGTCATAAAATTATGGTCAAGATGAGTTAGAATTATAACAAAAGGGTTATTATTTTATATAGCATTATTAATTTTAATAGTCTTTAATTAGGCATATTAAACCATTAATTTTATATAATTTTATTATTTTGTCATTACTGACCGATACATTTTAATTGCAGAATGGAAAATCAATATTTTAATAAAATGACATAATTTTATTCTTGATCATGGAATGAATTTACATATTATATATTCAAACATTGTTCTAGGTGATCTTTAATATAAATTTATTAAAGTACTAGATCCAAGGAAATAATTAGGTTAATAATTAGAAAAAAAATAGTGGATCGGGTAATTATTTATAATTTATTCGGATAATAATTAGTTACTCATTAAAATTATGGTAAGGCTATCTAATTCATGATCCAAGAAGTTATAATTATCAATATACATTTGGAATTATTATTTATATATAATAAATTTTCATTATTAAAATATAACATGGATTAGAGAAATTAGATTATTCTATCTATTAAACTAAAATAATTCACTTCGAATCATTTTTCTCTTTGGGATTGACATCAGACTAAACCACATTCTATTTTATTATAGTATATTTATTAAATAGTATAAAAATAAATACTCTTAATTTTATAAATATGATGGAATAAATGTTTTTCCTTAGGTCATTTAAAATTTTATTTTTCATTATTGATGAATATTTGAACTTCAAACCATATTAATTTAAATATATTAGGATGAGTATTTCATTATATCAATTATATTTTTTAAATTTAGGATTTTCAATTACTATAAACTATAAGTATATATATTTTGGTAGAAACCCATAAACTCTGTAGAAATATAATATATAATGAGAGAATCAAATTTATTTCAATCCTCAGGTAAATATAATTTTAAGCTCACAAATAAAAGAAAAAAATATTATTAGATTTTATGAAAATATGGAGATTAGTGAAGTTTTGAGATGAGTAAATAAATGGAAAATAACTTTAATGAAATATGTTTTATCATCATGTTTATGTGAATGCAAAATAATTCTATATCCACTAGTTTGGAATTAATAACATTAAGATAAATTTTATAAGCATTGAAATTAAAAAAATCCAATTTAAATCTGATAGAGTACCATATAAATGTTTTATTCAAAACTAAAAAATATTAATTCAATACAGTGATAATTTTCTATTCAAATTATTTTTGATGATATGGAAAGGATTTTATTATTTAAATTCCCATTTTGATACAAAGATAAGTAATTGATTCAAGTATTGGAACTACATTCCATCACTCCAAGGGATGCAATGGAATGAAGTTTCATCGTATGATTTTTTATCCCTCTAAACTTATGAGTCACAATAGTTACATACTAAATTTCCATATATTTGATACATAATGAATTTATAAATCATGGTAAATGATTTGTAGATAATTAAGAATGTATCCCCATTGTATGACTATGAGGAGAATGAAATTCAAAAATTCTAAAAGTTTTTTTCTCAATGTAAAAAATTTGATTGTTGATGATATAGTTTTAGGTTCTATAATGATATACTATCTAGAAGAAAAATGGGTGTTATTAGATAAAATTTCTAGAATTTCACATCAACTAGATGAATTAAAAAATTACAAGACAACATATTTTTTTAATATACAGAACAATGGAAAAAATTGAATGAACACATAAAGTGAATTATCAAAATAATATAAATTTTTAAATAGAATCAAGGTTTGTATATAAATGATATAACACCCAAATATTTTATAATATACTTATCTTTTAAATTAATTTAATTTTTCTATAACGTGTACCACAAACAACATAAATTATAAACAAACGATGATATACTATAGAAGTATTTTTTATTTAAATATGATTGTCATAAAATTGTTATTATATTATAAGGTAATAATAGGAGTAAAAAAATTATGAAACATATAGACAGAAATTTTCTTTTATAAAAATTTTATAATTAATTATAGGGAAATTTGAACTGAATTCTAAATAAGATCAAATATGATTGAAGGATATATTTTTTAAGAAGTTAATTTATATATAAAAGGTATTTTTATCGAAATAAATTAAGTCAATAACAATATATGAATTATTTTAATGAAATTGATGTATCCTGAATATAATATATAAATTAAAATTGTTCTAATATTTCTTACTAGATAAGTAATAAGTATAAATTCACTTTTATACTTTGAAAATATGTTTTCTTCCAAAAAAAAGTTTTTATTGATTCTTATACACTGATATTATGATTAATTTCAGTCACTTTAATAAATTTTAATTTATTAAATGCATATAATTTTTAGTTCACCATTTAAGAATTTTTTAAGATGAATTTTGGTATTTTTCTTAAAATAATGGTTTTTGGTTGAATACTATAGTATATCGATTTTGAAAAAAAACATTGATTTCTTAATTTTTAATCACAGTGGTTTAAATTTTAAATTTAATTTTACATTTTTTTAAAATTTATATAATATTAATTTTATTTATAATAATAAAACTATTATAAAAGGAACAAATATTATACTTGATTTTTATTATAAAAACAATTTCAGGGGTAAGAATTTTATTTTTCTGAAAACTATTTTTCATTATATTTCATCCACTAATATTAAAAAAAATTACCAGTTTTCAAAATTAAATCAGAGAAACACGATTCCATATTTGGAATCCACATATTCAAATTATTTAATAACTTCCATTTAATTATTAATCATATTGAATAGTAACCATGGTAAACAGTTTTTCCCAACGAAAAAGTGAAAGATGGGTTAGTCAAGGTTTATATTATGTTATAGTGCTTAAATATCTCTCCAAAACTTGAACTAATCCCATTTTATGTCTTTTTTTCATCCACCTTAATCATAACATTGAAAATAATGAAATGGTATGTCACTTTCTGGTAATTTTGACCTTTATATTTTTTATGTATAAAATAGATACAAAATGTCACACTCTCTCCCATATCATGTTGTAATAATTTGGATATAGATAAAAATGATATATAAATGAATTACATTATAAAATTGATGAATAATAATCTTTATTTATTTATTTATTTATATTTAGCTTTTATATTTGAAATAATTACCCCAAACTCTTATGAAACACTAATGCGCCGCTTAACTAAGGAGTATACAAAGTATGTAAATTTATAAAAATTAATAAAAGTAACATTTTTTGGATAAATTATGATTTTATATAGATTTGTTGGACAATTAAAATGTATAATTGATATAAAAGAATATATAATAATTTATATTGTTAATGATATGTTTAAATGTAAATGTTCTGAAAAGTCTAAGAAAAGACCCTAAATGGTATATAATACTTAAAAAGTTTTTTAAAATAAATATAAATTAATAAAAATCAAAAAATAACTAAATTTTATTGAATTTTTTTCTTATATCATAAATTAACTATTTAAATTCCTCTTTTAATTTTTAAAATTATTTCCATGGCACTTAGAGACTGAAAAATTAGTTACCATTATGGTGGTTGAATAGGTTAAAGAGGGGGTTAAACTAATAGTTATGGTTAAAAATGACACTTAAATTTTTCAAAATATTTTTAAATGAATTTATATAGAAATTATAATCTTAATAATTGGATCCGTGGTATTATTCATCCATATTAGATGAAACATTCACCAATTATATAATAATATTTTATATATTTTTCTGATTTCAACCCACCTCACTTATAAAAGGGAACCACATCTCTTCACTTCCTCACACTACAGGATCCACTTAGATTATCTTATTTCTACACAAAATCCTTTTAAACCCTTAATCCCATGTCTTATAGGTTAGGTTTTCATAAAACTACCCACCTAAAAGGCTTAGGTGTAACCCAAAGAAGGATACTCAAAGTAGAGTCATAACTTGTTACCATGTGTTTTCATTTTTTCATATTCTTCCGCCGCATTAAAATATTATATAACCCTAATGATATTATAATATTAGTTACATTAATATTATGATATATTAATTTTTTTATGTGATAACTCTTTATAATTTCCTTTTCCATCCCATGATAATTGAAAACATCACTCATGCATTCATTTAAACTACCACCTCCACAAAGTGTTTTGTTTCACCATTCATCCCCACCTCAAAAGGATGGTTATTATGATAGATTTTAAAAATATATATTATAGTAATGATATAATTATGATTATTTAAAGGAAACATATTACTTACCTTATTTCCCTTCCAGCTGTTAAAATGAAAATGTCTATCGGGAATACATAAAGACTCCCACCACCACAAAGTGATGTGATTCATTTTTAATGTCTGGATTTCGTGAATGAATCTAAAATTTTATTGTCTGGATAAAAAATATAATTATTCCTTGTTTAAAATTAATAATAGTATAAAAAATGACCCTTCATACCTTGCTCAATACTCTAAAGTTTTTTTGGGATGATGAAGCTTGATGTAAACTTAATAGAATTAGTTATTGAATAAGTCCCAGTAATAAATAAAATAAAAGTAATAATGTTAATGGAATGAAATTGGAAAATTTTATAAGAAAATAATAAAAACAATATCATTTTATTATTTATATGTTCTATAACATATGAAATGAGTTCATACTTGATGTTATGGATTTCTCATGTAAATTAGATTTCACAGAAACTCATGCCATGTTTTTTACATGTTGACTATTGTGTGGTGTGTGTAATTTTATAAGAATGTATTTTTAAAAAAATTTAATAAAATTAATTTTGTTTAAAAATAAATTTCATTTACTCACCTATAATAATATTTTAGTTAAAAATTCACCTTAAGTAGTTATGGTTTTTTCAACAATCTCATTTTTTCTGGATTTATGACTAAATTTCCATTGAAGGAAATTATAAGATCATTATATTTTAAACTAAATATATTTTTTATACTCCAATTTTTTATATATTTTATGCATTTTATATTTATTTTGTTTTGTTTTGTTCGCAAAATAATTTAGAAAATATTTTTAATAAAAAATGACCATATTTATCTTTTCAGTTAAGAATCATTTATTGTTACATATTTATTCTATATAATGTTTTAAATAATGGTTTTTCTATTATTAAATTATTTTTAAAATATTTTTCAACAATATTTTCCTTTATTTATAATCATTTAAATGAAATTTTATTTTTATTTCTAAATGATGACCTTTTTAACTTTTACCAAAAAGTGTAACGAGAATATTTGTTTTTATATTTTCTAAATGAATGGGTATTCCCACAATCATTGCAATTATTTTATCTTAATCTTAATTTATATGTTTCCATGTATATTTTGGAAGAAATTTTTTTGTAGATATTTCAATAGAAATTATTTTAAATGTTATTAGAAGGAAATATATTTTCCTTGTGTTTGTATAGAATGGTTTCAATATTCATTAAATGTTGTTTTTATTCTATGTCAACATACTTTAAGGAATATTATACATTAATCAGGATATACCATAATGATACCATCCATATTATTTCTCTGGATAGGTTATGATCATGTTGTTCTATTTAATGAATAACAAAAATAATGAAATTTTATATGTTATTTTTCCAGTATAAATCATTATATTGATTATGTATTGTATTTTTATTAATTTCATTATATGATGAATGGATTAGATTTAGTAAGTAATGATTAGGGCCTGTTATAACCCCATGATGTATCATTTGGCCTCCTAAAACAAACTATCTTGGCTATTTTTGTGTATCTGAAACCTATTTACGTATGACATATTGGTAAAAGGTACTAACATTAATATTTTAATGTCCATAACTATATATTTTACCATTAAAAATCACTTATATTTATCTGTGTGATTAATTTCATTTTACATGGATATATTTCATGTTTATATTATTGGTGGTTTTTAATGAATTATTTTGATCATTTAATGTCTCTAAAAGGCAGCCAAAATATGTATACATGCATCAATACAAAAAATGTATCAAAATCCAAAAAGATAATAGGGTATATCCCAGCAATAATCACATGCCTCATCTTAGTCCCATGATCCCCTACTCCTAATCATATAATAAACCAAGCATCATATTGTGGGTGCATGCCCCATTCCCTAAATGTATCCATATAGTCTATTTGGGTACCCAACAACGGCTCAAACTGTGTGTGAGATAACACATAGTAGGCCACCAATAGTGGTGTCTATAACAAGTCTAGGATGTGTGATAGAAGCTAAATTATTGTGAATTGTATATCATAGGTATAACAAAAAATTAACTAGTACCCTTGGAATGCGTAAAACAAGTGATGTGAAACTATCTATACCAACGAGACTCCCGATAAAACAATTGTCTATCTCCTACAACAAGGTTGATGAAAATAAAATAGAATAAATACCAAGTCCATGTCGTATACCTAGTATATAATATCAATCACAGTCACAGTATGAAATCTATATAACATATAAACCATTTTTGAAGCGTACAACCAGAAGTGTCATGTCAACCATAATCTATCCAAACAACCATGAAAATATTTACCACAACTACACCGTATACTCAAAAGTGTCAGACCACACCTAGCTAGATCTAAGTTATAGAAGACAAAGGCATCCCCATCAAGTCCCATGAACATCTCGATTGAAACTTAACCAGACTTGGGTGTCGTACATGGAGCATGTCAATGGCATAAGTCCAATGTTAGTCCTAATAGTATAAATCAAGCGGTGCTAAGGCCTAGAAAATCCCACAAAATCAAGTCCTAAAGATCAATTTCATCCAGGGCATCTACTACTATTATCAAGATCTATAGAAGTAAAGTACATGCAATCTAATAGAATCTCTATATATGGTATACCAACCAAGGAATCCACTTCCATTTAAAATCATCATCCCATTTTATTTATCAATTTACATTCATTCATATTTTCTGATTTTACCCACTCACTTCCAAAATTTCTCTAAAATCTATTCAAACAATTAAATCAAACAACATCATGTTATCCCATGTAAAAGGAGTAAAATCATCTCTTAAACATTAAATTCAATTAAATTAAGGGATTCCGCTAACTAGGCTAGAAAAGTCACACCCCATGGGTGGTATAACATTAGTAAAAGGTAATGGCCCACCCCGTGGATGGCCTAGGTTGGGAAAAAATCTTCCAAAAAACTCGATGGAACTAGTTGGAATCCCTAACAGGATCCATTTTATCTAAATCCAAAATTTAATAATTTAAATGGGTGCCCCCAAATTTTATAGAACCTATCAAAATATAAACAATTATTATAAAACAACAAACCTCAAGAGAAGGGTATAGACCACCTTTAGTACATTCGTAAAAAATTTATCATGCAGTATCATCTTCTAATTTGGTCCATATCATTAGAAAAACAAATAATGGATGAATATCATAAAAATTGGGCACATTAGATCAAATAAAAAAGTCACATCTAACACAGAGAAAAATTATGAAGAGATTAAAAGGAATTGAGTACTCACCAGTGAAAATCTAAAGAGACAAACAACTCTCGATTCTATGTTCGAATGAAAAAACAAGAAAAAGGCTATGAATATGGCTTCAATAGAGCTCTGCATGCCTAAGATGATGTCCAAAAGGGGAAGAAATTAATGGTTTTATGTTTTAATAGGTTTTAAAATTAATTTTTTCATTTTCCAAAAAATAAAATTCTATATGGTATGGCCACATTTTTGGTAAAACATTGTTCGCTTCAATAATTCACGGGGCACCTCACACAGTTAGTCTGCATGGTTTTCCTAAATATCTACAAAAAATGATTTCGTCCACTATCCATGGTCTGTAGTAAACTTCATATGATAGTGTCTAAGGGTTCATAGTTTCATTGAAATCATTCATCCGCCTAAACCCCACTATTAATCCTGACATTGTTAGGGTTAACTGTTTGGTTTCTTCCTCATAGTTTCTCGTAAAAATTTATCTTACATTGTTTCTTCAAAAATATGGGATCTAATCTCCGAAAAACACCCTAAAACCTTTAATACCCCCATTATCACATTAAATAATCACATTAGGCTATAAAAAACAATTTAAACCAAAATTTGTAAGATATAAATATCATAAGAAAAATGGGTATCCTATAATCTTCCCCCTTAATGTAATTCATCCTCAAATTCCCTTCTAAATGGACATTAACATTTATCTGAGAATAACTCTGTCCAATGAGCATGTACTTTATTCTTCCTCTCCTAAGTCTCATCATCAAAAAAATCATGCTTCTATAGCTCCCATACTATTGGAACTAATAGGCCTCTAACAACATTTATACTATTATCAATGACATATATATATTTCTCTTAAAAGGATGTATCAATATGTAACTCAACATCATCAGGTTGAAAATAATGAGATGGTTTTGAATGATTGTTGTGTAGCTGATATATGTGGAAGATGTAATTTATAGCTCAGTGCCTCTAAGGTAAATTCATTTGATAGGATACCAGCCTGACTCTACCCATGATATCAAACATCCGGATATATTATAGTGAAATATTACCCTATCTCATGATCTATCTCTATACCAACCATAGGGAGACATTAAAAAAGACATGATCCATGACCTTGAACTCTTGAGTTCATTGATGGTGAGCAGCATCAGATCTTTTTCGAGAATGTGTGTGTCCATCTATTTTCTGATCAATATGGCCTTCTCATAAGTCTCCTCAATGTGGAAAAGTTCAAATAAATCTTCCCCACTGGCCTCTAAACATCACATGAGTGATCAACATGGTCTATCATATAAATCATCATATGGTTCTGTCTTTATATTCTCATGATAAATATTATTGTAGGGGAAATCAACAAGGGTAATATGTTTCTCCCAAAAACCAAAACATCTAAGATGCATGCTTGTATCAAATCCTCAAGAACCTGAATCATTTTCTCTAAATTTGTATCAGTATAGGGGATGTATGTTGTTTTCAAATCACCCAAGTAACCAAAGTCCCCAAATAAATCTACGATAAATGAGATGTAAATTGGGCATCCAAATCTGATACCATGGTCTGAGAAACCTCATTAATTTTTACTATCTCACACATATAAAACCACACAAGATCATCCACTAAGAATGTATTAATGTATCCTTGTTTGAAAAGTAATGAGAAAACATCAGGATTCTATCAATAATAACTCAAATAGAATTTCTACCATGAAGAAAACCTTGGAACATCAGTTATAAAATTCAATTTGAAATCATCCAATTTCCACTTGGGGATAAGAATCTACTCTAAAAGTCTAGCTGGTAATTTATTTTTTGCCTTCACCGGCTGAGAGTTGGAATACCTCATTACAAAGCCAAACATACCATTTTTCATCCCTACCCACCAATACTACCAACATAAATCATGATATATCTTCGTAAAATCGGGATTCACTTCCAAAAATATGGCATGAAACTCTTACATTAGATCCTCACATATGCTTTTTGGAACCCATATGTGACCATGAATAAGCAGGATCTCATCCTCACTTATGGTCAAAACAAGAGGTGGGTCCTCACCTGACACACTATACAGTAGGACTAGGCCCTCGAAATTCGTTAGCTACCTCATCCCCACTCTATCCATAAGTGTAGAGTTCACAACTAAGGATATGTGAAAAATCCTTCCATGACTATCCTACACCTCCAAGTTCATTTTTGAAAAAAAATCCATGAGCTTCCAATAACTACTATCCTCATAGACTAATTATATTTATGTTCTTCAACTTAGTGAATTGTCCACTACATTTTCATTCTTAAGAATATAGGCAATATTGTAGTTGAAACACTTTCGGAACTCAAACCACCTTAACTGCCTCATATTAAGATTATGGTGTGTAAATATATACTTGAGTATTTTTTTTATCATGTACACCATAAAATGATCTCCTAATAAATAATGTCTCTAACAGTGAAAATCATGAACAACTATAGCTAACTGTAGATCCTGCATAGGGTAATTCCTATCATGTGGTCTCAACTCCCAAGACATGTACACCACAAGTCCATCTCCATGAAATAGAACAACTCCTTGAATAATAATAGATGTGTCAAAAAAAATTGCATCTACTGCCTAGCTTTGGAAGAATTAGGATCATGGCTGAAACCCTTCTCCCTTTCAGATCCCAAAAGGTAGTCTCATAGAGGTCTGACCATAAAAACATCACACTCCTCTTATCAAGCTTGTTATAGGAACTTCTATCTATTATAATTCATGTATTAAACACCTGTAGAATTTAGCTATCCCTGAGAAACATTAAATTTCATAGAAATCATTGGGATTTTCTTGAGAAACTAAATCTATCACCTTCTATGAAAAAACTAATACTCATATCTCAGAGATAATATGACCTATGAAGTGAATATTATTTGTTCAGAAGTGTAACTTTGTGATATTAAAATATGATTGATGCACTCTTAGTGTATCCAAAACAATATCAAGATATTTTTAATTGTCATGTCTATTGGGATAATACACAAAGCTATCGTCCATGAATACTACAACCAAAGAATCCAGATAAGGATGAAAAACTTGGTTCATCATCTCCCTAAAAAATGTTGGGTGTTCGAGAGACCGAATGGAATAATCCTGAACTCATATCGACCATACCTTCTATAAAAATATGTATAGGGTATGAATCCAATTCCAATATATATCTATAAATATACCAACATTAAACCAATTTTTGATAAAATTTCATGACTCATCCTAATGGGGTAAGTGTCTTGACTCTCGAAGTCCACCTTCAATATTCCATGTGTTGGAGACTAGCACAGACTGGGCATAGCATTAACGTGGGAGGCCTTATCCTAGAGTACCTATACACATGCACATATCACCATGATCATAAAATTATAAAAATACAAAAACAACTAAGCAACCATTAATTCATATATCTAATCCCACAACCATAGTATGATAGGATCAAAAGAAAAATAAACAAATCCAAATATAGGCCCACCACAGAGTCTAAAAAAAGTCCAACCCAAAAGTAATGGTGGCGTCTACATTCATGATTTTTCTGGAATACACCTTGGATGTTCAGAATCAATAAGCACCATCTGGCCCTCGTCCCTATACGAATCTATTGAAATATCTATTATCTACACATGACATGATACATGTGGCCAAATCCCATATAGGGGGGAGTATAACAATATACCTATTAGAAAACCCAAAAAAAATATTGAATATAATAAAATAATAGAATTAAGCTCTAGGTAGTTATATATTTAAGACAAATATAACAATGATATCTATATATAATCAACAATGACATACATTCTCAATGTAAATTCACAATCATAAATCTGACTAGGATTCCAGATCGAAGGTTCCATATAACACTCATATAAGAGAACACACTTCATGAGTTAAATAGAAATGATGATGTCTGTCTGAGAGGTAGTTCTTGTCGAGACTCTCCATTATAATTATAAAATGGAATTTTGGAGCGATACAATGCACAGATAAGGATCACTCCCAAGTACATGGGGGAAAACAACAACTCAATATAGATTAACCTGCTAAGTAGAAGATCAGTGCCCACGTAGTGTTGGTCATGAAGTTAAAAAAACTCTACCTATGGATAGAAGAAGATATTGGATCTCACATGGGACCTCATATAAGGATTATAAGAACTCTATCCCAAATTTCCTCTTTAGGGGATAACCATTAGAGCAATAAATAAAATAGATAATCAATCCATCATAAGGAATTCTCCAAATTACTGAATAATCTGACCTGCACACATAATACGCACGATCCACGAATCAATTAATTAGTTGATTGATTCTAATTCATCGTAGGAATAATTAAATAGTAGTAAAACCACATAAATAAATATCATACCACAATTCAGATTTATTTCTGACAAAGAACAGAGCTACATTGAGATCGTTGGGGATGTCCTATGAGTTTGTCTTATATAGGTCGTCAGTCTTCAATTTTGTCATCATTTTCCAATTTGGTGTCCTTAAAAACTCTCCAAAATATCTCCAAAAAATTTAAGATTATTTGGAAAACCCTAAAAATTTCCCATAATCATGATTATATAGAGAATCATTTTGTCTTTGTGTCATATCAGGTTAAATAAATTAATTTTACTAACTTCTTTATTATTTAGGCCCATAATAGATTTTCCAAAAATGCACCGTGTTGATGAATTTTATATTGTCACTAGGGTAAATCACGCATTTTTAACTCAATGGTTCCCTTGACTTTTAGATTTTATATTTAGTTTTGAATTTATTACACTTTATTAGGAAAATGATACGCATGTGATATTTATTATATTTAATATATTTCAAACATTTATCTGGGCACAAAGGGACTCTGAATTTCACTCTGTCTTAACCTATGGTCAGAAAAATAGTCCATTCAATTTTCAAAAATAATTAATGTAAAATTGAAGTCATTACATTCTCCTCGACATTGGGTTATATGTCTCGAAAATACAAAAAAAGTGGATACACAAAGAGATGTGGGTACCACGCATGAATCTAAGACTCTCAGCCCCAAGAATTATCCTAAATATTCTCATGCTTCCATTGAAAATTAAATAATGGTATGGATATCCTATTAAAGTTTATCACCGATTGATCCTAAATCTCTTCTAAGTAATTAGTAAAGGAAGCACCATCCTTGATGGTCAGCTCTCAATTGTCGATAAAGTGTGATGGGTCATGCATGTACCTCCTCACATGTAACACTAGGAAGATGTATTGTACCCAGTATAACTACAATGGTAGATATAAGTGGAATACCAAATTGAAAAATCAATGTAGTATCTAGAAAGGTCCACTAAATCCTATAGATATTTTATCGCCTGATCCAAATCTTTGTAATCCACATCGAGGTGAAACCCATACGAACACAGTCTCCCTCCTTGAACTCTAAATTACTCTATTGTCTATCCACATAAGACTTATGATGGATATTTTTAGTCCTCATATACTTCTAGATTATTTAAACCATCTCTATAGTGGCTCGAACCAACTTTGGGACCATGAGTTTCCACTCTCCTGTGTCGGTCAAGAAATGTGGTGACCAACGGGGATGCCCATACAAGGTATCGAATGGTGTCATACTTATGGATGAATGGATGTTGTAATTTTATAATAACTCCACAAGTTTTAGGTGATCCTTCCAACTATATCCAAAGTCAAACATGAAATCTCACAGTATTTCCTCTAGAAATTGAATGGTCTTCTAATTCTAGTTTTCATTCTGGTGGTGAAATATTGTGGTCCATCATAATTAAGTCCCGAACACCTCCTGAAATCCCCTCATTAAACAAGATGTGAAGTGAGAATCATAGTCAGAAATGATTATTTATGGAACTCCATGGATTTTTACTATCTACAACATATATAGGTTTCACAATATCTCTAGTAAACTGTGGTCATGAATAGCAATGAAGTGGGATGACTTGGTGATCTAATCTAGGATCATCCAGATGGAATTCTGTCTTTTATATGTACATGGTGTGCCATCACAAAGTACATGGATATCCTATCCTACATATATTATGTCTCCTCATGGTTTTGAACTAAACCCCCTAGAAATTGGTCCTTAGAGTTCACTTTCTAGAAAGTAAGGCATCGAGAGAGATACTGTGTAACTGCCTTCTTTATCCATAGTCTCTAACACTGATGTAAGAGGTCCTAGTACATCATTCTCATGCTAGGATTTACAACTAAATGAGATGTATGAAACAATCTTATAACCTCCTCCAGAATCATCACATGCCATATCATTTATCCTCTGAAATGAATTACTTGATCCCCACCTTCAAAAAATCTATCGGGAGTATGTTTATTGTATATCTGAGAATGTATGGTGTCATAGTCATTATCACCATGTTATAACTCCTGAATTTCTACAAAATCATAGGGGTAACAACCATTAACTAGAGGAAATATTCTCTACATACATCCAAAAATGGATAACTACAATGGGGCTAACTTCTTTTACACCTCATTGAGAAAATTTGAACAATACCTCCTGGTGAGAGCATCTGTGACCATGTTCCCCTTCCTATGAGTATAAACAAATTTGAATTCCTAATTCTAGAGGAACTCTATCCATTGCCTCCCTCTCAAGTTAAGATACGTCTAAGATAATATATACCTAAGAATATTTTGGTTAGACTAGATGATAAACCATTATCCCATCAGGTTATTTTGAAACATCATTAGTGAGAATATTACCACTGCTAACTCATGATCATGGGTCGCATAGTTCTGCACAGGTGGTCTCAACTAATTTTAATCGTTGGAAATCACCACCTTCCTCAACATATAACACAACCAAGTCTCATCCCTTTTTCATCACAAAACACAACATAATCAACACCCTCCTCTGTTAATCTCAATATGGGAGAACTCATCAATCTCTGCCCCAACTTCTAAAAATCATATTGGAACCTCTCTGTCCAGATGAAAGGATTCCCCTTTTAGGTCAAAACATTCAATGGTGCTGATATCCAAAAAAAATGGTATGAATAAATACTAATTTCATTACAACCCAAGGAATATTGACACTAAATTTATTCTCTGGGGTGGCTCCCAAGCTAAAAAATCAGCACACTTTTCCATGTCCACTACCACACCATCTATATTGAGATAACATGTCCAAGAAAGTGGAACTCATGTAACCAGAACTACAACATTGAGATATTGTTATAAATTTTGTTCTCTCATAGTATGTCTAGAACCACCTTAAATTGTATCATGTCCTACTCCTACCATTTTCTATGTCTCTGTGGTCCATCTACTATCTCCCTATTAGTCGTTCGGGGGTCGTATAATCTCTCATTAGATGTCCAATATCATCACATGAGTGGAATCGCCTCTCCTTGGGTTAACTGGACCAGTATTATGATACCTGAAATATATACCCTCAATCTTAGGAATTCCTCTTGAATTTATCACATGTATAGGCCCTTGAGACATATGTAGACTCCCTACTGCCGAATTCTCTACTCCTAGTTCCCCACTGCCGGCAACCATTGTCTACGTCTATTCAGCCAAGAAATTATCGACCACAAAGGATCTCTCTAGAACCCCAACATATTTAGGAATTTATTGATGTATAACTCTATAATATATGTCTCTATGAATTCCAATCTTGATGGTATGAGCTCAAAATTACTTATCTCGAACTATATCCAACGAGTTCTTAGAGAGGTTAGTGAACCCTGATGAATACTCAAATTCTTTTGTCCATCCCTACTGAACCTATAAAATATCCTTGATATATACATACCTAATATTGGCTAGCTCTTATTTGAAAAGGATTTCAAACTCCCACCATAATAGAGTCGCATTGTTGTAAGACTCGATCGCCAATCCCCAAAATTGTCATGTTGAACCATGAAGAAGGCTCACCACCAAGACCACCATTTGGACGGTTGGTGTCCTCACTAGATGGAAAACTCATTTCACTACCTCAACCTAATCCTCATATACCTATATATTGTAACACGCCAAGCTTCCACGGTACGCTTCCCTTTGAATAATACAGTAGTGTGTGTTGTACGCGACTTCGAGTTCTAACACACACCACAACTAATCAAACTAGAAGTCATGAAAACTAATACCCACTTTTTGAAATTTTATAAATTTTATCTTTCAAAACGGATTTCCTTTTTGGATTCAGAATATCGAAATTATCCTCGGGTGAAATTTTGGTATTTTTCGGAAAACATTCAATTTTTGATGAATAGTGAAAAAAACACTGAGTAATAGTTAAAAACCGAATTTTTATTTAAATAATTATTTATTTTATTTAAATTTAATTAAATTAAAAATAGATACATAATACCTATATAAGTTCAATGTAATTTATTGGAGTCAGTTTAGAATAATTTTAGATATATAAAAATTTTATTGAACTTATTCACCCTATTTTACCCACCTCCTAGGAGAATTTGGAAATTCACATAAAACATAATTTTACCGCTTCTGTGAATGGAATTTTGAAAATCCAAGAGACACGGTTAATATCAAGAAGTAAAATTTGGTTCAATGAGATGAAAATAATTTTTGGTGAATAGTAACTTTTTACTTTTATTTACCACGGTTAAAAGTAAATAGGGTAATTAAGGGTAAAAATTATATTAATATTACCCTAACACATGTCCTAATTCCATTGGACAAGTGTAACTCGACCAAAAATAACATTAGGAATAAAATATTATCATTTAGGTCCACTTGGATTGGATTAGGACATTTATTATTATTTAATTCAAAGAAGAGTTAAAAGAGTTAAAATCAATGTTTATTTACTAAAACATTTTTCATATAGGGTTGTCCATAAGATAAATTCTATTGTAAATATTAATTAGAAATATAAAAATATTTCCAACATAATGGTGTTTTATTTATAATTTTTAGATATTAAATAATTTAATTTATTTATGACACGATGGTGATGCAGTAATTACATAATTAATGAAATATTAAAATAATTGATATTATAAATATCAAAATGAATGTAATTTGAGACTTTTTATGAATTACACTAATTTTCTAAGTTAATATGACATATTAGGATTGGTTATATAAATTTATTTCGAATTAATAATGTTGTTATAAATTTATCAAAAACAAAATACCCAATAGTGTCAAAATTGACATGAAAGAGTTTTTAAAACAAATATTATATTATTAATTTATATTAAATTCCTAAAAATCTAAGGTCAGTCCAAGAGACATATATCATGATAGTTGTATCATTAATGGACCACTTGGGGGTGTCTTGGAGGTATTTTGTATGTTTATTAACTATATAATATAAAAATACAAAGTGACGTGGTAAGTGTAAAACTAATTAACTAAGAGTTAAAACGAAAAGATAAGGTTAATATAAGGAGCCAAACCTATCTAAATTCCACTGGTTGAGTGGTTTTCGACCCATACCCACCTTAAAATTTAAATAATCCACTTTGGGGCCATTATAAACTGAATATGAATTTATTATAAAATAATATTTCTAGATTTTCCAAAGGTGCCCCTCACCCCTCTTATAAAAGGGAACTCCCCCTTCTCACTAAATAATACATTAAAAGACTTTTGGCTCACCCAACCCCTGCCCAAATACTCTCTCAACTTCCCTCAATTCAACCTAGAGGCCTTATATTGACCAGAAAGCCAACCTAAGAAGCACTTTTGATCAAATCAAAAGGGAGAATCCGAAGAAGAGCTAATGTTTTCACTACCCTCTTTCAAGTTCCTTTCTTCTTCATCTTATTATTTCTTTGTTATTATCATTATAATACAATAACTCCAGTATCTTATATATACTGTGATGTCATTATAAATAAGGTACAACCATATTCAGTATTCTATCCATTATTTGAATGACATGTCACCATACGTGCATACGTACGGCTTACCGTCTCCACGCCCTGGTGTAATTGTTATTCAATAAATTATTATTTTGATGGGTATAATAATGATTTGTAATTCATGTAAATAATAAATATAACATGATAATGATTCTGTATATATTATATACCATCCAATTATATATTATTTTAATATCAAAAGAATGATATTTTCGCTCGTGCGTACGTACGCACTACTGTCTCCACGAACGCGATGAGATTCATTCCCCATCATATCCATTCAAGACTAATTCTCATTTAATGATTAAAAATAATGTTTAAGGACTTGATATCATTCTGTGTATGAATAATATAAAACCTATCCATGAAAAACACAACTTATGTAACAAAACATATAAAATAAAATGAGTAAGTTAACACCCAAAACAATGATAATACTAAGATATTATTAACAAATCAATGTTAAAAGATCATATATGATATAAAAATTATGTATATGGTTCTTTTATAATTCAATAACAATGTTTTAACTATTATATAGGAGGTTAACATACCATCTACTAAGGAAAAGTACAAGGTAAGTGTTTATTTCACAATCTCTTCATTATCTGAGGTTGTTTATACGTAATTATCTACTAGGACCTCTTAATCATCCACATCCATGTTTCTAAAAAATGTATTACAAATAATTCCTAATATTTTATAGACTATAGGATAATGTCATTTATAACCTTGTTGACTTTTTATAAGAAGTTTATTAAGGAATATTTCTGTCCTTTTCCAAACAAGGTCCTTTTTAACCTTTTCGACAGAATTAAGGTAAGAATATTTTTTTAACTTATACGGCGGGTGCGGCTATTTTCCGCCATTATAAAATCGTTGAAGCTTCCCTTACAATCTTATAAGAATATTTTCAAAGAAAATGTTTTATTTTATAAATATATGACTCTTAAATTATTTCAAAATTGAAAGAGATATTTCTCTAAAAAGAGTGTTGATTTCATCTATGTCAACATCTATTGATGGATTTTAAGTTTATTTGGAGTTGATTTATTATGATACAAAACTTCTATATTGTATTTATGGTTTTGTCATATGTTTGACTGTGGATGTGTTATTTTTATACCATTCATGGTTTATGAAGAAAGTATTGACATTTCGTATGCTAGTTTTAATATTAATGTTTATGTTATGTTTAAACCTGTTCGTATGAGTAATACATTGGACTTAATAAGTGATGGGTGGAGCCCGCTATAGCTCCTTGATGCATCGGTAGGTCTCATGAGACAAACTTGTGTCTTGGCTCAAGGTATTGACAACATCTTATTTGTAGTATTTGCATGAGGCCTTGGCTATGTGGTTATGATAGTATGGCATTATGCATTCCATCATTATGAAAGTGGTTATTGATATTTCATGTGATTATTCAACTAGTAGAATATCCATGTGAATAAGTAAATGGCATTATTTCATCTGATCTTTGCCATATTATGCTGAAGTTCATGTTTAAAAGGATTTCGTTTTAATTATACATTTCCTTAAATTTTTATGCTTATTTATAAAATTTTCTACTATATTGTTATTCTTACTAGGTATTTGGGCTCACCCATTTCGTTATTTTATTTTTCCCATGATTTTAAAAATTATTTTATGAATGACCTGCAAGGATAGTATAAGGGGTTATGAGTGTGGAGTCAAGATGTTGTTGTAGTTTTCAATTTATGATGTAATGTAAACTTTATGAATTTATCAAGTGTTTACAAGACTACTAAACTAATCGGTCTTTCGAGACTTGATATTTCTTGTAATCATGACAATGTTATGTAATAATGCACCGACTCTGGGTAACTGGGATCGGGGAATTACAGTTTCTATCAGAGGGAGGTTTAGTAAAAACCTTGGAAGCTAGATTTATATAAACTCTGATTAGAGCACATAGATTTAAGATGTACTTTGAGGATTAGTATAGAATAACTTCCTAGAATTTTGGTATTGTAGAGATTTTGTGAGTTTTCTGACCAATACATCCTTGTCTAGATACTAGCAGGTAGAGGCGGCTCTGGCACAAATGTACCTAGGGCTAAAACCCGAAAACACCGCTTTGAGCTAGACTCGAACGGGAACTGGTGCACGACAACGGGCCTTGCTACACTCTTTGTTACGACACTCCCGGGGGATATGTTTAGGATAACTCTCATTTTATTTACAAATAATTGTGAAGGGTTTATGAGTATATACGTCCTCAATGAAAACATTTTTATGATTATTGATTCTATCCATAAATAGTTCAATTTATGTTAAGTGTTTTATAAGTATGTAATTATGTATTTTTATTCATAAACTGATCTAGTTTATGCCATTGTATAGAAAAGGTGCCTAGTGGAAGAAATGTAAACCATATCAATGCACGCACTCCATGTAGAGATTTCCCTCCTGCTCAAGATAATTATAGTGGATCTGGTGATGCAACTGGTGCTGATAAACTAATCACCATACTAGGACAACTCACTTAGGTTATGAATAATAACCTTACCCGTATGGATCACCCTGGTCTGCAACATGGAGGATAAATGTTAGATCTCTTCATGAGGAAGAATCCAAAAAAATTCAATGTGAGTACAAATCCATTAGTAGATGAGCAATGGATAAGTTCTCTAGAGAAAATATTTCTGGTTTTGGGGAGTAGTGATATGGAAAAAGTTATCATTGTAGTTTACTGCCTCACTGGAGATGCTGATCAATAGTGGTCATTGATTCAAAACATGAAGGAAGATGATGAAGTATCAAATATGGAATGGAGGGAGGTCAAAGATCTATTTTTTGAAAAATACTTTCCTCATGACCATCGAGAAGATATGGAAAGGCAATTTCTGAGTATAAGACAAAAGGAGGATGAGAATGTCGCAAAGTATGAGGATAACTTTACAAGGTTAGCAAGGTATGCTGGAGACTATATATGTAACCAAAGAATTGATATTGATCGTTTCTTTTATGGGTTAAAACCATTTCTCCTTCGAGCATTAGTCTCACAATCCTTCTCGTCGTACGAAGACATTGTCTCATGTGCTATCAAGACTGAAAAGGAATTCTCTAAGTCTTATGACTTTAAAGAAAAGCAAGAGAATAAGAGATCTACTGATCAATCTGGGAATGGAAATAAGGGGAAGAAGAAAAAGGTTTAATATCTATCATGTGGTAAATGTTGGAAGAAACACCCTGGTACTTTATTAAAAGGAATGGGAGTCTGTTACAAGTGTGTTGAAAAAGGCCACCAAGCTCGTGATTACAAAGGGAAGAAGGAAGCTACTGATGTCCAATGCTACAATTGCAGTGAGATGGGACATTATGCAAATTAATTTCCTAAGCGTCAGGGGAACTTACCTCAAAAAAGGCCAAGGGATCAAGACCAATCTTATGTTATCACTACTGCTAAGGTAGAAGCTCCAAAATACTTGGGGGCAGGTAATTTAATGGTTTCCTCAAGTTTAGGAAATGCATTATTTGATTCTAGATCATTGCATTATTTCATATCTTCCCAGTTTTCTAAGAAAATTAAATATTTCCCATTTGATTTAACAAAGGAGTTGTCAGTTAAAACACATACGGGAAGTATCATTGAAACAATGTTTTGTGAATCAGTCCCCATTAGAGCAGATGAATGTTCTTTATCTATTAATATCATCGTCATACCAATGATTGAGTTTGATATAATCCTCGGTATGGATTATATTTCGGACCATGATGTAAAGATTTATTGTAAGAAGAAGGAGGTTACGATTTTTGATGGTGATGATAAGGAACACCTTATCTTTAGAGAAGAATCATCACCACCTAATTAATATCTAGATCCACCCCCAGTAGCTCAACTAAATTCAATTATTGGGGAGGAAGAGAATAAAATGACTGTGGGTGAGGAAAAGAATGTTCAAATAGAGGATGTACCTATTGTGAAAGAATATCTAGATGTGTTTCCAGAATATTTACCTGAACATCCTCCAGAATGAGAAGATGAGTTTTCCATTGATTTAATTCCTGGATCAAGGCCTATATCGAAGACCCCTTATAGAATGGCCAATGTGGAATTAGTTGAACTAAAGAAACAACTAGAGGAATTGAGTAATAAGGGATTTATTTACCCTAGTGTTTCTCCATGGGGAGCCCATGTTCTTTTTGTTAAAAAGAAAGATGGATCTATGAGGTTATATCTTGACTATAGGGAGATCAAGTCTATAACAATAAAGAACAAGTATCCCCTACCTCGCATTGATGATTTATTTAACCAACTACATGGAGTTCAATACTTTTCAAAGATTCACCTTCGATCTGGATACCATTAGTTGTGTGTGAAGAAGTAAGACATTCTGAAGACAACATTTTGAACAAGGTATGGGCATTACGAGTTTACGGTAATGCCTTTTGGGCTGACTAATGCACCCTCTGTATTCATGGATCTAAAGAATAGTGGTTTCAAGGAATATCTTGATGATTTTTTGGTGGTATTTATTTATGATATCTTGGTATACTCCAAAAGCTATGAAGATCATGAAAATCACTTGCGCATTATCCTGAAGACTCTGAGAAGACATGAATTATATGGGAAGTTTAGCAAGTGTGAATTCTGAGTTCAATATATTTCTTTTCTTGGGCATATTGTCTCTAAAGATGGAATCTCTGTAGATCCTTCTAAGACCAAGGTAGTCCAAGAATGGCCTTCACCGATGAGTATAACTGAGGTACGCAGTTTTATTCGTTTATTAGGTTATTAGTGACGCTTCGTCCAGAATTTTGCCTGGTTGGCTAACCCATTAACAAAGCTCGCACGAAAAGGGGTTAAATTTGTTTGGAAAAAAGAGTGTAAAGAATGTTTCGAAGAACTGAATATAGGATTAGTCAATGATCCTATATTGACTCTACCATCGGGGAATTATGGATTCGTTATATATAGTGATGCATCGAAGAAAGGACTTGGTTGTTTCCTTATGTAGAATGATAGGGTTATTGCCTATGCATCACGATAGTTGAAAATTCATGAGAAAAACTATCCTACTCATGATCTCGAATTAGCAGCTGTGATCTTTTCTTTGAAGATATGGAGGCACTACCTCTATCATGAAAAAATGTGAGATTTATACTGATCACAAGAGTTTGAAGTATATTTTCTCACAAAAAGAACTCAAAATGATGCAAAGGAGATGGCTTGAATTACTCAAGGATTATGATTGTACGATACAATACCACTCGGGTAAGGAAAATAAGGTGGAAAATTCTTTGAGTAGAAAATATCATGGAGTTTTGAACAATATGAGAATTGAAGGGGATCCAATTTTCATGGATCTAGTGAAGATGGACATGGGAATAACCATGGAAGGTGAAACATCAGTGCTTTTTCAAATAGTTGTCAAACCATATTTACTAGAAAGGATTAAGAGTTCTCGGACCGATGATGAATAATTTCAAAAGAAGATTAAAGCTGTGAATGATAGGAGATTGAATGAATTTGGGTATGAAGATGGAATTTTGAAATATGGGAAGAGACTTTGTGTTCCCAATATACCTGATCTAAAAAGTGAATTGTTGGATGATGCTCATAGTTCCAATTTCTCTATACACCTTGGGAGCACCAAAATGTATAGAGATTTTAAGGAACATTTTTTGTGGGACAACCTGAAGAGGGAGATTGTTGGTCTTCTGTCAAGATTTATAGATTGTCAACAAGTGAAAGCTATAAGGAAACAGCCTGGTGTAGTATTGAAACCTCTTCCCATACCTGAGTGGAAATGGGATAATATTATGATGGACTTCTTCATGGTGATACCAAAGACTCAAAGAAGGAATGATGCAATATGGGCCATTATTGATCGTCTTACCAAGTCAGCACATTTTATTTCTATAAGAGAAGATTTACCACTCAAACATCTAGCAAGACTATATATTAATGAAGTTGTGATACTTCATGGAGTACCCCTATCAATTGTTTCTGATCGTGATCCTCATTTTACTTCAAGATTATAGAAGAGTCTTCAGAAGGACTTGGATACTGAACTTTGTTTGAGCACTGCCTACCACCCTCAAACAGATGGACAATCAGAACGGACTATTCAAACCTTAGAAGACATGTTGAGATCATGCTCACTTGAATTTCAGGGTATGTGGGGTCAATATTTACCTATGGTGGAATTTTCCTATAATAATAGCTTCCATTCAAGTATTCGAATGGGACCATATGAAGCGTTATACGGAAAGAGATGTCACACAACAACTTGTTGGGATGATGTTGGTGAAAGAAAACTTGTACGCCAAGAACTGGTGGAGGAAACAATGGAAAAGGTAAAGTTAATCCAAAACCACATCAAAGTAGCTCAAAGTAGGCAGAAGAGCTATGCCGATAAATGAAGGAAGGCTTAGGAATTTCAGGTAGGAGATCATGTTTTCTTGAAGGTATCTCCATGGAAGGGAGTTATACATTTCGGTAAGAAGGTTAAATTGAGTCCTAGGAACATCGGACCTTTCGAAATTCTAGAAGGAATTGGGGCTGTAGCTTACCGTTTGGAAATACCGCCAAGTCTCTCCAAATTCATGATGTGTTCCACGTATCACTATTGAGAAAATACATGCCTGACCCAACGCATGTACTCACCTATGAGGAATTAGAACTGGAACCTAATCTGTCTTATTGCAAAGAGCCCATCATGATTCCTGATACAAGAGAACAAGTGTTGAGACACCGAACGACTCGTCTGGTAAAAGTTCTATTGAGAAACCATAAGATGGAAGAGGCAATGTGGTAACCCGATGAACTTATGATAAAGAACCACCCGAGTCTTATCATGTGGTATTATTATAGAAATTTAAGGGATGAAATTATTTGAAGAAGGGGAGAATGTAACACCCCAAGCTTCCACGGTATGTTACCCTTTGAATAATATAGTAGCATTTATTGTACGCAACTTCGAGTTCTAACACACACCACAACCAATCAAACTAGCTATTATGAATATTAAAACCCACTTTTTGAAATTTTATTAATTTTATATTTCAAAATGGAATTTATTTTTGGATTCAGAATATCTAAATTATCCTAGGGTAAAATTTTGGTATTTTTCTGAAACTTTCAATTTTTGATTAATAGTGACAAAACACAGAGTTATAGTTTAAAACAAAATTTTTATTTAAATAATTATTTATTTTATTTAAATTTAATTTAGGTCAAAATATATACATAATACCTATATAAGTTCAACGTAATTCATTGGAGTTATTTTAGAATAATTTTAGATATATAAAAATTTTATTGAACTTATTCACCGTATTTTACCCACCTCCTAGGAGAATTTGGAAATTCACATAAAACTTAATGTTACCACTTCTGTGAGTGTAATTTTGAAAATCCGAGAGACACGGTTAATATCAAGGATTAAAATTTGGTTCAATGAGATGAAAATAATTTTTGGTGAATAGTAGTGTTTTACTTTTATTTACCACGGTTAAAAGTAAATATGGTAATTAAGGGTAAAAATTATATTAAAATTACCCTAACACATGTCCTAATTATATTGTACAAGTCTACCTCGACCAAAAGAATCCTTAGGAATAAAATATTATCATTTATGTCCACTTGTATAAGATTAGGACATTTATTATTATTTAATTCAAAGAAGAGTTAAAAGAGTTAAAATCAAATTTATTTACCAAAACATTTTTAATATAGGGTTATTTATAAGATAAATTAGATTGTAAATATTCATTATAAATATAAAAATATTTCCTACATAATGGTATTTTGTTTATAATTTTTAGCTATTAAATAATTTAATTTATTTATGACACAGTGGTGATGCAGTAATTAAATAATTAATGAAATATTAAAATAATTAATATTATAAATATCAAAATGAATGCAATTTGAGACTTTTTATGGATTACACTAATTTTATAAGTTACTATGACATATTAGGATTGGTTATATAAATTTAGTTCTAAGTAATAATGATGTTATGAATTTATCAAAAACAAAATACCCAATAGTGTCAAAATTGACAAAAAAGAATTTTTAAAACAAATAATATATTACTAATTTATATTCAATTTCTAAAAATCTAAGGTTCGGCCAAGATACTTAAATCATGATATTTGTATCATTAATGGACCACTTGGGGGTCTCTTGGAGGTATATAGTATGTTTATTAACTATATAATATAAAAATACAAAGTGACATGGTAAGTGTCAAACTAATTAACTAAGAGTTAAAACTAAAATATAAGGTTAATATAATGACCCAAACCTGTATAAATTCTAGTGGTTGAGTGTTTTTAGACCCATACCCACCTTAACCTTTAAATAATCCACTTTGGGTCCATTATAACCCGAATATGAATTTATTATAAAATAATATTTCTAGCTTTTCCAAAGGTGCCCCTCACCCCACTTATAAAAGGTCACTCCACCTCTTCACTAAATCACACATTAAAAGAATTTTGGATCAGCCAACCCCTACCCAAATACTCTCTCAACTTCCATCAATTCAACCTAGAGGCCTTAGTTTGATCAGAAAGCCAACCTAATGAGCCCTTTTGATCAAATCAAAAGGAAGAACAAGAAGAAGAGGTAATGTTTTCACCACCCTCTTTCAAGTTCCTTTCTTATTCAACTTCTTCTTTCTTTGTTATTACCATTATAAAATAATAGATCCAGTATATTATATATACTTTGATGTTATTATAAATATGGTACAACCATATTCAGTATTCTATCCATCCTTTGATTGACATGTCATCATACGTGCGTACGTACGGCTTACCGTCTCCACGTCGTGGTGTAATTGTTATTCAATAAATTATTATTTGGATGGGTATAATAATGATGTGTAATTCATGTAAATAATAAATATAACATGATAATGACTCTGTATATATGATATAAAATCCAATTATATATTATTTTAATATCAAAAGAATGATATTGTAGCTTGTGTTTACGTACGGACTACCGTCTCAACGAACGCGATGAGATTCATTCCCCATCGTATTCATTCAAGACTAATTCTCATTTAATGATTAAAAATAATTTTTGTGGACTTGATATCATTCTGAATATTAATAATATACAACCTATCAATGACAAACATGACTTATGTAACAAAACATATAAAAGAAAATGAGTAAGTTAACACCCGAAACAATGATAATACTAAGATATTATTAACAAATCAATGTTAAAAGATCATATATGATATCATAATTATGTATATGGTTCTTGTATAATTTAATAACAATGTTTTAACTATTATATAGGAGGTTACCATATCATATACTATGGAAAAGTACAAGGTAAGGGTTTATTTCAAAATCTCTTCATTATCCGAGGTTGTTTATACGTAATTATCTACTGGGACCTCTTTATCATCCACATCCATGTTTCTTAAAAATGTATTACAAATCATTCTTACTATTTTAAAGACTATGGAATAAAGTCATTTATACCCTTGTTGACTTTTTATAAGATGTTTGTTAAGGGATCTTTCAGTCGTTTTCCAAACAAGGTCCTTTTTAACATTTTCGATAGAATTAAAGTAAGAATGTTTTTTTAACTTATACGGTGGGTGCGGCTATTTTCTGCCGTTATAAAATCGCCGAAGCTTCCCTTACAAGCTTATAAGAATATTTTCAATTAAAATTTTTTATTTTATAAATATATTACTCTTAAATGATTTCAAAATAGAACGAGATATTTCTCTAAAAATAGTTTCGATTTCATCTATGTCAACATCCATTGATTGATTTTAAGTTTATTTGGAGTTGATTTATTATGATACAAAACATCCATATTGTATTGATGGTTTTATGATATGTTTGACTCTGGATGTGTTATTTTTATACCATTCATGGTTTATTAATAAAGTATTGACATTTCGTATGCTATTTTTAATACGAATGTTTATGTTATGTTTCAGCCTGTTCATATGAGGAATGAGTTGGACTTAATAAGTGATGGGTGGAGCCCGCTATAGCTCCCCGATGCATCAGTAGGTCTCATGAGACAAACTATTTTCTTGGCACAAGGCCTTGACAAAATATTATTTGTATTCTTGGCACGAGGCCTTGGCTATGTGGTTATAATAGTCTGGCATTATGCATTCCATCATTATGAATGTGGTTATTGATATTGCATGTGATTATTGGACTAGTATAATATCCATGTGAATAAGTAAATGGAACTATTTCATTTGATCTTTTCCATGTTATGCTTAAGTTCAAGTTTAAAAGGCTTTTTTTAGTTATACATTGCCTTAAATGTTTATGCTTATTTATAAAGGTTTCTGCTATATTGTTATCCTTACTGGGCATTTGAGCTCACCCCTTTCTATGTTTTATTTTTCCCAGGATATGAAGAAGTATTTTATGAATGACCTAGAGGGATATTATAAGGTGTTATGAGTGTGGAGTCAATATTTTGTTGTAGTTTTCGATTTATGATGTAATGTAAACTTTATGATTGTATCTAGTGTTTTCAAGACTACTAAACTAACCGGTCTTTCGAAAATTAATCTTTCTTGTGATCATGCCAATGTTATGTAACAATGCACCGACTCTGGGTAACTAGGTTCGGGGCGTTACATATTCCATGTAACATCTCAAATTTTGTTTATATAAAACTATGTTTGATAGCGTATATGATATGTAACACCAAAACCAAACAAACAATGATTATTAAAATATGACACTTAAAACATTCCACTAAATATGAGAATATAAGTAGTATTAGCTAAATTATAAAATATATATATGTCTTAAATATATTGATAAATACTTAGTAAATAATCAATAAAATTTTTATAATGTCTTTTTGTTCTTCAAAATATGTATTATTCAAAAATGATATTAATTTCTTTTTATGAGATGGTATTATAGTTATTTTATAGAAAATTTAGAAAATTGATTTGATAAAACAAAATTATTTTTTGATATCATCATATCAAAACTAATGTAGGGAGAAATTTTGTTATTTTTCAGAAAATATATATATTTTAGGGAATAATGAAAAATAATGTTTTTTGTAAATTTGAAATTTATTTTGATAAATGTATTGATTTAAAGGTCAAGTTATTATTTTAATTTGATTTAAATATACAATAATTATTCATCAATTATATTTAATTCAATTAATTTAATTTAAATAATCTTTATACTATATTTTGATGTAACATTATCTTTACGATTAAAGACTCATTTTTCTAAAAACTAATTTAAAATACATAATATTTCCACATTTTAAGTAATTAAAATAACCCCAAATAAGAAATTATATAAATAAAATGTTTATATAATATATCTATATTTATGAATTTAAATTCATATAATTAATATTAGTAGTAATTGATTTAATGTGAAATCATCTTTTCAGTAAAAAAATTATTTTTTAGAAAATCGATCTCCATCACGCTTTCTATTTTGGTATTAAATTAAATCTGTTCAACTCTGTCAATTGATTTTCATAAAATGTATTCCAAATTTTAAATCATAATAATTAAAATTAGTCAATAATATCAACTTAATTTTTTAACAATGTGAATTGTAAAAGTAGAAAATATTAATTACCATAGTAAAAGGAAAATAGGTTAATTAAGGGTAAAAATTATTTAACAAAGACTATAAAAAATATAAACCTAATATTATGAATATTTATTTTTTCTTTTCTTTAAAAGTGTTTTTATATTTATTCGTAATTTTTTTTACTGTATAAAATATTAAGTTATCAGTTGGATAATTGATATTTTTACAATAAAACATAAATTCAATTTTTAGTTAATATTCAATTTAGATTAAGAAATTTATTCAAAAGAATTAATGGATTATTTTGAACAAATTACATGATAATAAAATATGCTTATAATTTTTTTTATTAAATAAAAATGATCATATAATTTTAATGAAGTCAAATGTAATTTTTATTGGGGTAAATTCTAGATTTTTGAGAATTGTAATGTTTTTTATTGGGGTTCGAAAAATCTTCCTCTTAAAAACACTACAATTCTCAAAAATCTAGAATTTGTTTTAAAAATAAAAATTAAAATATTTTTAAATATTTTGGTGAAAATTAATAATATTTTTGTAATTATAACATCGAAATTATCCAATGTTGAATTTTTCATAATTTTTTGAGGCAAACAATTTTTTGGGTTAAAACTAAATACCATATAAATATAATTTGTCTATTATGACATAATAATGTCCCAAAAATTATTTAATAAATACTATAAATATGATACAAGACCAAATATATGTTTTCCTTTAAAAATAAATTGATTTTACATTTATTTTATTTATTTTATAAATTCATTTTGAATAATCCAAAACATATAATATAATTTAATGTTTTGAAATCCTTTCTCTAAGACTATGACTCACCTCCACTTAAGAAAGGGCATTATTTTATTAATTTCGGTCCTATGACTTATAATATATTTAAATACACTCCCATTTGTCTGATACCATGTTAAAACCCCATGTTAAGCTTTGTGAGTTTGGTTATTTTATTATATAGAGTCCAAAACCAAAGTTTGAGAAATGATAAAAAAATTACCCACACTTTCTCTATATAATCCCATGGAACAACCCATTTATCTTCACTAAAAATATTTATAGAGAATACTTAATCTACCCTACCTTATATAGAGTCATCCCAAGGTTACCTCAAGCCCTCAATAATCACCTCCCAATCATTTAGAGTCACACTCTCAAGGAAATGGATCCTTTCCTTCTCTCCTTTATTCAAGTTTCATTATTATCTTATGAATTATAATTCAAAATTATAATATTGGTATACATCTTTACATGTCCCTATTACTTCCCATTTTATTTCCAAATTATTATAGACCCACTAATTTCTCATCAACCCATTTTATGAATTTTTATTTTACAATATTATACTACTGAAATTTCCACTCAATTTTCCATCACAAACAATTGTGTAGTGAATACCATACTCATTTCCTATCAAGGGTGTTAACATTTATACCCTTATAATTCTTTGAATTATGACTTACATGTATTTATTCCACACACCATGATCATGGAATAAAATTTGATGACAAATGATTCCTTGTTTTATGATCTATGTTGCACACTTATTAATGAGAATTAAATTAATGTGATGGGTGGGACCATAATTATATAGTGCTCCTATAAATTAGGTAATGCTTAGCCTCATGAGATGTTAGGTTGGTATAGGGGTGTACTAAATTCCTTTATGGTACTTTTTCTATCCTGATATCTTGGTATTTATCCATGAACTATGTTTATGATGTAGTATTTTTTTTCCACATTTCCCATGTTAATATTATTATGTTATATCAAGCCTTATTATCCATGTTTATGATTCACACACCTTTTATGCCCCATTGATAGACCTATTTTCAAACATGTATTATACTCTTCATATTTTTCCATGTTTATTCCCTTACTCCCCTTTATATAACACCCCTTTCTTATGTATGTCCCCAGGTTATCTCGTGTAGTTTTAAGTGAGGACATGTTAAGAAAATCAATAAGATGATGTTTTCTTATTTTAAGTTGTTATGTAACATACCTAATTCCAAAATACACACGACTTATAGATATTTTGTATTGTATTATGTGTATTATTTGTAATAAAACATGAATTAATTTGTAATAAAGAACATGGTTGTTATAGTTTAGGCTCACCTCGGAACCCGAGGGGTCTCAACTGCTAAAACTTCTGAATTTTGATCAATATGTGCACCTCATTTGATATCACTGTTGGTATCTTGTATTTCTCTAAATTTTCTATTATAGTTGGTACACCACATATAAGTAAAATCTCTATAAATGGCCCCGATATTTATGCCTCATCACTGAGGGAAATAATACATCATGGAGGCATCCTCAAATAAAAAATATATACCACATTCAATGATTATATCTGAAGATATGACTCAGATGGAAATGGAACCCCCAACCCATTCTAATATGATGAATTTACCATTTTACCCTTGTAATTAGTGTACTCATGTATTGAGTATAAAGGTAGGTGATCAGAGTCCAGGTGTGTGGATACATCATATGTCGTACTAACACTAGGGTCCCTAGGCTGAAAGTTGAACTTAAAACACTTAACACTACTTCCCGAAAACAATCTCATAGTATGTAGTCTTATTATAGAAGTAACTACTAAGATACCACTCAATCACGACTCATCCCAATAATGTCTATTCTATGACCCCCCCGAATCCTGCCTCCAATAGGCCAAGGGTGGGTGATTAGCACTGGGTAGTCATATCATAAAAATGGAAGGTCTTGACACAAATTACTGATACACACAAACACACAAATCTCTTACTCCATAAAATTATAAAGAAGTAAAAATGACTAAACAAACAAGAATACCTATATCTAATATGACAAGTATAGTACAATAGTTTAAAGGAAACTAATTAGGGACAAATATAGTACCCCCACAAATAATTTGAAATCAAGTCCAAACTGAAATTAAAGATGGAAAATCGTACCATGATACTATAGGAATACACATTGATTTGTATGGTTCACTATACACCACCTGGTTCTAGTCCCCCCAGGACTCTATCGAAAGGTATATTGTCATCACAATACACAACTTGTCTGAAAAAACTACCAAGTGGGGGTGAGTATAAAAAACCAAGTAGGACACCACGAAACCAAAATGCATATAATAAAATAATTACAGTCAGATCTTCACAAGTACATGTATAAAATGCATATAATAAGAATATCTAGATATACTCATTTGAGCCACATAGTCTCAAGTTAATGTCAAAATCGTAAACCAACCTACGATTCTAACTCAAAGTTTGCATGTAGTACTTGTTTAGAAGAACACACTCCATGAGTAAGATAGCACTTATGAAAAATTCCTAAGACGTAGTAATTGTTATTTCTCACCATTGGAAGTATAATCTAGAAGTCTGGAGAGATACAATACATAGATGACGATCACTCCAAAGGACATGAGGTATACCAAAAACACAAACTGGATTAACCCCCAAATTAAAAGATAGGTTTCCACCCAGTGTTTGTCATGAAAATACCAAGAACTCCACCTAGTTTAAGAATATGATATAGCATGTCACTTCAAGCCTCGTGAAATGATTCTAGTAACTATATTCCATAATTTCAAATAATTGGATCACCATCCTATGTTTTGGATAGAATTCCATACTAACCCTCTGGGATAAGTATATACCGAACACACCCTCTATGAAACTTTTTAAATATAAAAACGACAAGTGAACTAAGAAAAATATGAATGAGTACACAGAGTGTAATAGTATTACATGTCATGTCCCTTCATCAACGGTTTCATCCCATGTAAAACGGAAAACGCCCATGTCTATGTAAAAGTACACATCATGCCCCTACCCATGTACTTATTCATGTGTCTAATTACATGGTAATGCCTATGTATCCTTCACGCATCTATGTCCACATAGTTGTACACGGTGTTCCATGTACCTCAACCAGTGTCTATATACCCTCTAAGGTACACATTGGGCTCACAAAATGGGACCACATGTCACGTCATAAGGTCACATGTCATATAATTTTTAACTCCCTCACTAAATCCTAGATTCCATTGAAAGGGTCCCTTATGACATGTATCTCCTCCATATACGTTTCGTAGATCAGAAATTTTCTGAAATATATATCTATAATTGCACAAATATACATCGCTGCTCTGATAACCAATCCATACTTACCCCATTCCATAATCAAGTACTATCATTGGTTCGGCATTTCTATCATTGAATCAAAAAAATCCATCCCTCAAATCCATTTATAAAATTTCTCCAATCATCATTCATTGTCAGATTCTAAACAACTCAAAATTGGGTACCCAAAAAACAATGATTTTTTGTTTCTTCCATCCTCACATCATCATCATGTTTTTCCTATCCTATATCGATGATATTGAATCATTGATTTAGGAAATGAGTGTGTATAGTTTGATTCATCTATGTTCATCAAAGCATGGTCCAAGGAATTTACCCACGATGAATGAGAAATGGGGATGAAATGAATAGAGAAAATCAGTGAGGAATGAACCTCGATCCATGTTTGTGTTGACCTCGATTTAGTTTCGTTATATAAATAAAAGAATACATAATCAAAAAATCATAACAATTCTCACAACTCCTGGTTAATCTCACCCACACCAACAATACAAATTATTTTCGAACCAATTCATTAGTTAATTGATTCATGATCATCGTAGAAATCGTAGAATGGGATGAAAACCACATAAATATATATTCTACCTCCATTCCATTTGATCTCTAATGAATAACAAAGTTGCACCATAATCATTGGTGAGATCATCTAATTCTTTCTAGCATCGGTCATTAATCTCTAGTCATGTCATCATCCTCCAACGGAATCTCCTTCAAAGATCTCCAAAAGCTCTTCAACTATCTTTAGGGTTATCTGGATAACCCCAAATATTTTTCATAAGCATGATTATATAGATAATCATTAGTTCATTGGGTCATAATGGGTTAAATAAATTAATTTTATTCACTTATTTTTTATCAATTCCTACAATGAATTTTACAAAAATGTTCCTTATAAATGAATTTTATGTTGTCCCTAGTATAACAACTGCGTTCTAAACTCAACAGTGCCCTTCAATTTCTGTTTTTAGATTCTATTTCTTATTTATTATACTTTATCATGAAAACAACACATGAGTTCTATTTAATATATTTCCAAATTTATTTAGGGCACCCTGGGCCTTAGAATCATATGACATCTCAGCACCTGGTCTAGAAAATAATCTATTTAATATCCAAAATTAATACATAGAGACTTGGATTCATTAAAGAATATCCAATGTCCTTGGATATAATAAAATATCTAATCTTTCAATAGCATAGGATAACAATTCATCATCGTTAACTAGTTCAACATTTATTAATTCACACATAACCTAAGGCTACTATCCTCCTTTTTAAAAAACAAGATAAGTGAACCCTATAGAGAAGTATTGGGTTGTATAAACTTTGTTGCCTCTAAATCCTCTATATTAATCTATAAATCCTATAACTATGTACTATAAACCATATAAGGAGGAAGGGATACCAATGTGTCTCCTCCAATTATCTCTATAGAGAAATCTACTTCTCTCTCAGGAGGTAAACAATAAAATTTGTTCTGGAAAATGTTCTTCAAATGACCCACCACTAGAAGAAAAACTACCTAACATGATCCTTAGGTATCAATATATAATATATCAATATAGGATATCATCTCACCTATCTCACAATTCTCACTTCTAGCTTGGATCACCTAGATATCCCATTCATCATTTTGAATATAATCTATTACTTTTGGTGATGTAAACATCACCCTTCAGCAATAGTAATCAATATAGGCTTGACAAGAAACTATCCATCCCATCCTGAGTATGACATCAAACCTGATAATCTCAAGGAAAAAATATCCCATACGAAGTGACACCCACCTATCTAAAGGGTTCACTACCTGAATTTGAATACACTTTCCATTCTACTTCTAAAAGGAGTATCGAGTTACATAACACCGTTAAAAAATTGAATAACATGCTCAAGTATTTATACCATAGGTAAAAATATAAAACTATGTAAATAACTTGTATCAAAATATGGAAGAAACAAGTTTATAGGCAACTAATATGGTACCTCTCACCATAGATTCCTTGGTACTCTACTCCTCGGGTATAGGTTGTACATAATATATATGGCCAGAACTGTAACCCTATGACACAACCTCACTATATAGAGAAAGCCCACTCATCTACCTAGACATAATTAGTTCAAAATTTCCATGATTTTGACAACCACCTAAGACTAAATTACTGGTACTTCTTCATCACCCAACCTGACATGGAGCTGTATAACCCGCTCTCAAACTGAGAGTCAGAGATAAACCACTATCAATCACTGCTGAAGGGAAGGTTGAGAGGAAACAGTGTGCATGGCCGATCCTGCTACATTCTTGGAACTTGACTAGGTATAGATTGCATTGATTCTTCACTTTCCCTTTTCTACCACATTGATGAAAAAAACTACACTAATAGTACCAGCAGACTGGTAGGTACTCAACTCATGAGAATCCACAGAACATCACTTTCTAGCACTGGAAGTTTCACCACTAGATTGATAGACCGAACCGATGTGATCTGTACAACCATGTTCCCTCAGGTTTTGCTCTATAATCAGTGTTTCATTAACTACCTTAGTAATCATCTTCAACCTGAACACATTAACCTGGGATTGGATGGAATGTATGAGACCTTCCTCAATGTTTCTTTCACTTATCTCCAAATCGTCAACATACATTGGCACAAAATGATACAGCTATGAAAAGTGTGTTGAATATTCCATAAAATTTACTATTATCTACTCACGATGCCTAAACTCAATAGTAATATTTTCTCTTAGAGTCTCGAGGAAAAAGTAATCATTGAATTGAGTTTACAAATCACCCAAAACCATATCTCACAGCGTATCAATTTGGTTCAAAATGACCCAACATTGCTTCACGGATCCCTGAAGCATGTAAGTATTGAGATTCACTCTCCTCTCATGAGGTGTATTCAGATACATGAATATAGAGATTGTACTCTCAATCCAAAACTCAGCTGCCTGTGGACTACCATACATTGAGAACATAAGAGCATGCTACTGCTGGAACACCTACATCAGCTTTTCTATAGATAGTGAAGGTTTTTTTGATCCCTAGAAAGTCTAAAAATAGTGTAAAAACCCCACACAGAACTATACCTCAACACCTAGTCCTCGTATAACTATGGTTTCCACAACTATAACTAAGGGAGTATCTATTAGTATCCCATGTACTACAACCTCTAGAGGGGTGTGGCCTATTTATAGGAAGGTTTTGACTGATTCTATGATTTTAAACTATGATTGTTTGTTATAAATATTTTTTGAGGCATGTGTTAACAAGATAACTAGAGACACTACCAACAACCCACTAAAAAGTTTAGTCTAGGTCAAGTTCTTTATTTCTCAACTTAAATATTTCATTTTAATTTATACTCATTTCACGTTTCTCCTTTAAATGGTTGAAGCATATGATTCACCACTTCAAATCCATAATGGCCCAAACTCCTCATGAACTGAAATATGGAATCCACTAAATTCATAACATAACAAGTTCCAATCCATGTGACCAATGGTTCATGACTCAATATTCCATAGTTATATTGTTAGGGTGTATACTATAGCCTAATTAAGAAAACAATATTTCTGTTACAGAATTCACTCTAATTAAGAACCATGTTTCTCAATTCACTATAAAATCATTTATCAAACATTAGGTATATCACACAGGGAACATATAACATAGACATATAGAAAATAAATGCATCCTATATGACATGGAATAATTCATTGAATGTGAATAATGTCAATTTCATAAAATCATTCCTCAGATGAATACCCTCATCTCATAATAAAATAGTAAATTAGAACCCTCAATCATATCAATGACAACATCACTAGCCAAGTCCATCACCTAATTGTGGTATCAAATCAACTTTTATAGTCAAAATCTATAAATCCCTGATTTCTATTCTTGGAAATTTAGCTTTTCACTATACATGGGTTAGCTAATCCTAGGAAAATATTTTTATAAAATCACAATTTCTCCCTATCCCTATCTATTTTCTCAAAATAGTAAGACAAACTAGAAAAAGAACAGGTTTGACGCCACTTTGTAAAGACTCGACCCGGATTTCACTGAATGGATCCCTAAGATAGTGGATCACCTAGATTTAAGTGCATATTCCTAAATTTAAGAGGCTACCGACTAGTAGTGAGGGACTAGGGTGTATTTTTTGGTAGAATATGACCTCATGTTAGTGTATAACATAGAAGAATAATAAGAACATTTAATAAAAGAAGTAGTAAATCTCCCAAACTGAAGGTAAACATACAATATAGGAGTATATAAACAATACTAGATGTAATATCATATTCTTATAATGATTATTTCATGTATCTAAAAATCATCAAAAATAGGTATAGATACATTAGTGAAATACTTTTATCAAAAACCAAAAAGACTAAATATTCTATCCTACCTAGCATCATGAGCCTTAGCTTGGTCATATGCTCCCCTAATCCTAAGCATAGGACAAATCAAGAATTGTGTAGTGGGATATTTCCCTAGTCCCAACCTTCATCCATATAGTCTATTCAAGTACCAAATGGTGACCCGAATATGGATTGAAATAACACTCAGTCGGCCACCACCAATGGTGTCTATAACAAGTCTAGGTTTTACAATACAAGCTAAATAAGTATTTAATGTATATCACAGGTATAACAAAAATGTAATAAGTTCCCATGGAATATATAAAACATGTGAATTGAAACTTTATAACCCAAAAATTATACCTTCAAAACAATTGTCACACTCTAATAATAAGGAAACTGTAAAGAAAATAGAATAAACATCATGACAATTCCATATACATAATATAGCACATTTACCATGGGCATGCCAAAAAAACTATATAACATATCAACCACAATCAAGTTGTACAGCCATAAGTTTCATGTCAACCACATTCTATACATATAACCATGAAAACATTTACCATGACCATGCCGTATAATCAGAAGTGTCAGGCCATATAGGGTCGGATCCAAGGTATAAAGAGATAAGGCGTCCTCGTTGACTCCCATTTGAATCTCATTAGAAACTCATCCAGACCTGGGTGGAATATAAGGATCATTTCAACAACACATGCACAATTCCACCTCAAGAAAGTCAAATCCAAGGGGTAGTGAGGCCCAATCCATCCCACAAAATCAACACCGAAGGATAAATCTCATCTAAGTCATCTACTAATATTATCAGGGACCATGGAGGAAATGTATATGGCATCTAATGGAATAGGGATCCAAGGTATACCAACCAAGTCATCCACTACCATTTTAAATCAAGATCTCATTTCATTTATCTATTTACATTCATTCAAATTTCATGATTTTACCTACTCATTTCCACAATTTCTCTAGAAATAATTAAATAAAATAAATCAAAAAACACCATACTATCAAATGGAAAATGAGGAAAACCATATCCCAAACATTCAAATCAATTAAATAAGGGCTTCCTATAACTATAAAAAAACACACACCCCATGGGTGGTATAACATTAGATTAAGGTGAGGGAATACCCCATGGGTTTCTTAGGTCGCAGAAACAATCTCCAAAAAACTAAAAGGAACTAGTTTGAATCCATAAAAGGTTCTATTTGATCTAAATCAAGAAATTTGAAAAATTAAAGTGGATCCTCTAGAAGTTAAATGGTGTGAAATAATGGAAAATGTTCTTATAAAACACCAAACTCTAACAAAAAGTTATATACCACCTATCATAGGCCCGTAGTAGATTGATCATCCAGTATTAGCTTTTGACTTTTACTAAAACAGAAGAAAAAAAATAGTTGAAAATCATGGAAATAGTTTTTGGATTCAAAGGATCTACCCATGCCAAATATTCTATACAATTAAGGAATAAAAGAATATTTTTAGGTTTTAATAGTGTTTAATGAAAATTTGGGGATTTCCCAAAAAAATATTGGGTGGCATTGTTAGCCAAAATGTACACCAAATATGTACGCTTCACTACTTCAAGAAACAACTTTCACGGTTAGTGCACATGATTTTCCTAACTATTCCCTAACCATGTCTTGAACCACTTTCCAAGGTCTACAACAATTTTCATAGCCATGTATCTTGGGTATCATTGTTTCTCTAAAACTATGCATCAACCTACACCCCACTATCAAGCCCCACACAGTTAGGGATAACAGTGCAACCTATCTTGCATGGTTTCCCCTAACAGTTCAGCTTGTCTTGTCTTCCAAAAAAATATGGGCACTAGGATCCTAAAACATCCCGAACACCCCTAATACCAGAATGATCACATTCGGTACTCACATTAGTCCATAAATATCATTTTAACGGGAAAAAAAGATCCATATGACATAGAAAAACAAGGGATATTAGAATAATTTGGGGAATATATGATTAGGGAATATTCATTTTTGGAATGTGACTGTTTGTGTGATTGGTATTATTTATATATGAATGTAATGTTGATCATGGTAGATTTTGTGAACAAATCACCCTAATATTTGAGTTTCAATTTTATTATAACATATTTTAAAGGGTTTTATGTTTATTTCTTTATATAATCATATAATTTGAACTAATAGAGTTATTAATTGATGCCTTTCTGATTAATGTACTATTTATTTATATTTTATCTTATCTTATCTTATGGAAGCCATTTTTTTTGTTTTGATTAATTGATATAAGGAGATAAATTATTTTTCATTATTTTTTAGATCTTTTGATCCATCAGAAGTTGAATTTAGTTCCTCAATAATGACAAATTCACCTTGAATATTAATTCATTCGAGTAAGTGGTTAGATGTATGTGTAAACTGATTGATGCATAAACAATGGATGAAATTTCACTTATGTAGTGGAAAGGAAATGAATGTGTATATTTCTCTTGAATATTGATCAATATGGTAAGAAAATTTCTCAAAATTAATGAGTCTTATATTGAATATAAAACTGAACTATTAAGGTGTGATTTTAGATGCTTAATTTTTAGTATATGTCTTATATAGGTATATGCATTTTTAGTTTCCTGGTCATAGCCAAAAAATAATATTTATGAAGAAATCTACATTTGAAATTTTTTGTGTGTTATGATAATTTCATTTTGAGATAATCAAATTCAAATAAAGATTATATAGGTTTTATATGATAGAGAGATTGTCATACCTAAATATTTCAAAATATAATTTTCCTTTAAATTAAGATTATTATTTTTTACCTCATACAACATGAAACATTAATCTTAAATGAACTATTATATACTATAGAAATATAATTATTTAAGTATAATTTGTATAACCATTCCCTTGGATTGGCATGTAAGAGTAGTAGTAACTAAATTATGAAATATATTTAGATAATTTTTCAATAATAATATTTTTAAAATTAATTCATAGGAAATAAAACTCAATTTTAAATAAGATCATACAAGATTAAAAGAGATATTTTTCATAAAACATATTTATATACACAAATTAATTTTTTCAAAATAAAGTAAATTAATCATTATATATGAACGGTATTAATTAAATTTATGGATAATATATTTTATAAATAAATTAACTTTCATCTAATCATGGATACAAAAAAAAGAAATAATCATAAATTAAATTTTATACTTTGAGAACATTTTCCATAAAAATGGTTTTTACAGTTTTTGGGTCATCGATATTATAATTAATTTATGAAAATTTTAGAAATTTTAATTTATATAGTCATAATAATTTTCGAAATAATCATTTAAAAATAATATTAAGATATTTTAGGGAATTTTAATAAAAATTTAGATTTTTTATAGAACAGTAAAATCACTGCTTTTAGAAAAACATTAACGTATTTACTTATAAGAAAAATAATTTCCAAAATTACATTTAGTATTGTATTCATTTGAAACAAATTTAAGATTAAATTTATTAAATATAATCCCATTTGGGCTATGAAAATCAAAATTATACTTGATTTTACTATAAAATCAATTTTAATCTTAAACTGTTATTTATCTAAAAAATGGTTTTCATTGAGTGTCATTAACTAATATTCAATTTATTTTTTCAAACTTGTATAAATTATATTATTTATAATGGATTATATATTTTCAATCTTCATATAGAAATTATATAATAATTTCCATTTCATCTTTAGTCATAATAAATAGTTAACCTGGTAAAAATTTATAACTGGAGTATAGGGTAAAATTTCTTAATCAAGGTTGAAATTTTGGGAATAAGCCACAAAATATATCAAAATATTTCATTAATATAATTTTATATCTTTATTTTATACATAATGAAAATAAATTATAAAATATCTAAATTTTATGCCACTTTCATGAGATTATGAAATTTATATTATTTCAAGTAAATAGTAATTAAAAACAATATCACTCTCTTTCACTTATTTATATGTCATGATTTAGATATAAATAAAATTGACCTATGAATGAATTTAAATAATAAAATTTATTATAAATAAACATTATTTAGGAAACTAATTCAATTTTATATTTTAGTGATGGTATAATTACCATGAACCCTTACGTAACACTAGTGCAATGCTACTGTAAGCAATAGAAAAAACAAGTATTTTTTTTTAATATATAAATAATGTTTTTTGGATTAATTATGGTGTTCCATGAATTTTTAGGATAATTATAATTTATAAGTGATGGTGTAATATTTTAGATTAAAAATTCATTGTTTTATTAAAAATTTTAATATCAAATTTTGTGAATAGTACGTATTATGACCTTAAATGTTATTTAATGTTTAAAAATTATGTCTAAATAATTGAAAAAATTGTAAAAAAACTATAAAAAATAAATTGTATGTTAAATTAGTTATGATATCATTTGTGGTCCATGTATTTCACATGTTTCATTTGAAAATTACTTTCTTGACCGTTATAGATTGAAATTTGTTTACCACGTTTAATGTCGAAAGGGTTAATGATGGAAAGAATTGTCCTATATTACCTAAACATAATGTAAAATTTTAATTAACCAATCCCTACCTAAACCCCTTCCCAACCTTCCACCCCATGTCCTAGTGGTTTTGGTCTCCCCAAAAGACTAACATATAAGCCTAATAGTTTAAGCCAAAGGAGGTTTCTCGAAGAAGTGATATAACTATTCACTGAGTGTTTTCGTTCTTATTTCCTATTAACCCTACTTTAAAATTTATATAAATATTCTGATATAATATCATAAATATATTATATATACTTAGATATTATTAATTCTATGTAAAAACCCATTATCATCCCTTTTTTCAATCCTTTGTAAAATGAAAATATCACTCGTGTGGCATGTGGACTACCACTTCCATGAAGCGATGTGTTTAATTTTTCGTAACTGCCTCACAAGTCTCATTATTATGATATATTTAATGAATATATATTTAATTAATGACATAATAATGATTATTTAGAGATAATATATTACTTACCTCCTAAACCTTCCACCCATTAAAAATTGACAACATCGCTCATGAAATTAACAAATTAGATTATATATAGTTAAAGGATAATTATGTTATTTTATCATTAAATTGGACTATTTAATTACTTTTTTAATGAAAAAAAATAAAAAATTTATAAAAATTGGTATTTTCATTATTCACTGAAAAATGTACCTTTTCAGAAGAATCCCAAAATTTCATCCTAAGATAATTTTTGATATTATGATCTCAAAAATGTATCATTTTTATCAATTATAATTTCTAAAAGTTGGAAATTTTTATTATTTTATTCGATCAAAAAATAAACAAAAATTAGCATTAAAGAAATCATATTTTTGAAACATAAGACCTCCTAATAAATAACTCCAACATTGATGTTATAGTGACTTGATCTATATCCATTATGAATATTACTATAAAGGAAAATAATCAAAGTGAATTTTATAAACCTTCTGAATTCTTTATATTTTTTAGATATAAAGAAATAATCATCCATCATCATTATAGTCATTGAGATAAAAAATTGAAATAGATATTAATAACTTTTATCATTTGATAATTCTTTTCATTTTTTCAACAATGTCGGTATTTCTCTTCCAAAAACATGATGAAAAAAGGGGAGTATTATCTTTAGTATTTGTGAATATAATATAAAATTTAACTGGATATATTTTATAATATTGAAAAATATTATATTATTAATGTAATTGAAATATATAATTTCTAATATTAATGTTAGTTTCCTATCTATTCAACAATTAAATGAGAATAATTCAACATAATTGTTTAAGAAATGAGGTCTGATGAGATCAAATGTTATAATTTAATACTCTTTATAGAATATTCTAAATGAATATATCATGACGGAATCCCATTGTATGATGATGAGATGTTTGTTGATTATAAAATAAAGGTTGATGTTTTATCACTGTATTAGGATATTAATTACATCTTAGTGTTAAGTGGATGAGATATGAGTGTTGATGGAAGACTTGGTGGGAAATTATGTTAGTTCATGAATGCTTATACTTCAATATTTTACATATTATATAGACAATACCAACTGATTAGATTTGGAAGGACTATTTTGGCTACCATGTAGTATCATATGATTTAGGTAAAAAATTGTGATAATTTTTTTAATATAACTTTTTTTGAATATTTCTAACATTAAAACTATGATCATTAAACAATTAGTGGTATTTTATCCTTTCTTGTTTCTTCACATATAAAAATTTTAGGATTTATCATTTGATTTTACATTTATGATACCGTGTTTCTGAATGGGATGTTATGATCTAGTCTTTATTTTGAAACTCAATGCAACTCTTGGTACTGGAACTAATACAAAAACCATTTTTTAATTTAGTTTTTTATATATTTAACAATGTTTTTTAGGCAACTTTATTGAGAGTGACATAAAAAATATAATTTTTTACATGGGTTATTTAATAACAAATGTTAAAAATGGGGTTTTATGATTTTTAACATTGGGTTTTTTTTAAAAAAAAGAGGTGAAATACCTTATGTAAATTTTGTTAAAATGCCATTTTTTATGTTGGTTTTTCGAGGTGATCCACTTCTGATGCCCATAACTTTGGATCCGTAACTCCGTTTGAGCTCTATGGCCTGTCAAATAGAATCTTGGGAAATTAACTACATTATTGTAAAAAAAAACTCAAGTATTATATAGAGAATGTGGAAAATCAGTGAAAAGGGAATTTTTAAGTCGGTTATTCTTTGAAAAATTTGAAAAATCATTGAAAAAGGTTTTTCACGTCTTTTATATAATAATTGTCTTGAAAAAATGATTTTTAGAGATTTCAACATTGGTTCTGAAAAACTGACTTGAAAATATGGGACATTAAAAATTGTTTTTGTAATATTCTAGGACTTATCCTTATAATATATTTATACTTTTTTTGTATTTTATTATGATTATCTGTAGTCATGATGAATATTAGAAGGATAATATCTGGCATGTATTAAAAGACATTCAATTATTTTAAAAATTTTACCTTTTATTGACCAAGGTTAATTAAGATATATTTTCAAATTTTGTATTTATTTTCCTTTAATATATATTATAATTTACTCAAAAGGATAATGTAAAATCCCTAATTGAATGAAAAATGGTGGTGACCTATTTTTTTTTGAAACAACTATAAAATAATGAATAAAATACTTCTTCTATGAGTTTTATATTTGAAATCACATATATATATATATCTATATATATGAATATATTCAAGTAATTAAATAATGTTAATATTATGTGATAATCTATTTGAGAAATATTTAGCATTTTTATAGATGTTAGAGTAATGTACTGATATGGATTTTATTTTCTCATTATGATATCCTTAGATGTACAATAATTTTTATTAGGTACATCAGTTATATTATACCCTTGTGGAACTAATACGCTCTCCCATGTTTTTTTTTATTTTGGATAAAAAATTTTATTGATAGATATAATGTAAGAACTGTGATATTTTGGTGTGATTAATATATATTGTACTCATAATTTCTCCTCAATTTAAATTCCAGTAGATATGTCGATGCATTAATTTATTAAGTTCATATCTCTTATAAATAGTGTTATCATCAATATGTATTTACAAAAAAAGTGAGAGAAGAAAATTTTTTATTTATGCCTTAATAACATCAATATAATATAAAATATAGTTAAAAAATAAAAATTTATTTGTGTGGTGTTGTATAATCCATGACGATTTAGTTACTAATGGTATAATTTTTTAATGTTGTATGGGAAAATATTGTGTCTATTTTTTCAAAAAATAATAGAATTACATCCCTGTGACATTATTTGGAACATGATTAATGGTGTAAAAAGAGAAAATGAGGTGGAGATAGAAAATAATGAGGCCCTCCAAATTACAATATTGGATTATGAATCCCCAAGGTAAATTTATTCATTTTATTCTTTATCATTCCAATGATATATATAGTATATTTAAAAATACATTTTATTTTTTAAAATCATACTATATTTTTTTATCATCTATATTTCAGTAGATGAAATTTCATTATATATTATGTTAGGGAATTTTTTTATTAGGAGTTATGAATATATTTCTTCAAGTACCAACATAATGTCCCTAGGGGACTCACCAACTTAGGTCAATCAAGATGTTGAGGTAGTAGAAGAAAGAAACCCCGAAAAAAATAGAAAGATGCTGGGAACTTATTATAATGGTTTGTAGACTCATCAATTCATTGGAAGGTCTCTATCTGGGAGTATTACTTTGATAGAATAAGTCAGGTATTTGTCCTTCTAATAGTCTACATCCATGTTAAGGAATGTCATAGAAAATCATAAATAATATTATCTCAATAGAAGGACCCAAAAACAATTCAAATGATGGTGATACCTTAAGACCTCTATACCACTCTATGAAAGTGATATGGAACAACCAGAACATGTGTATTTTAATAAAATGAAGTTTTTTTATCTATATATAAAATTAGTTAGGGTAATTTTAAACTCATGTATCTTATGTGGAATAATAATAAAAATGCAGTAGAGTTCGCCCATGGTCTGCACAATTTAGATGGAATCTACAATAATAATTTCTTATAGCAATCTATGTTTCATCAACTCAATATAATTGAGTAGAGACTTTTTATTAAGTTTCAATAGTCTAGTAAAATCATTGATTGCTGATTTTGGTGTATTTTTGGATTCCACAGCTAAGAAATGGCTTACGGGGAATTATATACCCAAAATAAATTGTTAGGTACACTTGGTGGATTATGATGCTCAATAAGTTTTTAGAAAATGATATGTAAATATCTAGAAGCCTAGGAAAAGTATACTGTTGTTGAAAGTGATTTTTCAAATATCGAAATTACATAAAAATATAATTTTCATTTGATAAATGGTCGAGGAAGGATTTCAAATAATATTTTATAATAAATTATGGATAGATACTCATTGGTGTATGTTATTGGATATGGGATTAAGTTAAAGAACATTTTATTTAAAAAGAACGTATAATTATTTATTGATGGAAATAACACCAACTTTCAAGAGACCAGAGTTATGGAACAATCGTCTTTGACATTTCAGAGAGAATAACATGAAGGAACTTGTGGAAAATTGTTCACTAAATCATGATCATACTGATATCAAAAGTTATATATGTTTTATACTTGGAAATATATGGATAATTTCATTTAATTTTAATGATAAGAATCACATAATATGGAAATCAAAACATTCGCATTTATTTTTATGGGAAACTTCCCTAGTTATATCTCATGGGGGATTTATATAATTTACAAAATTTATTGATGATTTCATTAGAATGGTTTGGGTATACATCTAAACAAAGTCATATTTGTTTGGTTCATTCACCCAGTGGAAATAAAAATATCAATTTAAATTTGGGAAAAACATAAAATGAATGACTACATATAATTATGGTGAATACACCAGAAGGTACTATATGAACTATTTCAAGAATAAGGGAATATAAATGAATAATATTATACCCCAAAAACATGAAAAATATTTTTTACCTTACAGGATGAATATAATATTGAATAAAAAATATTATTATATGGGGTTACACATTAGAGTATCCAAATAAATTGGATGTAATCATTAAATTTAATTGTATACCTAGTTAAACAAAGTACATCAGCACATGTGAAGTTATAGATTTTAGAGAAAATATAGTATCATAAAACAATGGAAATAAATCAACTAAAAGTTTTTAAAGGTTTTAATATTTCCTTTTTGAGGCTAAATACAGAGAAAATATTTATAATATGTCTCATACATGTTAATTATCAAGCTATGAGAATGAAAAATCTCACTTTCCTCTCTAGGATGATAATTTTTTAAGATATTCAGAACAAAAAATAATCCCATAAATGAGATTCTGTTATATAAATAATAGAATTTGTTAGGGAAATAATCTAAGGATATATAATCCATGGGACACAATTTAGGGGATCTAAATAGAAGTTCTAGAGGAATAAATTTTCCAGTTGGTTCAAAAAATGTAAAATTGTTTTGGAAAATAGGCCAAGAGAGGATGTAAATGAATGACCAAGGGATGTATAGTTGTCAGGTAGAGTTTAAGAAGGCAGGACTATAAAAAAAATACAAATTCATATTATTGGATATATCAAAATTATAAGTTTATTTGAAAAGATCTTCCAGATTTAGAAGATTGTTACAATGGTTTTGTAATGACTTAAACTACTTACATTTAATGGATTGGGGAAAACCTAAAGGCCCTAATGAAGTGGAAACACTCAAATATTCTTAAAAGTTAGAGTAAGATATGAAAGGGGAATTAGATTAATAATATTAAAATGTATCCAAGGAGATAATAAATTTACCATAAGGGAAGAATGTTTTGGAAACTAATTAGGTATTTTATTTAAAATAAGTAGTCAATGTAAGTAAAAAGTATAGGTTAGTTGGAAATAAAGGGTCTTTAACGAAATAGGGATGAATAATTCCTATAAATTTTTAACCAGTAGTTAAAAACAATAATATTTAGACCGTTCTTGGTATTGATTATACTAATGAATTATTATTTGATAAAATATAAGTAAAAAATATGTTCTTATATAGTGATCTATAGCATGAAATTTACATTATGAAGTCATCTAATTTTTAGCTTGATAAAAAATGGTCTTAGTGTGTAAGCTAAAACATGGCCTCTATGGATGAATATTTTTATGTTTGTTTGGGTTTCATGTAGATCAAATATAATCATAATTTTAAATTAATTGTCTTTTATAATGAGTTATTTATCATTCAACTCTCATATATCAATAACATGTTACTAGTTATTAACAAAATTCAATGGATTCTGACGTTAAAGTTTGAGTTTTTAAAGTTTCAAAATGAAATATCATAAAACATCTAAAACAAATTGGAATATGGATTAAAAAATATTGGTAATTTGGAATTATAATTTAGTCTCAAATAGATTACATTCAGAAGGATATCTAGGGGCTTTTAAAAACTGGATATAAGGTGGTTTCAACTCCTATAATCAGGAACTCTGAATTATCAAATAGGAAATAACTGAGGTTAAAATTTGAGGTAAGATACCTGGAAGCAATTTTGTTTCATTAAAAATACATGTTTTATGTGTTTAATTATAAGAAATCACCTTGGAATTTTCTCTTTGGTGGTATTAATCAATACGTATAGGAAACCCCAAGGAAAGAATACTGGGAAGCTAAAAAAGGGATCATCTAGTATCTCAAAAGAATCAAAGATATAGAATTATGATTTGAATTATTCAAATCATTACTAGGGTATGGAGATTCTAAATTTATAGTTTATCCAAGTATATAGAAAATTATACATGAATTTATGTTTAAATTTTAAGGGATATTAGTTTTTTAAGTATCAGGCTATTGATAGTGGATGTTATCTCTAGCATGGAAGTCAAATAGGTGGCCTTAATATAGTAAAGGATGTAGTTAGTACAGTTGATATGTCTATTAAAGGAACTATAAAATGTGAATGAAATCGGAATAATCTATTTTGATATTCAAACTATAATAAAATTGAAAAAAATACATTTTTTCAGTCATATAGTAAACATATCGACCTGAAGTACAACTAAATTCATGATTTGATGGAGGATATAGAGTTACAACTGAAAAAGATACTTAAGAATAAGAATTTGACTGAAAGTGGTCCGAAAAAATTAGCCTGAGATACTCCTTGGAAATACTATGAGTAATTTAAATAAAGGTGTTAAAATGGTAGAGGATTGAATAACATGTTTCCAAAGTGGGTTTCATGTTTGAACATTCCAAAAAATTCCATGAAAAATGATCTTTAAGTGAGTGATTGTTAGATGTTTTGAAGAATGTTTTTTAATTATATACTTAAAGTTATTAGAATGAGGGAACCCAAAATTAGACCAGTCTTGAATTCCAATTATCTATAGTAATAAACCTCAATAAAAATTTAATTTGATCATTTTAGTGTATGGATTCTACGTGAGTGGATAAATTAGAAGTAAATGGTTGACTAATTACTCTAATAGCTGTCTGTAATAAAGATTAGTAATTCTATAGTATATTAGTATTAAACACTTCTTAATAGAAGTATCCTTATAAAATCCATATGTTGGTTCTTCTATAAGAATGACTACACCTATCTATAAAAGTTAAGTGACACCACATGCACACATGGATTTCAATAACATAAAATTTATAGATATATTTGAATAAATATTTATAATTATTATTAAATATTACATTTTCCAAATAATGGTAATAAAAATGAAGAATTATTATCTCTAGGAAATATGACATATTCTCAAAACCACATAAAATCACAGTGGTATTTACTTTTTTCTATTTTCACTTATTTATATGTTTTTGTGTTTGTGGAATTAAAAAAATAACATATCTGGGTTTTTAGGGTGCCTTCAAGAAAATTGTGTTCTAGTATAATGAGTTTCGTGGGATAGGATCATATTTGTTGTTGGTGAAAATCTATGGTTGAATTTCTACGGATCCCATTTTTCAATTTTATCCTCTCCCCAACACTTCTTTAGTTCTTATAATTATTAAAATGAACCACGGTAAAATTCTAGGAAAATGATAATAATATTTATTCCAAAATAAAATTAATCTTTTATATTTTTTAGCCTCTTCCTTCGTCAATATCACTTCAACATCATATGATGGATGAATGTCCAATTCTTACAAACAAATATGATTCTTGGTATTTTCCAAGTAAATTGTGATATATCGTATCCTATTGAGGTAGTGGTGGTATTTCCATAACCTAGAGTGAGGTCACATATCATTTTTAGAATGTTCTGGGGCCTATAAGATTTTATTGTTGTAGTTGCATGTAATGTCACATGTAAGGTGATTATGGTGGACTAATATGAGGTTATAATGAGGTGTGGTCATGGGTATGGATTTTTCTAGGGAGACTAGGGTATTTTTATCAATCATATGGAAGAGTGTACATTGAGGTATGAGATTATAGTTGATTTAATTTAAAATTTTAGATATAAAAATAAAATATTTAAATGACCAAACTTTTATAGGTAATGGTATTTAATAGGATGGATTGGGTAGAAGCAGGCTAAGACTGTATTTACATTGGAAAAATATTCATAGACTATTTAGCCCATAATTTAATGATTTCTATAAAAATTGAGTATAACCAATTATACATATAAAAAGACTATTCCATTCATAGATCCATATTGGTAATTTAGAAAAAACCAGTATGGAAAAATATAATAGTATTTATCATTAAGCAATATTAAATAATAAATCATAATAATTACCAAATACACGTTCATCTATATATTTTTTATAATAAAAATATTTATGAGTTATAGGTATCAATCTTGAAAATAAGTCCATAAATTTTAATTAAATTAATATAAGATATAAAATATTATTCTTGACCCATGCGATGGGTCGCATATTTTGAGGCAGATATGCATCAGCTCATATGCACTTCCCCACATTTAATTTAACACCATTTTTAATGTGGTCCATTTTTCTTGCACATATCTCATTATAAATTTAGGAATATGACATATAGGAGAACCTCCTATATATGAACCATAGATGTTTATTAATGGATTTTATTCTCCATATGATCTCTAAATACATTGATAGGGGAAAACCAAGATGGTTGGGTTAGAGATGTAGAAACAATAACCCTTGTTTGTTGGATATAATTCAATAGAGCGTGGATATGAGGTTCAGTATAGATGTTGGACCTAATAAATTTTCTAACTAGTATAGAACAAACCGTGCATGGAAAGGTCAAGGAAAGGATATCAAAACCCATGTTGTATAGGCATTAATCATACATCTTGAATAGGATATCTATACATCTAATCTCAATCAAAAAATGAAAAAACATTTATCTATTTAGTTAAATTTTGTATAATAAACAATTATAGTCTATTTTACTCATTATTATGCTGGACTATAATGATTAAAATATTAATATAATTTGTGAACATTTAAATATTTTATAAGAATTTTATATATTTCAGAAATAAATTTCATCACAACTTAGCCAATAAAAATGTTAAGTGTTACTTTTCATATATTTTCCCTCTTTGTTCAGAACTATATCTCTCATTTAAATATTTATAGATCATAATATAGAATTAATTCCAAAATACTATGGGTGTCGTTAAAATTATAAAGACTATGATGACATGTAATGATCAGTAATCCAGCCAGCCAAAAATATTTGAAAATATAACTCGTACTGGGGAGCTATGATTAATGTTATGTAATTTACTAATATAAAAACCATGGATAATATTGATTTGATGAGTATATATCCTTTTATAATTATAATATTAATTGTGCAATTTAACATTATAATTTAATCATATGATTCACATGATTCCAAAAAATATATTTTCTACATATTGATAGTATGTCATAGAGAATTTTTTTCCCTTGGTTGGAGATATCCATTGGACCTCATCACTAATGTAGGAGGATACCTAGCATCTAATCAAACTAGTATCGATATGTTATTATTTCTAACTACTAATTAATATAATATTTACACTCACAGAAAAACCCCATAGATTAATTGAAACATCTTATAGACTACTTGTTGAGGATTAGTGATACATGGAATTATATCCTCAAGAAAGACTTCCTAGATATAAAATTATTGAGTATGCATATGGGTACCTCCATGTAATTAATGAAATTTGAGGATGTAGACGTCTATTATGATGATATAGTATCTTTTAAAAAAATCAATCTGTGTAATATATTTTAGAATAAATGGTTTCACATAAATTTCATATAATTTCTTTTTTATTTATATAATAGTGCTATAGAAAATTTCCACCTTCAATTCATGTTTTCATGACAATAACATTGTTTCAAATGTAAAATGGTAATGATAAGGGATCATATAACTTTTGGGGTCTATTATTCTCTTTTTATTACCTAACAATATGGTGTGAGTCTTTAATATGAGTAGTATTAATTAAGTACACCATTTAAAAGAGTATTTTTTTAGATAATGGATCATCTGCACCACTAGTGTGGTTTTGAAACCACGTTATATATTGTCTCCTAGTAAATCAAGGGTCCCCCAAATGTGGATTATGGTACCCATTGATCATAAGTTCACATGGAAATGTGAGGGTATTTTATGGTTATTTTATTGGGGGAATTGATTCTGTATCCCATGATAAATAACGAAAAATTCCTTCTTAAGGGAAATGTTATTTATAGAGCCTTCCTTTTTGGGTGTGTGTCTTATTGGTATTATTAGTTAGGATAATCACTTTTTCGAGGCTCTTTGATATTATTCTTCATTATGATCTATATCATTGGATGATGACTTATTCACATCACTAATGATTGATATTAGAATATAATATACAGAGAAAACATAAGGATTTGATAATTTCCCATTTGATATATAAAATAGAATATCTAATGTGGTATTTATGTGTTAGATATTTCACTCATATTATGATATCAAAATTCATGATTTTTATTCATATATGGTCTTGAATTTTGATTTCTTTCAAACTTTGGATTTCCTTTCATATCATTCTACTCACCCAATATAAGTACATATGTGGAAACCTATTTATATTTATATGTATTAATTTTTTATATCAGTATAGTTTGGTTTGTGATTTTGAAATATTTATTCATGGAGGTGATCTAATAATCATCATTAGGGTTTTATGGGAAGAGTAGGTTGTTTTTTTGAACAAGTTATCCACTTGAGTTTTTTATTTCATGGATGTATACTATATCTTAGTAGATATTGTAATATCGTGGACCATGTTCTCTTAGAGCTAACCTAACCAGGTGGTTCTGGTGGCTTAAAATGTTCTTTCATATATTCCATAAGCTACATACTGCTAGTGAGGTTCTAATGATGGTATGGTGAGAAGAATATACACTATAGATTTTTACTAAATATAGATGAAGCATAAAATAATGTAAAGAAAACTAAATAGAATAATAAGAGTAATTTAATAATAAATTGATAAAGTACAAATAATACACCCATGTATGAACATGTTAATTCATAATACAAGGAGTCAATAAACAAAAGGTAATACATATGACACGAATATAATAATAAAATAATGAATAAATAAAATATCCAACCCCAATAGGCATCATGAGTACATCCTTAGTCCCCATCACCCGTGTCAAGTCTGAGTCAATAGTAAAGAAAGTACAATTAAGCACATTCCAATCCCTAACCTTTAGTTAGGATACATTTCTGAGTATAAAATGGTGGCCCAATTTTTTGTGAGTAAAACTCATAAGGCCAAAAAAAAGTGGTGTATATTGTATTTGTTCTGTGATTATAAAATTAAGTAGTGTGAATATATAATAAAAGCAAAGTAGTAAGTAATTATAAACTATGTCACACTCAGGTTCCTCATTAGACACTTGGTAAACAATACCTACTTTTTCTTATGTCATGTTTCACTGTATATAAGAATATTAATTCATAAAAAAGAGGCCCACAACTATAAACCTAGGTATCCACGTTTATCTTGAGTCATGTGGAATCCAAAGAGAAACCAAATAATCCAATAAAAATGATAATAATTTATGATAATACATTTAAATATGTGTTTTAAATCTATTCATCTAAAATAAGGGGCATGAAACGTTGTGTACTATAATTCCTATAAATAAAAGATAATAATTACCATCTTCAGTGAATTCAATAAATAATGATAAGGTGCACGGTGTCTAATAGTTTATATAATTAATGATAAGGGACACCATAACCAAAAATGATGAATGTCATTTCCATAACTTAAACAACTAATAACCAACACCATGTTCTCAACATTAAAAAAATTAAGGACACCATGTCCTTTAATTTCAAAAAACTATATGAAGCATCAGGTCCAACACTTCTTAACATTTATAATCATTCAAAAAATGTGCCTTTTGATCCCATAAAAATGCATTCTATATGAATCCAATGTTCTAGTAAAGGAATTAAATGACAATAGGACCATTTAATTGAAAACATAAACATAATCCATGGTGAGTGTCCTTGGGAATTCATAATTCATAGCTAAGGAATAAAATCCATTCCAATTGTTAGTTCAATTATACAACTGAAATATTTCATTTGTAAACCTAACCTGAAGGACATGGAAGGTATAAATTCCCATAAATTACTATTATTGGTCATTATATTTATAAATTTCAATTAAAATAGGTTAAGGGGTCCATGTTATTATAAATGTTTCAAAAAACTCAATTTATTTATTTTTTCATCATTTGTAATGGTCAAGGACAAAGTGTGTTTATAAAATTTACCTAAACAACTAATTTCATTCCATTTATTATCTCACATATGAGTGATAAAGGATTAAATATTTGAATATTAATAATTTGGATATGTCCAATTCTATTTCCTTTCCATTCAATAATTTGTTTACTCTAAACTAATCACTTTCCTTTATAAGAGCTATACCAGACACAACTAATGGAGTTTTTGTTAATTATGAGTATTTTTTTCATTAAAGGAATATGATAGAGAACACCCCCGAAATGGTCTATATTGAGGTTAATACCTAAAACAACATCAATAGGTATAAAAAGGTTAATAGTCTATGAATTTATTTGATGGAGTTCCAAAAATTTAGTTCCATCAAGTGGGAAGTCTGGTATGCAGCATAATGACCACATATTATAAACATGATATACTTTTTGTAAAGAAAAATGTACCGCCTACCTCATTCCTATATATCCTAACTCATCCATTACCATGATTTTATTCAATTCGAAATTAAATAATATGGGAAAATTTCAAATAGGTCACATTATCTCACATGAAAATAGAATTCTATTTAGTGAGATAAATGCATAATAGAATTAAAGAGATTGAAGAAATTAATGAGATAGATTAAGATATATGAATGGTGATTATTTCTAATCCAAAATGAAGAAGATAATTGAAATCCTTTAAAGATAGAGAGGATGGATCCCAAGTGGTGGCCTGCTATGAATTTTTGGTTGAAGAAAAGAGGGTAAGAAGTGTTAAAGGCATGGAAGAAAAAATCATCATTTCACACATTTTAGAGGGGTGAATGATTTGGATGTATGGTTTTCCAAACCGTTCACGAACCATGAACCAAAACTATTTATGTATAACACCCTCTCACATAGCTAGGTGTATAGTTTGAAAAATAGTGCATAGTCTATGCATTCTCACTACCCATAAAATGTACTCTCTTGAACAGAATGGTGCATAGTTTGATAAACCATGTGTGAACCAAGTGTATCTACTCTATAAAAATTATTCATATTTTCGAATGGGTTATACAGCCTCCCATGTATAGTTATCAAAATATTACACCTCCTCCTTTGGTTAGAATAGTGGATCCACACTGTTCCTACTAACCATGCACAAATTGTGTTCCTCATACAATTTCTCCAAAAACTGGAGCCCCAATCTCCAAGAATAACCTTGCAAGCTCACTAGTTATTACTTATTCCCTTAAATGATTTTACATTAATAAATTAAGATATTTTAAGTAACATTTAAAGGATCCATAACTCTATGGAAATTCAGGATGTTAAAACTACCCCACCATAAAACTTATCATCAACAGGAATCCCTCGTTAGAATTCCAAAAAATGCTTGATCTTCTTAACTTAGGAATAATCGCTCAAATGGACTTGTTTCATTTATTTATTTCCAACACTCCTACAATAAATACTTTAATCATCTGACATTGAAATTGATAAATCCTAATCTACTGATCATAACCATAAATGAAATCACTAAGATAGAGCTTACATAATCTTTCTTTACCTGAGACATGATAACATCATTATCTTTTAAATCAAACAACCTACGGTAATCCCACCGATGTTTCTTAATTTAAATATCCAAATCCAAGCCATGGTACTTACAACATTTAAATTTCTTATATAAGGATTACCTCTACATAAAAATAGAGCACCAATAATGACTTTAAATTTTCAATAAAATGGTTTAAATCCAATCTAAGTAGCTTAACCAGGTTGCGTAGGATTTTTCTTGAATAGCTCAACTGACCCTTACACTGAACTTGAGCACACTCGAGAATTTTTCATAAACAACATCTAGTGATATCTCCTAGTAAACCATTTAATTCTCATTTTTGAAACCATGAATCATCAGGAAAATTGTTTCACTCTCAATCAAGTATTCTTGGATCAACACAAGATATCTGACATCTGACAAATACACTCAAACTTCTATAAGTTGGTATTCAAACCTATACCAAGAATTCATAGGGGAATAAATTATTATTTAACACCATTTCTCCCAATAGAAACTAACATCCCACTCCCCACCATAGGATAATCTTCAAAATCTCACCAATAATACATGTTTTTGATTATAACACCCCAAGCCCCATCCATCCCCATTCATAAAGATTTGAATGGATAAGAACCTACTCATTCTCGAGTACTAATGTAAAGGACATGCATCGCCCATTCCCACTTCTCGATAATAGTTCCCATGGTGTTGTATAAGTTTCATCTTTTAATGAGGGACACAACACTTAAATGGTCAATAGTGTGCTCCCTAAGATATAGATTACCTCATATGGAAAATTGACCACAACTCCAAGGAGTCCATCCATCAACATATAAAATATATTTAGGTATCTCAGTATATAGAGAATTTTATAGTAGCATACTCAAGATTATTTCAAGATTTGAAGTATGATCTCCTTTGAACTAATAGTACCCTAATATTTCATCCACATTTGTGTATTTATATCTCTGAGCTATGCTCATATAAACTAGTCTATACATTCTCTAACCAATCCCTAACACCAACACTCCCAATACTGTGTTTCTGAGTCAATGCATGGGTTATCCCTCTCACAGAAATAATCCATTTTCATGGGGTACCATATTATTGTTAATCAAATATTCAGGTTGACATGCTTGTGAGCATCATATGTGAAGCCATAGATCCTCAACTCTCACCCAGCGACTCATCAATATTCCTTATCAAACATTACTATGTAAAACCAACACAAACTAATATATACATACACACTAGGAATACATCCCAAAACATATCTTACATAACCCAACTCACGCACCTATGTGTCATCCATTAAAAATTCCTAGATGGTAGTTCAACCCGGCATTATAGTCTTATCATACTAAAATCCCCCTTGAAATTAATCTCAGAATTAAGCACCATTCTTTTCCAATTTTATTTCAATGAAATCCAACATCACATATTCATTTTAAATATTAAAGAATCAAATTCACATCCACTGCTCTACTAGGATAAGAACTAGAATAGTCTTTCCTCTCAAAGCTAGTCTCGACACCAAAGAACACCAAGTTCTTTTAAAAAACCAAATGAATTAACGTGGCTATATTTCATAACATGGTAACACACAATGAATCAATTTTGAAACAAGTGCACAAAAAATCTCACACTCTCTAAAGGAATCTATAAACCTCAATCCATCAACTCTTCTAAGTTAACCTTGATTAAACAAATTCCTCTTACCCATTAGGGTCTGAGTAAAAAATAAATAAGGTCCTTTAGGTTGTTCACATAGTCCTACTGATCAAATCTCAAAATAGGGACACTCGTCCATCCACATAGCCTAAATTTCTCTCACATAATAACCACATACCACTTAAGGGTCTCTATCAAATGACATCTAACACACCTTGAATTCTCTATCTCTCTCTCTCAAGAGGTAAAACTAAATAATTTAAGAACATCATCGGCCTATAAGGGTCAAAACCTTTAATCATGTGTATAACGACATCACCTTACAAGAATCGGCCTACCAAGACCTAATTCAATATGATCATCTTCATATGTAACTACTCTAGGGAGGGTAATGATATGAATATAAAATGGATAAAGAGTTGACAATAATTAGGTATCCACATACGGTTATATCCCATTAAGGTTTAACTTACCATACAACCACCCAAATCACTAGGGTTTTTCTTCATCAACTAATTCATACCTGACTCAAAAATAAAAATAAATGCAGTAATTTTTTCAATAATCATAGCTCAAAACTTTATCGATTTCATAACTCCAAGGTCACTACCATAATAAGGAAAGACCCTAAATTTAATTTAAGTATTTTAATTTATATCTAGAGTCGCAATAGAAATTCATGAGTCTCCAACACCTAAACAATATGTCTTGCATAATAGAGAATGGGAGCTGATATACATGAAAACATATAAGTTCCCATCCAATTTAACTCAAGGAATTATCCCCACTTAATGGTTTTATTTAAATCTTTTCATCGATTCAAATTTATTAATAACATAAAAGAGTATTAAATATATGAAAATTGATGTACCAGCTATAAATGAAAACGTTTTACAACTATAACAGGTACTTTATTTAGCATACATCATGTAGCATTATAAGAAAATTATTGCATAATTTATTTTTAAACCATTATTTACTCATATGTTGTTACCATTAGGTTAGTCAAAGAAAATTTCAATTACATTATATAGAGGAAAAAATATTTTGAATTTAATTTTAATTTTAATTATCAAACTCCTCAATTCATTAAATCAAAAATTCAAATAAGTTATCTTGTTTCATTTATATGGAATTGGTTTCATAAGATGCAACCAAACATTTATGTGAAACACATTATAAGTGGATTATGACACCTTAAAAAATAATCTCATTTGACATGAATATATGCCCATGGTGTTAAGAACTAATAATGAAAAATAGGTAAAGGTGACTTATGAGGGTGTCATCATACCAAACTAGGTATAGTTATACGAGAAGACATTAAAAATTTATGGATTCCATGCTCTATAAATTGTAATTGGCATACCTCGTAAGTGGAACCCATTAAAATTAAATTCTTCATAATTTTAAAACACCTTCATTAGGTTCATATCATCAAAATAAGATGATAAAACTCATATTTGAGGTTTGAGTGAAGCATATTGGAATTCAGTAATACAGGTCATAATTCCCAAGTTATAGAGGTACCAGTATCTATAAGTTAAATTTCATACACTATTTAACAAAAAAATTTAAGAAATGATTTGAATTTATTAAGAATAAACCAATTATATTAAAATTATAAAGATTCCATTCAAGTTAATTCATTAAAAAATTCAAAAACATTTTATTCATTGAGTAAATTTTAAGATATTTAAATAAAATGTGTATATCAAGATATATAAGAAAACACAATTTAGGTTTATGTTGAAACATTATTTAACCAACCTTGCCTCATAGCATTAATAAGGAATATATGACCTAGAAAAGGAATACATGCATGAAATCTAGGAAGAAAATATGCTTGTAATATTGATGAGCATGCTAATTATCAACCAATTAAGTTATAAAAAATAATGACAAATAATTACTTAATAATGGTATTCATATAATAACTAAACATAATCACACAAGCATAGATCATAGATAATAATGATGACGACATCTAAATCATATGGGTCTGAAATGATTCCTAAATGAACCCCTATATCATTCCATACCAAGACATGTGGTAAATCCTCTAAATCTATAAATCAATAACCTATGAAAAAACCACTAATCAATGTGAAATAATAATGTATTGTAAAAATAAAACAACATGAAAAACTAACAGATCCTTAGCTACATGATCATTCCCTAGTGTGTGGGTGATAAATTACCAACCATGATCTATTTACCAAGTTACTCCACATCCCTAGTTTCATATATACCAACCTCAAATAGTAATAAATATAGTAGAACCATAAACTAATTGAAAGGTAACTTAATATATTAATTACTAAAAAGTAATAATAAACTAGTCAAAGATAAATAATCCACCAATGCATGAATACTCTAAGTCATAATATAAGTAGTAAGTAAACATAGATTAATACATAAAACAAAAATGTACTGATAAAAGAATAAATAAATAAATGACTCAACTCTAGTAGGTAGCCTGAGTACATGCTTGATCCTTAGCTCCCATGTCTAGTCCTTGTCAATAATATAGAAAAAAAAGAACAATATGAGACCTAACCTATATTTATGATATCTATCTATATAAAAAATGGTGACCTATATATAGTATGATTATAAGAAGGTAGTCCACCACTAATGGTGTCTAATTCAACCAGTCATTGGTTATAAAATGAAGAAGTGTATAGGTATGTTATAATTGAAGAAGTACATAAATATAAACCATGTCTTGATCAGGTTACTCGTACGACACCTACACCCCTATACCTACATTATCAAATGCTACACATTGATGTACATAAGAATCATAAGGTAGAAAAATGATACCCAGATCTATATGCCCAGTATTCCATGTGTATCACTAGTCATGGGGGATCTAAGGAGAAAATAATGAACCAAATTATAATTGTAGTTATATAATAATTAATATTAAAATAATGGGAATCAATATAAGCATATAAAATCATGGGTTTTGAACTTAATCTCAAAAACATGCAATAAATAAAAAAAAATCACTAAATTCAATGATTTTAATAAATAATGATAGGGAACACCAAGTCCAATAATATATATAATTAAACATATAGAACACCAATTACAAAAAATTAAGAACTCTAAGTCCATAACATTAACAATTAATAAGGAATTCCATTCCCAAAAAAATAGTAATAATTAAGTAAATGTGTGTCATATAATTTTAATAAATGATTTGGTGTCTAATGTACAACATTTCTTAACATTTAAAATCATTTAGATCAATTTTCCTTACAACACCATCCAAGAAATTTTGTAATAGAACCCAAGGGTCACATGAGACATACTGTAATAAAAAGAACATTTAATTGAATACATAAACATAGGTCATGATGAGTATACATACCAGCCCATAATTCAACAGAAATGAATAAATTCCATACCAATTATCAATAAAAATAGGAAACTAAAATATATTGTTTTTAAACAAAAAATAAAGGATAAGGAAAGTATACTTGTCTAACTATGATTAGTCATAATCATTCTATTTTTCATATTCACATACAATAGGTACAGGGGGACATGTGATTATATTTACCACAATACAACTCAATTTAGTCATTTTTTTATCTAACATAATGATCAACGACCAAGGGTGATTATACAATCTATCCAACAGTTCATTTCATGTCATTTATCACCTAACACATGATTTAGAAATGTTTAAGTGTTAAATTTTAATAATTTTCAAATGGAAAATTATAATTACTTTCCATTAAACAATTCATTTTAATGATATGGTTGCTTTCATTAATAAGTGTTAAACCAACCACACCGAATAGATATTTGGATAATTATGAGTATTTTCCATTAATATCATATGATAACAACACTCAAAGGGTGGTCTATGTTTAGTTATCTACCTCAAACAATATCAATGGGTCTAAAAACATAAGGGTTATTTTTTAGCATTTTATTAAAGGATTTAAAGAATTTAATAACATCGCTTAGGAAGACTAGCATGTGGGAAAACGGTGGTATATTATAAAAATGCTTTAATTTTAGGTAAAATGAATAGATAACTAACCTCAAGCTTAGGAATATTTTCAAGTCCTTAATTGGGATTTTATTCCATCTAGAATAACATAAATGGAGAAACAAAAAATTTCTACAAATAGGGCATATTAGCTCACACATAAATAACATTAGATACAGTGAAATAAATAATAAATAAATAAATTTGATTGAATAACATACCCATATGAATTCAATGAGATGAATGATGGTTGTTTACTATCCTGAATGAAGGATAACTTCTAAATATAATAAAGAGAGGGAGTAGATTGATTTATTGGTTTCCTACAATGTGTTTTAGGGATAAAAAAGGGGAATAAGGATTAATGTAACTGGGGGGAAATCATCATTTCAAAAAATTTAAATGTGAATAGGGTTATCCATTGGTTTTCTAGACCATGTGCTAACTGTGAGACACTGCTGTCTATGTGAAACATCCCCTCTTATGCCTAGGCACACTGTTTGAAAAACCATGCACAACTATACATTTATACTACCCATTAGCCATACCCCTCACATAATTAGGATATTAGGTTTAAAAACCATTTTCTAACAATGATTTTCATCTCTAGAACATGTCTATAAATATTTAAACTATCATGAGGTCTCTCTTTCATGTTTATCTAAACTATGAACATCCTCCTTGGAGAAAAATGGTTTTTCAATATAGTTACTACTGACCATGCGACTTATTCTTTTTCTCTAAAAAACGGATCCATGGGCTTTGAATAACCCCCTAATGATCTTGAACCCTTCCATCTCCACTAAAGTGATTTTGTAAGAATAAAATAATACAATTACACTAAAATTTGAACAATTTTTAACTATTTGAAAAATCAGGATATTACAGAAACATTATCTTATTGTTTTATCGTTAGAATAATATCTTATTTCATAATTATAGATGGTTTTACATTTGTCTATAAATTAATGTAATCATAGAATATATAAGTTTATCTGCAGCATGTGTTGAAAAGGGGAATAATTTTTTGTTTGATGTTCATGGAAGAATAACTAAAACTTCACATATGTTCCCTTATAGTCATAGTCACATACCACTAGCCTATTTGAGGTAGAAATGTGGTAGAAATATCAGTATGGTGTCTATCCAAGAAGTTTCCCAAAGGGTTAAATTCATGTTAGAAATTAGTGTTTGTTACAAATTAAAATCTTTTAGTACACTATAGTCCAAGAATAATTGATATGTTTAATGATAAATAATCCCTAAATTTTAAATAAGTTAACTTTAAGAAGGATAAATATATAAAAATATAAAACCTTTATTTGTAAATTCATTAATTCATCATTGAATCACATCATATGAGAATTAATTATTGAATAACATCTTAACAATAGAAAACTACTTCTAAAAATTTAGTATCATGAGAAATATAAGGGAATAAAATAATTTACTCCTATTAATAAATGTAGTTTAAACAAAACCATTATATTTATAAATATGTATGTGATGGAGAATTCATACAATATTTGATAAAAATCAAGTAGATTCCTATAACTTTTAGCTCAAACAATAAAAGAAAGGATAATATAAATAAAATAATATGAAAAAGTATAAAATGATAAATATATGAAAAAACTATTAACTTACAACTATTAATAAAATATAAATATTATGATATTGTAGTGATCAAACAAAAACATCTATGATATAAGAATCCTTAAAAAATCAAAGTACAAGCCATCAAGATAAAAGGAAAGAAAGAAGAAAGGGGGATAAAATATATGTATAATTCTTGACATGAGTAACATTGTAGAATCATATAAAAATAATAAAATTTCACACATAATTAAAAATAAAATACAATGACCCCCTCTCATGATTGAAAAAAAATCAATAGAATGCATGATCCTTCATATCTAAACCGCATGTATGTTCTTTACTATCCAATATTCATTACTTTATCACATATATATAACTTACTTATTCACCCTCCTAAAATATTATAATATAAAAAAATTAATAGTATTCTTTAATTTAGTGGATTATTAATTTCTTGACCTCTATTTCATTGGGAAACATTCACTCTTGAGAGACCTTTTCAGAATTTGAACCTCGAGGCTAGGATATCATTTCTTGTCTTGCTAGTAATGGTTAAATCATCAAATATGGAACATAAAACTATTTATGTTTGGTCACTCTCACAAGATTAAACCCCATCATAAATGGATCCATGAAAAATGGCATTATAAGGGACTCCAGGACTCCACCTCGCACAACCATACTTGTTTATGAACCCTAATCATAGCTGCATCCCTTCATTATCATATATGAATATAAAAAGAATAAATAAAAAATTATTCTTCATAAGATCAGAATTTTATTTCTACAATAAATTATACTGTTTTATTTTTTATTAAAATTATTTTTTTTTTATTTCATTAGTTCTCCTTAATAACAGTTAAAATTTTAAATCATTTATTAAATTAATTTTTTAAAAATTCAAATGTTGCTTTTCATTCATTCAAATTTTTAGAAAAAAAGATACATAAAAACAAGAATTCAATTTTTAATTATACAAATGAAATATAAAATAAATAAAAATGAAAAAATAATTTTTTTTTAATTTAAGTGCATGGAATATAAAAGGAAAACTAGAACATGTCATTAATTTATTTTAACTATATGTTAATCATTTTAACACATTAAATGTTTTACTTATTTATATACAAATAATATCTAACATTTATTATATGTTTATGTATAAAATGTAAACATGTAATTTCTAATATCTTAATGTGTCAACCTATAATTATCAATTATGGGAGTACTATTTTAAAAAGCATGAACCACACATAACATCGAAATTAATTAAACCATAATATATTATAAAAAATATTATTAATCAAATATGATTGTTATAACCATGTCAATTGATGGGAAGATAGGAATATGCCTGACCATGTTATGAAATATATTTTGAGTATTTTTCCTTAATAAAAATATTTTAATTAAATATTTTTAAATAGGAACTTACAGTTAAATATGATCATATAAGATTAAAGGATATTTTTTTAGAAAAAAATGATTTTCATGCACAAAGTATTTAATCACAATAAATTAAGTTAATCACTAAATATGAATGCCTTTAATGAAATTTATTGATCACATATTATTAAATGATCTAATATTCATATTAATGGGGTTTACTAGAAAATTACTAGGAATAAATATATTTTTATTCTTCGAAAATATATTTTCTTCAAAAATAGTTTTTACAGATTTTATGAGTGGATATTGTAATTAATTTTATCCAATTTTTAAAATTTTATGTTATAAAATGGAAATAAATTTTTAAATATAAATGTCAAAATAAACTTATGGTGAATTTTTGATATTTTTTGAAAAAATTGGTTTCTAGACGAATAAGGAAAATGACCAATTTAAAAAAAACAATCATTTCTTTACATTTAAAAAAAAGTAATGTCCATGATCCATTTGGATATAGAATTTTTTTTAATGTAATATTAGTTTATCTTTACTAAATATAATCTAACTATTTTTATAGGAATCTATATTAAACATGTTTTATTATAAAATCATTTTTATTCTTAATATGGTTATTTTTCTAAATAAATGCTCATTATTTCAATTCACGCACAGATATTAAAATTAAGTTTTAAAAAATATGGGAATTGAATCATATAAAATGTAATCTATATTGGGAATTATAATATTAAATTATCAAATAAGGTCTATTTAATTTGTATTTATAATGAATAGTAACAATAATAGAAAAAAATCATTGTGGTTACTAGTCTAATGGATTAATTAAGCTTTAAATCATGGGATAAGGCTTAAAAATCTCTCAAAACATTATTAAATATAATTTTATATCTTAATTTCATCCAAAATCATCATAACATATAAAATATGGTAATTTTATGTAAATTTCTTATTATTATGAAAATTATATTTTTTAAGTGATGTGATATAAAATAAAATCATTTTCTCTCACTTATTATGATTCCATGAATTAGAAATTGATAAAAATAATATATATAAATATATATATGTGATAAAATATATTATTATTAAAATAAAATTATTATAATATATATTTTATGATTTTTATAAATAGTATAATTACCTTGAAGGCTTATACAACACTGACGCGGTGCTTGTACAAGCAATAAAAAGGTAAATTATTTTAAAAACATTAAAATTAATATGTTTTTATGAACTATTAAGTTAAAATTAATTTATTGAATAATAAAAATTAATTAGTGTTCACAAAATACTTATATTATAATTCCAATTTCTTATTTATTTTTTGAATGTCAAATTTTTTTAATAGTCCCAAAAATTACATTAAATGGTATTTAATGCTTAAAATTAATTTTAAATCATAAAAAAATTAATAAAATAACGATTACTCGTTTAGATGGAAATATTTTTGATGCTGTCATTAATTTTCCATGTATTTTCTTTTTAAAATTATTTAAATTTTCGTCATGAATCTTTTATATTGAAACATTTGTTACCATATTTAAGGTTAAAAGGGTAAACGAGGGTCTTAAACTAAGGCAAAAGTTTTAAAATTCCACTTAATCTGGTATAAATTTTATCAAGGAATTTATTTCAATCGTATCCTAACAATATTTGACTACATATCAATTAGTATTTATTTTACATGAGTTTAATATATTTTATATTAATATTTTATGAATTTACAAGATTTCCACCGACCTCACTTATAAAATAGAAACAACTCTCCTATCTTTATGACACATAATGAGCATTTCATCTCAACCAAACCTTACCCAAATCCATTTACAAACTTTCTCCCCATTCATTAGAGGTTCTAGTATCACCAAAACACTAACCCAGAAGTCTTAATGTGTAAGTCAAAGGAGGTTTCTCAAAGAAGAGGTATAACTCTTAACAGATTGTTTTCATGTTAATTTATTCATCCAATACCTTGAAATATATCTTATAACTAGGATTATATTATAAAATCAATGAATTAAATATAATTAAATATTATTAATCTAATCAAAAAACCCTTTCTCTTCTCGTTTTCTCTTTAATGGGAAATGAAAACCTCCCACATGTTTGTATGTAGACTATAACCTCCACGAAGAGATGCTTTCATTTTTTATCACCTCCCCAAAATGGTTTTTATTATCTTGAATCTTAATAATAAATATTATAATATTGATATAATTATTTTTTTAAGATATGATATAACATACTTTATTTCCCTTCTATACACTAAAAAATGAAAATATCGCTCGTGTGTAAATAATGACTACTACCTCCATGAAATAGTGTGATTTTTTTTCTATGTATAACTTTCATTATTATAAAATTATATTTAATTTATAAAAATGATAATTATTTAATTATTAATATTATTGATATTTTGGAAACATGAATCCTTTGACCATGGTCAATCTACAAAATTATTTATAATATTATGACCTGGACGACCTCAAAACATGAGACATAAATGTACAATATTTATAAATTATATAGTTTATAGTGATAAATTAAATAAAATGAATAATTATAATTGAATAAATATGAAAAAAAAAATATTAATAAAATATTAATCTATTGTATTTTTATTATCCTTGAGTTTGAGAATGTACTAAGTGATTCAGGACCCAAGTAAATGATTTCTCCCCTCGTTTTCCTTTCATTGAGAATCATTCAGTGTTCCCCAAAAGTTTTATTTTTCTTGGTGTATGAAATACCAAATTAATTTTCTATATTATTCATTTATATAAATTAGATTATGCTAAAAAAAACTTTCTGACTTCATATATTTAGTTATCTTTTAATTTGATTGTTTCCCAAGTGGTAAGGCTTTATCCTACAATCCCGTTTTTATTCAGCATTATTTTTGATTTAATTTCCATTTAAATAAATTATAATATACTTATTTTTTAAAATAAAAATATTTTATTACTCACTATTCAATTATTAAGTTTATATTTTTCCTTTCATTTTCTTCCCTTTGGTACCTATAATTACAGAGAAAATATTTTCAAGGAAAACTAACTTTATTTCTTCTTTTGGTCAGGAATATTTCTCAACTATATTTGTGCTCTCTATAATGTTTTCAAGAATGTTTTTTAAAATAATCCAATGATTATTTCAAGTCACTTTTACTTATATTAAATATTTTTAATATATTTTTGAAAGTAATATTCTTGTAATTTATTCAATGAGGTAATTTTTAAATATTTCCAAAAAGTTAGAAAAAAATATTTTTTTTAACATTTATGAAATGAATGAATTTTACTCCACCATAACTAATCTTTTATTTTAAGCTTACTTTACTAATTTCCCTCATTATTTCCTAATAAATTCATTTTTACAATATTCGAGGAAATTTTATTTAAAATTTTACCAAAACAAAAGGGTGTGTTTCTTATGTTTTCAAAGAAAGTTTGGAGTATTATTTTAACGGTATTTTTCATCTATGTAAACATCCAAAAAAATTATTATACTTCAATAAAAATTCACTTTAATGATATCATCAAACTTATTTCTACAGATTGATTAGGATCCTATTTTTCTAATTATTGACTAGGTAAAATATTGACATTTCATTTTATATTTTTTCAATATGAATTTTTGTGTTTATTAATTAATTTACTTACATTCATATGATTAATTAATTCTAGTTATTAAATGATGGGTGTAACCCATTATAGCACCTAGTTGCATAATTAGGTATCAATGGAAGAACTCTCTTGTCTATTTGGCATATTCCTTACCTATTTGTCTACGATGTCATGGAATTGGAACATAATAATAAGATTATGATGTCCCATATTAGAAACTTCTCCATTTTAAAATTATTCACTATTATCCAGGTAATTATTTTTGTTTTCCATGTAAACAATTCGTGTTTCAGATATTAATGGTGTTTTATGAAAACATTTTGATTTCATAAGGTAAAAAATTATCATATGATTGAAAAAAAAGTTTTTGATATTCAATGTAAAAAATATCTACTTTTCAATGAAATATTTTCATATTTTCCAAATAAAAACAAAATGAATCACGATTTATCCTTTATGATTCCTAACAAAAAAAATTAGAAACATAAGGAAAATTTATTTTCAAGGCTATGTATGTTTATAATTTGATCTCAATGTTTTTTGTATGAAAAATGAAAACATTTTCATGAGTTTTCTTATTTTTCACTAGACTATCAGATATCATATATTTTTTTCCCTTACTTATCTTTGTTTTTATCATCCCATATTTTAAAATGTTTCTCACAAGGCTAAAGGGTGAGTAAGAACAATAGAAATGTGTATCTTTATATTATGGGGTTTCATTTTAAAATAATCTAATGTGTTATGAATGAAACAATATGTTAAATATAAGAGTTTTAGTTTCATATAAAGAAATGGAATTTGAGTATATGTTTCTTCTTCATAATATAAGGGTATGATATATAATATTTTTTCTTCATTCTCTAAAACTATATACTGAAAATTTATATAAAATGTAAAAAGTGAAAACCTTGTTATAAAACTTGTAATTATGGGTTATCTTTGTTTTGGGTTATTATAAAAGATATTAATTATAGTAATTTTAATAGGTAAAATAATTTTTCAATAATGGTGGATATAAAATTACAATGGATGGAATGGAAACAAGTTTCAACAAAAATGGCTTTCACTATGATTCCAATAAAAACATTGATATATTTTTCACTAAAATAAAATTAATTCACTAGATAATTCCTTGTAAAATTTCATAAAATCCAATAATTTTAATCTAAATTATTAGTCACCTTCATTCAGTAATCTTAATTTTTATTTGGGTAACCATAAAAACTAATTCTAGGAAACATCTAAAGGTACGCTTTCAAATGAAATAATGGATGACCTATTAAATTAAGTTCAAACCATTAAATTATGAAGATTAATAACCATAAAATATCATATATAAATTATAAATAAATTCTAAAAAAAAGATAAATAATCGAATAAAAAATGAAAAGGGGTGTGGAAGAAATAGAGTCTTAAGATAAAGTTGTAGAAAAAAACTATAACCATTCAGAAAAAAAATTAATATTATATAATAGATTATATTAATGGAAAATTGAATAAAATCTAATTATGTTTCTTTAAAATATCATGATAATCCACCGTAATTTTTCCTTTGTATAATCCTTACAAAAAATTCTCAAAAATGTGAGATTCCAAAAATATTAAAATAAAATAAATATAAACTATAGAATATAGGTATAATTTATCTTATAAAGGAATGATTAGTTTTGTTTTTCAGATTTTAAAAAGGAAGTAAGAATATTCAACTATCATTTACCCACTATTTCACATAAAATCATTTGTATTTTGATATGATTTGGGTGATTTAGGTGAAAATTTTAACATTATGCCATGTTAAACAATTAAATGCTTGGTCTTGGAGGATATTAAACCAAAAATAGATTATTTTAAATTATTGGAATAAAATGTAATATTTTGATAAGCTTTGATTGAATATGTAATACTGGTGTATTTCCAAATTCTTAACATATAAAAATATTTAATGACAATATTATTTACAAGGTCATTTTAGAAATGGTTAGGACCCTAATGGATGAGGAATGTGGGGAGTTATCATTATGAGTTAGTGGTTGTGATTAATCACTCTAATTTAGTATATATCATGTTAAATTCAATATAAACCAAGAAACTAATATATAAAATGATGGTGAAGATTATTGGAATGAAGATAGAAATATGTAATTTTCACATACTACTATTAGTGATGAAAGAAAAAACAAGAAGATATGAAAAAAGGTGAGATCGATGATAGTAAAACCAAAAAAAGTAATTTAAATAATATATGGGAAATAAAAAATTATTATAAATGATAATAATAAGGTTAGATAAAAACTTATATTAGTCCATTATTTAATATCTTATTTTTTCGAAATAATTAAAACAAGTGGATTGGCCCAATGGAAGTATAAATTATAATACATTAAGGGATAGTGAATCTAATTTCAAATAATGCTAGAAGACCCATCTTTATTATGGATAATTAATTGACATCATCCATTGCTCAAGATAGGGTATCTTATTTCCAAAACTCTATTGAGTGACATCATGAAGTAATATATATCTAAAATACTTAAAATAATGTACTTGTAGGAGGAAACACTAGTCTTCTTAGGAATTAGTGTATATGAGATGTTTGGGATTATTTTTGGAAATTATAATCAATAATCCTATCTTATTGAGCATTAATGACAAGAAATTTATTCATTTGAATGGTTATTTTATATTTATAATATTATAAAATTAATATTCCTTAAATATAAAGGACGTTTTGATGGAAATAAGATTCAATCAAGTAGAATTATGTTCTAAATTTTATATATTTTTAAAATATCTATTTATTCATTTAATTTATTAATAAATTAAAATTTATGGAAAATTTATGTCCACTCATTGATTTATTATTATACTTTTCATTGACTGTACAAATATTTTATTATGAGTACCATCATACCAAATTTTAAATATTTTTTTTAATGAATTTGAATTAGAAATATGATGAGTGAGAAATGAATATTTTTTGGAATGAATTTATTAGATTATATATGTAAAAGTTTTTGAATTTTTAATTTAAATATTGTCATTTGACAGTGACTCTTATTATTTTTTTATTGATAAATAAAATGTAATGTTTTTTATTATAATTGACTATATATTTGGAAATATAATTTTTAAAACACCACCTTAGATTAATATATAACCATTAAATCATATCCCTTCTAATATTAGAAAGAAAAAATAATTTTTTTAGTATTTTAATGGTGGGGAAAGATATTCAATGTTTTGTTTGACTTCAAATAATGTTTTTTACTTTTCTATCATTATTCACATTTCGTTCATGTTTCAAGTTTTAACTGTTAAAATTTGTATCATGATGGTTTTTCTATAGGAAAAAGTGTGAATGTAAAAATAAATCCTTTTATATATCTTATAAAAAATGAAAAAAAATAAATTAAATTAAACAAAACTATGAAAAATGAAATGAAAATGTGAAACACATTTAGTGTATTTAATACACACAACATTTGAAGGAAATGGAAATTAAAACAATGAATACCTTTAATAACACCAATGATTTCGTTTTTATTTATATATTTTATATTTTTATTTATGTTCGTTTATTGATTTTTTGGTCATATAGATTATAGTTAAACTAATATTTTTAAAAAACCAATTTTAAACCGTTTGTTGCATGATTATTGGATCAGGAAAATATGTTGGTTAAAGATTTATTTCAGGGAAATAAAAAATGTAATATTTAGATGGAATTATTTCCATGAAATAATGATTAATTGGTATTTATTTTATAGTGGATTTTTTAATGTAATTAATTTATAGATTAAAGATTTAATTGTGGGTGTTATTGACATGTTATTATAGAGGTTTTTAGAATTAATTAACGAAATAAACAGAGCATTTGGAGTGGTATAATCAAATGATAATAATGTTAGACATATATTTTTAAAAATTAAATTTTTTTAGAGAATTAAATAAATACATTCTGGAATTGAAAATATTTGACGTAGGATTAAGCGTTTAAAGAAAGAAAATTATAGAATTAGTTTATTGTTGAATTATATGGTTAACCCTAATTGAAAAGTGGGTTTCATGTATAAGTTTTTAACAGAAAAGATGTGATTTTATGATGGGGGTTCACTTTTTTCAAACACGACGCATTAAATTATATGATTTCCCTCAAGCTCTATATTTCACTAAAATTTCATTTTGGGTAAGTAATCATAATGGAATGAAAAAATAGATTATTATTATAGTGTTCAAAACAAAAAATAATTATTATTCATCCAATTTATGGAAATTATTCAAATTAATATTTAATTTCCCAATGTCAGAAATTCAAATACAATTATGTTCTCATATTTTTGGTATTAAAAATGATTTATTGTAACCCCCTGATATTTTGTGAATTATGTTTTTAAAATTAATTTAATCTTTCTATATTTTTCATTTCACACAACAATGAATATAGATTTCGTTATATAAAAGCACTAAGCTAGGATTCCACTTTATGAAACACTAAGTGAAACGTTTACTACAAGAACCACTTGTATTGTCTTTCAGTACACATAACACTATGTTTGGATTATATTAAACAAAAAACTGAGTGCCTTTAATATCTTTTGACGTGTACAAGGAAGATATTTACCAAAATAGAATATACTATTAATATTATTATTAAAATATTATCATATTTACCACCGGGATGTTGGAATGGAAGTTATGAATATGATTAACTAAATTGTGAAAATATTTTTTACAAATGTATATAAAATTAATCATTTGATAATAAATTAATATAAAATATTGTACTAACTATTTTAAAATAAACAGATTACATTTCAATAAAAACTATTTTTCTATGTACAAACATAATTTTATCTCAATAAAATAAAAAACCACTTTTAATAAATGTTTTAAAAAAATATTTGTATTATATATTATATCAATATTTTTTATATTCATCCAACAGATTTGATTGTTATAAGATAACAATAAATCCTATTCTATGAATAAAAATATGTATTCTTTTAAAAGGTATTTTTACCACCTTTTAGTGGAGAATCCATTTTAAATTTGATTCAATACGCATTTTTAATTTTTATTACACAAAATAAACTTCATTTTTAAAATTGGAATATATAATTTAGATTATATTTAATTTTTTGAATTTTTTTACCAAGATAATTTTTTGATTAATAGTGAATAATACTGAATTTTATTTCAAAACTTAATTTTTTTCTAAATTAATTATAAAGATAAATTATGTTTTTGATTGATTTTAATGCTCAGTTATAAAAATTATATATAAATTAATAAAATTTAGGTCATTGGAATTAATTTCACTTTGAAATTTTATATAAAAACATACCCAAGTTTTGAAGATTTTTACTTAAAAAACCCGCTTTGTTGTCCCATCTATGGGGTTAAATAAGAATTAATTTCATCCAATTATGTCATTATAATTTGTCAAAATAGATTCCATATTTGTAATAATAAATTCCTATAATTTCAAATAAGTTAAACTTAATTTTTAACAAAAATTATTAGTGAAAATAATTAAAATTATATACAATGATTAAGTGAAAAATTATCTTAACAAGGGAATAAACCTTACACTTAAGGGAAAATGACCTATAAACTTTTCAAAAAGATATTTTGACCCTATAATCCCTTTTATCTAATTTTTTGCATTATTAGATCCACTTTTCAAAGGAACAACGATTGTGAAATTCACTTTTAAAAAATTTACAAGAATGTCCTTCCACCTCCACTATAAAAAGGCACTCAACCCTCCCTCTTTTTCACACCACTCAATGAAAATTTTATTTCCCAAAATATACTCAAATAATATCCCAAAATTTCTAAATTAATATATAATTCTTCCTTCTAGTAGAAATCAATCCATGGAATCCTCTTGCTGCAAACCAAATAAAGTTACCTAAAGAAGATGTAACATCCTTCTTCAAGATCTTTTATTTTATTTTCATTCTCAAACCACTCAAATATTAATATTACATGAATATATAAAAACATAATTATCCTCAATATATTGTAATTTTTTTACTTTAAGTTTCCTACCTAGGCTTACACACACATCAATCTAATGGGTAACGAAATTACTATTCTTTTGTATGATGAACTACTACGTCATGAAATTATGTTTTTAGTCATTATTTTACTACCTACCACGGTTTTGAATTATGATGAAAACACTATTTTTATATGATATATATGATATTTATGATGTATTTAATCTTTCTAAATTTTTATATATAACATACCTTCTTTCTTTCTATTTTATGTAAAAAAGACAACTTTGTTTGTGAATGTGTGGAATACCGCATCCTCAAACCGATGTGATTCATTCATACATTACACAAAACTTATTAAGGAAGAGTTTAGTAAATATATATGATATATATGAAATAAGAATTAAAATTTAATTATAATATATATATATACATATTTCATTTACTTTGTTTCTTTCAATTTGATAATTAAATGGAAACAGTGTTCAGGCATACGTATGGCATACCATCTCCATGAACGGTGTATTCCATTTCATATTTATATAGTTTATATATTATTATAAATATTTATATACTAAATATATAGTAAATTTATATCATGTTTTAAATTATTTAAATAATTTATAATTATTTATTTAAGAGGATCAAGAATAATAATTCAAAACATGTATGAAAAACAAAGCAGATATTACACGAAATGTAACTTTAACATGTAGTTGTTAATAAAAGAGAAAAAGAACATCATAACCAAATAATAAATGGTATTAGATATAATAATATTTTTATGTGTTATATATATAGTTAACTAATATTTATTATATAGTAGGTTTAAATGTGTACAAAAAAATTCAATAGGTAAGGTAAGTGTTTACTCATCTCACTTCTTATATCTATGAGATACATGCTTTATTCACCACTAATTTGTTTTGTATGGTGTTTATATTTACCAATGATATATTCCATTATTATTATATTAATGTTTATGGGTATGTAAATATCCATTTTATGACCTTTATTTCATGGGGTTTATGTTTCAAAAGTCACCAAATTTGTAAAGTAATCTATTCTCAATTTTTATTCTTTGAGACACATACCATGTCATACCCCTATATTTTTCTATGAGGTTTATATACTAACTTTTACCTATTAAGTCATGAATATACTTCTTTTTATGATATTTTAATCTTTATTTAACATTATTATTTCCATTTTATTATGATTTAAAGTTACCACAGTGGTAATGTTTTATTGATATAATCCAAATATTTATCAAGATTGTTTATGATTATGCTTCCATTGAGGAAATATTATAATCCATATCTCAATAAAACTCATGAATTTTATTCTTTTATAGTTATCCATGAAACATTATTGTATTAGTACAATTTTTTCACTCTTTGGTACTCAATATATTTAATAAAAATGTTTTTATTAAAATCCAACATTATTTCTCCTTTTGGTCAAAAATCTAGGTTTCTAAAAACCATGTTTTCTAAAAAAAAATTAAAAAACTTGTAATATTATCCTATAATCTATCAAAGGAAATTTTACCCATGTTCTACCTTTTTAAAAAATGGATTTTAAAAATTAATCTTCTTTTCGTTTTCTGATCAAGTAACTTTTCTAAACATTTTTGGTGCAAAACGAATGTTCAGCCTCTATAGACTTATGCACTGTCACGAACATCATTATTTAAAGATTACTTTTAAATATTACAATATTACATTTTTTTAGAAAACATGTTGTCCTAATAATCTGTACAATCATTAATTATAAATTGGTTTTCAAGGAAAAAGTTTTTCATAACAAATTTACGATTAATAAAAGATTTTAATGATTTTAAAATATTACTTTAAAGGTTTTTGAATCTATTTTCAAAGAAAAATGTTTTTGAAATATGTTTTATCTTTAAAAAGTGATTTAAAAAATTTCAAGATTCTTTTTATAAGTTTTCAGGGAAAATTGTGTTCAAGTTATTTTCAAGCTTCCATTATAAGTTTTCAATTATATTTTCAAAAAAAAATCAAAATGATTTATGTCTAACAGGGACGTTTTTTAAATAAAAAAAGATATTTCCCTCAAGAAATGTTTTTAAATGATTTTCCAGGATTCCTTTATATGTTTTCAAAGTATTTTAATGAAAAGTATTTTCAAAATTTTATATGTTTTAAAAATTGATATAAGTTATATTTAAAAATCCTTCTCCATCTAAATGACATCCTTGGTTATAGTTTAGGATTTACTAGGGATACAATCCATGGATACCATTCATATTATTTCTCTCAATGGTTTATCATTTTAGGGAATGATTTTTATGAAACCCATTTATCATTCTCGAGTTATATACTTATGAAACATATTCTCTTCATGGGTTATGATTTGATTAAATGATTATGAAATGTGTCTTTTCAAAATTTAAGGAATGATTACATCTTTATGACACCCATTTCATTTCATGGGTTATTAAATAATTGCATATGAATTTTTGGCACATGTATGTATAAATTATTTATGATATGAGTGGGACCTATATCTCCCACTAATTATTTCAGTAAAGATTTATATCTCATGTGATAACGATTGAAAAAATTCCATGGTCTTGATCTAAAATGGGAAACATGTGGGACCTAATTGAAAATGGTAAATAGGTGTATCTTGATCAACTATGGGAATAAGGGGAAACCAGATCCACTATTGGATGATGGGGGACCCAATCTACTATAGGAAGGTGGGGAAACTCGATCCCTTATAGGGAAATGACTACGATAGAGGATGGTGGTGCATCTCGCCTAGTAGGTGTACCCATGAAGTGACCAAATATTATTTTGGTAATTATCCTTGACTTATAGGGAATGATATTAAATGTTTATTTATCTACTATAAATTCAAAGTCTTATGCCTTTGATATGATCAAATGATTTGTGTTCATGATTATATTATGATTCATGTCTTATTAAATGCCAATTTTTATTCCATGTCTCATGATTAAGATCACTTTAAGTAGGGTATGATATTAAAATGTTATGATCATGTTCTCATACACTTATTCTCAATTTATTCTTACATATCTCCTTTATTTACCCTTACTGATCATTTTATCTCACCCCTTTTTTATCTTTTCTTTCCCCAAGTAATAAAGAAATTTTTTGAGCAGTATTACTAAAGGGGAAGATTATTAAGGGGGATGTTAGAGAACATTAACCAAACTAAATTAATGTGTTCCAAGTTTCCAAATACACAAAATAATTACATTCCTCATGTATGTATTTTTCTAATGCATTAATTAATCATCTAAAATGATGTAATATCCATGGGTGTTAACCCTAGTTCAATATAGATGGTATCAAAGGAAATTTATTCAAACTATGTAAACTAGGATTATAAAAAAATATTGAGATCTCCATAAATATTTCTAAAGATGTGTCTAATGGTGCCTCTACGGACAAATATAAGGATAAATTAAAGTATAGGAAATGTACTAGGATTTTGGAAAATTTTATAATGAGTGGTTTCATATAAATAAATCCATTTCTAGATACTATAAGAGGATGTGGATTTTGCACAGATGTACATAGGGGTAACAACCTCAAAAACACCATATTATTGTAGACTTGATCAGGAACTTGTGTTAAACAATGGGTCTTGTTGTGCACCCAGTTTGAAACTCCCACGGGATATGCTTTGAGAATTCACAAACACATTACAAACTATCATGTAGGATTTATATAGAAGATGATTATGAATAACCTAAGATAAACCAAAGGTTTTAAATACTAAATAATTATGTATCATGATTTATACATCCTATCAGTAATTTCTCTTTCATGATTATATAGTTTTCTCCTAGGATAAGTGTTTCTCGCACTATGCTTTCTGGTGTTACTCAATAAAAATAACTAGAAGTAATTGTGATAAAATAGATTTTTTAGATGTGAAAAGTATGGTCATTATAGATATAAATGTTTGAATATCCTATGAATAGAATTATTAAGGCGGTATAACTATTGGTTATACTTCTGAATATAGAGAGACTTCAAATGACATGGGAAATTTGTGGATGCTCTAATAGTATTTTTCACATTAAACATAATAAGTGTGATTATATTGTGGATTAGGAACCTCAATAAATGATTTATATTTCATTTTATAGGAAATGGGGTATTAATGAATAATATTATAAATCTATAAAAATGATTTAATTGGATACGTGGATGATTAAAGTGTATATATTTTGGAATTAAAGGATTATGTTATATGAGTCATAAAATATATATGTATTTTCAGTATAAGTTTTTCATTAGGGATTTTAAATGATATATCGAATAGTGATTTAATAGAAATGTGATATTTTGAAAAAAGGGAAGGTAACCCTTAATGTATTCATGATGTTGAGAAAATTGTGTTTAACTTGAATAAAGAGATGATTGATATAGAAAAAGTAAATTGGATATTACTGATCGGCCTGGAATGTATTCATGATTTATTGAAAAGGTGTTCTTTGTCATCAAGGATAATGTTTAAAATTTCTTATATTTATGTAATATATCTAGTAATCTTTGGAAAATGGAATCATTCATGTTTTCCAAAAGGATATATATGGTAATTCAAGTTATTACCATGTTTCAATAGAATAAACTGTGAGGGTATTCACATATTTGGAATTTTAAAACCAAGAGATACTTTTTGATATATTGGGCGATCAATCTTAAGATGATTTTGTGACCTTCTTTCTAAAGTTTTGGATTTTCAACTTTTATAAGGTTTATAAGGTTAACCATTTATAGAACTTTTAAGATAAACATTGGATGAATTTTATGATATTAGAGTAATATCTCACCACAAAAGGATTTATACATATTGGATAACATGTTCTAACCACTTTGTATCGATGCTAACTGAATATAGATTTGATTAATTATCATGGATATCATGATATTTTTGTTCTTTATGAATGAAAATTCACCCTTCATTTTAGAAAAATAGGGGAAGTGTAAATTCGTCAACATAAGGCCAAAGGGTGAGATTTTACTTATGAAAGGAAACGAAATCAGATAAGTATATCCTATTTTGAAAAAAATTATTTAACTTTAGGGAAAGGTATTGAAATAAAGTTTGGTCCAAGTATAATATTCCCATCATACCTCTTTTCTCTTATGTGTAAACCAAGTTATGTGATACTTTGGGTAACCATTATTTTTTTATCTTTTCCTTTTAAAAGAGTTTTTAGAATTCATTTTTACGATGTGGGTTTCTATGAAAGGAACATTCAAGTATCAAAATTTGAATAATCCAGAAAAATTTTTATGAATAAATACATTTTAAGGGATGTATAATGTAACACCACAAGATTTCTAGAATTATACTTTTTGAATAATTTTTATATTTTGATACTTTTCATTTCACACAACATTGAATATAGCTTTTCTTAAATTAAAGAACTAAGTGTGGCCTGTGTTATACACAAAACCAAGTCAAAATTATGATACATGAAATAGTTAACTTAGCTTGGGGTACACATAGCACTATGTTCATCTTTTATTACACATAATATTGAGTCCCTTTGATAGATTGTGTTACACCAAATATATTTAATAGGTATAAGATAAGAATAAAACCAATTTTATGAAGAAAAAAATTATGTGTTCTTGTAAAAGGTTATTTTACCGCCTTTTAATGAAGAAACCATTTTAAATATAATTATTCATAATTTTATAATTTTTATACGACAAAATAGAATTTATTTTTTAAATATGAACACCAAAATTATATTATAGTGAATTTTGGGTATTTTAAGTGACGTTTCGTTTTTGATGAATAGTGAATAATAATAACTTTTAATTAAAAAATAGTTTTTTTATAATTTATTTATAATTTTAAATTATGTTTTTATTGATTTTAAATTTAAATTATATCTATAATAAATCAATAAATTTAATTCAGTTCATTACAATCAATTTCACGTTGAAATTTCATATAAAAAAATACCAAACTTTTGAACATTTTTATTTCAAAAACTCACTTTGTCGTATCGTCTATGGAATTAAATTTGAATTAATTTTTTCAACATAGGTGATTAGAATTTATAAAAATGGATTATATATTTTGAATAATCATAATATATAATTTAAAATGATTTCATATTTTTTTTATAAAAAAATATTAGGTGATTTAATGGAAATTAATTACATTGATTAGGAGGAGAATTAGCTTAACAACAAACTAAAGCTTGCACTTAAGAGTAAAATGACCTAAAAAATTGTACAAAATCCATTTGATGGAAATATTTCAACAATATCCTCCCTTAGATATAATTTTTTTTATTATTGAATCCACTTTTCATAAGAAAAACATGGGTGGAATTCTGTTTTAAAAAATTTACAAGAATACCACTCCTCTACTTTAAAAAGGCAGCCAACCCTCTTACTTATTCACACATCTCAGTACCACTGGCTTGAAAACAAAACTCTACTAAAATTAGCTTAAAAAATTTCAACCTTAATACTATAATCCAAAATTTAGGAATAAATCCATCCAAGGAATTCCTTTGGTGGAAACAAAATAGAGTTTCCCAAAGAGGAGGGAACATCATTCCTTAGGCTCTTCTGTTTGATTTTCATTCTCCACCCCCACAAATATTCATATTCCATGATTATATTATAACATAAGTGTCATAAATATGCATATATTTTTTTTAATTACAATTTTTTGACATACACTTACACATATGTCCATCTAAGGGGCAACGAACGTACCGTTCTTGGGTAAGGTGAACTACCGTCTCACGAAATGATGTTGTTCATTTTTCCTTTACCACCTATCATGGTTTCACATTTTGATGGATGTTATATTTTTTAATTCTATATATGTTATTTATTATTTATTTAATCTTTTTTCATTATTATATAAAACAAACATTAATTATTTCGATTTTTGTAAAGATGATAACATCATTTGTGGATTTGTGGACTACAGGTTCCTCGAAGCGATGTGATTCATTCACACTTTGCATGGAACATATTAAGTATGGGTTTATTAAATTTATATGATATATATGAAATAATAATTATAATATAATTATAATATATATACATATATTTCATTTACTTTTTTTCTTTCAAAATGATAATTAAAAGAAAACAGGGTTCATGCATACGTACGACATACCATCTTCTTGAACGGTGTACTCTATCTCATATTTCTATCATTTATAAATTATTACTAATATTTTTATACTGAGTATATATGATATTAATATCATGTTTATCATTCGGAAAATAATTAAGTAATGATCTAAGTAATACGATCAACAAAAAAAGTAAAAAAATGTACGCAAAACAAAGTAGATATCCCACGAAATATAACATTAACATGGAGTTGTAAGAAAATTAATATAAATTCATAACCAAATAATATATGGTATTAGTTATAATAATTTTTCTCTATGATATATTTGTAATAAACTTATATTTATTATATATGAGTTTCGAATATGTATGAATAATTTCAAGACTTAAGGTAAGGGTTTTCTCTTCCCACTTCTTATATCTATGAGAAACATGCCTAATTAACCACTCATTTCTTTCATGTGGTGTATATTATGACCATGGATATATTCCATGATTATTATACTTAAATTTATGGGTATTTAAATATCCATTTTATAACCTTTTTTAAGGGTTTTATGTTTTAAAATGTGATGTTTGGCATGTCTAGATTAATCTACCACCATGACTATCATTCATAGAAGCTACCTTTGAAAGTTTAAAACATTAAATTTTTTAAGGAAAAGGGATTTCTTAATAATATTAAAATTAATTTTTTAATTTTTTCTTCAAGGAATGTTTTTTAAAAAAATTATGTTCAAGAAAAGTTTTAAATTGTTTTCAAATCTTCCTTTAACTGTTTTCAAAGCAATTTTCAAAGCAAATGTTTTTCAAAAAAAAATATTTTATTTTAAAATTTATTCAATATTATTTATAAATTTTCTTGTAAAATAGTTTTCAATATGTTCTCAAGATTACATTATAGTTTTTCAAACATATTTTCAAGGAAAATGTATTTCAAAATGATTTATGTTTTAAAGATAGTTTTGATTTCAAATCAGAAAAATTATTTCCCTTAAGAAATGTTTTTAAATGATTTTCCATTATTACATTATATGTTTTTAAAGTGGTTTCAAAGAAAAGGTTTTTTAAAATGTTATATATTTTAAATAGTGATGATCCAAGTGATATTTCAAAATCATTCTCCATCTAAGATGACATCCTTGGTTATAGTTTAGGATTTACTAGTGATATGATCCAAGGACGACATTCATATTACTTATATGAATGGTTTATGTTTTTATGGAATGATTTTTTTGAAATCTATTTCTCTTTAACAAGTTATATTCTTATGAAACCTTCCTATTTTCATGGGTTATTATTTGATGAAATGATTATGAAAACCATCTTTTTTAAAATTTTAAGAGGTGACAACATGTTTATCACACCCATTTCATTTTATGGGACTTGATATGATTTTTTGTGAATTTATGGAATAGGTATGTATGATTTCATTATCATATGGGTGGAACCTATATCTCACTCCAATGAATTGGAAAAAGATTTATATCTTATGAGATAATTATGGTAAACAAGTCGGTGAGCTTGATCCAAAATGGGAAACAGGTGCGTCTTGATCCAAAATTGGAAACATGGGTCCTCTAATCTACTATGGTAAGATGGGGAAACTCGATCCCTTATGAATATAGGAATGTGACTGGGGATGGTGGGGTGTCCTGGCCAGTAGGTGTAGTCCCAATGATGTTACTTGATAATTTTTTGGAAACAATACTTAACTTATATGAATCTATGTTATATTTTTATGTATATACCACAAATTCTCTATTTTATGCCTTCGTTATGCTCATTTTCTCATACCCTTAAACTAATGTTATGCTAACGTATTTACTTTATTTACCCTATCTAAGCATTTGAGTTCACCCTTTTATTATGTTTCATTCCCCATGTTATAAAGAAAGGTTTTAAGTACAAGAAATAAAGGAGATTATCTTTAAGGTAGATATTCAAGATCTTTCACCAAACTATAAGAATGTTATCCAAGTTCCCAAAGCACAAAACTATTATAGTACTCAGTCATGTATTTCATTACTCTACTGAATATTCATCTAAAACGATTTAATATGCATGTATTTTATGTAACTTCTCAGATTTTTTCAAAGTAATAGACCATTTAATTTTCTATTTAAATTCCTTAAAACATCCCTTAGTTTGAAAACTAATCTTTAAATTTAGTCCATGGGTGCATATGGGGCTCATATGAAGCCCAGAGTACCAAAAAGTGGGGAAAGCATTACGCCGTAGGGTTAGGAGAAACTGTTCATCCCAAGCACATGGTCCTAAGGCTGTTTATAATCTAGGGTAGTAAGATACCGCATGGCCATTTCACAGTTAGTAAAACTATGTAGTCGACCATGTGTTATGCCCCAGATTAGCCAAATCTACTGCATAGTTGGCTCACGGTTTGGCCAACCGTGCAACAACACTGTGTGACACCTGCTATGAAATAAAAATTGTATTTTATTTTTTGGGTTTTAGTTTAAAAAAATTATATCTTTATCCTCCTCCTCCCACTCAGTATTTTCTCCAATACCAGGTGCAAGAAGTCCCCACACCTCCCACTTTGGGGTTTTGATCTATCTCCCTCAAATCTCCTCTGATATCATCACCATTAGAAGCAATGTAACCATCTTGTTAAGCTCTCTCATACTCACCCATTTTTTCTTGGCTTCTAAAACCATTGTTTCATTATCTCCATATGACATAATTTCTCCAAATTTGGGGGGTTTGTCCTAAATCAATTTATTTCTTCCAATTTATCACTAATCAAGACTTGATACTTGATGTGCATAGTACCTTGATGTTGAGCTATGGAATATACTCTTTTTACCCTTTTTCTGTCATGTTTGGAATTACGTCATTCTTCCGCCACATATAAAGCTTCCGACAAGTCTTGTTATCACATGTTCAAATTATTGGCTTGATTTTTCATGACCATTGGGATTGTACCTTGATGAAAACCCCATATTTAGGGTGTTCGGATTGGATTTGTGCACCGCTTTGGGTGAACCAACCTCAATAGACTAAATTTCCTTTGTTTGAAATGTGGAAAAGTTCAATGGTTTGTGTGACACCTTAATAATGTCGTCATTTTATTAATAAGGTAAGAATTAGAAATATATTGTCAATAGGCTCCCTAATGATAATGCATAAGCTTGAACATAGTGGTTTGGCCTACGTGTGGTGCCTTATAACTTCAACACACTTGATGTCTCCTTGAATGTAGCATACCATTCTTGTTGGTATTATACTCAAATTCTCATGTTTATTCAAATTGCTTTATCCCATTGCCTTAGGTTTAATTCTTGTGCATAATACCATGTGAAATTTAACATCTTATATCATTCCAAATTCTTATACCTTTTTTGGTTCTTTTTCATGATCCTTTTATCGTTTGAATGGATTGTGATAATTGAGTAAGCTTCATAGCTTGAGATATTTGAAATACCATTAATTAAATATTTCTAAGAGGCATGTTGACACCATATTATTTTCTTATATCTCATTACTTACAACCTATTCCATTGTAAGAATCTTGAACCATATAAAATTCTTGTTAAACATATTGGCTTATGCGATTGAATTACATGTGTTGGCATGAACTTGTCTAAGGATTATTCCATGTATCATATTATTCATACCTTGTTTATTCTTATTAAATTATCTTTTCCTTGCTATTTGAAATGTTCCATTGATGTTTGGCCTGAATTGTTTAGCTTGGTTAATGGAATCATGGGGTGTTGAGATGACAACTGTTGGTTATAATTCATAAATGAATTGATTGTTATGCATGCCTCATTTGAAATGGATCTAGAAACTATCTGGGAGAGAGAATGGTTTCCATATTAAGGACCCATGGATGGATTTCTTGTGCTCTATGGGTAATGACCCAATGCACTGGGTGTGATGCGTTGGCTTTCCAGGAAAGGGTTTCCAAGGAAATTTATTATAATCCTAAGTGAAAATAGTTCCAAAGGGGGGAACCCATGTAAGTAACTTTTGTAAACATGGATATCCCATGCCTTGGGTGATACTCGGTCCTCTTTTGAGATACCTAGTATGGACTCCGTGGTTACCATACCTCATAGTGATACTTTTGATTCTTTTAGATTTACCTTGGATGGGAAAGGGAATCCACATCATGTTTCAATAGAATGATTGGTTTGAATTGTTTTTTGGTTACTAAATCATATGGTATGCATTATTTATGAATATATGATCATTCTTATGAACTTGTGCCACATCTACCATACTTCCCAATATACTTATATGATGACATAGAATTAGGACCCCAAGACTGAGAACATGCATGGGGGAATAATTTAGTAGTTTTTTTGTTCACCTCTGAACATGTTATATATATTATATCCTATACAGGTTTCTTATTTAGTCTTCTGATTTAGGCTAATTTAGGTGATATGGGATGGGTGTCCATTTAGGATCCCAAACCATGTTGCAGTTATTTACATTTTACTACCCTATCATCAATTAAATATGGTACATTGTTTCTTATTTATAGCATGTAAATGGAAATGTATAGACATCTTGGGTGTTAGCCTACTGATATTATTATCTCACACCCTTTTCAGGTGCCATTTGGTACCAACGTAAACTTTATAACCACAATTATGGATAAAGGTAATTGGGTTTCTTTCGATGCTTGATTTACATGTATCTTAGGATAGATATGGGAGTAGAGGATTGATCCTATCATTGAGATGTTGTTGTAGAATATTACCATTTGTATAATTTTGATATCATATTTTTATGCTTATACCCCCATTTTCCCTGGAATTTATTCACAGATAGACTCATGACATAATCATTATCACTTTTCTACCATGTATTATAATTAATCTTATGTAGTTATCTATTTACTTTGTTTGGGTTATTTATTATTTCTACTACTATTTTATTTTTATTTTGCCTCCTCTATTTCTCATTATTATTTAATGTTGTGCATAATATGATCTATGAGGTCATAGTCTCCCCCACATAAAGACCCAAGGCCCTCACATCTAGTCGATAGCCTCTAGAATTTTGGGAGATACGCTTGAGGCCATGTGGCCAATCGGCCTCGAGGTACTATTGAGTGGCATCTGCCGCCAGGATTCTATATTTTAAGCATGGGTTTCTATAATTATGACCTCTATATGGAAAAATGTCAAAACATTATGTGTTTCATTCCAAAAAAATAGCATACTTCTCTATTAACCTCCTCTAATACAATGGCTTGAAGATAGAGTGTTAAATGTGGTTGTATTAAATTTAAGGGGTGTGGTAATATCAGAATGTACTCCAATTTAATATATAAACACACACAGGCTCAATCTTAAATAATGAATTCCAAAAATATATGGTGTGGAGGGTTTTCTTAAAATCTATTCTATGTGATGATTTTCATTTAGAGGAGTGTTATTTCATTTGGATTATTAATGATGATTTATTGAGGTCACATGGTGATAAGTCCAGGTTCTTCGTCCAATAATGATCAAAAAAATAAGGGTACATAGATATTATAAGGAATATATATCTATGTATATCAAATGATTTTTTCCCTAAATGGTATTCCATTCTTGGGTAAGAGTACATATTTCCCTTTAAATGAGGGTTTTGAATCACTATTATCCCTTGATTTTTTATATGGTGTAAATTTTTTAATATATCTAGGAAATGTTTTTTTGAATTTTTTTAATGATTTTAATTATATTTCAAATTTTTTGTTTAATTTTTTTTATATTTCCAAGGTTATGTTTTTTTGGCCTCGTGAAATGATTTCGGACTCGGGAAACTTTTCCCAACTGTATTCTCCCCACTTGTGGGATTTAGATATAAAATAGTTATGGAATGAGTATATGGTTGTGAGAAAAATCTCTTCAAAAAATTTCCCTCTTTAGAAAATAGTTCCTCGATGAAGGAATTAAATTCCTACTTGGTAAATTATCATGGTGGTTTTATTAATTTTCATAAAAACCCTTGGTAAGTATATAGTATATTTAAATTGTAGTTATTGATAATAGTTAATTTTTTATCATATTAGGGTTTATGATCATGAATGGAGGGACTTGAATTTGATTATTATTCCAAGTTGGGTTAGTACGTTTTTATCATTATGAATGGGATAGTTTATTTTATTTTAAAATTATTATATTAATACTTTGATTATGAATAAGGACATGTTTTATTTTCAATGGGTTTTAAATAATTTAATGTAAATATTTTATAAACCATTCAGTTAGTTTATTTCAAAGTATATGGAAATCTTATTAACTATATAATCTCCCTGTATATATAAATTTTATTCAAGTAATTTATTTTATCTGAATTGATAGATAAAATGAAGAATCTATTCATTGTACATGATAATGGAAAAAGTAATCCAAAATTAATTGTTAGTAGTGATTCATAGATCCATGATGGATATATGGTATAATGTTTTTTTAAGCAAGGAGATTTAGTCACATTATTATATTTTTGTTTTATGTATTCAGGTCATAGTTTGTAAAACATAAACAATTACTAATGAAATTTATTTAAATTTACAAATAGTTATATTTTAATTATATTACAATGTAGTTTTTTCACATTCGAATAGGTTTCTATCTTCTAGTGGTTAAGAGCTATGCTTAATGAATTATTAAGCTGTAATTTGACTCTCAAGTTTAAGGTACCTGGTTACACTCATTACACAAGGGTATTAGAACCTAGATTAGTCGTAGGAAATATTATAGTGTGAAGAATATTATGGGTTAGTATCAAAATGAACCCAAAAAATTTCATTTTAATCAGTTTTATGGTGAACTATGAGTTATTAAGAAGTCTAGGAAAATGAATATTACTTATCACCTTGTTCTTAAATTTTTAAAGAGTATTAAAATGTTGGGTAAAGATAAGAAAGTTTTCATGAATAGTTTTAGGACATTAAATATCTATTTCAAATAAAAATGGTTTTTCAAAACAATTTCAAATTTTTTTTTCTAATGACTAGGTTATTTTTAATTTAAAAAAGATATTGAAAAATATATAGAAAATTTAAACATATCTTATTATTATGGTAATTATTTGATTTTGTGATAACTTGGCATGTGATCCACTCAACTATTCATGAAGTGAGGTGAAATGTGACTTCAATAATAACCCATTGTGTGCTAGAGGCTACTAACTACCAGTGGGGGACTAAATCGTTTATTAGGGAGACTGTGCCCTCAAATTAGAATAAGAAATCTGCAATAAAAAATTACTAAACAGTCAACCATCACAAACATCATTGTATAAATAATCAAATATAATAATAATATTAAAAAACATAATGTGAAAAAATACATTCATACATCATAATTGACCATCAACGAGGTTTATCTTGCAAAAAAACTAATTAAAAAAATATGAGGACATACTACCGACAAAGATCCTCATCCTAATCTCAGTATCCAATATATTGTTGATCTGCCCCATCATGATCCGCTGCAAATCATATTATCTAACAAGTATGGAATCCATAAGTTATAAAACTATATAATAATTCACATGAATAGTGTGTGACATACATCTCAATAGGATATCGCTATGTGCCCATATTATATACCATCATATATTTGTATGCAAGAGGAAAGTAATCATATCACACAACTACATCAAACATCATGTACTAACTAGGCCACCAGGGCATCATTCACATTTGGTTATCTTATTGTCACCTAACCGCCCTATAAAATCATCATAATAGCTTCAGTCTAAGCTATAATCTCTTTATCACATGCTAACAAACACATATCCCATCCCTTACCTGAATATTAAGAGTAGGGAATCCACCAAGCATCGAACACTACCTAAATGAATAGGGAAGGGTCCAGTGTGCAAGTCCTATAATAAAATTCCCAATAAATGTAGTTTTATAGACATATTCTCACTCAAGATGAGGTTTTCCAAATCCAAACCACTATCGAATCTCTCAAGGTATGATATTCCATCTACAACTCACGTCACCTCAAGTTCTAACCAATCCTTCTCAATCAAGGAAAGTCGTACACTCCCTCTTCCACACTCTAACATAAGAAAAGTTCACAACACAACTAATATTGTCTTACAAAGTGGTTATTATAAGAACAAGTGGACCTATACCCTTTCATTGTAGGAGTTATCTTCCAATACCCTCTCACTCCGGACAAGTCTATACATCCATACCACTACCATATCACCTAGGATAGAGTCTAATCCTTATCTCCCACCCTTTCCACTGAGGATGATGGCCAAACCCCATGAACATAAGCAACAATTGCAAGTCATGTAACCCATATCATAATCTAATAGCTAACCATAAGTAATTATTAACCTAGTAACTAGAACATCTCCTTGAACATGTCTCGTCATTAATAAATATTAACCTTGTCCTCAGAAGATTCTCACATCACCTATTTGGATGTCTTCTTAGTCCCTCAAAACACATCCTATTATTATATTATTGATACCAACTCACACTCATCTCTATATGGTTAATTCAAGGAGTGTAGTCTATACCCAAAATTATAATCAATGGTGGTATCGAAACCTCATCAAAATATTTTTCAAAATATAAATCAACTAACCATGTATTGTCCCAACATAACCTACTCTAATACTCATAGATACTATATTCCATATTGTTAATTAATTATAAAAACATGTATTAGGGTCCCATATCACTTCACAAAAGGAGGTTTATCAACTCATTATCGAGACTAAAACCCTCTATGTCACACATGTCCAGCTTAGTAGGGCCAATTCAACACATTACACGTGTCAATGGTCCACTCTAACAAAACAAGGGTCACTCCTTCCAAGTGTGAGATATATGGCCATCTCACCTATCGTCACCACACCAAATCCTATAATGATTTCTATACTAGGCCAAATAAGACAACATAGTCTACCCACATCATGTCAGTCTCCCAACAACCTACCTATGGTATCTTTTCAACTCATTTAACACTCTCTTACCTTGAATACATGGTATCCAACCAATCCGAAAACACTCAATGTGATAAAGGTAATTTCTTATGACTCTCAGAGGGTCATGAAGATCCTATATCTTTTTATATGGTGTTCTTGGTCCCCATTCCTCAACATGATCCCATGAAACAATCGTTCATGGAAGAAATAATCCAAAAACAAGCATATGGATTTTTCCAAAGACACAACCTTCCTCTATACAGAAGTTACCATCCAAGTCATTCTCTTTAAACCCTCGGCCAAGACGTTCCATGCTTTTTCCAAGCTAACACTACCACCCGAGCTGTAATCACACATAATAAAATATAAATAACAAATTAAAAAATAATAATATTTTTTATATTAATCAGATGAGGTATAAAAACTAAAAAATCACCTTGCCTCACTGTATAATAGAAACTCATGGAACCTCATGTGTTCAACCTTCCAGATCCTCTACAAGAAAATATTTCAAAAAACACATCATTCTCAATAATTTCCACTATGTTATGTTACAAATCATTAAAAATCTCTAGAAAATTTACCAAAAATTATATATCTAAAAGAGAATTTATTAAGGTATGGAGAGAAACATACCAATTATTTTCAAGAAATATCACAAAAAAATCATCTCCTTCCATAGAGATTCAAAGAGGTAAATATTGAGAGAGATCCATGGATAAATGGACTCTCATAGAATCCTTATTTCCCTTAAAAATTAAAGTTTTTAATCTAGTAAATTATGAGTATCCCCCCACAAAAAAATATACCAGGGGGAATTGTGGTGTATATCCTTGGAATGGAGTCATTATTAACCTCCCAATGTGAAAGGTATGGAGAAAATAAAGTGGATGTTTCACAATATCCTAAAAACAGGACCTGTATATAGTGAAACCTAGCACCACATAGTGAAACTAATCTCATGGGGGCGGCTAAATGACCCATCTCTTAAGGACCCACCATGGCATGGAAACTCTAGGTTGTTTTGTGGTCTTCACTTAAATCCACTAAAAGGATTTATCCCTTTAATTTTATAAGTTCCCCTCCAGGATTTATGTATCACTAAGAGGGGGTGGGGTGGATCAGTGTGTGTTGTCTTGCCCCGGATTCCAAACACCGGTTCCATGAGCCAGTCGATCAATTAACCTCAAGCACACCTCCTTGTATGATAGAGGATGAAAACTGGTATTTAGGGTCTAATATCAGCCATAAAGAGACTATAAAATTTTTTATCAAAGTAATACACCAGTAAAAATAAATAAAAAATAAGTATTGAATATCAAAATTATATCATAACCATAATAATACCTTCATGAGTGGCTTGAAGGCCTTCAATTTTTATTCATTTTTTATAATACCCCTTTTTAAGGGTTGAAAGGAACCCTTAAATGGCCCATAGGATTTGTGACATTACATGACCCAAATTCATAGAGGAATTCATCCCAGACTATGACTACATGGAACCACCCCTCCCCAGCATCTGCATTGGGATTTTCTCTCCAGCTTCGCATGGTTGTTCGTAACCATACAACACCAATATCTCAAGATAACCAAAAATATACATAAAATATCCAAGAAAAATAGTAGATATGCCTTGCAAAATATGTGTCTAGTTTCAAAATGTAAACCCAAAACAAGGACACAAATAACTCCCAACCTTTTCTCGAAGCTTGTATGGTTCCCTCATCCAAGATTCATACCCACATCAGTCATATGACTTTTGGACCTTCCCCATAACCTTTCCTTAAACAAAAAATTCTATTCAGGTACTGATCAGGCAGCCCAAGTAGGGTGTGGGTACAACTTAGTATGCCATCACCAAAAGTTTCTCAAAAAATCCATTCAATAACATTGTATGTAGTTGTATAAATAAATAATTACAATGAATAAATAAATAGTAATCACATTATCAAATACTCTATATTTGAACACATAATTAAATGAGCATGTTACCACTCTTAATTATTGGATCAATGTCCATGATACCATTCACCATTAAATAACACATAATTGAATGAGCATGTTACTATTCATAATAGTTGGATGAATTTCCATGTTACCATTCATCATTGAATAGCACATAATTGAATGATCATGTTACCATTAATAATACTTATCCAAATTTCCATATTACCGTTTACCATTTAATAACACATAATTTAATGAGCATGTTACCGTTCATAATACATGGCCAAATATACATGATACCATTCACCATTTAATAACACATAATTGAATGAATCTATTACAATTCATAATACTTGGATGAATTTCCCGGATATCATTCACTAATTAATAAAATGTAACTGATAACATCACAATATTAGACATTTCTAAACAACCCATTAATTAATTCTAAAATTAATCAATCATACTCACTATTTCAATATCTCTGAATTAATTCAAAAATTATTTATTCAATTATTAACATCAATATCCCTAAATTAATTCAACAATTAATTATCTATTTAAAAATATAAATATATCATAATTAATTATACAATTAATTATCCTTTTCAAAATATCAATATCTCGTAATTAATTATACAATTAATTATCCCCAAATCCTACAATTACACAATTCTTTAATTAATTAATTCATCATATTAGTTAATTATTTTGGAAATAAAATTTCTAATAAATCTAAAAAATCTAAAATTTTCATGCTTATAATCAAAATTTTGATTATTGGAATTCAATATTTGTCTACCTACCTTGATTTTTTAATGAATGATTACCCAATGGAAATCCCCAAATTTCAGCAGAGTAACAGAAACTAATGTAATTGGGTTCAATCACCTAAATCAAGTTTGAAAAAATCGTGATCTCTTCGATATGTATTTAGATCCACATGCCTAGATTTAGATTTTATTAGTAGATTATAACTTCCACCAAAATAAGGATAGAATAAAGGAGGATTAATGGGAAAGAAAAGAGATACAATCCACTTATCGGGAGGGGAGAAGGTCTTCGAACCAGGCTTTGAATCATGAAGAACAGAGATCAATAAGGCTTTAAATTCATATGTAGAGCTTTAAAATTGTTAAATAGGACCTAGGGTCAAATGGGGGTTGATTTTGGATTAATTATACATTGTTATCCAACTTGAGTGGGCACGGTTTTCCATAACCATGTGCCAACCGTGTATATCCTTGTTTCATTCATTTTTATTAAATTTTCACCCAAACACACCCTCAGGTAAAACCCAAATAAAAAGTACTCAATAATGAACAAAATAGTACCTACAAACTAGCCTAACACAACACCAGATAAGTTCGGGATCTTATAATCTCCAAACCATATAACTATTAGAACCATGGTCTTCTATGAATGATTTGGAGTATGGTTTGTGTTTGTTGTCAATCCTCAATGGAAGTTCAGAATGTGTACCAGCAAAGAGATCATACAGTTCAAGTAGACAACAGTATTGACGATGGCGCCGTTTCCCAGTGTTTGCCAAATTTGTGTGCCTGAAAATCAACAAATGGATAAAAGTGTTTTTGGAAAATATTCTTGCATACCGTGTACTTGATGAAGAGGAAACTTGCATGCCATATTTTTTTCAAGATTAGAACATGGGAAATGGGAAAGGGATATGGGAAGCACAAGTTTTGGGCTGGTTGCGCAAGTGACCTGCGTGCCGTGAAGAGACTTGCGCGTCGATGCCAAGGAGGACTGGAAACCTATGCGACTATTGTTTATCAAGATCATAACTTCAATATATGGAAAAGGAATGAAGGTAGAGCATGTATTAGTGTGGTCGCGCAAGTGAGTAGCGCGACAGAGACTGGGAGGATAAGTTGTGCGCTGGAACATGCACTTCGAGGGAAGACTTTCATGCCACCGCAAAGGGGGTCTAGTTTTCCTATAAATAGAGGACCACCCCTCCTCATTTGTGACGAAGTTAAAGACTTAGAGATTTTTAGAGCTCTCTTCATGTAATTGGTTGAGTCTCACAATTGGTTGTTGGGTCGCGCAAGTAGAGGCTACGTACTGATAGTTGGCTGCACGACCAAGGAAGTTGGGGAGTTAAAGGTGCAACGTCATGCAAGTTTGGTATTGAAGGAGGTAGTGTTGCACAAGTATTTTGTTGTCACTTGCACGCAAAATTTGTACCGCGCAAGTGACTTGTGTGCCAAGATTGAAACTTGCATGCCGGGCATGGAGAAGCGCGCTAGGGTTGTTAAAGTACATCTGTCCTTTTGAAGCTGCACGAAAGTTGTAAGATCGCCCAGTACCCTTCATCACAAAGTGATATTCGTCTTTTGGTGAGAGTTGGACTTCAACAGAGCATCTATATACAATATAGGATGCATTCTTATGCAATGATGAATATACCTTCACATCTATAAACTGAGTGTGACTTCACCAAGGGAAGTTAGCCAGGGGGAGTCATCGGGAGTGACCTGAGGGAAGCAGTGAGCTATCCCTGAACCTTTGTAAAGGAAGTGAGCCTGGGATAGAGTGACTGTTACTGACCCTTTGTAAACAACATCTAGTGAAGATTAGTGAAATTAGGTACTATGGACAACTTGTCGGCGTATGCTCCTTGGACGTCGCCCTTAGTGGTGAACTAAGTATAAATTGGTGTGTCTTCTCTGTGCATGTGAATGTTTTCTCTCTGATCATATTCATCATACAGGTTCAACAAGATCCTACCAAAGTGGGAACAAGATCCATCACATTAAAAGAAAAATTTGTCACCCTGATTCACCCCTCCCCTCTCAGGGTGTCCCGAGGTCCTTCAAGTGGTATCAGAGGGTAAAGGATGCTGGTGTTGAATCTGTCCTTTATCGTTATGGAGAATGCAGGCAATGTCAGGGGAGTCCCTCACTTCTATGGAAGTAATTTCTAGATCTGGAATAACATAATGATATCTCATCTAAGATCTCTTGGAATTGAAGTTCTATTTTCTACTGTGCAAGGAATATAAGTCACTGATCCAACAGTCCTGGCTATGGCTGAAACAGACGGGAAAATTCTTGATGTAGATGCTAAAGCACAAAATTCACTCACTGCATACCTTTCTGTTCAGATCTACCTAAAGGTGATGAATTTCACCTTTGAAAAATCCATGTGGGATAAACTCAAGAATATTTATGAAGGTGATATCAAAGTGAAGGAGGCGAAACTACAAGTGCTGCACAATCGGTTTAATGATCTGAAGATGCGTCCAGACGAGAATTTAGACTCTTTCTTCAATAGAATTACTGAAGTGGTTGGAGAAATTCGGGGTCTAGAAGAAGAAATCAAAGACATTGATATTGTAAAGAAAATATTAAGAAGACTTCCACCTCTGTACAATGCAAAGGTGTCAGCCCTTGAGGAAAGAGATCTTTCCAAACTATCTCTGGATGATATACTGAGCAGCTTGGTAGCATATGAAATGAGAGTCAAACCAGAAGATTTTATGACTCGTGTGAGAAAGGAAATGGCATTCAAGGCCATGGATAAACTTAAAATCTCAAAATATAGTAGCGGTGAAGATGATGAAGAAAAAGAAATTATTTCTCTCATTGCAAGGAAGTTCCAGAAGGGAAAAAGAGAAATTCAAAGGGAAGTTACCTCGTGCATGTTTTCATTGTGGAAAAGTTGGGCACATTGCCTCTCAGTGCATAAGAAAGATCGATGATGTAGATAATGAAGATGAAATCTTCAAGAATCCTTATAGAAGCTTCTTTAAAATGGGAGACTTCAAATCTGAAAAGAAAATTCAAAGGAAGAGTTTTGTCTGTGAAGAGGAAGAATATGATAATGAATTATGTGATGAACAAGAACCAGAATTCAAAACTGGGAAACATGCTTCCATGATGGCCACTGTTGAAAAGTCAGAAGATACTGGTGGAGAAAAACAACTGAGAACTTGTGTAGATCCCAAGATGCAACTTAAGGATGCGGTTAGTAAGATTAAGATTAAATGTAATAGTTTCAGTAAGTGGAAATAAATTGTAGAAGAATCAACTAAATAGGTTCATCAACGTGAAGCTAAAATTGAACGATTGGAAGAAATTTTGAAGGTATGGTCTAAAATAATTGAAAGCAATGATGATGTTGTGGGTCTGAATCTGAGAACTGAAGAGCAGGAAAAGGTCATCAATGACCTCACCTCCATACTTGATGAAAAATCCAAGACTGCTAAGGTTCTTGAGGAGGAATTTGTTTCTCTAATGAGTAAAATTGAGACTGAATCAATTCCAAAAGAATCGAGGAAGAAAATACAGTTTGGAAGATTCTCATATTCAGAATTACTAGCAAGAGCCAAGTGTGGTTCAGATGGGGTTGGAAAAATCTTGAGTGATCAAAGACCCGCTTGCATGAGAAAGAGTGGAATTGGCTGTGAGGCTGATACATCAACTGCTAGAAGTGAAAAGATCCAAAAGAAAGATAAGATGAAAGTTGAACATGTTGAAACATTGCCTAAAGTGCTGAAAAAGGAACCCTCAATCCAAACTAAAAGGAGAACTAAAAATTATCCTCAAAACATTCATAAATGACTGACAGTATAACTATTCTACCAAGGAAGAAGGTATGAGGAGAAATTCAAGTGAGAAGACATTTCCTCTCATGAAGTGTCAGTTTTGTGGCTATTTGGGCCATACCATTTCTTATTGCGAAGAGGCAAGAAGTTATCTGAATGGAGAAGATATAGAAGTTCAACAAATGAGAACAAATTCATATCCTAATTCTTATAGAATAAAAAATTTCTATGGATATTGTTATTGTTGTTCTAAATTTGGTCATAAGGCTGCTAATTGTAGGAAGATAAGGGACATGGACACCTCATACTGAAGTTCAAGACAATTCAAGTCTCGTCAGCAAGATGGTGTTTCTCTTTCAAACAGGTTTTCTCCTCTCAAATAAGATTTCGACTATGAATAAACTGGGTATACGGAAGAGATAACTGAAAGGCCATCAGTACTATATACTCAATCAAATGTTTCATGGAAGGAAAGGAAGAATATTGAGAAATCCAACCTTGTAGAGGTGGCCCTCAAAGCTACAAAGAACAGAAGTACTTGGATTCTGGATAGTGGTTGTTCATCTCATATGACAGGTAATGTCGGCCTGCTAACGAATATCAAAAGGACGGTTGATGGTACAGTATGATTTGGTAATGATGGAGCTATGAAAATCAAAGGGAGTGGAAGTACCGAGTTATCTAATGGAGAACTAAAGAATACTGAAGTCCTTTACGTAGATGGCCTACGTCATAATCTCCTCGGTGTGAGTCAACTCTGTCACTCGGGACTTATAGTTACTTTTAATAAGAAAGGCTGCACTATCAAGGGAAAGACAGGCAATTCACTTATGAAGGGATGCAGAATAGAAGGAAACTTGTATCAGGTTGATAGTGAAGAAAATGTATGTTACATGACTGTTGAAGAAGAAAACAATTTGTGGCATCAGAGACAGGGACACATCAATCAACAAGACATGGAGAAAATATCAAAATTTAGAATTGTTATGGAAAATCCCAACCTGAAGCGTGAGCGTGAAAAATCTTGTGATGCTTTCATTTGTGGGAAGCTAGTTGGCAGTTCATATCGGCCAAAGAAGAAAAGGGCATATCACCTTCTTGATCTGATTCATACAGTTGTATGTGGGCTGATAAATGTTGCTGGAACTCATGGAGAAAGATACTTTGTCATTTTCATAGATGATTACAGTAGAACGGCATGTGTGATGGTCATTCACAGGAAATGACAAGTCCTTGACTGCATGAAAACATATCGGTGAATCTCCGAGAATGATACTGGATGAACAATAAAAGTGTTACGATCTGACAATGGAGGAGAATACACATCCATTGAATTTGAAAATTATCTAGAGAAGCATGGGATACAGCATGAGGTAGCTATTGTGAGAACTCCACAAAAAAATGGAGTTTTTGAACGTAGGAATCGACAAGTGAACAACATGGCACTAACTATGCTGATTGAGAGTTGTATTCCACGACCTTACGGGAAAGAGGTTGTTCAAGTTGTAGTGTACATTCAAAATCAAACAGGACTTTATATGGGTGAGATGAAGACACCATATGAATTGTGTCATGGAAAAAATCCCTCTTTAAAATACTTCCGTGTCTTTGGAAGTAAATGCTTCATCAGGAACAAAGAAGGAAATCAAGGGAAGTATGGCGACAATGAAGATGAAGGAATTTTCCTCGGTTACTCAATTAAAAACAAAGCCTACAAATGTTTCAACAAGCATTTAGGAGGGATTATGGAAAGAAGTTATGTTAAGATAATTGAAGAGAAAACCACAAATTCTTCAAGGACATCATATGCTGATGTGATAGAAAGTCAGGTAGAAAATGTATGTGAAGAAAATACAGATGCAGAAATAGAGGAAGTTTTACAAAACACTCCGCAATCACATCATGATGTGGACTCAGAAGAAGAATCTGAAGAAGAAACTGTGGCTGAAGAGAATGTTGTTGAACCTCACAGGAGAAATCAAAGAGCTAAGATTGATCCATCCAACATAATTGGGGATAGGAGTACACCCACTCAAACAATAAGGATGATGAATAACACGCACTCTGCATTTCTATCAGTTGTAGAGCCATCCTCATTCGAAGAATCTGCAAATGATGAATCTTGAGTGAAAGCCATGAATGATGAATTAGATCAAATTGACAAGAATCAAACATGGGATCTTGTCTAGAGACCTGAATGTCACAATGTGATTGGTACCAAATGGATCTTCAAAAATAAGTTTGATGATCATGGAAGTGTCATCAGAAACAAGGCACGACTGGTATGTAAAAGATTCTCCCAGATTGAAGGCATTGATGTTGAAGAAACCTTTGTTCCAGTGGCTGGACTGGAGTCGATCAGGCTTTTCCTTGACATGGCACTCCAAAAAGGATATAAAGTATATCAAATGGATGTCAAGACAGAATTCTTGAATGGTGTACTCGAAGAAGAAGTCTTCATTGAACAACCAGTGGGCTTTGTTTTGGGTACTGATGAAACAAAGGTCTGTAAACTGAAGAAAGCTCTATATGGTTTGAAGCAGGCACAATGGGCGTGGTACTCACAGCTGGATTCATATCTCATGAAGATATAATTCAAAAGAGGTGGAGTAGATCACAATCTCTATGTGAAGAATTCTCCAAAAGATCAATTCATGGTTCTAGTCTACATTGATGATATCATATTTGGTGGCAGCAGGCAGAAATCAGTGGACGAATTTGCTAACCACATGAAATCAGAATATAAAATGTCTATTATTGGGGAGCTCACATATTTATTGGGGCTGCAGGTGATTCAAAAGAAGGAATACACTTTCATTTCTCAGGAAAAATATGCAAGAGAGCTGCTGAAGAAGTTTAATATGAAAGACTCCAAACCAATGTCAACTCCAATTGCAGTTGGAACTAAACTTGGAAATAATGATGATGGGGCCTCTTTTGATCCCACCATGTACAAAAGGATAATTGGGAGCCTACTGTACCTGGAAGTGATATAGCCAGATATTGTCTTTTCGACATGCCTTATGGCCCACTTTGAGAGTAATCCAAAGGAGGAACATATGGCGGCAGTAAAAAGAATAATGAGGTACATTCAAGGTACACATAACTTCAGGTTATTTTTTGTTTCAGGCAGGGACAGAGAATTATCAGTGTTTTTTGATACTGACTGGGCTGGTGATATAGTAGACAGAAAGTCCACTATTGGTGGAGCCTTCTATATTGGGAAAAAATGTGTTGACTGGTTGAGAAAGAAACAAGAAAGTACTTCTCTTAGTACTGCTGAAGCTGAGTATATCTCTGCCACAAAGGCATGCATTCAATTTCTATGGATGAAGCAACAATTTATAGATATTGGTGATGAGGTAAAGCAACCAATGGTCATTTACCAAGATAACAAGAGCGCAATTGATCTTATGAAGAATCTTGTTCAGTATTACCGTACGAAACATATTGAAATCAAGTATCACTTTATCCAAGAAAAATTTAAACAAGGGGTGATTAGAATGCATCATGCGGGAACTGATGAGAAAGTGGCTAATATTCTGACCAAGCCACTGTCTGTGGCTATGTTTGAGAAGAATCGGTTGAACCTCGGTGTTCAGCCACCTCCCAGTGCATAACGAGGTAACGTAATACCCCTCTCCCTGATTATGATAACTTTGTTTATCTGTTTATGGATGTGATGCAGGTTTGTGGGGGAGATACTATCCAGGGGGAGTATGGTTTGAGATGAAAAATGAAAAAATTACCAAGCGTCGGGTTTATTGTCAATGGGGGAGAAATTAATAAATTCATTAATGTTCCGGAATATAATGCTCCTGTGACACAATGTGAATTCAGTGTCACTGATAGGATGAGTAGAATAAGAAGGAATTCATCGATCATGTAATGATTCTTGGGCATCATTGAGAATTCCAAAACACTGGAACCCAATTCAAACTTCTTCTCTTGTTTTCTCTGCCGAGAATTGCTCACGTAGACTTAGAGTGTTGACTGAGTTGATTCTTGTGTTTTTGGTTTGCACATGGATGAAGATCTATTGAATTTATTTTCTGATTGTCAACAAACCCAAAGGGTGAGATTGTTGGAACCATGGTATTCTATGCATTATTTGGAGTATGATTTTTGTTTTTTGTCAATCCTCAGTGGAAGTTTAGAATCTGTACCAGCAAAGAGATCATACAGTTCAAGCAAACAACAGTATTGAAGGTGGTGCCGTTTCCCAGTGTTGCCAAATTTTTTGGCCTGAAAATCGACAAATGGAGATAAGTGTTTTTGGAAAAGAGTCTTGCACGACATGTACTTGTTGAATAGGAAACTTGTGCGCCATTTGTTTTTCAAGATCATAACATGGTAAAATGGCAAAGGGATAAGGGTCGTGGATGTTTTGGGCTGGTCGCGGAAGTCACCTGCGCGCCGTGAAGAGTCTTGTGCGCCGATGCCTAGGAGGACTGGAAACTTGCATGACTATTTTTTTTCAAGAACACAACTTCAAAATATAAAAAAGGAATGAAGTTCATGCATGTGTTAGTGTGTCCGCGCAAGTGATTAGCATGACAGAGGCTAGGGAGGATGAGCTGGGCACCGGAACCTACGTGTTGAGGGAAGACTTGCACGCCACCGCGTAGGGGGTCCAGTTTGCCTATAAATAGAGGACCACCCCTTTTCATTTGTGAAGAAGTTCAAGACTTAGAAATTTTTCGAGATCTCATCGTGCAAGTGGTTGAGTCGCGCAAGTGGTTGTTGGGTCGCACAAGTAGAGGTTGCACGTTGATAGTTGGTTGCGCGACCAAGGCAGTTGGAAATTTAAAGGTGCAACGTCGCGCAAGTTTGGTGTTGAAGGAGGAAATGTCGCGCAAGTAGTTTGGTGTCACCGGCATGATGAATTTGTACCGCCCAAGTGACTTGAACGCCGGGATTGAAACTTGCGCACTGGGCTTTGAGAATCACGCCAGGGTTGTTAAAGTACATATGTCCTTTTGAAGCTGCACGAAAGCTGGAAGATCACCGGGTACCCTTCATCACAAAATGATATTCATCTTCTGGTGAGAGTTGGACTTCAACAGAGCATCTACATACAACAGAGGATGCATTCTTATGCAATGATAAAGAGACCTTCATGTCTATAAACTGAGTGTGACTTCACCAAAGGAAGTGTGCCAGGGGGAGTCATCGGGTGTGACCCAAGGGAAGTAGTGAGCAATCCCTGAACCTTTGTAAAGGTAGTAAGCCAGGGACATAGTGATTGTGCCCGAACCTTTTTAATCCACAGCTAGTCATGATTAGTGGAATTAGGTATGACCGAAAACTTGTCGGTGTATGCTCCTTGGACGTGGCCCTTGGTGGTGAACCAAGTAAAAAGTGATGTGTCTTATCTGTGCATGTGAATGTTTGCTCTCTGGTCATATTCATCATACAGGTTCAACAAGTTCCTACCAACGTGGGAACAAGATCCATCACATTAAAAGAAAAAAAAATCACCCTGATTTACCCCTCCCCTCTCAGGGTGTCCTAGGGCCCTTCAATAACATCTTATCCTTGAGTTTCACTCCCAAGAATCTCTAAGATTCTGAGTCAAAAATATTGATCCATAAAGCCCTCATATATAATTCCCTTACCCATGTTTCTTCATTAACACACCCATATTTCCACAACAAAAAAACTATTGATGTGGTCTAAACCTTCAACACTTTATCACAATGATCTCACACTCATATCAGATTATCCTCAAAGGATGTGTCAATCTCAAGCCCAATATCATCCACATCGATCACATGAGAATGGTCGAGGTGATACTATTATAGTTGTGACACATGAGAAATGTAATTCATAACATTGTATTTTTATGGAAGATCCAATTAGTACACCATTGTCCCAATTCTCTCTACAACCTCGAACGGTCCAAAAAACGTGTGCTCCAACTTTCCCAACCTCTATATCTTACGGTGACCAAATATAGGAGAAACTCAAAGAAAAATACAATCACCCTCTATAAACTCTAGGGGTCACCATCTTTTATAGACAAACAAATTCTATCCAAATTGAGCCATATCCATATGTTTTAAAACAAAATAATCTTGTTTAGAAATCTCCCACAAAAGACTTGGTCCGAACAACTCTTACTCACCAACCACCATCTGACATAATGGAGATCTTCATGGCCTACAATAAGGTTCCTCTTATGGTTTCATCTATATCATATCCCAAAAGATATTATTATAGGAAAACATAACCAAAGCTAGGTGATTCACCAAATATCCTCCATATTCTAGGATACATTTTTGCAACATATCCTCAAGAACGTGTATGGTATGCTCTGACTTCACATCTACTTGTGGGTAGAAAACCATAATCAAAAGAACCTATGTACCAAGCACCACTGATAAGACCTACCAGAAGTGAAGATTAAAATGTGAATCAGGGTCTGAAACTATATTTGGTGGCACCTAAGTAGACATACTATCTCTCAAACATATATTTTTCCCATCTTCTCTACTAAGAAGGTATCCTATATGGAAAAAATTCACTACTTTTTCTAGTCGATCCACAATAATCCAGGTAACATCATTATTCATATGAGTCCTTCGAATACCAAACACAAAGTCTATTTTCATGTAATCCCACTTCTATTCAAAAATGGGAAATGTTTGTAGCAAACATCAAGTTTTTTTATTCTCTACCATCACATTCTCAAAGGTGTATGATCATGCCTCGAAACCTACTATCTTTTTTTTCATGCCCGGCCACCAACACTATTAGTGTAGGTCGTGGTACATTTTGGACACACCTGAATATACTTCCCACTTCAAGTCATGAAATTACCACATGAGATCCTCTTACATGCTCATAGGCACAACAAATTGAATCTTGATATAGATGATCTCAACCTCATCTATACCCTAATTGGAAGGTGAATTCCCACCTTCAAGTATTTTCCTCAAGTTAAAGTACTCAAGATCCTCATACCACCTATCTATAATCTAGCTCAAAAGTGTACACTCCACTGAATCTGATTTGAGATTCATCTACTCTTGACTTTCCTAAAACACCACATTCATATCTTCCAGCAAAGTCATCATCTCCCACCAATCACTAGACTTTTGATCTTCTTAAGCTCGAGTTTTCCTACTCAAAGCATTATCCACATGGATCTCATTTTTGAGAAAAATATGCTATCTCAAAATCATATGACTTCATATACTCAACCCATATTCACTGCTAGATATTCAAATATCAATGCAAAAAGATACACTTTAAAAAAAATTATCTTAATACACAGTAAATGTTTCTCCCAACAAAGAATTCTTCCAACACTTCAAGGCATAAAAAACATCTTCAAACTCGAGTTCATGTGTAGGGTAGTTCCATTCATGAGGCTTCAATATAAATTCCCTTCACACCATAACTCAATCTCCCTGTATCAACACTTCCCAGATTCTAATCCTAGAAGAATCATAATACATCATATATTCTTCACCTGTCTTGGATAGGATTATGATTGGTGCCAATATCAATAACTTATTCAGTTCTAAGAAGGTATTCTCATATACATCCGACCACTCAAACTTTAATACTTTAATTTTCAAGATCATAAGTGGTGTTACCATTCTAGAAAATTATTGAGTGAATCTCCAATAATATCTATACAATCTTTGAAAACTATATATATCAAAAAATTTATTGGGATTCTCGAAAGAAACCACTACTTGAAATTTCTCCAAGTCTACACACACACCTTCCTCCATGATTATATGACCCAAGGAGTGGACCTGATCAATCCAAAACTGACACTTATATTTATTGGAGTATATTTAAAGCTCTCTTAGTGTACTTAATATGATGTCAAGATGTTGGGAATGATCTTCATGATACTTTTAGTACACTAAGATGTCATACACAAATACTACTACAAATTGATCTACATACGGATGGAGGATTCTACTCATCAAGTCCATAAATTTTGATGGTTCGTGTATTAACTTAAACCAAATTATGAAGAAATCATAAAGGCCATACCAAATTCTGAAAGTAGTCCTTGGTATATTAGAGGTCAGAACTCTCAGATGCTGATACCACAATCTAAAGTTGATTTTCAATAACACGCAAGCTTCTATAAACTGGTCAATTAGATCTTCAATATGAGGAAGACCGTACTGATTCTTCACAGTAAAACTATTCAACATCCAGTATCCAATGAAAAAGTGTAGAGTCCTGTCATTCTTCTTAGAAAATAGTACTACAGAACCCCAAAGCGATGTACTCATATGGATAAATCCCTTATCCTCTAACTCATCTATTTGAGTCTTGAGATCTGGAAGCTATTCTGGTGTCATTCATTACAGTGGAATAGAAATTTCCTCATCCCCCCACATGAGCTCAATAGTGAATTCCACATATTTCTCTTGTAGCATCCTTTAGAAGTCTTCACGAAACACAAACTGAAACCATTCCACTACTAGTGGAAAAATAACTTTCATGAAAACTTCTTCCTCTAGTAATAAACTAGAAACTTGTGTGGTGATCTCTCCCAATTGCTGAGTAATTGGCCCTACTCATCCTGCTTGGATATTCCACTCCCCATGGTGAATGTAATGGTCACCCTTAAGAGATTTAAACATTACTCTCCTGCAGAAAAAATCAATGTGGGATCGGTATGTGATTAGCCAGTCCATACCAATATATAGGTCAAATCCTGACATATATATAATATATAGGTCCCATAGAAAATGGCACTCCCCAATCATGAGAAAAAATTCATTTCACAAACAGATACCTCTAGACTGTACTCCCAATGGTGTATCTATGTTCATTACCATGCTCACAAACTCGACTTCTAGGCTCAAACCATTAACAAATTTTGCATATATAAAGGAATGAGAGATACCAGTATCAAATAAGTCACAAGATTGTAACGACCCAAAATTTCATTAATGGAAAATCCCTCTTGATCCAGTTAAATGTTTCTTTATGAAAAAAAAATGTTTTTATAAGATGTCAACTTCTTTAGTTTAACGTTAAGATTTGTGACCGTTACTTTTATAGTCGTTGAACAGTGATCATCTGAGTAGTATAAATATAAGGCTTTAACGAAACCATTTCTACTCAGACAAAGGAAGTGATGGCCTCATCCAGTAGAATTGCCCCTTACGAAGCCCACTTGTCGGAGCTCGGAAAAGAGGTGGCGTCTTTGGGCTTTGCCCTTGACCAAGCCCAAGCTGAGCTTCATCAAGTCAAGCTCGAACGTGATCGTCTACGGGAAAAATGGAAGTTGATAGAGATTACCACTCGAGCGATGTTATCCGAGCAACCCCAATAGTCTGTCACCATCGCACACCTTACCCTTAGGTCTTATGCGGCTATTTTAAGGGGTTATGTAACAAATAAGTAGCACCATGTTCATGTACATTATCTTTGTATATAATAATGAATATAATTTCTAGTCATTTTTGATACATTGTAATTAGTTTTTAAAGTACAAACGGTGTTTTTAGTTATTATTTAATTAAGAATTATATTTTATTAAATTAAAGGATTTTTGAATAAAATATTATTTTTAATAAAATATTATTATTAATATTAAATTAATTTTTATTAAATATAAATGATATTATAATTTTATTAATGCAATTAAAATTTTTATTAAGGTTTGAAAGCCATTTCTGTCAAAACCCGTGAATTTTTTATAAATATCGGTTTTTATTTTAAAAAGTAAAAATTCACATATTTAGAAAATTATTTAGATAAAATAAATATTATTTTTGGAATCAGGACGTCGAAATTATCCAACGGTGAATTTTTCATAATTTTCTGAGACAGCCAAATTTTTGGGTAAAAATTAAATACCATTTAAATTTATAATGTGTTTTATGACATCATAATGACCCAATGGTGATGTAATAAAAAACGATAATCCTTATGTTCGGCCAATATGTGTTTTATCATTAAAATAATGAGGTTTTGGGTTTGTTTGACTCACTTTTCAAAGCATTAATGGAGCCCTCAAGACTTATTCAACACTTTGCCTTTTTAAATTAATTTCCATGGGAGTGTGACTCACCTCCACATAAGCAACGCTAATTTATTTAATAAGTTCGGACCTTGGCCTTGTAAAATATTGTTTTCCTCTTTCCTTTTCCAAAAACCATGGGAAAATACCATGGGATGGTTTGTGTTTTGGATTATTTTAATATAAGGGGTCCCAAACCTAAATAATAAAGAATTCTCTCACCTTTCCTATATAAACCCACCCAAGCTCCCACTTCCTCCTCACCCAAAGCCCTTGAAGTTCGTCCAACCTCTGCCCTACTCTCTCTAGAATCCTCTCAAGGTGCCCCAAGCTCCCAAGAATCCTCTCACAAGCCTCTCTCTAGCCTTTGGAAGCACACTTCCAAGTAAGGGTTTTTCTTCCTTTCTCATTTTTGTCAATTTTTCTTTAAGTTGTATTGCCCTTTTAATTTCATTTATGAATGTTGGGGTATGGTTTCTCACCTCTCCCATACTTCCCTCTTATTGTTTGAATGATGGGATACCTCTTTCTCTCTCATTAAATGCCTCCCATGTACACCTGTTACTATGCTGAAATTCCGAAAGGAACCTTTTTCTCCTCTTTTATATTCAAGCAATACTTTTGTATCATGAATCTAAATTCCTTTCCAATTGTTGGTACATGTATCTATATGACCTTCTTACTGTCCATTACATGTAAATATGATTAGGAACCCCTTTCTCTCTCATCAACTTTTTTTATGAATTCTTATTTCACGCCGTTATGCTGCCGAAATCGCACCGATTTTCTAAGCCAATGCCTTTGTGTAGTGAATACCATGCCCATTTCTCCATCAAGGGTATTCACCTTTATGCACATTTACATATTGATTGTAAAGTTTCATGTATGAATTCCACATTCCTTTATCGTGGAAGAAATGATTATGTTTTATGAATCCATGTTTTATGATCCATGTGGCACACTTATGCATGAAATGAAAGGTTTAAGAAGGGTGCGCCCTTTATAGTGCTCCAATGCATTGGGTAAAGTATAGTATCATGATACTTCATGTGAAATGAGTGTTTACTCATGCTAATTCAAGTGCAACGAGGGTTTACTCGTGCTTCAAGTGCAATGAGGGTTTACTCATGCTCCATGTGCAATGAGCCTTGGCTCATGCTAATTCAATGTTAAGTGTTGTTGCCACATTTCCATGTTATGATTATCATGCTTTATCATGCCTTTATGTTCATGTCTCTCTTATGCTCTATTGATATTCCTATTGCCTAACATGTATTGTACTCCTCATGTTATTCATTGTGTACTCCCTTACTGGGCTTTATAGCTCACCCTTTTCTTATGCATGTCCTCAGGTTATCCCATGCAATGCTAAGTACGAAGGAATGTAGTGGTCATGTAAAGGAAGTTTTTAATAAGGATGTTGTATTTCAAGTTTAAAGTTTTTATGTAATGATCATAAGCCCCAAAGACACTAAACCTCTCGATATTATTTGTTGTATCAAGTGAAGTTTTATGTAATAAAGCATGTTTAAGTTGTAATAAAAAGCAGGGTTGTCATAGTTGGTATCAGAGGATAGGTTTAGTTATTTTTGGGATTAGGAAACCCTAGTAAAGCCTTAGATACAAGACTAATCATAATAAAAACATCCCTATGTTTTGGTAAATACTAAGTAAGTGGTTTATCAAACAAATACATCCCTGTCTGGATACGAGCAGGTAGAGGCGGCTCTGGCACAGATGTATCCTAGGCATAAAACCCGAAAACACCGCTTTGAGCTATACTCGAATGGGAACTGGTGCACGACAACGGGCCTTGCTGCACTCTTGGTTACGACACTCCCAGGGGATATGTTTTGATAAATTCACAATCTTAGTATGAACCCTTATTAAGGGAAAAATGCCCCTATGGATATATGTTAGAAGGAAGATCATGAAAAGCCTGGATTGAATCCTATAGACTCATGAGTTAAAGAGATTAAATTTTATTTATAAGTCATCAACTTTTGTCTTTGGATTACCCTTTATGTGTTACCCCTAACTTTCCTTTTATTCCAGCCAATGGACGGTAATAGGAGAACTCGGGCTAACAACCATTGTGAAGATCAGTGTGATGATTGTACTTATGAGATGCCCAATCCAATGGGAGCGGGAATCGCGAACTTTGTCATGCTTCTCTCTCAGCTAACTCAAGTTTTGAATAGAAACGCTGGTCAAGAGGAACGTTCAACCCCCCCTAAGAAAGAACAAGTCGCTATTGAAAGCTTCATGAGACAAAGGCCTCCTACTTTTAGTGGATCATTCGATCCCACGATTGCTGAACAATGGATCAACTCCATTGAAAAGATATTCTCCATCCTCCAATGCTATGAAAAAGAGAAGGTTCTCCTGGCGGCTTATCGTATGGAGGGTGAAGCTGATCAATGGTGGACGTTGATCAAAAAATACGAAGCCTGAGGAGGAGATCGAGGCTTTGGAATGGAAGGTATTCCGGAAGATGTTTTTTGATAAATATTTTCCACGCTCCCTCCGTCTTAAGATGGAAAGGGACTTCCTTTCCCTCAAGCAGAAAGATGAGGAATCTGTGGGAGCGTACGAGGCAAACTTCACAAGGCTTGCACGATACGCTTTCGGCTTTGTAGTTACCCCCGAATGCAAGGTTGACCGCTTCTTTGGTGGGCTGAAGCCTAGCTTACAGAAAGCATTAGCGATCCGTGACTTCGACAGCTATGAGGAAATTGTTCGATGTGCCCTCAAGGTTGAAATGGAGATCAGAGAATCACAGGGGTATCATGGGGACAAGAAGCGGAATGTGGACTTCAATGCTGGTGGTCCGATAGATAAATCCAACGGCGCTAAGAAATTCCAGCACCCCACTTTCCAAAAGTGTGGAAAAAAGCACCCTGGAAATTGCCTTAGGGGGACAAGAAAATGCTTTAAGTGTGGAAGAGAAGGGAACCTAGCTGTTAACTGTCAGCAAGAAGGACCCGCGGCTGCGACGGAGGGGAGGAACGCTCCGTTCGAACCTCAACGCGTTGTTCAATGCTTCAAATGCAAAGAACCGGGTCATTTTGTGAATCAGTGTCCTAATCCAAGGGTTATCGGAGGCAATCAACAACCTCCAAGATAGCAAGGAAGAGCTTTTTCCATCACTTCTGCCGAAGTGAACCCCGACAACGAAGTGGTGACAGGTACGCTAGTTATTCATTCAAGAATAGCGAACGTACTTTTTGATTCAGGTTCTACACATTCTTTTATATCTCAAAAGTTTAGTAGAACAATCCCTGCACCACCACAAATCCTGGAAGTAAATATGTCGGTGAGTACGGCAAATGGGGCAATCATTGCATCCCATGAGTATAAGCCCTCCCCTGTTATAATCTGTGGATTGAATTTCCTGGTGAACCTCGTCATACTCCCTTTGGTGGAATTTTATGCAATTCTTGGCATGGATTGGCTTTCCTTATATAGAGCCAACATAAATTGTCGGGAGAGGGAAATCACACTCAATATGGAGAATCGACCCCCGATTCGTTACAAGTGTCAGGAGGAAGATGAATCTCCTTTAGCTCCATCATCTCAAGCATGGATATTACTGCCTTATGAGCATGCATATCTGGCTCAGATGATTGAGTCCAAGGAAGAAACCACCCTTGATGAAATGCCTATTGTGAGGGAATTCGCTGAAGTATTTCCCGAGGAACTTCCTGGTCTTCCTCCAAGAAGAGATGTTGAGTTCTCCATTGAACTTATACCTGGGGCGCTACCAATATCCAAGACTCCATATAGAATGGCTGTGGTTGAGCTTGAAGAACTGAAGAAACAACTACAGGAGAATCTGGATAAAGGGTTTATACTCCCAAGTGCATCACCATGGGGTGCACCAGTCCTCTTCGTCAAGAAGAAGGATGGGTCAATGCGGCTTTGCATCGATTATCGTGAACTTAACAAAATCACGATAAAGAACAAGTATCCTCTTCCAAGAATCGATGACTTGTTTGATCAGCTGCATGGAGCACAATACTTCTCCAAGGTCGACTTGCGGTCGGGATATTATCAAGTAAGGGTGAAGAAGGAAGATATCCCCAAGACTACTTTTTGTACAAGGTACGGGCACTATGAATTCATAGTAATTCCTTTTGGACTCACCAATGCTCCAGAAATATTCATGGACTTGATGAATAGAGTCTTTATAGATTACCTGGATAAATTTGTGGTAGTCTTTATAAATGATATTCTAATATACTCCAAAACCAAGGAGGACCATGAGGAGCATTTAAGAACTGTACTGGAGACTTTGCGCAAGGAGAAGCTCTATGCCAAGTACAGCAAGTGTGAGTTCTGGTTGAAGGAGGTCTCATTCTTGGGCCATATCATCACAAGCAATGGGATATCTGTGGAACCCTCCAAAACAGATGCAATTGAGGGATGGTCGAGGCCAACATCGGTAACTGATATCTGTAGCTTCTTGGGGTTAGCTGGATATTATCGACGATTTGTGAGAAACTTCTCACAATTTTCCAACCCTCTTACCAAGCTAACTCGAAAGGGAGTAAAGTTTTCTTGGAGTGATGAATGCGAAGAAAGCTTCAAGGAGTTGAAAAGGAGGCTTATCACTGCACCTGTGCTCACTTTACCCACAAGTTGGGAGCTTTTTATGGTATTCAGTGATGCTTCGAAGAAGGGATTAGGATGTGTCCTGATGCAGAATGATAAAGTGATATCTTATGCCTCAAGACAGTTGAAAATCCATGAGCGAAACTATCCAACGCATGATCTGGAGTTGGCGGCAGTGATCTTTGCCTTGAAAATCTGGCGGCATTATCTCTATGGAGAGAAATGTGAGATATATACTGACCACAAGAGTCTTAAATATATATTCACATAGAAAGAGCTTAATATGCGCCAGAGAAGATGGATAGAGCTCATAAAGGATTATGACTGTTCAATACATTACCACCCTGGGAAGGCGAAAAAGGTGGCGGATGCCCTAAGTAGAAAGGATCCAGCAATTCTATCAATGATGAGAATTGAGAAGGATCCAATCTTCTTAGACTTGATGAAGATGGATGTGGGAATCATAAAGAAGGGAACATCATCAATCCATTCACAAATGATTGCTCAACCATCTCTTTTGGAAAGGTTAAAGGATGCTCAAAAGGATGATGCGAGAATCCAAGAAAAAGTGGAAGCTATCAAAAAGGGAAAATCCTCAGAGTTTAATGTTAATGAAGAAGGAATTGTGCGGTTTAGGAAAAGAATATGTGTCCCATCAAGTTCGGAGCTGAAGAAGGAACTTTTGGATGATGCACATAGTTCAAATTTCTCTATTCACCTAGGGAGCACAAAGATGTATCGAGATCTCTGAGAAAACTTTTGGTGGGATAATATGAAGAAGGAGATCGCCGAATATACATCAAAGTGCCTGGTGTGTCAGCAAGTGAAGGCAGAGAGGAAGAAGTCTAAGGGGATGATGCAACCATTGACCATACCAGAATGGAAATGGGAGAACATCACCATGGACTTCGTTACTGGACTTCCAAGGACATCCAAAAGCAACAATGCAATCTGGGTTATTGTGGATCGTCTTACAAAGACTGCACACTTCATTGCTATTATAGAGGATTTCTCTTTGGATCAACTGGCACGGATATATATCAGGGAAGTGGTACGGTTGCATGGAGTACCACTATCTATTGTGTCTGACCGAGATCCAAGATTTACCTCTAAGTTTTTGAAGAGTCTTCAACATGCACTGAATACTGAACTGAACTTCAGTACGGCCTATCATCCTCAAACTGATGGCCAATCCGAGCGGACTATCCAAACACTTGAGGATATGTTGAGAGCATGCTCAATGGACTTTAAAGGAGGATGGGATCAACATCTTCCTCTAGTTGAGTTCTCTTATAATAATAGTTTCCACTCGAGCATACAAATGGCACCATATGAAGCCCTGTATGGGAAAAGGTGTAGAACACCGGCATGTTGGGATGAGGTCGGTGAACGTAAGCTTCTTGGACTAGAAATGGTCGAAGAAATGGTGGAGAAGGTGAAAACCATTCAGCAGCATATCAAGGCAGCCCAAAGTCTACAGAAGAGTTATGCAGATAATCGTCGACGAGACCTTGAGTTTAAAGTCGGAGACATGGTGTTTTTACGCATATCTCTGTGGAAGAAGGTCATGAGGTTTGGAAAGAAAGGGAAGTTAAGTCCAAGGTACATCGGCCCCTTCGAGATTCTTGATCGTGTTGGGGTTGTGGCCTATCGACTAGCACTTCCACCTACTATGGCCAAGGTGCATGATGTCTTCCATGTATCCCTCTTAAGGAAGTACATACCAGACCCTTCACATGTACTCTCTTCTGAGGTGGTACAATTAGAAGACGATCTTTCTTATGAGGAGCAACCAGTGAAGATCTTGGATCGTAGAGAAAAAGTTCTACGAAATAAGACAATACCCCTCGTGAAGGTGTTGTGGAGAAACCACAAGTTTGAAGAAGAAACTTGGGAGTCAGAGGATATGATGAAGCTAAGTTACCCACATTTGTTTTAGTGTGGGAAAAGGAAAATTTCGAGGGCGAAATTTCTTAAGGGGGGAATGTTGTAACGACCCAAAATTTCATTAATGGAAAATCCATCTTGATCCAGTTAAATGTTTCTTTATGAAAAAAAAATGTTTTTATAAGATGTCAACTTCTTTAGTTTAACGTTAAGATTTGTGACCGTTACTTTTATAGCCGTTGAACAGTGATCATCTGAGTAGTATAAATATAAGGCTTTAACGAAACCATTTCTACTCAGACAAAGGAAGCGATGGCCTCATCCAGTAGAATTGCCCCTTACGAAGCCCACTTGTCGGAGCTCGGAAAAGAGGTGGCGTCTTTGGGATTTGCCCTTGACCAAGCCCAAGCTGAGCTTCATCAAGTCAAGCTCGAACGTGATCATCTACGGGAAAAATGGAAGTTGATAGAGATTACCACTCGAGCGATGTTATCCGAGCAACCCCAAGAGTCTGTCACCATCGCACACCTTACCCTTAGGTCTTATGCAGCTATTTTAAGGGGTTATGTAACAAATAAGTAGCACCATGTTCATGTACATTATCTTTGTATATAATAATGAATATAATTTCTAGTCATTTTTGATACATTGTAATTAGTTTTTAAAGTACAAATGGTGTTTTTAGTTATTATTTAATTAAGAATTATATTTTATTAAATTAAAGGATTTTTGAATTAAATAATATTTTTAATAAAATATTATTATTAATATTAAATTAATTTTTATTAAATATAAATGATCTTATAATTTTATGAATGCAATTAAAATTTTTATTAAGGTTTGAAAGCCATTTCTGTCAAAACCCGTGAATTTTTTATAAATGTCTGATTTTATTTTAAAAAGTAAAAATTCACATATTTAGAAAATTATTTAGATAAAATAAATATTATTTTTGGAATCAGGACGTCGAAATTATCCAACGGTGAATTTTTCATAATTTTCTGAGACAGTCAAATTTTTGGGTAAAAATTAAATACCATTTAAATTTATAATGTGTTTTATGACATCATAATGACCCAATAGTGATGTAATAAAATACCATAATACTTATGTTAGGCCAATATGTGTTTTATCATTAAAATAATGAGGTTTTGGGTTTGTTTGACTCACTTTTCAAAGCATTAATGGAGCCCTCAAGACTTATTCAACACTTTTCCTTTTTAAATTAATTTCCATGGGAGTGTGACTCACCTCCACATAAGAAACCCTAATTTTTTTAATAAGTTCGGACCTTGGCCTTGTAAAATATTGTTTTCCTCTTTCCTTTTCCAGAAACCATGGGCAAATACCATGGGATGGTTTGTGGTTTGTATTATTTTAATATAAGGGGTCTCAAACCTAAATAATAAAGAATTGTCTCACCTTTCCTATATAAACTCACCCAAGCTCCCACTTCCTCCTCACCCAAAGCCCTTTAAGTTCGTCCAACCTCTGACCTACTCTCTCTAGAATCCTCTAAAGGTGCCCCAAGCTCCCAAGAAGCCTCTCACAAGCCTCTCTCTAGCCTTTGGAAGCACACTTCCAAGTAAGGGTTTTTCTTCCTTTCTCATTTTTGTCAATTTTTCTTTAAGTTGTATTGCCCTTTTAATTTCATTTATGAATGTCGGGGTATGGTTTCACACCTCTCCCATACAGCCCTCTTATTGTTTGAATGATGGGAGACCCCTTTCTCTCTCATTAAATGCCTCCCATGTACACCCGTTACTATGCCGAAATTCCGAAAGGAACCTTTTTCTCCTCTTTTATATTCAAGCAATACTTTTGTATCATGAATCTAAATTCCTTTCCAATTGTTGGGACATGTATCTATATGACCTTCTTACTGTCCATTACATGTAAATATGATGAGGAACCCCTTTCTCTCTCATCAACTTTTTTTATGAATTCTTATTTCACGCCGTTATGCTGCCGAAATCGCACCGATTTTCTAAGCCAATGTCTTTGTGTAGTGAATACCATGCCCATTTCTCCATCAAGGGTATTCACCTTTATGCAAATTTACATATTTATTGTAAAGTTTCATGTATGAATTCCACATTCCTTTATCGTGGAGGAAATGATTATGTTTTATGAATCCATGTTTTATGATCCATGTGGCACACTTATGCATGAAATGAAATGTTTAAGAAGGGTGCGCCCTTTATAGCGCTCCAATGCATTGGGTAAAGTATAGTGTCATGATACGTCATGTGCAATGAGTGTTTACTCATGCTAATTCAAGTGCAAAGAGGGTTTACTCATGCTTCAAGTGCAATGAGGGTTTACTCATGCTCCATGTGCAATGAGCCTTGGCTCATGCTAATTCAATGTTAAGTGTTGTTGCCACATTTCCATGTTATGATTATCATGCTTTATCATGCCTTTATGTTCATGTCTCTCTTATGCTCTATTGATATGCCTATTGCCTAACATGTATTGTACTCCTCATGTTATTCATTGTGTACTCCCTTACTGGGCTTTATAGCTCACCCTTTTCTTATGCATGTCCTCAGGTTATCCCATGCAATGCTAAGTACGAAGGAATGTAGTGGTCATGTAAAGGAAGTTTTCAATAAGGATGTTGTATTTCAAGTTTAAAGTTTTTATGTAATGATACTAAGCCCCAAAGACACTAAACCTCCCGATCTTCTTTGTTGTATCAAGTGAAGTTTTATGTAATAAAGCATGTTTAAGTTGTAATAAAAAGCAGGGTTGTCATAAAGATAATGTACAAGCTAAAATAATAGTATTTATCACTATTGATGTTTTATCCTCGCTATCCAAAAGTGTAGGTTTCACTGTCTGTAATTGTATTTCCCCTCATCCATGTGATGCATTCTGAATCCCTTAAGTTATAAAATCTAATTATATGGGAATGATTTCCCAAGAGCACCACATCCACTAACTCTAAAACCTAAGCTAGTATAACTCCATATTTTAGACTAATATGGTTCAGAATATCCCATTATTACACCCTAGATCTATCTAGATCATCCATCACTAACCATCTATTGTAGGTTCTTATAGAACCACTATATATGTCTCATAATGTCCCGTGGTCGACACTTCATAGGTTTCCAAGTTCAGTTCCAATGAAAATGCCATGGTCTACTCCACTGGGGGGAAAGAACACTCCAGTATGGTCCTGTACAACTGATCCCTTTATTTCAGTACTCTTATTCTCACTACTCTGGAAAAAAATTCATAGCGATGCTTCTTGGACTCGAAAGTCATAGCTTCTAATTGGCCATTTAGAACCATCGGCCCTACACTAGAAGCCTCCCTCAAGTTCTCTTCTCTTATGAGATCCAGATCCACCACCTCATAAAACTTCTTTAACTGAAAGAGGCTAACTTGGGACTTAATATTATAATAAATTACCTCATATAAACACATCATCGTAGTAGTTTCTTATCCCTTAAAGGGTGGATAAAATAATTGTAGGTCTATAAAGCATCCAACATAGTTCGTCATGGACATTCTCCCTTGATTCAACTGCATTAACTCAGCTGCTCTATCCTACCTCAGCACCTCTAGATATAAGTGGTCTGGGTACTTCTATTAAAACTCCATTCACATTAAAACATTAGCATGTCCAGTCCATGCCTATATGTCCCACCAATGCTTCACTGATCCTCATAACATATAGGTATCCAAGTTAATCCTTATATTAGTAGGAGTCTCCAAATCACATGGTATCATCGCGATGCACTCAACCTAGAATGTAGATCCCCCAGGTTCACCCTATTCAGTAAAAGTCAGATGGTTCTACAACTGAAACACTCTCATTAGGTCAGATATAATCTTCACAACCTTCCATGGGTCTCTTACCATGAATTTCATTAATTGAGTAAAGTTATCTCAGAACCGCTCCCCTGACTTCTCACCCAACACTGTCGGTGCCTCACGTTCCCCTAATGGTAGAGAATCACCGACCATATCCTTTTTTCATCCTCTTAAAAAGAATCTTCAATGAGGTATACTCTCTAAAATTCCAAACACACATCTTATGAATCATAACACAACTTTAACACATTTATATAAGAGGAATTATCATGACAATTCACAACAGTTGTTTTCCTAGATCTCGACACATGGTCGAAACTAAGGTGGTATCACTAACCTTAACTATAATCCACCTTGGTCTTAGTTATCAAAGGGTATTTTCAATCTCATATCAAGTTTCTCAATTAAACACCCATTTATTCAAAATTTTGAATAATTTTTACATTTTAGTTTTACATGAAAGGGAAAATAGTCCATGTTCAACAACTTACCCAAAACCCATTTTCTTGTGCATGCCTCAATGATGCAAGTCATAATAATCCTGAGTTCCAAGAATGAATCATGAAACTAATCAATCAAGCCATATTGGGCCACGAGTCAAGTTTTTTTTCAACAATTTCTAGAAAAAATAAACACATCACACAACAAGTGTGTCTCCCAATATTAAATTGTAACAGTAAATAGATAACAACAATCCCAACCTAGGAAATTGGGTTTTCCCCTATACATGGCTATAAAACTACCATGCATGAGCTCATAACCAAATCCTAACTCTTCCTATTTTATTTTCTACATTTATCAAATAGTAAGAAAAAATAGAAATTAAAGAAAACCCCTCGGATGCCACATTTTAATTTCCCATCTCAGATGCCACACACTAGTGCACTGAGTCAGTCGGTCACGTGACCTCAAGTGTGACTCTCCATATGCTAGAGGCTTCCAACTATCAGCGAGGGTCAAATATTCATCATGGGGATATTATATCCTCTTTTATCAGAGTAATACACTAGAAGAAATAAATAAACAACAACTACTGGAAAAAAAATTTATCAAAACCAAAACAATACCTATATATCAAGATAACCAAAACAAGAAATACAATATCAAGACTATAGATATTCCATGATAAATATGTGTCTAGTGTCAAAATGAAAACCCAAATTAAAGACAGTGAAAACTCCCAATCGGGTCCTGAACCACATCTAGTTCCCTTATCCAAGATCCATCCCCCCGTCATTAATTTGACACAGGTTTAGTGCCCTTAACCAGTCCTATAACAATAAATTCTACTCGGGTACCGAATAAGCAGCCTGAGTAGGGTACGAGTACAACTCAGTAGGCCACCAGCAACGATGTCTAAAACAAATCTAATCAACAATAGTGTATTCAGATGTATAAATAAATAATTATAATGTATAAATAAATAGTTATCACATTATAAAATATTCTCTATTTAACAACATAATTTAATGAGCATGTTATTATTTATAATACTTGGTCTAATTTTCATATTACCATTTAATAACACCTAATTGAATGAGCATCTTACCTTTCAAAATACTTGAGTAAATTGTCATGTTACCATTCACCATTTAATAACACATAATTGAATGAGCAAGTTACCATTCATAATACTTTGTTGAATGTCCATGTTACCATTCACCATTTAACAACACATAATTGAATGATCATGTAACCATTCATAATACGTGGATGAATGTCCATGTTACCATTCACCATTTAATAACACATAATTGAATGAGCATGATACTATTCATTATTCTTGGTTGAATGTCCATGTTACCATTCACCATTTAATAACACATAATTGTAAACATCACAATATTACATATTTCTCAACAACCCATTAATTAATTCTCAAATTAATTAATCGTGATCACAATTTCCATATCTTATAATTAATTCACCAAAGATTTATTCAATTCTGGACATCAATATCCCACAATTAATTCCATAATTAATTATCTATTTCACAATATCAATATCTCATAGTCAATTATACAATTAATTATCTATTTCAAAATCTCAATATCCCATATTTAATTCTACAATAAGTCATCCCCAAATCCCATAATTACACAATTAATTCACCATTTTAATTAATTATTTTTGGAAATTAAATTCATAATAAATTTAGAAATTCTACCATTTGAAAACACATAATGAGAATTAGGACTATTAGATTTGAATATTAGACCACCTACCTAGAATCATTCATGAACGATCTCCCCAGATAAATCCAAAAAATTTAGCAGATTAAAGACATAGAATGATATCCGGATCTGTCATCTAAATCAGGATCAAACAAATCATGATCCCTTAAATCTATATTTAGATCCACAAGTCTAGATCTATATTCATATCATCTAGATCTCGATCTAATAACACTACCATAGATCAGTGCAAGGGTAGCTCCAACCTTTAGTTCTAAGAAAAATGTGCTAATAAAAGGGGAGACTTTATCGATAGTAGCTAAAAGCGCTGAAAAATCTACCCTTTATCAGCGCTAAATAAACCATTGTTAAAGGTGTACCTTTTATCAGCACTTTTTTTAGCACTGAGAAAATATATATTTATCGGTGCTATTATTAGCACTGATAAAATTTATCATAAAAATTATTATTAATTTATATAAACAAATATATTAATATTCAAAAATAATGTTTATTTATACCCATTTAATATAAAATGCATGTTTATAATAGATATTTTTTTATTAATTCAAATATATATTTAAATAAATTTATGATTATAATAAATTTTATTAAATAATAGTTATATTTATTAGATTTATAATTATATATTTATAATTATATATGAATAATTTTTAAATATAAATAATTATAATTATAATAATAAATATATATATTTATTTAAATAAATATATGTTTTTAATGAATTTGGTTCGTAAATGTATTGATATGTGAATATAATTGGCGTGTATATTTTATGTATTCATCATGAATTAATGTTCATTTATACATTTTACCCATATTATTATTATTTATGTTTTCAATATGTGATGACTCACTTTTTATTATCTATATAAATTACTAGGTATATGATTCATTCATGTTATACCCATGAGTCTATTCTCATAAATAATTATAAACTTACAATAAATGTATTAAATTATAAATATATCTGTTATATTTATAATTATTGATTTTTAATTATATATAACTAAATAATTATAAAATTATAACAGATATATTTTTTATAATTTTATAAATATATATATTTATAATTATATAAAAATATTTATAAATATATTTTCAGATAATTATAATTATATATATATAATTGTAATAAATATATATATTTCACATAAAGTTATAAATTTATATATTAGGTGCTTGGGGTAAAATTACATTAAACACAAACACACTACACACACAGGTTGGAAAGGAAGACCATAGCCCCCCCCCCAAATGAATAGTCCATCCATCAAGCCTTAATTATTCAGTACATGGCCCGAAGGGCCACTAGGCATGAAGCCCATAACATATCTCAGAGGCCCAAAAACTAGCCTAAAGGCCCTGCGTAGTGTCATTCATGTATCATGCTGCCTGTATCGCCAAGCCTATGTCATGTTTGTGTTATGCGTCACGCATGCATCACCGCCTGCCTATAGAAATTCGCTCACGCCCGGATTTGAACCCGGGTCTGATGCTGGATTATGGGGAGCATTTACCACTCAAGTAATCCCCCTACTACAGGTTATAAATATATATAACTAAATAAATATATTTATAAATATATACAAATATTTATAAATAAATACAAATATTTTTAATTTTAATTCTAAGAAAATAGAGTTATATTTTTATAATTATAAAATTATTTTAAATATATGAATTATATATATTTATGAAATTATAAATATAATAAATAATTTTTTTAAAATTTTAAAATTATTTTAATAAATATATATTTAAAATAATTATTTTATAATTACTTTAATAAATATATATATATATATATATATGGCTTAGGGCTGGTATGGGGTAGCGCTCATCTATACCTCATTACCCAAATAACATGTTCTGTAGTTGGGGGGGTCTTACCCAAGTGGTAAAGGCTCCCCATAATCCTTTATCACATAGGATTCAGATTTGGGTGGGAGCGAATTTCCACAGGCAGGCGGTGACACAAGCATGACGCAGACTTGGTGATGCGGGTAGTATGTTGTAGGCATGTCGCTGCACTGGGCCTCTAGGATAGTTCGGGGGCCTTTGGGATATCATTTGGGGTTCAATCCCACTAGGTCATCGGGACATGTTCTTAATAAATAAAGCTTGATGAGTGGGTTATCCCTTAAGGGGGGTTTTGGCCTGCCTTTCTAGCCTGTGCATGTGGTGTGTATATGTTTAATATAATTGTACCCCTAAGAACTTAATATTATATATAAGTATAACTATAAACAAATATATATTTATTATAATTTTTTAATTAAAATATAATTATTAAAAAATATAAATTAATTTATCTAATTATAAAATTTAAAAAAATATATATTTCCTATAATTCTTTAAATAGATATAATTAATTAAATATATTTATAAATATATACAACTATTTATAATTATAATTATAAAAAAATACATATATATTTAAGTAATTATAAATCTATATTAAATATATTAATTATATATATTAATAAAATTAAAAATATAAAAATTATATTGGTTATAATTTTATAATTATTTAAATATATATATAATTATAACTATAAATATATATTTATTTATTATAATTTTTTAATTATAAAAAATATATATTTGTTTATACTTATAATTTTATATATATATAATTTAATAATTATAAAATTATAGTAAATATTTTTTTAATACTAATGTTAAAAATATATTTAATTAAATAAATATATTTATAATTATATACAAATATTTATTAATAAATACAAATATTTATAATTAAAATTATATCAAATATATTAATTATATATATTTAAAAAATATAAGTATAACAAATACAGTTCTTATAATTTTATAATTATGAAAATATATATATAATAATAAATATATATATATATATATATTTCAATTTTTTAAATAATATATTTTTATAAATATATATTTAATATATATTTAATGTATTTATAATCTCATTAATATATATAATTAATATATTAATTATATATGGTTATAAAATTATAGATATAAGAAATGCAATTATTATAATTTTATAATTATTTAAATAAATATATATAAATTTATAGTTATAAATATAATAACTATATATTTATAATTATATATAATAAATATATTTATTATATATATTTATTATAAATAGTTAAAAATATAATAAATATAACTATTATAACATTTTAATTATAATTAAATTTTTTATTTATTTATAATATTTATAATTATAAAAATATATATAATAATATAAATAGATTTATTTTATAGAAAAATATAAATAAATAAATATTTATTTATATTTATTATTATAAATTTATTTATTTATTTATTTATTTATTTGTTATATATATAATTTTATAAATGTATATAATAATATAAATAAATTATTAACATTATACCTTTATTAGTACATTCTATTTTAGCACTTTCAAATCATACCTTTGTCAAAGCTTTTTAACTAGCGTTTATAAAAGTTTTACCAGATTTTGTAAATGAAACCTAATAGTTGGCTTCTTCTCTCACACACCTCAAGCTCTCGCAAAATCTGACATCTGTCACTGTTGAACCCTCTTCAATCATCACTGACCCATCCTCTTCCTCAACCGGTCCTCTACAACTGAGAATCCCTTTTCACTGTTGTCGTGAATCCCTCCTCTACCACAGACCCCACCTCCACCGCGAACCCCACCTTCGTCATGTGTCGAACCCCACCACCTCCGCAAAAACCTCTTCCACTATGAACCCACCTCCTCTGCAAACCCCACCTCCACCGTCTAACCACATTTATGCGGTGAACCCCTCCTCCGCCTCGAACCCACCTCTTTCGTGAGCCCCTCTGCAGTATATGTTATCATTGTCGCCACCGCCTACCCCAACTCTGCCACAGTCAGACCCTACTACTACCACCGGACCTCCAAACCTAATGTATGTTCTTATTTTATTTGGAATTCTTAGGTAGTGAAAGATTAATTATAGGGTTTTAGTGTTTGAAATATTTTTGATGTATGAATTATGTGTTTAGTTTGACTCATTAGTGTGAGACAATGGTTTTTTGATTGGTAAGTTGTTTGATTAGTTTTTTGGGCCTATTCTATGAAACATTTTATAATTTTTTATGTATAGTTTTCAAGGAATTTGGTACAATTAAAATTTCTAAAAAAGGATTGATCTAAATGTCAAAACATGTTTGGATGATGTGGTTTGATATATTAGAAACATTATAGGTATTGTTTTATGTGAAAAGTATCATGAGTGGTATAATAATGAAGTGATTATTGTATGTTGTTTGGATAAAATACAATTTTTTCAATAGATAAATAATATAAAACACTTTTGAGTTGGAACTGATAGTTAATGTGGGATCTTTGTTTGGGTTTTGATTAACATTTTGATGGTTTATTTAGGATGAATCGAGGTGTTTTCTAAGTACAGTTTTCTAATATATATTTTATATCTTTATCATGATTAATTATGGGTGTTTATGTGTAAGTGGATTCTTTAATGGATGTTATACCATGTTGATATAATAGTCTTATAAATGTGTTTTACGGCTTATTTGTGTTTGGGTTTTAAAAAAACATCATGGGAATATTTAGGTATAGATGTGGGAATTATATAGACATGATTTATAATATTATGGTCACACATTTATAGTACCCCTATCTTAGGTCTCATGCCCACTACTCGTATTTCCTTCTTGATGATCCCATTAATGGTGAGTTTATTATGTCTCATTTTACTGAAAAAATATTCTAGTGTGCTAATTCCCTTAATTTTTCAACTTAGATTATCTCCTTATGCCTTTGTTAGGTACCCCTTAACGGTTGATGCTTGATATTTTATATTATTTTATCTTTTGGTTGTATCTTAGTGAATAATATTTTCATTAAAATAAAAATATCACTATGGGAAAAATGGTTATTAGCGACGGGATATTTGCGACGAGAATAAATCCTATCGCAAATACCTTTTGCAAAGGAGTATTTGCGACGGGCAACTATTCCCGTCGCAAATAATCTGTTATTTATGACGAGTAAAAAAACTCGTCGCAAATAGTTTGGCGCGAACTACGCGCCAAACCGCGCGAAGTTTATTTGTGACGGGGATAGAACCCCGTCGCAAATAACCGGCGGCAGTTAAAGACTATTGGCGACGGGACTGCAGTCCCTTCGCCAATACCCCGGCGGCAGGAATTATTTGTGACGGGACCCGTCGCAAATAACTGTTTTAATGTCGCTCATAATTAAATGTGGTCAGGGTTATTTGCGACGGGGTTCTATCCCCCTCGCAACTAACCGGCGGCGGTTAAAGACTATTTGCGATGGGTCTGCAGACCCGTCGCAAATACCACGGCGGTAGGGGATATTTACGGTAGGGCCCGTCGCAAAAAACCGTTTTAATGCCGCCAATAATTAAATGAGGTCAGGGTTATTTGCGACGGGGCCCGTGGCAAAAAGCGTTATTTGCGACGGCAAACCCGTCGCAAAAACGCTCGTCGCAATTACGCCAACCTATAAATACTGCCAACCATTACAATTTCCTCACTTCACACTCAACTCTCAACTGTTTCCATTTTTTCACACTGAATTTTTTACGACTTTCAGTTGTAAAATTTTTTTTTCCGACTTCGAGGATTCAGTTAGTGGTGTTCTACAATTACAACGGCTCGACATTGACATCAAGTTTAAGGTTTTTATCTGAATTTTAATTTCATATTTATTTTATTTATTATATTTATTTAGTTTAAATTTTTAGAATTTTTTTTTATTTCTAATTAGAAATAATTATGAATAAGTATTCATAATTAATAGTAATTAGAGACAATTAAACACTAATTAATTTAAAATAATTAGCTGTAATTACAATTAATTAGCAGTAATTATGAAAAATTAAAATTAATTTGAATTAATTAATAATTATTAGTAATAAATTATAATAATTACGAATAATTAGTAATAATTACTAATAATTAGTAATAATTAATAATAATTTCCAATATTCAATAATTGCTAATATTTGTCAATATTTTTTCCAATATTTACCAATATTTACAAATAATTGCAAATAATTGTCAATATTTACCAATAATTAGGAATAATTACCACTAATTAGGAATAATTACCACTAATTAGCAATAATTACCACTAATTAAGAAAAATTACCAATAATTAGGAATAATTACCAATAATTAGTAATAATTACCAATAATTAGGAATAATTACCAATAATTAGGAATAATTACCAATAATTAGGAATAATTACCAATAATTAGGAATAATTACCAATAATTAGTAATGATTCGTAATGATTACCAATAATTCGGAATCATTACCAATAATTACCAATAATTGGTAATAATTACCAATAATTACCAATAATTTCCAATAATTAGTAATAATATCCAATAATTAGTAATAAATTCCAATAATTAGTAATAAATAGTAATAATTAGGAATAATTACCAATAATTAGTAATAATTGGTAATAATTATCACTAATTACCAATAATTAGTAATAATTAACAATAATTATTAATAATTAGAAATAATTACCAATTATTACCAATAATTAGTAATAATTAGTAATAATTACCAATAATTAGTAATAATTAGTAATAATTACCAATAATTCATAATAATTAGTAATAATTACAAATAATTACCAATAATTACCAATAATTACCAATAATTAGTAATAATTTGTAATAATTATCAATAATTAGTAATAATTACCAATAATTAGTAATAATTACCATTAATTAGTGATAATTAGTAATAATTACCAATAATTACCAATAATTACTAATAATTAGTAATAATTGCCAATAATTACCAATAATTACTAATAATTAGTAATAATTGTCAATAATTAGTAATAATTGCCAATAATTAGTAATAATTACCAATAATTAGTAATAATTAGAAACAATTACCAATAATTAGTAATAATTAGTAATAATTAGTAATAATTATTATTACCAATAATTAGCAATAATTAGTAATAATTAGTAATAATTAGTAATAATTACCAGAAATTAGTAATAATTAACAATAATTAGTAATAATTACCAATAATTAGTAATAATTAGTAATAATTACCAATAATAACCAATAATTACTAATAATTAGAAATATTTGCCAATAATTAGTAATAATTGCCAATAATTAGTAATAATTGCCAATAATTAGTAATAATTACCAATAATTAGTAATAATTAGAAATAATTACCAACAATTACCATTAATTATAAATAATTACCAATAATTGGTAATAATTGGTAATAATTACCAATAATTACCAATAATTACCAGTAATTAGTAATAATTATCAATAATTAGTAATAATTACTAATAATTACCAATAATTACCAATAATTATTAATAATTAGTAATAATTTGTAATAATTAGTAATAATTAGTAATAATTCGTCATAATTAGTAATAATTACCAATAATTAAAAATAATTAGTAATAATTAGTAAAAATAAGTAAAAATAAGTAATAATTAGTAATAATTAGTAATAATTAGTAATAATTAGTAATAATTAGTAATAATTAGTAATAATTAGTAATAACTAGTAATAATTAGTAATAACTAGTAATAATTACCAATAACTAGTAATAATTACCAATCACTAGTAATAATTACCAATGACTACCAATAATTACGAATAACTACCAATAATTACAAATAACTATTAATAATTAGTAATAATTAGTAATAACTAGTAATGATTACCAATAACTAGTAATAATTACCAATAATTACCAATAACTACCAATAATTACCAATAACTATTAATAATTAGTAATAATTAGTAATAACTAGTAATAATTACTAATAACTAGTAATAATTACAAACAATTACCAATAATTACCAATAATTACCAATAATTAGTAATAATTACTAATAAATACCAATAAATACCAACAATTACCAATAATTAGTAATAATTACCAATAATTACCAATAATTAGGAATAATTACCAATAATTAGAAATAATTACCAATAATTAGGAATAATTACCTATAATTAGGAATAATTACCAATAATTAGGAATAATTACCAATAATTAAGAATAGTTACCAAAAATTAGGAATAATTACCAATAATTAGGAATAATAACATTATTACATTATTAGTATATTTTATTATTAATATTAAAATAATATAATTTTCTATATTATATACAATTCTCCTTTCATCTGTGTGTTTTCTGTCTCCACATGTAATATTTGCATGTGGAGACAGAAAACACACAGATGAAAGGAGAATTGTATATAATATAGAAAATTATATTATTTTAATATTAATAATAAAATATACTAATAATGTAATAATGTTATTATTCCTAATTATTGGTAATTATTCCTAATTATTGGTAATTATATGAATAATTACCAATAATTAGGAATAATTACCAATAATTAGGAATAATTATTAATAATTACGAATAATTACCAATAATTAGGAACAATTACCAATAATTAGGAATAATAAAATTATTACATTATTAGTATATTTTATTATTATTATTAAAATAATATAATATTCTATATTATATACAATTCTCTTTTCATCTGTGTGTTTTCTGTCTCCATATGTAATATTTGCATTCTTTTTCAAAATTATCAAACTACTCACCAATGGAGAGGTGAAAGTGAATGAAAATATTACATGTGGAGACAGAATGTTAAACACACAGATGAAAGGAGAATTGTATATAATATAGAAAATTATATTATTTTAATATTAATAATAAAATATACTAATAATGTAATAATGTTATTATTATATAATTAATATTTATGAAAAAATAATATTAGTATTATTAAAATAATAAAAAATTTATATAATATTAAAAGTATCAATATTTGTAACAGGTTTTGCTTTATTCTCAACATATTCAATTCTTAAAGGGTCAATTTTTAGGTCTATCTCAATAAAAGGTTTGCGTTAGTCGTGTATGATGTAAACTCTATAATTATCCTTACTTAAGTGTTTTTTCTAACAAATTATTCAAAACCAGTAATGCTTTTATATTTTATAGACAAATATGGAACAACGAGGTCGTCAATAATCATTATTAGATGACCGCATATGGATAAATCAACATAGAAATCGAAATGGTTCTGGTTTAAATCCAGTATATGTAGAGGGTGTGGAGACTTTTTTATCATTTGCGGCATCAAATCCAGAATTTGTTTCAGAAGGAAAAATAAAATGCCCTTGTAGAAAATGTGCATTGAGAATGTTTGACACGTTTGACAAAGTGGCCGGACATTTCTTGTGTTTTGGTTTTCAACCAGATTATGTTTTTTGGTATCAACACGGTGAACGCAGTTCTAGAGAAGGTGATACCAACTTGATTCCAGATCCATCCCGGTTTCAAGATTTAGTACATGATGTTGCAGGTTCATCTGTTCAACATACAGAAACTCCGGCTGATATAGCTTCAAATCCTGAGTTGGCACCGTCTGAATTTTATGAGTTGTTGAGGTCTGATGAGGATGCATTATATCCTGGCTGCAAGATGAGCAAATTAGAAGCAATTGCTAAATTTATGGCTATCAAATCAGATAACGGAATGTCAAACACCTGTTTTGACCAGATATTTTCTTTTCTTAAAACACTCTTACCCGAATGAAATGTTTTGCCTACAAATTACTATGAGAGTAAGAGGCTCGTTCGAAATTTGGGACTTACTTGTCAAGAGATTCATGCATGTTCAAATGACTGCATTTTATATTCTAGGGAAAATGAGTTGTTGGATAGTTGTCCCACATGTGGGAAACTGAGATATAAAGAAGGGCAACATGGGAAGTCTGGTTTGATTCCTGTAAAACAGTTGAGATATTTTCCACTTACATCCAGACTTAAGAGTTTATTCATGTCTAAGAATATAGTGACAATGATGTCATGGCATAAAGTAAATATTTCAACCTATAAAAGCTTGAATCATCCAGTCGATGGTGATTCATGGAAACATTTTGATAGAGTGCATCCATCCTTTGCTTTAGAAGTTATAAATGTTCAACTGGGCCTTTCCACTGATGGTTTCTGTCTGTTTGGATCTTATGGTAGTCAATATTCATGTTGGCCTGTTTTTTTAACTCTGTACAACTTACCTCCATGGATTTTGATGAAGGAGCCATATATATTTTTGACTTTACTCATTCCAGGACATCCAAAGAAGAATATTGATGCTTATTTGAAACCATTGATTGATGAATTATGTTTATTGTGGAGTACTGGTGTCAGTACATATGATGTTTCTATGAAAAAGAATTTCATACTGAGAGCAGCATTGATGTGGACAATTAGTGACTTCCTGGCTTATGGGGTGTTATCTGGCTGGAGTACACATGGTCAGAAATCATGTCCTTACTGTATGAGAGAGAACAAAGCATTTATGCTCATTCATGGAAGGAAACCTTGTTATTTTGACTGTCATCGTAGATTTCTTCCAACTGGTCATCTTTTTCGCAGAAACAGATCTCATTTCAGAAAAGGAACAGTTGAAATGGATGGACCTCCAAAAATTCTATTAGGTTTGGAGTTAAAATCATTTGTATTTTCATTACCTCCCATCACTTTTGGTCCCACAATAAACCAACAGAAAATTTCTGGTTTTGGGAAAGAACACAATTGGATTAAACATAGCATATTTTGGGATATTCCATATTGGTCTGATTTGTTGGTCCGTCACATGTTAGATGTCATGCATATTGAGAATAACTATTTTGATAATTTGTTTCATACTGTTTTGGATACGCCAGGAAAAATCAAAGACAATGTAGATGCACGTTTAGATCTTGCCCAAATTTGTAGGCGTCCAGAACTAGAACTGTTTGAGAATGTCAGAACAGAAAGGTTACTAAAACCAAAAGCAGCTTATACACTGTCTAAAGAAAACCATTTATTATTTTGTCAGTGGATTGCAGATTTAAGACTTACATATGGTTGTGCTTCCAATTTGTGTAGATGTGTAAAGAATGGTCATATTACTGGATTAAAAAGTCATGATTGTCATGTTATAATGGAAAGACTTCTACCCATTGGATTAAGAGGTCTGTTGAATTCTGTGATTTTAGATTCCATAACAGAGATGTCTCACTTTTTTCGGGAAATTTGTGCGGCTACAGCAGATTATGATGCTCTATGCAAACTTGAAGAAGATGTTGTTGTAATTATATGTAAACTTGAAAAAATATTTCCGCTGTCTTTCTTCAACTCAATGGAACATTTGATGTTACATTTTCCATATGAAGCCAAATGTGGAGGTCTAGTACAGTTTCGATGGATGTACCCATTTGAAAGATGCATGCAAAAATCGAAAAGAAAAGTACGTAACAAAGCATCTGTTGAAGGATCTATTGCAGAAGCTTATTTGCAAGAGGAAATATCTTTTTTCTGCTCCCATTATTTTGAATCTGAGTATCCTTAAAAACACAACCGAATGGGACAGAACGAGAGGAATATTGATGAAATCGACAATCAATTATTTGTTTTCAACTAGCCAGAGCTTGGTTGTGGTGGAGTTTATGAACGCTGGCTTTCGGATGATGAACATCACAGAGCTCATACGTATTTTCTGCTCAACTGTGAAGAGATGATATCAGTTGTACTGTAAGTGTTTATATCACTTATTCTATCATTTATGTTATAGTAAATAACATTGTTTTTATAGGTTGTATGATAATCATATCAAGAAACAAATTCCACAAATTACAGCAGCTGCTCTCGAAGAACGCCGACAGAAAAATTTCTCTCAGTGGTTTCAAAAACTGGTAACATAAATTCTTTATCTTTTAGCAACTCATTCAATTTATAGTTTACTATATTGATAATTATTTCACAAATTTTTAGGTGTCTTGTCATGCTGATAAAATTGACAAACTACTGTTTATATTGAGTAACCCACCTTCCAAACTTGTTAAAACTTATAATACATATGTGGTGAATGGATTTCGATTTCACACACATGCATATGGGGAATCGAAAAAAACAATGAACAGTGGAGTTAGCTTGAGAGGATCTCATCATCGAGAAAATGAAGTTGACTTTTATGGCAAACTTGATGAAATCATTGAACTCTGTTATCTTAGAAAACATTACATAACCATGTTCAAATGTCGGTGGTTGGATACAGAGAGAGGCATGCATGTTCATCTGACTCATTGAATCATTGATATTAAATGTAAAAGTGTTCTCGCAGTAAATGAACCATTATTATTGGCTCAACAGGCACATCAAGTTTATTACGAAAAGTACTGTGCTACATCGAGAGACTTGACTGATTGGTGGAGTATAACAAAAATCAAAATTCGAGACAATCAGTTTTGTCAAAGTGAATGTGCTTTCACTGATGTGCAAAGAATTGAAGTTTTTCAAGAGAGTACTCAAAATAAATCTTTTTTACAAAGAGACATGAGTATCGATGATGACACCCCACATTTAAGAGTCGGTGATGACGATGATGTTAATGATGTCACATATGAATTTGAAATGGTAAGAGATAAAGAAAATGGAACTCGAATGGATATCGATGATGTTTAGGAGGAATATGAAGATGACATTGACATATATGAAGATGATGATGAAGATGAACACTGATAGAATTCCATGGTAGTTATATACAATCATAACTAATATATATGTATATATAATAGTAATTATCAATTATTTGCTAACAACATTAACATTTTCTGTTTCAGATGGATGACGACACATTTCATGAGTTGGCGGATGTTGACCTGCCTTTCGATGCGGATGAGTTGCTGGCAGATGACCCTCAGCCTGCAGGCACTCCAGGGAGTACACTGAGGGGGCGCGGTCTTACACGATTGATGATTCCTGACCCCATCCCCGAGATACGTCCACGTCTTGGGTTTGATCCACGCACACGGAGGTGTAATAACCTATGTGATAACCTGTGGATTTGACTAAGATTTCATTAATCTATTCACATCATAAATGTTTATTATTTTTATAGTTTTCCACATATAGCAGTCAGACAGGGCAACGCTATTTTGCGCAACTATTTCTCTCAGCCTTGGACCACATGGGAGCAGATTACCATTGATGTGCAGCAGGCCATGTTCGGCCATTGGTTGGTACGTACGTAAATAAATAATTTTTATTTTGAAAATTATTTCATTTATAACTTGATATTTTGATTTATTCGTAGGGTTTATGGTATCCGATCTAGGATACCATGCATGACGCCATCCACGAGGCATGGGAGGTGGCCATGCGTGATCGCTTTTGTCAGTTTTTGTACAATTTAAGAAAAGCTGCCACGAAGAAAGCAGGAGTGCCAGTTTTTGATGAGTCATATAGAGCACACCGACCAGAGTCGATTTCATCCCATGTATGGGATGGATTATGTGTGCACTGGTTGAGTGATGCCTTTCAGAGGAGATCATCGGTGGGGAGGCAGAATCAGGGGAGATAGGAGGTGACTCATCGAGCTGGGAGTCGTACTTTCAGTACTCATAGACAGCATCTGGTACGTACATTTTTTATAAATATTTTATATAACTATAAACATTAACAGTTTATTTTTTATTCTTATAGGCTGTCGAGCACCCCGATATTACGGAGTACGATGTATATCAGAGGATGTATAGTGATCCTGCTACTGGGGAGCTCAGAGGTGATCGTCAGCGTCACATCGTGGCAAGTATTATTTTTTTTCAAATTTAAAAATTAACTGCATATAATATATTCACAATTTTAATTTTAAATTGCAACTACAGGAGTCATATGAGGCCGCAGCGTCACATACCCGGCCTGAGATTCAGGCCGAGTCATCAGATCAGACCACCGGTCGTCAGTTTGATGAGGCGGCATGGATGCAGGCCACACAGTATGCCTTCGAGAAGGGTCAGGTAGTTGATATCAGCTCTCGACTGACTCCCGGAGATTATTATGGCAGTGGTGCGATGTCGGCATCCAGCTCGAGAGGAGCTCGTGAATCTTCTTCTGCTACACAGTATGAGGATCCGTTGTGATCTCAGACTGCACTGATAGAGAGTCTCCAACAGGAGCAGGAGCAGATGCGTCAGCAGCAGCAGTGGCAAGAGGAGGAGCGTTGATGCCAGCAGCAGCTGTACGAGGAACAGATGAGTCTGTGGCAGCAACAGCATCAGGAGCAGATGGAGTACATGCGCCGACTCACTCAAGCTTTAGGGATTGAGTTTCCTCCACCAGCATCTGTAGATCCCCCTCCTCCCCCCCTCCCCCCTCCTTCAGATTAGAGTTTGTTTTTATGTTATAAAGTTTGTTAAATCAAAATTTGAATTTTTTTTTCTATTCGTAGATTCTGTCTCATTATAAAATATTAATAATATTATATTTTGAAATAACAATATTAATATTAATAATAATATTATTTATATTTTATAATATTAAATTTTATATATATATTAAAATTTTATAATATTATAATTTAATTATATTTTTTTGTAATATTAGAATTATTTTAATATTTGAATGTAAAATAATTCTATTATTTTTATATTAATTAAAATAACTTATTAAAAATTTTTTATTTATGAATTATAATTCTAATATTATTATATTAATTAAAATCATTTATTAATATTCTATTATTTTTTATTTTTGAATTATAATTCTATTATTATTATATTAATTAATATAATTTATTAATAATTTATTATTTTTATTTGTGAATTATAATTCTATTATTATATTAATTAAAATCATTTATTAATATTTTATAATTTTTTATTTTTGAATTATAATTCTATTATTATTATATTAATTAAAAAAATTATTAATAATTTATTATTTTTATTTATGAATTATAATTCTATTATTATATTAATTAAAAGCATTTATTAATATTTTTTTATTTTTGAATTATAATTGGATTATTATTATATTAATTAAAATAATTTATTTATATATTTTTTTATTTTTTACAGTATTTGCGACGGGATACTATGCCTGTCGCAAATAGTATTATTATATTCATTAAAATAATTTATTAATTTTTTTTAATTTTTTTTTTAAAAAATACTAATTGCGACGGGCCCGTCGCAATTGGTATTTGCGACGGGCCCATTACAATTAGTATTTGCGACGGACCTGTCGCAAATACGATTTTAAAAAGTTTTCACAAATATACGAACTAATATTTGCGACGGGAAGGATCGTCGTCGCAAATAATACCTTTCGCGACGGGCCCGTCACAAATAATTTTTGTTGCGACGCCGTTTTCCGCAACGGGCTATTTGCGACAGGGGCCCGTCGCAAAAGCCTATTAGCGACAGGATCCCGACCCAAATGCCCCACCGAAAATTCCATTATTTCCAGTAGTGTATAGTTTTTTTGTTTTATTTACCGAACTCTGTGTAATAAAATTATTTTCATTGTTTTCCCTAAAACTAGAATTTTCTAGTTTTTCTTAAAAAATGAATGGTATAAAATCTGTGGCAATATCCTAGTAGGCTCTTTTCTCACACTATACATATACACATTGGTGAGTATATAGACTTAGTTGTCTATGATACATGTTAAAGGAAAGGGTTTCACTTTTATAGTGGTGTTCCATAGCCAATTGTTAAATATATAATGATAATGGGATGTATAGGTCACCATAAGGAATAAAGAGACAATATTCATTTTGTGTCATTTTAAGATATTTAATATATTGTGCCTCTCTAGAAAATAAATTTATTTTTGGTTTAGCATTACATTTTATATCATGTGTAAACATTTTATTAGTTTATATTTTATAAAATATCAGTTAGTTTTTTATTCATGTATCTTTTATAAAGTGTCTCTTTTGGGATTTATGTCTTTTTGAAAATTCCTAAGTGGATATTTTATAATGATTCAAGTTTTTTGAAATGTTTCATAAAAAATTATATGTCTTTAACATAGCTTTTTTTGGTTTTAAATAGCTTTAACATTGATTTAAACACTTGGAAAAGACTTAGGTTGCATGTCAAATGTTTGTCAACTCACCTGATTGACTTTCGTAAAGGGATGTGAATGTTTTGAAAGAGTATTTAATGCTGGTTTCATTTTTAACAAGGGGTGTGTGAAGTTTTGAAGGAAAATTTGTAAAATATAGATGGTAGTCTGTCATTTTTAACAATAAATATTGTTGGGTCATGAAGTTTCCTTGAATTATTTAAAAAAAGGAATTGTGGTTATGTGAAATAGTGCTTGGAATTGATTGAATTATTTTAAAAAGGGTGTGTTATTTTATAGAGGAATATGTGGAAATTGTTTATTATTAAAGGGATTTCAAGTGTTATTTTATAAATAGATTTCAAAGTAAATCTTATATGTAGTTTTTTCATAATATTTGAAGTTTATATTTTTATATAATTAGGAAAACCATTAAATTATATAGGTTAGATAAATATATTTATAACAACACCATGGAAAGGTCATGTCACTAACTCAATCCAACCCATTGGATATCCATTATCACCTCACTCCTATAAAAGGTTAATTAATGTTTAACCCCATTGCAACTCATAAACCAACTCTACGTCAAACATCACCTATATGGCTTAAATTATGTGATTTATCTACAATTTCATATTCTTTCTTGTTTAGTGCTAGCTTCTAATGGGCTAAGTCTCAGGCAACAAAATTCAAAAATATGTATCATTAAAATGTTGATTTCCCCTTATTTGAATGGCCCCTTTTTTGAATTTATTTTCTTAAATATTAATAATCTCGAATCAAATGGGATGAATATGAATAAAGAATGGATGGATGTAAATCATTGTAAAAAAATAGTATGAATATGGAGATAAAGAGTTCATAATGTTTTCAAAAGATCATGCATATAAAAATTCTCAAATTCTTTGTTTGTATTTACACTATTTTCATTCAAGAATAATTATTCCAAAGGAGTTAAAAGAGCACTTTATATGTCGTAGAAGATATCGAAGTTATAAATGTTAGAATAAACTCAAGGGGAAAGAAAATGTAGCTAGTGGATGGGATAACACAATGTTTTATGGATCATCTCATATGATTACAAATGAGGACAATAAATAAGACCATATAGAGGACATGATTAAAAATGTGAATGATGATGAAGGTCATATTGAGGAAATGACTAGGACAGTTGAAGATAAACTTTTGGATTTCCCAAAATTGTTTGGGAAGTTATAGAGTTGTGAAAAGATATCATTCTATTCTAGTTTAACTTAATATATAATATTGTAATCCATATTGAAGCTGTATAATTTGAAATCATGCAACGGATGGAGTGAATCCAGTTTTATGAAACTACTTAGTCTCTTGAATGACATGCTTCTAGAAGATAACAAGCCCTCGATCTGAACATATGATGGAAAATGAATGCTACTCTTGATGGGTATGATCTCTAAAAGAGTACATTCCTTCCAGAATAAATGTATACTATTTTGAAATGACAATAAATAACTTACATAACTCCCAAACTATGTTTCTTCTCAATACAATAAATATGAATCTGGTCCTATAAAATTTGTATGGTACATTCCAATCATTCCAAGGTTTATACGTCTATTTGGAAGTGAGAAAACTATAGGGAAATTTACATGGCATGCATATAGATGAATTAAATATGGGAAACTACATCTCCTAGAAGACTCTCCTCTGTAGAAGAGAATTGATCATGAGTATCCTGAATTTGGGAATAAGCTGAGAAACATTGATCTTGTGTTATCTATAAATGGAGTGAACGCTTTTGGTTTTCAAAGTAGTGCTCACAATACATGGCCGATTATGTTTATAAATTATAACTTACCACCATGGTTATCGTTGAAATGAAAATACCAAATTTTATTTATTCTTATTTGAAGACCAAAACAACCTAAAAATGATATTGTGGTTTATTTGGAACCATTGATTGAGGATTTGAAATTACTGTGGGATTTAGGTATTAATTTGTATGATTCTTACAAAAATGAATATTTCATGTTGAGATCCATGTTGTATGAGATGATAAAAGAAATTATTTCTTGTCAAAAAATTTTAGAATATAGAATTAAAAGAACTCAAGGTTGTTCGGTTTGTGAACAAGGTACATAGTCAATTAGGTTGAAACATTCACCAAAAATCATGTTTCAAGGAAATTTCAGATTTCTACCCTAAAGGAAAAAGTATCGATCTTTGACGACATAATTGGATGAAATTTTAGAATAACATACTACACCATCTCCACTAACTGGTGATAAACTATTTGAGAAAGTAAATGATGTGGACATTGCTTTTGGAAAACTGTTTTTGAAAAACCTTATGAAAACCGGTTGGAAAAAGAGTTTAGTTTATTTTAATTGTTATATTATAATAGTCTATATGTTAGAATTTTTTTGATGTTATGTATCTTGAAATAAAATGTTATAGTGTCACAGGCACATTACTAAATGAACCTAGAAAACAAATTATGTAATTTAGGCTCGGTTGGACCTGGTTGATATGGGAATACAAGAAGAGTTGGTGCGAGTGAAGGGTAAAAACGAACTTTTCTTCCTCTAGCTACATACACTCTTTCCAGGCAGGAGAGATATCATTTTTGTAGCTTCTTGGATTCCTTAAAGGTTCTAAAGGGTTATTCATCGAATATCAAGAACATCGCATCAATTCCCCATTTATAGTTAAAGGGTCTGAAATCGCATGACTACCATGTTTTGACGTAAAATAAACTTTCTATATATTTAAATTTCATTTTTCCTAAGTATTTTCATCAAAAATTAACCAATCTTTGTTTCTTTTTCAAAGATATATCCAATAAAGTTATAGACCCAGATAAATTTATTACTATGGAAATATAAATTTCCCTCATAATAAGTGAATTGGAAATTTTCCTCCCACCAAAATTCTTTGATATGATGGTTTATTTGATGGTTCACTTCATAATAGAGATTTGACTATGTGGTCCTATAAACTATATAAGGGAATACCCCATTGAATGGTATATGAAGATTTTTAAATGGTATATCAATAATCAAATCCAACCAGATGGTTGTATTATAGATTGATATATTATTGAGGAAGTTATTGAATTCTATACCAAATACATTTTCTATTTGGAATGCATTGGTCTTCCAAAATCCTGTCACACCAGGAAACTTGTAGATGAAGGAGTCTATGGAATTGATATTATCACAATAAATATTATATATCAGGAGTAGTCCCACATTTACATTTGGAATAAAATTGTGTTGTTTTCCTTATATTTTAAAACCCATAAATAAATTATTAGGCATTTGAATACATCAAGGGTTGAAATATGGATATCAAATACACATAATCAAAAGTTTATATGATGGTTGTGAGACCATATTTTTAAGGATTTGGATGAAAATATGGATTCATTTTCAGAATGACTTCATTGGATAGTCAAAGGACCAAGTGTTTGTGTATTATCTTATAATATCTATGTAATTAATGGTTATATGTTTTATATAAATGAACATGATGAAGAAAGTACCATGAAAAATAGTGGAGTTACACTTATGGCTGAAGCAATTCATGTTTTTGGTACTAAGGAAAAAAATAAAATTTAAGTGAATATGTCATACTTTGGTATCATCAAAAAAATATGGTAGTTTGATTACACAACATTTCTCGTGCTGACTTTTCAATGCAAGTGGGTTGATAACTAGAGTGATATAAAAATAAATGAATAGGTATTCTTGAATGTTTATTTTAGTTAGGAAGGGTACAAATATGAAATTTTTATAATGGAATCAGAGGTCATTAATTTTTTTATGTTCTAGATCCCACAAACCAAAAGTGGTCAATATTTCTATTATCGACCAAAAACATAGAATGGTCAGATGAAAATTCAACTAAGGATGACGCTTTCATTGGGATGTTCCAATCATTTCATTGTGGCCCTGATGTATATGGATTTTTTTATTTTAGAGGAGACCATAATAAAGTGATTTGGAAAGTCTATAGGGTTATTAAATCCCTCCAACCTCTAAAAAAAGGTAGTTCTATAATTAGGTTATATTTTTTTATAATTTACATCATGTTACATCATGTTATTATTTGTTATTTGTTGAATTTATGTACTATAAATTAAATTTTAAAACACTTCTATTGATAATGACTTTTGAACGTGATGGTTATCCAAATCATGGGGAACAACAGCTCTCTAAACCTATTTTTTCTTGTGGTGTAGAGGAACAATGACCTTCTACATGTGTCAGTGCTCCCAATCATGGGGAAAAATGGGTTTCTCAACCCTTTACTACTCCCAGGGAGGGGGTACAATAACTATATGCACCTGAAAATTCTACCTTGCTAGAGGAACATATAAATGATGTTGAATCCAAGAAAATGGTCAACGATGATGGATCGACGATGCAGAAAAAACAACATCGATTTAGATTAAGGGTGTCATAAAAAATCATTATGGTAAAAATCAAAGGCATCAAATTTGAGGTCATATGGAATGTGTGGGGCCATCATGCCATCCCAATAAGGCCTTTTTAATTAGTTACATTGTAATACTCACTCGGAAACTTGTTCTGATTCATATAGATTTGTTGCACCATGTTGTGATCTGGCTTAAGACACCAATGTGGGAAGATATTCAGTTAACATTATGATATCATTCCTTTATTTTACTAAAATAATAATGAAACATTGAATTACTCTTCATAATCCCCTGCATAGTGCATTTATAGTAGATGAATACCATAATAAATATGTATTAGTGCTTTCTAGATAGATTCATAAAGGCTTTCGTACAATTTTAATGAGAAATTATAATAAAAATGTTAAAGGGAAAATAAACCTGCACCCACTGCTTATCTATACACACCTAATAACCCAAGAAGTGTAGGATGTGTTTATTATCAATCATGCAAATGTTTCTTTTTAGGTACATTGTGGATATAAATATGTTGTTTGATGATATGTGTATTCATCACTTTGATTGAAAATTTAATATTTTTGAAACAACAACTGAGTGCTAGAAATAAAGAATGAGTAGAAAAACCAACATACCCTTACCGTAAGGCAAGGATGGGGTACACTTCACCTAAAAAATTGGTACGTATTTTAATTATACCATAATACTTTTATATGACATGAAACAAAAAAATAATTATATTCCTCTGTTTATATGAAGATTGATGACTTCAAATCCAAATCCACTTTCATCCAACACCATGTGTTATGGAAGGAGGCATGTGTAAATAAATATTGGATACTAATAGATGAAAACGCACAAAAGTATGGGAAACATGTGTAATTAGGACACAATAAAACTTCCTTTTTCTTTAAATATTGATTACATAAAAATGAATACTTATTTCCCTATATTTTATATCTGAAATAGTCATAGGAATCAACAACACCTATATAGGATGAACACATATTATTGACTCCCATGAAGCAGTCAAAATAGTATGGTCGCGTTAGAGGTGTGGGTTTTGGGGTGACACCCTATAGATATTTTGAGAAAAAAACAAGAGGATAAAATTGAAAAAATGAAATAGATGAGAGAAAGAATAGATACCCTTTAAGAAGAATTCTAATGAGAGGTAGAGTTGGTAGTAACTTTTATGGGGAAAAGAGAAGAGAAGAAACAACTCAAGAAAAACCAGCATGTGAAGATCTCTCCCCACTCGCCACCAGATTTGAGGTGAGCCAATCCCCTCAAAAAATTGTATTTTACAAGGTAATTAATTTTATAATAATTGTATATGGGGAATGTGAATCAGATATACATTGATACTTTTCCTGTACTGATTTTATACAGGGTGAAAATGACTGTGATTTATATTTACCAACGCCCACTCATTTCCTTGTAGTGACACCTAAAATGTTCAATATCCAAAACAACATGATACACAATATACCACTTCTAACAGGTCATGTGAGAGTGTTGATTATTGAATCCCATGATTCGAGCATTGAGTTACCTATTCCAATTAATGATGAAGATATTCATAAGGTTGAACAATCTATTAAAACATTCATCACATGGTCATCGCATCTATTAAAAAAACACGTTTACAAGCAATTATTCACTTCTAATTTACTTTATAGGATAAACATTTAAAAATTAATGAAAAATAGTATGAACCGATGATAGATTTTACAGACAGAAAAAAGGAAGGGGTGAAAGGAATGGTCAGCTCAAAAATATCTAAAGTGTTGACAAACCGATCAAAAAGATCTACCGAACACACCTTTACCCCACCAATTCTACATCTGCATTTATAATCATTGTAGGTTCATGTGGATACAAAGTTAAAAAATGCTTGTAGTCACATAGTTGGTTTTGAAGAATATATGTATGGAGAGGAAGTAAAATACTTCATTGGTGTTGAGAATGTAACTGAAATCCCTGACTATGATCAGCTAGGTGCCTCAGTTATAAATGTATACATGAGGTATGTTTTCATGATTTTATTTTCCAAAATATGGTATACTATGTTAATTATGAATAAATAAATTTCATATTTTTGGTAGGAAAATATATCAAAAAAATTGAAGAGATTTACCCATGAAAAAAAATTAGACTCGTTAGTCCTCATATCTCTTCTATAGAACAGCCAAAAATAGAATCCAACAAAAAGAATGAAATAGTGGAAGGCCATGTCAAATTATTTGAAAGAAACATTTTGGATGAAAAAACTTCTTAATACCAACAATGTAGGGGTAAACCAATATAATTTAATCATTTAAAATATATTTTCATTTCTTTCAATACTTATTCCTTTTTGTGTTTTTACAGAAAACATTGGATGCTCATTTTGGTCAATTTAGAAACTCCTGAAATTTATTTCCTAGATTAAATGAATTGATATCCAACAAACTGACCACACATGAGGGAATTTATCAATTTCTAATACACTACATCCAACATTTTGGAACTAAACTTCAAGTTATATAATTTTTATTATGTATTAATGAGGATTCTTTTATGAAATAGTGGTGCATCAATATCGTGAAAACCAAACAATGAGGCTAGGGGATAAGATTGAGGACCATAACAAGTTCTAAGACAAGAAAAGTATTAGGGTATATATAATATTATTTCAATATCCAAACACATAAAAAAACAAATTACTTATCATCCTCAAGGTTTCTGTAGTTTTTGAAAGAAGCAATTAGAAAATATTATAGTTATTATATTTGTAAATTTATGAGAGAGACCATTTGCATCAACAAACTAGCATCAATGAAGAGGTATTTTCAAATATATTTAATATTTAATTTAAAATATTTATTAAAACTTTGTATATTTATATTTTTTTTAGTTCTAAAATTACGGTCTAAAAGACTCATATTCACAAGACGATATAGATTTTAATAAACGAATGGGAATCATACCAGATGGAAAAATGTACCCAAATAACATGAATATGTAACTTCCATATAATTATTTTATTATTTTATATTTATGTTTAATTTACTTCTTTTTATTATTACTCAAATAATAATTGCTTTTCTATACATGTGTATTCCTTGGTTCGAGTCGGGGTGGTTTGTTTGAAGATGCTCATGCTCATGAGAGATAGGACATTGAGGGTGAAACTCAGAATTCAACAAGAATGTATTTTTTTAATATAATTTGTTTTTTCTAAAAATATTATCTTCTCTCTACCGCATTAACATAATTTATTTGCTCCTTTTATTTAAAATCAGTATTTAATTTAGTAAAAAATATAAATAACATACTCAAAACGGATAAAACACTGTTGGATTTCTTTGATACTTTGTGAAAATAAACTATAAGTCATTTTTGATTTATAGAAATCAACCACACCTCAATATGATGAATATCTTGGCTGATATAACTTATTTAAAATTGAAATTAGTTTTAGAAAAATGAACAATTAACATACTGAAAACTGAGAAAATGCCTTCATATTTTTTCAATAATTTAGAAAAATGCTCCATCAGTCATTTTCTAAATGTACGAGCCAACTGAATCTCAATACAATGTACAATGTCACGGTTACATCTCCATGTGCGTATTTTTATTTAAAATTGACATTAATTTAAGTAAAAAAGAACAAATTATATATTGAAAACTAGGAAAATGAATTCAAATTGTTTTGATACTTTAGGAAAACAATACATGAGTCATTTTTATGTGTATAAATAAACATCACATAAATATAATTCACGGTGTAATCGATAAGACTAAATTGGTGCATTATTAGTTTAAAATTCACATTTTAGTTCAAAACATGTCACTCACAGAAAAATAATAAAACGTGATCTTATTTTCTTGATAATTTAAATCATAAATTAAAATATTTGTATACAGCAGTGTCATGTCAAACCGACACATGATGTGACTGATATTACTCAAAATTCATGTATTCATTTTTAAATTAAATTTTAGTAAGAAAACAAAACTAGAATACTAAAACCCAATAAAAACACATTAAGATTGTTTTAATAATTTATTACAATAATCCATGTATCATTTTTGATGTTTATGAGTCAACCACACCTCAATAAAATGCATGGTGTGACTGGTATGACTCCAATTGTGTCTTTTTATTTAAAATTGGCATTAATTTATGTAAAAGAACAAATTACATACTGAAAACTGAGAGAATGCATTCGTATTGTTTTGATACTTTAAGAAAATTATACATGAGTCACTTCTGACATGTAAGAATCAACCCCACATAAATATGATGCACGGTATGATCGGTATGACTAAAATTTTCCATTATCATTTTAAAATTTACATTTTAGTTCAACAAGTGTCACTCACTAAAAACCCATAAAATGTGCTCTGATTTTATTGATAATTTAGGAGAGTAATTCATAATCAATATTCACATGTATGAAGCAGACTCACATCTAACTGATCCACGATGTGATTAATATGACTAAAAATGTGTGTTTCAATTTTGAAATGATATATTATTAAAAAAAATGGAATATCAAAGACCAAGAAAATGTATCAGGATGGTTTTGATAATTTACGAAAATGATAAATGGGTCATTTTTTACATTTAAGAGTCAATTGCAACTCAATACGATGCATGGTGTTACTGGTATGTCTCCAAGTGTATCTTTTTATTTAAAATTGATATTAACTTAAGTAAAAAAGAAAAAGTGACATATTTAAAATTTACTAAAAACATTCATATTGTTTTGATACTTTAGTACAATAATCTATGAGTCATTCATGATGTGTGGGAATCAACCAGACCACAACCCGATCCATGGTGTGATCAGTATGAATAAAAGATTCTATTATCACTTTAAAATTGACATTTTAGTACAAAATGTGTCACTCCCTGAAAACTAAAAACAAATCTGATCTGATTATCTTTATAATTTAGTATATATATTAGTAAGTCATTTTTTACATTATGAAGTATTCTCATATCAACATGATGCACGATGAGACCGGTATGACTCAAAATGAATGTTTCTAATTTGAAATGACATTTCAGTAAACAATACAAAATTATCATACTGAAAACTGATCAAATGAATTCGGTTTGTTTTTATACTTTAGAAAAATGATCCTTGAGGCATTTTTGAGGCGTATGAGTCAAAATCACTTCAATACAATACATGGTGTGACCAGTATGACTCTGAGAATTTATTTTTGTTTAAAATTGAGAATAATTTAAGTAAAAATAACAAGTGACATACTGAAAACCCAAAAAAAAATAATTGGGATTGTATTTATACTTTATAAAAATTATCCATGAGCGAGTTTTGAAGTGTATGAATCAACCCACCTCAATCTGATTCACGGATTTACTGGTATGACTAAAAGTATTTGTTATCAGGTTAAAATTAACATTTTAGTTCAAAACGCATCACTCACTAAAAACCAAGAAAACATGCTCTGATTGTCTTGATAATTTAGGGTAGAGATTCATATGTCATTTGTGACATATATGATGAATTATCACATCTAACTGATTACAAAAATAACTAGTATGACTCAAAATGCGTGTTTCTAGTTTGAAATGACATTTTTGTAAAAAAACACAACTTTCATACTAAAAATCAATCAAATTGTTTTGATTGTTTTGATACTTTGGGAAAAATAAAAAGGTCATTTTTGACGTATAAGAGTAAACCGCACCTCAATGCGATGCATGGTGTGATCGGTATGACTCAAAGTGTGTCCTTTTGTTGAAAATTAACATTAATTTAAGTAAAAAATAATAAGTGACATACTAAAAACTGAGAAAACACATTCGTATTGTTTTAATTTTTTAGTAAAATGATTCATGAGTTATTTTTGACATGTAGAAATCAACCCCACCTCAATATCATGCACAGTGTGATAGGTATAACTCGAAATGTGTCTTTTATTAAATATTTACATTTTATTAATGTATTCTTTCATGTTAATTTTTAATTTTTTTCATTATAGTATTACAAAAATAACATTCATTTTCTTATATAGGAAGAATCATTTTCTTGGGTTGAGATGATTTGTTCAGAAATTGATACCATGGGTTGACATTTTTTAGAGGGGATCACAGGCATCAAAAGTTGAAACATTAATTTTTTAAATTTTTGTTGCATTATTTTAAATATAATTATATAAAACATGGTTTTAAATTTATATAGTTGTGTTTTTGTTATATATACCAATGGAGGGAATTTTTGTATTCACAGTGTCACATTAAATGTATATATCATTGTTTGAAATTATTAGTTTTTTATGGGTGTTCTATTGTATTAATAGCACATTACAGTCAACTAGTCCTTTATCAGTGCTAAAATAGTACTGAGAAAGGGGGTCCTTTATTTTCTTTTTTTGCATGGATAAATGACCCCCTTTATCAGGGCGGCAATTAACAGTTGTTTTTTAGCTCAGTTAAAAATCATTTTGTGTACTGTTAAAGGGAATATGTGTAGTAGTGTAAACATAGGATAACTACCACCAAAAGGAGGATATAAGAAAATATGATGAACGGTAAAATAACGGTATAGGATCCACTTATCGAGAGGGGTGAAGGTCTTTGGTCTGGGATTCGAATCACAAGGAATGGATGTCAGGAAGGCTTCTAATTCATCTAGAGATATCCAAAATCATGAAAGAGGACCTAAGGTCAAATGGTGGTTGATTTTAGATTTATTATGGGGTTTAGTTAATTAAAAAAACTAATTTTTGAGATAATATAATTCATACACACAATTTTTTATGTTGGATCGCAAAGTTTTCCCTAACAGTATGCCTAAATCATTTACCCCTTTTATAAGGGTGCATAGTTACTCCTAGGTGGTAATGATGTTTTACAAACCATGCACCAACTATGCAATTTCCCTGTATCCAGGGTTGTATGATTAGCTGAGCTGGGGTGCATGGTTTTCCCTAATCATGCCCCAACCATACACATCCATATTTCTTTCATTTTTCTCAAATTTTCACCAAAATAATTACAAAGGTAAACCCAAATAAAAATTAATCAATAATACACAAAAGAGTACCTAAAAACGATCATGAGAGAACTCCAGAAAAGGTATGGATTATACACAGTGATATTTTTTCTTTAAATTTTTTTACTATTGAAACAACCTTCGCCTCCTGTTAAAGATTTCTTTCCCTGCTGAAGACAAATCAAACACACATTCATAGAAACACAAGAATTTACAAGTTTCACTACTCAAAAATAGTATCTACATCCTTGGTATGGTATGAAAATAATTTGATACCATAAAATACACTAAAAACAATGCTTTTTATGGAATATAAAGACTATGATATGTTGTTACACTTATGTCACACTACAGAAACAATCTGATAGTAAATATAATTTTCTAACACAAATTATGTGATATAATTTTTTTAATAAACATGTTTTAATGATTCCTGGTCAGCATTCACTAATAAAACATTCAATATGATTCTTCACATTCTTACCCAGGAGTAGCAAGGAAATTCCAGGACTTCATAATGATAGTCTAATTCTCTAGTCTGATTCCCAATTATGATTGCTCCTAATGGAAAATATAACTCTGTAAAAATACCTCTGAAATAATTTTAAACTTATTTCTCCCCAGTTTTTAAATCTCTATAATATTTTCCTAGTCTGATTATCTAGCCTGATGTGATAACTAGCTGAATATGATCTTTCTCATCTTCATCTTCTTCTGTTCAGTAAAATTATTCAAGAAAAAAATCAAAAAACTTCTTTCTAGAATTTTGTAACTTCTCTATCAGTACCTATGAATAGTACATGTGTCAGGAAATAAAAATTAATTTTCCCTTTTTTATTGGTCCCAATAGCTCCCAATTAAGACATTTTTTACTCTTAGGATTATGATGGCATACTGAGTATGACAGACCAGTATTAGTAGCTTTGACTTTAGCAACATCTTTATTTTCTCAGTATGATACTGTAAGGACCCAACCCTAGTTGCCCGGAGCCAGTGCCTTATTTGATTTCATTGGCATAAAAAAAGGAACAAGCATCCCAAAGGACCAATTTTTTTAGTATTATTGGAAACAAGATATATAAATAAGTTCAACTTTACAACAAGAAATGAAATACAACACTAATTTATTCCATTAGAAACATCCATGCCTCCTAGATTATACTTACAAGTCATTCATAATTTACTTCTTCATATCCTAGGAAAAATGAAACCCAAGAAAGGGGTGAGCTCAAATGTTCATTAAGAGTAAGAAATATAGCGGAAGATAGCATAAACATAATACATGGTGCATAATTCAAAACACATGCCATTAACAATAAACTTGTACGCATTATAGTAGGAATATGAGGTGAGAAAATAATGCCATAATAAAACATAATCATGGGTATTCTACTAGTCGAATAACCACATGAACATTCAATTACTAGCTTCATAATGAGGGAATTGCATAGGTCTGATATTCTGAAACATTTTTTCAAGGCCTCGTCCAATATGTCTAATGATTAAGGCCTCGACCAAAATCCATATAACACTTTGGGAAAAGCTTGGCCAATTCCACGTATATTTGTCTCATTAGACCTACCGATGCGTCTAGGGGATGTATCGGGCCCTACCCATCACATAATAAGTCCAATTAATTCCTCATATGAGTGGGTATTAACATAAACAACATATACATTCATATTGAAACTATCATATGAAATGTAACTATCTTTCCCCAATTATTAAACATAAAACACTAACCATTTCGAGTAATATGGTGAATGGTTTTAGGATAGATCATCCAAAATAGAGTTAGTAATAAAACATTAAATAAAATATGGTAGATGACTTCATAAATTATAAAACCCAATAATACCATGGAATCAACAAGAGTGTTGAATTAGAACAAAACACTCTTATAAAATCATTAAGAAATTCATGAGATAAATACTCTTTTATTTTGAAAAGAAGAGTTCTTTTGGAAAAATGTTTATATAAAACCATAAGTGAGGTAAGATAGTATTTTAATAATAAATTGAGTGATTTGATAATGATAAAGGTTTCGAAAAACATATTAAATATTTCCCTAGAAAATAGGTAATAATTTGAGAAATTCCCTTGAATCGAGTATGTATTTTGGAAATAATTTTGTATGTTCCTTTTAAAATGGGTAACTATCCATAAAATAAGGAAGGGTTATAGTTTGTAAACATATATATAATACTCAAAAATAATATATGAGGTGTATAAAACAATACAAAAGAATTTCATTGAGGTAATTAGACAATGAAAGTAACTTGAATGAAAATGGAAGTTCGGGTGGAAAACCACTTACCTTAACTCCAAACGTGTTCCACTCTGGAACTTAAGCTCCAGGAATATGAAATTATACTTATTAATAAATTATTTAAGAACACATAAGACATTTATTTAGTTTACCATAATTCTTTTTGGTTCATTTATACCCTTATTTCTAAGTTATTATATTGAATTTCGTTGTTCCGGGGTGTTCGTTTTTTTTATTTTCATAATTGGTTCACTTATTTTTAAGTAATAGAGTTCATGTCGAATGGTTATAAATCCCATGAATTGAAATTATATATTATTTAGGAACATAAATAATTGATAATGGTCATTTCTATCATTTTTTTACATGGAATGAGGATGAATCATTTGATGACAACGACTTTGATTATTCGGCGGTATTTGGATTATTATGAACTAGTTTTGTCATATAACTTAATTATATGTACATATTCTGGTTTCTGAATATTAATTAGGTTATAATACATATATTATAGTCTTTTTAAGACATAAATATGGTTTCATGACCATTAATGAATAACAAATTGAAAAATGAAACTTCGTCGTCTAGGAAGGCTATAAATTGGAACCTCATGGACGTTGATTTCGTTTATAAAAATAAAAGGGAGGGAGTAAGAATATTTATTATGGTTCTTCCATTAACATGATATAATTCTAGTATATAGATGATACTGGAGTTATCATGATCATTTGGATATAGGAGGTGAGTATAGGATAGTAAAAGAAGCTAAATTGAAATGAAAGTAAATGAAAAAGAAGGGTGCTTTACCTCTTGAAATAACCACCTTGAGAAACTCTTTAAGGGAAGGGGTTTTTCTCTTTTGGAAAGACCAGAAGCTTCTTGGACGTGGGGATATAATAGAGAAAGGGTCATTGGGCAGAACCTTTGGGAGATTCAAGTCTTAGAGTAGTGAAGATAAGAGGGAGTGTTCATGGGTTTTTATAGTGGAGGAGAGGGGTAAATTTTGAATATTTAATTTATTATTTTATTATTTCCCTCAAGAACACCAATAGTGTTGTTTCATGTGACCCATAATAGTAATAAGTGTATGTGAGTTCAAACCAAGTGGCCTTGAATCACTTGTGATGTCATGAATAGTGTCTTTAACTGATAATTTGTATATATGGTATTTTATCGTATTTCACTATTCGTCAAAAATTCTAGAATTTTAGAAAAATCCCAAAAATTCACCCCTAACATTTTTAGATGTGTATAATTAAAAACTGAACAACATTTTTTAAAAATAATTTCCTAAATATTATTAATTTAATTTTTAAATAAATTCATAGTTATTTCGAAATATAACAATCTTAGAGGTATAATTAGTTTTATGTGACATTGAAAAATTAATTAAGATCCCATTATCATATTACCTTATGAAAATTAAATAATATCATTATTTACTATTCATAAGGGTCATATTTCAATTCATAATAGTATATTACTATTCACCAAAAATCATGTTTGTTCTATCAAACTCCAAATGACTTTCGGAAGACAACTCTAGATGACCATTTTTTGAAATTCAAAACCTAGAAGAGGCAAAGATGTGTTTAATGGCTAGATTATAAAATTGAATTCTATATCTATTTTCAAAACCTTGGGGAATTACATTATCCCCTCCTTACAAAAATTTTGTCCTCGAAATTCACAAAATATACCCTAAATAGATTTGGTTATGTTTTAACATAAGCTCCTCAGGCTCCCATGTTGCTTCCTCCATCTTATGGTTCCTCCAAAGAACCTTTACCAGACGAGTCATCCAATTTCTCAATACTTGTTCTCTAGTATCAAGAATCTTGATAGGCTCTTCACAATAAGATAGATCGGCCTCAAGTTCTACATCTTCATAAGTGAGTACATGTGTTGGGTCTGGCATGTACTTCTTTAACAATGATATGTGGAACAAATCATGAACTCTGGAGAGATTTGGCGGCATCGCTAACGGTAAGCTACAGCTCCGATTCCTTCTAGAATTTAAAATGGTACGATGTTCCTGGGGCTCAGTTTCACTTTATTACCAAACCTTAATACACCCTTCCATGGAGATACTTTTATAAATACTTGATCTCCCACATGAAATTCCAAGCCCTTTCTCCGGTTGTAAGCATAACTCTTCTGCATACATTGGGCTGCTTTAATATGGGATTGTTTTTTCTTCACCTTTATCATGGTCTCTTCAATACGATCTCGGCCTATAAGTTTTATTTCCCCAACTTCATCCCAAAAAGTTGGAGTTTGACATCTCGTTCCATATAATGCTTAATATGGATCCATTTGAATACTAGAATGGAAACTATTGTTGTAGGAAAATCCCACCAAAGGCAAGTATTGATCCCACATACCTTGGAAGTCAATAGAGTATGATCTCGGCATGTCTTCTAGAGTTTGAATAGTCCTTTCAGACTGTCTATCAGTTTGAGGGTGATATGCAGTACTCATACGAAGATCAGTATTCAAAGCCTTCTAAAGACTTTTCTAGAATTTTGATCTAAATCGGGGATCTCGATCGGAGACAGTCGATAGAGGTGCACCATGAAGTCTCAAAACTTCATTAATATAAAGTCTTTCCAAGAGATCAAGTGGTAGATACTCTCTTATTAGAAGGAAATGTACTGATTTTGTGAGATGATCAATAATTACCCATATTGATTCATTCCTTCTAGGTGTCCTCGATAGTCCGGTGACAAAATCCATCATAATGTTATCCCAATTCTATATAGGAATAGGTAGAGGTTGCATCACTCATTTGGGATGTTGTCTCTTCGCCTTCACCTATTGAAAAACTAGACACCTTGACACGTAGTCAGAAATTTCTCACTTCATATTATCCCACCAAAAATATTCCTTCAGATCTCTATACAACTTGGTGCTACCCAGGTGAATAGAGAAATTTGAGCTATGATCATTGTCTAATAGTTCCATTTTTAGCTCAGGTGATGATGGAACACATAACCTCTTCCCAAACTTTAGAAATCCTTCTTCATACACGAAGTTAGCCAGTCTTCCATCTTTAACAGCATTAATTTTCTTGTGCAGATTCTCATCATCAGATTAATAACTTTTTATCTTCTCTAGTAAAGATGGCTTAGCAATAATTTGAAAGAGGAGTGATTTTTCCCCTTCCTTAACAATTTCCATATCTATCTTCAGTAGATCCATGAACATAGGATCTCTTCTAATCCTCATTTGAGTTATAAGGCCATGATCTTTCTGGCTTAATACATCTGTCACCTTATTCACCTTTCCTAGGTGGTAGTGTATTGACCCATCGTAATCTCTGAGTAACATGATCCATATTCTTTTCCTCATGTTGAGTTCTTTTTTTGTGAAAATATATTTCAAACTCTTGGGGTCCGTATAAATCTCACATCTCTCTCCGTCGAGATAATGCCTCCATATTTTCAGAGCACAGATTATAGCTGCTAACTCAAGATCATGAGTTGGATAATTTCTCACATGAGTCTTCAACTGTCTTGATGCATAAGCAATAACTTTATCGTTTTTCATGAGGACGCAACCCAGTCCATTCTTTGATGCATCGTTGTATATTACAAATCCATCGCTTCCAGATAGAAGAGTCAAAATTGGAGCATTGACCAATCTTATTTTCAATTCATCGAAGAATTCTATACATTATTTTGTCCACACTAACTTAACTCCATTATGTGTCAGCTTGTTTAGTAGGTTAGCCATTCGGGAAAAATTCTGAACGAAATGCCGATAAAAATATCCTAAGACAATAAAACTACGTAACTTAGTTATGTTTGTTGGTGTGGGCCAATATTGTATTTCCTTTGTCTTTATAGGATCAACTATGATTCCATCCTTAGAGACAATATGGCCCAGAAAAGAAACTGTTTGAAGCCAGAATTCACACTTTCTAAACTTCCCATATAATTTATTTCTTCTATGTGTTCTCATAAAAATCCACAAGTAATTATCATGGTATTCATATATTTTTGAGTATACGAGGATATGATCAATGAATACCACAACAATGTTATCAAGATATTCCTTGAAAACTCTATTCATTAAATCCATGAAAACAGAGGGTGCATTTGTCAGTCCAAAAGGCATCACTGTAAAATTATAATGCCCATACCAGGTCCAAAATGCTATCTTAGGAATATATTCCTTCCTCAAACGCAACTGATGATATCTGGATTGAAGTTCAATATTCAAAAAGTATTTAGCTTCATAAATTTGTTCAAATAAATCATCAATTTGGGGTAGAGTATACTAATTCTTTATTGTAATAGCATTGATTTCCTTGAAATCAATGCAAAGCCTCATAGATCCCTCTTTCTTCAGGACAAAGAGGACAGGGGGTCCCCATAGAGAAACACTAGGTCGAATAAATCCTTTTTCACTCAAGTCCTCTAGTTTTTTCTTTTTTTCTAATAATTTCATAGTATCCATTCTATAGGGAGTATTTGATATAGGTCTTGCATCAGGAATTAAATCAATAGAGAAATTAACTTCCCACTCTAGAATATGTCCAGGTAAATCCTCTGGAAATACATCAATGTACTCTTTCACTATGTGAACATATTCAATTTGAATATTTCTTTCCTCTCCCATAGATATTGGTTTATCTTCCTCTCCAAGTATTGTATTTAGTAGAGCTACTGGGTGTGGATCTAGATAAGAATCAGGTGGAGAAGTTTCCTCCCTAAAGAAAAGGGAATCTACACCATTTTTAAAAATTGTAACTTCCTTATTCTTACAATAAATCTTCGCATCATAATTTGACAGCCGTCCATACCGTGAATTATATAAAATTCAGTCATTGGTATGATGATAAGGTTAGAAAATAGATCACATTATGGTGTTTGGAGGGGGGCTAGTCGACATGCCTTGGTTGTAATGATACATCCCTGAGGAGTTTTTACTAACAACTCCTTTATTAAATCAAATTGTATATATCTAATTTTCTTGGAAAACTGGGAAGATATAAATGAATGTGATGATCCATAATCAAATAAAGTGTTGGGTAAGTTTGACGAAACAATTAAAGTACCTGCCACCATATCATTAGGAACTTCAAACTCTGCATTTTTTATTACATAAGCTTGTCCACGGTCCCTTGGTCTTTTATGTTGCATATTTCCTTGACGTTTTGTACAATCATTAGCATAGTGTCCCATCTCCCGACAATTATAGAATTGAATATCATTGGCTTCGTTCTTCCCTTTTCAATCACCAGTAATATATCCCTTATAACCACATTTGTAGAATACTCCTTTTCCGTTTAAGAATTCCCCATATTGTTTCCTTCCACAATTGTCATGTGGTTCAAATTCAACTTTTCGCTTCTTCCATGTTTCCTTATTTCCTTTCCCAGGGTTTTCAGTAGCCCTCTTCTATTCTTTCTTTCCTTTAAAGTCATAAGACTTAGATAATTATTTTTCTGTCTTGATAGCACATGAAACTATATCCTCATATGATGAAAAACTTTGGGATACCAGTGCCCATCGGAGGAATGTCATTAGGCCATCAAAGAATCGATCAATTTTTCTACTTGGATTTCATATGTAGTTCACATCATGTCTTACTAACCTTTTGAATTTAGCTTCTTACTTTGCAACATTCTTATCCTCCTTCTACCTCAAATTCAAGAATTTCCTCTCCATATCTGCTCTTTGTTCACAAGGAAAGTATTTATCCAGGAAGATTTCCTTAAAGTCCCTCCACTCTACCTCTTCTATTTATTCCTCCTCCTTTGTGTTTTGGATTAAGGACCACCAATGTTCTGCATCTCCCAATAAATGATAAACTACCACGAAAACCTTCTCTGTTTCATTACATCACAAGGCGAGAAATATCTCCTCAAGGGAACATACCCACTGCTCTGCTACAAAAGGGTTTGTAGTCCCATTGAATGATGGTAGTTGTTGTCGCATAAAGCGATCTAACATAGCTCCTCCACATGGTAGATCCGGATGCTCCATACGGGTAAGATTATTATTCATAACCTGAGTAAGTTGTCCTAGTATAGTTATGAGTTGCTCAGCAATAGAGCTAACATCATTATCTTGCATCATAGGGAAATCCCTACAGGGGACATGTGTGTTCGTTATGTTTTCATTCCTTCCACTTGGCGTCATCTCTAGATAATCGTATACACTAGATTAGGTTATGAATCATAATGTATAATCTTAACTTAACAAAATACTTAGAAAAAAATTGAGATCCTATGCATGGCTAATCCCATATTCAAAAAAATGGTTTCTTTGAGGAATATTTTACATTTCAATCCTTCATAATGTTTTGTAATGAAAATGTGAATTATCCTAAGCATATCCCCCGAGAGTGTCATAACCAAGAGTGCAGCAAGTCCCATTGTCATGCCCCAGTTCTCGTTCAAGTCTAGCTCAAAGCAGTGTTTTTAGGATTTACCCCTAGATACATTTGTGCTAGAGCCACCTCTACCTGCTCATATCTAGACAGGGGTGTATTTCTTGAACGATCCACATAATCTATTCCTTACCAAAATACTAGGACATTATTATATGTATATCCTAAAATACTAACTTAGGGACTCATCCCTAATTCTACGTTTTCTAAATCTAGTGTCCAAGTATTCTACTAAACATCCTCTGATACCAACTATAAGGACCTGACCCCATTTGACCGGAGTCGGTGCCTTATTTGATTTCATTGGCATAAAAACATGGAATAAGAATCCAAAAGGACCAAGTAGTTTAGTATTATTGGAAACAAGATACATAAATAAGTTCAAATTTACAACAAGAAAGAAAATACAACACTAATTTAATCAATTAGAAACATCCATGCCTCCAAGATTATGCTTGCAAGTCATTCATAATTTACTTCTTCATATCCTGGGAAAAATGAAACATAAGAAAGGGGTGAGCACAAACACTCATTAAAAGTAAGAAGTAAAGTGGAAGATAGAATAGACATAAAACATGGTTAATAATTGAAAACACATGCCTCTAATAATAAACTTGAACACATTATGTGAGGAATATGAGCTGAGAAAATAATGCCATAATTAAACATAATCATGGGTATTCTATTAGTCGAATAACCACATGAACTTTCAATTACTAGCTTCAAAATGAGGTAAGTGCATATGTCAGAAATGCTAAAATATTTTTTCAAGGCCCTGGTCAAGAAGTCTAATGATTAAGGCCTCGACCAAAATCCATATAACACATTGGGAAGGGCCTCAGCCAATTCCACGTCTATTTGTCTCATGAGACCTACCGATGCATTGAGGGGATATAGTGGGACCCACCCATAACCTAATAAGACCAATGAATTCCTCATATGAGAGGGGATTAACATAAACAACATATACATTCATATTGAAACTATCATATGAAATGTAACTATCTTTCCCCAATCATTAAACACAAAACACTAACCATTTCGAGTAATATGGTGAATGGATTTAGGATAGATCACCCAAAATAGAGTTAGTAATAAAAAATTAAATAAAATATGGTATAGGACTTCATAAATGATTAAACCCAATAATACCATGGAATCAACAAGAGTGTTGAATTAGATGAAAACACTCTTATAAAATCATTAAGCAATTCATGAGATAAATACTCTTTTATTTTGAAAAGAAGAGTTCTTTTGGAAAAATCTTTGAATAAAACCATAAGTGAGGTAAGGTAGTATTTAAATAATCAAATGAGTTATTTTATAAAGATAAATGTTTCCACAAATAGATTAAATAGTTCCCTATAAAATAGGTAAGAATTTGAGAAATTCCCTTGAATCGGGCTTTTTATTTTGGAAATAATTTTAAAAGTTCCTTTTAAAAATTGTAACTATCTATAAAATAAGGACGAGTTAGGGTTTGTAAACATATATATAATACTCACACATAATATATGAGGAGTAAATAACAATACATATGAATTTCATAGAGGTAATTAGACAATGAAAGTAACCCGAATGAAAATGGGAGTTCGGGTGGAAAAACCCTTACCTTAATTCCAAATGTGTTCTGATCTTGAACTTAAGCTCCTAAAATATAAAATTATACATATTTGAGAACCTATTAGACATGTATTTAGTTTGTCATAATTTTTTTTAGTTCATTTATACCCTTATTTCTAAGTTATTATATTGAATTTTGTTGTTCTAGGGTGTTCGTTTTCTTTATTTTCATAATCAGTTCACTTGTTTTTAAGTAATGGAGTTCATGTGGAATGGTTATAAATCCCATGAATTAAAATTATATATTATTTATGAACATAAATAATTGATAATGGTCCTTTATATCATTTGGATACATGGAATGGTGATGAATCATTTGATGACAACCACTTCGATTATTCGGTGGTATTTGGATTATTATGAACTAGTTTTGTCATATAACTTAATTGTATGTACATATTCTGGTTCATGAATACTAATTAGGTTATAATACATATATTATAGTCTGGTTCAACCATAAATATGGTTTCATGACTAGTAATGAAGAATAAACTGAAGAACGAAACTTCATCATCCATGAAGGCTATAAATTGGAACCTCATAGACGTTGATTTCGTTTATAAAAATAAAAGGGAGGGAGTAAGAATATTTATTATGGTTCTTCCATTCATATGATATAATTCCCATATATATATGATATTGGATTCATAATTATCATTTGGACAGAGGAGGTGAGGAGAGGATAGAAAAATAAAATAAATTGAAATGAAACCAAATGAAAAAGAAGGGTTCTTTACCTCTTGAAATAACCACCTTGAGAAACTCTTTAAGAGAAGGGGTTTTGGTCTTCTGGAAACACCAGTAGCTTATTGGGAATGGGGAGATACTAGGGAAAGGGTAATTGGGAAGAACTTTTAGGAGCTTCAAGGCTATATTAGTGTAGAGAAGAGGGAGTGGTGAGGGTTTTTATAGTGGAGGAGAGGGGTAAATTTTGTATATTTAATTCATTATTTTATTATTTCCCTCAAGACAACCAATAGTGTTGTTTCATGTGACCCCTAATAGTAATAAGTGCATTTTAGTTTGAACCAAGTGTCCTTGCATCACTTGTGATGTCATTAATAGTGTATTTTACAGATAATTTGTATATACGGTATTTTATCATATTTCACTATTCATAAAAAATTCTACAATTTCAGAAAAATTCCAAAATTTTACCCCTACCATTTTTCGATGAGTAGAATTCAAAAGTGAACTCCATTTTTCAAAAATAATTTTATAAATACTATTTATTTAATTTTTAAATAAAGTCATAGTTAATTCGAAAAATAACAATCTTAGAGGTATAATTAGTTTTATGTGATATTGAAAAATTAATTAAGATCTCATTATCATATTACCTTATGAAAATAAAATAATATTATTATTTACTATTCATTAGGGTAATATTACTATTCATATTACTATTAGTAAGGTTATATTACTATTCACCAAAAATCAAGTTTGTTCTATTAGACTCCAAATGACTTACTGAACACAACTCTAGATGACCATTTTTCGAAATTCAAACATAAAAGAGGCAAAGTTGTTTTTAATAGATATATTATAAAATTGCATTCGATATCTATTTTAAAAACCTTAGGGTGTTACAGATACTTATCAACTTATTTATTTTAATATTTAAATATTTTGGCATTTAGTATTACTCAAAATCATCACCTTCAATTTCTCTCATCATAATCGAGAAAACCTTACTGTCCATTAAACAAATCAAAATCTGATGATCTCACACAGATGATATGAGACCATAAACCTTCATCTTTAACAACTACCTTCTTCAAAAAACATTATCTAGTATCATAACTTCTTTCATGACATTTAATACATTGAGGATCATCTTCAGCATCGCCTAACTTACAATGGAAATTTTTCTAACTTCCCACTATTTGAGGAACATATTTCTTTCTAACACCCTAAATGAAATTGGAAGCACTCCCACTTTATTTCATCAAGAAATAACCAAAAGATTTTATACAACTTATGATTTATGAGAAATAAAATATATAAAATCATCATTAGATGTCAAATATAAAATCCATGTTTAATCTGATTCCATTCCTCCTTACAATCTTTCCTCCATTTTAGACTCAAGGTAAGACTGTTCAGCCCTTTCTTTGCGAAAACATATTCTCAATTCGAAGTAATTTATTAAGCATTGTGAGTCTGATTTTCTGAAAATGATGGTTAGTCAATCCAAAACAAATACAAAGTGAGTAGATTTCTTTTTTTTCAAAAACTTCCTTGACAACAAAAGACATCACTCATAAAACAAACATCTTCCTCATTACGATGGTGAGACCAATCATCATGCTGATGGTTCTAGATCTGATTCTCAACGTCACACACAAGTTTTCTCAATATATATTTCCCTTAAATTTATCAATATAATCATTTTCCTCAACATAATCAACACATCGATCTATTGAGAAAAAATACAACCAAAACACAACTTGGTCATAAAAAAAATTATATCATGGACCTCTTATCCAAGGACCACAACACCTTATTTCCCTAAGTTGAAACATTATTCCCTATATACAACTGAAATTTAAAATCAATGAACCCCACACCCCCACACCCTTCTCTAATGATCACCTGAGAATCAGATCCACTAACTAAGTCTCATTTCACTTCTAAAAACACCTTATGTATATATTAAAACACTTGGATTAATCATTAGAATCCCAATTAAAGAAACAACCCCTTATCAAAAAAATAAATAAAATTCACCTTAAAAACAAAGACCTATAATTTTTTGGTTCCTGAAAAATTCACACATTAAGGTTTCTTGTCCTCAATAAGCATCTGGTAGTTATTTAACAATGGGCACCAACCTACCTTGGTCATTAATTCACCAACAACTAGTTCTATTCTATCTATAAACACAAAATACACATCTAATGAAAAAACCAACACTATCATGAAATTTTCATAAAAAAACAAATCCACTAGATCCCTATCATTTACAATAATCAGGTGGTACTCAACAAAACCAATTTACCCCGACTTACCATAGTGTCATTAATCAATTCATCTAATTCATTAAAGTACTTCCAATTATATCAATTCTCTAACATAGCTTGGTTGTAATATATGGTGCTCCACACCATAATAATGGCCGAATAAAAATGACCTTGTGGTGGTCCAATGACATGATCAATTTGATTTTCATCTCACCACACCCAGAACCATGAAAAAAACACCATTCAATCATGCACTCATTGTTATCTCCTAAAAATGCTCGGTCACATATGTCAGTGCATCATCACATCACCTGATCATGATTCCTTAACAACCTGAGGCAATAAGAAATCACATAAACATCAACACCAAAGTCTAGACCATACTCCCAATGTAATACCATGGTTGGATAACCAACCACATACTCTAGTTATGTTTCTCCCACCTCAAGCACTGGAGCACTCCCAATACAACTCGTCCTCAGGTCTCGTCAACTCCTTCATGAGGCTACTTTCAATAAATTGAATCTTTCCAACACCCCATATAATTCCAAAATTTGGTACTCACTAAGAAACTAGAAAACATTAGATCAACCCAAAAACTGATACAATAGTGTAACCTTGAGCCTCCACTAATTGGTCTCACGTCATCTTTGACCCTATAAACATGATGGTCATACAACCACTACTAATATGATGATTCCCATCATAGATGTATAATTAGTAACCCCCTAAAAAACTAAAACTGTGATCTCTGAATTCCTTGCTCTATCTGATAAGAAATGTTATGATCAAACATGGTTATCCATATCATACCTAGGTTCGAAAATAAAACACCAAGATGTCAGTTCCTGGATCAATATGAATGTCTACTACAATGAACACAAAATCCCTTTTTCTATGAGGGTCATTCCCTTCAATATCCAAATGTTAACTCCCCAATATATGGATTCCATTGCACCACTAGTTGAGCACCAAACTAAAAGGGACACAACTTCACACACATGTCGATCTTCCCACTACTTTCTCACCCCTATAATCAACCACAAACACTAATGTCAATGAAAAGTAAGCTCGCATATACCATGGAACCCCAATATGGTGACAAAGTTACAAATTACCACATAGGGGCACCACCAATATCATCAAATGGCCTAGGGCAGTGTTATAATGAGTATCTTACCAAACCCATTACTTCTCATCCTGTAAAAATTTATTCACCGACCCACAAATATAATGTCCACCTCGCATAACCAGTGAGAACCAAATTTTTCACACCAATTATCTTTTGGAAAATAATAAATATAACCACTCTCCTATTCCAAGGTATAATGAACCTTTATGAACCCTTTCATAGGTTAGTTAACTTTATCTTCTCTGATCACATCTAAAACAAATATGTGAAAGATACACAGCACCCAGATCAATTAAAATAAATTACAATCCCATAAATCACTCACACCTAACCCATTGAACATAGTCTTCCAAAAAATAAATACACTCCAACTATCCTAGGGTGTTTCACTCATTTAAACAGAAAACGCACACTCATACTCTACATGAGCATCATTCCATAACTATGAGTGTTTACCCATTCTCCCATTACACCATTAAAAGGGATTCTAAAACCAATAGCACCAAACATAATACAAATCATTCCCTCTAAAATCAAACATGATACAAATCAAAAGACATGTCACGAGCCTTTCCAAAACCCACTCAGGTATCTATACGATCACATAGATTGGTTAACAAGAAATCCACCAAGATGCTATTTTGGAATACATCATATAGGATCTAGTTGACACTTTAATCAACCAAACCCCCTCAAAATAAACCCATGTGATCCATAACTAACTAATTAAGTGAATATACTAGTAAATAAAAGGTATATTTACATTCCTTACATGAAGGGACTCTATATCCACCAATAGAGAACATTCTACATCAAGATATACATTTCCTAGCACCTGAAATAAAGTATCATGTTTAAATTGAGTGAAATTCAATTAAAGTTTTATATATAAAAACACTACATAATTGTTTTCTGAAATAATAAAAAAACTAACCCTTTCATTAGTGAAATCAAGGGCACATAAGTAACCAAATGTCATGTGAACCATAAATGAAAAATATGTTATATAAAATTTATCCTCCTTCCAATAATAAAATTGAAAAAACCATAAATAAAACCAATAAAAAAAGTAAACATATTTGAATAAAAATATAATCCATAATAGAAAAGGTAAAGAATAGAAATTACATACCCCAAGTAACCAGAATAATATTAAAGGAACATGTTAATGACTCACTAGTTTGAGGACTATCACAAGCACTAACACATTTCTAAATCACCTTTTATCATCTACCCAAATAGTAAGAAATAAAAAATGCACTAATTCCACTTCGTGGTGCCCTGGATTATGGGCAACTTGATAATGCCCTATTTGAGGTATTATGTGACCTTGTTCTAATCAAGTTGTATTCCATATGAAATCAACTGGTCATCACAGTCTAAATAATACATTGGGTACATAATTCCCTCAAATCAAAGTAAGAAAAATGTGAAAAAATAACTAAACAAACATCCATCAAAAAATATCAAAGTACACATAATCAATTAAAAAAATATAACAAATGAATATCAAAGCCTATAGTCATAAACCAAAACAAATCACTCACTTGTTCAATCACATAAAATAAATAAAAAATAAAACTATATGATTCTCTAATACCAATCTATAGACTGATATTGATCCCACTCTCTAGAATCACATCAAGATTCCCTAGTAGAATCCACTGCACATCCTATGCTCTGATCAGTAATGTGAAACTAAGTTGTTCACATGCATAAGAGTACCCAGGTACGATATGAAAAATATATACCTGTAAGGTCTCACCAATTTCCCCTAGTATACGCCTTTATTTATGTGTATTCACATGTAATGTAAACTTATAACACAATTACATCATACATTGTGTGTAAACCAAACCATTATGAATACATAAGGATCAGGTCAGTGGGTGTTAACCAAGACACCACAACACTTTATCATACCAACTTTAGCCTTATCCAAAATCCCCTCACCTCATGTTACTAAACTAGTATTCAATATAATACCTGAAAACTCAAGGTAAGTCATCCATAAAGGCTCAATCAGAACCCAAAAGAATAGGATAGTGTATTGTGTCATATCCCTAGACTTACGTTAATAATCATGTAAGTCATGCCAAAAATTTCACACTCAAGATCGAGTTGTCAATATCTATATTACTACCTTATCTCTCAAGGTAGGGTCTGTTGTCCTTGTCTCACATAACCTTACATCGAAACTAGAAAATCTCATTTAGATGAGCTCATAAAAAACGTCATATGCCACTCTCACACACAATACGTGGTCACAGCCTAACTACTCCCCTCTCTCAGGGTGAGTCTCAAAAGCACCATCGAACTAATACCTTTACACTGAAAGCTATCAATTACATTAACCTCTCACATCGGGAAACTCCATACATCCTGATCACCACCCTCACACTCAAGGTAGATTCTACTCCATATCTCTCACTCCCAAATCTCTCTTAGGGTGAATTTCACATCCCACACTCATCAACAATAGATATAGTTCACACAATCTATCTCAAAATATCACATATTCCAATACATTATTAGTCACTCGAGACCTATCCACTCACCTTAAACATATATGATCACCCTTTCACATTATTCTATTCTATACAACATTATCATTTCAACTATCAGGGAATCCCATAGGTTCTTTCAGACCCTCCATGGTCTATGATCATTGATACTAACTCATATTTATCACTATATAGTGAATCCATGGAATGTCAACTCTACCTAACATTGGCCGAAAATCCATGGTCTAAACCTTAGAAAACTTTCAACCTTATTCTGACCCTAGTTTCTAGGAAACATCCAAGATAACCAATTCTAAGCCCCTTGGTAACCTGAATCCATGTTTTCAATTAATTATTAATACCCATACCGAAGTCCCATATCACATCTTTTCAAGTAAATCCTTTAACCTATCACCTAAAGCAAAACCCTCTATGTTACACACATTTATCCCCAATGCACCTATTCCACTCAATGGACATTCTAAAAATACACCCCACTATAAAAAGGGTGCCTCTCACTGAACTTGAGATGTATGATCATATTACATATTGTCACAATGCCTAAACCACTCATGACTTCCTAACTATCCCTTAGAAACCAACCTATGCTACTGATGTCACATATCTAAAATCAATACCTAACATAAGTATCCCATTAACTAGGTCAATATTATCTTCTATTAGTGATATAGTTTTCAAGTTCTCCAAGAAATAAAAGTAATAAAGATCACTTATATCACATAAAGGAGTCTTTGGGCCGTACTATTTATTTATCTAGGATTATCTCTATTACAATTTCTCTACCGAGCCTATCAGGGCCCAATGTCCTTGGGATATAAACCTGGCCTTATAAACCTTAGAAAAATACATCTCATATACTGACCTTGATAATTGAGGACCATCTAAAGCTATACATATCTAAAACCCTTGGCATCCTAATCCCAAGTTATCTATTAATTTCCACCACCCACACTAGGTTCCCATCCCACTTCTCTTAATGGAGATACTGTGACACATCACCAGGAGGAAAACCCTCTATATCACACACATTTATCCCTAGAGGACCTATTATTCTCAAGGGACATGTAAAGATCCCACTCTAACCTAAAAAGTGTGTTGTTATCAAAGTGTGATACGTATAACCACATCAAATGTCTTCACTATGTCTAACCCCCTCATGATTTACCAATTTTCCTTATGAAAGAATCCTAGCACACCCATGTCACATCTCACACCATCAGGACAACTAATATATATCATCAATCCAACTAGCACCCTCACACTGTTGATACATAATTGTTAACGGATCTCTGAACACTCAAAGTTAAAAAGGGACATCTTACACATCTAGGAGGCTCACAACCATCCTATCTCTTTATCATGAGAACTCTCTATTTCAATTTTATCTACCTAGTATTTCATGACTCTATGTCCCTAATATATAATAAATTTCATTTAAAATAATAGGTCTCCTATAATACCTTGGTATCATTTTAAAAAAACTAAAGGTTATTAAATATCTGATTCACTTATCATACAAATGAATATCCTAATATTTAAACACCTATTATTTCATTGTGTTTTTCAATAACTCATATACACTATGGGAAACATCTCGGAGAACAGAAATCCAAACACTACTTTATTCCAATCAAGGTTCAATATAAATCTCTATATAGGTATGCTCTCAAAAAAATAGTGCACCTTGTTCAATCTCATAGTAACATTTAGAATTTAAGGTATCACTTTTCCTGGGGGTTAACACTCTCAACCCCTTTAAATCACAATATCCTCATTGTTGACCCCACAATGAAAACTCAACAAATTATATTTCACTTCCTTCTGGGAATTGGATATAACAACATTTTTCAAGACTCAACATCCCTAGTCTATAAATCTAGTCATTTGACCAATGGGTCTCTAGTAATACCTTTGTTTCCTTCATAGAATGCTATAGTCTATTTCATACAAGAGTCATATATCATACAAATTATTTTCCACATAGGCAAACACATGTTCTTTCAGTGTGATATTTCCTCACACACAGAAACCCAAGGAGACATCCTAGGAGGACAACCATCTTTAAAATACACCAATTCAAGTACAATTACTAATGATGTTCTAATATGGTGGGATCCTAAATAAATGTTTTACTTTGTTGACGTTGATAGTAGCATTTAATATTTTAAGTCTCACTCTACCAGGAGTGTTACATGGTCCCTTACTACATGATACAGGATACTAATCATGCATAGAAAACATATAGATTTTTATTAAAGGGACAACCAACCTATATATATATATGTTTAAAACCAATATATTCTCTATATTCCTTAATCTAAGATGGTTATTCCTCTTCCACACTCATATATCCACCTAATCTCCTATCTCAAACTATATGAAATAAATAAATAAATAATATAAACACTTAAAGAAATTATTAAAGTAATTCTAATGAGTCATAGCTGCCAAAAACAAACCTATCCTTAGCACATCACCAAAACTGCATCGAACACCATGTGTTCAACCTTCCTTGTCTACCTATAGCCAAGTATTGAAAAATAAACACCATTTCAGATTATTTTCATTATGAACTAGTGTAAATCATTTATAAAACCAAACCAAAATCAGTTCAAATGAGAGGGATGCAATAGAAAATGATAACCAAAGAAGGGTTTAGGAGTAATAAAACTGAAATAAACAACAAAACATAATAAAAACTACCCTTACATATGGATTAATTGTATGGTGAGGGGGGAGGGAGTTTGTTCAATAGTGTCTTCTTGACTATCTATATACCCTAAAATCCTAAGAAGGATTACTCATAAATTTATAGTTTTCCCCCAACAAAAAATATCCCATGGGGTCTATTATGGCATGGTCCCCCAGCATTATAGTGTAACTCCCCTCCCTAGAAATGGGATAATGTGACACATAGGGGGCATGCTAAACAACATACTTTTCATAGCCCCTATAATCAGTAACACCCAATAAAACATTACATAATATACCTCAAGGGGGGATCATAATCATCTACATCCAAAAGACCCTCCATGGTATAGGACCTTAGGGATAAACCATGGACTTTTCCCATAGAAATTACCATAAATAATCCCTTCACCATTATTCCATGACCTCCTCAGAAACTATAAACCATGCCACAACACCCTTATCTACATTATAGTTCCCTAGTTATAGCTAAACATTCAGTTATAGGGACACCTTGAACTATAATTGATAATCACCTAATTATCGAACTGAACCCCCCAACCAACACTCATTCAATGTCCAAAAACATCTAATTTAGATTTTCCAATGCATATATTACCAATATGAATCTAAATACTTAAAATGACCCCCCCCCCCTCTCTTGGTGAAACTTTTATGTTCCCTTTTAAAAATAATGACACATAATTTATGGTTTGTTATAGATATAAAAGTAAAATAATTATTATTCTAGTGTAGTTAAGAATATATTTGTTAGTAATTAATATTTATAGAAGTAGTTTATGATTTAGAATAATTTAGCCAACAATATTTCTTATCAGAAAATGACATGGAGGGGCTAGAATTGTTTACGTGGATTCGCATCTTATAAGAATGATTACACAGCCTATCTAAGAAAAATAAAGAGAGGTTAACTAGGATAGCATGAGGTAAACTAATGGGGTGTTAAGGTTTTAAAGGTAGGATCCATAACCCTTTAAAAGTAACATTGTACTAGTACTAGACAGATAATAGTTACGGAAAATCAATCATATATATTCATTTTTATGGATCACATAGACTTTTAAAGTGGAGTTTGTATCTTATTTTCCTGTTGGAATCACTTATAGGATTTTAGAAATGATAGTACAGTAAGATAATTACAATGATCTTGATAATAATGGTTTCTAAATACTCTTAAATGGAAAATATTATCCAAATGAATTGATTCTATAAAATATTGGATAATTTATATATTTAATTTAATATAATTCGATGGAATATGTATTTATTCTCATGAAACTTGTGCATTATAATATAGATTTGATAACAAATAATAAACTCAAGGCATGAAACATGTAAATTCTTTTTAAAATTGAAGTTTTATTAGGAATAATTTTAATATAATTACCTGCTTTTGAATAGGTGTTATGTAAAACTATTAGGTAAAAAGTTGACATTAAAAAGTGCTTAGTGTTATAAATCTCCATTTATAATATTATTAAACGAAACGGTTTTTTTAATTTCACATGATAAAGTGAAAATATTTTTGAATAGAATCAATAAGGATTTTATTGTGTTATTCTCAAGATAGGATGTTTTTTATTTTCTATCTATGTGGGGAGAAAGGTGATCTATCAACCCACCTTCTTATTTCACCCCAAACTTACAATCAATGTGGTGATATGGATGAATTAAATATGTTTTCTAGTTGTTACTCTTGATTAAAAACTGAACGAGAATCCAACCTTATATATAGATCTCATATATTAATACATAGTAAAAAATAAATCTATTTACAGAACTCATTGTAGAGATTTCAAAAGAATCATGGTGGACTATTTACAGTAAAGAAAGAGATTTGGGGATGTGATGTTAAAGTAGGACCATATACTATGTAAGGTAATTTCTTGATTTATTATATGATCATTAATTGTTTATTTAATTCTAAATCACCTAATTCATTTATACCTATATGATTACTAAACATCTTGGGATTTTATATTGAGATTATTGTCATAGGACTTGGCCTTATCCCAATCTCATGTGTGGAACTTGGTTAGCTTCCCAACTCAATTCTAAGACAAGTTCAGCCTTTCCACACTCACAATGGAAGTAGGATCAAAAGGTACGTGGTTGATAAGCTCAGAAGAGAGAATTTCAAAGGAAGCTCTCAATTTCTCTCAACTTCTGTATATCATTACAAATGAGGAACCACTCCCTTTATATAGGGTTGTTTGGTAAAGTCTAAAACATTATATAATATGTACACATCAATATTATTCTCGAGTATTCTAGCTTGGCTGTCAAGAATTTACATGGAGTATTCTATAACTTGTTGAGATCCTTCTATGGAGGTCAAGAATGTTTCAGAGCCTTCAAGGACCAAGGGGGTTTCACAACACTCTAGAGCAGTCTAGAATATTCCAAAACTAGGTGGAGATGTAGATATTTATATAGGATTCTAGGGAACCTCATCATTGGATCTTCTCTACACGTGTCGGGGTGTGACATCCTCCCCCACCTATTTTGGATACATCCTCAGTGCGTCCTAATGATACTCCTAGATTTAAATCGCAAACTAGAACAAGTTTTATGTAGGTTACTAGGTTACTCCACACTCTGGTAATCCCTTCCAGTTGATTAGGTACTCCTTTCTTGGTGGCATTCCACATCACTGAACTATCTGATCATCAAGTGAGAGATCCACCGGTTTTTCATAAAACTTGACAACTATTGTAGGTTCCCTTGTTGACACCCCTCTATTTGGGTCCTCAATGTCTTCATGATATGACTTCATCATACTCACCTGGAATACTGGATGAATCTTAAACTTGGGAGGAAACTCCAAGCAGTATAATACCTCCTCAACTCTGTGAATGAACTCACATGGTCCCTCATATCTTTATATTAAGTCCTTGTGCACCCTCCTAAAATCCATATGCTTCTGAGGTAAGATTTTCACTATTACCTTATCCCTAGGATGGAAGCTCACATTCATTATCCCTTTGTCGTCCCAATTCTTATTTCTCTTAGAGGCTTTGTGTAATTGTATTCTCATCATGTCATCACACACAAGCCACTCATTTTATATAGAGTAAGTGATAGGGCTGCTTCCATGGTAATTCTCCCCAAGAAATATTGTGTGATGAGTGAGGGTTGGTTTCCCAGTCTCCACCTGAAATGGACTCTTTCCCATCAACTCACTCAATTGAAAGTTGTAGGAGAACCGAGCCACATCAAGAAACTTATCCCAATATCGTTGGTTGGAACTCACAAAGTTCCTCAAGTACAGCTCTAATAAATCACTCATCCTTTTCGTCTACCCATCCTTCTGGGGTGAAAGCTAGTATATAAGTGGAGATTCAATCCCAACAATCTGAAGAGCTTGGTTTAAAACTAAACTGTGAAGCGTTCATCCTGATCGTTGATGATGTTTCGTGGTATCCCCCGATACTTCACCACATGATTAAAGAGTAGCCTTATAGTGAGCTCTGCTATCACATCAACTAGAGTGAGAAAAATCTGGAATACTTAGAGAATTTTTCCACCACTACAATGATGCTCACATACCTTTTGGACTTCTTCAATGTGAATATAAATAACATGGTCATTATCTCTCATGTAATCAGTGCAATGGGAAATAGATGTAATAATCCTCCCGGTAATATATTTTCAATTGTGTCTTATTGTCACACAAGACAAGTCTTCCCATAGGAATCCACATAATCATCCATCGTCAGCCAATAATATGCTCCCTCTATAAATGCCTTGGTGTGATGCTGCCCTAGATTTACTTCTTATATGGATTCATGACACTCTTTGATGAGTTACCTCTGCAGGTTTCCCCACTTGGGGATATATATATCCTCATTCTTGTGGTCAGAAGAGTTCCATCCTCCTACTTAAATCTTTTAATCTTACCCTCCCCACAAGATCCAAGACATTCTTGTCTATAGGATCATGCATCATTCATTCCTCCATCCTACCCAAGGTCCTATCATCCACACATGATAAGTGGTTGAACACCATATTTTTTTTGACTTCATTGGCCACCTCATTTGTTATCTTAGGCTTTTACTCTAAAGAATAATCAATCTCATACAAGAATTCCTTCTATCTTTCCTACTTCGAAGTTAGCTTCTTATGGGTTTGGAAGTAGTTTGTGGCAACATTATCAATATTTACCACTAACTTATACCCTAAGAGAAAATTCATTCATGCCTAAAGACAATGTACCAGGGTTTTCATCTCTTTCTTTGGCACCATGTACCTCATCTCAGTGTTATTCATCTTCTGGATCTCAAAAGATATTGGATGTCTTTCTTGCGTGATCACACCCCCAATAGAACCGTCTGAGGAATCATTGTGTACCTCATAAGGCTTGGTTGGATCCACCAACATTAAGACTAGTTCCTCGATGGCCAAATTGTTCGATCCCTCAAATGCCTCCTAACTTTTTTCATCTCACTCCCACGACTTATTCTTATTAAGAAAGTCAGTGAGCGGATCCTCCTTCTTTAAGTAGTCAAAAATGAACCACCGATACTACTTCAAAAACCCAAGGAAATATCTCAAATCAGTATCCTTGGTTGACCTCTCTTATTTATCAATATCACGGATCTTCTCATCATCCATCATGAGCTTTCCCCCTTTGATTCATCTTGAAATTTCCCCTTTTCATGCTCGCCCTTGTGAAACCTCATCCCCCTCCCTAGTGGGAGAGGTTCCTCACGGGTGAAATGCAGTGCTGAGATGCTCATCTCGTGACATTATGCCTCATATTGTGAAAAATGATACCTTTTTTGATGAAGGAAGTGAGTAAGGGTTTGAGTTTCTATTATATACCACTATATTAGGTGATGAAAAATAAAAATTAGTTATTATATTATGTAAAATAAAATAAATCTCACTATTATTTTAAAATAAGTACATTGTGTTCGATAGTGTATACGACATGAAACACCATGTTTAAACAACCAAAAATTTTTTTAATAAAATATGGCCATTATAACCAAGACATTGAATTAGAGGGATTGAATTGGATAAAACTAATTATGAAATATATATAGGTACTAAAAAATACTAATTTATTGATATATTATTATTAAATAATCACTCAAATTTTTAATAAATCCATTTTAAGATATAAAAATACATTTTCTTATAAAATAGATTTATTTTGAATTTTATGTTTTGGAATTATTATCAATTCATACCACATTTAGAAATTCTATTTTTTAAATAATCATATAAAAATTATATTAGAGTTAAATGTTTTTAATTTTTTGAAAAATATTGATTTTCTAGTGAATAGTGAAAATACCACTTTTGGAAAACATATAATTTATTTTCCAAAAATTAAGAAATTTAAAAATACTATTCTTTTAATTTTATTTAAAAATAGAAAAAAATATAATTTATTTTTATTTGAAAATATTAATTACATTTGAATCTTCAATATACCAAATTTTGGAATAAACATATTTTTAGGCTAAAATATAATTTTCTGAAACTATTTATAAATGCAAAAGGTTCCCCCATTTTAATAAATTAAAATAACCACTAAAAAGAAATAAATAAATTAAATTTATAGATTATGTATCTATATATATTAATATTAATACATATAATTATGATCACTAGACATGTAGTCCATGTATGATCATCTTAGGTATGAAAATTGAATTTCTTTAAAATTGATTTTTTTGACTCGATTTGCAAGTCTATTTTTAAATTAAATTCAACCACTTATATGAATTAAATTCCATAAAATGGATACAATAATTAGAATAATAATAATTAATATAAAATAATAATTTTAACTTAATTTTTTTGTCATAATGATTAGAAAGGATAGTAAAATATATTTACCATGATTAATGTTAAAATGGGGTTTTATACGTCACATGCACTTGTGTTAAAATTAATTTTTCCACACACATAGAATTTTTATTTTATAAAATTATATTTCATATTAATAATAAGTGGGTAAAAATTATCTAATAATTATCATTTTATTTCAGGATTAAATGATAAATTACCTTGGTTAAATACAAAGATTACCATGGTAAAAAATAACATGGTAAAAGTAAGTAAACATAAAAGATAAGGAATAAAATGTTTAAAAAATGTTTATTTTTTGATTATGGATGTGTTTATAGACCACACCTTTCATCCACTCCATTATTAATTATTTTTTTTGGAACGTTGGGTGAGAGTGACTTCCCATTATTGAATAGTGTTAGGTATTTGCAAGAATTCCACTGCTCAATTATAAAAGAGAACACCCTCACCGCACTTATTCTCACATATTCAGATATTTTTCTCAAAAAAACACAAAAATATCTCCAAAACATCAGTATCCAAAATCTAGAGTTATAATTATTTATAAATAACCAATCCTAGGATCCTTAGTAAGAGATCCAAATGAGGTTCTTCTCACTGAAGGCAATTCTCTTCATTAAGCTCTTTCTTTTTACTTCTTATCATTCAACCATAAATTATGTCAAAAAAATCAATTAAAATATCACCAGTACCCCCCATATATTAAGATTTTATTTTTTTATGGTATAACAATTATCCATCTCTTTCTCCATCAAATGGAAAAAGATCTACCGCTCGTGTGTACGGCGGACTACAGCCTCGCAGAACGATGTAAAATTTATTACATTAGGGACTCACAGGGATAATAATATAAATAGAAATAAGGATTATATATGATAAATATTACATGATATAAATTCTATAAAACTAATATATCATTCACTTCTTTATTCTTTCAAACATATGGGAATTATATCATCACTCATACATGCATACGGCCCTCCAAATGCAATAAGTCATGCCATTCATTTTCCATGTCCAAATTTCATAAATGGTCTTAAAAAAATCAAAATAATAAATATGATATTTATAACATTATTATCTTTCAAAAAAGTTTGAATATATAACCTTTACATAATAACAGGAACTTATGTGACAAAACATGCATGAGAAAATAAAGTTTTTAACACCTGAAACAGTGGTAATAATGAAATATTATTAACAAATGATTGATAAGACTTTATAATAAGATCATATATGACATTATAAATGTGACTATAATTATTTTAGTAATTAAAAACATGTTTAAAACCATTATATAGGAGGTTAAATCATGTTCAACTAATATTAAATGTGAGGTAAGGGACTTTTTCTCAATTTCCCTTCATTGAGGCATATTTTAATGTTACGTCTATAGTTTATTTTTAATGGTGTATATAATACACATTTATATTATAATATCATTAATTATTTATAATTAATAATATTTTAAGTATGAGATTGATTTTTTTCATCAAACGGTATTTTACTTGAAGGTTACCAAGTGGAAAGTAATTTCATAACTCAATTTATTTTCACTCGGTTACATTACTTATTTATTATTTTACACATTATAAGATTATGTTTCCAATAAATTCTAATTATTTTATGATTTATTTAAACTTTTTTATTTTTATTTAGATTAAACCCACATAATCACTTATTTTCTTAATTCTCACTTCAATTTTAGGATATTTTTAAAGGTTTATTTCACAATATCATTTTCATCGGGATTGTTTACTCTTGAATTTCTATTATATAAAATTATTTTATTATTATCTAATAAACCCCTTTTATTTTCTTCTAATTTGGTTAATCATTAATTTTTATTAAATAGTGACATTTTCCCCACTACTATACATAATTTCAATGAGAAATTTGTCTCAAGAAAATATGACTTCATTTCTCACTACGGTCGAAAATCCATTTTCATCCAAATCTGCGTTTTTCTAAAAATATTTTGGAATTTTATTTTAAATTATATAAATAACTAATCAATAAAAATTGTACCCAGAGTTTACTTTTTTTTTTTAAAAGGAATCTTCTAAATGTTTTCTAAACAAGGTGGTTTATGGATTTTCTTAAAACAACGTGAAAGGAATATTTGTTTTAACCTACTCGGAATGAGAAAAACTTTACCAACATTGTGAAAACTCATTTATTTTAAATATTACCTTAAAATTATAAAACAAATATTTTCAAACAAATTATTTCTTCTAATATTATAGAAATATCTAGAATTATAATGTTATTATTGAAGTGAAAAATGTATTTTCATTAAAAAAACATTAATGATATTTTTGTGGTATTTTTATTAATAAATGACATTAACAATTTTCATGTTATAACAATATCATCCTTATTATTTCTCTAGTTGTTTTATAATCGGTTTAAACAAGGAAAATAATGAAATTTACTTTCTGGAATTATTTTTCATTTTATTATCTTTCCCTAGAAATATTCACATTATTTATGTCATTGGATATTAAATTTATCTTAAATATCCATAATATTTAAATCGTTTATATGAATATTTCATAAACTATATTCCATTTTTACATAAAATATTTTATTTTGAAAGTTATTTGATTAACTTAGGAAATATATATATATCTATATTCTTTAATCAGTACAGATATTTTTTACAAAAAAAATTTGTTCATGAATTAAATCGACTGTTAAATATATGAGGAATTCTTTGGAAATGTAGTGACGGTTAAAGAATATAATTTTATATCCCCTTGATGTATAAACAGGTCTCATCAGAAAAATTATAAGCTGGAATTAAATTGGTCTTTGACTAGATTTTTAAACTGCATTGGTGAAAGGACTTGACGGTATTGATATCATCATATATGATATCATGACTTCCAATATTAATCATTTCATTCATTGATAATGTATTTATTATTATCCTTGATATTATTAAATTGATATTATCCATGGATACATTTTTTACACATGTTATTGATTAAATGGATTGTATCTTTAATTATTTACCTTCCCACTTGATTATGCCTTAACTAATAAGGATTTTCAAGTAATTGATTAAATAGGATATTTTTTCAGTTATTTACCTAGAAATATTTATTCTTAATTATTTATTCAAGATATTTTCCACTGTAGATAACTCTTACAGAGCCCCTAAGATAAACATTTATTTTATTTACTTTCTCTAGCATATAAAGAAGGAATATTTGAATGTGTTCAAAGGTTCATAATTTTTACTTTCACTATGGTTTATTTATTATTTTCATATTTAATGTGGGATTAAATTGTGTATCTATTTTACCAAGACTACAAAACTATTTAATACTTCACGATGAGATCACTTGTATCTAATGCCAACTTAGTAAATTAACCACCGAAACTAGGCTACCTGAGTCAGAGTATCTACATAAAACTTATAACCATATCTCTATAATGGATAGGATTATCAAATACAATTCTCAATTTTAAATCTATAGTTGAAGAGATATTTTTTCAGATAAAGGTATTGTTTGTTTCTTTTTAGGGGAGTGAGATGTAAATTATAATAAAAGTGGTTTAATTTATTGTCACATTGTATCTATATCATATTAATTGGTGTGATTTGTTTGTAAAACCATGGGGACAAATGGTTATCACGAGTTACTGACTGTGGTTAACAAGTATACATATATTTTTCTCGACTGTTCATTGTGGTTACCTCTAGAAAGTGAATTAGAATTTTTTACTAATCATTCTCTAGGAATTAACCTATTTTCCTTACCTTATTACTTAATGGAACTACTGTAACTATAGAAAGAAATACCCAGTTGTATGAATTGGAATAAAAGAAAATCATCTTACCAATAGTTTTCCCTTTGGAAGCAGTCATGTTATTTTCTAAGAAGATAGATAAAATATATTGATTTTATATTGACTAGGATAAATTGAATCAATTAAAAAGAACTAACAAATACCCCTTTCCTCATATTGATTATTTATTTCATCATCAAAAGGGATGTAATTAGGTTTCTTATACCAAACATCACTTGATACATTATCAAATGATGTTAAGGGTGGAATAAAAATAGAAAAAGGATTTCCATAGTTTTCATGGACATTGTGAGTTATTAGGAATTCCTTCAACTTTGACTATTAAACATGTAGGGTTTATGTCCATGAGGAATAAAATCCCTAAAAAGTATTTAGATAGATTCACCAAAAAAATTCATTGATTAAATCTTATTTTAATTTATATAAAAATATAATCATTAAAAAACTAAAATATTTTTTATGAATTTTTCTATAATAAAGGTTATAAATAATATTCTATTAATAACAGTTTTGGATTTAGCAGGTGAAATTTTTGAGACATGTTATCTTTCACGGTAGGAATTATGTTATTTCTAAAAAACTAATGTTTTTTATTTATTAGGAGATGCTTAAGAATATATATGAATTAAGTGTTTTTTATAGAGTCTTATGATATTATTAATGGTTTATCAAATAATTCTCAAAATTAGCATCACCAATGATATATTTGAATAAAAAAGGTTCTATGTTTGAATAGGATGAGTATTTTTGGAAGATTTTATATTGCTTATCAACAGACTTACATTATGAACTTTTCATGTTCTATCTAATCATGGTGATAATAATGAGGTATATTATGATGCTTTGAGTGAAAATATAGGGTATATTCTTATTAAGGGTTTCTTTTCAAGGAATGTTGATCGAGATGTCATATGAAACAAGAAAATAATTACAATATAAATTTCCAATAATTTATTATGTAGGTCAACACATTTAAGATCAAGGGATACTTTCTCTAAAGTGAAAATATCATGATATATAACCATTAAATATATTAAAAATACATTTTCTATCAATGCTATTTCAATTAGAGAAAACACAAGTGGGTATATTATCTTAAAACCATTGATTATGAACCCTCATATACCCCTCTAAATTGTAATATTATAGATTTTTTGAGTATAAATACTCAAACTCAAAATATTAATGAAGATGGATAAAATTGATAACTAATGGATTTGTTAGGAAACTTTCACATGAAGATAAATGAAATAGATAAAAGGGAATTTATTTTCAAAATGAATATGAATTTTTTATTGTAATAGTTGTTGATAGTGTCACAATTATCTGACCATGAGTATAAAGGTATGGGGGGGACATTTTATTTGTATGATTCCACTAACAACTGTATGTTAGAATTCTATTATACTCTTTACTATTAATAGTGATTGTTTATATTGATACACTATGAAATAAACTGATGAAGGAATTTCGTATATATAGATGGAAAATCAATTACAGATTTGAAATGATATATCATGGTATTAGGAGGATTTTTTGGTGGTCAATCATTAGAAAAATATCTCTCAACATGTTTTTTAATGTTTGTTTTCCTAGTGAGTGAAGGTGGAAAACCAGTGGAGTTATTTTATCTTTTTCCTATACTAATTTTTTATATGGTAGGATAATGAAGTATACTTCATAAAAATTTCTCCAAATACTACTTTAAATCATCATGTTAACTAGGTTTTTTAGATCATCTCACAAATTAGGCTCATTTCTTAGCTATTTAGGTGAAAAATTAAGGATCTTAGAATGTTTAAATTGAAGGACATCATTAACCTTTATATAGTTTGAAATTATATAATTTCTAATAAAGAACATTATTTTACATTAATATTATTTAAGTAATTATAGAATGAATTGGAAACTCAATTAGGTTTTACCATGGTTTATAATCGCTATAAAAATGGGATTATAGAATATATTATTTAGATTTTAAAGGATATTATTCTGGAATACAATCTTAACTTTGGGAAGTCATGGGAATAATATTTTAACTTTCATGATATTACCTATAATAACAATTAAAAATCCACAATCTATTTTACATCACTTAAGTAATTCCATGAAAGACTATGTTAATCACCCATATATTGGTTAGAAACTAGTTAAAGGTTTGTTATTGGACTAATTTTTCTACAAGATTCTATAGAATTGGATAATGTTATTTGAAAACATTAACTAATAGCATAAAATCTAAAGAATAATTTTGTTTGTCATTAATGATAACCCTTGAAAATCAGTGTGGGTGATGTTGTCTTCTTTTGAGTGTATCATGATTTAGGATATAAAAAACTTAGTGATGTGGAATATTATTTTTTATTATAACAATGATATGAGCATATTTAGTATATATCAATAGGACCAATCTCATATTCTTGACTGGAAATTAGTAAAGTTAAAACCTGATTCATCTTTCACTGAATGACCTATGAAAATATTGGAAAAGTAAAATAATTAGTCATGTTGAATATTTATTCCTTAATTTTGGGTGTTATAGTAACATTGAAATATATAAGGAGGAATATAGTATAATTAGCCTCATATAAAATAATAATTTATATGATTTTTGGGGTACAAGTTATCTTTATAAGAGATTAAAGTCTTTATTGTGGGTATAATTATAACACTGATGTTTCTGTGAATATTTATAAATTATTTTATAAAATCACATCATTAATCGGTGTATTACTATCGTTGAGTGATGTTAAAAAAATTATTTAATTGCAGAATTATATTTTTCTTATCTCATGATTTTTTTAACTTGACAATTATATAGGTTAAAGAGTTGTTTCAATAGAATTAAACTGGTGTTATTAAAATGGAATTGTGGCCAAGAAATATTAATCCGTTGTAATTTCATTTTTGTAGTATATATTAAGGAAATTTTGAGGAAAGTTTTATCTTTTAATTGATGGTTTTATTGATATGGTATTATAGGGATTTTAAGGAATTAATGTATGTAATTAATGGAGGATTTTAAGTGTGGAATAAGTGACGGAGATTAATATGAGAAACAAAATTCAGAATTAAACCATTTTATATTGAATTGAGAAAGTGGGATATGAAAAGGAATATATTTATATAGTACTGAGGTCTTGATGTAAAATAGAGTGGGATAATGAATTTGTGGTGTAATTAAAAGTTTTAAAATTGTTACTAGATTGTTTTTCAATAAAATCTATTATAAAATAGATGTTTTTATTTTAGGAAAGCTCTTAAAATAAATTTCAAAAAAAAACATCTATATTCTACAATTTCCCTCATGTTATCTCTTTATCAAGAGTTAATCTATGGAATACATTTGGTAAAGTAATATAAAACACGAGGATTAATTAAGTGGTCAAAAAATTAATAAAATTACCAAGAATTATTTCATAAATTTAACCAAAATTACTCAAACTATTTAATAATATTTGAGTTTTATAAAACCCATAATTAAAACATCCATATATATTATGCACTAATAAGGGATTCAAGATATTTTTTATAATCCATTATATAAATGTCTTAGGGGCATAAAAAACACTGGATAATTATCCTTTGACAACTGATTCCTATAAAACTTCAAATTAGAGAGTTTCAAGAGGATCATTAAATTTTCACAAGGGTTATGACACTCTTAGGATATTGTGAACTTTAATTCATAAAATCACACGGGAACCACATCAAATAAAATAGGTCAGGCCATAATAGAATTAAGTTGGTTCCAAATATACACGTGTCATGGAAAGTTTCATTTATAGAATTATTCTTCTAATTTTTTTCTAAATTATAAATTCTAGAGGTCTCTTGCAGGTAAGTCTTGGTGATTCATCCCATAAGGATTGTTAAATTATGTGTTCATTGAAATTATAATAAATGTGTATCTTGGTATCTAGATCCCAACAATTTTTAACTTGTCTTGGTATTTACATGAATTTTTAATGAATTTTTAAAAACTTATTATTATGCATGGATCGACATAAAAAAATTAGTTTTTAATATTTATTATTTTTAATTTAAATTCCTAGATTAATGGGTTTTTGATATTTATCTTATTTATTTTTGAAATTAGGGTTTAAGAGAAATGGTGTTCTTATTATTCATAATGATTTTTTTTATAAATGATATTACGTTGGAAGGTTATGTTATAGAATTTTCATTAAATGATAATTTTTTAAGATTTTTCTTCGAAGTTTTAATTACTAATGTGTCTGTTTTGGATTTTATCTGAGAACATAGATTTTTGTTTTTTGTTTTTTGTTTTTATAAAACTTTTTATTATATTTCCGATTGTGCGTATTATTGTTTTTTGTAAAATCCATGTGTCATGTTATTTATTTTGAGAAACCAGTTTCTGGTTTCTTCCATTTGGCTGGACTCAGTTTCTATCACTTATGGGTTCCTGATATAGAAGAGTCATGGAGTGAGTGTATAGTCTGATGATGTATTTATCTATATAATTGAACCAGGATAAAATAGTTCATCATTTAAATGATTAAATTTCTTTTAAAAATATTTCTATTGGATATTCATTTATACTAACAAGAGGACTTAATAACCTAATAGTTTATTTATAAGGGAGATTTTGAGAGTTTGTGATGTTTCTCATGTGAGGATATATAGTTATGAGATGAGGGTATTGAATTTGATCACTATAATTTAATAATTTAATGTAACACCTGAATATTATATGATTTATTTATCTACAAATGAATTTAATTTGTTTGATAGCTATTAAAACACGCACTCCGGAATCTAAATGAACTATAATATAAAAGACATCTATAACCTAGTAAATATTTTCAAAGAGTGGATATGAGTAACCAAATTAAAAAAGAAATATGTATAAAGGTTTTAGATAAAGAAAATATATTTATAAATAAGTACATATTTTTTAGTAAAGTTGTTATATTCTTTAAAAATATATTTTTCGACAAAAATGGTGTATAAATCGTTTTATGAGAAAATAATATAATTAATTTTTATGAAATTAAGAAAATTTAGTTGAAAATGAAGAATTTATTTTTTAGATTATAAATTCAAAATTATCTTCTATTAAATTATTGAAATTTTTCTAAAAAGATTTATTTTTTGATGAATATGAAAAAATACTGTTTTTATTGAAAATTTATTTTTTGTTTAATTCTTTTAAAAAAAATAAATTTTATTTCAAAATAGTATTAAAAATAAAATTATATCACTTATATTTTTAATAATCCAATTAATTTCATTATTATTAGTTTTATGTTTGATTTTGGTATAAAAATATTTTATACTTAAGAATACATTCTTTCTCGAAAACTATTTTCGGTCGCATTTTGTCAAATTAATATTAAATAAATTTGGGATATTATGTGTATTTAATTTGATGAAATTTATTCCATATATTAAATCATAATTTAATAATTGGGTAAGAGGGACACTTTTATTGTCACACCCCAGCTCCCGAATACCCGGAGCAGGTGCCATACAAAGGATCGAATTCGGTTCAGGCTCTGAGAAACCAGCTACTTCTGAAATGTTTCATCTACTAAAATTTGTTACCTGAAAAATTTTAATCAAAAATGTAGGGTGCGCATATGAATTCCCAGTAAGGGGTTTTAAAATAAACCAATATAACTTTTGAAAACATTCTTTAAAACTTTATATAAACCATTTTTCTTAAATAAAAGATATAACACATGTAACGTATCTTAAAAGTTACAAATTAAAAATGAGCTAACAGAAATACAAGGATTCATGAATCAAATATAGGTGTTCTCATTTGGAGTAACAAATAAAAGACTTTCCAAACATGTATGACGTATGCATATGAGAGCTCAAATTTACCATCTAAGGGTAATGAATAATCATAGTTGCACGTAAAAGTAATAACTTCAATTTCATACACCGAATACTAAATCACTGAGTGCTAAACATAAGTCATGCCATAATATTTTACTTTTCTGATTCTCATAAGTACTGCATCTTAACCATGGATATTCTACTAGTATAATATCTAATTGGTTATTAATTATCATACACATAATGAGGGAAAATTTAATTTCGGACATTATTTTATGTGTCAAGGCCTCGTTGAAGACCTAGGGACCAACTGTAACCAGACCCCGACCCGGAGAGCCTCTTTAACCAGACTCCATACTGGAGAGCCTCTGTAACCGAACTCCAACCCGTAGGGTCTGCTGTAACCGGACCCCAACCCAAAGGGCTTACTTTTACCGATCCCCAACCTGGAACATACTAGTCCAATACATTCCTCATATGTTTAATAAGGTCGTGTATCCAAAGTGTCCTATACCACTTTAAAAACCTAATTCTGTCTCTTTTATTTTGGGTGTCCCATACCACTCCAAATAATTAAATTCTTAATCTATTTTTATAAGTGATGATTAATAAGTGGATTAATTTATCCCATAAATAAATTACATACACTCTTCCATAAACTTTCAATGCTTTACATTTCATGTTTATAACTTCTGATATGTATTATTCATGCTCAATTCATGCACTGATAAATGGAAATGACATTGGACTAAATCATAATATTTGAGTTATTATTCAAATAATAATCTTACCAACAACATGCATAAATTAGTAAACCTTCTTTACACATGTGATGTTAATTTAAAACACGCAAATAATGGGGTTACCACATAAAATGATAGTTCCTTATTTTTTTCAAATCCTTGATTCATAGAAATTAATATTTATAGTTTAAAATGACTAATTTTTAAATAAGACGGATGTCATTTGTACCCATGCATGCATCATTGAGTAAAACTATAAATAAAATTGAAAATAAAACCATTTAATCCAAATAGACATAATGTAATAGATTACATTGAAAATATGGTTGTTTCTGTTTATCGAAGGTGTACATGTTTTTTACACATTCTTTTCACATGAGACAATTACTGAAGCATATCAAATAATGGGTAAAAAATAGTTTGACATATGAAACTATAACAAGTCTAATATCACTAAAGGTTCTTTAACTAAAACAAGTTTGATGTAGGACATGTATATTTAAAAACTAATGTTTTTTATAATATTACAAATCAATTTGAAGCCAAAACTATATTCACATCCATGTCTTTATTTTATAAATCATAGTTATTATCCTCAATAGAACTATATTGAATTATTTGCATATTTCTGAATAGATACTAAGTGTTTATCCATTTTTTATAATTAAAAATTCATACTAAACAAACCCAAATCAAATTTTCAACCTTAGAAATATTTACACATTCAACTTTTATCCTTTTAAAAACTTGGATTCACTTAGAGATTATATATGTAGCTATAAACTATATATATATATACAAATAACTATATGAACATTTCATTTCACAAACAAAAGAAGTACTACTTACGCTGGTTAAACATTGATAAACACATTTAGAAAACCAGAATCAGATTGGGATGGAAAATTATATATATACATATATGTGTGTGTATGAACATATACATATTCTTATATACTGAGTGTGTATATATGATTTCTCACAATAAGGAACAAGCATAAAAATTAAACTCTAACAATTAACGAATACCATTTTAGCATTGTTTAATCACCAAAACTCAGTTTTTTGAAAGTTTATTTCATATTATTATAAAAACCTATAATTATGACCTTATATATAAATATATACAAGAATGTACATTATTGGGTAAAAATTTTGTACAAACTATGGTTCTTCGTATGTTGAGGTTCTTAAATTGACTTCGAAACTCAAGTTTAAAAAACCTAATTTTGGACATAAGGGTTTTATGAGAAAACTATAGGGCTCTACTTATATATATATCTGTCTATGTGTGTGTGTGTGTGTGTGTGGTTTGTATATTGGGCATTTAAAGAAGTTACATGGGTTAATTAAGCTTTGGATCCACTAATACCCTATAAATCGAAAATCCCAAGCCCTAACGTCGGGTATAGATGGGTTTAAACTCAACCCGTAAGATAAAAATATACATTATAAGTATACATATGAATATATTCTAAAAAGAAAATTGAAAATCAAGACAAAATAGCACTTACATTAAATCGTGGGGAAGAATGAGGAGGATTGAGAGGAGTTCAGGGGTTCTTGAAGATGATGCTGGAGGTAGAACAGAAAATCGAGAGATCTTTGAGGTGCCTCAGGCATGTTTTTTATAAACTATAACTATACATAATATTTTAAAGAAATTTGCATGGTATCTGAGGCAAAAATGGATTATAAAAATACTAGGGGGTCTCTGTGGAAACTGTGTTAGAGGAGGGACCATAAACTGTAAAAGCTGAAGATAAATGGTGGGATATAGCAGGTTGGGCACTGGTGCAGTGCACACCGCGGGAAGAAGAAGACGTCACAGCGGGAAGAAACTGGGAGAAAAAACATATGTTCATGATCGAGTCCAACCTTGATCCAAGGGCTGGGGTGCACCTGGGGTTTTAAAATAATTGGGTGGCTCATATAAAATCTATGTTTGATCGGATGGTCCAGGGATGTTGCGGCGTTTTAAAACTCTCGAACAGTTGCGATTAGATCACACCTAATCTGATGGAATATAAAAATGCAGATGTTTTACCATGGTTGTGGGGAGTTGAGGCCCGGACTGAGAAGGACGTTCTGGATTCATGCGTGATGCGATCTAACAGTTGAGATTAGATCCATGTTCAAAAATTTTGTCCCACATTGAATCGGGAAGGCGCGCGTGGATTCCTTATAAGCTTAACCATCTGAAACATATCTTAGAAATCACATAGCACACACATAGGGGGCCTTACACATGATCCCCCACCCCTCAGGCCTCAGCCTACACATGCCTCTCCAGGACCTTGCGCCCGCGCTGGCACGCTCATGCGCTCCTTCTCTCGTGTGCCCTTCGGGGAACCTATGCACGCGCTCGGGCTAGCTCAGGCTTGGGCTAAAGGCTAGGCTCAACCACCTAGCGTGAGCTGCCTCCCTTGGCCCATCCATAAAGGTTTGGCCCTAGCAGGACTAATTTTTTTATAAAAACTAACCTAAAAATGATTTGAAGTCTTAAGTAATAATACTATAGAAAAAAATCATCCTTTTTAAACAAAAATTTTGTTTAATTTTAAAAGGGGTTAATTAATACCTAATTATACCTTGCCTATTACTAAAATTATTTATGAACTTTAGAGCATTAACATTCAAGGTAATAAATTGAAATTTGTTATACCCATATAAAATCATTTGTACTAATATTATAGTAGTCAAAAACATATTTTAATCAAAACATAGTTTAATTCTGGGATTTTAAAAATAGTTGAAAACACAATTTAGGAAATGAAAAATCACTACGGCCTATTTAGAATATTTGAAAAAAAAATTGAATTCCTTATTGCAAAAAAAATATTTCACTATAATCAGAATTTATCTTATAATCTCTAATTCATAAATTTTGGAAAACTAAGTTGTACTTGAATATTTTTAGTTAATTCACCATAAGGCCAATGACTATAATTATAGTCGTTGGAATTCAATAGTCACCCAAGGAAAAGGTCAAGTCATTGCCTTATATAAAACCATGTCTTAAGGTGTCCTAAAACTCACGACAAATAAGAAGATAGTTCACGTCATACCATTGGTGCTTAGTGTGGCCGTAGTGGCTTTGGCCATTCCTATGTTCATTATGTTAGATTTTATGGACCCATGTTATTTTCTTAGAGTTCCCGTTATTTTAAGTAGTCTCCTTGTAATTTTGATAGGGTTTTTAATAGGTATATTTGGGTAGAAATTTTTCTTGTGATCTTGGTACATTGTAAAAAATACGGTGTTCTTGTTTAAATGAAAAGCTTTGTGTCCATTTCTGTGTTTTACTTAGTTGCATTCTTCCTCTCCCACACTTATAAAAGGACTCCCATCATTTCTCTTATTTAAACCACTCTGAGCCACATAATTAAGAAAACCCTAAAATTACCTTTTAAACTTCCCTAGACACTAATTATACATTCTATTCTTCTTGAAAGACCATTCTAAGGCTTATTAAGAAAGAATCTAAATAAGGCCAATCGAATGTGATGAAATCATCTAACCCAACCTCCTTTAAATTATTTATCATTATAAATCCTATAATTATATGTTATTCATATTAAAATAACAATTTAAGTGTCATAAATATAATAAAATGTTATTTTAATCATGTAAGCACCATTATTCACCCATTTTATATCAATTGGTAAGTGAAAGTGTTTCTCTTGTATACGTGTGGAATATCACATTTACATTGTGGTATAATTAATTTTACATCACTTACATTCATGTATTTTAATTATTATGGTTTTAATATTTATATATTATTTTTATTTAAAAATTATTCTTCAATAATTTTAGTATAATATCTACCTTCTTATCTTCCCCCCATTAGAAAATAATAATGTCTCTCGTGTGTACTTATGGACAACCACCTCCAAGAAGTAATGTGATTATTTTCAATTTATGCTTTACTTGGATGGTAATAATGATGAATATAATTTATATATATATATATGTTATTTATAAAATATTCATGATTATTTAATGATAAAATAAAATTTTTCTTTCTTTCAATATTTTCTTTATAAAATGAAAATAGTGTTCATTTGTACGTATGACCAACCATCTCCATGAACGGTGTAAATCATTTTTCTACATAATAAATTTTGGGATGATTAAAAATATGTTTCTAATGAATATATAGGATATATATTATAAATAACATTCTAAAAATTATGGAACCATGATCAAAGTGAAAGTACTGAAATTGTATCATTAAAACACCCACGAAAAATGAAAGAGTGCACACCTGAAAATGAAAATTTTAATAAGGAGTTAATATTAAAGGTGTATTAACATGTTATAATTGAATAAAATATGATAATTTAAGTTTTTAAATGATTATAATATATAATTATAACAAAATTAAATTATTATACATGACTTTATAACAATTTCAAAGCAAGTAGAACTTGATGTAAGGCGATTTCTCGTCTAAATTTTATTTTAATAAGACATATGTCATATGCACCTCTTGTTTCCTTTTTGAGGAATATATAATTTCCATGAATATATTTTATGATTATTTTTAGAAAAGTCTTATGTATTTAAAAATCCATTTATGATTCTCTCTTTTATGAAGTTATAATTTAGAGATTACCAAATTTGAAAGGGTTTAATGTCTTAGATTTTCTTCTTTGGGGAATATGTTATGTTGTACACCAATAATATTTCATGAAGTGTATATAAATATCATTTGACTTGTTATACCATGAATCATGTTATCATGAAATTTGAAGATTCATTTGATGTTATTCTTCCATGGGGCTTTAAAAGTTATCAAAGTGGAAAGGGATTTATATTTCAATCTCTTTTTAATTGGGATTTTTTTCTTGAATTTCCATTAAATAAAATATATGAATAAACCCATTTATTTTTATTCTGCTATTTTTATTTATGTAGAATACATTTTTTCATTTTATTTTCTTGACATTAATTACTTGAGATATAGAAATACTTTTTTAAGTAAAAACCAAGTTTAATTCTCTATTCAGTCGGAAACATTTTTCTTCCATATCCATGTTTTATAAAATGATTCCAAGAATGGTTTTAATAATATCTAATTATTTTTTAAGGCCATTTTTATGAATTTTTAACTTTCTATAAAATGTTTTAAATGAATATTATTACCATTTTATGAATAAGGTACTTTTTGAAATTTAAATAAAAATGTAAAACGAATCATTGTTTTAAGAAACAAGACATGAATGAAATTTACCTATGTTATTACCACTCAGTTATTTACTTCTTAATATTCAAGAACAAATTTTTTTTTAAAATAAAATTTTTTCCTCAATGATTTGTAAAAAAAAATTAAATACGATTTTTCAAGAAGAAATGTGTATTTTCTTAAATATATGTTTGAGTGATCATTTGATGTAATTTTTCATCTATAAAAACATCATTTGATATAACTGGGGATTTTTATGGGATAAGATCTAATGATATCATCTTTATTCTTTCTTTGGATGGTCAGTGATTATACTGATTATTTTTTTAATAAACCCATTTATTTTTCATGGGTTTATCTATGATTATATGAAAAAAAAGTTATGATATTGTGGCATAAATATGAATTTATGTCATGGATGGGACCCAAATTATATATTCATAAATTCTTAGGTCTAATATTAATGTATTACAAGCTTAAAGGGTATAAGGGAGGTTATTCCTAACTTGAAATAGGGTTCCTTAGAGGTTATTCAAATCCTGGAAGATGGTAAATTTTATGTTATCTTAAGACCAATGTAGGTACATGGGTATTTATCCTAGTCCAAACATGTAATAAATATCTTCATGGGTATCCATGATGTAAGATTTCTATAATTATGATTATGCCACACTTCATTCAAATATTTAATGACATGTTAAGTTATTGTATCTCATTTTCTTTGATTCTTTTAGGATTTATAAATTATAACCTTCGAATATTTATTCCATTACTCATGTTTATGATCTAATAATTTTTTAGTACGGTTTTAAAAGTTTTTTCTCATGTTCACATAGCCTTTCTATCCAAGTTTTTAAAAAAAATTCATTGATATTTACCTTTTTTCCTTTAGCATATAATTTGGGATCACCCATTATTATATTTTATTTTCCCCATGATATGAAGAAATATTGTATGTTTGAAGTTTATTATAAGAGTGTTAGTTGTGAAATACTAAGTGGGATATTATTTAGATCATTTATGTACTTGTTTTCTATACATCCAAGTTTATAAAGATACTAAACCTTTATGATTATGGCATGGATAGTGATATTATCTAATGAATGTTCATTTAATTATACGTAATATTTATGTTTAAAAATTATGGAACAATATAGAAAATACCAAATTCTTCTTAAAAATGGAAGATTGTATTTCCTTTAAAATTATTATTATCTATTTTTTTTTAATAACGAGGTAATTTATTTTTAATGTTTTTTAAAATTATTTTTTAAAATTATTTATATATATTTTCATTAATCATGGAGGTTTGGATTATTCATGTATGGGTTTATTTTTAAGGCTTGTGAAAATCCCACTAAGTTTATACTCTAACCTAATTACGCATTTTGATTGACATGTATATTTTATTAGACATGATTAAGTAAAATGGAAAACATTATTCCTCCTTAATGGTGAGTCATAACCCATGATAGAGATACAGTATGGTGATATGGGGATTTAGTCATATAATTTAATTTATATTTACAAGTAGTTTTATTTTAGTGTTGAATCACAAAAATAAAATCTTTTTTACTTTTATGTACTTTTATTTATTATAAAATCGTATAAAATTCAACACATTTGTAGTTCATTTCCCTGAAAGGGTTACATATTTGTTTTTTATGCCCTGTTAAAATATTATATCCTTCTAAAAGTAGGGACCATACATGATTAGTTCTAGAAGTCAGATTTGTGTCTGTATTTTTAATCCCTTTTCCGGGTCATTACAATTACTAAAAAGTGAACTTGGATATTTCACATCAATAAGATGTTTAAGTTGAAATTATAAGGTAGAATATATTACATGTTTCATTATTATTATTTCATGATAAGTTTGGAGATCATTAGATATTCTTTATGATTTTTTAAAACTCACTCATAACAGATAATTATTGAATTTCCATTGAAATGGTTTTTTAGTTTGATTATGATGGATTTTGATGCAGTAATTTTATGTTTTGTGATTGATTACAAGAAATAGTTTATGTTTGGGGGTATTTGATTTGTGAAAATATCAAAACGTTATTTGGATATTTTTAACATTAATTTTGTGTTATTTTAACATATATTATTTTAATAATAATAAAATACATTATATTAGTATTATTTTTTCATTAAATAATACAAAATTATGCTTTATCGGAATTAAAAAAAATCTTTTATCAGAGTTAAAAATGTGTTAATATTATGAGCACCATTAAAAGACTATGAATTTTATTAGTACTATAAAAGGAAATAATAAAGGTACCCTTTATCAGTACTAAAAATAATTATTATAAAGGTGTCTGTTATTAGTTTTAATATTATCGGTTCTTATTTTAGCACGGATATATTTTCCATATAATCTTGCTTAAAATCATAGAGAAAATTATATTTAATTTGTGCTAATAAAAAAATAAGTTCTCCCCACCCACCACACCACATTTATCAACACTTACACATGCCCATTATCAATGTTCCCCACCACAACTGCCACCACCACTAAATTTTCCAATGCTCACACACCCACTTAATCAATGATCCCTAACCCCACTTACCCAGTCATACCGTTTTTAGTGCTCACCATAGCCCTATAACTTGTGCCTCTATTCCAATTTTGAACCAATAAACTTCAACTCTATAAACTTGTTCCCTTACCATTTCTACATGTTATTTTGTTCAATATTTTATGACATATATATTCATTTATATATATTTAGATATAGATTTTCTATCCATATACTTATAATTTAAGAAAAGATATTGTCAAAATCACTCCAACTAATGATATTTTTACAACTTTAAGTGGAATTTTTACCCTCAACTCTTATTTTAACCCACCCCTAGTAAACTCGTTTAAACCCTCACCATGATAATAAATTTTTACTATTTTTTATATTCATTATAGCCAAAACATAAAATAGTATCACTACCTAATTTGGAATTTTTGATTCCAGATATGGAATCAATGTTTTTCAAATTTAATTCATATAAGTTGTAGTAATTTATTTAAAAATAAACATGAAAAAGGAAATGAAAATATTGTTTACAAAAATGTGTTTTAAGCATAAAAATAATTTAAAAATAATTACTTACCTTGTAAGTAATATTATTTGAATTCAGAAATATGTTATTGAATATATGTAATTAATTTGGCCCAGTTTTCTAGAGCTAGTGCCTTATTACATTACATGGACATATAAACAAGGAATACACATACCAAAGGACCAAGTAGTTTCATATATTTTGGAAACAAGATATGTTTATTATTTCTAAACTACATCTAGAAAGTAAATTTAACACAAATTTATTCCATTAAAAATGTCCATGCGTCCTAGATATTCATGCAAGTCACTCATAACTTACTTCTTTATATCTTGGGAAAATGAAATATAAGAAAAGGGTGAGTTCAAATGCTCAATAAGAGTAATAAATACAGCCGACGATAATATAAACATAAACATTAGGCATGGTGAATAATAGAAGACACATTCCTTTACAAATAATAAACATGAACACAATATAGCAGAAATATGAGTGGAGTAAATAATGCCATAATAAAACATAATCATGGGTATTATACTAATCGAATAACCACATGAAATTTCAATTATTAGATTCATAATGAGATATTTGAATATTCTATACATTCTAAAACATACCATCAAGTCCTTGTCCAAGGTGTCTAAAAATAATTAAGGCCTCAGCCAAAACCACATCTCAAAATGGGCAAAGCCTTGGCCAAGTCCACGTCTATTTGTCTCATGAGACCAACCATTGCATCAAGGGGCTATAGCGGGCCCCACCCATCACATAATAAGCCCAATGCATTCCTCTTATGTGTGGGAAAAAACATAAACAACATATACATTCATATTAAAACTAACAAATTAAATTTAAATAACTTTCCCGGAACATTAAGATTAAACACTAACCATTCAGAGTAAATTGGTGAATGGTTTTAGGATAGCACATCGAAAATAAAACTAGTAATAAACCATCCAATTAAATATGGTGGATGATATCATAAAATATTAATTCCAATAATACATAATGATCAACAAGAGTTTTGAAGCATATGAAAATATTCTTATAAAATCATTAAGTAATTCTTGAGATAAATTCTCTTTTATTTTGAAAAGAATAGTTCTTTTGGAAAAGTATTTTTATAAAACCTAAAATGAAATAAGATAGTATTTTCAAAATAAAATTTAAAATTTTATAAAGATTATGTTCCGTAAAAATATATTATAGAGTTCTCTTGAAAATAGGTAAGAATTTGGGAAATTCCCTTGAACCGGACTTACATTTCAGAAATAAGTTGGAAAGTTCCTCTTAAATTGTGTAACTCCCCATAAAAAAGGAAGGATTATGGAGTTCCTGTGTAATGGATCTAAATCTCTAGAATTTAATTTACAAATTATTTATGAAAATACATAGGTGTAAATGGTTATTTATATCATTAGCTTACATCTAATGAGGATGAATCATTAGATTAAATATTAATGACATTCACTTAGATTATTTTAGCAGTATTTTGATTATTAGGAACTAGTTTGGTCATATGATTTAATAATATGTACGTATAATGGTTCATGAATATTAAATAGGTTATAATACATATATTTTAGTCCATTTAAACCATAAAAATGGTTTCACGACTAGTAATGAAGGAGAAATTTAAGAATGAAACGTCATCGTCCACGAAGGTTGTAAATTGGAACATCATGGACGATAATTTTGTTTATAAAATCAAAGAGAGAAAGTTAGAATATATGTGATGTTTCTTCTATTAACATTGTATAATTACATTATATAGATGATACTAGATTCATCATGGTCATTTGGCTAGAATATGTGAGGATAGGATAAAAATAGAAAGGAACTTGACATGAAAATAAATGAAATAAAATGTGAATTTACCTCTTGAATCCACCTCCTTGAGAATCTCTTTAAGGGGAATGTTTTTTTGTCTTTTTTCAAGACCAAGATCTTATTTTATGTGGGCAGTGACTAGGTATCAGTATTTGGGGAGAACATTTAGGATCTTCAAGGATTAGAGGAGTGAGGAGAAGAGGGAGTGCAAGGGGAGGGAGGTTATAGTGGATGAGAGGAGTGAATTTTGAATATTTTATTCATTATTTTATAAATTCCCTCAAGACAACCAATATTGTTGTTTCATGTGACCCCTAATAGTAATAAGTTCGTGTGATTTCGAAACAAGTGACCTTACATCACTCATGATGTCATAAATAGAGTATTTAACTGAAAATTTGTATATGTGATATTTTACCGTATTTCACTATTCATAAAAAATTCATCTATTTCAGAAAAATACCAAAACATAACCCTAAACATTTTTAGCTGTGTAGAATAAAAAAAATTAACTCAATATTTAGAAAATAATTTTCTAAATATTATTAATTTTATTTTTAAATAAAATCATAATTTATTTAAAAAATAACAATTTTAAAACTATAATTCTTTTTATATCACATTGAAAAATTAATCAAGATCTCATTATCTTGTAACCTTAAGAAAAAAATATTATAATTATTTACTATTGATAAGGGTCATATTACTATTCATATTTCTATTCATAGGGGTATCTTACTGTTCACCAAAAATCAAGTTGGTTCTATCAAAATCTAAAAGACTTACTGATCACAACTCTAGATGACCAATTTTTGAAATTCAAAATATAGTAGAGTCAAAGTTGTATCTAACTAATAGATTATAAAGTGTGTGTGTTTTTGGGACTCAGTGTTTCATTATTTCAATATTTATTTTCAAAAACTTGTAGAGTTACATTCTCCTCTGCTTAAAAATATTTTGTCCTCAAAAATCACAGAATGTTGCCTAAGAAAAAGATTTGGGTAAGTCTTCATCAAATGATCTTCAGGCTCCCTTGTTGCATCTTCTATTTTATGATTTCTCTAAATTATCTTTACAAAATGAGTCATCTGATTCCTTAACAATTTTCCTTTAGTTTCCAGAATCTCTATAGACTCTTCATAGTAAGATAGATCGGGTTCCAATTCTATACCTTCAGAAGTGAGGACATACGTTGGGTCTAGCATGTACTTTATCAGCAATGACACATAGAATACATTGTGTACTTTGGATAGGCTGGGCGGTATAGAAAAACGATATTAAACATCTCCAATTCTCTCCAAAATTTCAAAAGTCCCAATGTACCTAGCATTCAATTTCTCTTTCTTCCCAAATACTACAACACCCTTCAATGGAGATACTTTCAAGAAAACGTGATCACCCACTTGAAATTCTAGATCCTTCCTTCGACTATCAGCATAGCTATTTTTTCTACTTTGAGATATTTTGATATGACCTTGAATAGTATTTACCTTCATTGTTATTTCATCTACAAGATATGGGCCCACAAGCATCCTTTCTCCAACTTCTTCCCAATAAGTTGGTGTACGACATCTCTTTCTATACAATGCTTCATATGGTGCCATTTGAATAATTTAATGGATATTATTATTATAGGAAAACTCCACAAAAGGTGAATACTGATCCCACATACCTTTAAAATCAAGTTATCATTATCTCAACATGTCTTCTAAAGTTTTTATCATCCTTTATGATTTCCCATCAGTTTGAGAGTGATTATTAGTACTCAATCGAAGCTCAGTATCCAATATTTCTGAAGACATTTCTAGAATTTTGATTTAAACTATGAGTCTCTATCAGACAAAATTGATAGATTTTTACCATTAATTCTCACAAATTCATTGATATAGAGTCGTGCTAAGCACTCCAGTGGAAAATAATCCCTTATAGCGAGGAAATGTGTAGATTTTGTTAGTCGATCCATAATTACCCATATCACATAATTATTACTTGGATTTTTGGGTAATCAAATGAAAAATTCAATGATTATGTCAACCCATTTCCACATAGGAATAAGTAGGGGTTTCACGACTCCTTTTGGTTGTTTCCTTCCGGCCTTCACTTGGTGATCGACTAAACATCTTGACACAAAATCCAAAATTTCTCACTTCATGTTATCCCACCAAAAATGTTCCTTCAAATCTCTATACATATTAGTGATACCCCAATGTATAGAGAAATTTGAACTATTAAAATCATCTAATAACTCCCTTTTAGCTTGGGTATAGCTAGAACACAAAGTCTCTTCCCAATTTTTAGAATTACAACTTCACATATGAAGTTATCCAACTTTACCTCTTTCACAAAATTAATTTTCTTTTACAGGTTCCCATCATCAGGCTGAGAAATTTTAAATCTTTCTAATAACGAAGGTTGGGAAACCAAATAAATAATAGTGATGTTTCAACTTCTTTGATAATTACCACATTAATCCTTAAAAGATCCATGTACAAAGGATCCTTGTTAATCCTAATTTTGTTGAGAACTCCATGATCCTTCATGCTCAATGAATTAGCTATCTTGTTTGACTTTCCTGGGTGGTAGTGCATAGTATAATCATAATACTTGAGTAGTTCAATCCATCTCCATTTTCTCATATTGAGTTCTTTCTGTGAGAAGATATACTTTAGGCTCTTCTGATCCTTATATATCACAAATGTTTCTCTAGAGATAATCTCTCCATATCTTCAGAAAAAACGATTACCACTATAAACTCAAGATCATGAGTGGGATAGTTTTATTCATGAATTTTAAACTTCCTTGATGCATAGGCAATAACTCTTTCATTCTATATAATGACACAACCAAGTCCTTATAGATCAAAAACCCATCATTCCCCAACGGTAGGGTTAGGATCAGAGAATTCAAGAATCTCCTCTTTAATTATTTGAAATAGTCATCATATTATTTTTTTCCATATGAATGTAACCCCTTTATGTGTAATCTTGGTTATTGGGTTGGCTAAACGGGTAAAATTCTGAATGAAATGCTAATAATAAACTACTAAACCAATAAAACTATATACCTTAGTTATGTTTGTTAGAGTAGGCCATTCTTGCACAACCTTTTTCTTCATAGGATCAATAGATATTCCATCTTTAGAGATAATGTGGCCCAAAAATGAAACTGATTGAAGCAAAAATTCATACTTGAGAAACTTCCCATATAATTCATTTCTTCTAAGAGTCTTCAGAATAGTTCTCAAGTGATTTTCATGATCTTCATAGATTTTAGAGTATACCATGAAATCATCAATAAAAACCTCCACAATGTCTTCAAGATATTCCTTGAAAACTCTATTCATTAGATCTATGAAAATAAATGGTGCGTTAGTAGTTCCAAAAGTTATTATTGTAAACTTATAATGCGCTTACCTGGTTCAAAATGCTGTTTTTGGAATGTCTTCCTTCCTCACAAGTAAGTGATGATATCCAGATTGAAGTTCAATCTTTAAAAATTATTGATCTCTATGAATTTGATCAAATAAATCATCAATGTGAGGTAGGTGATATTTGTTCATTATTATTATAGAATTGATCTCCCTCCATTCAATGCACAACCTCATAGATTCACCTTTCTTCTTAACAAAAAGAATAGAGGCTCTCCAAAAAGAAACACTGGGGAAAATAAATCATTTATCACTCAATTCCACTAGTTTTTTCTCTATTTCCACTAATTACAAAATATACATTCTATATGGGGTATTTTATATAGTAATTGAACCAAGAATTAATTAAATGGAAAACTCAATTTCCCACTCTGGAGGATATCCATGTAAATCCTCTAAAAAAGATGTCAACATATTCTTCCACAATAGGTACATCCTCAATTTTAACATTCAGTTTCTCACCCATAGTTATTGCATTCAATTCCACCACAATAATTGAATTCATTATATCTAGTGGGGTGGATCTTGATGAGAATCTGAGGGTGATGTTTTTTCCCAAAAGATAATGGATTCCACATTGTCCTTAAAAAATTTTACCTCCTTCCTCATGCAATAAATTTTTGCATCATGGTTTGAAATCCAATACATACCAAAGATTATATCAAATTCAATAATGGGTATGACAATAAAATCAGAAGATAAAGTATGTTCATATTTCATAATTGTGACTGCTTGACACAACTTTGTTTCCATGATACTTCCTGTAAGAGTTTTGACTAACAACCCCTTATTAAAAAAATTTGGAAATATATAATTTTCTTTGAAAACTAGGAAGATATTAAAGAATTTGATGATCTAGAATAAAATAAATAATTGGATAAGTTTTAGTAAATGATTAAATTACCTTCCACCATATCATTAGGAACTTTAATATCAGCAGTTTTGATCGCATAAGCTTTTCCCTGCTCTCTTTTCCTTTTATATGGCCTGTTTTTTGAAGCTTTGTAAAATCATTAGAATAGTGTCCTATATCTCTAAAATTAGAGAATTGAACATTAATATCTTATTTATTCCACTTGAAATTACCAGAAATTTGGCATTTCTGTCCACATTAGTAGTATACTCCTTTTCCTTTTAAGCAGGCGCTAGGGTGTTTCCTTCATAATTATCATAGGTTAGAAATTCAACCCTTCCCTTATTCCCCATTTTCTTATTTACTTTTCCAAAGTTTTCATTACCCCTCTTCTACTATTAATTTACATTAAAGTCATAAGAATTATATAATTATTTTACTGTCTTTATAGAACATGAATCTATATCTTCATATGATGAGAAACTTTGGGAGACACATGCCTATCGGAGGAAGGGATTTTAGCCATCAAAGAATTTATCAACTTTTATCCAAGGATTGTATATGTAGTCCACAACATTCATTGCTAACCTTGTGAAGTTAGCTTCAAACTTTGCAACATTCTCATCTTCCTTTTTCCTTAAATTCAGAAACTGCCTTTCTATATCTGCTCTCTTTTCATGAGGAAAGTATTTCTCTTGGAAAATTTCATTAAAGTCCCTCCATTACATCTCTTATATCTCTTCCACCTTCTTTTTGTTTTGGATTAACGACCACCACTAATACCTACATCTTAATAGACGATAAAATTCTATAATGACCTTCTCTCTTTCATTACACCCCAATGTAAGAAATATCTTCTCTAGGGAACTTATCCACTACTCAGCTACAAATGGGTTTGTAGTCACATTGAATGATGGAGGATGTTTTCGGATAAAGAAATATTAAAAAGCTCCTCCAAGTGGTGGATTTGGAAGCTCCATACGGGTAATGTCATTTTTTATAACCTAATAAAGTTTTCTTAGAATAGTTATAAGCTGCACTTCACTAGTTGGATTACCAGTGCCAACATCATTATCTTGTGTCAGAGTTTAATCCCTATATAGGATATGTGTGTTCATGCGGTTTCCATTTCTTCCACTATGTTCCATTTCAATATAATGTCATACACTATATTAGGTTATGAATCATAATGTATAATCTTAACTTAGAAAAATACTTATCATAAATTGAAATCCTACGCATGGATAGCCCTATAATCACAAATATGGTATCTTTGAGTAAAAATATACATTTAAATCCATCAAAATGGCTTAAAAAGAAGATCTAAATTATCATAAGAATATACATCAGGAGTGTCAAACCAGGTGGCCAGTAAGACTCATTGTCGTGTACCAGGATACCCTAGGTCAATCCTGAAACTCCTTGTCAGAGTTTTCACTCCTAGGTACATCGGTGCCAGAACCATGTCCACTTATAGTATCCTGACAGGGATGTATTTTCTAGAAAGATCCACATAATATATTCCTTACCAAAATACTGGGATGTTCTTGTATGTTTATCCTCAAATTCTATCATAGGGATTTGTTCCAGAATCTACATTTTCTAAATCTAGTTTCCAAGTTTTTTACTAAACTTCCACTTACACCAACTATAAAGAATCAGCCTCAGTTTCCCAGAGTTAGTGCCTTATTACATTACATTGGCATATAAACAAGGAATACACATCCCAAAGGACCAAGTAGTTTAGTATATTTTGTAACCAATATATATATATATATAACTTCTATATTAAATCTTTAAAGTAAATACAACACTAATTTATTCCATTAAAAACATCCATGCCTCCTAGATTATGCAGGAAAGTCACTCATAACTTACTTCTTCATATCTCGGGAAAATTAAACATAATAAACGGGTGAGATCAAATGCTCAATAAGAGTAAGAAATAAATAATAAGACAAAATAAACATAAACATTATGCTTGGTGAATAATTGGGAACACATTCCTTTATAAATAATAAACTAGAACACATTATGGCAGGAATATGAGCTGAGTAAATAATTCCATTATAAAATATAATAATGTGTATTCTACAAGTCGAATAACCACATCAAATTTAAATTACTTGGTTTATAATGAGTAAAGTGAATTTGTCGAAAATTCTAAAAGATATCGTCAAGGCCTCAGCCAAGATGTCAAAAATGATTAAGGCCTTGGCCAAAACCATATCTCAAAATGGGAAAGGCCTCGGCCAAGTCCATATCTATTTGTCTTATTAGACCAAATGATGCATTAAGGGGCTATAGTGGGCCCCACCCATTACAAAATAAGTCTAATGAATTACTCATATGAGTATGGATAAACATAAACAACATATATTGACATTGAAACGAGAATATGAAATGTAAATAACTTTCCCCAAACATTGAGCTTAAACACTAACCATTCAGAGTAAATTGGTGAATGGTTTTAGGATAGCACGTCCATAATAAAACTAGTCATAAACTATAAAATTAAATATGTTAGATGATACCAAAAAATAATAATCCCAATAATACATAAGAATCAATAAGAGTGTCAAAACTGACAAAAATACTCTTATAAAATCATTGAGTAATTCTTGAGATAAATGACCTTTTATTTTGAAAAGAAGAGATCTTTTAAAAAAATATTTTATAAATTTCATGACCCAACCCAACGGGGCTCGACCCGCGACTCCCCAAGACCACCTCCAATAGTCCAGGGGCTGGCGAGCAGCACCGAGTAGGCTATCACACACATGGGAGGCATTAACCTAAGGTACCTGTACACACACACCCACAAACACCTCCATGCAATAGTGCAGAGATATAGAAAACTAAAAATAAAATGCATGCATACACTATCCCACAACCAGAGTACAACAGAAGTACAATAGGAAAAAACATGGCCCACCAAAATAAAATTACAAAGCGTGTCCAACCTGCTCTGAAGAAGGGGAACGCTGCAACAAACACCCGCCAGAAAGCTCCCTCGTCACAGCTCCGATAAACACCCCGGTCAACACGCTCACTAAGCTCTGCCTGCTCCAGGTCCTCCTGGGACTCCGTCGAAAGGATTTTGGTCTGCACAAGACACAAACATGTTCGGGCAAATCCCTTGAACAATCCAGATATACTCAGCTCACGCCACAAAGCCACAATAGGTACCGACCTCGTCACCAGCAACTATCCACAACCAGGAGAACACGCTCCACGATCACTGTCATCCCAGATGACACTCATCTGAGAGATGCACTCCATAGAGTTTCTCACAAACCTCTCAGACGCTCACTCGAGAGATCATGCTCGTCAGATAGCATCACTGAGGAAACCTCCCTAAAACAACAGAACCACCAAACTCCTCGGATATGGGATCGCTCCTAGGGTCCAGTAGGGGATACCATAACCCACTCTGGTATACGAAGCTCACATATAGGGGATCACTCCCAGGGTCCACTGGGGGATACCATGACCCGATCTGGCATACGCAGTTCTCACAGATAGGGGATCACACTGAGGATCCACTGGGGGATACCACAACCCGATATGGCGCTCGCCAAAAGCACACCACTCAGATAGAAGATCATCGCCCATATAAAGGTGGTCACGATGATACCGGAACCCTATCTAGTATAACTCGCGATGTAGGGGATCAAACTGATGATTCCGTAACACTACCAAAACCACGCGCTGAGTAGGGGATTGCATAACCAACGATACTGCATCCTTACTATAACCTGATGCTGAGCAGGGGATCGTATACCTGATGATACCACAACCCTACTGAGCATGGCCCACTGCATAGGGGATCATATTCCCGATGATGCCAGTAACCTTGCAGGGTTAACCTGCTAGATAGGGGATCGCCGCCCGGGAATAAGTGGTCACAGCAATACCAAGAACTCGATCTAGGGAAAAGATGCTAGAGGATCCCACTCCAGGCCCACCTGAGGGATTCCACAACTTGAACAGTTTAAACATCCCATCGAGAGGATCACAAACCTATACGAAGGTTGTGATCTCACACGAACCCTCGTGGGAACAAACCAAGGGATACCCTTAACCACTGCTGGTCCAAAACGTCGCTAACCAGAGCAACCAACAACAACTCCACATTGCGCACCTCCAAGGCCAACACCGAGGCCACCATCGCGATCTATGCGGAAAAACACGCAGGATAGGATGCTTACTCACCCGAAACAGACTACCGATGAAAAAGCACTATTCATCATAGCTAGCCCGTGCGGGGCCCACACAACGATCCCAAAACCCATTGAGCGGACCATACCACGACGATCCCCTAAAAACAACAAGCGGAATCGACTACTCGCTCGTCCGAAATAGACACCCGGTGAAAAAGGTACAATTCAACAAAGGCCAGCTAGGGTGGGGCCCACACCTCAATCCTGAAACACATCGAGTGGATCACACCATTGCGATCCTCTCGGAAAAACACACAGGATCGACTACTCATCCACCAAAATCGGACTCCTGGTGCGAAAGATGTGTTTCTCCACAAACGTCAAAACCCGGCCTCATGGGGCCCGCACCCCAATCTCGGTCCCATCACCCGAAATCTATCTCAAAACGTATTTCATACCATCAGGATCACAATTTCACTGAAGGCATGTCAATCGGACACTCCGGGAAAAAGTTACGGTCGGTTAGGTTGGATAATAATTAAAATATTAATATTCTTCGACGTTTCGTGACCCCGGGCCATGGACCCAGCCCGAAAAAAACCCAAACCTATCCCAATATGTCTGTCTCACTCCCAGGGTCACGTCTCCGCAGACGACATGCGAAACAGACTACTGGTTTGCGAGATACAGTGGTTTCCGTAAAAGCCTGGCTCGTCGGCCCTCCATCGTTGGCTCTACCGGAGCCACCGCGCCACCACGCCGGACCACAGCGCCGGAGTCGCCGCACCACCACGCCGGAGCGCCGCCGCCTCGCCGAAGCGCCGCCGCTCGCCGGAAACCCAACGGAATCGGCCCCCCTTCGCCAGAAAACTTCCGCGGACCGCCGGGAGCTCCCCGGTGGTCCGTTTTTTGATCCGGAAGTAACTGCGCGACCCTCGGGACCTCTACTACACTACTACAGGTTCAATTTGAAGACAAAATGCAGCAGAAATGGGGTCAGGGATTAAAACTCAAACCGCCTACCTCACGGGAGAAAACGCCGACATTCTGCCTTAGATCCGCGCTCCAGAGCTTCCGTTGCGCGCTCCTGGAACGTTCGTTGTCAAAATCCGAGCTCGTGGGCACTTTGTTTGATCTATTCGGCAGTTTGACGGTGAAGAACGGTCAAGAACACCGAGAGGAAGGATAAAGGGGGGGTGCTGATATTTATATCAGCCGCCCGCCGGTGCCAAACCCGCCTTGGACCCGTCGCATGATGCAACAAAGGTAAGGTCACCCCTAGAGTAAACACGCTATTATGAACACAACAGCGGACTCAGATTTTCCATCCGAGACTCCGTTCAGAAGTTATTCAAGCCGACACTCGCACACTATCTTCTCCATTTAATTACGGAAATTCCCCTGGTGGCGTTTCTCACCGTAGGCCCGCGCTAGCAAAGTTTACACCTCCCCTGGTGTAAGCGACACATTCCGGACGCAACTGTGCCCTTGGATTCCTGTTCTGAGCTACCGTTTAGGAGATATCACACCCCCACCATGTTCATAGTATACAAATACTTAATATTTTTATAAAATTAATTTCGGTCACAACATGCCTCGGAATCGCACGCCGTCTTCATGCCTAGCTCTGGAATTCTTCGTAGAAATATTCCAAAGTCTGACAGGCCCAAAAACCTAAACCTGATTCTCTACAATAAAAACCACAACTGAAGTAAGGTATTATTTTAATAATAAAATTATGGATGTTATAAATATAATGGTTTCTAAAAATATATTATATAGTTCTATTGAAAATAGATATTAATTTGAGAAATTCTCTTGAATCGGGCTTGTATTCCGAAAATAATTTTGAAAGTTCCTCTTAAAATGTGTAAATCCACATAAAACAAGGATGGATTCTGGTTGGTAAACAGATATAGAACAATCACATAGAATTTATTAGGAGTACATAATAATACATATTAATTTTATTGAGGTAATAAGATAATAAAAATAACCCGAATGAAAATGGAGGTTTGGGTGGAAAACCCTTACCTTAAGTCTGAATGTGTTCCGCTCTTGAAATTAAGGTCCATGAATATGGAATTAAAACTATTATTAACTTATTTAATAACCCATTGTAGATTTACTTAGTTTATAATAGTTTTTTTATTTCATTTATGTTCTTATTGAAACTTTATAATATTGAATTCCATCGTTCTAGAGTGTTAATTTTCTGGATTTTCATAATTAGGTCACTTGTTTTTAAGTAATGAAGTTCATGTGGAATGGATGTAAATATATTGAATTGAATTTAAACATTATTTATAAAAATAAATAGGTGTTAATGTTCATTTATATCATTTTGTTACATGGATTGAGGATGAATCATTACATGAAATATTAATGACATTCACTTATATTATTTTATCGGTATTTTGATTATTAGGTAATAGTTTCATCATATGATTTAATAATATGTACATATACTGGTTCCTGAATATTAAATAGGTTATAATAAATATATTATAGTCTTCTTAAACCATAAAAATGGTTCCATGACCAGTAATTAAGGATAAATTAAACAATGAAATTCCACTATCCACGAAGGTAGTAAATTAGAGGCTCACAGATGATAATTTCATTTATAAAATAAAAGGGAGAGAGTAAGAATATTGGTGATGGTTATTCCATTCACATGGTATAATTCTAGTATATAGATGATACTAAATTTATCATTGTCATTTTTACAAAGAAGTTTAGGATAGGACAACAATAGAAAGGAACGTGAAACGAAAATGAAAGAAATAAAATGTGAATTTACCTCTTGAATCCACCTCATTGAGAATCTCTTTAAGGGAAGGGGTTTTGGTCTTTTGGAAAGAAACAAATATTCTTTTATGTGGGGAGTGACTATGTATGGTTATTTGGGCAGAACATTGAGGATCTTCAAGGCTTAAAGGAGTGAGGAGAAGAGGGAGCGAGGGGGTATAGTGGAGGAGAGGAGTAAATTTCGAATATTTTATTCATTATTTTATTAATTCCCTCAATACAACCAACAATGTTGTTTCATGTGACCCCTAATATAAATAAGTGAATTTATGTTCAAACCATGTGGCCTTACATCACTCATGATGCCATAAATAGTGTATTTAATTGATAATTTGTATATACGGTACTTTACTATATTTTACTATTCAAAAAAATTCAAGAATTTTAGAAAAATACCAAAAATTCACCTTGACCATTATTCGACATTTAGAATTAAAAAATTAACTCCATTTTTTGAAGATAATTTTCTAAATATTATTAATTTAATTTTTAAATAAAAAACATAGTTTATTCGAAAAATAAGAATTTTAAAACTATCATTTGTTTTATATAACATTAAAAAAATTATCAAGATCTCATTATCTTGTAACCTTAAGAAAATAAAATTATATTATTACTTACTATTTATAAGGGTAATATTAATATTCATAAGGGTATGTTACTATTCAATAGAAATAAATTTTGTTTTATCATACTCCAAATTAATTACTAATCATAACTCTAGATGATTGTTTTTCAAAATTCAAAACATAGTACAGGAAAATTTGTGTTTAAAGACTAGATTATATAATGTTTTTTTTTCATACAGACTTAGTGTCTTATGCATTAAATATCTATTTTCAAAGCCTTGGGGTGTTAAAATATATATTCTATAAGTTTCATTAACATCATTCATCAGTAATGATTTATTTAATTTATTAAGAAAAAACATTGCGTATATAAAAACAGTTTTCTAAAAAATAATTTCTTTACCTTCAAATGATTTTATATTCATTATTAACCATTAGATAATTGAAATATGAAATACTATTTAAAATTTTATGATAAATTTAATTAAAATTACTTTTTAAATATGATAAATATATTTTTTTTATATATAAATTCAATATACATTTTATAATGTGGTTAATCATATTTTTACCTATCAATCCAATAGATAGGATATAAAGGACACAATATATTTCAGTTTATTTAGACTCGTATTTTCATGTAAATTAAGATATTAAATACTTCAAATTTATATTAAAGTAATAAATATAAAATTCCAAGATGTTATAAAAACTTTACAATTTCAAGTGAGGATTTAAATATGATAATAAAATGGTTATTTTCTAACATTTTAAAATTAGTATTATAGTTCTTCATTTCAAGGATGAAAATAATATGATATGCATGTAATGTGATGGTATGTATTTCAGGGTTTTTACATTTTTATATATTTTGGATGTTTGAGGATAAAAATAATTTCAAAGTTATGTTATAAAAGTTGATAGATTTTTGTATGTATATATTCTCTTTCCTCTTTTGGGGGAATTAGATGATGAAAAGGATGATAATATGTCAAATTAATAATGTTAGAGTCTTGGATTGAAATTTTTGGAAATTTGAAAAAAAATCTAGACTGCATTATTTCTACATAATTTTTAAATCTATATTAATAAACCATGTAGGTGTGCTGATTTTTATTCAAAGTTAAAGGAAAATATTTAGACATTGTTTAGTAAGTAAAGAACTAAAACATTTCATTTTAAAAAAAATAGAATATTGAAGTTTTTCTATTTTTATAGATTTTTTTATAACTTTTTATTATTAACTTATATTATTTATTAGTTGGATTTTAGGATATTCTTGATCAAACACCTTGTCCTTTCCTTTCTTTAATGACGCTTTAAATTTAAAATTCAAAGGATTTATCTTAATTAATACTCATTTTATATTTTTTTCCTATGCTGCTTTTCTTATCCTCACTTTTTCTTCTATCTTCATCCTCTAAATTACCATAGTGGTTAATCCCTAGCTTAAAATTACTTCAAACCATGGTGTTTTTTAATTTTTAGTGTTTTGAGGCCAATATATAGATCCTATATTCAATAATTCATTGTAAAGATATTTTTTATTCATGAATGTGGAAATGTGTTTCCATAACATTCCTTTTATATGTCAAAACCATGAATTATTTGGTTTTCAAGACATTTTTATTTTAATAATCTTACTATATTATTTCAATATGAATTTTTTAAATAATCATTATAGTTTAAAATTGTTTTCTTCTCAAATAAGGTCTAAATTTCCTAAATCATGTTCACTTCCAATCAAAATACATTTTATTGTACTCTAGGAGTTCGAAAAAAATTGATATCTTCTCTCAAAAAATGATATTAAAGTGTCAATAAAATGTCTCTTTGACTTCCAAAAGATATATTTCATGTTGATAATATTTTTTGTATTATAACTAATTCTTGGATATATAAATTTTTGTTTTAAATGTTTTATTACTCTCTTTTCAGTACTTTTCATGTATTAGTTTCATTATTGGAATTAATAGTTTAAATAAGATTCCAATGATGGATGTTTCTTAAATTCTATTAAAAGGTTGGTTTTATTATTTTATTTATGTTTTTTGAACTAAAGTACTATTTAAAAAATAAAAAATATTTTTCTATATAAAATTCCACTAATGATCATATTTCTCATTTTTATGGGTTATATAGCTATTGAAATCATGTGATATGAATTTTTTATTATTGGATATAAATGTGGAAGGGTTTGATCATTTAATGTTTTTTCATAGGTGTGATATTTGATTATTTGATATATGGGAATGATGTTATAATTTCACATCTCTATTTGATTACTTACCTCCATTTGAAAACTTCAAGGGCGCCTCATGTTTATAAGTATAAATTCACGAGATGAGTAATCTACTGTTTGAGATTATTCTTTGATTAGTATCATATATTTTATTTCACTCCTTGGAAAGGTTGTGTCACCCTTTGAGTCTATTAGAGAGTCTTTTCTGTGCTTATTTTTTTAGGAATACATTTTTGGCTGACAAATGATTCCACTAGACCGCATATAGAATTTTCTACTTAGAACATTGGGTATTTTCACATGATGGTCATATAACATTTTTTACTTTTTTCCCTTGACAATAATGATATTTATTTTGTGATTTGATTTTATGAAAGATTCATAATATTATAATTTTTTAATGATTTAATAATAGTTTATTTTATCAAGGTTTTATATTATGAAATCATTAAAGTGTTTTCCCTCATTTTTATATCTCGGTATTGTTTCAAAAAATGTTGAATTGTATTTTAAAATAAGGTTGATAAAGTTAATTTTTTATTTATTTATTTGTCTCTTTGAAATTAAAAAAACGGCTTCATAAAACTCTTTTTTAGTATTTTTCTTTTTTTAAAATATTATTTACATTTCAAATATATTACCCAAATATAAGAAGAAAGGTAAGGTTTTTAAAAAAAAATCAAAGGTGTTATTGGAAAAAATGACTTTGGTGAGAATTAATGGGTTTTCCTTCTAATGAATAAATAAAAAATCTATTTTTTAGCCTTTATTTTAAGATGAGATTTTAGGTTTCTTATAGAAAATGAGAAGTATGGGAAATTGGTGGTATCCTAATGAGAATCCACTTACAACCTATATAAACAAATTTTTGTATATGTTTTCTGGTTATATTTGACTCTAGTAAACAGTTCATGGATTCTACTTTACTGGATTATCTATAATACTATGAAAATATTTAGTGTGTTTGGATATGGTGGTGGACTCATGCCACATAAAAATGACTAATTTTTAATTTTTGGGACTCATGAATTATTATGGTTTGTATCATGTATTGGACACATGGGTCTTTTCCATTTTTATCCACATGGAATTTTGAAATATTTTGTATTGAATTATTATATTTTTTTGTAATTCATTTCTTGGATTCTTTATGAAATTCTAAATTTTTATACCTTTTTTGAGTGAATTAGAATTGGGAAAAAATTAATGATTTTCATGAATGTTCAGTACATAGAAACCTCATGTCAGATTATTATTAAGATCCCATAATTTCTTTTAGATTTGAAGGGTCAAATTATTCCCAAAATGTATATTTTATTTAATAAAAATGTGTTTCAATAGTGATTGGGAACACACTTTTTTCCTTATGACCAGAAATATTGAGAGTCTACATAAGATGACATGACTGGATTTCATATAAAATGGTATAAGTTCCCTCTTTTTATTTAGGAAATAAAGGTATACTTGAGATTGGATCGTCAAAAATTAACATGTGGGTATGATAGACCATCTATAAAACAAATATATTGTTGGTCGGAGTAGAGTACTCTAGAGGGATGAATTGAGTATCTATAAAAAATTGTTAAAAAGTTCACTTGAAAAGATTCCCCAATAAAAATGAATATAGGACAGTTCATCAAGCTAACAAGGTTATAATTGTTTGATTGTTCAAATAACATCTCATAAGATTGATTAATTCTTAGTAATATCAAAGTGAGTTATTAATATGACTTTTTAAGCTACTCTAATAGGGAAAAATATTTATAACTTCAACCTAAGACTAACTATCAAATTAAAATCTATTTTTCTGAAATATAAACTAAACTAACGAAAAAATAAATTTACAGAAATAGTGGATAAAAAAAGTGGTTCAGTCTCAAGTTGAGACTTAGCCCACTCCACTTGATGATCACTTACCACCAATATGTCTATATAGATAAGAGATTGGTCCTCACCCTGGATTGTGGTAAAAAAAATTACACAAGACTATCCAGGTCACACGACATGTTCCACTGTTATTTGTGGGTATAAACAACCAGGTCACACAAGGAACTCTTATACACTTATCTGTGGGAGTAAATAGATGTAAGAAGATATGATAGGAATGATATATTGTGTCCTTTAGTTTAATATAGGAGATAGTGTGTGTTTTTAATACAGATAAAAACACACTGAAAAAAACCTAAAACCATTACACAATAAAGAAAAGATGATGAGTGTTGACGCTCCTTTTCGCCAAAGAGTCTAATGACTGAAAAAGGGGAATAACATAGCACAAAGAGATTCATCCTTTGAAGAAACATCAAAAATTGACAAAGGCATGAACAGAGATTTGTTTAAAGATGGGTCGCGCAAGTTTCATCATGGTCATGCAAGTATACTTGTGCGCCACATATTGGCTGCGCAAGTGACTTGAGAGCCTTGTTTGATTTTTTTCCAAGGTATTTAGTAGCCTATAAATACCCCTTGTGGGCCCCACATTTCAAGAATGGAAAATTCCAAAAGTCAAATTTACACTCTCAGTGCCTTAGTCCCTACATGAAGACTTATGAACACTTCTAAGGTAATTTCTAACATAGAATAGAAGATCTAAAGAGGTGGAATAAGGCATAAGTGTTGAAATTCATTAACACTTGCGCGCCTAAGTGTCTAACCCTTAAGGGAAATGAAGACACTTGTTCGCCACTATATCCCTTCAACAAAACTTGCATGCCACCCTTTTTGAAGCCTTTAGGGATAATACTAAGGGCTTTAGCTAAGCCTCACCCAAGTATTATCCTATGGGTTAACCGTCGCGCAAGTACACATGTGTCGTGAAAGTATACTTGTGCGACTAGTACTTGTGCGCCCCAACAGGACTTGCGCGCCTACCTCTTTTTGGATGCCCCTCCTGCTTATTCAATTCTTTTCTTCAAATCTACCTCTCCACTTCAAGATTTAGCCTTAAAAACCCTCTTCAAAGCCATTTTGGCATGGTTTCTTTGTTGGATTCTTTATCTGAAATGAATTCTTTGGAACATCTCTCAAAACCCAGTGATTTATATCTTTCTGTCACTAAGTTTATATATTTAATTCATTAAACCTCATCCTTTAAGATGAGAATATCTTTAACCTCGACCTCCTTTTCAAGAGTAAGCCCCAGTCCATGTTCCCTAACATGGGCCTCCTTTTTAGGAGTAATCCCCAGTCCAAGTTCCCTAACCTGGGCCTCCTTTTCAAGAGTAATCCCCAGTCAGAAGTTCTCTACTCTGGGAATCCTCCTTACGAGTAAGCTCCAATCATAAATTATCTTATCCTGGGCCTCCTCCTAATGATTAAACCCCAGATTTCAAGTCTCCTTAACCTGGGACTCCTTTTTAGGAGTAAGCCCCAGTTATAATTTCCCTTAACTGAGGCCTCCTTTTCAGGAGTAAGCCCTAAGTCTCAATCCCTTTTTTATTTGGGCTTCCTTTTCAAGAATAAAACCCAATCATAAGTCCCCTCTAATTTAGGATTCCTTCTTAGGATTAATCCCTATGTTAAGTATCCAAATCTTCAAAAAGCACATATACCTTCATGAACCTTGTTCCTGGGTTTCTTCCCTAAAGTAAATCCCATTCCTCATCTATCTGGGGATTCAAACATGCATAAGCCCCACATAATTCCTTATGATTGCATCTTTCGTGGCACAATCATCTGATTTTAACTAATACCTCTTATTTCTCACACCGAGTATGACTCACGTGAGCTTAGAGTGTAAAAGTAATTATTACATCTTTCTTTGGTCCATCAATCATACATAAACCACATACTTCTTTACTCGAACTACATGGGTTCTGGTTCCTTTTTCTAAACAAGGATACGTAGGTATCCCATCTGCAGGTACGATCCCAACTCTGAAATAATTCATGTCCTTCTGAATGAAAATAAACTCCAAGTGCCTCACTGAGTGACTTTAAAACCAGTATAGTCATCCTAATGACCAAGATATTTCTATATAAGGTGTTTAAGGATACCATTGACTAAGAATATCTAATAAATAAAGATGATTCTCTATCGATGAAGAACCTCAAATACATATAAAAGATTCTCTAAATATCATATATATTAGTCATTGATTTCCAGATCTAAAGGAAATCTCATTTTCATACTTGGTAATTTAATAAGGATTCAGAAACATAACTTAAATCTATAAGTAGAGTCCTAGAGTAGAAAATAATTCCACCCAAAAAGGTGTGATGAGTCTGACCTCCCATCCTCTCGACCAATGCAAATTATTAAGCCTAATCGGTCCAAAAATAATGAGCACCTACCTTTGCAAAGTATGGCCAATTGGATATAGAATCATTGGATGTTTCTGATTCTATGAAAAAACCCATTATAAACTGATTGGAATGTTTGAACCTTAAACAAACAAGGTCATACCCATTTCCAGAGGAAACAAAAAAATGGTGAACCCGACATGAATCCTTAACCAAGTTAAATGATGTTTTACTTATTTGTTAGGCCCCTATTTAACTTAATGTGAGGGAAAACAAAGAAAAAAATAACATATGTGCTCATCCAAAATATGTAGTGATCAAACTTATCTTTATTATTTCTTTTATATCAAACAGGAACTCATTTTCAAGATCTCTCTGTGTTACAGAAATGGATTTGCTAAAGTTCACACCTGTGAATGCATCTACCGCTACTCCTGCTAGATCTTTATCCACTCTGAGGATGACATCACTTATTTATAATCTTCAATGCTGGGTCTCAAATGCACTGGTTAAGGAATACCATCGACACGGTACCATTCCGACTCTGGAGACTGCTCGACAAGCCCTCCAAGTCAATAATTCACCCTGGTTGTCCGGACAGCGATGACCAGTGATCAAGAAACAGGCTCTGCCAACTACCTTCTCCAACCATTTCGGGTCGTTATCCCCAGAATGCAATCACCAGTCTCTCCCATATTATGAGGAGGTGAATGAGAAGGTCACTCAAGGCCTTAATTCAAGGAAAGAGGATTCCTTCCTGAGGCCTCCCATCAACAATCACCACCAGACTCATGTGGCAGAGTGCCTTCAACATGATGAGGGTATCGCCTTTAGGGGTTCAGATCTGGTTCCTCAGACCCAAGAATGCAAGACAAACCGCCAGAGGAGAAATATGCTCAACAGGTAGTAGGTTCTTACTTCTGCCCCCCTCCAGAGAATTCCATCAAGCCAAATTGATGGCAAGCAATGAGCGATCATATACACTCGTCCGTCCAGATGTTACTCCCCAGTAGACTCCTCTAGCAGTAACACGCCAATCCCACTAGGAAATTCCAGTGAAGTATTATAGGCAGTTATATACACCTGTTTATAATTCATGAGCTAGTCAGCAGGCTCGTCTGACTACAACCAAATAATTTCACCAATCTAATATGGTGGCAACTGATAAGTAGGGACATACACCAATTTACAATTCAACAATTCTATCAGCAGTCTCGTCTTCCAGTATTGAAGGAAATTCATCAACCATACTTGATGAAGGATAAACATGAGGCGCATATACCTTCCAATATTAATCAAGCCTGCCAGCAGTCTTTTTTGGTAGCACTCAGAGAAGTCATTCGGAAAGCTCCGATGACAAAATTGGAGCCGACTCAACTCTCTACCCCCATACATGAGTACTGTCAGAATTCACTGACAGTAAAAGGAGGATAGGAGTAGGAATACACACCTACTCTAAGCACGTAATGGACTTATATTCCCATTCTGGCAGTTGAAGTCACCAAGAACATTTTGACAATGGTGAAAGAGAAGAAGAAAATCCCTACCCATATTCTGGATGCCTGTCAGAATATTATATCAGCTTCAGCAGTATCACAGGTAAAGAAATGAAATTATGTCCCTACCAGTGGAGTGACACATCAACATATCACTCCGGAACAAATACACACCTTTGTTCCAGTCCAAGAGGGTTGTGGGTCATACTCCCCCATATCATATGGACAATAAAGTCGGGCACATACACCTAATTTGAATGGAGATAATCATCCTAACCTGACTATTTCTCCTGAGCAGGCACATACACCTGTCCATAATAACCACTTTCATCAACCAGTGGTTCCCAAAGTGAGTAAAAAGGCATCTAAGAAAAATACCCATTCAGCACAGTCAAGAAACCAAGATCCAATTTGTAATAAGTCCTTACTTGATGCTGGAGTTCTTGAAGCCCTCAGACAATTATCTGTTGGAACTCAAGATTCTACTCTCTCATTTACCAATAGTGGGAACATTAATTCCAAAGGTCTGCATCATACACTTCCTCAAGAAGGCTTGCTTCATGACAGTTCGGTCAATCTCGAAGTATAATCTTCATATGAGAGTCACGATAACCCTCTGTGTGGCCAGAATATCAAGGAGAAAAATGTTTCATCTTTTGTAGTAACCCACAATGGTGGTCCTCCCCATGATGATGAATTTATCTGTGAAAGTACTCTCCACAATAATAATTCACATTGCCTGGAAAATTCTTCAAAGGGAAATGCAGTGACGAGAAAGCCCTCTTATCTTGAGGCACTTGAAAATGTGAATCCCGTCATGTCCGATGCTTTACCAATAGCAAATGAAATACTTTCTCTGGCAGAAGATATCCTAGGGTGTAGGTCATTCTCCGAACCACCCCTAGGTCATTCATCTTCTAGTTTGATAAATGAATTCTCTACCAATCTTGTTGAATCTGATGAAGCAACAAAGAAGAACCAGCTTTGGTCTAATCAGGTAGAAGAATCTTCATCAAATTATAAAGAGGAAATGTTGAATATGAAGAAACAACTGGAAAAAGGTGAAGTACCCGTCATGTTTTGGCCTTTGGATGACTCTCAGTATGACATTCCAGAAATGTTGATGGAAGACTGTATTCACGATATTCGTCTCAACATGTGAAAAAATCTTTTTCAATTGAAAAATAAAATATTATCTTATGATGAATATGAAAATCATGTCAAGATAATATAAGGGTTACAATGCCAAATTGATTTTTCATCTCTCTTAGTTTCTCAATATTCAAGGCTGAAAACCAGCAAAGAGCCCTTCAGCATTCATGCCTTGGCGCACTAAAAAGATTTCATCAATTAATTGCCAATTCCCCATCTGGTATTCTCTCAGGGGATGGGGTGTTCATGGAGCACTCAATTTCACTGTACTCTCCAGTAAACAAAGCCCACCAAAGGTGGTCTCATTCAATGTTATTTCCCAGAATTGGCCACATCTAGCTGATTTTGTGCACAATCAAGGGCATGCTCAGGAACATGCCTCAACTAGTTCTTCTCAAAGTCAGGCATACATAGAAAAAGTTGTCAAATTACTCTTGCATCAGGAAAATAAGAATATCGAATAGGATTCTCATTTTGATCATACACATCATTAGGTGACAGAAGTTTCAGAAATTATCCAACGGTCTTTTGAGCTAGGTGATTTGAGTGGATGTAGGTTGATGAATCCAGCCAATTTCCGGACTAAAGTCTGTAAGATCAGGAGATATTTTAAGAAAGTCTCAAATGTAGTAGCTCAAGAACCACCCTATATTTCTAGACTGGGGACTCTTTTAGCCCAACCCTCAGAATCAACAAATATAATTTGAGGAGTTGAGCAGGAACAGCAGGAAGATCCCCAGTCCACCGGACTGGGGACTTTTTCAAATCGTCAATCTCTTCCTCAGTGGAAGTTAGTCTTCTTTCGATTAGGGAAGAATCCCCAAGAGGAACGAAGAGCCGAATTATCAGAATTTTCCCTCCAAATTACGGTTCGTCAAGAAGTTCTTGAGGGATCAAATCAACAAAAGGAAATGTCTTATCAAGGATATGGAAGAAGACAATATCGCAGAAATGTTGATATAAGGGATGAAATGCATTATGCATCAATAAATTTCATCAATGTCGTTGTTTCTAATCTTCAAGAACATGAGGCTCACTCAAAGGGATCAGATGAGGAAGTTCCTGCTCAAGAGGCTATACACATAGAGGAAAATGAAGAAGGTGTGTGTACACGAAATCAAAGGCTTACCCAGAATCTAGGTATTCCTTCAAATAACCAACTTCCCCCTCTCAAAAAGGCATCCAACAAGGGGAAAGAAAATAAGTCAAAGTTACATTACACTCTTCCTCTGTAGAAGGCCAATCACTCTCTCTATAGAAAAGGTTCACAAAACAGGAGGAAGAAAAAAAGGAATTAAGGAGGTTGAATGCAGAACTACTTAAAGGAAGTCTTCCTCCTAATCATGCTGGAGTCAGTTAACCAAGGGAATTTATTGCAGTTACTGAGATAGATCAAGAATATCCTCCTTTACTAGTACACCCTCATAGGTCTAATCTTATTGTTCATGTGCAATAATAATCAGTGGTGTTACCATCGGTTGTAGTACCAGTCACCACACCTGTCCAAGCTCCAGATATTGCACCTACTCAGGTCCAATCTCAACCGGATGTTTCTCAAAAGTTAATAACTACTATTTAGTCACTAATAGCCCGGTTGGAAGCTATAGAGGGAAAGCGTGCACAAATTCAACCAGAAAAGAGATATTACCCTAAATGTGTTGATGCAATTCCTCCCCCATCAAATTTTTCAAGTACCACATTTCTAATCTTTAATGGTTCTGTAGACCCAGAACAATACTTAACATATTTTGATTCTCGTTGTGATCCTATGATGGGAACTCCTAAGCAACAAGATGCATTTAAGCTCAGGTGTTTTATACAGTCATTACAAGGGCCTTCTTTTTTCTGGTATAAAAGATTGCAATCCTGGTTAATTGCCGGGTGGGAGGATCTCCGTCAATGATTCTTTCTTCAATTCAGCTCAACTTTTCCAAAGACAAAAGTTTGTTATCTTACAAATTGTAAGAAAAGGTATAATGAAAGGGTTTCATATTTCATTGCTTGTTGGAAGGGATTAACATATTCCCTAAGCTTAGCACTCCCTCAAGAAATTTTTTTGCCAATCTGTGTGGAAAATTTTCATGATGAATTACGCACATCATTGAACCCTATGAAATACACAGGAGGGTTTAGAGACCTTACATTGATTGCTCAGAAAATAGAAGACTCTCTTAAAATGAATAAGGATAAAACTCGTGTAATTCAATCAAATCTATGAAGGAGAATGGGTAAAGCAGAGACTGCTACAATTACGCTTAAACAATCACCTGTACCTACGTATACATTAAAACCTTAATCTTATCGAAGGGCTCCACCTCCTTAGCCTCAAAAAAGAGTCCATTTAGTCAAGATGATCAAAGAAATCAAAGACAGAAACAATTTGAGGAGTTGAAGAACAAAGTTTATTCTTTCCGAAATGAACAAGTTCCTGGTTACTTCATTTCGGATCTGGAAAATAATTTGGTTCAATTTACAAGGCCTAAAATGTTGAACAAGGAAGGAGATGAAGACTGTACCAACTATTTCCCATTTCATTAGATGTGGTGGAATCCCATTCAAGAGTGTTTTGTCTTTAAATACCACCTATAAAAAATGGTGGACTCGGGACAAGTCAAACTAAAAGGTTCTTCAGCTCAGGTATCTTGTGTTACTACTACAAATCCATAGGAAGAGGGAGAATGGCAGGAAGTAAAAAAGAAAAAATGCACAGAAATTTGATGATTGGATGGTCAAAAAAATGATCAACCGAACTCATGCCATTTTATGGATGCAATTGAAAAACCCAATTGTGTCTTCTTCTATGAATGCCACAGCAAAACCTCATTCAGCAAAATAAAAATCCTCAAAGAAATGGAATAATTCAAAGAAAAAAGATCAGTCAGAAGAAGATGAGATCATTTCAAAGCCCAAGTTGTCTTTGACTTTGGCATAGTTTATGCCACCTATTTCAAAGCCACGAGCACTGCCCCACCAAATGGCACAACCTAAACTAGCTAATCAGGAAAAAATTTACCCTTCACCAAATTGATGAAGAAGAGTGTCACTTACTAGTGGATTGAAGAATTTCAAGAAGCATTCAATATTCTCAAGAAATATCTCTTGATTCCACCGGTATTATTTCCACCTATTGAGGGAATACCACTTATTCTTTATGTTTCCGCTTTAGAGAAATCATTGGGTGCCTTCCTTGCCCAAAATAATGATGCTGGGAATTAAAATAGCCTTTACTATCTCAGTCAGACTATGCTTGAAGAAGAAACCCAATATTCAAGTACTTAAAAGTGCTGCCTAGCATTAATATTTGCAGTTCAGAAATTGAGACACTACCTACAATGTCATGAGGTCCACTTGGTATCTCGCTATAACCTGCTCAAATTCATCCTTAGTCGTCCAATGCTTACAGTACGTCTGGAAAGGTGGGCAGTTATTTTGTAGCAATTTGATATCTAGTATGTGTCCCAAAAGGCAATAAAGGGCCAAGCTCTGGCTGATTTCCTTGCTGAACATCCTTCAGTAGAAGATACATATTTATATATTGAACTTCCTGAAGAGGAAATCTTCTCTATTCAAGATAGTCTTCAAACATGGGAAATGTACTTTGATGGTGCTTCCAGAAGTCCGATAGGGAAGAAAATAGAAGATCCTAAATTCAACAAATTTGGGTTCGGAATTGTGCTTATTTCCTCGGAAAAGGAAATTCTACCTTATTCCTTCTTATTGCGGGAAGGCGGTATAAATAATGAAGTAGAATATCAAGCTCTTATCGCATGATTAGAGTTGGCGCTTCTGGAACAAGTGAATCACTTAAAGGTGAAAGGTGATTCAGACCTGGAAATCAAACAAGTCACTGGGGATTATGCAATCAGAAAAGAAGAATTAATCCCTTTGTATGATTACGTCAGAGAGTTAATGGTGGAATTTCCTTCAGAACCGACATTTTCTTATGTCATGCGATCACAAAATGCTCAAAATGATGCATTGGATAATATAGACACAGCTCGGGCAGATCAAAATTGGGATGAGATAATCATCAGTATTGCCCATCGTCGTACAATTTCACCTTATGTTCAAATCATAACAGAGGAAATCAATGAAATTAGTCCCATTCCTGAAACATATAGTCATACTACATGATGGATGACACCTATCAGAGAATACCTTAAAAATGGAATACTCCCACCTGATAGAGCCAGGAAAGAAAAATTCTGGCGACGTGTGTTCATTTTTACTCTTTATAATAGCCCCGATCACCTAGAAAATATTCTCTATAAAAGGTATTTTGATGGAATTCTCTTCAGATGCATTGACGAAGAAGAGACAATGGTTGTCATGAAAGAAGTACATGCAGGAGTGTGTGGTTCCAACCAGTCTGGACATAAACTGTCTGACCAAATTTGAAGGCTTGGATACTTTTGGCCTTCAATGATAAAATATTGTGTTGATTTCACTAAGAAGTTTCATTCTTGGCAAGTATGTTCCAACTTCATTCATCAACCCCCAAAGTTGCTTCATATAGATAAATAATCATGGCCATTAGCCACATGGGGAATGGATGTAGAAGGACCTTATCCTTCGGCTACATCCAAGCAGTTTAATTATATTCTTACTGCTACTAACTTCTTTTCTAAATGGGAAGAGGAAAAACCTCTCAAAGAAGCTAGTTCTAAAAGCATTGTTATCTTTATAAATTCTAACATAATTACCAGATTTGGTGTCCCTCATACCATATTGATGGACAATGGCACCAACTTCTGTTCATCCGAGGTAAGGAAGTTATATCAAGAATATAACATCAAATCCAACCATTCATATCAGTATCATGCAGCGGCCAATAGAAAAATAGAGGCCTTAAATAATACTCTTTCAAACATACTAAAAAAGATAGTGGATAAAGATAACAAGTCATATCTTGATAAACATTTTCATGCTTTATGGGCTTATCGGACCACCACCCGCATTGCTACACGGTCAACACTATATTCATTGGTGTATGGAACAGAAGTAGTCTTTCCCATTGAGATTCAATTACCCTCGCTCAGAATAGCTATTTGTGATTAGTCATATACAGATGCACATTCTCAGAAGCAATTTGATGAATTGGAATTATTAGATGAGAAAATATTGTGCACCCTGCACCACTTGGAAGTCTATCAGAATCGAATAGCACGAGCTTTCAACAAAAAAGTTCATCTTTGTTCGTTTATTCAGGGAGAATTGGTATTGTTTCCCAGTACTCCAATGATACGAGGAAAGAAACCTTTCAAGCTTGAGCCAAAATAGGGAGGACCTAACACAAAACATAAGGTATACTCCAATGGAGCTTATTCTTTAATCTCAATAGATGGAGAACTCATCACGACTCCAACCAATGACAAATTTTTTAAGAAGTATTTTGTGTGACACAAATACAATATGTCCAAAAAGACATTAAACTGCATAACTGACATCCTAGCTACATGATTCTAAACTGTGCATCACTTCTCTAACACGACGTTAAATTGTGTCATCCTTACTATATGATGTTAAACAATATAGCCCCTCTTTTGTCCTTACTGCATGATATTAAACAGCATAGTCCCCCTTTCGTCCAACATGACATTAAACTGTATTGTCACCATCGTCCTAGCTACATGACTCTAAACTATACAACACCCTTATGTCCAACATTACGTTAAACTGTGCCAATGTCCAACATGACATTAAGATGTGTCCCCATTTTCCTCACTACAAGACATTAAACTACTAATCCATACATCCTAGCTACCTAATGTTAAACTATACAACACTCATACGTCATACATGACGTAAAACTATACATTTTATTCCAACATGATGTTAAACTGTATCTCTATTGTCCTCACTTCAAGACAATAAACTGCAAATCCACACGCCCTAGCTACATGATGCAAAACTATACATCACTCATTTCTCCAACATGACGTTAAACTGTGTTGTCCTATATGAAGTTAAATTGTACCCTTACGTCCAACATGACATTAAACTATGTTGTCCAACATGAAATTAAACTTTTTTCACTTTTTCATCCTACATTACATTAAACTATAAAAGTACCTAATACGTCCTAGCAACATGACGCTAAACTATACAGCACCCTTTGGTCCTTACTGTAAGACTTCAAAACTGCACAGTCCCTCTTTCACCCAACATGATGTTAAACTGTGTCATGTCCCTAATGTCCTACATGACATTAAACAGTGCATCGTTAAGGTTATTATTACCTCTTTTTTCTCACACCGAGTATAAATCACGTGAGCTTAGAGTAAACTTCAACCATAACACCCTCTCTGGGCCGCTAATCAAGAGTAAGTCCCAACACCATCTTCGAGTTTTCCTCAAGTACAACTTGACCACTAATTCATTCTTAATCAGACTACGTGGACTTTGATCCTTGCCTTCTAGGCTGGGTATGTAGGCAACCACCCGAGGTTCAAGCCCAAAACCAATCTCTTCACATTGGTTCACCTTCATCTAATACAATGTTGATTTGTGAAGCCTCACCTAGAACCAATATTTTTTTAACATTGGTTCAGCATCGTCCTTGCTATATGACGTTAAAATATTCACACTTTTTGTCATGTATGACAATAAACTACAACATTATTTGACACCCTCACCTTAGAGAGAATCATTATTTACACTGATCTCCAATCATGTTATATTCCAAAGACTACATGTATATATGGCAATGCCTGAACTTTTAATCTTGGTTCAAACCATCATTGCACTAAATTCCCCTTTCACCCTTTACTTGTACAAACCAAATCTGAACATAGGGTATTTCCAGAACTACATGCAGCTTGATTTCCATCCTTATGAGATACGTAGGAATGTTCGATCATCCCTCGAATCCAGCCCCAAGTCTTTGGGCCTAACCCCAAATTCCACTTTCAGTCCCTTACCTGAAAAGTCCCCCTGTGAAAACATGAATGTGGTATGAAAACACTGGTCTTCATTCACATCAGGTTTATAAAACACACAAAGTGTATTCCTTATTATGGCCCGAGCTCTATGAACCTAAACTAATATCTCCTACACTCTCATCCCATATGACGTTAAACTGTATTTCAAGAACTACGTATGGCTTGATTCACATCCTTATGGGATACGTACTGAAGTCCAGCACCTCAATTCAGGACCCAGCCACAACATGATTATGGTTAGCATTGGTATGTGTATCTCCTTCATGCATTGGACAATACTCATCTTCATGTTTCATACTCCTAACCTTAAATACTTCTAGATCTTCATAACCCTTTTCGTGAATTCTGGTCACAAAATGTCTGATACCCGGGAATTCTTTTTCCTCACTATGTAGCACGTTCCCTTAGGTAGCCTTGTATAAGTAGTCTACATAACGGACCTATCAGCCAAAGGATGCTATTATTTGACTATGAATCCAATTCTCTTAGGTGGCCCTACATAATTCAACCCCCGAACGATTTTTTCAAATAGTGGTAACTTCATTCTTGGGAGGAAAACCTCTTTTTTCCTTATTTGTCTTAATGAAAATATGTAGGGATCCGTAAAAAATAGCCACCCTTAACATGTTTGTCCCATACTGTTTTTCATGATCTGAATGTATTCAAGTCTATGGTTTATATTTCCCTTCCCTGCGTTTGGGTCATACCTTCGTAGGAGTGGCATTCATCCAAATATTAGAAAATCTTTATTGGAAATATCCTCTCCATATTCAAGTACCTCTCTCTATATAGAAAACTCTATGCTTTGGAAAATTTGAATCTCCATAAACTTCCACCGGGTTTTCAATAATAGAAAGGTAATATTTCTGAGAGTTCTTTTGCCGGACAATGCAGCACGTGCCCTTAGGTAGCCTTGAAAAAGTATTCTACATAATGGACATGTCAGCTAAAAGATGCTATTATTTGACTATACAGCCAATGACTTTAAGTGGCCCTGCATAATTCAACCCCCTAACAATTTTGTTAAATAGTAGTAACTTCACACTTAGGAAATAATTCTTCTAATGCCTCTTACCCCTTTTTTCAAATCATTCCTCAGATTCAAAATTTCTTAAGTCATAGTTTACATTTTTCCCCCATACATGAATATGGTGATATGTTTTCAATTAAATTATCAAGGAATTGAGTCAATTTTAATTCATTCGGTCAAAGCTATTTTGACCTTAAACATTAGCCTTTTTATGTCCGACGTGCATAATGTTAAACTGCCCACAAAAGACAAGGGGACACTGAACAAAAGTAAAGTCTCATCTCACTAAATATACATTTTGTATGATTTAGGTAATATTGAGAAAATAAAAAGATTCAAAGGTTGTAGGGTTATTTTTATAATCCTAGCAAAAATAAAACTATTCTTACTAGGCCCATTGTCTTAGGTAAAAAAAATTTGAGCAGGTAGCAAAAAAATGCAGACACAAATGATTGAAGATGAAAGTGTCTTTCATTGATACACAAGAGTTAGAAGGACAACCACAGATTGGATTCTCTTCTCTTTTACAAGAATTAAAAGAGGTTATCAACATAACTCTTCATTTGATTTACGACATCCCGAGATTCATCAGCAACCACCTGGAATTCATTCATTTAACTGGATACAATAAGAGATGTAGTGATACCAGCTCTTCATGGAATAATTGTAAAAGAATGTTCTTGAGTGTGGTTTTAGAATATTTTCTATTGATCAAACAATGACTCTATTTCTGTCCAAGAGACTTGGAGGATGGATACATGGATTTGAGAATGGACCATTGGAAGTAAAGGGCCATTTGGAGAGAGTACTCTTTTCAGATATTGTTTCTAATGTCATGATAGTCTTCTCTCTATCAACCTATAGTGGAAAACATATCAGCCCATGGTTTTCCATTTTCATATTTGCAAGGAAATGGCATCAAGGAAAAATTTGAAATTTCACACCATTGTTGCTACTCTTAATGCACAATATAACCTAAATAGAGGAGTAGCAGTGTGGATGCATCTCGGTAATATAATTCTTTGCATCAGGAATGTTGACTCCTTGTAGATGACCATGGCCATACAGAGGCAAGTAGATAATTTGTGGGAAATTAAGATGATACATCTTCAAGTACTTGACCATATCTGGGAGAGTTTTGTCGCAAATATCATAGTAGTCATGGCCAAAAATGTTAATCATGTCATCAATCCTCTTTCTATCCAGTTCATTAGATGTTCCAATTATTCTGGGAGCCATTGAATTTGCACAAAGGTTGAATAATTAGTTCTTAAGTAAGTTGATTTTTCATAAAATTTGTGAAGAAAAGTGAAAAAAAATAGATAAGACATTAAGGCGCGCAAGTATCATGATTGGCGCACAATTCTAGTATGGTGGCGCAAGTTTGGGTGCGCAGGTAATACTGTGCAAGTCCAAATAACTCTGCAGAAGCGTGGCACGAACAGAAAAAAAGAACCGCGGACAACAGCACCTGCGTGAACAAGCGAAAAATCAATACAATTGCGTGACAAGAGAAACATGTGTGGTGAGAGCGGGAAGGTTTGAAAGCCGGTTGATTTTCACGAGAATGGCTTCATATTTATAGGACAAGGCTATACCCAGCGCGTCGTACCCTTCCAGGCTCTCACATGTGCACCCCCACTTGCACGCTCAAAACATGCACACCGTAGTTCCTTGGTTTTCTACTTTACCTCAGAGTCAAATCATCTTTCCTTTCGGATCCAACTATGAGGGGGTCTTTTGTTGATACTCCTTTTCATCACAGTGTCTAATGACTGAAAAAGGGGAATAACTTAGCACAAAGAGATTCATCCTTTGAAGAAACATCAAAATTTGACAAAGGCATGAACAAAGATTTGTTTAAAGATGGGCCGTGCAAGTTTCATCATGGTTGCACAAGTATACCTGTGGGCCCCCCATTTCAAGGATGGAAAATTCAAAAAGTCAGATTTAAGCTCTCGGCGCCCTAGTCACTACTTGAAGTCTTCCAAACACTTCTAAGGTAATTTCTTACCTAGAATGGAATATCTAAAGAGGGGGAATAAGGCCTGAGTGTTGAAATTCATTAACCCTTGCACGACAAATTTACTAAGCCTTAAGGGAAATAAAGACACTTGAGCGCCACCTTATCCCTTCAAGAGAACTTGCGTGCCACCCTTTTGGAAGCATTTAGGGATGATACTAAGGGATTGAGCCAAGCCTCGCCCAAGTATTATCCTATGGGTTAACCATCACACAAGTACACATGTGTCGCGCAAGTACACTTGCACGCCTCAATAGGACTTGCGCGCCTACCTCTTTTTGGATGCCCCTCCTTCTTATTCAACTCTTTTCTTCAAATCCACCTCTCCTCTTCAATATTTAGCCTTCTAAACCCTCTTTAAATCCATTTTTGGCATGGTTCCTTTGTTGGCTTCTTTATCTGAAGGGAATTCTGTGGAACAACTCTCAAAACCTAGTGATTTATATATTTATGTCACTAAGGTTAGAGATTTCATTCATTCAACACCATCCTTTAAGATGATAATATCTTTAACCTGGGCCTTCTTTTCAGGAGTAAGACCCAGTCAAAGTTCCCTAACCTAGGCCTCCTTTTCAGGAGTAATCCCCATTCCAAGTTCCCTAACCTGAGCCTCCTTTTTCAGAGTAAGCCCCAGTCATAAGTTTCGTACTCTGGGAATCCTCCTTAGGAGTAAGTCCCAGTCATAAATTCTCTTAACCTGGGCCTCCTCCTCGTGAGTAAACCCCAGATTTCAAGTCCCCTTAACTGTAATGGCCCGGACCTCTCTGGCCCTTTACTTTGTCGAAAAGAAGGTCATGAAGTGTTCTGGAGGGTAGAATGGATTTTTCCCACAATTTTCAGAATTTTGTGACTACACGTCGTGTAGTGTGAGTACAGCTCGTGTACCACCTTACTGAGTATACCCCGTGTTGAAGGCGTGTCCTTGCTGTGTGAAATAAATAAGTACACACCGTGTAGCCCGTCCTACACGTCGTGTAGTGTCTCCCCGCATACATGTTACCTTCAAACTGTGTGTTGACCAGTCAAAGATTGTGTGCCGTGTTGAAGTTGTGTCCTTGCCGTGTGAAATAAATAATTACACACCATGTATCCCATCCTACACGTCATTTAGTGTCTCCCCGCGTATGCTTTACCCTCAAACCGTGTGTTGACCAGTTAACGATCGTGTGCTGCGTTGAATGCCGTGTTGGAAGCTGTGTGGTGACCGTGTGGAATGGCCAAGTACACGCTATGTACTAGTAAGTACATGCCGTGTACTTTAGTTTTTCTCGCCTATAAAATGAGGGGCCCTCTCCTCCTTTTTAGACCATTCCTCTCCTCCTCATTCCTTCGAGTAGAGCCCTCCTAAGAGACTCCAAAGCTCGTTTCATCCATAACTTCTTCGTCTGAGCTCTGATTTATGATCCGTCAGTGGCCATCAGATGGTAACGACGAGGAGGATATTCTGATCTTGGATTTTTTTGTTTTCCATTCGGCCTTTCCTTCCCAAATTCCACACGAGGAGGTTTTTTTTGGGCTTTGACAGAAGCGACGGACTCCGACAGGCGTCTTCTAAAGTTGATCTGGGGGAGCATTGTGATCAAATCCTATTGAGGTAGGGATTTTACCTTTGTCTCTCTAATTTTTGCATCATACGGGGTGGGTGTCCTATTGCATTCACGAGACATAGTTGAACAAGTTTAATGAAGATAATAACTTTCTTAAAGAACGGGGATGGGTAAAGTTGTTATGTTTATCATTGTTTATACTATTGTTATGTTGTGAATTGAATATGCTTATGTCTACTGAAAATCACGGTCGTTGGGGGACTTTTCTTGTGAAATTAAATGTTGCCTATCTTTCTAGACCATTTTGTGGATGGAAACATTGTGGAATATGGAAATTAGTTAATCACAAAAAGTTGGATGATTAAATGAATATCTGGAACAATTGTGTGATCACCTCGGTTGAAAAAAATGGAAAAATGAACATGTGAGTGTTGGTTTGGTTACGTGGTGTGTGAAAAGGGGGGGTGAATCCTGGTTTATTACGAATAGGATGGGCAGCAGGTCTATGGTAAATGATATTAAAGGGGAAATGATGTGGCACGAGCCTTGTTTTGTGATATGGTTATGGAGATGTGGTTATAGTGGAAGTAGGGCTGCAGTAATGAGTTGTGATATTAAAAGAAAGTGGAAATTTGATAAATGAACTGTGGGGAATGATAATGAAATAAACGCGGGAACAATAAATGGGGATTGATTGATGATAAAAAGGTTGGTTTTGTGTTTCTTGTGTTCTATCTAACTTTATTTTTGGTTTTCATGGTTTTTCTACAAAACGCTTGATTGGTTTTGATAATTACCCAGTAGTTAAATAACTAATAAACTAATACTGTTGAAACATGAAAACCTAAATGGGGTTGGTATTGTTTGTTGTATGCATGCTTCGTAGTAGCAGTACCGAGGCACTTGCTCAGTTTCTCTGTTTAGAGGCCATAGGTTGGGCTGTGTGTTTGGTATACATATATATATATCTATATATTTGTGTTTTGTCGCACCCCACCCATGTTGAGAACCTTGTTCCAAACACTCCCATTTCATGGGAGAGGGTGTTTTTCCCCTTAGTTACTAGCTCCTTCTTGATCCTTCTTCCATAGGCTGTGATGGCTTGAGGCGACCTTACACCTAAGACTCCTCAGGTAGGTTTCGTTTGGTGTGATTTTAGCCCAAGACTCTTCGGGAAGGTTTACTATTCCTAGGTGTGTGCGGGCGGGATATGTGGTTGTGAGTCCTAGGTGTGTGCGGATGGGATATGTTGTTTGTGAGGCCCAGGTGTGTGTGGGCAGGAAGTGTGTGGTAGCGTCAGGACGTTCGCTGTTAGGAAGAGCAGCTAACTAGTGGGGGGAAATGGTGTGGGGTACACAATACTCTTATTCTTATATACTACTACCTTTTATTTTGTGTTTTTGGTGAGCGTGGATGGTGAGGTATGGTGGATATAATTTCATTGATAGGTTTTTGTTTCTTCTGTTGTTCTCACGGGACATTACGATGTCTCCCCACCTGTGCATGAGAGCTTTAGGTTTCCCTACTGAGTATACTTGTATGCTTACCCTACGTTTACTTTCAGATTTCCAGGAGGACTACCAGGGCCATGAGGGACCCTACTAGTCAGGACAGTTGGATTTGTTTCAGTTGTTGTACTCTTGTTTCTTTTGGTATTGCACTTTTTGAGTTTTCTTGTACTTGTACTTTGTTCAGAACTGTTTCAAAATGCATGTGGGATTGGTTTGGGTTTATTTTCATTTACTTGTTCCTTTTTCTTTTAGTGATTGACTCATCCTATTTCACGATCTTAAATAATAAAAAGGGTAATGCCTCCCAAATTTGTGAAAACTCAAACCCTTGGTGCTAGTCACCACTACGAGGCCTACTGGAGGCGGGACTTGGGGGGTCATTGTCTCCCTTTCACCATTTCCAGCTCAGGTGGGGCATCTTTGGTGGGAGGGGGTCATGACAGAATGGTATCAAAGGGAGGTTGAGATATAGGATGGATTCTGGAGTTAGGCACAGTGAGGATTTCATGGGATGGTAGGGAAACTGTGTTGGCTGATCTTGGTGTGTGACACAGGACAGGGAAGACCAGCTAGGACACGGGATTTTAGGGCCCCCCGTGATCTGATGCAAGGACTCTGATCCTACCGAACGACCAAGTGAGACTACATTGATTGCATGGTAGAGACCCTAGGGAAGGTACATGCATCATCATGTTTGTGTTTTACTTGATTTGGGTGTTCTGGGAAAGAAATTGAAATAAAGTAATAAAATTAAACCTTGAGAAATTTCCTTACTACTTGGGCTTAGGTGATCTTTGTTTACCATACAACTATGGCACCTGGATTTCATCCTCAGGTGACTCAGACAGTCGAGGCCTAGCAGATTCAGGCAGTCGATCAGTTGAGGACTGACCGAGAAGAGGAAGATGATCAGTGGAAGAAGTCTCTCCATTCTTTCCAGCAACAAACCCTCAAGAAGTACGAGGGTAGTACTTCAGATATGGAGACATAGGGGTGGCTTGAGGAGCTAGGGATCGATTTTACTTTGATCCGTTCTCAAAGGGTGTACTGGGTTCCCCTAGCGGTCATTCAGTTGAGAGGTGCGACATTTCAGTGGTGGACACTCTACCTCGAGGAGAGGTCAGAGGAAGAGGTTTCATGGGCTGACTTTGAGAAGGAGTTCCAAGAGGAATTCCTTTCTTCCATGATCAAGGCAGAGAAGTGGCAGGAGTTACTCTCCCTCCAGCAGGGGAGTATGTCTGTACGGTAATTGGGGATCAAGTTCAAGGATCTCCTATGCTTTGCTACAGATCTCTTTCCGGATGAGGAGTCTTGGGCGAGACGTTTGGAGGAGGCGCTTTGTCCTTCCCTCCAGTATGTTTTCACCCCCTTCACCCTTCTGATGTACTTGGCAGTACAGAAGAAGGTAGAGGTTGTAGAGAGGATTCACTCAAAGGGAGGTGCACCATGAGAGGGGATCCAGCCGGATTCGTCGAAGGGTAAATAAATCAACCGCAGGTCTCCTGTGATAGGACCTTCTAGATTCAGGCCAATAAGGAGCAGGCCCCAGCAGTTCCAGTTCAGATCTTCGGGTCCTCGTCCCTTTCTCACGAGCCCAGAACTAAAGTGTTTCTCTTGCAGATTTTTCGAGCACATTCAGAGTTGTTGCCCAAACCGAGCTCAGTACAGTGGAGGTGGGCAGGTTAAGCGCCCGCCTCAGCAGTACCAGTTGTCAGCAAGGCCCTTCCAACAGCAGCAGGACCCTACTCCTCCAAGGGCAGACTTTGCAGGAGGAGGCTGACCTCAGGTTTCTCCTTAGGGACCTCGACCAGGGTGTGGTCGGGGAGGTGGTCGACATCCGAGAGGCAGAGGAGCTGGGTGTGGACAATTTCACACAGTAGATTTGGTAGCTTCGGCAGGACCATAGGTGATGCGAGGTACGATTTGTTTGTACAGCACTCTCGTTTCTTCTTTGTTCGATTCGGGAGCTTCGCACTCTTTTGTTGCACCCGGTCTAGCCCATGCCTTGGGTCTAGATGTAGAGAGACTTTCTGTACCCCCGGTGCTAAGTACAACAGTTGGAGGTTAGACCAGCGTATCTTGTGTTTTCCAGGGATGTGGGCTGACGTTGGGACCGCATCGATCTAGTGGGGATCTTCTTTTGCTACAGATGCACCCATACGTTGTCATCCTAGGCATTGACTGGCTGTTTTCTGTTAGTGTCGTTATTTACTGCTTCTGAAGAAGAGTCGTGTTCTCCGACGTGGATGGGAAGCATGTAGCTTTTGTTGGAGAGAAGAGATATCAGGTGGGAAGCCGGAATGTGAAGCCTATCCTTTCCTTGTTAGGCTTATTATCAGTGGTTTCAGCTGACACAAAGAGGATGGATGTCCTGGAGGTTGTTGGGGAGTTCCTCAATGTTTTACCGAGGAGGTTGTGACTCTACCCCCCTGATGTGATGTTCAGTTTGGGATAGACTTACAGCCTGGTGCTCGCCCGATTTCAATGTCCTCTTATCAGATGGCACCTTCGGAGTTGTGGGAGTTTCAGATTCAGATTGAGGGTCTGATGGAGAAGGTTTTTGTTCGACCCATCATGTTTCCATGGGGTGATCCAGATTTGTTCGTGAAGAAGGAAGATGGTGGTTTTCGGATATGCATAGACTACCTAACGTTGAATCAGGTAACGGTCAAGAACTGTTACCCCCTTCCAAGGATAGATGATCTCTTCAACCAGCTGAGGGGAACGGGTTGGTTTTCTAATATTGATCTACGATATGGATATCATCATCTGAGGGTAAAGGACAGTGGCATCTCGAAGACGGATTTTCAGGTGCAGGTATGGGAACTTCGAGTTTGTAGTGATGCCGTTTGGAGTTACGAATGCACTAGTTGTGTTCATGGGACTTATGAACCTTGTCTTCCGAGAGTTTCTGGACCAGTTCGTCGTTGTGTTTATTGATGACATCCTGATCTACTCAAGATCAGAGGAGGAGCGCGTTGAACATCTCAAGGCAGTCTTGGAAGTCCTTTGACACCCCCAGCTTTATGGGAAATTGTCAAAGTGTATGTTCTTGATGTAGGAAGTAAACTTCCTTGGGCACGTAGTGTCTCAGTATAGAGTGTCAGTGGACCCATCAAAGGTGGAGGTGGTTGTTTCTTGGGAGGCACCCAAGAGCGTGGAAGAAGTTCGTAGTTTCCTGGGGTTGGAAGGTTATTATCGGAGGTTCGTTTCGGACTTCTCTCAAGTTGATGCTCCATTGAAAGCTTTGACTAGGAAGGACTAGGTCTTCCTATAGAGGGAGCAGTTCCAGAAAGCTTTCGACTACCTGAAGGAGAAGTTGGCCAGTGCTCCAGTACTCAGGTTTCTAGATGAAGGGTTGTTATATGAGGTGTTTTGTGATGCTTCTGGAATTGGTTTGGGGTGCGTACTAATGCAGAAGAAGGGTGTGATCTATTATGGGTCTAGGAAGTTGTGCCCTCATAAGCGTAACTATGACACCCATGACCTAGATCTTGTAGCAGTAGTGTTCTCACTGAAGTTGTGGCGACATTAACTCTTTGGGGAGCGCTTTGTGGTCTTCTCAGATCACAAGAGCTTACGTTATATCTTCTCCCAACATGACCTGAACTAACGGCTGCAGAGATGGGTCGAGTTTCTCCAAGATTATGACTTCAAGATATCTTACACTTAAGGTAAGGGCTACGTTGTGGCTGATGTCCTGAGCAGGAAGTCTCATAAGGAAGTGGTTAGGGAATCCGCTGATGCTTGGAAATCAATGGAAGATTTGTCTACCTTACACTTAGATGGAAAGGTAGAGGGTGTTAGAGGCTGTTTGTTTCAAATGACGATGCAGTCCTTCTTGTGGCAATAGTTGGAAGAGTCTCAGTGGGGAGACTCTGAGGCGGAAGTAATACGGGATCATATCGATTAGGGAAATCCTCCAAAAGGATGGTCAGAGGACAGCCGACATCAGATTCTTTTTCATGGAAGGTTGTTTGTTCTGGAGGCAATGCAGGAGGGAGTTCTCCGTTAGTTCCACAGCTCATCCTTGGCGGTACATCTGGGAGTTTCAGAAATTTACCGAGGCCTGAGGGAACAGTTTTGGTGGCCTGGGGTAAAACGGGCAGTGGCATATTTTTTGGCCAAGTTCCAAGTGTGTTAGCAAGTAAAGGTTGAACACCGTGTTCCCAATGGTTTGTTGCATCCTTTAGATGTCCCCGAGTGGAAGTGGGATGACATCTCAATGGACTTCGTCACAGGACTACCCAAAGCTCAGGGTGCTTACGATGTTATCTGGGTAGTGGTGGATCGACTGACGAAATCAGCTCACTTCTTAGAAATTAAGGAGTCGGGCCCGGTGAGTACCTTAACACAGAGGTACGTAGACAAGGTGGTGCGTTTGAATGGAGTTCCAAATACTATCATCTTAGATCAGGATACTCGGTTTACCTCATGAGTCTTGAGGGGGTTACAACATGCTTTTGGCACCCAGCTACACCTTAGCACTACTTTCCACCCCCAGACCGATGGGAAGACAGAGCGGACTATCCAAACGTTGGCGGACATGCTACGAGCATGCGTTCTAGATTTCGGAGGATCATGGGTGCGACACTTTCCTTTAGTGGAGTTTGCCTACAACAACAGCTTCCACTCTACTATTGGCATGGCACCATTTGAGGCTTTTTATGGAAGACCATGTCGTCCACCCATTTGCTGGGCACAGGTTTGTGAGACAGGTGCTCTTGGGCCAGAGGTAGTACAGATCACCACGGAGAAGTTTCATCTTGTGTGTGAGAGGATGAAAGTAGCTCAGGACTGACATAAGTGTTATGCTGATCGTCAGAGGAGTCCATTGGAGTTCGAGGTGGGAGATCATGTGTTCTTGAAGGTTTCCCCTCAACGGGGGTAGCGGAGGTTTGGGAAGGGGAGTAATCTCTCCCCTAGGTTCATCGGACCTTTCAAGGTGCTGAGCCGAGTAGGCGAGGTGGCAGGTCAGCTGCCCTTCCACCTCAGTTGGAGAAGGTTCATGACGTCTTCCACGTCTCCCAGCTTCGTCCGTACTTACACGATGACTCTCATGTTATTGAATGTGGATAGTTAGATATGGGAGATGATGCGACCTTTGAGGAATGACCAGTTAGAATCGATGATCGTAAAGAGAAGGTGCTCCGTGGATGAACCATCGCCTTGGTTCGTGTGTTGTGGAGGCATGGCGGCCTCAAGGAGAGCACTTGGGTGCGGGAGGCTCAGATGCACGCTCAGTACCCGAATTTCTTTTGACTTGTGTTTTTCTTTGTTCTTCTGAGCTTTGTTTTGATGTTATACTATGTACCTTTGATATATGGAATGCTTGGCTTGTCGGTTGTGAGAAGTTTTGTTTCCTTGTTCTCTGGAAGTGTGTAACATGTCCGGATGTGTGGGTAGAGGGAAAAACCATATCCTTAATCGAGATGCATTAATGCGGATGCGATTGAACCCGTGCGGGTGAGTCAGTGCCGCCTAAAGTGGATAATATCTCGACATGGGAGAAGGAAATTCCCCAAACCATGTGTTCGGGAAGTGTGTTAATTGTACGGTGTTGTGGGTAGTGTAATTTGGAAAAATCATAATATATATAACTGGGAAAACCCAATTCTTAATCGAGATGCATTAATGTGGATTTGATTAAACCTGTGCAGGTGAGTCAGTTCCGCCTAAAGTGGATAATATCTCGACATAGGAGAAGGAATTCCTAACACCTATGATTTGGGTTGTTGGTTGGGTTCCTGTTATAACGAGAGCCCTAAGAGGTATCTTGTTGGGTTCCTCTAGGATGGTTTTGAATTCTTGGGGATGAGAATGTTTTAAGAGGTATCTGGTGTTCGGGCGGGGATATGATTGTGGTTTCTGAGGCCCAGGTGTGTTCAGGAAATATATGTGGTTTGTGAGGCCCAGGTGTGTGCGGGCGGGATATGTGGTTGTGAGTCCCAGGTGTGTGAGGGCGGGATATGTGGTTTGTGAGGCCCAGGTGTGTCCCGGCAGGAAGAGTGTGGTAGCATCAGGATGTTCGTCGTTAGGAAGAGTAGCTAACTGGTGGGGGGGGGGAATGGTGCGGGGTACCCAATACTCTTGTTCTTATATACAACTACCTTTTGTTTTCTATTTTTGGTGAGCGTGGATGGTGAGGTTGGGTAGATAGAGTTCCTTCCTAGGTTTTGGTTTCTTCTGTTGTTCTCATGGGACATTAGGATGTCTCCCCACCTGTGCACGAGAGCTTTAGGTTTCCCTAATGAGTATACTTGTATGCTCACCTTACGTTTACTTTCAAGTTTCCAGGAGGACTACCAGGGCCGTGCGGGATTCTACTAGTCGGGACAGTTGGAGTTGTTGCAGTTGTTGTACTCTTTTTTCTCTTGGTATTGCACTTTTTGAGTTTTCGTGTACTTGTACTTTGTTCAGAACTGTTTAAACATGCACATGGGATTGGTTTGGGTTTATTTTCATTTACTTGTTCCTTTTTCTTTTAGAGTTTCATTCATCCTATTTCCTGATCTTAAATAATAAAAAGGTTAATGCCTCCCATATTTGTGAAGACTCATACCCTTGGTGCTAGTCGCCACTCCAGGGCCTACTGGAGGCGGGACTCGGGGTCATTATCTCTCATTCACCATTTCTATCTCAGGAGGGGCATCTTTGAGGGAAGGGGTCATGACATTAACCTAGGTCTCTTTTTTAGGAGTAAGCCCCTGTTATAATTTACCTTAACTTAGGCCTTCTTTTCAGGAGTAAGACCTAAGTCTCAATCCCTTTTCTATTTGGGCTTCCTTTTCAGGAATAAAACCCAATAATAAGTCCCCTCTAATTTAGGCCTCCTTCTCAAGAGTAAGCCCTAAGTTAAGTTTCCAAATCTCCATAAATCACATATACCTTTATGGACCTTGTTCCCGGGTTTCTTCCCTAAAGTAAATCCCAATCCTCATCTATCCGGGCAGTCAAACATGCATAAGCCCCACATCATTCCTTACGATTGCATCTTTCGTGGAACAATCGTCAGGTTTTTAATAATACCTCTTGTTTCTCACAGTGAGTATGAATCACGTGAGCTTAGAGTGTAAAAGTAATTATGACATCTTTCTTTGGGACATCAATCATACATAAACCTCATACTTCCTTACTCGGACTACGTGGGTTCTGATTACTTTTTCTAAACTAAGATATGTAAGTAGACCATCTAAGGGTATGATCGCAACTCTGAAATAATCCATGTCCTTCTGAATGATAATAAACTTCAACTGCCTCACTGAGTGGCTTTAAAACCAGTATGGTTATCATAATGACCAAGAAATTTCTATATAATGTGTTGAAGGATACCATTGACTAAGAATCTCTCACAAATACAGATGATTCTCTATCGATGAAGAACCTCAAATACATATAAAATATTCTCTAAATCTCATACATATTAATCATTGATTTCCATATCTAAAGGAAATATCATTTTCATACTTGTTAATTTAATACGGATTCACGAGCATAACTTAAATCTATAAAGAGAGTCCTGGAGTAGACAATAATTCCCCCAAAAAATATGTGATGAGTCTGAACTCCCTTCCTCTTGACCAATGAAAATTATTAAGCCTCATCGGTCTATAACTAATGAGCACCAACCTTTGGAAAGTAGGTCCAAATGGATATAGAATCATTGGATGTTTCTGGTTCTACGAAAAAATCTGTTAGAAATTGATTGGAATGTTTTAACCTTAAACAAACAAGGTCATCCCCATTTCCATAGGAAATAATGAGAAAGAGTTATAAGTGCTCTGAGTGTTATTCTATATAGTCTGGACATATAGGATGAAGTAAATGCAAGTATCAATTCCGCTTGTAAAAAACAGAGTATTGCAAGTCTGGTGATCCGGTTTCCAACTTGATGATGTGAGCTATGTAGCTCGTGTTCTTCTAGTTGGTACTATGAAGATGTTTGAGACTCTGATCTACGATAGTTTATACTTCATGGATCGAGAGTTCTTCATGTGTTCTTCAGTTTTATGTCGCATGCATGATTTCTCTTTTTCTCAAAAATGATCGCACATCTCTCTGTCATTATATCAGCAGCAAGGCATATATATTTTTTAATTGAGGGTGCACATGTTGGAACCGACATGATAAATGTATTCTATAGCCCGTACATCATTCTTTTAGGTTACATGTATAAAAATAATATTAAAGCTATTAGTTCCATTTAATAACTTGAATATGACTGTAAGAAATTTAATTGAAAATGACAGAAGAAGATTAAAGAATGGTGTCACAGTTTGTCTTGAAACCGCATCATTTGGAAATAGTGTTACAAGGAAACAATATCATAAGGAAATGGTTTATTATCCTTTTCCTTTGAGAAATGATACTTTCACGATTCCACAACCATTTTGACATCTAGAACTTGTAGCATAGATGTGGAGTTAGGATCGTGGTATCAACATTTCGGTGTCTGGGTCGCGGTATCAGTGTTACGGTGTATGGTCATGGTATCATGTCACAGTATCTGGGTAACAGTGTATAGTCACGGTATTTGGGTCATAGTTTCTATTCAAGGTATCTGGATCAAGGTATCTATATCATTGTGTTTGGGTTATAGTGTCTGGTCATGGTATCTGGGTCACGGTGTCTGGTCACGGTATCAGGTCACGGTGTTTGGTACTTTATCAAAATCCAAAAATGGTGCCAGACTTATGGTTTCTCAGACTTATCCAAATATCTGTAAACAGTCTTAAGTATTACTATTCACAAAATGGTTTAAAATCAATTATTGGTATAATAAAATATAATAGAACAGGATTAAGCATAACTAGTGAGATTCTGAATTTGAACCCTTAAGCCTGGAATCATAAGAAGACCAAAAAACTTCAAACATGATTTAAACAAGATTAGCATAATTTGCATGAGTTGCCTGATTTGTGTGATTTGTATGATTTTCGTGATTTTCATAACTTTTTCAAAGTCATCCTTATTCTCAATAAACTTCTCCAAGGTAGGTGTGAACTCTTTCATTTTCTTCACTTGATCCTTAAACAATTGAGTCATAGGAGGCATTTTCAAATTTTCCAAAAGGAACTTGAAATTACTTATCAATTAATGCTTTATATAAATCTGTTTGAAGTAGAAATTAGTTTTATTTTTAATCTCATCATTGGCCATAGAATATTCCTTATAATACAGGAAAACTATGTCATGGACATGCTCACTTTTTTGAACAATTTTAGAGAGGCTTTCTTGAACAGAAGGGATTTTCAATGATTTAAGCTCTTATTGAATAACCTTTCTCAGAACTGCACTTTCTGAAAACTGATATGATTGAACAGACTTATATGAGGAGGAAGGAGCTGAGATGGCTGCATATGGTTCAGGAAGTCTCTTGACAACAGTTTCAATAGTGTCCGTGAAAATATCGGGCAAGGCATAAATTGTGGATGCTAATTTTCAAACTTTTTCTGCTAGATTTCCAAAGTTTTCTACTATTTTCTTGATAATAGCTACCAGATTTGGTCAAATCAATGCTAAAACCTTTCTATCTATCCTGTTAGCATATTCTGTGCTAAATCGAGCAATATTGGCTTTAGCAGTGCAAAAATCTTTCTTCAGTTCCTCAACCAAAGACCTTAAATATTTTCCTTATTCTCTTAGCTGATGATTTTCAATTCTTATTCTGGAATTTCATTCAACATATGAGGTTGAGTTTTCCAAATAAGTTTCTCAAAAATCATACTAGCATCCTATTCTCTTAGATGAGATACAGAAAGAGTTTTATCTTTCAAAATATTTTCAAATCCAGCCAATATATTTTTTCCAAACACTTTTAAATCCTCATGGATTAGAGAGCTTAGGTCTTGTAGAGCACTCTTGGGATCATAGACCTCAATAGCTTCAAGATCCTTAGCAGGTATTAGAATTGGGACAGAAAAATATTTCAATTGAAAATATTTTGTAAGATCAATTGTTCTCATTGCATCCACTTGAGAATCTAAGACATCAAAATAGCTAGAGAATTTATACACATTGTCCAAAGCGTATGTCTCAAAAGATCTTTGTTTTTGAGTAGTTTCCAAAATGCTATTTTGATCCCCCTCATTATGTGCATCAGCTCTAAGAGTGATATACCCGGTCTCTTGCTCTATTTCTATACTTGCATCAAAGTCAGGTTCACCCATCTCTGTTCTAGATTCCCGAAAGGCTTGGTCAATTATTTCTTCAGCTGGTAGGATTAATTAATGCTCATCTTGTCCTCCAAACCCTTCTACAACTGCAATACCTTTCTCAACAATAGGTTCTTATAGATGTTCATCCGGAACATCTTTCACTTTTGGACCAGTAGTAGGTCTTTCTTTATCAACAAATCCTTTATCAAATATTCATTCACCAACTGGTTTTTCATCAACTTGTTGTTCAGGTAATCCATTTTCCTCTTCTTCTAAGATAGTTGTTCCCACATGTAAAGCTTCTAAATCCTCTAATTCTGGACTTGATCATTCCACCAACTCATTAGGTTCTAATCCTGGGTCACACATGTATTTAGTTCTAGAGTGATTTTAATGGGATTGAATTTCTCATACAGGTTTTCATTCTCCTCCACCCAATACTTTTTTCAAGTATTCTAGATTATTTTCATCCTTATAATTATATCCTTTGAAATATAGAACTCATATCTTTCAATGACTGCTTCATTCTGGCCAACTAATCCTTTAGAAGACATCATTGCAATGATAAATCATGAATAGAATAATAAGGTAGACTTTGAAGTAGTCTTGATCAATTCACACATGTGAAGTACAATATACTTACACAGATTAATCTTGTTCCCATTCTTAATAAGATGTATCAAGAATACATATTGATATTTAAGAGTAGAAAATTCCTTTTTTCTTGGACTAACAGGATTCTGAATAAACTTAAAAATCATCCTTGTCTCACTATCCAACTCACCAGTAATTGCTCTTATTTTCTTCATATTTTTAGTTAAGCTTCCCAAATCTTATTCAAAGGAGAAAATATCCCTGTTAGGAGGATATTCTCACTGATGATCCAAACATACTCCTTCATGAGGTATCCCTAGGCAGTCATCCCATAACCTAAAGGAAAAATTACACCTTTAACCATTAATCCAGATTCTTACAACAAAATCATTTTCAGTATCGAAATAAAACTAGACCAACTGATAAAACTTCGAATTTTTTTTCATAAATGGGTCATTTTTTCAAAGTAAACCATTCCAAATAGCCTTGTTTAGTTAGAACATTAAAAAACAGTGACTTACTTTCCAGTATCCACTTCAAACATACATTCTTTTCCAAAGACTACATGTATACATGGAAATGCCTGAACTTTTAATCTTGGTTCAAACCATCATTGCACTAAACTCCCCTTTCACCCTTTACTTGTATGAACCAAATCTGTACATAAGGTATTTCCATAACTACGTGCAGCTTGATTTCTATCCTTATGGGATACGTAGGAATTTTTGATCATCCCTCGAATCCAGCCCCAAGTCATTGGGCCTAACCCCAAATTCCACTTTCAGTCCCTTTCCTGAAAAGTCCCCCTGTGAAAACATGAATGTGGTATGAAAACACTGGTCTTCATTCACATCAGGTTTATAAAACACACAAAGTGTATTCCTTATTATGGTTCGAGCTCTATGACCCTAAACTAAGATCTCCTACACTCTCATCCCACATGACGTTAAACTATATTTCAAGAACTATGTATAGCTTGATTCCCATCCTTATGGGATACATAGTGAGGTCCATCACCTCAATTCAGGACCCAGCCACAACATGATTATGGTTAGCATTGGTATGTGTATCTCCTTCATGAATTGGACAATACTCATTTTCATGTGTCATACTCCTAACCATAAATACTTCCAGATCTTCATAACCCTTTTCTTGACTTCTGGTCACAAAATTTCTGATACCCAGGAATTCTTTTTCCTCACTATGCAGCATGTGCCTTTAGGCATCCTTGCATAAGTATTCTACATAACGGACATGTCATCCAAAGGATTCTATTATTTGACAATGCAGCCAATGCCCTTAGGTGGCCCTGCATAATTCAACCCCCTAATAGGTTTTTCAAATAGTGGTAACTTTATTCTTTGGAGGAAAACCTCTTTTGTCCTTATTTTTCTTAATAACAATAAATAGGGATCTGAAAAAAATAGCCATCCTTAACATCTCTGTCCCATAATCCTTTTCATGATCTGAAAGTATTCAAGTCTATGGTTTATATTTCCCTTCACTAAGTTTGGGTCAGACCTTCACAGGAGTGACATTCATCCAATTCTTAGACAATCTTTATTGGAAATATCCTCTCCATATTCAAGTACCTCTGTCCATACAGAAAACTCTATGCTTTTGAAAATTTGAATCTCTATAAACTTCCACTGGCTTTTCTGCAATAGAAAGGTTAAATTTCTGAGAGTTCTTTTTCCTAACAATACGGCACGTGCCATTAGGCGGCCTTGCATAAGTAGTCTACATAATGGACCTATCATCCAAAAGATGTTATTATTTGACTATGCAGCCAATGACTTTAAGTGGCCCTGCATAATTCAACCCCCTAAGGGGTTTGTTAAATAGTAGTAACTTCACTCTTAGGAAATACTTCTTCTAATGCCTCTTATCCCTTTTTTCATATCATTCCTCAGATTAAAAATTTCTTAAGTCATAGTTTACATTTTTCCCCCATACTTGAATATAGTGATATGTTTTCAGATAAATTATCAAGGAATTGAGTCAATTTTAATTCATTTGATCAAAGCTATTTCGACCATAAACATTAGCCTTTTTATGTCCGACATGCATGACTTTAAAATTTCCACAAAAGACAAGGGGACTCTAAACAAAAGTCAAGTCCCATCTCACTAAACATACATTTTGTATGATTTAGGTAATATTGAGCAATAAAAATATTCAAAGTTTGTATGGTTATTTTCATAATCTTAGAAAAATTCAAACTATTCTTACTGGGCCCATTGGCTTAAGTAAAAAAAAATTGAGCAAGTATCAAAAAAATGCAGACACAAATGATCAAAGATGAAAGGGTCTTTCATTGATGCACAAGATTTAAAAGGACATCCACAGATTGGATTCTCTTCTATTTTACAAGAATTACAAGATCCTGTCAACATAACTCTTCATTTGATTTACGGCATCCCAAGCTTCACCAGCAACCACCTGGAATTCATTCATTCAACTGGATACAATAAGAGATGCAGTGATACCAGCTCTTCTTGGAACAATTGTAAAAGAATGTTCTTGAGTGCGGTTTGAGAATTTTTTTTGATGATCAAACAGTGACTCTATTTATGTCCAATAGACTTGGAATATGGATACATGTATTTGAGAATGGAGCATTGGAAGTAAAGAGCAATTTGGAGAGAGTACTCTTTTCAGATATTGTTTCTAATGTGATGATAGTCTTCTCTCCATCAACCTATAGTGGAAAACATATCATCCCATGGTTTTCAATTTTTATATTTGCAAAGAAATGGCATGAAGAAAAATTTTGACAGTTCACACCATTTTTACTGATCTTAATGCACAACATAACCGAAATATAGGAGTAGCAGTGTGGCTGCATCTCAGGCATATAATTATTTTCATCTGGAATGTTGACTCTGTGTAGATGACCATGGCCATACAGAGGCAAGTAGATAATTTGTGGGAAATTAAGATGATACTTCTTCAAGTACTTGGCCAAATCTTGGAGAGTGCGATAACAAATATCATAGTAGTCATGGACGACAATGTTAATCATATCCTCAATTCTCTTTCTAGCCAGTTCATTAGTCGTTCCAATTCTTCTGGGAGCCATTGAATCTGCAAAAAGGTTGAATAATTAAGTCCTAAGTAAGTTGATTTTTCATAAAATTTGTGAATAAAAGTGAAAAAAAAAGGCTAATCCATTAAGGCGCGCAAGTATCATGATTGGCAGGAAATTCTAGTATGGCCACCCAAGTTTGGGTGCCCAGGTATCACCACACAAGTCCAAATACCTCTACAGAGGAATGGCACGAACAAAAACAAAGAACCGCGGACAGCAGCACCTGCGCGGACAAGCGGAAAATCAATACAATTGCATGACAAGAGAAACTTGTGTGGAGAGAGCGGGAAGGTTTGAAAGCCAGTTGATTTTCATGAGAATGGCTTCATATTTATAGGCCAAGGTTGTACCCAGTGTGTCGTACCCTGCGCGGTTCTCACCTTTGGGCCCCCACTTGCAAGCTCAAAACTTGCACGTCGGAGTTCCTTGGTTTTCTCCTTTACCTCAGAGTAAAATCCTATTTCCTTTCGGATCCAACTATGAGGGGGGAACTTTTGTTGATGCTCCTTTTTGTCACAGAGTCTAACGACTGAAAAAGGGGAATAACTTAGCAAAAAGATATTCATCCATTGAAGAAACATTAAAAATTGACAAAGGCATGAACAAAGATTTGTTTAAAGATGGGTCGGGAAAGTTTCATCATGGTCACACAAGTATACTTGGGTTCCACATATTGGCTACGAAGGTGACCTGTGCGCCATGTTTGATTTTCACCCAAGGTCTTCAGTAGACTATAAATACCCCTTGTGGGCCCCCCATTTAAAGGAAGGAAATTTCCAAAAGTCAGATTTAAGCTCTCGGCGCCCTAGTCTCTACTTGAATTCTTTCGAACACTTATAAGGTTATTTCTTACCTGGAATGGAAGATATAAAGATGGGAATAAGGCCTAAGTGTTGAAATTAATTAACACTTGCACGCATAAGTGTCTAACCCTTAAGGGAAATGAAGACACTTGCATGCCACCTTATCCCTTCAACAAAACTTGTGTACCACCCTTTTGGAAGCCTTTAGGGATAATACTAAGGGCTTGAGCCAAGTCTCACACAAGTATTATCCTATGGGTTAACCGTCACGCAAGTACACATGTGTCGCGCAAGTATACTTGCGTGACCAGTACTTGCGCGCCCCAACAGGACTTGCGCGCCTACCTCTTCTTGGATGCCCCTCCTGCTTATTCAATTCTTTTCTTCAAATCCACCTCTCCTCTTCAAGATTTAGCCTTCAAAACCCTCTTCAAAGCCATTCTTGGCATGGTTCCTTTGTTGGATTCCTTGTCTGAAGGGAATTCTATGGAACATCTCGTAAAACCTAGTGATTTATATATTTATGTCACTAAGGTTAGAGATTTCATTCATTCAACCTCATCCTTTAAGATGAGAAGATCTTTAACCAGGGCCTCCTTTTCAGGAGTATGCCCCAATACAAGATCCCTAACCTGGGCCTCCTTTTCATGAGTAATCCCGAATCCAAGTTCACTAACCTGGGACTCCTTTTCAGGAGTAAGCCCCAGTCAAAAGTTCCCTACTCTGGCCATCCTCCTCAGGAGTAAGCCCCAATCATAAATTCTCTTAACTTGGGCCTCCTCCACAGGAGTAAACCCCAGATTTCAAGTCCCCTTAACCTGGGCCTCCTTTTCAGGAGTAAGGCCCAGTTATAATTTCCCTTATCCTAGACCTTCTTTTCAAGAGTAATCCTTAAGTCTCAATCCCTTTTTTATTTGGGCTTCCTTTTTAGTAATAAAACCCAATCATAAGTCCCCTCTAATTTAGGCCTCCTTCTCAAGAGTAATCCATAAGTTAAGTTTCCAAATCTCCATAAATCACATATACCTTTATGAATCGTGTTCACGGGTTTCTTCCCTGAAGTAAATACCAATCCTCATCTATCTGGGCAATCATACATGCATAATCTGCACATCATTCCTTATGATTGCATCTTTAGTGGCACAATTGTCACGTTTTTACTAATACCTCTTGTTTCTCACACCGAGTATGACTCATGTCAGATTAGAGTGTAAAAGTAATTATGACATCTTTATTTGGGCCATCAATCATACATAAGCCTCATACTTCTTTACTCGGACTAAGTGGGTCCTGATTCCTTTTTCTAAACAAATATATGTAGGTATCCCATCTGCAGGTATGATCCCAACTCTGAAATAGTCCAAGTCCTTCTAAATGATAATAAACTTCAAGGGCCTCACTGAGTGGCTTTAAAACCAGTATGGTTATCATAATGACCGAGATATTTCTATATAATGTGTTGAAGGATACCATTGGATAATAATATCTAACAAATACAGATGATTCTCTATCGATGAAGAACCTCAAATACATATAAAATATTCTCTAAATCTCATACATATTAATCATTGATTGTCAGATCTAAAGGAAATATCATTTTCATACTTGGTAATTTAATATGGATTCATGAACATAACTTAAATCTATAAAGAGAGTCCCATTGTAGACAATAATTCCCCCAAAAAATGTGTCATGATTCCGACCTCCCATCCTCTTGACCAATGAAAATTCTTAAGCCTCATTGGTCCATAACTAATGAGCACCTGCATTTGGAAAGTAGGTCCAAATGGATATAGAATCATTGGATGTTTTCGGTTATATGAAAAAATCCATTAGAAACTGATTGGAATGTTTGAACCTTAAACAAACAAGGTCATCCCCATTTCCATAGGAAACAATGAGAAAGAGTTATAAGTGCTATGAGTGTTATTCTCTGTAGTCTGGACACGTAGGATGAAGCAGATGCAAGTATCGATTCCTCTTGTAAAAAACAAAGTATTGCAAGTTTGGTGCTCCGGTTTCCAATTTGAAGATGTGAGCTATGTAGCTTGTGTTCTTCTAGTTGGTACTATGAATATGTTTGAGACTCTGATCTATGATAGTTCATACTTCATGGATCGAAAGTTCTTCATGTGTTCTTCAGTTGTATGTCGCATGCATGAGTTCTCTTTTTTTGAAAAATGATTGCATGTCTCTCTCTCATTATATCAGCAGCAAGGCATATCACTTTTTTAATTGAGGGTGCACATGTTGGAACCGACATGATGAATGTATTCTACACCTCTTACCTCATACTGTTAGGTGAAATGTCTACAAAAAATATTAAAGCTGTTAGTGCCATTTAATAACTTTAATATGACAATTAGAAATTAAATTGAAAATGACAAAAGAAGATTAAAGAATGGTGTCACAGTTTGTCTTGAAACAGCATCACTTGGAAACAGTGTCACAAGGAAACAATATCATAGGGAAATGGTTTATTCTATTTTTACTTTGAGAAATGAGACTTTCATGATGCCAAAACTATTTGGACATCTATAATTGGTAGCATAGATGTGGAGTTAGGATCATGGTATCAACATTTTGGTGTCTGGGTCACGATATTAATGTTACGGTGTCTGGTCATGGTATCAGCTCACAGTATTTGGGTCACAGTTTCTAGTCATGGTATTGGGTTCATAGTGTCTACTCATGGTATCTAGATCAAGGTATCTATATCACGGTGTTTGGGTCATAGTGTCTGGTCAGGGTATCAAGGTTATGGTGTTTGGTCACGGTATCAGGTCACGATGTCTGGTACTTTGTCAGAATCCAAAAATGGTGTAAAACTTACAGTTTCTAAGACTTATCCAAATATTTGTAAACAGTCTTAAGTATTACTACTCACAGAATGGTTTAAAATCAATTAGGGGTATAATAAAATATAATAGAATAGGATTAAGCATAACTAGTGAGATTCTGAATTTGAACCCGTAAGCATGGAATCATAAGAAGACCAAAAAACTTCAAACATGATTTAAATAAGATTAGCATAATTGGCATGAGTTTCCTGATTTGTGTGATTTGTATGATTTACATGATTTTCATGATTTGTGAGCATTTAAACATAATCAAATGGGAGGAGTCCAACAATCTCCCCCTTTTTGATGATCAAAAATCATGTCATGTATGAACTATCTAAAAATGAATAATGTTGTTCTTATTTCTCCTCCTTTTGTAATTATCAAAACGAAAATAAGCAGTAAAAAATAATAAGAGAATAAATGTAAAGGTAAAGTAAAACAGTAATAAGGCATATTCCATTGAAAAATAAAAGAAAATCTAGTACAAACATAAGGCAAAAGAAAGAAAATAGATAGAATTCCCATCAATTAGATATTATTCACTTATCTATAGAGACAGTAGACTTCTCTTCGACCTTGGAAGAGTAAGGAGGAGGAGCCACAAGACAATAAGATGAGGTGGTATCTAAGAGGGATCTGATGGTGAGAGAAGGAAGAGGCACACCTTTAAAAATGGAAAAGGAAAGAGAGGGTCTGGTCTGAGACTGAGGAATAGGTTGTTCAAGAATAACATGAAGGATGTCATTCAGAGCCTAAGAGACAGACATGGTATTAGGAGCATAGGAAGACGATGAAGAAGGGGTGGAACCAAGCTTCAAGGGAGCAGTTGTAGGAGCCATAATGGCAGTGCTTTACACATAGATATAGGGATTCAGCAGATTGATGAAATCAGTGATGACTTCCCCTCCATATTTCATAACTTTTTCAAAGACATCCTTATTCTCAATAAACTTTTCCAAGGTAGGTGTGAACACTTTCATTTTTTGCACTTGCTCCTTAAACAGTTGAGTCATATGAGGTATTTTCAAATTTTCCACAAGGAACATGAAATTACCTATCAATTCATGATTTATATAAATCCTTTTGAAGTATAAATTCATTTTATTTTTAATCTCATCATAGTCCATAGAATATTCCTTATAATACAAGAAAATCATGCCATGGACATGCTCGCTTTTTTGAAGAGGCTTTCTTGAAGAGAAGGGCTTTTCAAAGATTTATGCTCTTATTGAATAACTTTTCTTAGAACTGTACTTTCTGAAAACTGATATGATTGAATAGGCTTATATGAGGAGGAAGGAGCTGAGATGGTTGTAGATGGTTCAGGAAGTCTCTTGACAACAATTTCAATAGTGTCCGTAAAAATACTGGGCAAGGCATAAATTGTGGATGCTAATTTTCGAACTTCTTCTGCTAGCTTGTCATTGTTTTCTACTATTTTCTCAACAATAGCTACCAGATTTGGTCGAATCTATGTTGCAACCTTTCTAGCTATCCTGTTAGCATCTTCTGTGCTAAATCGAGAAATAAGGGGTTTAGCAGTGAAAAACTCTTTCTTCAGTTCCTCAACCAAAGACCTTAAATATTTTCCTTATTCTCTTAGCTATTGATTTTCAATTCTTGTTCTTGAATTTCATGCAACATACGAGGTTGAGTTTGCCAAATAAGTTTCTCAAAAAGCATACTAGCATCCTATTCTCTTATATGAGAAACAGAAAGATTTTTATCTTTCAAAATATTTTCAAATCCAGCCAACATATTTTCTCCAAACACTTTTAAATCCTCATGTATTAGAGAGCTTAGGGATTTTTGAGCACTCTTGGGTTCATAGACCTAAATAGATTCAAGATACTTAGTAGGTATTACACCTCATACAGAAAAATATTTCAATTGAAAATATTTTATAAGATCAATTGTTCTCATTGCATCCACTTGAGAATCTAAGACATCAAAATAGCTAAAGAATTTATACAAATTTTCTATAGGGCGTGTCTCAAAAGATCTTTGTTTTTGAGTAGTTTCCATAATGTTGTTTTGATCCCCCTCAATATGTGCATCAGCTCTAAGAGTGAGAGTCCCAGTCTCTTGCTCTATTTCTAGACTTTCATCAAATTCAAGTTCACCCATCTCCGTTCTAGCTTCCCGAAAGGCTTGGTCCATTATTTATTCATATGATAGGATTAATTAAGGATCATCTTGTCCTCCAAACCCATCTAAAACTGTAATACCTTTCTCAACAATAGGTTCTTATAAATGTTCATCTGGAACATATTTCACTTTTGGACCTGTAGTAGGTCCTTCATTATCAGCAAATCCTTCATCAAATATTTGTTCACCAACTGGTTGTTCATCAACTTGTTGTTAAGGTAATCCATTTTCCGCTTCTTCGAAGATAGTTGTTCCTACATGTGAAGATTCTATATCCTCTACTTCTGGACTTCATCATTCCACCAACTCATCAGGTTCTAATCCTAGGTCACACATGTATTTAGTTCTAGAGGTATTTCAATGGGATTGAATTTCCCATACAACTTTTCATTCTCCTCCACCCAAGAAATTTTTCAAGGATTCTAGATTATTTTCATCCTTCTAATTATATCATTTGAAATACAGAACTCATATCCTTTAATGACTACTTCACTCTGGAAAACTAATCCATTAGCAGATAGAATTACAATGATAAATCTTGAATAGAATAAAGAGGTAGACTTCGAAGTAGTCTTGATCAATTCACACATGTGAAGTAAAATATACTTACACAGGTTAATCTTGTTCCCATTCTTAATAAGATGTATCAAGAATACATCTTGGTATTTAAGAGTAGAAAATTCCCCTTTTCTTGGACTAATAGGATTCTGAATAAACTTAAAAATCAGCCTTGTCTCACTATCCAACTCACCATTAATTGCTCTTATTTTCTTTATATTTATATTTAGGCTTCCCAATGATTATTCCAAGGTGAAAATATCACTGTTAGGAGGAGGTTCTTTCTGATGATCCAAACATACTCCTTCATGAGGTATCCCTAGGTAGTCATCCCATAACCGCAAGGAAAAATTACACCTTTAACCATTAATCCAGATTCTTACAATAAAATCATTTTCAGTATCGAAATAAAACTAGACCTACAGATAAAACTGAGAAACAAGTTTTTCATAAATGGGTCATTTTTTCATAGTAAACCAGTCCAACTAGCCTTTTTTATTTTAAACTTTCCAAAGTAGTGACTTACTTTCCAGTATCCACTTTGAACATACATCCTTTTCAGGCATGACTACTATATTTACAAGACCAGAGTTCAGTGGTCATTCTAGTACTATTCACGGTACTGATGTTGCCTTTTTATGAGAACTTCACTTCTCAGGAGTTGAAAAAGAATGTCGCTTCATTCTAGGCATAAAACTAGAAGTTCAAGAAGGGGAAGTAGTTGAAGGAGATAAGTAGATTTAGAAGGAAAGGGCTTGGGTTTTGAGAGAGTAAATCTTGAGTGAAGAGAGAAGAGAAAAAGATATCGGGTTTTTATCATTTCAGAATTCCAAACGTCCTAAACAAAAAATCATGGTAAAGTGAAATATTCCATACAGAAATATGAGAAAAGAGTATATATGTGTGTGTGGGTAGTTCTTTACTGTGAGACTGGAACAAGTCATTACAGTGTCATAATTATGTTGTGACAGCAAACGGAATCACCGTAACATTGAGACAATAAGTGAAAAACAATAACTAAGAGGCAGTAACTATAAGACCATGAACATGAGATAGTAACTTCAAACCAGTAATCTTGTGAATTCGTGAAAGTGAGAGAGTAATTTCAAGATAGTAACATGTGAAACTGTGAAGTGTGAAACCGTAAACTATGAAACAGTAAGTCCATACTATAATCCATTCACTTAAGACTTGTCATCACTAATTCATGTATAATGTAATATATCCTTTCAGAATTTAATGGTTTGGTGAATATATCAGCAAGATGATATTTAGTGACAATGAATTCCAAAGTGATATCAACTTATTGATAATGTTCCCTCAAAAATTGATGTCTTAAATCAATATGTTTTTTCCTGGAGTGAGACACATGATTCTTTGAAATATTAATAGCACTTTTATTGTAATAATTTAAAGGTACATGACTTAATTGATATCCATAGTCTAGTAATGTGTGTTTCATCCACAAAATTTGTGCACAACAACTCCAAACAACTATGTATTCTTCTTCGGTAGAACATAATGCAACAGAGTTTTGTTTCACACTACACCATGACACTAGAGACTTGCCAAAAATGTGTCCTGTTTTAGAGATGCATTTTTTATTGAACTTACAACCACCTAAATCAGCATTATTAAAGCTAACTAACTCAAATGATTGTCCTATGGAATAGAATAGCCCTGGATTGGGTGTATGTTTGAGGTATTTGAAAATTCTATTGACATCATTTAAATGATATTCCTTAGTGTTTTCTTAAAAGAGAGTACACATACATACACTAAACATATTATTAGGGTGGCTAGAAGTTAAGTAGAGTATTCTTCCAATCATTTCTCTATAAGTGGTTTGATCAAAAAAACATCTTCATCAAGATCTAACATACAAGTAGTACTCATTGAAGTATCACTATATTTAATGATATCCAAGCCAAAACGTTTTATAAGATCATTAGTATATTTTATTTGATTTAAAATAATTCTATCTTTATTTTGAAAGATTTTAAATCCAAGAAAGAATTTTAGTTCACCCATTAAACTGATTTCAGATTCATTTTGCATCATTTTAGAAAACTCAATACATAAAAAAAATTTGAAGATCCAAAAAAATATCATCTAAATAAATTTGATAAACTAAAACATCATTGAAAATTCATTTTATTAAAAGAGTGGGATCATATATACCTTTTGTAAAACCTTTGGAAATCAGAAATGTACTTAATCTATCATTAAAAGATCTTGGAGATTGTTTTAAACCATAAAATATTTTGATAACTTAAAAACGTGGTTTGGAAAGTGAGAATTTGTGAAACTAGGGGGTTGTTCCACAAAAACATCTTCATCTATATACCCATTTAGGAATGCACTATTGACATCCATTTGTTATAGTTTTAAATTCAGATTTGATTCATATGCAAGAAAGATTCTAATAGATTCAATTCTTGTTACTGGTGTAAAGGTATCCTTATAGACAATTCCTTCTTGTTGATTATAGCCTTATGCAATCAATATATCTTTGTTTCTAAATATGTTACCTACTTCTTCTACTTTATTTCTAAGAACACACTTAGTACCTTTGGTAAATATGTCTTTAGGTTTATCAACAAGATTCTAAATTGTGTTCCTTTCAAACTGATTAAGTTTTTCTTGTATATCCATCACCCAAAATTCATCATTGATAGCATCATTGATGTTTTTATAATCATGTTGTGACACTAAATCTTGATGTTCGAACTGATTTCTCAAAGAAGCTCTAGTTTGTGTTCCTCTATCTAGATTTCCAACTACTTCTTCTAAGGGATGGTTCTTAAGGGTTTTAGTTGGTCTATAAAATGTTGGGATAGTTATTTTAGGTTCATTACTTGGTTCTGGTTCATTCTGGTAGATTTTTAAGATTTTTTAGAACTGGAAGTTTTTACAGATTCCTTTATAGGATGATCAGAGGATTTAGTATTAATGTCTAGATTTGACATATCATCCTCAAGATTCTCTAGAGATATCTTAGGCTCATGTGGATCTGTCTCATCAAAATTGATATGGACAGAATCCTCCACACATTTAGTTCTTTTTTTAAAAACTCTATAGGCTTTACTGGAGACTTAATATCCTATAAAGATTCCTTTATCACTCTTTGATGCAAATTTTTCACGATTTTCCATGGTATTAATGATATAGACCTTGCAACGAAATACTTTTAAGCAGTTCACTTTGGGTTTTCTATTGTTCAACAAATCATATGTAGTTCTTTAAAGAATAGTTCTAATAAACACTCTATTAATAATATAGCATGTTGAATTTATAGCTTCAACCCAAAAACAAATAGGTAAGTCATATTCACTGGTTCTAGAAATTTCATGCAGGTCCTATTTTTTCTTTCTATAACTCCATTTTTTTAGGTGTTCTAGGGGAAGATAAATTGTGATTATCGCCATTTTTTGAGAAAAAGGATTGAAATTATTTATTTTCAAACTCATAGCCATGGACACTTCTTAGAGATTTGATTCTAATTCCACTAATTTTTTCTACAGTTTTATCATACGCAGTGAAGTGTGAGTAGGAATCACTTTTGTGAGTCAAAAAGAAGGTATATGTATACCTAGAAATGTCATCTACAAAAACATAAACATAGTGCTTCCCATTTAAACTAGAAACTATATATGGTCCAAAAAAATCCATGTGAACCAACTTGAGAGGTTGAGAAGTTTAAACTTCTTTCTTTGGTTTGAAAAAAATATTGTGTTTCCTTCTATTTTGATAAGGATTGCATACTTTATCATTTGGAAACACTAGTTTGTGTAGATATTTGACTAAACTTTTTATAGTTATCTTTCTAGGGGATTGAATATTGCAGTGTCCTAGTCTTCTATTCTAGAGCCAAGACTCTTTGTGAAATGAACTTAAACCTGAATCATTTTAAGAAGCTAAAGAATCTAAGTTAACAAAATGTAAATTTTCAATTATTAATGTAGAAAATAATAATTTATTTTTATAATTAAAAACATTACAAGCATTATTTTCAAATTTAACATGAAATACATCATCACATAGTTGTGAGATACTGAGTAGATTATATTTTAGTCCATCATCAAAAAGTACTTTAGAAATTAACACTGATTTTGAGTTACTGATTTGGCCTAGGCCAATGGTTATACCTTTCGCATTGTCACAAAAGGTGACATTTCCACCATCAATCGTTATTAGGTTATTGAATCATTAATAGTCTCATTTCATGTCTCTTGAACACCCCCTATCCATGTACCATAATCTTATAAAGGCGCTCTTCAAACAATTTTCCTACAAAATAGTAAAATAAAGACAGACTTTGGTACCCATATTTTTTTGGCTCTAGTAATATTAGTAAATAGTGCTTTAGAAACCCACATCTTACTCATAGGTTTCCTATAATTATTATATATAATATTTGAGAAATAAACTTTATCTTTTCCAGAAATCCTCGATACAGTAGAGGATGTATCATAGTTTTAACTAGCAGAATTTTTTCCTAAACTAGGAATAAAGTTGTATGTTCTAGATTTAGGAAAAAAATTGGTTTTTCTAAACATTCTTTCACCAGGTTGATAGCCAATACCAGTAGTGTGTTTTGGGCCAATTTTTTTACCTAGAATTTATACCACGTTTTCTTTAGCATTTGTAAACATTTCAATATTCTTTTTCAATTTCTCATTAGATAGAATAAATTCATTGTTTTCTTTGAGTAATTGGATATTTTTCTCTCCTTCTACAGCAAGTTTATATTTAACAGTTGAAGTAAGATCATACTATTTCTTTAAAGAATTTTGTTTGTATTTTAGTGAATTAAATATATCTTAAAGTATATTGAAATACTCAAACATTTCTTCTTTAAACATATTTTCCAAATCACTCTCATCTCCAGAATAATAGGAACTATATACGGGAGATTCAAAGGTTAATTCAGATGTGTTTTTCATGAAACACATATTGGCTTGGTTATCATGTTCATCAAGTGAAGTCTCTGAGTCACTTGAACTATCCTCAGAAGCACTCCAAGTTTCTTTCATTTCCATTTTACACATTCTATCTTTGTCTTCATATTTTATTTTATACTTCACCTTGGGACAGTCGGCCTTTACATGTCCCTTTCACTTAAATTCCTAACATACTATCTAATCAGAACATTAATTTATTTCCCAACCCCTCTTACAAATTCCTTTTTGATGATATCTTCCTTTTGAATTTAGGCTTATTAAAAAATTTCTTCCTTTTGTAAAATTTCTTAAACCTTCTGGATAATTGAGACATCTCCCCATCACTGTCAGGTGAAGATTGTTCACTGCTGGAACTTTCTATAGAGACTTTCATTTTCTCCTTTTCTTTGTGTTTAGAGGTAGTGGTCATGAATGCCATAAATTTTTTTTTGGGTTTTTCCTCCTCTTCCTTGTTGACTTTCATCTCTACTTCATACATCATTAGTTTCCCAATCAGTTCTTTGAAAGTTAATTTGCTGATGTCACATGATTCTAAAATAGGGACAAAAGTTACTCACTATCTATCAGGTAGGCATCTAAGAATCCTCATGGTTTTTTCTTTAGTAGTGGAATCTCTTAAAAAATATATTATTGTGTTGAAAATTTCATTAAACCTGATATAAATATCAGAAATAGGATCATCATGCTTCATTTTAAAGTTTTTATACTTAATAGTATAAGTATTGAGATCATTTCTTTCACATTAGTGGTTCCCTCGTGTGAAACAGACAGGGTAACCCAAATTTCATGGGCTGTTTTGCAGGAAGATATTCTGTTAAATTCCTCATCTCCTAAAGATAAATATAACTAATTCATAGATTTATAGATGTTATTTTAAAGCATTCTTATTTGGTTCATACCAAGTAATTCTAGCAGTATCAGGAATCTTATACTCATCTATAATTGAAGACCAAATTTTCAAGCCCATACTTTCAAAATGCATTTTCATTTTAATTTTCCATTGGGAATAATTAGTTCCACAAAATAATGGTGGTATGTTGGTAGCAGCACATTCTATTCTATTTTCCACAGTAAATAAATACTTTTAAAGAGTTATAAATTTAGAACTAACGGAAATTTACAGATCTTTAAAGTACAAATAAAATCACAGTTAAAAAGATTCTAAAAACAGAGACTTAACAAGAATAAACTCCTCTGATACCAAATGTCGGTCATAGTATAGTACTTAATAGGGGGGTTAATTAAGAATCTATAAAAAAAATTCAATTATAAATTTCACTTAAAAATATTCCGTAATAAAAATTAATACAGGCCACCTAATCAAGGTAATAAGTTAATAATAGTTTGACTGCTAAAATAACTTCTCAAGAGATTGATTAATTCCTAGTAATAACATTGTGAGTTATTGATATAACTTTTGAAACTACTATAATAGGGGAAATAGTTATAACTTATATCCAATACTAACTATCAAAGTAAAATCCAGTTTTCTGAAATATAAAGTAAAATAGAGAAAAACTAAATTAACAAACACAACAAAAAAACAAGTGGTTCAGTCCCAAGATAAGACTTAATGCACTCCACATGGTGATTTGCTACCACCAAGAAGTCTATATAGATAAGATATTGATTCACACCCTCGATCGGGGTAAAACAATAGTACACAGGATAGCCCAGGTCACACGACATCTTCCACTGTTCTTCATGGGTATAAACTACCATGTCAAACAAGGACCTCTTCCAGACTTATCCATGGGAGTAAGCAGATTTAAGAAGATATGAGAGGAAGAATATCTTATATCCTTCAGTTTAATATAGGATACAATGTGTGTTTTTAATACAGACACACACACATTTCTCGAAAGCTAAAAACAGTACACAATAGAGAAAAAATGATGAGAAAGATTTATTAGTTCTCTGAGTATTATTCTATATAGCTCTGGACTTGTAGAATGAAGCAGATACAAGTATAGAGTCCTCTAGTGAAAAACAGAGTATTGTAAGTCTGGTGCTCTAGTTTCCAATTTGAAAATCTGAGCTATCTAGCTCATGTTATTCTAGTTGGACAACGAAGATGTTTGAGGCTTTGATCTATGGTAGTTCAGCTTTTAGGGATTGAGTGTTCTTTATGTGTTCTTTAGTTGTATTTTGCAAGTATGAGTTCACTTTTTTTAAAAAAAATGCTCACACGTCGCTCTACCATTATATCAGTAGCAAGGCTTGTCTTCTTTTTAATTGAGGGTGCACATGATGGAACTGACAAGATGCATGTATTCTACACCTTGTACCTTTTACTATCTGGTTACATGTCTACAAAGAAATATTAATGACGTTAGTTCCATTTAATAACTTGAATATGATCGTTATAAATTAAATTGAAAATGAAAAAAATGATTAAAGAACAATGTCATAGTTTTTCCTAAAATAGTGTCTCTTGGAAAGGTTTAGGTTCATGGGCTATAGACCTTTCCTAAACAGTGGGGCACATATTGAAGGATTATAGTAGGTAATTCATTATTGGTACATAGATTTTGAAATCATAAAAAATCATTACTCTATTAAAAACCCTCTGGTTACAAGTTTTTTTTTATTTTTTATGACTCCTAATGGTCTCATTTTTTTCAATTATTTGTGATAAAGTGAATGTAATTTTTTTAAATTAATTATAGTTTTTGAAAAATTCTTGTTTATTATTTTACGTTGAGTCATTGGATGTTACTTTTCAAAACCTAAAATTTTTGTGCATAAGGTGTCTTATAAAATTTTCTTGAAATTTATTTTTTGAAATTACCAAAGATAAAATTGATTATATTTTTTATTTATTTAATACTTTAATTTTAATGTTTTTCATTTTATTATAAATTTACATAAAATTATCCATTAAAATTTTACCCAAAAGATACATAGTCATTTATCAGAGGATTTTGATGTAAAAACAAGGTTTTTCTTATACTATATATGGATCCCATTTTAGTGAGTTTTCTTACCCACTAATAAGTTTTGGTAAACTATTGGATATTATTATTATTATTATGGGGGTAAGGATGATTAGGGATCTCTCCTTTAATGGAAAATTTGTGATCTTGGAACCTAGGGTTTTTCTAATCTAAGATATATTTTTCCACACAACATTGAACATGATATATTGGTTAGGGGAAATATCTCTTTCTATAATGAGAATATTGAATATATAAATCATTGAAATGTTGGTTCTTAATATGGAAAAAACTTATGAATTGAGGTAAAAATTAAATAATATAACATCACTTATCAAAATCAAGTGTCTCTATAGATAATTATTAGAAATGGGAATTCTAGTCATGTGGTTACATATCAATAGATGTTTCATGACATATTTAAGATCTATAAGAAGATAATTATTTCTTGGGTATTCATGGTTAAACCATATAAGTTCAATTCTATGGTTATAAGACTATCATATGTATGGGGATTCATTTATTGAATATGTATTACAAAGGGTGAAGGTAATTTCTATATACTTTTCCCTATAGAAAAATTGAATGGTCAAGCTTAGGGGTTTGGATCCATCATGATAAAACTAGTTATATTTTTTATTAAGGGATGGTATTTATAGTTTATTCTTTCTTAAATTAGTAATTTAATATTTCAAACATGTATCAAAATTACTATTCTTGATTTATTATAGTAGCACTATAAGATATTCTTTGATAATATATCTACTGTACGGATACTAATTAGAATGAATAGAATGAAATATGTGACTTGGTTTAGTAATTTTATAGTAATATTGGTGGAGGTAGATATTAATTGTACCTTAATCATTAGGGAGGTTAATTCCAAATTTAATGATGTAATCTATCTTTAAATTATATATGATATGTTTCCAACCTATTTTTTGGCATTCCATTTAATTTTTTAGGTTAATGGAAACTTTATCAAGGATTGTTTTTGTTCATTTTATTCTTTAAATGTTAATAATGGGATTAATTACAAAAGACATTTTAATAATAATGTTTTTAAAGTGAATAATGAAGATGAGAATTTATTAATAACACAAGATGTAGTTGAAATTTCAGTATAAATTCATATTATTCCAGTCTAAGGGAAGAAATCTCAATGATATATAGATTTGGATTGGGAACATGGGAGTCAACTAAGTGGTCAGGGGGGATGGTCGAAGCATATGTACGATGTAAGATTTGGTGTCCTAGAACCAACTGGTTTTACTTGGATTACATGGATATTTAATGTATTATTACATATTGTTCATTATTCTGCATGACTATGATGTAATAATGTCGTAGAGTATTTGTTGCATTGATAAGGTCATGGAAGTTCCCCACTATGATGAGAACCTTGAAATGATATAAAAATATTCTTAAATATAGTTCTATGATTATATGACATACTATGATGGGACACATAGCATGCAGACCATCAGGTAAGAGTACTCATAAGCAGATGATACTTTCTCTCAAGAAGTTCACACTTGGGAATCTCCAAGATACAAGATTATGATAACATACTTGCTAGTAAAAATTCCACATGTTTTAGTGTCATCAGATATTTCTATCTACGAGCATGTGTAATGATCCTTAGACTTTAAGATTATCCTTAATACGTGTCACGGATCATGAACTTTGATTTACTGATGAAAACCATCATGCTAGCAGTTGGCAGGAAGTAGGGTACGTTGGGTGAATTACGAGTGGCATGTTATTAGTGGATATGTCAGGGAAGGATTTTTCCCCTCCATTTATGGAAGTTGATATCTTGGCCATTTGATTGAAATAGAATCGTCACGCAAAATTCCATGGCGATGGTGTAATGATGAGTTTATTTTAGGTAGTCAAAGAATGGCGTATCAAGCATAAAATTTGATTAAACAATCATGAAACATGCTTGATGAGATATTGGGACAAAATGGTTATATTAAACAGTGAGTGTTTGTATGTGGATATTGTTTTTGCGACTTTATGTTCTTTCTTTTAGGTGACTTGACCCATTTCTAGATAGTACTCTTGGACTTTAGGTAAGCCCGCCTAATTCCAACGAGAAAGAATCCTAGAGGGTCACACACTAAGTGTTTTTGGTGGTCCGAGTTAAATTATAATTGAATTTAATTAATGAAATAAATATTATCCTCAAGACTATGTAATAATTTTATTCAAGTTAAAATGATCGCATAAATTAAATTAAATATATTTATTTATTTAATTTAAGATTTAATAAATATTCATTTATTATTTTGTAAATAAAATATTTATTTAAGATAATAAATTTTTTGTTTATTTGTTTGGGTGTTCAATAAATGGAAGTGGAGTTCGAGCGGACCAAGGTCGGTCCGGTAGTAAAATAATTATTTGAAAGACGGTAAAAAATTATTTAACTAGTTGGCACATATTAAAATAACGTTGCTATTATTTTGTAATGAGGAATTTTATTTATAATTCTGTTTTCCGCAAGTTGGCACACCATAAATAACGATGCGGTATTATTTTTAAATGTATGGTTTTTCTCTAAGTTCATGAATTTATTTAATTGTTTCTATGAAATTAAATATTGTAACTAAAATTCTATGTATATTAATAGGAAAGTATGCCTATTGTGCCATATAACACACCACATGCCTGGTGAATTGAGAATTGTTGAGCCAAAAAATTTCTCTCTCAAATCCTCTTCTCTCCCATCTCAAGAAAGAGAGACATTCTTCAAGGCCGAAGAACAAGCGATCAAGAACGACCAACACAAGACACTCGCTTCTTCATGCTAGCACTCAGAGAACGAGCAGTGTCGATCGATTTTCATCAGAGCACATGTTGATCACCGCTAGAGGGATTCTAGTTTGGATCCTTATAAGCGCAATGAGATAATTTGTAAGAGTCATTCCGGACAATCAACATCATCCATGATGAAAAATTCCCATGATCTAGGTATTATTTTTCTTTATGAAATTAATTAAATTAATTATAAACATGATTTGAAAGATCCCCTCTAAAGGTTTTGGGCCTCTTTTTTATTCATATAAATTTTTTATTAAATTCTGTGGAGACTAGAATTCATCATCGTATTGATCCCAGAATAATCATTGATCATGGTAAAAATCAAAGTTGGGTAACGTCCCAACCACGCTTCTGTTGTGCTTGAAACCTTCAAGTTTTATCAGAGCAGTTACATCATAGTTTAAAATTATTTAAATATTTATATGATTACTTACGCATTTAATAATTTAGTTTTTTAAATTCAAGTTAATTGTTCTACAAGTCTGAATCTCGAGATCTATTCCTCCTCTTTTGTTTCTCATTCACCGTACAGAAACGATCTTTTCTTTTAATTTTGATTAAAATAAAAAAAAGGATTGTATCCAGAGGTTTCGAAGCTTCTTGGTCGTACAACACTAGAACACATGGTGTGTATTCGGTATTACACGTCATGTAGTCTAGATTTAATGTATCAGACTAGTCCTCCAAACCAAGTTGTGTCTTGGAGTATTTCTAATTCTTAAATGACTCCACGTGTTGACCAGGAATAGGTGGTATGCGGTTTATGGATTAAACGATGTGTGGCGCAATGGACACGGCATGTAGTTCCTTTAGGTTAGGGTTGGATCATGTAACCCATACATGACTTTCCCAGCTAGAGACCTTGTAATGAGGAACTACACGTCTTGTGGCCCACTCGACACGTCATGTACTCTAAATATTTCTGAAGTACACTCACACGTTGTTTCCTTAGGTGTGTACTTCGGATATATGGTGAACACTAGTACACGTTATGTTGTTGGAACTACATGTCATGTACTCATACAAATTACACAGATTTATTAAATTTTATTATTATATTATACAAACCCATGATACGTGTACCATTGTTCGGGCGTAAAGATGAGGTACAACACATGATAGGTGTTTTATATATATGTTTTTAATTTAACATTTGCGTAATGTTCATTTCTACTCATTGGGTAGTTATGAATAGGAATTCATCAGGTTGCCTCCATGGTATAATTTATGTACAAATATAACTTTAAATGAATTTATTTGTTTAAAATTATGATGGATGAGAATATCAAGGAAATTCTGAAAAGGGTTTAAGATAAAAGGATTGATTAATTAGAGATGATAATTAATTGATTCGAGCGTGATTTATCTTAAACAAGAATGATTAAATAATTGATTTCTAATTTTATTTATGTGTAAATATGGTTGCGTGTATGGATGATCATGAGCTAGACCAGGACCATTATATGTGGATGGTTTCTTTTAAATTATTTATTTGAATTAAATTTGTTGGCATGCGAGCCTTGTTCTCATTAATTTGTAGGGTCTGTGTGTCCAAGGTTTCTTTCATGTTAACCCCCCTTTTTACCCCTAAATTATATGTGAGTTAAAAAAATGTCATATGTAATAGATGGAACTCCCAATCTAGTGGAGGCGGTTCAAGATGGATCCGAGATGAAACAAATCCCAAGAGGTACAGAGGTAGACAGGTGGAAGCTGTAAACATGAACCTAAAAGGATCAAGGTGTTTCTCCCCTAGGACAGGGTTAGTTTATCAACTTGTAGATAAACTAACCATTAGAAAATCTCATGGACATGCAATTTAATTTATTTTATTTCTATCATTTGGATGGTTTATCATTATGGATGTGTTTTTACGATCATATAATTAATTAATTAAACAAGCATGCAAGATAGAACAAAAATAAACCAAATTTATGGGTAAATATTATCAAGATATGGTTAATCACTTAAATAAGTTCCACTTAATATTAACAATCATGTGATAATAATAAATTCATTCATAAGAGATAAAAATCCCTCACGTAAAATATTAATTCAGACCAAGCCTTCCATTACTTGATTATGGGAAAAACTCAATAAAACTATGTGTTTGACCAACCCTAGTTGAGACACTTACTTTTATAAAGGAATATCTTATGAAAGGTTTCGGGTTGACTTAACCATAATACATCAATAGGAGAAGCCCTTGCTAGACTTGGTTTAATATTGGAGGCAAGAGTTGAGAAAATCCAAAGTCATTATTTTAGGACTCGAGAGTCCACTCAAAAGATCAAGGAACTGTAACCCCGCTGTTGGAAAAGACCTGCCTACCTAAATACCGTCTAAAAGCTTGACCAACCCTTGTTGAGGTTATGTGAAGGGGAATGTGAATCCTTTCCACTATAATTTCATGGCAATTGGAAATTACAAGTTCAATGGTGAGGGCCATTGGGACTTGATAAAATAGTGGGAGACTTAATAAAATTTATTTTATTCTCATAAACTGTAATCAAGAAAGTACTAATGATCTAATATTTTAATTGAATAATAAAAATGAAAAGCTCATCAACCACACATTCCCTATGATCAATTCTCCATGAAGACAACATCCTCACTGTCAGTAACTTCTAGGAATGGTTTAGACGCCTTTGGGTTATCCTATGCCATGAACAGAAGTCTTATGTGTTGGATTCAGCATTACCTGATCTGCCTGCCAAGGATGCGAGTGATGAGGATTTCTTGGTTTATGAGAAACATATGAATGACATGGTCGACATACAATGTTTGATGTTATCATCAATGTATAGTGATCACATGAAGTATCATGAAAACATGGATGCTTATAGCATACTCGAGCACCTCTGTGGTCTTTGTCAGGAGAGAGAATGACAAGAAAGGTTTGAGATATCTAAGGCACTCTTTCAGAGTACGCTAAGAGAAGGTTCCCCAACTAGGCCTCATGTAGTCAAGCTCGTTGGATACATTGAGCACCTGGAGGTTCTAGGGTTTAAACTCCCCGAAGAACTGGGCACCGATCCCAATCTCGCATCACTCCCTCAGAGCTTCTCTAACTTTGTTGTCAATTTCAATATAAAAAACATTGAAAAGTATCTATCTGATCTTATTATCCTCATTCTCCAAGTGGGAATAGATATAAAGTCTGAAAATCCTTCTATCCTTATGGTAAATAAGAGTAAAGGGAAGGTGAAGAGATTTAAGCCCAAATATTCTTCAAGACCTTCCAAGAAAAGGAAGATCAAAATGGAGGCAATGGAATAGGAGTCTATTTGTTTCACATGTGGAAAGAAGGGCCACTGGAAGAAGAATTGCACCCAACCTAAGAAGCAAGGGGGGATTCTAGTGCATTTTTTATTGAATGAAATCTATCTATTTCTACAAATTGGGTATTAGATATAGCTTGTGGTGCTCACATATGTATCCAAATATAGGAACCAAGTAGATTCAAGAAGATTGATTGAGGGGAGGTAGATCTACGAGAAGCCAATGGAGCCAGACTTGCTACTATAGTTGTTGGGGTCTACCACCTCACCTTGCCAACTGGGATGATCTTGGCATTAAAGGGTTTTTTTATGTGCCTTATGAAACCAAAAACATAACATCTGTATCCAGAATGGATATAGATGTATTTTTTTCATGTTTTGAAATGAATGTTTCTTCTTTTATAAAGATAGAATTTGTCTTTGTAGGGCACATTTATACAACAGTCTTTATGTGTTGGATTACACAAACCAAGTAATGGAAATCGATGACAATGATACTTCACATGACTCATACCACACCCAACTTTGGAATCACTGGCTAGGTCATGTAAATGAGAAATGCTAGACAAAGTTACATCAATATGGATATTTAGATTCTTTTGAAATAAAACCACTTGGTGTATGTCATGCATGTTTAAAAGGAAAAATGACCAAAGCCCCATTTGGTTGGAAAGGTGAAAGGGCTAAATAGATTCTTTAATTGGTTCATACCGATGTGTGTGGACCTTTTATAGTTGAATAAAGGGGTGGGTACTCATACTTTATAACTTTTACTGATGATTTTAGTAGATATGGATATATCTACTCAATGAAGTATAATTCAGATTACTTTGATAAGTTCAAGGAATACAAGAATGAATTTGAGAACCAAATTGATAAGAAGATTAAGAAACTCCATTCAAACTGAGGTGGGGAATATCTTAATTAGGACATCATTGATTACTTATGAGAGTTTGGGATCCTATCCCAACTCACTCCTCCTTACACACCTCAATGGAATGGAGTAAGGGAAAGGATGAACCACACCTTTTTGGACATGGTGAGATCAATGACAAGTCATGCAAGTCTTCCATTATACTTTTGGGGGTATGCATTACAAACAGTAGCACACATACTAAACCAAGTACCAACTAAATCGATAAATGGTATTACATAAGAGTTTTTGAGTGGAAGAAAATCTATGTTATTTAATTTACATGTGTGGGGTAGTGAATCATTAGTTAAGGCCTCTTCAGGTAGCAAACTCGCACCCTGAGGCACAAAGTGAAACTTTATTGGATACCCCAAGGAAATAATGGGATATTACCTATAAAACCCCTCAGACAAAAAGGTTATATTGGCAATACATTCTATATAACTTGAGAGGTAGAAAATATCCGAAATAGATAGTGTGAGCAAGATAGACTTTGATGAAGTCGAGGCTCAAGATACACAAGATTTGGTACAAGAACAGATTCCACAAATCCCCACAGAAGAACAACTTGTTCTAGAGACACAAGTACTATGTAGGAGTACAATAGAGGTTAGAGAAATAGAACAATGCGGTTTTCTAGTCACTAAGGAACGTGACTCATTATTAGTTGATAATAATGATCCTCTAACCTACAATGAAGTAGTGAGTGTCACAGACATTGCCAAGTGGAAAGAAGACATGAATTCTGAAATGGATTCCATGTACCAAAACCATGTCTGTATTTTGGTAGATCCTCTAGTTGATGTAAAGCATGTTGGTTGCAAATGGGTATTCAAGAAGAAACTAGAAATGGAAGGAAAAGTATGTACCTATAAGGCATGACTAGTCGCAAAAGGGTTTAAATAGCATCAAGTAATTGATTATGATGAAACCATCTCACCAGTTGCAATACTGAAATTCATCAGAATTATAATTAACATTATAGCTTACCATGACTATGAGATTTTTAAAATGGATGTCAAAACAGCAATCCTTAACGGGAACCTTCAATAAGATGTCTACATAAAACAACCTGAAGGGTTTGTGACTCTAAAGGATTCTAATAAGGTATGCATGGTGTAGAAATCCATTTATAGATTAAAGAAAGCATCCAGGTCATGGAAAATTTATTTTGATGAAGCCATAAAAGAATTTTGTTTTATTAAGAATGAATTTGATCCTTGTGTCTACAAATGTTTTAGTGGGATCGCATTCATTTTTCTAATAGTATATCTTGATGACATATTACTTATTAGAAATAATATTCCAGTCTTACAGTATGTTAAGGCATGGTTCAATCAATGCTTCTCCATGAAGGACTTGGGTGAGGCAGCATATATTCTTGGGATCAAGATCCATTGTGATAGATATAAGATATTGTTCGGCCTAAGTCAAAGTACATACATTTATAAGATACTGAAGATATTCAGTATGGGAAAATGCAAGAGGGTATTGTTTCCATCATCACATGGAATTCATCATTCCACAAAAATGTGTCCTTAGACACTTGAGGAAAGAAAGATAATGGCAAGGACTCCATACGCATAAGTGATTGGGTCAGTTATGTATGTCATGTTATGTACTAGGCTGGATGTCACCTATGCATTGAGTGGGGTAGGCAGATATCAATCTGACCCAAGTGACCACTATTGGATGGTAGTAAAAACTATCCTAAAGTATCTAAGGATTACTAAGTATATGTTCTGGTGTTATGGAGGGGATTAGGAACTAGTCATCAGAGGATATTTAAATGCTAGTCTCTAGACTGATCTAGAAGATATAAACTCACAAACAGGATACATCTTGACTTTGAATGGAGGTGTAGTGAGCTGGAAGATATCAAATAAGAGTGTAGTCGAAGATTCTACATCAGATTCTAGGTATATCACAGCTTCTGAGGAAGCTAAAGAAGTATTTTGGATGCAAATCTTTTTCCATGAGCTATATGTGATACCTAGTACTAAAGATCCCATCACACAATACTGTGATAATACTACAGTGGTGGCTCTTGCAAAATATCCAAGGTTACATCAACAGACGAAGCACATACTTAGGAAGTATCATCTCTTAAGTAATTTCTCTCAAAGAGTTGAAGTTGCAGTGATCAGTATTACCATGGAAGACAATGTGGTGGATCCCTTGACTAAATCCTTGACTCAGCAGAAACATGATCATCATTTGAGGTCTAGCGGACTAAAAGTCATAGGTAGTTGTCTCTAGTCCAAGAAAGAGTTTGTAATAGTTTGGGTCCTAGAACCAACTGGTTTTACTTTGATTACATGGATATTTACTATATTATTACATATTGTTCACTGTTCTACATGACTATGATATAATAATGTCTAAGAGTATTTGTTGCACTGATAAAGTAAGTGTAGTTCCCCGCTTTTATGAGAACCTTGAAATGCTATAACAATATTCTTAAATATAGTTCTTTGTTTGGATGACATACTATGATGGGACACATAACAAGAAGATCTTTAGGTGTGAGTACTAGTAAGCAGATGAGACTTCATCTCATGAAGTTCAAACTTGGTAATCTCTAAGATAGAAAATTATTAGAATAAACCTACTTGTAGGAATTCTGCATGTTTTTGTGTCATCAGATATTTCTATATTCTAGTTTGTGTAATTATCCTTAGACTTTAAGATTATCATTAATACATATCATGACTCAAAAACTTTTATTTACAGACGAAAACCATTAAGGAGACAGTTGGTGGGAAGTAGGGTACGTTGGGTGCGTCACAAGTGGCATGTTATTAATGGATAATTCTATGAAGGATTTGTACCATCCATTTATGGAAGTTGATATCTCATCCATTTGATTGAAATATAACCATTACGTGAAATTCCATGGTCATGGTGTAATGATGAGTTTATTCCAGGTAGACAAAGAACGATGTATCAAGCATAAATGTTGACAACACAATCATGAAACCTGCTTGATGAGATATTGCGAAAAAAAGGATGATATTACACAGTGAGAATTCGTATGCGGATGTCGTTTTTGTGACTTTACGTTCATTCTTTTGGGTGCCTTGACCCGTTTCTAGACAGTACTTTTGGACTTTATGCGAGCCTACCTAAGGCTAATGAGAAAGAATCCTAGACGGTCGCACACTAAGTGTTTTTGGTGGTCTTGGTTAAATTCTATTTGAATTTAATTAATGAAATAAATATTATTCTCAATACTGTGGAATAATTTTATTCAAGATAAAATGATTACATAAATTAAATTAAATATATTTATTTATTTTATTGAAAATTTAATAAATATTCATTTATTAGTTTTTTAAAAAAATATTTATTTAAGAGAATAATCTATTTATTTATTTTTTTGGGTGTTCAATAAATGGAGGTGGAGTTTGATCAGAACAAGTTCGGTCTGGTAGTAAAATAATTATTTCCAAGACGGTAAATAATTATTTAACTAGTTGTCACAAATTAAAATAATTCTGTTATTATTTTGTGACATGGAATTTTATTTATAATTCCATTTTTCACAAGTTGGCATGCCATAAATAATGACGCGGTATTATTATTAAATGCATGGGTTTTCTTTAAGTTCATGAATGTATTCAATTGTTTCTATTCAATTAAATATTGTAACTGAAATTTCATGTATATAAATAGGAAAGTTCACCTATTGTTCCATATAACACACCACACGCCTCATGAATTGATAATTGTTTAGCCAAAAAATTTCTCTCTCAAATCCTCTTCTCTCCCCTCTCAAGAATGAGAGACATTCTTCAAGGCCGAAGAACAAGCAATCAAGAACGACCGACACAAGACACTTGCTTCGCCGCGCTAGCCCTTAGAGAACAAGCGGTTTCAATCGGAGGCCATTGAAGCACATATGGATCACCGCTAGAGTGATTATAGTTTGGATCATTACAAGCACAATGAGATAATCTAGAAGGTTCATATCGGATGATCAACATCATCAACGAAGAAAAATATCAAATATCCAGGTCTTATTTTTCTTTATGAAAATAATTAAATTAATTATAAACATGATTTTCAAGATCCTATAAAGGTTTCGAGCCTCTTTCTTCTTTATCTAAATCTTTGATTATATTATTTATAGACTATAATTCATCGTCGTATTGGTCCCGAAATAATCATTGATCATGGTAAAAAATAAAAGTTGGGTGTCGTCCCAACCATGCTTCTGTTGCGCCCAGAACCTTCATAGGATTGAATTAAATTAGAGACTCTTTTAAGGGAGAAAAGGCATATGCAGGTTCTATAGGAACGAATCCAAGATTAGGGGCATAATGGTGTAGTCAATATGGAATTGGGAAAAATACTGAAACCAGGTTTGACCCAAACATAAAAATTGTAACTGAAAGAGTTATAGGGGAAGAACCATAAGGATTAGATTATTTTTATAAAACTTTTTACTGAATAACAAATTCATGATCAGCTATAGTAATTTAAAACCAATTTTTTTGAGGATTTAAATGGGTAGATCTCAACTATTGTAGAGTATGTAGGTGTATATCCTGAAACTCAACCTAATTAGGATATAAGGATAGTAATTAAGAAGATTTTTTTTGGTGGATAATAAGGTACATGACCAAACAATATAAGAGAATGGTGCGTAAGGCTTTGGCCCATATTTTTTCATTTTCAAAAAGTGAGTGATTTTTGATAGGCTCCATAAGAATCATAAATTAAGGTTGGTGTTGAAAAATTATAAATTCAAGAGGATATCAATGAAATTATATAGTTTCATGGAATTCAAGAAGTTATGGATAATATGAATTATTTCGATACTCTAAAAAATACACCCTATAACTATTTTTTATCAAAAGGGAAGAAGTCCATTATCGATAAAAGTTGACTTTAAATAGTTACTTCATGGAATCCAAGGCATAGAAAATACTTTTCTTAATGACATCCAACTATGGTTATAAGATATCAATGACATTTGACTTATAATTATGATTTTAAAGTCAATTATGGTTATTAAAATAAAATATTTTATTATAATAGATTATGTTCCATCTATAGTTTTTATTTATTTTGGTTTTTTTTAATAATAAGGATTTTTATGTATTCTCAAACACCATTCTCCTTCTATTTACTTTATTTTCTTTAATAAATGGAGTAGGTGTCCTTTAATCCATACATTACTCTTATATATGTTTCATTTTTGTATCCACTGCTTGGAAAAAATATAATTAATACTATTGTTATTATTATTATTATTTAAATTATAATTCGATGATATATTGGAATGTTCTTTAGGACTTGTGATAGATGAGATCAAGAGTTGAGATAAGATGTTCCAAGTTGATTTGATACAAAAAACAGTATCAGTTCCATATTGTTATTTAGGTAGTAAGGAAAGACTAGATATTGGATCATTGAAACATAATGTGTAGGTATAAGAGTGTGCTACAAAACTCTTTCACATATTGAACCTTAAGATACCATGGGTAGTTGGGATCATGTCATCGAAATTCAACTCGGTTCCTCAAATGTTTCTAATATATTTTGATATATATATTTCTTATTGGTTTTATTAATATTATTATTATACAAAGGAGATTTTTATGAAGCATTGGGAATGTGCTTTGTTCAATGTGATAGATCATATCAAGAGCCAGGACAATATGATCTTATTTGATTGGATATATGTATCAATATCGTATATTTATTTAGGGAGTAAAGGTATACTAGAGATAAGATCATGAGAACATAAAATTAAAGTATTATAGAGTATCTATAAAACCTTTTCACATGAATAAACTTTAGTTACCATAGTTTTTTAGACTTTTTTCATTTAATTTAAACTTATCTCATCACTTTCTTCTCATATATTTTTATTTATATCAATAATATTAGGTTCAATATAGTTTTTATGCAATAATTTCTAAAAAATAAACAATTTTTAAGTTAGAAATGGGAAAATCCATGGTGGAAGGTTTTGGTTCATGAGATATAGATCATGCACAAACAAGGCAAAACATAATGAAGAATTTGAATTTACTATTAATGGTTGTTGCATGGTTTGATAAATAATCCAAAACAAATCTACACTATAATATAATTATAATTACATATTTTTTCTTTCCTATGTTTCTAAATGGTCCCATTTTTTGTGTATCATTTATTTGAGACAAAATGGATGGAATTTTAATAAATTAATTATATTATTTTATTAATTATTGTTTAGTATTTTATGTTGTGACCATGTATGTTATGTTTCAAAACCAAAAAAAATATGTTCATAAGGTGTCTTATAAAATTTCCATGAATTTTTTTTATAAAATTACTTTAAAAAAATTGTGTTTTATTTATTATTGATTTGAAAAATTTATGTTAATAGTTTTTATATTTTTATAATGTGCCTTCAAATTATACATGATAATATTACCATAAAGTGTTTCATAGTCATTTATAAAATTACATTGATGTAAAAAATGGGGATTTTTTATATTTAATATGAGACTGATTTTAGTGGGTTTTCCCACCCCCAAGATGATGTTCAAAAAAATTATATTATAATTACTTTTATTATTATTATTATTATTATTATTATGGGGGAAGGATGATCAATGATCTCTTCTTTAAGTGACAATAGATGATCTGGGAATCTAGGTTCTTTGGTTTAAGATTGTTTCTTCACCCAAAATTGAACAGGGTATTTGGGTGAGGGTAAGCTCTTTGGCTCGAATCAAAATATTGATTGTATAAAAATTTTTAAATTTTTTAATTTATGTGATAAGATCCTTTTAAATAAGATAAATATTAAATTATAGCACATGAAATCTTTATAGAATGTGGTTCCAGATATTATTGTTAAAAATGGATATATTGGTCGTGTGTTTACAAATAAAGAGGTGATTCTTGATAGTTTCTATATATGTTATCACCTAACTATTTCTTGGGTTGTATTTCTAATTGTGGAGAAATAATAAAATTTCATGGATTTTGTTAAGCCTCATATAGGTATTATGATTAATTGATCATATATGTATTCTAATGGGTTAGTATAATTTCTATATTATTTTCCCTAGAGAGAAATTGAAGAATCCAACTTAGAGGTTGGAACCATTATGCTAAGACATAGTATAGTCTTCCTTAAGGAATGTATTCTTTTGTTTATTCGTTTTTCATTTAAGAATTAAATAGTTAAAAAATGTATCAATATTACTATTCTTTATTGAGTATTATGGAGACATAGGATATTTTATGATGTTACTACTACTGTAGTGATACAAATTAAAATGGATAGATTGATTGGAGCTACTAAGTGCCATAATTTTACAAAAATAAAGGTCAAAATTCATAGCGTTCTTGTCCATGTCTAGAATATAAACCATCAAAAAATTTTAAATGGAAACATAGGAATATTTTTTGTGCTTAAGGGTAGTGGAAAAATCATAAGCCTATCCCAATTCAATCAATTTCCCTTCAAATGGATAAAATGGATATACATTTGTAAGTGGATCTGATATCAAGAATGGGCATGATGGCATAGTCATTCAGGAATACAGAAAACAACTAATTCCATATTCAATCCCAACACAACATGTGCATGTGAAACTATTACTATGGTTTAACCATGGGTAATATATTTTTGGAAATAAGTCAATTCTTAAATTATAATATAATGATCAACTGCATCAATTTAAATACAATTTTGTGTAGATTTTTTATGTGTAGATCTCACCTATTGTGGAATATGTATGTCGAGATCTTGAAACTAAACCACCGAAGGATGAAATGAATGTAACAGAGAAAGAATATTTTGAGTTAGTGGGGGTGAAAAGTTTCATGAGTATATAACATCGGAAAAGGAGGTGTAAGGATTTGTATAATAGTTTTCTAAATTTCAATAAGAGATTAATTATGGACAGTCACTTCTTCAAATCATAAGGTTGGGTTGGTGTTATGAATTTAAAAAATTAAGATAAAATCAATGAAATGGTGAAGTTGGATAGAATTCATGATTATTAGGTTGATATAGAGGATGTTGATCCTCCAATAAAACACTTTATAAGGATTTATTATCAAAAGTGAAGGATTCATTGGTTAATAAATATTGACTTCAAACAGTTCATCCAAGTCAATCAAAGCATAGAAAAGAGTATTATTACTTGAATCTAACTATGGTTATACGATCTCAGGGACTATTGAGGTGTAATTATAATTTTAATGAGGATTATTTTTATATTAATGAACTACTGTATTATAATAATATATCTTTCTTATGAATTTTTTTATCATTTCTGTATTTTTAAAGAATAAGGTAAGTTTCAACCTTTCTGACCATGTTCTCCCTCAATTACCATTATTTTTTTAATAAATGTGATTGGTTTCCATGATACCATTGCTTCTATATTTCAATTATTGTTATTATTATTTTTATCATCATCATTAATATTACTATTTATTAATTTTAATTTTTATCTTTAGTTATATATATTATTCATATTATTATTATTATTATATAAATGATTTCTATCAAGTATTGGAGTTTTTTATTGATATATGATTTCTTTTATGTATTTTGGATGATGGGTATACTTAAATTGAGTTTCTTATTTCAGTTTATTTTATAGTATGCCTCCTATAAAGGTGATTGTGAATCTTGTAGAGGAACTTCCAATGAATATTTCACAAGATAGTATTTCCATTGACTAGGGAGTACTCTTTTTGTTCATTGAATATGTTGGATTCTAAATAGAGTTATTCATGAGGATCCAACTCTATCTATAAACCTAATCTAGAAAAATAAACTTTATACCACTTCTATTCTATAGTTATAAAGGTTATTAATAAAAAATATAGTGTCTAGAAAATATATTGGGGATCATTGATTCCATAAGAACTATTAAAAATTCTAAACCGGTAGTTTCCATAGTCACATTTGAGGCACTAAGTTGGTAATAGTGGGAGACTATTATTCTAGCTCAATTATAGGACTAAAATTCTTGGGAATAATTATAATCCATATTCATTAAGAATTATTATCCTATGGATATAATTTTTAATAAGGTGATGGTACTTTTCATCCCTCGGTATGATGACAAAACATTGATAGAGTATGCATCCCATTTTAATAAGATGGTTCCTTTTTAACAAAAACAAGATTATAATGATTTTATAAAGGATAAATTACTTTAACGGGGTATCTAATTAAACCTTGAATTGAAAGTTTTCATATTTTTCACATTTCTTATAAAGTGGTTATAAAAAAATTATGGTAGAAGAAATATCGTCTAAATCATTTGTAGTAAGTTATGGTCATTATATTTCAGGTAGTGATAATGGAATTGAGTGGAAATAAAATTTCCCCAAGAATGAAATTAGGGACACTCTGAGACAACCCTCTTATTCAATTTCAATTGATCTAATATGTAAACAATTTCTCATATATATTCAATAGGCACAAATGGTCTTTACAAGCCCGCTTATACTAAATCCCTAAAAAACAAGTTGTCTATATGGTCGATTGGGTTATCTTTTAAAATTTTATAAATGGAATGCTTGATTAGGGGGGAAATATCATATCAACCAGATGCATAAAATATTATGAAATAACCTCATATTAGTGGGAATTCTCTAATATAGCTTGAATATGGGAACTATTCATGAGTGAATCTTGTGCCTAATGATTCAAAAGTTGGACCAATGTTGGTTTGAGTTACCATTATCATTGTATCATTATTGTTTATTTGTTTGTATAATTCAATTTCAATAATATTTACTATTTATATAATACTCATTTAACCTTTTTAACCGTATATTGTTTTCTTTTGGTTGTTTCTAATATCTCTCACTATATTGGGGAAACTGTTATTAAATCTTCTATATTGATTAATATAGTGTTATTAAAAGTTCATTTTTTCTCTAACCATATTGAATTTGGGGATCGATTGTGTTTAGAGGTATTATGACCATGGGGGTAATATTTATACCAATTTCTCTATCATATAGTGGAATTTAAATTATAATGTAACTATAACAGGTGTGACTTGTTTATTTTGATGTAAAAATTCATATCTATCAAACCAATAATATTATTCAACTAGAAAAATATAATGTGTAGTGTATCATTAAGTATTAATATTGATTTCTGATAATTGAACTTGGAATTATTAGATATATGAATCATTATATTCACTTTTCGAAAAGTGATTCTTGAGCATCATAAAAGTATCATGTTAATGTAAACTTTACCTATTCCTAGTATGAATTTAGATAAAAAATCAATAAATATGTAATATAATGGAATAAATTTCTCAAAATCTTAGGTCCAAACACCCTGTTTATATCCCTGAATTTAGGGGTTCCACAAAACCCAAATTTCCACGAATTGATTATCTCAATATGGGGTTTATATATCATTAACTATAATAGGATCTAGTGATGATCATCAGGGTTATCCTATGTCAAGATATACTATATATTATAATTCTATATTTCCTAGTGAAGTAATAATTTCAACTATATTTTCCTTATCAAATTGATTTCTTTAATAATTCTTATTTATGGGTCTAGAGATATGAAGTACCACATTGATTTCTCATATAATACTGACTAATAAAATTTGTAATTTGAATGATGTTCTTTTATAATGAAGTAACCTATTACTATTCTGAATATTTTGACTAAATGGTAGTGGAGAAAACCTAATAATTATTGTTCTTAAACTATAATCAAGATAGGTGTGAGAATCATTCAAAAAGCTAAATTGGCCTTTTCTCTTTTATTTTAAAAATTAATTTGTGGATTTTTAGGGGAAGAAACTGGAATAGTTGGAAGAATTATGAGACTAAAATGTCAATTATGTATATAAATTTATTATATTTCATATTCTTTTAAATTTAAGGGTTTTGGTGATAAATTTTAAAAATTTGGCATATTTTTATATTTTATTTGGGCCCTATAAAAAATTTTATATACATAATGATTACCTATATTCATAGTTTTTAATTATGAATAACTTTCTTATTGCAACATGATTTTTATTTTGCGTAACATTGTATATGATGATGTCCTAATGGTACATGTCTCCCTAAAAGGTCATTGCAATTCCCCACTATGATGATAACCTAGAAGTTTTATGATAGAACTCTTAAATGTAGACTATATGTTCGGCTGATTTTATTTGTGAAGGAATAAATTTTATGGCCCATCAGTGGTAGGGGATCATAAGACAATAATGAATATACTCACAAATTTTATCCTTTATAATCCCACGAAATGAGATTGTAACAACCTAAACCTCTATTAAGAAACATAAATTTATAGGTTTCATTGGATGTTCCTATCTCTGGATACGTATAATGATCCTTATACTTAAAATTATTATTAATGCATACCAAAAGTCATGTACTTTGATATATTATCATAAACCATGATGAAATATGTTCATTGAGAAGTTGGGTATGATGGGCGCATCTTAACTGATATATTATTACTGAATAATGTGAGAAAGGATTTTTCCCTTTTTATTTTAACATTAGTTGATATCTCATGCACTTTGATGGAAATGAAACTTTCTGATCAAGTCCATTTCCATGATAGTTTTTCTAAGAATCCAAATTGTAGAAATCTAAAGAAATATACATTGGGAACATTGGTTTATGAAACTTTTATAAAACCTAATAAATTAGAGATATTGAGAAAAATGGATTTAATTAAAAAGTGTAACTTCATATGTGGTTCTTTCCACTATGGAATTTAACTTCTTTCTCTATAGGTAACTTGGAATGTTTCTATATGCTAACCTTGTAATTTAGGTGTAATAAACTAATTATACTAAAAAAGGTACATAGAGGTTCACTCACTGAGCATATTTGAAACCTCAGTTAAATTCTATATGAATTGAACATATTGATTAAATATTACTATTGAGTGGACTATCAAGAGTCCCATAGAAAAAAAATTATGATCCCAAGAAATATATAGTATAATTAGGAATGAAGTTATTTCCAGATAGGATAATGTTATGGGATAGTTCTTCTCTTATTTTATGGATTCTCTACATGTGAAAATAGTGATTGATTTTATTGATTTTTGTTTGAAATAGAGTTGGGTTTAAAATCATATTTAAAATATATTTCTTAACCACAGATATTGTAAGAACTTGTGTCTTTATAAGAGGTTTGGATCTTTTAACATTCAGTTTAAATGAATAATTACATCCTATTGTGAATACCATTTGGATTAATGGGGGTATCAAAGGTGTATATCGATTTCTTAGATCCCAGAACCAAACACTGTTGGAAAAAATGATAGGCAGCACAGTTAGTCAAAACCATACAGGGCAGGTCGCACGGTCTGACTAATCGTTTGATGCCTGGAAAGTGGGAAAGGGTATCCCATGTGGTTTGTAAAATGTCAGAATAGAGGTGTATTCATGTGTGAGGCACCTTTATTTTTTAGAAGAGCCGGACTGTAGGGTTAGTGCATGGTTAGTCAAATAGTGTGCAGTGACCATATAAGGGCCCCTCCTTACAATAGTGGTCACATGGTTGGTATAGGGTTTTTTCAACCATGTGGGCTAGGGATTTTTGGTAAATTTAACATTTTCCCATTAATAATGTTATAACTTAAATGTAGGATGGATCCAGAATTAGAATGTACAGCTTCTCCCACTCATACAGTTTTTTGACCTTCTTTGTGTTGTTGATCTCATCAGTTGCGCCGATGCTTTCCTAGGTTTGGTTTAGATTTTATCTCACTGTCGTCATATTGGTAGGATGTTTTTTGATTAATTCTTCATGGTTTTATTGGTCTAGTTCCATTATTCAGTGATTCAAGTGTTGATCTTGTTGGGTCTTTCCATTTTCTGGTCATCTATCTTGGTTACCCTACTTATGAATATAGTATAGATATAGGCTCCCCCTGTGTTGGACAATATTGGTGTGAAGATATTTGGGTCATTCATGTAGCGAGTGTGACTGTTGGGTGGAGGTCGGCCATAGAAGTCTGACGACTTCAAGGGTGGAGAGGTATGATCTCTATATGGTGGCTTGAATCCCATTTATAGGTGATGTTCGGTGGTCAAAAGGTGATGATCAGATTTTGACCTTTGGTTAGGCGTCATGTGAGGAATGTATCAGTGGTATTAATGGTGGTGGTGGTGGATCATATGGATTATTTTTTTGTGTTTGTTTTCAGTGGCCATATGATTGTTAGCAGATAGTGGCCAATCTTCAGTTCTGGTGATATTTGGCCAGTTCTTCTGGATGTATTGACTTGGTTCAGTTTGGTTCCAATTTTTTTCAGGAACTATATGTTTTATTAGTCTGTAGATTTCTATGTGAGCATTGGATTTTTTTCTTGTTTCATTTGGATGGTGGTGTGGATTCTTTCAAGTACAGATCGGTGGGATACCTCGAAATATGGATGGGTATGTTGATACCTAACATTCTATCATCTTTCCTATTTATTGGATAGATGGATAACCAGACGTTGACTCTGCACAATAGTTTATACATGATTTTTCAGGTCATCAAGTTGATAGTGCAATGAATTTTCACTAGTATATATTGATGGGTGGTTTGAAAGAGAGATGGGTGTGATGGAACCTATTTTCAATTCCTCATTCCATATTTTCATGTAGATATGGGAGAGATTTTCCATGTTGTTCTACCAGCAGCATGAAACTTCTAGGTTGGAGGTGACACATCATCATCACTGGATTTCTCGGTTTCACTTTCTGTTATAGGGTAATGGGATTTTTTTTCTCATGATTTTGTTCATATATGCTTCCCTTTTCACATTCGGGGGCATTTTTCCTTCAGGCCTTGTTTTCTAAAAGCATTTTTTCTCTTTTTGTAATGGGATCCCTCTTTAACCAGCCTTCAAAATAGGTCTTGTTTTTTTATGTTCAATAAATGGGGCTTGAACCTCAACCTTTTAAAAAAATTATAACCAAAATCCAATTCTAATTTTTTTCCTTTGGAAAAAAGAAGCACCATTGGAGCTCTATTTTGATCAAAACACAAGGATTTTATAATGTTTCTTCCTATGATCTCAGAATTGAGCATCGTCGATCTTTTTAGATTCTCATCAGTGAGTACTCAATTCATTTTTTCCATTCTTCATTTGACTTGGTATCGATAGAGCTATTTATGTATAAGCTAATATGACCTATTTTCAGTTTATTGGTCCATTCTTCATTTTTATTCTGATCTGAGTCAAATTAGAAGTTGATAATGGATTATCACTCTACTAAGGACCTATAGTAGGTGGTATATAATTTTCTTGAGTGGTTTGGTGATTTATAGAGCTAATTATCATTGTGTAGTACACCAGACATTTTAGAGTGGTCCTAAAAATTAATTGAATAATTGAATTATATGAAATGGAACCTCTTAGGGATTCCCTTTAGTTCCTTTGAGAAGTTTTGTTGGTTTTTTACCCAACCAAGGCCACCCATGTGGTATACCATGTAAATTTACTTTACCCATTCTTTTGTTACAACACCCATGGGGTGAGTTAGTGCTTTCCTATTTAGAGGAAGCCTGTTAAGAAAGGAATTGAATTTAATTGGTTGAATAGAATATAGTTTAAAATACTTTCCATGTGTTAGAATGATGTTGGCTGATTGAATTACTTGAATGGTTTATTGAGAAATTTTTTATAAGAGTCAGTAATTTCATGTAATGACATTGAATGTGACTTGTGATATGAGTCGATATACTCATGGTACTTGAATGTGAACTGATGAATGGTTATATGAGACTCCATGTCTGTGTTTCATTATAGGATATGGAAATGATAGAAAAATTCTTGTACTTGTATCATCCTTGGATTATGATTCCATGGGACACCTTTGGCCTTGATACCCCTTGGATTCAGTTTGGTAGGGCTCACATTGGACATGGTCGGTAAACATGCTCCTTGGACCGCAATTCAAGCCTAACCGAGTTTCCATCAAGATGATCTTGGGACTCGAGGTGGATTCTTTATTCCACCATACATTGAATCAAACCCTAAGGGATCTGACACTTGATCATATAGCTTGGCGCTGGTAAATGTGACATGATTGGTTGTATAGCATGGTTGTGGTAAATGTGACACTTATGGTAGTGTGGTGTGGACATATTTGATATGTTTTGAAAATTATATAGAAAGGTTGTGGGATATAAGATATGTTGTGTATACATCATGGTCATGGTGTTTACTTACTTTTTCCTTAATTTTGTCTTGTGATAAGAGTTGACCCATGTTTTACAGGGATCCTTAATGGGCTATACAGTATCACATGTTCTTTTGTTTACATGCCATGGGAACTTTCCTTTTTATTACTTCTTACCTATTAAATATATTAAACTATTCTTAGCTTATATTGCACATTGGGGATTTGTTATAGACCTTTGGGTGATTAACTATTGGGATTATATCTTACACCCTGTTTGGGCCAACATTGGTTATCCGAACAGACTTCTATTTATCATTTTTGTAATTTTATTACATGTATTCTACTAGCTATTTGTATACCAATTTTGGATTCTTTATAGATACATGAAAGGATCATCACTTTATATGAGATTAGTTATATTTTTTCTATATATACATATCCTATGGATCTTTAGCTATTTAATGGTTGTTATACTAGTTCCTCTCTTTGACATATATGATTATTGTCATTGTGTTACACTTTGATAAGAGGGAATAGTCTCCCCATGTACACACCCTACGCATGCACTACTTGTCTATAGCCTCTGTAATTTTGGGATATGGGCTTGAGCCCATGTGACCAATTGGGCTTGGGTAACCATTCGGTGGAATTCGGGTCTAGAATGTTAATAATTGTAATCTAAAGAATTTTTCTTTATGGTTATTTATTTTAATACAATATATAGGGATAATAAGGTTATGGAAATTGGTAATGATCTATGTTTGGGAGTGGTAAACCTACATATAGAAAAAAATCCAAATTGTCTCGAATGGAAGTTGTTATTTTCTATATTCTGACAATTACAGAATATTTGATTCCATCGTTGAGTGACGCACTTGAACTTTAATGTTATTATTGATATGATTGTGGATTCTAGTGTGTTGTAACCCAATGAGATAAGGGTATGACATCCCATTCATCATTTTAGGCACCAGTTAGATTTCACATTCCATATAGGATTTATAACTAGTTTTCATGATGTTGTGAAATGTGTCATGACCTATATACCTTCTATTGTGATAGATATTTTGTGCAAGGAATTGAAAAACATGGTTGGTACTTAGAGTGTACGTTTTAACCTTAGAAGTTTTTTTATGATTAGGCTACAACAGACACACTAAGTAGCCAATTATGGAATATTCATTCATGGACCATGAGTAACATGGATTGGAATGTATTATGCTTTGGATTAGGTGGATTACATATTGTAGTTCCTAATGAGTATGGGTCCTTATCAATCATAACTGGTGACCTGTTCTGTTCAACCATTTAAAATAAATTTCCATAAAAATTTGAAATGAATAAGAAATGAATTAGGAAATTGAAGTGATAAATAGAGAACTGGACCTAGACCCAGCTTTTGAGTTAGAAGCAAGTAGTGTCACCTATGACTTTTATGGATAAAAATTTTATATAGTCTTGATTTAGAAGTAGGTTGTGTGGTATACCATGTTTATAGGAAGGTTCTGACCTTTACAATTCTTTTTACATGCATACTTTGATATCATTATTTTCTCAGGTGTGTGTTTGGCATTGTAGAGGAATTACACCATGACAACATCCAATCGTATACTAGGATGGTGGGGATTACCACACTCTAAAGGTGGTGTTCCATTGGATATTGGTGGATCCTCCTATAGTTATATCTACAAAACCAGTGTTTTTACCTGACACAGGTGCTAAGGAACAGTTCCGTGAGGGGATTTTCTACTTCATGCATGATATTTATGGAGCATTGTAGCCTTCCTTATCTATGGTTGAGATGATGTGTGTGTTACAGCATCATTATACTCCCATGTTTTCAAGGGATGATGGACCAAAGGCTGTTGAGATGTGTCTTGATACTATACTATAGATCGTAAGTATATGGCAAGGCCTCCTGAGTGCAGAGTGATGCTTGTGACATATATGCTTCGAGGAGCAGAAAATGTCTAGTGAGATGTTATATACTAGGATAATAGGATGTGAGATATAGTTTAGGATGATTTCCAAAAAATGTTTTATGAATAATTCTACCCTGAGACTCTAAGGTCAGAAAGGGCTAGGGAGTTCATGCATCTAGAAAAGGTCACTATCAAAGTTATGGAGTACTTGGCATGTTGTCCAGAGATGTAGCATTTTGCACTGATGTGCCTTGCTGATGAGTTATCCAGAGATAGACACACTGAGGAAGGTCTTTGGCTTGTTTTCTAATCTCGGGTCAATGTATTCAGATTGACCTCTATTAATAAAATTTGAATTAGGCTCTAATTACATAGAAGAACCTAAGGGAATCTAGGGGTAAAAAGCAGAGCAGTGAAGTCACTCAACCTAGTGCTTCCGTATCTTCATGGAGGAATTTTTATTTTAAGTATTACCATGAGATGAGTACTAGTCAGGATATGAGTACCGATATCTTGGTTTTCAGTCATCAGTGTGGAATATGGGGACACATGAGGAATCAGTGCGATCGCGACCTAGTCGAGTGCTGAGATTGTGGCAGGACAGGCCAAGGGAAACATTTTAAGTGGAACTTCCCTCACCAATGAGTGGTAGGGGTAATATCCAAAACTAGGTTTGGGAGAAGGTTTCACATCTCTAAATCAAATTGGGAGGTGGAGCATTACCACTTGATCAAGCCATGGTGGTGTTGGTCGTAGCCAAGGTATCCAAGCACTAGTTGTACCGAGATAGAAGAGTGGCCCTACTATGTGTAGTTATTTTTTTCAAAAGGCCACAGTTTTGGCCAGATCTATTCTATATTGCCTACCCCCAAGGATAATTGTGACAGAGTATCTATGATGAGAGGAAAGATCTTAGTATCATAAAATATTTTGTATGCTCTCTTTAACATAGGTGCATCGTATTGTTTCATATTTGTACATGTTATGGAGATCCTTGGGATTATGATTCCATTTTTGTAGGTAAATATGATGATAGACACTCAATTAAGGATCATGAAGGAGGATTTATGTCATTTCAAGGAGTTACCCATTGATTTCTGGGGGCGTCAATTCATCTATAAACTTTTTTCCTCAACATGACCGGGTTTGACGTCATACTCATAATGGACTGGCTAGTGTTTTATCGATCCTATATTGACTGATATTTTTAAAAGATGAATTTCACATCACCATAGGGTGTTGTTTATATACACAAGGGTGGATGGGATTTCTAGGAAAGCCAATATTGACTATAGAATCATGGGTTAGGTGGGATGATATCTCAGATTACTAGTTCATATCTGGATGATTAAGGAGCACGTCAGGAAAAATTTCCTCCAGTTGTTGATCATTTTAGAGATGTGTTCTCAGAAGAATTTTCATGTTTACCTCCTCATGTAGAGGTTAATTTCTCCATTAATATTGATCCATTATCTTCACTAGTATCCATTCCTTTTTATAGGATGCCTACGATAGAGTGGAAAGAACTCAAGAGGTAGCTAAATGATTTTGAGGCAAAGGGGTTTATCTAACCAAGTACTTCTATATAGGGTCTGTTGGTCCTTTTTGTGAAAAATGAATATTGTAACCTTTGGATATGAATAGATTTTCATAAATTAAACTAGATGATGGTTAAGAAATAGTATCCCTTTCCATGTATAGATGACCTGTTTGATCATCTTTGAGGATCTCAAGTGTTCAGGAAAATTAACTTGAGGTAAGGATATCACAAGGTGTGTGTTAGACCTATATACATACCTCATATAGATTTATATAAGGTATAGTAAATATGAGTATTTTTTTATTCCATTCGGTCTCATTGACACACTAGGTTTTTTAATGGATTGGATGAACCATGTCTTCCATCCTTATCTGGATACATTCATAGGGGTTTTTATGGATGATCTCTTGGTGTATTCTCACAATCAACACTACTATGCCAAACATCTTGAGATAGTTTTGGATACACCGAGAGATCATAAATTATAAGTTAAGATCACAAATTTTCACTTTAAAATGCATCATATACACTTACTAGGTCAAATTATCATATGGAAAGAAGTATCAATAGGGCCATAAAAGGAGAGAGACGTAGTTTCTTAGGAGCATCCCAATAACATATTTTACATACAAAGTTTCTTGGGGATAGCTAGATATTACGAGTGTTTCGTATAGGAATTATCATTCTTAGTAGTATTTTTCACTGTCTTGACTAAGAAGGGTGTGAATTTTTTATGGATAGATACATGTATGATAGACTTTCAAGAGATGAAAGGGAGATTGAGTTCAGCACCACTTCTGATTCTGCTAGAGTAGGGAAAAAATACAGAGTGCAATGTGAAAGATTAGGCATTGGGTATGGATTTGTGATGATGTAGGGATATAGAGTCATGGTTTATGGGTCTCGGTAGCTAAGGCCTCAAGAGTGGAACTACCCAATGCACAATCTTGAGTTAGATGTAGGTGTTCATGCTTGGCATTATTGGATACATTATCTAGTGGGAGAGGATTTTGTGGTGTACATGGACCAAAAAATCCTCAAGTATATAATTACACAACATGATCTGAATCTGAGGTAGTGAAGGTGTCTTGAGCTCCTATAGTCTATCAGCTTAAATCTTTCCTACATGCATGGGAATGGCAATACAGTTGTCGATGCACTGAACTGGAGGAATCAGATATTCAAAATTCAGGAGACCAGTAGTGCATTGATGTTTATGGAATTATTATCTAAGATGCACATAAAGGTTTAGGATATTTAGGGGTATACCATTATTTCTGTAACACCCGATACTTTTATGTTATATAAATCATCAAAGGAATCTTTTTCTACACAACAATTGCTTGGCTTTCTTTACATGAAATCGCGACCTTCCTCGATAGCTTGCGTCGTATGCAATACCGAGTTTCACTAAACAACGATATGCTATTAAAATATTATTAAAACTAGTCGTTATGAATAGTAATAACCAATTTTTGAAATTTTATAAATTTTATTTTTCAAAATGGACTTCATTTTTGGATTCGGAATATCGAAATTAGCCTAGGGTGAAATTTTGGTATTTTTCTGAAAACTTTCAATTTTTGATGAATAGTGAAACCACTAAGTGGTAGTTAAAAAACTGAATTTTTCATAAAACATAATTTTACCGCTTCTGTGAGTGGAATTTCAAAAATCCAAGAGACACGGTTGATGTCAGTATGTAAAATGTGGTTCAATGAGATGAAAATAAATTTTTGGTGAATAGTAACTTTTTACTTTTTTACCACGGTTAAAAGTAAATAGGGTAATTAATGGTAAAGATGATATTATTATTACCCTAACACATGTCCTAATTCTATTGGACAAGTGTAATTCGACCAAAAAAAACTTATGAATAAAATATGACCATTTAGGCCCACTTGGATTAGATTAGGACATTTATTATTAATTTATTTAAAGAAGGGTTAAAATAGTTAAAATCAAAGTTGAATAAGTAAATAATTTTTAATATGGGGTTATACATAATATAAATTTGACTATAAATATTCATTAGAAAGATAAAAAATATTTCCTACATAATGGTATTTTATTTGTAATTTTTAGACATTAAATAATTTAATTTATTGATGACACAAAGATGATGCATTAATTATCTTATTAATGAAATATTGACATAATTAATGTTATAAACACCAAAATAAATGTAATTTGAGACTTTATATGAATTCCACTAATTTTCTAGGTTAATATGACATGTTAGTATTGATTTAATTAAATTTTTTCGAACTAATAATTCTGTTACGATTTTTACAAAAATCAATTACTAAATAGTCCCAAAATTGACAAAAAATAGTTTTTAAAACAAATATTATATTAGTAATTGTTATTTTATTCCTAAAAATCTAAGGTTCGGACAAAGGACTTAGATAAGGATATATATATTAATAATAAACAACTTGGGGTTCGTTTGGCTTCTTATAGTAAGTTTATTAACCTTATATATAAGAACACAAGAAGACACGGTAAAAGTAAACTTATTTAACTTAATGTTAAATCTAAATGATAAGGTTAAAATAGGAACCTAAACTTGTCTAAATTCTATTGGATGATAGGATTTAGACCCATCCCCACCTTAGCTTCTAAATATATCAATTTGAAGCTATTTAAAACCGAACTTGACTTTATAATAAAATAATATTTTTAGTTTTCCCAAAGGTACCCCTCTCCTCCCTTATAAAAGGGCACCTCCTCCCCCTCTTCCTCACACCACTTTGAGCCTTCAAGCTCGTCCAACCCCTGCCAATTCCTCCTATCCACTTCCCTAGAGACATCCTAGAGGTCCAGGTCTTCTTCAAAGACCAATTTTAGTGCCCTACAAGAAGGTCTCAAAGAAGCACTTCAAAGAAGAGGTAATGTCCGTTACCGATTCTTTCATATTTATTTCTTCTTCCACTTCTTCTTCTTTAGTTGTTTCATTATGAAGTAATAACATCAGTATCACTCATATACGGATATGTTATTATAATTATGAAACAACCCTATTTCACCATCTATCCATCCTACGGAAAAACAAAATCACCGCGCGTACGTACGTACGGAATACCGTCTCCACGCCATGGTGTAATCTATTTTCCACCACCACCTTACTTGGATGGGTATAATGGTGTAAATAATGACTATATATGACTATTATAAAGTGATACTGATTCTGAAATAGTATACATACACTCCAATACAATTCCATGATCATAGGAACGATATCATCACTCGTGCGTACGTACGTAATACCGTCTCCACGATGTGATGCGACTCGTTCTACATGATCTTCATTTCATAATGATTATATAAATGAATTGAATGAATGAATATGATATATATTGCACTAATAAAATTCTGTAAATGAGGTATCTATAACCTAGAGAAAAGAATAAGAATTTATTCGACAAAACACACATAAGAACAAAAAGTTATAAACACCCGAATAACAAGTAGCAATGAAATATTACTACTAAGAAGCTAAGAAAATGACCATATATGATATCATAAAAATAAGTATTATTCTTTAATAATTCAATAACATTTTATAAATCATTATAAAGGATGTTCGGACACTTACGAAGTAAAATGGACCTAAGGTAAGGGAAATATCACAATCTCATTTTTATCCGAGATTGTTTATACTTTAGTATTTACTGGGGTGTATTTTATCATCCACATCCATGTTTCCTAAATATGTAATATTATTTCCATTCAACTACAATTTTTTAAATCCTATTTTACCCTTCGGTGAGTTTTTAGTAAAAGATATGAAAGGAATCTTTTGTCGTTTTTCGTACGAGGTACTTTTTTGACTTTTCCGACAAAAGTACGAGAAGAATGTTTTCTTTTAACTTATACGGCATGAATGGATTTTTAAAACATTATTTCCAAGAAGCATCCTTTACAAGTTTTCAAGTTTATTTTTAATCAACTTCTTTTAGTTTATAATTGTACGACATGTTAAGAAAGGAAAAGTGTTTTTGAAGCAGAAAGGATATTTTCCTCAAGAATGGAGTTCAACCTTTTTATCAAAATTATTTTCCATCTAAGATAATAAAGGGTTCTATTTTTATCCCTATTTATTTGATTATGTTGTGATGGAATTATTTTTAGGAATTCCTTTATCTTATATGAATTGTTTTAATGTCATGATGTTTAAGATTCCCATTTTTATTACATGGGTTATGCATTGATGTATGATTTATGATTTTGTGGCACACATAAGAATGGTATCATTATGAGATGGGTGGGACATATATCTCCCTCCAATGCATTGGGTAAAGATTTTATATCTCATGAGATAGACATGGCTGGAACGGTAGGTTATACCGGTTCAGTGAAACAGGATTGAGACGAGGGTGACTCGGTTCAGAAAGGGACTTTGTCCACTAAGATAGTCTTGGCAATGAGTCATGGCAATGAGTCTTGACTAACAAGAAATTATTCTCTATGGTTATGTGTGTATGCCACAAAGTTTCATGTTTTAAGTTATGATTATTGTGATTACATTTCACTGCCATGATTTATCCCATGTTATGAAATTATGATCTCTTTTGCAGGTTAAGATTTCCAAGAGTTATGTGCTTATGTATACGATGTGATTGATATTTCTTTTGTTTACCCTTACTGAGCATTTGAGCTCACCCTTTTGTATGTTTTCTTTCCCCAGGTCAGGAAGAAGGTTATTAAGTAAGATATACCAAGAGGGACTATAGATATGATGAAATAAATGGGAGAAAGTGTAGACGCTTTATGAACCAGTTGTTTATATTTCCCAGTTTCTAAAGACACTATACCTATATGGTCCTTTCGTGGTTTTGTTATATGTTGTAATAAGTATGATTCAATTTTGAAGTATTAACAATGTATGTAAAGTATGGGTCGTTATAATTTCATCCTTATCTATGAAATCTACCCTACAAGATAAAGTGAGGATGAAGCTGCTATTAGATTTAGAGGGCCTAGTCTTATGGGGTAGTGTGGGAGGTGATGAACCACCACTTTGTTAGACCATAGTTAAGTAATAATTTCTGGTTTCCCGTGGTTTCATATGGGTTCCATTGGACATACATGAATAGATGATATGGGAGATTCATGCCTTAGTTGGGTTTTTTCATCCAAGTATCATCAAGGAACCAAGACATGTGTCATCGGTACTAGTGGATGGGTATGAAATGTGAATTAGTTGGTTTTGTTAAGATATGTTCCACCAGTTAGTAGGTGAAGGTGGAACATCAGTGACTATCCATAATTCTATAATAGTTAAATATTCTTCATTGGAAATGGAATGATGTCGTGAATAATTTTTTGATTGGTTTTCTGAAGTCACCTCAAGGAAGTGATGTTGTTTGGGTTGTTGTTGATAGGCTAACAAATGTTTCTCATTTCTTTCTACATAAGGAGTCCTTTAGTGTTGATAATCTTGGAAGGATATAGATCCATGAGATATTATAAATTCATAGGGTCCCACACACTATTGTTTCAGATAGGTACACCCAGTTTACATCTCCTTTTTGGAAGAACTTACTGAGGGAATTGGGCACACAGGTTCTTATGAACACAAAATACCACCCTCGTACTAGTTTCCAGTCAAGTAGTATGATACAGGTGCTTGAAAACATAATACGAGCATGTGTCATCGATTTTTGGGGCTCTTGGGAGAGGCATAGACCCCTTGTTGAGTTTTCCAACAATAATAGCTATCAAAAAATGATAGAGATGAAATATTATGAGGTTTTTATGGTACTTCATACTAATTTACCTTATATTGTCTACTGGATGGTGAGGAAACTTTACTAGGATAAATTCTTGTGCCAGAGACTTCTAAGAAATACTAGTTGATCTGAAAGAGGATGGATCCTTCATAGTTTCAATAGAAATCTTACGCTGATTTTCATAGATGATCTCTTGAGTTTGAGGTTGGGGATCATGTCTTTTTTGTGTATCATCAAGTTTAGGACACAAATAAATCATGATACAGGGACAAAATTCACTACGATATGTCTGGTCATTCAGGATTCAGGAGATATTTGGGCCAGTAGCCTATTGGTTTTTATTAAATCATAGGTATTAGGCCATGCAATACATCTTCCATGTATCTCAACTATGCCTTTATCAGTCTGACTCATCTCATGATTTACAATCAAAGTAGGTTGAGTTAGAGGTATATGAATCCTTTGAGGAATATCTAATTTATATCATTGATAAAAGCATGAAGGATTTTCAAGGACGATCATTTTCTCAAGTTTCGGTGTTATGGAAGCACATATGTTTATAATGCAAGGCTTGGGAGTGGGAGTTCTACATACATGATCAGTGGCTAGATTTATTCTTAGATGATTCTCAACCACCCTTGAGAGGTTAATTTGTGGATTAATCACTTTAATGGGGGAAGATTGTGAGAACTTGGGTTTCCATATGAGGTATGGATATCATTACATTCAGTTTAATTGCTTAATTAAGGATTAATGTGAATACCCTTTCGGGTCATGGGGGGTATCAGAGATGTCAAGGAATTATTTGGATCAAAGGACTAAACTTTCTGGAAAAAAACAGGTAGGTTACACAGTTGGTAAAAACAATGTGGGGTGGGATTCATGGTTTGACTAACCACATGATGCTTGGATAGAGAGAAAGAGAATCCTAAAGAGTTTTCATAAATAGTGGATGGAGGTGCATGCCCATGCAGGGCACCTGTAATTTTTAGACAATCCAAATTTCATATTTTTTTCATGGTTAGTCAAATCATGTGTTGTGACCATGTGAGGTTCCCCTCCTTATAGTAGTGGAAGCACAGTTGGTGCACATTTTGGCCAACTATGTGGAAAAACAAAGTATCCCAATAACTTTTAGTGAAATTTACATTTTTTCCTTAATTAATGTTATAACAAAAAAACTTATTCTCATTTTATCTCATAGATAGAATCAGTACCATTGGATATCCATTTTGATCCAAACTATAAGATTTTCCACTGTTTTTTCATCTGCTCTCAAAATTGAGCGGCGTTGGTATCCTTGGATCCATTTTAGTGAGTATTCAGTTCCCCTTTTCCATTAATCGTTTGACTTGGTATCGATAGAGATAATAAGGTGCAAGATAATATGATCTATTTCAAGGTTCTTCAAGTATTCTTTGTTTTTCTTCTGATTTATTTATAAGCCTTTGGTAGGTAGTCTATATTATTCCTAACTATTTTGGTGCTTTATAGGGATAGTTTCCATTGTGCTTCCCACCAGAATTTCCAGTGAATCCATGAAAATTAACTGAATTAAATGAAATGGAACCCATTATGGATTCCCTTTAGTTCTTTTACGATGTGTTGGAGGTGGTTTCCCAAAACAAGTCCACCCATGGGGTGTTCCATATAAATCTTATTTACCCATTCCTTTTTTCACACACCCATGGGGTGAGTTAGGGCTTGTCTAGTTAGAGGAATCCTATTAATAAATGAATTAAATTGAATTGGTTGAATAGAATATGGTTTACCTCCCTTTTCATGTGCTACTATGGTATTAATGGATTGAAATGATTGAATGGTTAATTTATTAATTGTCTATATGAGTGGGTAAAATCATGTATTGTAATTGAATTCTAATTCTGATATGAGTGGGTATACTCATGGAACCTGAATGTGAATTCATGAATGGTTACATAGGACTCTATGCGTGTGATAATCCACGGGTCGTAGAAATGGGGGAGAATGACATGGACCTGTATGCTCCTTGGATTCTGATTCTGTAGAATTCCTTGGGCAATATTTCCCCTTGAATGTGGTTTGGTTGGGCTCATAGTGGGAATGGTCGATAGACATGCTCTTTGGACCCCAATTCAAGCCTAACTGAGTTTCCATCATGATATCCCTAGGACTCGATGAGGTTTCCTTGTTCCATTGTTCCATGGATCCGGCCATGAGGGGTCTTTCACTTGATTATAGAGCTTGTCTGTTGTAAATTTGACATTATTGGTTGTACAACACTTTCTTGGTAAATGTGAAACTTATGGTTGTGTGGAATTGTTTCAGTTGATTTGATTTAAAGATTATATGAAAATTCCATGTGAGATATGATATGTCGTGTATGTGGTGTGGTTATGGTGTTTACATCCTTTCTCTTTACTACTGCCTTGTGATAGGAGGTGACCCATATTTTGTTGTGAGCCTTGATGGGCTATATAGTGTCACATGTATTGTAGTATACAATCCATGGGAACTTCCCTTTTTATTACTACTTACATGTGATATATATTTCACTATTTTTATATTATATAGCACAGATAGGATTTTTTACAGACCTTTGGATGATTACCTATTGGGATTGTATCTCAAACCCTACTCAGGGCGTTGTTGGGAACCTAGATATACTTTATGAATGCAGGAATGGATTGGGGAAATATATCATAGTTTGATTCTTGAATTTTCATCATTATTAGAAGTATGGGGAGCACAGGACTGAGCCGAGGCTCATGATGCTATCAGGAAATAGTGCTTTTTATCCTTTTTTGTATTTTGTTACATGTATTGTACTAGGTGTTTATATACATATTTTTTCTACTTTATATATACATGAAAATATCATCTTTATAAATTATATTACTTCTAGAATTTTTGTATATACTTATCTTTTGGCTGGTTATCTATTGGTTGGATATTATACTACTTCTATTATTTGATCTGTTTGAGTGTTTTCATTGTCTTACACTCTAATAAAAGGAAATAGTCTCCCCCACAGACACATCTTAGGCCCTCTCTTATAGTTTTAATCCTCTATAGTTTTCGTATATGTGCTTAAGACCATGTGTCCAACAAGGATAGGGGAACCATTCTGTGGAATATAATTCCCATAAATTATAGATATACCCCTACTTACCCATTAAACCACCATTCAAATTATCCTAATATTATCATACTAATCAAGTGAAACATTAATAATTACCCTATTCTAGTTTATTTGGATCATGTAAAAGGAAAAAATAATCATTTCACCCATTACATTCACCTATACTTGTGATTTAATATCATTGATTGACCTTAGTAAATCCTATTTCCCAATACTACAAGAAATGGGGAAAATCTAGGTATCACAGGTGTGTAAACATGTGAAGAAGTTATAAGGAATTCAAGATACATATAAATAATGAAATCTTCTAATATCCAAAGAGCATGAATAACTCTAGAGGCATAAACATAAGAGATTAAAAATTTAAATTTTGAATTCATTAATAAAAGGGGTAAGGAGAATATCCTCCACTAAGACACTAATGGATTAGTGTTACAAACTAAAAAATTGTAGAAAAAAATATAAGAAATAAATAACAACATCAACTTATTGAAAAAAAATTAGAATAAATTTACTATCTTGAGCGAATAGTTCTCCCTATATATAGATTCTCTATATCATTCTCTCAGTAGCTTTACTTTCCACATTAGTCACATGAACTCATTTCTCTCCATGTCATCTTAAAACTTCAATAATATCCTAAATTTTACTGGGAAAATTATTACTATTTTATATTTCCACATGTATATCTCGATGGTGGAAACTATTGAAGGTGGGAATCACTTGAATATTCTAAATTATTGATACCTTCCCACAATATTCATCCTTTTTCCATGGATCAATTGGTTCCACGTAGTGCCTAATATCATATTTTGAATTTAGTAGAATAACAAACATGGGGTATTTGATTTTCATTTTTCAACTTCAGTTATTTTAGATTATAACCCCATGAGTACCCTTATATATCTCCATTGTTACTATTATGTAGTGTGACTATCCACAAAGATGACAGTAATTCAGTTTCTTTCAGTTTGGATGACCTTCATATTATGACTTGATTATGATGGCTTCCCATGTATGTAATTAGTTACCCTTATGAATCTATCAAATTATTTTGAGGTATCTTTCACTAATTATTTAAAAAAGATGTTACACAAATATATCCCATTAAATTTCTTCTTAAACTTTGCATAAATTCAATTTTTGGGGTCCTGACATTTCCTAGGTTTGAGAATTAAAGGCTACCATTATGTAACTTCAAAATCCAGCTGACCATGTGGAATTATTAGTTTTTTGGTACTTCCAAGAATATTTAGATAATTGAACATATGAAGGACTCTCATGGTACATAGAAATAATGTTAGTGGTTGAATGTGGATGGAATAGTCAATTTAGGGGTACGGTCAATAGTGACGTCACTTTTGGTTTCTTATTTCTTCATGATTTATTATTACTTTTTTTGATGATCCAACAGTGTAATGATTAGGGACCTTTATATAGCTGGAAGATCAACACTTCTACCTTTATAAAATTTTGTGAGACTCCTTCATTCATTGAAAAACTCATACGCATCAAAAGATGAAAATAATAAAATGCACCCCTTTTTCAATTTTTATTCCTTAAACCTTGAAACACAATACCTTAAATCTAGTATTTTTTTTTGGTATGAGATCAAAGGGAATTAAATAGTTAAAAAATAGATTTAATCACCTTACACCATCAAATTCAATAAATCAAAATAAAGGTATTATTTTTCAAATAAATCAAAAAATTGAAAAAGTCACTAAAATTCCTGAATAAATCCATTACACTTTATTTTAAAATTTCATAAATTAAGGAAAATAAATTTATTACTTAGGATTTATGTAAGACCCCAAGATTCCACAGTACGCTTCCCTTTGAATAATACAGTAGCATGTGTTGTACGCAACTTCGAGTTCTAACACACACCACAACCAATAAAAGTAGCTGTTATGAATAGTAATACCCACTGTTTGAAATTTTATAAATTTTATCTTTCAAAATTTACTTCATTTTTGGATTCGGAATATCGAAATTAGCCTAGGGTGAAATTTTGGTATTTTTCTGAAAACTTTCAATTTTTGATGAATAGTGAAAAAACATTGGGTTATAGTTTTAAACCAAACTTTTATTTAAATAATTATTTATTTTATTTATATTTAATTAAGGTCAAAATAGATACATAATACCTATATAAGTTCAATTTAATTCATTGGAGTTAGTTTATAATAATTTTAGATATATAAAAATTTTATTGAAATTTTTCACCGTATTTTACCCACCTCCTAGGAGAATTTGGAAATTCAAATAAAACTTAGATTTACCACTTCTGTGAATGGAATTCTGACAATATGAGAGACATGGTTAATATCAACGTGTAAAATGTGGTTCAATGAGATAAAAATAATTTTTGTGAATAGTAACTTTTTAATTTTATTTACCACGGTTAAAAGTAAATAGGGTAATTAAAGGTAAAATTGATATTAATATTACCATAACACATGTCCTAATTCTATTGGACAAGTTTATCTCGACAAAAACCAACCTTAGGAATAAAATATTATCATTTATGTCCACTAGGATTAGATTAGAACATTTATTATTATTTAATTCAAAGAAGAGTTAAAAGAGTTAAAATCAAAGTTTATTTACTAAAATATTTTTAATATAGGGTTATACATAAGATAAATTCGATTTTAAATATTCATTAGAAAGATAAAAATATTTCCTACATAATGGGATTTTATTTGTAATTTTTAGACATTAAATAATTTAATTTATTTATGACACAATGGTGATGCAGTAATTACCTAATTAATGAAATATTAACATAATTGATATTATAAATATCAAAATGATTGTAATTTGAGACTTTTTATGAATTAAAATAATTTTATAAGTTAATATGACATATTAGTATTAGTTATATAAATTTATTTCGAAGTAATAATGCTGTTATGAATTTATCAAAAACAAAATACCCAATAGTGTCAAAATTGACATAATAGAGTTTTTAAAACAAATATTATATTATTAATTTATATTAAATTCTTAAAAATATAAGGCTAGGCCAAGAGACTTATATAATGATATTTTTATCATTAATGGACCACTTGGGGGTCTCTTGGAGGTATATAGTAATTTTATTAACTATATAATATAAAAATACAAAGTGACATGGTAAGTGTCAAACTAATTAACTACGAGTTAAAACTAAAGGATAAGGTTAATATAGTTACCCAAACATGTCTAAAACCTATTGGTTGAGTGGTTTTCGACCCATCCCCACATTAACCTTTAAATAATCCACTTTGGGTCCATTAGAAACCGAATATGAATTTATTATAAAATAGTATTTCTATCTTTTCCAAGGGTTCCCCTTACCCCTCTTATAAAAGGGCAGTCCCCCTTCTCACTAAATCACACATTCAAAGCATTTTGGATCGAACAACCCCTACCCAAATACTCTATAAACTTCCCTCAATTCAACATAGAGGCCTTATTTATATCATAAATCCAACCTAAGGATCCATTTTGATCAAATCAAAAGGAAGAACCCGAAGAAGAGGTAATGTTTTCACCACCCTCTTTCAAGTTCCTTTCTTCTTCAACTTATTCTTTCTTTGTTATTATAAAATAATAAATATAGTATCACCTATATACTGTGATATTATTATAAATATAGTACAACCACATTCAGTATTCTATCCATATTTTGAGTGACATGTCACCATACGTGCGTTCGTACGGCTTATCGTCTCCACATCGTGGTGTAATTGTTATTCAATATATTATTATTTGGATGGATATAATAATGATGTGTAATTCATGTAAATAATAAATATAACATGATAATTATTATGTATATATGATATACCATCCAATTATATATTATTTTAATATCAAAAAAATGATATTGTTGCTCGTGCGTACGTACGGACTACCGTCTCCACGAACGCGATGAGATTCATTCCCCATCGTATCCATTCAAGACTAATTCTCAATTAATGATTAAAAATAATGTTTAAGGACTTGATATCATTCTGGATATGAATAATAAACAACCTATCCATGAAAAACATGACTTATGTTACAAAACATATAAAAGAAAACGTGTAAGTTAACACCCAAAACAATGATAATACTAAGATATTATTAACAAATCAATGTTAAAAGATCTTATATGATATCATAATTATGTATATGGTTCTTGTATAATTTAATAACAGTGTTTTAACTATTATACAGGAGGTTAACATACCATCTACTAAGTAAAAGTACAAGGTAAGGGTTTATTTCACAATCTCTTCATTATCTGAGGTTGTTTATACGTAATTATCTACTGGGACCTATTTATCATCCACATCCATGTTTCCTAAAAATGTATTATAAATCATTCTTAATATTTTAAAGACTATGGGATAAATTAATTTATACCCTTGTTGAATTTTTATAAGAATTTTATTAAGGAATCTTTCTGTCGTTTTCCAAACAAGTTCCTTTTTAACCTTTTCGGCAGAATTAAGTTAAGAATGTTTTTTTTAACTTATACAGCGGGTGCAGCTATTTTACACCGTTATAAAATCTTTGAAGCTTCCCTTATAATATTATAAGAATATTTTCAAAGAAAATGTTTTATTTTATAAATATATAACTCTTAAATGATTTCAAAATAGAAAGAGATATTTCTCTAAAAAGAGTTTTGATTTCATTTATGTCATCATCATTTGATGGATTTTAAGTTTATTTGGAGTTGATTTATTATGGTACAAAACTTCTATATTGTATTGATGGTTTTGTGATATGTTTGGCTGTGGATGTGTTATTTTTATACCATTCATAGTTTATGAAGAAAGTATTGACATTTCGTAAGCTAGTTTTAATACAAATGTTTATGTTATGTTTAAACCTATTCATATGAGAAATGCATTAGACTTAATAAGTGACGGGTGGAGCTTGTTATAGCTCCTCGATGCATCGTTAGGTACCATGAGACAAACTAGTGTCTTGGAACAAGGCCTTGACAAAATATTATTTGTATTCTTGGCACGAGGCCTTCGCTATGTGGTTATGATATTCCGGTATTATGCATTCCATCATTATAAAAGTGGTTATTGATATTGCATGTGATTATTCGACTAGTATAATATCCATGTGAATAAGTAAATGGAATTATTTCATTTGATCTTTTCCATATTATGCTGAAGTTTAAGTTTAAAAGTCTATTGTTTTAGTTATACATTTCCTTAATGGTTTATGTTTATTTATAAAAGTTTCTGTTATATTGTTATCCTTACTGGGAATTTGAGCTCACCCCTTTCTATGTTTTATTTTTCCCAGGATGTGAAGAAGTATTTTATGAATGACCTGTAGTGATATTATAAGGGGTTATGAGTGTGGATTCAAGATGTTGTTGTTGTTTTCAATTTATGATGTAATGTAAACTTTATGAATGTATCTAGTGTTTCCAAGACTACTAAACTAATCGGTTTTTCGAGACTTGATCTTTCTTGTGATCATACCAATGTTATGTAATAATGCACTCACTCTGGGTAACTGGGGTCAGGGTGTTACAGTTGGTATCAAAGGAAGTTTAGAAAAAACCTTGGAAGCTAGATTTAGGTAAAGTCTGATTATATCACATAGATATAAGATGGACTTTGAGGATTAGTATAGAAGAACCTCCTAGAATTTTTGTATTGTAGAGATTTTGTGATTTTTTCAAGCAATACATCCCTGTTTGGATACGAGTAGGTAGAGGCAGCTTTGGCACAAATGTACCTCAGGGTAAAACCTGAAAACACCGCTTTGAGCTAGACTCAAACGGGAATTGGTGCACGACAACGAGCCTTGCTGCACACTTGGTTACGACACTCCCGGGGGATATGCTTAGGATAACTCTCATTTTCTTTACAAATAATTATGAAGGTTTTATGATTATATACGTCCTCAAAGAAAACATTTTTTTTATTATAAATTATATCCATAAATAGTTCAATTTATGTTAAGTGTTTTATAAGTATGGAATTATGTATTTTGATTCATAAACTGATCTAGTTTATGCCATTGTTTAGAAATGGCGCCTAGTGGAAGAAATGGAAACTGTATCAATGCGCGCACTCCATGTAGGGATTTCCCTTCTGCTCAAGATAATTATAGTGGAGTTGGTAATGCAACTGGTGTTGATCAACTAATCACCATGCTGGGACAACTCACTCAGGTTATGAATAATAACCTTACTCGTATGGAGGACCCTGATTTGCAGCGTGGAGGATCAATGTTAGATCGCTTCATGAGGCAGACACCACCAACATTCAATGGGAGTAAAAATCCATTAGTATCTGTGCAATGCATAAGTTCCCTAGAGAAAATATTTTAGGCTTTGGGGAGTATTGAAAGGGAAAAAGTTATCATGACATTTTACCACCTCACTGGAGATGTTGATCAATGGTGGTCATTGATTCAAAACATGGATGAAGATGATGAAGTATCAAATATGGAATCGAGGGAGTTCAAAGATCTATTTTTAGAAAAATACTTTCCTCGTGACCATCGAGCAGATGTGGAAAGGAAATTTCTGAGTCTGAGACAAAAGCGGGATGAGAATGTTGCAGAGTATAAGGCTAACTTTACAAAGTTAGCAAGGTATGCTGGAGGTTATATACGTAACCCAAGAAGTAAGATTGATCATTTCTTTGATGGGTTAAAACCATTTCTCCATCGAGCATTAGTCTCACAATCCTTCTCGTCGTACGAAGACATTGTCTCATCTGCTATCAAGACAGAAAATGAATTCTCTAAGTCTTATGACTTTAAAGCAAAGCAAGATAAGAAGAGATCTACTGATCAATATGGGAATGGAAATAAGGGGAAGAAGGGAAAAGTTGAATATTCATCCTGTAGTAAATGTGGGAAGAAACACCTCGGTACTTGCTTAAAAGGAATGGGAGTCTGTTATAAGTGTGGTGAAAAAGGCCACCAAACTCGTGATTGCAAGGGGAAGAAGGAAGATACCGATGTCCAATGCTACAATTTCAGGGAGATGGGACATTATGAAAATGAATGTCCTAAGCGTCAGGGGAAATTACCTAAGAAAAGGCCAAGGGCTCAAGGCCAATATTATGATATCACTACTGATGAGGTAGAATCTCCAAAAGACGTGGTGGCATGTAATTTAATGGTTTCCTCAAGTTTATAAAATTCATTATTTGATTCTGGATCATCGCATTGTTTCATATCTTCCCAATTTTCTAATAAAATTAGATATTTCCAATTTAATTTAACAAGGGAGTTGTCAGTTAAAAATAATAAGGAAAGTATCATTGTAACAAAGTTTTGTGAATCAGTCCCCATTAGAGCACATAAATGCTTTTATCCGCTGATCTCATCTTCATACCTATTATTGAGTTTGATATAATCCTTGGTATGGATTGGATTTCGGACCATGATGCAAATATTTATTATAAGAATAAGGAGGTTATGATTTTTAATGATGATGATAAGGAACACCTTATCTTTAGAGCTGAATCGTCACCACCTAATTCTTATCACGATCTACGCCCAGTAGCTCAACTAAATTCAATTATTGGGGAGGAAGAGAATGAAATGACTGTGGGTGAGGAAAGGAATGTTCAAATAGAGGATGTACCTGTTGTGAAGGAATGTGTAGATGTGTTTCCAGAAGATTTACCTGGACATCCTCCAGAACGAGAAGTTGAGTTTTCCATTGATTTAATTCCTGGATCAAGGCCTATATCAAAGACCCCTTATAGAATGGCCACTATATAATTATTCTAACTAAAGAAACAACTATAGAAATTGAGTAATAAGGGATTTATTCGCCCTAGTTTTTCTCTATGGGGAGCCCCTGTTCTTTTTGTTAAAAATAAAGATGGATCTATGAGGTTATGTATCGACTACAGGGAGATCAATTCTATAACAATAAAGAATAAGTATCCCCTACCTTGCATTGATGATTTATTCGACCAACTGCATGGAGCTCAATACTTTTCAAAGATTGACCTTCGATCAGGATACCATCAGTTGTGTGTGAAAAAGGAAGACATTCCGAAGACCGCATTTAGAACTAGGTATGAGAATTATGATTTTACGATAATGCCTTTTGGATTGACTAATGCACCCTCTGTATTCATGGATCTGATGAATAGAGTTTTCAAGGAATATCTCGATGAATTTGTGGTGTTATTTATTGATGATATCTTGGTATACTTCAAAATCTACGAAGATCATGAAAATCACTTGCGCGTTATGCTGAAGACTCAAAGAATACATGAATTATTTGGGAAGTTTAGCAAGTGTGAATTCTGGCTTCAGGAGATTTCTTTTCTTGGCCATATTGTCTCTAAAGATGGAATCTCTGTTGATCCTTCTAAGGCCAAGGTAATCCAAGAATGGCCTACACTGACGAGTATAACTGAGGTACGCAGTTTTATTGGTTTCGCAGGTTATTATCGACGTTTCGTCTAGAATTTTTCCTGATTGGCTAACCCATTAAAAAAGCTCGCACATAAAGGGGTTAAATTACTTTGAAAAAAAGAGTGTGAAGAATGTTTTGAAGAACTGAAGATAAGATTATTCAATGCTCCTATATTGACTCTACCATTGGGGAATGATGGGTTCATTATTTATAGTGATGCATCGAAGAAAGGACTTGGTTGTGTCCTTATGCAGAATGATAGGGTTATTGCTTATGCATCATCACAGCTGAAAATTCATCAGCAAAACTATCCTACTCATGATCTCGAATTAGCAGCTGTGATATTTGCTTTGAAGATATGGAGGCACTACATCTATGGTAAAAAATGTGAGATTTATATTGATCACAAGAGTTTGAAGTATATTTTCTCCCAAAAATAAGTCTACATGAGGCAAAAGAGATGGCTTGAACTACTCAAGTATTATGATTGCACGATACACTACCACCCGGGGAAGGCCAATAAGGTGGAAGATGCTTTGAGAAGAAAATATCAGAGAGTTTTGAACATGATGATAATTGAAAGGGATCCTATTTTCATGGATCTAGTGAAGATGGATATGGGAATAGCCATGGAAGGTGAAACATGAGTGCTTTTTCAAATGGTTTCCAAACCAACTTTACTATAAAATATTAAGAGTTCTCAAACTGATGATGAAGAGTTTCAAAAGAAGATTAAAGTTGTGAATGATGGGAGATTGAGAGACTTTGTGTATGAAGAAGGAATTTTGAAATTTGGGAAGAGACTTTGTGTTCCCGATATAACTGATTTAAAAGAGGAATTGTTAGACGATGCTCATAGTTCCAATTTCTCTATACACCCTGGGAGAAACAAAATGTATAGAGACTTGAAGGAACATTTTTGGTGGGACAACAAGAAGAGGGAGATTGCTGATTTTGTGTCCAGATGTATGGTTTGTCAACAAGTGAAAGCTGGAAGTCAACAACCTGGAGGAGTCATGAAACCTCTTCCCATACCATAGTGGAAATAGGACAATATTACAATGGGCTTTTTCATGGGGCTACCAAAGACTCCTAGAAGGAATGATGCAATATGGGTCATTGTTGACCATCTTACCAAGTCAGCACATTTTCTTGCTATAAGGGAAGATTTACCACTTGAACGTCTAGCAAGGCTATATATTAATGAAGTGATGAGACTTCATAGAGTACCCCTATCGATTGTTTCTGATCGTGATCCCCATTTTACTTCAAGATTCTGGAAGAGTCTTAAAAAATCCTTGGATACTGAACTTCATTTGAGCACTTCTTACCACCCTCAAATAGATGGACAATCGGAATGGACAATTCAAACCTTAGAATACATGTTGAGATCTTGATCACTTGACTTTTAGGGTATGTGGGATCAATATTTACCTCTGGTTGAATTTTCCTATAATAATTGCTTTCATTCGAGTATTCAGATGGCACCATATGAAGAGTTATATGGAAAGAGATGTCGCACACCAACCTGTTGGGATGACGTTGGTGAAAAAAAACTTGTAGGCCCAGAAATGGTGGAGGAAACGATGGAAAAGGTGAAGTTAATCCAAAACCACATCAAAGCTTCTCAAATTAGGCAGAAGAGCTATGCTGAAAACCAAAGAAAGGATTTGGAATTTCAGGTGGGAGATCATGTTTTCTTGAAGGTATCTTCATGGAAGGGAGTTATACGTTTTGGAAAGAAAGGTAAATTGAGTCCCAGGTACATCGGTCCTTTCGAAATTCTAGAACGAATTGGGGTTGTAGCTTACCGTTTGGAAATGTAGCCAACTCTCTCCAAAGTTCACGATGTGTTCCATGTATCACTGTTGAGAAAATATATGCCTGACCCAACGCATGTACTCACCTATGAGGAATTAGAACTGGAACCTGATCTGTCTTATTGCGAAGATCCCATCAGGATTCTTGATACAATAGAACAAGTTCTGAGAAATCGAACGACTCGTCTGGTAAAAGTTCTATGGAGAAACCAAAAGATGGAAGAGGCAACGTGGGAACCCGAGGAACTTATGATGAAGAACCACTCGAGTCTTTTCATGCAGTAGTATTCTATAAATTTCGAGTATGCAATTATTTGAAGGAAGGGATAATGTCACACCCCAAGATTCCACATTACCCTTCCCTTTGAATAATACAGTAGCGTGTGTTGTACGAAACTTCGAGTTCTAACACACACCACAACCAATTAAACTAGATGTTATGAATAGTAATACCCACTTTTTGAAATTTTATAAATTTTATCTTTCAAAATGGACTTCATTTTTGGATTCGGAATATCGAAATTATCCTAGGGTGAAATTTTGGTATTTTTCTGAAAACTTTCAATTTTTTATGAATAGTGAAAAACAATGAGTTATAGTTTAAAACCGAATTTTTATTTAAATAATTATTTATATTAATTACATTTAATTAAGTTCAAAATAGATACATAATACCTATATAAGTTCATTGTAATTCATTGGATTTAGTTTAGAATAATTTTAGAAATATAAAAAATTTATTGAACTTTATCACCGTATTTTACCCACCTCCTAGGAGAATTTGGAAATTCACATAAAACTTAATTTTACCACTTCTTTGAATGGAATTTCGAAAATCTTAGAGACACAGTTAATATCAAGGAATAAAATTTGGTTCAATGAGATGAAAATAATTTTTGGTGAATAGTAACTTTTTACTTTTATTTACCACGGTTAAAAGTAAATAGGGTAATTAAGGGTAAAAATGATATTAATATTACCCTAACACATGTCCTAATTATATTGGACAAGTTTATATCGACCAAGAACAACCTTAGGAATAAAATATTATCATTTAGGTCCACTTGGATTAGATTAGGACATTTATTATTATTTAATTCAAAGAAGAGTTAAAAAAGTTAAAATCAAATTTTATTTACTAAAACATTTTTAATATATGGTTATACGTAAGATAAATTCAATTGTAAATATTCATTAGAAATATAAAACGATTTCCTACAAAATGGTATTTTATATATAATTTTTAGACAATAAATAATTTAATTTATTTATGGTACAATGGTGATGCAGTAATTACCTAATTAATGAAATATTAAAATAATTGATATTATAAATATCAAAATGAATGTAATTTGAGACTTTTTATTAATTCCACTAATTTTATAAGTTAATATGACATATTAGGATTGGTTATATAAATTTATTTCGAATTAATAATGCTGTTATGAATTTATCAAAAACAAAATACCCAATAGTGTCAAAATTGACATAAAAGAGTTTTTAAAACTAATATTATATTATTAATTTAAATTCAATTCATAAATATCTAAGGATCGTCCAAGAGAATTATATAATGATAGGTGTATCATTAATGGACCACTTGGGATATCTTTGAGATATATAGTATGTTTATTAACTATATAATATAAAAATACAAAGTGACATGGTAAGTGTCAAACTAATTAACTAAGAGTTAAAACTAGAAGATAAGGTTAATATAGTGACCCAAACCTGTCTAAAACCTATTGGTTGAGTGGTTTTCGACCCATACCCACCTTAAACTTTAAATAATCCACTTTGGAACCATTAGAAACCGAATATTAATTTATTATAAAATAATATTTCTAGCTTTTCTAAAAGTGCCCCTTACCCCTCTTATAAAAGGTAACTCCTCATTCTCACTAAATCACACATTCAAAGCCTTTTGTCTCGAACAACCCCTACCCAAATACTCTATAAACTTCCCTCAATTAAATCTAGAGGCATTATTTTGATTAGAAATCCAACCTAAGGATCCCTTTTGATCAAATAAAAAGGAAAAACCCGAAGAAGTGGTAATGTCTTCACCACCCTCTTTCAAGTTCCTTTCTTATTCAACTTATTCTTTCTTTGTTATTCTAAAATAATAAATCCAGTATCACCTATATACTATTATATTATTATAAATATGGTACTACCAAATTCAGTATTCTATCCATCCTTTTAATGACATATCATCATACGTGCGTACGTACGGCTTACCGTCTCCACGTCGTGGTGTAATTGTTATTCAATATATTATTATTTGGATGGATATAGTAATGATGTGTAATTCATGTAAATAATAAATATAACATGATAATGATTCTATATATATGATATACTATCCAATTATATATCATTTTTATATCAAAATAATGATATTGTCTCTTGTGCATACGTACGGACTACCGTCTCCACGAACGCGATGACATTCGTTCCTCATCTTATCCATTCAAGACTAATTCTCATTTAATGATTAAAAATAATGTTTAAGGACTTGATATAATTCTGGATATTAATAATATACATCCTATCCATGACAAACATGACTTATTTAACAAAACATATAAAATAAAACGAGTAAGTTAACACTCGAAACAATGATAATACTAAGATATTATTAACAAATCAATGTTAAAAGATCATATATGATATCATAATTATGTATATGGTTATTGTATAATTTAATAACAATTTTTTAACTATTATAAATGAGTTTAACATACCATATAATAAGAAAAAGTACAAGGTAAGGGTTTATTTCACAATCTCTTCATTATACGAGGTTGTTTATACGTAATTATCTATTGAGACATCTTTATCATCCACATCCATGTTTCTTAAAAATGTATTACAAATCATTCTTGATATTTTCAAGACGATGGGATAAATTCATTTATAACCTTGTTGAATTTTTATAAGATGTTTATTAAGGAATCTTTCTGTCCTTTTCCAAACAAGGTCCTTTTTAACCTTTTCGATAGAACTAAGGTAAGAATGTTTTTTTAACTTATACGGCAGGTGCAACTATTTTCCACCGTTATAAAATCGTCGAAGCTTCCCTTAAAATCTTATAAGAAAATTTTCAAAGAAAATTTTTTATTTTATAAATATATGACTCTTAAATGATTTCAAAATAGAAAGAGATATTTATCTAAAAAGAGTTTTGATTTCATCTATGTCAACATCCTTTGATGGATTTTAAGTTTATTTGGAGTTGATTTATTATGATCCAAAACTTCCATATTGTATTGATGGTTTTGTGATATGTTTGACTATGGATGTGTTATTTTTATACCATTCATGGTTTAAGTAGAAAGTATTGACATTTCGTATGCTAGTTTTAATAAAAATGTTTATGTTATGTTTAAACCTATCCATATGAGGAATTCATTGGACTTAATAAGTGACAGGTGGAGCTCGTTATAGCTCCTCGATGCATCGGTAGGTCTCATGAGACAAACTAGTTTTTTGGCACAAGGCCTTGGAAAAATCTTATTTGTAGTCATGGGACGAGGCCTTGGCTATGTGGTTATGATAGTCTGGCATTATGCATTCCATCATTATGAAAGTGGTTATTGATATTGCATGTGATTATTTGACTAGTAGAATATCCATGTGAATAAGTAAATGGAATTGTTTCATTTGATCTTTTCCATATTATGCTGATGTTCAAGTTTAAATTCTTTTGTTTTAGTTATACATTGCCTTAAATGTTTATGCTTATTTATAAAAGTTTCCGCTATATTGTTATCCTTACTGGGCATTTGAGCTCACCCCTTTCTATGTTTTATTTTTCCCAGGATGTGAAGAAGTATTTTTTGAATGAACTACAGGGATAGTATAAGGGGTTATGAGTGTGGATTCAAGATGTTGTTTTAGTTTTCAATTTATGATGTAATGTAAATTTTATGAATGTATCTTGTGTTTCGAAGACTACTAATCTAATCGGTCTTTTGAGACTTGATCTTTCTTGTGATCATGCCAATGTTTGTAATAATGCACCGACTCTGGGTAATTGGGTTCAGGGCGTTACAATTTAGAATGTTTTAAGGGTATTTTAACTATTAACTATATATAAAATTGGGAAATTTTATTTATCATCCATTATTCTCATATTTGGTTTAATTATCATTCATTTTTTGTTAGTTTTAAAGATTCAGTCAGTAGAAACTATAGAGAATATATGTGAGTAAAATATTAAATAAATAATTGTTAACAATATTAGTGAATATAATATTTCATTATTGATCATTTAATAATGAATTTATATTTATTTATTTTAAAAAATAATAATCTTTCAAGTTCTGATGTATATTAAACAGGTCTAACAAACTTACTTTGTGTTGACAACCTCCCATGAAGATTGAGATATTTATGATGAATCTTATATTCTCATTTTGTGCAATATTTTTCTTATACCTATTCCAAAATTATTACTTTATCTAGATCTATTTTCTAAGTATCTAATATATCATTGGATTCATTAGAATCCTTCTTAAATTATCCACATGGATTCTTTTGAGTACCATTTTCACATTTGTTCTATTGGATATGTCCCTTCTCCTCAAATTCTAGGACCTAGTATCCCTAAACCATTTATTTCTTCTCTTGGATATCTTCAGGGTAGATTTTGGACTTTTGATAGTCTTCTTCCGGTTTCCCAAGGATGTTTATTATTTATAAACCAACTTTTATGAAGTTCTATTCCCATAACATTTTAGTACATTTTGATATGAGCATGAACCAATCCTATGATCACCATTATTTTATACATCATTGATATTTTTAAAGTATTCCAAATCATTTTGAAATATATAGATTTCTCTTAATCTATGTAATCTAAATCATTATATATTACCAGATCCTGATTGAAATGGGATTCCTTTATGATTTTTCATTTATAGGATTGTGAAAATAATCTAATTCATAGTTTCTAGTCAATTTACAACACTAATATCCACCCACAAATCAAGATCTTCTTATACCTACTACAGGTTACACAGAATTTTTAGTAAAATGGGCTTGTTTTTTTAGTTTTATTCACAGCTTTTTGGGATCTTTTTTGGGAAATAAAATCCATTATCCTTTTCCTATCCACCCCATACATAGTGGTAATCTCTTTCCCACTTTTCTTCATGCACAACTATAAAAAAATCTATTCTATACTATTCATGAAAACAAAATTAGATAATTTTTTACATGAATGTATAAATGATTCCGATTTTTCATAGCTATTTGATATAGATAATCCAATTATGTAAGGATATTCATGTCAAATGTTAGAGGTATTTTATAATCATAATACTCTATTTAGTACTATAAGTAGGAACAAATTTCTCTTCCTTTTGTGTGCACTCAATGTTCTTCCTTTAAAAATTGACCAACCTAATTTCTAATTCTAAACACCACATACTAAAGGTTTTATGCTAATATTCCTTCATAATCACCTTATATTCACAATAAACTTTCATTGTATTAACTCTTATTTATCCTAAAACACGTTTCATTATTCATAAAAGAAATCAAGTTCCTTAATTCTCTTTGATTTTACATCCATATGAGTGTCCTTGAAATTAATTATATTATTATGTTTTTAACTAATTCAATAGAGAATTTATTCAAGAGTATTATTGACTCTACATTTCTCTTGAAATTATTCATGTGATTTTTTTTAAAAAATTAAAGAAATTATTTCAGGTTGTACATTCCTTATCTCAAACTCTATAACTTTATTATATTTCTTTATTCATTCTAGATACTATTATTACAAATCCTTATGCATAATATTAGTCTCATATTCTATTTGGGTGATCAATTCTTGAGAAATTATAGATAGATCATCACCACCACCTGTGATAGGTTCTTCTTCCTGAGCATGGTTTATGTAAGAATTTTTACAAACATAATGACCACTGCACCTTAATCACCTTGAGGTGGGAATTTTTTTGTACTCCTTTATGGTAATTTTAACCACCTATTCTTATTTTTTCAAGCCAGATCTACCTTCTACAATAATATATCCTAAATATAAATATATTTTATCCTATTTACTAAAGTGGTACATCTTCTTCAACTATCTCTTCTCTTTCATTTTCATGTTCATTATGGTCTTGCTAGAAATACACGTATTCTATGAGATAAATCATTTTTTACCAAAACTGTACTTCATTATAAATACAGGAAAGAAACTAAAATATTTAAATTATAACCATTTTCAATATTAAAAGTATAATAGAGATGAAATTGTGCTTTGATAACAATTTATATGTTTACATTATTATATTCTCACACAAAGAGAGGGTGAATAATTATTGGTGAATCTTTAAACCAATTAATAATTTTTGTCAGATTACCTATTAGACAAATTAGAATCATGATATGAAAGTGAATAAAGGATGGAACATGATTTTTTTACAAGGTTCATTATATAATAAGAGTATATAGTACTTTCTATGTTTGGTGGTGACTAGTACACATATTCTCTACTATAATAAGATAACAATTGTAGTGGTTTTCCTCAAAAACAATCCTAAAACTATGTGTTGTTCCCTACAATTTTAATAGATGTATGGAAAAAAATATTTATTCCATTGACTGGTGAATGTTCAGTCCAACTGTAGTGCCTTGTTTATATATTTATACAACTAAGGTAAATTTTATACATCTTCTTCAGATTATTTGCAACACCAATAATTTATTCCACTAATATGACTTTGTTAAATATCACAATGATTATTTGTTCTTCTTTCTCTTCTCTTACATTCATATTAGCATGCATGTAACTCTTGTTATTATTCTTATGAATGGGAGGTAGTTCACACAATCATATTAATATTCCCAAAAGAGAACTATAATATTGATTTTCCTTCACTATTATAAGAGTCCCTTCCCTTATTCTTGTGAAACATATATATATAATATGTTCTTCTCATCATTTATTTCCTTAATGCACTAAAATAGCTCACACTAGATCACTCTTTCTTCTTCTACTTATTTTCTCTTATTCTTTAGTGAAAATTATATACACTGATTCTTCAATATCTGGTACTTATGTTTGATTCTTATTTATCCAATACTTGTTTAAATGATGTTTATTTATCTCATATATTTTTATCTCGTTATTTCTTCATTTTATTACTATTTTTCAATAATTAATTTTTCTACTAACTTAGCATTTGGTACTCTCAATCTGGTGAATTTTTATCTGATTCTACTTTTTCTAGTATCTTAAATCTAATACTTATTCTTCTGATTCCTTCTTCTCTTCTTCATCTTGTATTATCTTCATCTACTACATGTTCATCCTATACTTCTCTATTAAATAACTTTCAACCTCATAACTCTCAATCTGATAATCCATCCTAATAGAATAGGATTTCCAAGCTTTTTGGTCAGAACCCTACTTCATAAACAATTACTTCAACAATAAAAAACATAGCTTCAACAACATCCTTTCATAATAGAAATAATAATATCCAATTAATTATAAATCTATGCCCATTTCATAATAGAAACAACAATAGTCACTTCATTACAAATCTACACCCCTAAATATTGGAATTGTTTCTCTAAATATTAGGGGAAAAGCATGAGAATCAAATTTGAAGTTCCCATAGGAACTTTTAATATCCCACTCAAATCATTCTTCTGTTGACCGCCTTCAAACATTCACACAAATATAATTTTACAATTTTTTTATCATCTTCCAAATATCTCTCCATAAATAATATCTTTAATCTTATAGAAATATCAAATAGAGTCATGATCCTTATTTCATTATTATTGAGTCTTTGAACATCCAAAAAAGTATCATTATAATTTAGGACATTACACAATAATTATAAATATTATAAAACCTTCTCCTGTTACTTTTATAAGAACTACACTATATAGTAATGTTTGATATGATAAAACATTGTAGAAACTTATTTTTCTAGTAAATATTTCTAGAAACCTATGACCAATCATTCAGAAAAATTTTAAAATGTTATCCTCTTGGTTTTATCTCAAATTTCATCTCATTAACATCATATTTTTTCCATATGGTAAAGTCTATTTTTTAATCTCGATATGAGAAAATTAATAAAAAAACTCTATCTAATGACTTTATTCAAGAAACTTTGTTTGATAACTTCAATTAGAACCCTATTCCTAATATATTTTCTCTGAGAATTATTTTTGATACTTTCTATACATATTCTTCATATTTTGGACTCAAAAAGTTTTCTTTTTCTGATGAAATTAAAAACAAAATCATTTGTCTTTTTTCAATGTCTGGTAGAATCGCTTTGAAATCCTCGATCTGATGACCTTTTTCTAAAACCTCGATCTGGTGGTTGGGAAGCCATTTTTTATGACTCAAATTTCTCAATAAAATGACTCAGACAAATATATTTGATCATTTAGAAGTATCTATGCAATTTAGAGACAATAATTACCCATTACTCTTTCGGATGGACCCTCAAATGTTTGTTCAGTAACCATTATATTCTATTTCATGTGATACATTTTCGTCCTATATATACAACCTCATCTCAATTTTATAGAAATGTTTTTTATTCAATAAAACTGAGAAAATTCATCATTTTTAATCAGGACTTTATCATCACCATAATCATGATATTTCTCTACTACATCTTCATTATAACGAGGCCTGGGTATATCAATCAATCATCCAATCAACTAATTCATTGATATTTCTCTATAACATTATCATAACAAAAATGGGTACTTCAGATAAACTTCCATGAAATTTATTCTTTATAACAAATTCAAAAGATTAACATGAATGAAATCCATTTAATTCATTTAAAACCATTAAAAAATTGAAAACTATTGACAATAAATAAAATATACATAACGTCGAATCAAAATATATGGAAAATAAACATGATAAAATCATAAATGGTAAAGTGTGTTAATTAACAATTATTATGAAATTAATCAATGTCTATGAAATAGAAATTATATGACTACCTTTTTGTATTAAAATTTTAATAAATGATAATTTATTTTCTCCTAGGTCTTAATGAAATTTACTGAGTTTCAAAGATATTCATCAAAATTTAAATTATATATTGATTACATGTAAATGATATATAGGTATCCATAAATCACATATGTTACTATCATAATATTTTTAAGGTAGTTATGCATAACAATACACCTCACAAAATAAAAAGTTTTAGTATAAAAGATAAATAGTTTCTTAAAATGTTAATACACATAACAAATTAAGATTAATTTAATTCCATAATCACGTTTTTACAATACAAATTCATAATATCCATAAAAAAAGTTATCAACAAGTATATAAATCAAACAAAGGGTGAGATAAAAATCCTAGTAAAGGGAGGAATAATATGAAGGAACCTGGGGCATAATTCAACATGAGTACATGGGTAATCAAAAAAATCATCCTCACATAATAAAAATAATTTCAAGAAAATAAGAATATGGAAGCTATTTTAAGGATACATGGAATTTTGGAACATTAATCATAATAAAACAACATAATTCCAATATCATTTCCAAGACATCATAACATTATGAAGAACACATAATATCCACGTGTATTATTATAGATAAATCTAACTATATCAAGTGTCAGCATAATGACCTTTTAAAATATGATTTTTTACCCAATTCATTATAGTACTATATAATTTTAAAACTACCAATCACATAATTATATGATAATAATCACACATTTCTAAGGAAAAATAAACAGACATAAATTATAAAAGTAAAAAAATGCCCATGATACAAGAATGTGTTTCATAATTATGTAATAAAGAATTTTTGGATTAATAAAATTGTAGTTACCCAAACGAAAAGGGGATAAGTTTTTTTCTATTTTAAATGTTATAAAAACTAGTAAAAGAATATATATCATGAATAGAATAAGAAAAAAAACATAAAAATAATCGATGTAAATGTTTTTGAAAATAATTATTTAATCAAAATCATTGGTGGTGCCAAAAATTAATCTTAAATAGATTAAAATATACATATCCCAAAAAGAAGAAAATAGGTAAAATTAAATAAATATAATTGATAATTTTTGAAATAAAATTTTATAATACAATTTAAGAAAGGATAAGGGGAGATATAGTATAAAATATTTAGAGTTGAGAGGGTCATTACCTTAAGTATAGTTTTGTTTGATTATATTTTCACCTCCTATATAATTAAATTTTTGTTTATAAAAATGTTTATATACAAGTATATTAAAAATTTTATATTATTAATCATCAATAATAATCACTATAATTTATTTCTAAAATTTTCATTAGAGATAAAAATCATAAATGAACTTTTGGTTTAAATTATTTTTCTTTCACTATGATTTCAAAGTTTTGATTTTTTTTTATTTATTAAATTACCTAAATTACCAAAAATATAATAAGAAAACATAAAATTACATATTTATAAATTATATATAAGCTAATGTGACTAGTCGTGAAGGTAGTGATAATTAAATAATTGACATTGTCCTGGTAAATAGTGAAATCAACTATTGACGGAATGTATCGAAAGAGGGAGAAACATAATATATATTTTATAAATATTTTTTAATAATAAAATATAATCATAATAAAATTAATATACATATATAATCTTAAAAAATAAGTTTTAAAGTTGGTGATAAAAATATAATTCATAAAATCCTCATATACAGTAATTAGAGTATTTACGGGACATGTCAATAAAATGGTGACTCGTAATATATACATTATTAATTGTTTAAAATAAATATATGGTACAATAACAATTAATATTTATTGTTTATATAATTAATAATCAATTTTGGGGGTATTTTTTAAAAAAAATTGAATGAGTATAAATGAATATGAGGAAAAATAAAAGGAAGCGAAAGAAAGGTTACCTCATCATTATTGTTTTTTCCTTTTCTATAGCCATAATACAATATAGGATTAGAGTGGGGTGTGTCCCAAACATATTTAATTCTATTTGGTGTACTAATAGGATAGAATTGAAAAAATATTTGGCAGTGGGATAAATTTTTTATGTGATTTTCCATGTAGGTAAGAGGGGGTATTGATACTTGGAGAGGAGGGATATTTTAGGTTAAAATAATTAATAAGTTATTATTTCGAGACCCAGAATAAAAAAGTTATTCTTATTTGAGACTATAAATAGTATTTTATTAAAAATATTTGTTTTTATGACTTTTAATCCCTTTTACTATCTAAATTATGTTTTATAATAGTTATAAAATAGAAAAGAATAAAATTGGTAAATATAGATTTTAAATGAACTAATCATTACTTTAGACATTAGAATAACTTTTTAGTATTGGAATTTTAATTTGTATTCTTAATTACATTGTATATTCTATTTAACCTTTTTTGGGTTGATATTGACATTTTATAATTAATAAAAACATTATTACATCAATGTTATATCATAAAAGAAATCGTATTTTAAAAACTACATGTTTACAGTACACCTTAAAATTCAAGTTTTTCAAAAAGAAAAACAAAAAAATAACACTTAGATAATTTAGATATGATGATTCCGAAAATTACATTCATGATATCAAAATAATTTTCATTCTTTAAAAAATTGAATATTTAGAACTTAACATAAAAAATGTTTTAAAAAAATTAAATTAAAACTTATTTTGTTAAAAATATATACTTACATTTCACATAGGATTCCAAATTTGAATATTTTTATTATTAAATTGTAATATTTATATTTAATTTTTTACATTCATCTCAAATTTTCTTAGTAATCATTTTATTATTCCAAAATTAAAATTTTTATTCTATGATAAGGTTGTTATTCCAAGAGATAGGTAACTTTTACAAAGGTAATGTTTCCTTTAATAAGATTTATATCATTTTCCTAATATTTTGTTTCATTTTTGAAGTGTTTTTCATGGTTGTGATATTTTGGAAAGACCATGAACCTATGGATTTCTGAAATTTAGTCATTTTGTTTACTTTATTTTATTATCCCATTAAACTATTTTTAATTTTACAGAATATATTTTTATTTGGTATTTAATGTTCTTTACTAATGAAATAAAATTATTATATTTTTTATTATGTTTCCAATGTGATTTATATTATAAAATATACATATATATATATAAAACATATATATTGAAATGGGAAATTGTCATAATAAAAAATTTTATGTTGTGACGTTCGTCCCCCAATTAGAAATTTCAACCTTAAAATTACAACTTATTTCCTTAGTTGAGAATAGTTATAGGTATTTCTATTCATTTATATCCTCATGTTTCCATAGTTCCCCTTCATACATAAGTGGAGTTATCTTATTGTACAGAAATTTATCTCTATGATCTAAGGTCTACATTGGATTCCCCTCATAAGATTGATCATGGTCTTGTTGTACCACCTTCAGATTTAGTATATGTGATGGATCATTAATTTACTTTCTCATGAGAAACATGTAGAAAACATTATTAACATAAGTCAAATTTGGTAGAATTTTCATTTAATAGGACAAAAATCTCATGAGATCAAGTATCACAAGGCAAACAATGTTCCTAGAATTTATATTTAAACTCTGTAAAAACCTAATGAATCTATTTTAGGGTGAAATTAGGCAGAACACTTTGTATCAAACATCAATATTGTGATATCTTTTATGATTTTTAGGAAAATTCTTCAGTAGAATCTATTCCACTTTAATGTATTACTAAAAGGACTTAACCTTCTCAAGAATTTCATGAAAAAGTATCGGCCCAAAAAAAATTTATTCACAAACTTAATATCCTTATATTTGGGATATTAATATACTCCCATCTAGATATTTATATGGATCTATTTGAATACTTGAGTGTAAAATGTTGAATTATGGGAACTCGGCCATCAGAAGATGTCAATACTTACAACTTTTTTGGTATATCAAGAAATCTATAAAGAATTTTATTAAGTGACTAGATAGTTATTTTAGATTAGACATTTGTCTTAGAGTGATAGTTCATATTGAATTTTGACATCATATTCAATATTAATTGAAGATTCCTCTGAAATTTAGAGTTGAGCCTTGGATGATGATCGAATATGGTAAAAATGGTTCCGCATGATCCTCAACACTTCTTTGACATATGTCTTGGGAATTTTCTTCAGAAAAAATTCATCTTCAATTATGAAGAACTGATTAGTCTTGGTTATTTTATCCACTACAACCCTTGTGTAATTATATACATTCGATGTATTTAGAAGACTCCAAAAGAATTATATAGTGATCTTCTCCCATTATCATATTGGTATGAGAAATGGTTTCATCATCCTTTTCAATTTCAAACACTCTATATTATCTTTTTATTTTTCCAATCACTTTTATGTGTGATCTATAACCTACTTCCATGTGTTTTCCCGTGAGAAGTTCTCTTAGTGGTCTTGGTAGAACTGTTTTCTTCTATGGAGGATATAGAATGATAATTTATGTACATCATCCAGTAGATACTTATTTATCTTGAGTGTTAATGGCATGAAGAGACAACTTCCAAACTAAAGGACTCCAACTATGTCATTGTTGAATTCTTGATGCTTCCCTACCAAGGTTTCTCTCACTTTTTTTTGAATCTCCATATCTTCCAATTATTCCTCCTTCATTATCCCTTTGATAAATGGATGTGAAATCAGTTGGGAAATGTTGGATATCTTCCATAACTTAATTATTTATTAATATATCAATTGTATATCCATGGCGATATGGTCTTCCTCATTCCAAATCATTGATAGGGTAATAGGTTCACTTCTACTTAGATCAAGAACTACAATATTCTCCTTCAAATATATATAGTTTATTTTGAAGTCATGGTCCTTAATTATCTTTAAAAATATTCATTGATGATTGTTAAACTCCATCTATTGGAACATATTATTTTTAGTATATATGTCCCACTTCTCCCCATAGTGGAAATACCTTTAAATAATAAATTCAATGGTTACAATCACTAATTCCAGATCAATCAAGAACATTTTTTTCATGGATCCTTGATTATCATGAGTCATAATCTATTACATTATCATTTTTTATGAATAAAAAAAATCACGTATTTTATTAAAGAATCATTTGATATTACAAACACTACGACTCACACTTTTCCTTCTAGAAATTATTTACACCATTTTATGACAAATTAGTATGTTGGATAGAACATCCTAATAAATTCCTCACAAAAAATTGGTAGGAACCAAATAATCCATGAAAACTATGGATCTTTTTTAAAAATTTTGGTCCAAGTCATTCCTTAATAACATTTTTTACTTATGGATCCATGAAAATTGATTTTCTTTGATCATGTACCCAAATAATGTGACTTTTTTCTACCAAATGTATCAATTGAGAAACCTTACATATAACTTATCCAACATTAATGGATTTAGAAAAATCCTTAACTATTCATTGTATTGTTCCTTTCACTAGTAGTATATCAAAATGTAATCAATAAAGGCCACCATAAATTTACCAAATTAGTCTTTAAAGCATCAATTGACAGATAATAGAAAGTTGTTTGGGTTATTTGTAACTTTAAATAGAATCTATATGAACTCAAAGAATCCATATCTTTTACAAAAAAATATTATTATTATTTTGATAATATTATTTCTTTGCCTTTATTAGATGATATCTTTAATGATCTAAATTTAAAAATTATAGAGTTACATGAAGTTGGTCAGAAAAATATTCAACTTACAGAAGAAAATATTGGTTCCATAATGTAATATTAATGATCTATCACAAATCAATTTAATACCGTAGTGACACGTCCTTCCTCATTATAAACAGCACTAGTGTTCCACAAGGTGAAACACCCAGGTGAATAAACCTGTTAGCCAAATTATATTATATTTTCTCCTTTAATTTCTATATTAATATCAGGTTTTTTCTATACTAGATCCTGGATATAGTTGTTTCACCAGGTATAAGTTCTATTTTCAAATCTACCTCGCGATCTTGGGTATGTCTAAGAAATTATTCAATAAATAAATACGTATATTCTCTTACCATGGGAAAATCTTAAAAGTTGAAATGTTCTTTTCTCTCAACCATTTAAGCATAATATAATTATTTATTAGTTATCAACACTCATACCATTTAATTACTTTCTAAGGGAGACTCAAAATCCTACCTGAATTTACATAGAATCATGGGATGGTTTAGGATATGTAAATATACTTTTTCCAAGTAATTTATATGATATCTATATAAAAATATCTAATTTATTCCATATATAGCATCAAATTAAACCAAATGATGAATTATGAGATTTACTAGAAGAACCTTCCCAATTAAAATGATTGGGTAATATTCAAACAATTCAGTTGCAATACATTCTCCATTAGGTGTTTCTTTATATACATTTAATTCAATTTATTAGTAACGTGATTCAATATTTCTATAAAACTAATAACATATTAAGGAATAAGTTGATCCAAAATGAAATGAAACATTTAACATTCCTCAATGAATAGTGAGCATGCCTTTCACAACATCATTTTATAAATCCACATCCAGATGTGGAAATGGTATAAAAAATTCCTTGATATCTTGGATTAGGGAATTTTTTATGTTGATTAACTTTGAAAACCCTTGGTTTGGAATTTTTGTAACACCCTTACCCAAATCTTAGTGTCCATCTTAGAGGGCTCAATGACCTCATTCACACCTCCCCATATGAAATAGGTTTCCAACTAGTGATAAGGGAATTAAATTTGTTATAGAGAGACTATTATATTATTATCCATATCCATGCATAACATATATATCTAGATAAAAATAAAATCAAAAGAAATACACAATAGAAGATAAAAAACCACATGCTATATAAATATTTCAGAAAATAAGTCATACAATCTAATCTGAAGATCCCCAAGTGTAGTAGATCAATAAAAAATATAAAGAAAAAACTAAATAATTGACCAGTGTTACAATAATTCATAATTCCTCCCAACATCGTCTCCATTACTCAAGACTCTTATACTCAACTACCTAACAAAGGGACCTTTACCTTCGCTAAATCCCTCGCCATAATGTCTACATGTGCTCTGAGATACCCATGTGGGGTCTGAGTATAATCCAAGTATGATTCCACCATTGTGTCCTAAACATAAGTCCACTCATATTTAAAATGGTATTCCGTATTAATATATAAAATGGGTAAATAAACAATCAGGTGATGAGTCATTGTGTACTAACCATGTTTCTATGAACCTAGGATCTACCAGCTATAACACTATGATGGAAGGAAGGTTATAAGTAGTTATTTCATGAAATAGATGATATCATCCACACATCCACTCAAAATATTCAACCAACTAATCTATATCCACTATCCAACTTTAATGAAAAATTTAATGCTTGCCTTTAATGGAAATCTACATGCCACCTTTAAGGATTAGTTATCTAGATCATCCAAACAATCACAACCTCATGGTTATTTAATTTTCCATGATGATATGTACACCTGACAAGCCTGAATAATTAAAACTCGACTAATGAAAATGGATATTCCACATTAAATCAACATACTAATCATTTTAAATCATGGACCTCTACCAATGTTTCATGGTCATTCCCATAATGGATAAACATGACAAGTTCCAAAGCTATCCTCCATGTCAATTAGAGCTACAGGTAATTGATCACTTCATTTGCGATCCCCTTATAAGTAGACATCTATAAATTTTAAAGAAACTTGGTCATCTTAATAACTAAAAAATATTTTCTATTTCCTATGAATACATCCACATACAGGGAAAGACATAGCTTGGAACTACCATTCCATATCAATCAAGGTCTCATGGTTCACACACATTCCACCACGATAATATTATAAAGAAATAATATCACGTCCATACACTCACCCACATGTATTTTATAATATAAAATTTCTTATAAATTCGTTAAATGGTAAAGACTTCAAACATAAAGTGAATTTATACCAAAATCCAAGAATTTCCACTTGGATCAATCCCATGCACTAAGTACCCCTAGAGACATCCCCAGAGAATGACATGAGTATTATAGTATTAATATACAATAACAAGAACATAAAAGGGTGAGAATCTTGTTAGATATACTCAATGAGAACCACTATCATAAATAGATCTAGATCTGATCAAGATAAAGATATATCCTCCATATATCCAAGCTATGATCCATCAATAATCCAAGACTTATATATTAAATCACATAGTAATCCATATATCTATCCATGATAGCCAATTATTTTAATTTTTTCCAATAAAAAAGGTGAATTTTATGCTATATTGTATTATACTTATTTTATGGAATCCACCAGATCAATCGGATCTTCAAATGGAAAATATACTAGGATAAGGAAGAAAAATTTTCCTAATAAGATACTATCTATTCATTTAAGATAAATGATGGTATAGATAAGTGATAGAGATATAAAATAGTGGATATGGGATAAAAATACAGGGCCTTATATAATTAAAATGTCATTCTGGCTCCACCAGTTGGTCATCGGTGCTATACAGGAAACCTGGTAGGCCTAAAATAGGTCCATAGTTACTGTTTATGGAATTATTCATTATAACTCTAAACGCTTGACCCCAAAACACATCAAAAAATTCTAAAATTCTCTAAGAATCTCCACACATATATTAAAAAATTAGGCCAAAACATACCTAGAAATTTTAGGATGTCACAAATCCCCAATTTTAATGAATTCTTATCATTAATAAGGTCTCTAGAGTTATTTCTTAAACCACTCAGGATACTGAGCATGAGAATATGATTCTTTCTCCCATGGTTCCTCTTGGAAATTTATGTACTGCCACAAAACCCAAGAGATATGAACTTTTTTTACAACACCTTATTGCTCTAGTCTATGATATAAATCAGATATTCCATGAAAAACACATAATTCTCTAACTCAACATCCTCAATATCATAAACATTCACACAATCATGATCTTTCTTTCTAAGATGATACATTTGGTACACATTATGCACACCTCAATGTTCTTGAGGAATATCTAATTATTATTTCATAAAACTTATGTGTTTGATAGTCTCAAACAATCCCATAAACCATAGACCTAATTTTACCTCCTTCTGGAGTCTTAGATACTCTAACTAAGGTGACAGACTCAAAAAAAACTTGTCTCCCATAGCGGAATCTAGGTTTCATTTCCTTTGGTCAGCATACAAATGCTACCTATTATAAGTGGTAATCAAATTCTTTTAAATCAACTATACCCACTTGAATATTGAAAAATGTTATTATTCAAAAACTCAGTCAAGTATGGATAATCATCTCATTCTCTAATAAAATCTATAATACATTCCCTAAGAATATTTTCAAAAAAATTACTATCTTTATTAACTTTTTAGTAGACTGTAGATGACATACAACACTCAACTTTAACAAATTTTCAAATTATTTCTCTGGGCCATGAAAAAATTATGTTTCAAAATGAGTCTCTCGGTTAGTTACTATGCACGTAGGAACTCCATAAAACCACAAAATCTCCTGAATATAGAGCAATCATGTCTCATACATTGAATAGGTCTCTAAAATCGAGAAAACATGTCTGCCTTAATTAGTTAATTGACTAAAATTTTCAAATGATATTGATCTATTAGGGTCCTATGTAACCCTAAAAAAAGTTTCATAATCACCCCATCCCACTTCCATAAGGAAATGAGAAGTGGCTAAATAAATACACTTGATTGTTGAAGTTTGGCCTTAATCCTATGATAGGTCAGACAATGAGAGACAAAAACTATAATGTCTCTCTTTATACTCAAACAACATAAACACCATCTGATATCGTGATAAATCTTTATTTATTATGGGTTTGTGTCCCACTATGATACCTTAGATTCCCTCATCAACTCTTCAATAATAATTATAGTGACTACTATCAGGTTGGGTAAGTAGATTAATTTGTTTACATCCAAACTCCATATCAGAACTTGGTCATTCCCCACCAATTATTCTCATATCACTAAAAATTCAGGATCATAATTTTGAATGGATTTCACTCAGTCCCCCAAAGTATAAGTGATGACGGACAGAGCACAGTTCATCACCCCATGATCCTCATATATGCCCATCAAAAAATCAACTAACAAGCTCATATAATTCCTATATTATTCTGATGAACACTCTCTAAGGTCTGTCAACTTCCAAATAAGTGAATCTTATGGAATAATCCCTTTTCTAGGAGTGTAAACCATATCAAATCCAAATGTATGTAGGTACTCATTCTAAAATCATTTTTGAAGGTTCATGTATATCTAAGTGAAGATATACCATATTCTCTTGTAATTTTTATCAATGAAAAATATCTCACTAAAAATATAGTGACATAAACATTTCAAGGCAAGAACTACCACAGCTAACTCTATATCATGGTTAGGGTAGTTTATCTCGTGGGTTCAAAGAAAATGAAACCCATAAGAGACTACCTAATCAAAATTCATTAATACATCTCCCAATACAATACCTAAAGAATCGAAATAACTACATAACCAAACCCATTCAAGGGTAAATTAAAATTAGAGAAGTTATCAACCATATTTCTAGATCTAGGAAACCCACTTCACTTTAGCCCGTCCTTTAGAACATTTTTATCTTTTTGGTAAGCCTATTCATTGGAACTATTAAACATGAGAAGTCATAAATTAATCTACTATAGTAACCTTCCAAATGAAGAAAATTATGAATCTTGAACACATTACCATGTTGTTAACAAGATATAAAGTAAACTAAATTATCTGGATCAATATAAATTCTAGTCTCAAAAATCACATTCCCAAAGATACATACTTCTTTGATCCAATAGTGATACTTTGATCGCTAGGCATGAAGTTAATTTGCTCAAAGCGTACTCAACATGATCTCAAGTTTTATAGCATGTAACTCTGAGGCTTGTTAAAATTTTCTAATATCCTCAATGAATACAATGAAAAAGAAGACCAATTTTGGGTGAAATATATTATTTATGAGATATATGAACACTAACAGAGAATTCAATAACCCATTGGGAATCACTAGTTACTCAAAAAAACCCATATTTTCTCCTAAAAACTTTATTCAGTATGAAATCATATATAACCAAAAGCTAGTGGTAGATAGAATTCAATTCATTATAGGAGAATCATCAGTCTACCCTCAACCGATAACAAAGTCATCAAAATTTTGTCATAGATATTAATTATTTACCATGATATGAATATACTTTCTATAATTTATACACCTCCAAATGCTACCATCCACCTTATTAAAGAATAAAACTAGTGCATCCTAAAGAGGATTTATTAGCTGAATAAAGACTTTCACATCTAGATCCAAATTATATAAGATTAGTTCATTTAACTCATTTGGTTCTAAATGGTAATGAGGAGTTGATATAGGTTTTTCACCTAGAATGAGTTCAATCTAAAACTCATATCACTGTCTAGGAAAAGACCAAATAATTCATCTAGAAAAATAAAACGATAAAGATCCACTATGGGGAAAATAAAGGATACAAATGTTTCCTGATACATTATAAAAACAATATTCACCACCTATGCTATAATGGTTCCCACTTGGATAAGGTTTGGTTCCACTCTTACCAATTCAAAATACCAATCCCTGATCAAAACATAATTATATACCTTATGAGTGGTGTAGATCAACTATCTCTGGTAATAATCGATATGAGTTCAAAAACTACTAAACAAACTAATACTGAAAATCACATTGAAGGTGGTCATATCCAAAATCAAAAAATCACATAAATATATATAGCCAGAAACTAAAATTAATAACTCTATAATTATTTTGAGATTATATACATTCTTTTCTAGGGTTGTGTCAAGAGAAACCAACTCAAGGAACAAAATAGTCGTCAGTATAAACCCCCCACAACTAGAGTAGATATCAATGAATGGGAAGTTCATGTATTGAATAAAGTAAAAAAAATAAAAAAAATGTAATCCTGACCTCACATCAAAAAATTTATGGCCCCTATCTACAAAATCAATATCATGTTCAACTGCATAAAATGTGCATGCATGAGTTCCATGGCCCTTCCCCATAGGTCCATCGTGCACTTGGGTCATGGAATTATACAAAGTCTAAATCCAATTTTTAGCTTCCCTACACATATCATGGATTGAAATCCCTAATCCCATATATAATATCTTTAAAAAAGTAATAAATTTTACTTATACTTACACAAAGATGAAACTCCTAAATAGGTTTTATGAAAAACTTAATGAAATTATCTTTTCCACATAATTACAACACCTGGTAGTGCCTACTCTCAGAAAGGGAGTTGAATATCAATTACTCAAATATGGTTATCTCTAGCTACCTTGTAACACACCCTCAAGATTCCTCTTCATTCCATTGGAATTTTCACCCAAAAAAACTGCATGGGATTCCACTCGTTGTTCCATTGAGATCTTGAATAAAACCTGCTATTATATCCTTTTACAAGCCCTTATCAATTATAAAGGCCTTAAGAAGCACATATTAATATATTACTTGGTCAAAATTTATGACACAGTGTATCAACTCATATCAAAGTAAAATATATAACTTTTTTTCCTTATATGCTTCATTCATAGCCACTATGGATGAAAATTAAAGAAACTTCATAAAATGAGTAGACCAAGTAACCACTATCATCATTCCCACATAAAGATCTATGAATTACTATATGTGATCAAACATTAGGGTGTTGGGAAATAATTATTCAAATAAAATGTCCTTGAAGATCTCCTAATTCAGAAAATCATACCTCCCAGTTTGCTTTATCATGTTCTCCCACCTTGGAGTAGGTCCCTGAAACATAAAAGCATCCAATCTCATGCATTTATCAATTAAAGTATCCGTCAATAAAAATATTCCTATGATGACTTATCTCCAATCATTATAATCCTAGGGGAATCCAATTCCCTATAAGTATGGGGTGTTATTAAGGTAAAATTATCTAGAAAAATCAACCATAGTCAACTTACCTCTAAGGTATCTGTAACGCCCTGACCTCAGTTACCCAGAGTCGGTGCATTATTACATAACATTGGCATGATCACAAGAAAGATCAAATCTCGAAAAACCGATTGGTTTAGTATCCTTGGAAACACTAGATATATTCATATAGTTTTACATTACATCATAAGGTGAAAAACTACTACAACAACATAGTCTCCATAGTCCACACTCTTATCCCCTCACATTATCCCTGTAGGTCATTCATAAATTACTTCTTCACATCCTGGGAAAAATAAAACATAAAAAAGGGTTGAGCTCAAATGCCCAGTAAGGATAACAATATAGCGGAAACTTTCATAAATAAGAATAAACATTTAAGACAATGTATAACTAAAACAAAAGCCTTTTAAACATGAACTTCAACATAGTATGGCAAAAGTAAAATGAAATAATTCCATTTACTTATTCACATGGATATTCTACTAATCTAATAATCACATGAAATATCAATAACCACTTTCATAATGATGTAATGCATAATGCCAGAATATCATAACCACATAGTCAAGGCCTCGTGCCAAGACTACAAATAAGATTTTGTCAAGGCCTTGTGCTAAGACACTAGTTTGTCTCATGAGACCTACTGATGCATCGAGGAGCTATAGCGGGCTCCACCCGTCACATATTAAGTCCAATGCATTCCCATATGAAAAGGTTTAAACATAACATAAACATTTGTATTAAAACTAGCATATGAAATGTCAATATTTTCACCATAAACCATGAATGGTATAAAAATAGCACATCCACAGTCAAACATATCACAAAACCTTCAATACAATAGAGAAGTTTTGTATCATAATAAATCAACTTCAAATAAGCTTAAAATCCATCAAAGGATGTTGACATAGATGAAATCAAAACTATTTGATAGAAATATCTCTTTTCTCGAAATCATTGAAAAGTCACACATTTGTAAAGGAAGTAATTTAAAAGAGATTTTTGAATCAAAGTGCCCCATACCACTTTGAAACTTTTCAAAAGAAATATCATTTCAAAACCTTCATGTCCATATAAATAAATCCTTAAAATAATTTTGAAAACATGGACATTAATTAAAAATATTTAGAAAGATAAATCTTTAAAACATTTAAAATTATGATCTTGATAAAGGGTACCTTTCAAAAATTCTTAAAATATTCATTTTGAAATCATTTAAAAGTCACATAATTATATAATAAAACATTTACATTGAAAATAATCTTATAAGCTTGTAAGTGAATCTTCAACGATTTTATGACGGCGGAAAATAATCGCACCCACCGTATAAGTTAAAAAAAACATTCTTACCTTAATTCTATCGAAAAGGTTAAAAAGCACCTTGTCTGGAAAACGACGGAAAGATTCCTTTATAAACCACTTATAAAAAGTCAAACAAGGGTATAAATTACTTTAACCCATATTTTTGTAAATAGTAAAAAATGTTTTGAAATACATTTTTAAGAAACATGGATGTGGATCATAAAGAGATCCCAATAGATTATTACGTATAAACAACCTCGGATAATGAAGAAATTGTGAAATAACCCTTACCTTGTACTTTTCCTTGGTTGGGGTAGGTTAACCTCATGTATAATGGTGAAATAATTGTTATTAAATTATACAAAAATCATATACATTAATATGATATCATATATGATCTTTTAACATTGCTTTGTTAATAATATCTTAGTATTATCATTATTTCGGGTGTTAACTTACTCATTTTCTTTTATATGTTTTGTTACATAAGCCATGTTTTTCATGGATAGGTTGCATATTATTCATATACAGAATGATATCAAGTCCTTAAACATTATTTTTAAATCATCAAATGATAATTATACTAGAATGGATACGATAGAAAATGAATCTCATCGCGTTCGTGGAGACGGTAGTCCGTACATACGCACGAGCGAAAATATCATTCTTTTGATATTAAAATAATATATAATTGGATAGTATATCATATATACAGAATCATTATCACATTATATTTATTATTTACATGAGTTATGCATAATTATTATACCCATCCAAATAATAATATATTGAATAACAATTACACCACGACATGGAGACGGTAAGCCGTACGTACGCACGTATGGTGACATGTTATTCAAAGGGTGGATAGAATACTGAATATGGTTGTACCATATTTATAATAACATCACAGTATATATAAGATACTGGATTTATTATTTTATAATTGTAATAACAAAGAAATAAAAAGTGGAAGAAGAAATGAATTTGAAAAAGGGTGGTGAAAACATTACCTCTTCTTTAGGTTCTTCCCTTTGATTTGATCAAAATGGATCCTTAGGTTGGCTTTATGATCAAAATAAGGCCTCTAGATTGTAGAGAGGGAAGTTGGGAGAGTATTTGGGCAGAGTTTGGCCGAACCAAAAGGCTTTGAAGGCGTGAGTTAATGAGAAGGGGGAATGCCCTTTTATAAGAGGGGTGAGGGGCACCTTTGAAAAAGCTAGAAATATTAATTTATAATAAATTCATATTCGGTTTCTAATGGTTCTAAAGTTGATTATTAAAATTTTAAGGTGGGTATAGGTCGAAAACCATTCAACCAATATAATTTATACAGGTTTGGGTTACTATATTAACCTTATCTTTTAGTTTTAACTCTTAGTTAATTAGTTTGACATTTACCATGTCACTTTGTATTTTTATATTATATAGTTAATAAATTTACTATATACATCCAAGAGACCCCCAAGTGGTCCATTAATGATACACATATCATTATATAAGTCTGTTGGCCTAACCTTAGATTTTTAGGAATTTAATATCAATTAATAATATAATATTTGTTTTAAAAACTCTTTTATGTCAATTTTGACACTATTCAATAGTTGATTTCTGTGAAACTTATAAAAGAATGATTACTTCGAAAAAAGTCAATTAAATCAATCCTAATATGTCATATTATCTTATAAAATTATTTTAATTCATTAAAAGTCTCAAATTATATTTATTTGGGTATTTATAATATCAATTATTTTAATTTGTCACTATTATGGTAATTACTGCATCATAATTGTGTCATAAATAAATTAAATTATTTAAAGTCTAAAAATTATAAATAAAATATAATTATGTAGGAAATCTTTTTATATTTATAATTAATATTTATAATCTAAAATCCAACATATATAACCCTATGTAAAAAAAAATTTCTAAAAGACATATGCTTATGTCATTTTTGTACTTATTTTAACTTAATTAAAATTAAGTGTCCCTATCACCTAAAAGTGGCTTCATGGGGTAACAAAATCGACCCAAATATTCCCATGGCCGGATATGTGTCCACCAATAAGGTTAGGACACGTTTTAGGATAATTTAGTATTATTATAATATTATTTTTCAACCCTTATTTACCGGATTAACCCTTAACCATGGTAAATAAAATATTTACCGCAGTAATTATTCAAAATGTTTAAAAATAAAAGTTACCTATTCACACAATATGAACATACTAATTCCAAATATGAAATCCATTTTTCCAAATTCAAAACACATAAGTGGCAGAAATTAATTTAAAATTAATTCCTGGTGTTAAAACAAAAAGCGTGTTTTTAAGATATAATAACTATCAAAAGATTTATACTTGTTTATGTTTGGTTTAATTGTGAAATTATGTCCAATGACCAACATTGTATTAAATGGTAAAAATATATTCTAAATATACTTTAAAACCACTCAAATTCATAATGTATCACTATTAATTATTTTGATTAAAAAAGTTGTTTTTAATTAAAATTTAGTAATTTTCACTATTCATCAAAATATTAAAGTTATCCGAAAAGTACCAAAATTTCACCTTAGGATAAATTTGATACTCCGAATCCAAATAATGAAGTCCATTTTGAGAGATAAAATTTCAAAAAGTAGGTATTACTATTTATAACGGCTAGTTTGATTGGTTGTGGTGTGTGTTAGAACTCGAAGTTGCGTACAACACACGCTACTGTATTATTCATAGGAAAGTGTATCGTGGAAGCTTGGGATGTTTCATTTTAAATTTTTGATGTCCTCATTTAGTCAAAAATTTTAAAATATTGTATTTAAAAAGGGTTCACTATTAAAAGTTGGTAAAAGTGCAATACTGAAAATGAATTTGTTCTTACATTATGTCTAAGAAACTCATAATATGGATTCTAAAATTATAAGGATTATATAAATTTTAAATTTTAGTTAATATTATTCATAACCTCTTTTGAACGGCTTGTTTGGTAAGTCATGGTGCGCTTGAACTAGGTGTTGCGTGTAGTGAAAGTTATTGAATTATTTTGAAGAAATAACACACTGTGAAATCTTGGGGTGTTACAGTATCCTCCTCTTAGAATTTGTATTCTCCAAAAGACTCCAACCTAATGTGGTTCCACAACATGGAATACGAAATAAAATCCTGGATCTTACTCAGTTTTATACTCCAACACATCTTGAGGATATAAGGTAGAATCATCCCAAGAGGGGGTTTTCTTACCAACTTCCTTAGTAACAGTCCTACATATATAAAATGTTATAGAATATTCAGGTCCAAATAATTAAATGTGAGATATGATACATAAAGAAATCATACAGCATGGATTTATTCTCATATTTAATTAATTAAACATTTATCAAGAAAATATCATATTCTTGACAAGTTAACTGATGTACCTACTCATGATTCATGAATTAATCCAAATACCATAAATTGTAAGAGGATAATAATATTCATAATCAGCATGAAACTATAAGATTACAACTGATGAAAGAAATTTCATCACTAGTTACTCAGAGGTCCATTACACAAGATATTATATGGAACATTCATGACTATCCAACCTACGTTACGCACTACTAATATCCTTTCAACCATTCCCAAAATATTTTCAAGGCAAGAAAAGTAAAATACAGAAAAACTTTAACTGGAACCATTTTATAACACCTGACCTGAATCACCAGGTTATGGGTGGATTAGTATATGAACACATGTGTAAGTCCCAATATGAAAGAGACTTCTAACTATTTTTATGGGACATTAATGTGTTCTAATGAGACTATACACTCAGTATAAATATCAATTAATCACATAGATATCCAAATATAAATAAAATATCAATAACAATATAATAGAAGTAAAACAAATACCACATGTTATATAAATATGGAATATAAAGAGTTCTAGAAGATAATCCAAAAGATCCCCAAGTATGGTAGATAAATAATAAACATAAATAAAAAATAAATTAATGAAACACTATGAAAATAATTTGGAATTAATCTTAGTATCATCTCTATCACTTAAGCTTCTTCGGCTCAACTACAACACAGAGGGCCCTTTCCCTTCATAGGATCCCTAACCATAAAGTATATACTCTGATAAGATGAATTTATATATATATTGGATAAATTAATTTAATTTTTATTCATCATTTATTCAATAATACATTGGGATTTATGTGTTTTTGCATGAATTACGAATTCAAGACTAAAAGGGGGAATGATGTAAAATGGAAAAATTCATCGTTACATGTCGTAAAACAAAAATTCAAGACATGTATTCCTCAAGAAGACCACCTACCAGCTGAATTAAGAGGAATGAATCCCATTTACAAGACATGAACCATGTAAGTATAATGAATAATATTTACATGTCATGAAATCATAAAAGTTTTAACTTGATGAAGATACAAGTTGTAATCCCAATACATGGCGTGAAAAGTTTGAATTTCGAATCCCACCAATGATAATGGCCGTGAAATTTATGAGATCCTAAATATTTAGAGAAAATTGGTGATCAAAATTACACAATGTGAATCCAAGTTTTACCTCATGAATGATTCAAATAATATGTCACTTAAAAAGTTACCTGATGAGAATCATTTACACATAGTGTAATGCTCATCTCTATAAATACTACAGAGACGCTCTAATAGAAAAATATATTAAATGCATTATTTCTTTCCTCATTTATTATTAATTTCTTTCCCATTTTATTCCCAACTTATTATTATTACTTTCTTTTTCCATTTTAATCATCCATCTATTTCATATTTTCATTTCAATATTCATTTATTATTTTTTACTATTCCAACATTCGGATTTCAGTACCAATTTTCATTAAACTTCAACTATTGTTGGGTTCTTCATTGATTCCTCATTCAAGTTAGTGCTTGAGATTAATTGTGTATTTGAATCTAATGTATATAAAAATTGAAATTTGATAAACCTATTTCTATAAATTAGGTTAGAAAAATTGTATCATTGTTTTTCACTACCCTAACCATGGGAAATATAATCAAAGGACCCTAGTCCAATTAGAGTTGAGAGGGCTAAGACCAATTCCTTGCAATAATTTATACTGAGAATCTAACCTAACTTCACCTTGGTAGTTTAATGTATCTAGACCAAATAATATTCATGGATTAGGTACATACAATTGGTTTTACCAAGGCCAATAGGTGAATTTTGAACCACTTCACAGCCAAAGTCATAGGTCTATCCCAAGTTAGAATTAGGATTAACATTTTTTACTACACCCTAAAATTTTCCCTCAACCCTTATTTTTAGCTGAATTATAACCCAAGGTAGGTATTTCCTAGTAACACCCAATCAAATGAGAGATAATGAGGGCTCCTTACAAAAGGTTTTTACCACTAGATTTCCTTCCTACCAGCTACCCCTGTGGGTTCTAATCGGCACTACCACTATGTTATGCCATAGTAGCTGGGTCTAGTCTAAGGAATATAAATTTTAATTTGATCAATAGTCATTCATAATCAAGGACATCATGAGATATGGTTAAATTTTGTTATCTTTGTTGAGGATAGATATTCTTAGACATAGTGACCTTTGTTAAAAATCTAGGATTACCTCATCCCCCCTCCTTTTCTGCATTTCGTTTTTACACCTTCTACTCATGGACTAGATCTCATGTCTTCTCTTCATCAGCCTAGTGCATGTGTGTGGTCTTTTTGAATTTCTCAAAATAGTCCAGATGCTCAATAATTGATTCCATTTGATCCTAAAATTGAAAATATTCACTGCTACATGGGAATTTTTAACAATGGATAAACAAAAAACCTTGTTCCACTACACTAGAAAACACTCCAATGTGCACCAATTGAACATCAGGGAGAGTGAATAGCATAATAGGAGTGCAACATCTTGTATTTCAGCTTTTCATCCATTAGTGGCCTTCAATATATCATTATACACCCACCTATTCGGGAACATACATTTGAAATAAAATGTGGAACCATTCATATGATCTAGAACATGGGTCAATTTATTAGATTTCAAAGTAAAAAATCCCCACGAACATATTTCAAATTTTGTAGGAGTCTAGAACACCTTTCTCAACCAAGACATATCCTCTGATGCCATTAGACTTCATATATTTACCTTCCCCATGTTCTACATAGAAAATTTTTGCATTAAAATCCAATCACCTAATTCTATCATAAATTGGGTTGATTTAGAAATAAAGTTCCTAGACAAATATTTTCCACCTGGACAAAAGAGGAAACTTTATAATTAGATCCAAAAAATACACCTAGGAATATAGAGAATCAACTAGGGAAGCATGAGATCATTTTATAGTGATAAACTATAATTTCCCACATCATGGAATTGATGTCTGGTTAAAAAATCAACCATTCTACTAGGGAATCCAACAAGCTTAATGCATAGCTTTAGATGATGTTGTTGATGGATGACTTATGATCAGAACTTCAGAAGTCAAGAGAGCACTCTTGGATGAGGTATCCCACTATGCAAGTTTACGGAAAATTAATAGAGGACTGCCTCAATGTGGAATCTATTTGGTGAAAGTGAAAACAAACAACAATTAAAAATTTGAATCCATCATGAAAAATATTGACTCTTTTCAAATTCTGACTACACCACCACCCCTCCTTTCCCTACTATGGAAATCCAAGAATTTGAAATGTAAGGAGTTCTACACCCAAATTAAGACTTCATGGAAGGATAATAGGAACTTCAAATCTAGGATAGTAATTATGTAAATCACAATAAAAAAATAAATAGTTTCAGCAAGCCCAACAATATCAGCAGCCATACTATTAGTAAAGACCATCCCAACATCCACAATAAGAAAATCATGGTCGTAGTCAATAGAGGAGTATAAAATCACAACCATTGAATCAGGGACCACATTGATTCCCACCACATATTCCATATTATTGACCACAAAAAAATTAAACAATAAAACTTTATTCCCAAGAACTCATTATTTTCCACATTCTCAAAAAATGTTATCTCAACAAGATCCTCTAAGATACAAATAGAAATCCCCTTCTCTAAAATCTAATATTGAGAATATTCCCACTACCTTGGTCCAAAAATCAGATAAGAGGATGAAATTTGATGAAATTAAAATGAAAAAACAAAGGGCTTCTCTAAGTAACCATGAGAATAAAGTGGGAAAAATTTCTGAAACGTTACTAGATTGATTACCAATTATGGTTTCTGGTAATACCAAGACTCTTTAGAGAGAGAAGGATAAGGTTGTAGATTTTAGGAGAGGGAAAATATAGGACTTACAGAAGACATTATTAGGAGAGTAAAAACATCCTGAATAACCTGAAAACATATGAAAATATTCAATGAGAATTATGATAGTTTCACAAATAAAGTCGGTCGAGATAAAAATATGGAATTGGAGCCAATTGAAAAAGATCCCTTAAAAGAGAGGCCTGAATAAGCAAAAGTCTATGAGGCACCGCCACCATAAAATCCCCATCTCACCTTTCCAAAGAGGATGATACAAGCTAAAATAAATGGAATGTACAAAAAAAATTAGATGTGTTTACACATTTCCATATTTAAATCCCCTTTATAGAAGTGGTTTCTATTATTCCTTCTCAGGCCATGCTTTTGAAAGACATTATTTCCATTAAATGGAAAATGGAAGACCTTTGATTTACCACATCAAATAATTAATTCTCTATAGTTGTTTATCATAATATTCGGCCAAATATGCGAGACCCTAGAGGTTTCTCTATTCCATGCACTATATGGACATGCAATTTAAATAGGGCATTATACGATCTAGGAGAGAGTATCAATATCATGCCTATAAGTGTTTTAAAAAATATGGGGCTCAAATAATTGAAACCAATGAAAGTTTCATTTTAACTAGTCGATAGCTCATTCAAATACCCTCGAGGAATTCTCGAGGATGCCTTAGTAAAGTTTGGTAAGTTCATCTTTCATGTTAATTTCTTTGTCCTAGATATAGAGTAATAAGGAGATGTTACCCAAATTCTTGGGAGACCATTTCTCACCACATTTATAGAATTGTTTGATGTGAATCAACGAATCTTGATATTTATTTTCGATGGAGAACAAGTTGTGTCCAACTTAGTATGGGCCACTAATAAATCTAGCAATTAATTGGTTTATAAATCCATCTTTCTTACTGATGAGAAAAATAATTATATGATCATTAGGGATGATAGAAAGACCCTACCTCCTGATTAAAATTAATATATTGATCACATGGACATCAATTAAACTACACCTATAATGAGATATTTCATCCCACCATCTTAACCCTCTATTTTCAAGAACCATTCCACTCACGGTGTTCCCTTACTTTTATATCCATCTGAATGGAAGAATGTTTATCTCTATAAAATCAAATATATTCTAACTAAAAGGTAAACCAATATAGGTGTAATAGGACAAGATTATATCTTCTAAATTTTAGGGAGGTCCAGAAATATTGGGAATAGGTCTGGAGTTCATGGTTTAGAGGTGTACTTACAAATTTTTTAAAATTTAAATTTCATCAAAAAAATCATCTAAAAACAATATACGATGTTAAAATGGAAGGTTTGAAAAAATAAAAAAACCCAAGAATTACACATCATGTATTATTTACATTATGCTAAAAATAATGGTATGGATCTAAAATCCATGAGTTAGGGTTCATGGTTAGTCGACCCCCCCTCCTTTATGTTTTCCTCACCTCCTCCCAAATGTCGACATCACTATCATCATTCCTCCCCTCCACTCCATCTTGTTAACACCTCCCCTCCCTCATTCATCCTACCATACCCTTTAGTTTGTTCCCCATCTCTATTCTCTACTGCCTGACACAATAGTCCACACCAAAACCATAATGTAGATGCTCAATATACAAGAGAGGGTGAATTTTATACTTTAAAAAGTTTATTTGGAACTTTTAAAGATGGTATAAACCTTCCTATTGTTTAACAATTTTAAACAAGGAAAATTCACAAAACCTCTTAGTTCTACAAACTTGCTAGATTCTGGAAATATGGTTCCGAAAATGAAACTTAAGAAAAGTTTACAGGGGAAAAGATTCTACCTTAAAGTGTATAGAATCTTACTAATTAGAGTATACACGTATAAGAAAGTATAATATAGTTATACTTTCCTTATAAATCAAAATGCAGTGGAAAACAAACTTGAAACAATACAAGTAACAATTATGAAATATTTTAACCCAAAGGGTAGGGTATCCAACAATGTTGGATAAAGGTACCTTGATTTATAATTTTAAGAAATTCAGTCTTACCCAAACCAGGGTAAGCCATCAATAAGAATATCAGAGTCTGCCTTGTTATCCCAGCAAGCCCTCGAACTTCAAGGTAGTCGGAACCTCTGTCTTCCTTATCGATAAAGTCCTCAAACTTTAAGGTAGTCGGCACCTCTATCTTCCTATCCCCAAAAGCCCTTGATTGTACACAGCAACAATCAGAGTCGCAGGAAGAAATCTGAACAAGATGTTCATTACACACAAAGCATGAAAGTCTCTCTCTAGAAATCACTTCAGCATCATGTAATCTCTAGATTGATCAACGTGTATTGAGCTAGTTCAAATGAACTCCTATTTATAGGCACATCTTCAACGGTCGGCTCCCTCCTCCAATGGTCATATTTTTTCTTAAATTTTAGTGGGACATGTACATGTGTCACTCAAACAATGGTTAGTTAGTAACAGAATGCACGACATTGTTTTATAACTCAAACAAGAGTAAGTAAAATATGGTTTCTCAACCAAATTAAATTTTTTTGAGTCTAAGGAAAAATATAATTTGGAGTCTAAGTGAGTAAAACTTCATATTATATGTTACAAGGATATAAGGATTCTATTTTTCATGGAAATTAGAATCAGAATACAATAGATTTAGGAGTTTGAATTCTAAATAAATCGGAATCTAAATTATTAAGATTTCAAAGTCTGAATTATGAGGAATTCGGAGTCTGAATTCTAAGGAATCTTGAGTCTAAATTATGAGGAATTTGGAGTCTCAATTTTGAATAATTCGGAGTCTGAATTATGAGGAATTCAGAGTGTGAATTTTAGAGATTTTGGACTCTGAATTTCAGAGAATTTAGATTCTGAATTTCCTAGAATTCAGATTCTTAATTTCAGAGAATTCAGATTCTGAATTTCAGAGAATTTAGATTCTGAATTTTAGAGAATTCGGATTCTGAATTTCAGAGAATTCGGAACCTGAATTTGGATCATGAAAACAGAATACTTTATATCTAATTATTTATTGAATTCCGATGTTTTATATATGAAACCAAATTTAACACTTAGGAATAAAAATATTTAGATTTAGAGAAACTAAAATATGAATAATGAAAAACATGGTAGGGATAAATTTCCTTGGGGAAGGAAAATTTTCCTTATTAAGAAAAATCTTAGAGAAAATGAAATTTTCCTTAAGATAGAGTGTTTGTGATTTTAAAAACATGAAGGAATGGAAAAGTCATAAGGAAACCTTATTGGATCAACAAAAACTTATGCCACGGGGCGATAAAGAACCACTAACCAAGAATCTAGCCCAGGCACCACCACCATCACCAGTAAATCTAACCCCATAACCATCTAAATCATCTTCTACTACCACATAATTATTCTATGATTCCCATTACTCATCCATCCCATTCTATGGTTATGCCTTGTTACCACACCTACACCCATGCTTTCATCTCCCAATGCCCAAGCATCAGATTTGATTGGTCTATCTATATGTTGATCCTATGAGGACCAACAAGGCCTTAGACCTCGTAGTTATCGAGCATATCCATTTGCATGAGGAGTTCCTCGATCTTAGGTCCCAGATACACATCGCCATCCTCAATGAAGTACATGAGGAGACATATTAAGAGATATTCCTAGATTTATGGTTCATGTTAGAGTTCGATGTGGTTCATTTCACATTCATTATTGGTGTAAGACCTTGAATCTTGACTTGGGATATTTCAGTGCCAAGATCAGTATCTACATCAAAGATTTCATCAATTACCTAGCTTACACTTCCATCTAACTATAGGTGAGAAAGGGGGTGTGTTGAGGAGTTCTCTACCGATTGCCTAGGATCCACAAAAAAATCATGATCCACATACGGAAAATATCACCTAGTTGCAGGCTTCCTATTTACAGATTCTTCACCATGCACTCGGTCATGCTCAGTTGGCCAAAGGAGATGCTCAAGGAAGAATCTTTCATATCGAGGTGTTTAACCAAGTCTTTTCCATAGGTGGACCTACCTTCAATATGGTCTGTAAGTTTTCACTTTATTTCCTAACCTGGGTGAGGTGGTCTTAGGGTACGTTTATGGGAGGAAGATTGAGGGGAGAAACAAGTGGGCCCCTAAGTACTTGGATGATCTTATTGGGTCCCTAAATCAGCCTTCCCCATCCCCCACCCCTACCCTTGATCCCTATCCTCTATTGAACTAGTATCATCCCTAGATTATACCCCTTCATTTTCATACTATATCTCCCCATATTCAGCACCTACTACCACTCCACCACCCCCTACCCCATCTGAACCTACCCCACCTAAAAAATCTAACATATGGAATGTTCTTCAGTGTCTTCATGAGAACTAGTGATAGATTTTATACCACCTTATCATTCCATTCACTGATCCATCAAAGTTCACCACTCTCACCCCACTAACCACCCATATATCTAACCACTCACCACCACCTAGAGAACCTAATTATTGAAGGTTTCGGGCGCAGCGGAAGTGCGTGGGTGGATGTGCCCACTTGGCCTTTTGTCATTAGAAATGATCAATCCGGGATCAATAAGACGATAAACGCCAGTCTCCACGGATCGAATCACAGAAAAAGACAAAGAAGATGGTTTTTCCCGGAACCACAAACAAGGATCGTTACAGGTTGATTATAATTAATTTAATTAATTATAAAGAAATACCTTTTGGGTGTTCTTTCTTCATTGATGTTCTCTATCACTTTGTCGATGTGATCTGTCATTGCGTCGCAGAAGCCAAGTGTAGACTCCCTCTAGCAGTGATCCACACGTGTACCTCGTATCTCTGGACGTCGCCAAAGGATTCTCCGGGTGCTAGCGTAGAGAAGCCTTTGCTTGCGTTGTCCGCCTTAGATTGTCTTGATCCGATGGAAGAGGATATCTCTCAGTCTTGAGAGCGTTCTTGGAGGAAGAGGTTCTTTCGGCCTTGAAAGAATTCTCCAGAGATGTTGTGCACAACGATTCTCTTGTGTGTCAGAAAAGAGTTGGGGTTGTGAGGATATTTATAATCGGGTGTGTGGGGTTATAGAGTTATGACAATAAATAAACGCGTTACGCATTTTATTTATTTCATTGAATCTTTATTTAAAACCCCATGTCGAATAAATAATTCCTTGACATGCGCCCACGCTGATTATAATAAATATCATTTAAAACAATATTATATCCTCAAAATCCCAACTAAAAAAACTACATGGCGTGTATTAATAAATACACGGCGTGTACTTGTTTTTCATTGAAAACTACACGGCGTGTACATTAAATGTACACGGCGTGTATATCTTGTTTTCATTTATTCATTTCCTTTCCAAAATAAAACTACACGGCATGTAATAATAATACACGGCGTGTACTTGTTTTATTTTCTTTTTCCTCCATCATTTAAAACAACTTAGGCTTCCTTGAATAATTATTAAACCACATATGAGAATAATCTTTATTCAACTTGAGATACTTGGATACACTTAGTGTGTGACCCTCTAGGCCTCTTTCTCATTGGCATTAGGCGGGCTTGCCTAAAGTCCAAGATTACTGTCTAGCAACGGGTCAAGGCACCCAAGAGAAAGAAGTTGACGCCGCATTGACGTATCACCTCATACGAACGCTTACTGTGTAATTTAATCCCTTTGTCTCAATATCTCATCAAGCAGGTTTCATGGCAGTGTCATAAACCTATATGCTTGATATGTCGTTCTTTAACTACCGGAAATAAACTCATCGTTTACACCATGGCCATGGAATTTAATGCGACAGTTCTATTTCAATCGAAGGGCCGAGATATCAACTTCCATAAATGGAAGGGACAAATCCTTCCTTGACTTATCCATTAAGAACATGTCACTCGTGACGCACCCAACGTAACCTACTTCCCGCCAACTATCTGCGTGACGGTTTTCGTCAGTAAATCTAAGTGCGCGAGTCATGACATGAGTTAATGATAATCTTCCAGTCTAAGGACCATTACACACGCTCGTAGATAGCAATATCTGATGACACTAAGACATGCGGAATTACTACTGGCGGGTCTGTTCTCATAATCTCCCATCTTGGAGATTACCAAGTGCGAACTCCATGAGAGAGAGTCTCGTCTTCTTATGAGTACTCGCACATGACGATCTGTATACTATGTGTCCTATCATAGTATGTCATCCAACCGCAGAACTTTATTTAAGAATATTGTTATAGCATTTCAAGGTTCTCATCATAGCGGGGATCTGCTATGACCTTATTAATGCAACAAGTATTTCAGGACATTATTATATTATAGTCATGCAGAACAATGAACAATATATAATAAGTGAACATTTATGTAATCAAAGTACAAAACAGTTGGCTCTGAGGACACCAACCCTTACAAACTCCCACTTGGACTAGAGCCAACTGCCTATGACTTTTAGTCCGCTAGACCTCACATGATGATCATGTTTCTGCTGAGTCAAGGCTTTAGTCAATGGGTCCGCCACGTTGTCTTCCGTGGAAATACTGCTCACTGCAACTTCACCTCTCTGAGAAAAATCCCTCAAGAGATGATACTTCCGAAGTATGTGCTTTGTCCGCTGATGTGACCTTGGCTCTTTTGCAAGTTCCACCGTTGCAGTATTATCACAATAGAGTGTGATAGGATCTTTACTGCTCGGTACAACATCCAGCTCTTGGACGAAGCTTCGCATCCATACTGCTTCTTTAGCTGCCTCAGAAGCTGCGATATACTCGGACTCCACTGTAGAATCTGCCACCACACTTTGTTTTGAGCTCTTCCAGCTCACTGTACCTCCATTCAAACTGAATATGTATCCAGTTTGCGACTTCATGTCATCTTGATCAGTCTGGAAACTAGCATCTACATGTCCTCTGATGACTAGTTCCTCATCTCCTCCATAAACCAAGAACATATCCTTAGTACGCCTTAGATACTTAAGGATAGTCTTGACTGCCATCCAATGGCGGTCTCCTGGATCAGCTTGATATCTGCCTACCGCACTTAATGCATAAGCAACATCTAGCCTCGTACATAGCATAGCATACATGACTGACCCAATCGCGGATGCCTAAGGGATCCTTGCCATTCTTTTTCTTTCCTCATGTGTCTGAGGACACATTTTCTTGGAAAGATGAATGCCATGTGACACTGGCAACAATCCCCTCTTGGACTGTTCCATACTGAATCTCTTCAGTATCTTGTCAATGTATGTACATTGACTTAGGCCAAGCATTTTCTTGGATCTATCAAGATGGATCTTGATCCCAAGAATATATGCCGCCTCTCCCAAGTCTTTCATGGAGAATCATTTATTCAACCATGCCTTAACTGACTGTAAGACAGGTACTTCATTTCCAATTAGCAATATGTCATCGACATATACTATTAGGAAAACGACTGCACTTCCACTAAACCTTTTGTAGACACAAGGCTCACATTCGTTCTTAACAAAGCCAAATTCTGTAACAGCTTCATCAAAACGAATGTTCCATGACCTTGATGCTTTCTTTAATCCATAAATTGATTTTTGCAACTTGCATACCTTGTTGGCATCCTTTGAAGTCACAAACCCTTCAGGTTGTGTCATGTAGACATCTTCCTGGAGGTTCCCGTTAAGGAAAGCTGTTTTGACATCCATTTTCCAAATTTCATAGTCATGGTAAGTAGCAATGGCCAATAGTATTCTGATAGACTTCAGCATTGCAACCGGTGAAAAGGTTTCATCATAGTCAATTCCTTGACGTTGTCTAAAACCTTTTGCAACCAGTCGTTCCTTGTAGGTGCTGACTTGCCCCTCCATGTCCAGTTTCTTCTTGAATACCCATTTATTACCAATAGGCTTTACATCAACTGGAGGATCTACCAAAATCCAGACTTGGTTTTGGTACATGGAATCCATTTCAGAATTCATGGCTTCTTGCCACTTGGCAACGTCTGTGCCTTCAACTGCTTCCTTGTAGGTAAGAGGATCATCATTGTCAACCAATAATGAGTCACCATCCTCAGTGACAAGAAAACCATATCGTTCTGGTTCTCTCACCTCTCTCGTGCTGCTACGCAGTTCTTGTGTCTCTGGAACAGATTGTTCTTCCACGGGGCTTTGTGGAATCTATTCTTGTACCAACTCATGTGTATCTTGAGCCTCGACTTCATCGAAGTCTATCTCTCTCCCACTATCTCTTCTGGAGATGTGCTCCCTCTCAAGGAATATGGCGTGTCTTGCCACTGTAACCCTTTTGTCTGAGGGGTTGTATAGGTAATATCCCCTTGTTTCCTTGGGATATCCTATAAAGATACACTTTGTGCCTCGGGGTGCAAGTTTGTTACCTGAAGAGGCCTTAACAAATGCTTCGCTACCCCACACATGTAAATTCGATAACATGGCTTTGCGTCCACTCCATAACTTGTATGGAATACCATTTATCGATTTAGTTGGTACTTGGTTTAGTATGTGTGTTGCTGTTTGTAATGCATATCCCCAAAAGGATAATGGAAGACTCACATGACTCATCATTGATCTCACCATGTCCAACAGGGTGTGGTTCCTCCTTTCACTTACACCATTCCACTGCGGTGTGTAAGGAGGAGTGAGTTGAGATAGAATCCCAAACTCCCGTAAGAAATCAATGAAGTCTTGATTAAGATATTCTCCTCCTCTGTCTGAGCGTAGTTTCTTAATCTTCTTACCAAGCTGGTTCTCAACTTCATTCTTGTATTCTTTGAACCGATCAAAAGAATCTGACTTATACCTCATTAAATAGATATATCCATATCTACTAAAATCATCAGTAAAAGTTATGAAGTACGAGAACCCACCCCTTACTTCAACTGGAAATGGTCCACACACATCTGTGTGAACTAATTCTAGAAGCTCTTTAGCTCTTTCACCTTTCCCACTAAATGGGGGTTTGGTCATTTTGCCTTGTAGACACGCATGACATACACCAAGTGGTTTTAGTTCGAAAGAATCTAAATACCCATCTTGATGTAATTTTGTCAAACGTTTCTCATTGACATGACCTAGCCAGTGATGCCAAAGTTGGGTGTGGTATGAGTCATGTAAATTAACTTTGTTATCAATTTCCATTACTTGGTTTGTGTAGTTTAACACATAAAGGCCGTTATATAAATGTGCCCTACCAAAACAAATGCTATCTTTATAAAAGTAACAACATTCATTTACAAACTTGAATATGAATCCATAAGTATCTAATCTGGATACTGAAATAATGTTTTTGGTTACAGAGGGTACATAATAACATCCTTTCAAAACCAAGACCATCCCGGTAGGCAATGTGAGGTGGTAGTCCCCGACAGCTACAACAGCAAGTCTGGCTTCGTTGGCTGCTCGTAGATCTATCTCCCCTCGATCAATCTTCCTGAATCTACTTGGTTCCTGTATTTGGATACAGATGTGAGCACCACAAGCAGTATCTAATACCCAGTTAGTAGAAACAGATAGATTGCATTCGATAACAAACGAACCTGAAGCTTCCCCTTGCTTCCTTGGCTGGGTGCAGTTTTTCTTCCAGTGACCCTTCTTGCCACATTCGAAACAAACAGCATCTTGTTCCTTTGCCTCCCCTTTTATCTTCCTTTTCTTGGAAGGCCTTGAAGAAGCTTTGGGCTTAAAGCTCTTCGCCTTCCCTTTCCTTTTATTCACCATAAGGACAGAAGGCTTTTCATGCTTCATGTCATTGTCCACTTGGCGAATAAGGATAAGAAGATCAGATAGAGACTTCTCAATATTGTTCATGTTGAAATTAACAAAAAAATTTGAGAAGCTCTGGGGGAGTGATGCGAGAATGAGATCGGTACCCAGTTCTTCAGGGAGTTTAAACCCTAGAACCTCCAAGCGCTCAATGTAGCCAATGAGCTTGACTACATGAGGCCCAGCTGGGGCACCCTCTCCAAGCTTGCTCTGAAACAGAGCCTTGGAGATCTCAAACCTTTCCTGTCTTTCTCTCTCCTAGTATAAACCACAGAGGTGCTCGAGCATGCTGTAGGCATCCATGTCTTCATGAGACTTCATGAGCTCACTAGACATAGATGACAGCATCAAACATTGAACGTCGAGAGCATCGTTCAAATGTTGATCATAGACTAGGAAATCTTCATCACTTTCCCCTGGGGCAGGAGAATTAGGAAGTGAGGACTCCATCACATAAAACTTCCGTTCATGGCGTAAGATAACCCGAAGGCGCCTAAACCATTCCTGAAAGTTACTGTCAGTGAGGATGTTGTCTTTATCCAGAATTGATCGCAGAGAAAATGTGGTTGATGTGTTTGTCATTTTGATTCTACAATTTAAAAGAGCAGATTCATCAGTACTTTCTTGATTATATTTTATGAGAAATAATAAATTTTTATTAAGTCTCCCACTATTTTATCAATTCCCAATGGCCCTCACCATTGAACTCGGAATGTCCAGTTGCTTTGACATTCTAATGGCAAGGATCCATATTTCCCTTCGCATAACCCCAACAAGGGTTGGTCAAGCTATTTAAAGTTATTTAGGTAGGCGGGTCTTTGCCAACTATGAGCTTACAGTTCCTTGATCTGTTGAGTGGACTCCCCAATCCTGAAATCCTGACTTGGATTTCCTTAACTCTTGCCTCCAATATTACATCAAGTCTAGCAAGGGCTACTTCTCTTGATGTAATATGGTTAAGTCAACCCGAAACCTTTCATAAGGGCCTCCTTTATAAAAGTAAGTGTCCCAACAAGGGTTGGTCAAACACATAGTTTTATTGAGTCTTGCCCTTAATCAAGTAATGGAAGGCTTGGTCTGACTTAATATGGTATTTGAGGGATTTTATTCTTTATGTGTATCTTTACATTATCACATGCTTGTTAATATTAAGTGATGTTTGCTTAAGTGATTAACCATGTTCCGATAATGTATACGCATAGACCGGTTTTTATTTTATTCCATCTTTGCATGCTTTTTCATTTTATTAATTATGTGATCATGACAACACATGCATAATATATAAACCATGAAATCAGATAGAAATAAAATAAGATGGCATGATCATGAGCTTCTATTTGGTTAGCTTATCTAGCGGTTTTGATAAGCTTACCCTGACCTAGGGAAAACACCTTGAACCTGATGGTTCGTGTTTTGCAGCTCCCACCTGTCCACCTTTGTATCTTCTTGTGTCGGTTTCGCCTCGGCTTCGGGATTTGAACCGTCTCCACTGGCTTGGGAGATCCTCCATCACATGGGTTTACATTAAAGAAACCATGGGCACGCAGGCCCTACATTTTATTGGAAGAAGGCTCGCAGGCCAACAAATTTAAATTAAATAAATTTAAATGAAACCATACACATACAAAGGGTCTTTGGTCTAGCTCATGATCATCCATAGTATGCAACGACATTTACGCATATTTAGAATTCAAATTCTTTTAATCGTTCTTTTATTTAAGATAAGACGCGCTCGAATTCAATTAATTATGATCTTATAATTAATCAATTCTTTATCTTAAATTCCTTTCTGAATTTCCTTGAGATTCTTATCATCCATATTCCTTGTACGGGTCTTTGTACATTGGAGGAAACCTGGTGAAATTCCATTTCTGGAAAGTACACGGCGTGTAGTTTATAATTACACGGCGTGTATTTTTCTTTTCACCCTTTGTCCAAAGTACACGTCGGGGCTTTGGCGTGTTTTTATGTACTTTGGAAATTTTAGAGTACATGGCATGTAGATGAATCATACATGGCGTGTACTTCCTTGTCACGAGGTAACCGGCCTGGCGATCCCGTATACGCGGTACGCGACTTATCTTTGTACACGGTTTCACCTGGGTCGGAACGGACTACACGGCGTGTTGTTCCAACATACACGTCGTGTATTCCGGTTTCCACGCGCCGTTCTATTCTGGTCAACACGGCGTGATTAAAACTTAGGCATAATCAATTCACACGGCGTGGTTTGGCGGACCAGTGCCGGTTCGTTGAACCTAAGTTCACAGCGTGTAGTTTTAATTACACGCTGTGTAATCCCGTGTTGTACAGACAGAAAGAGCGGCTCCTCCGGATGAGTTCCTCGTTTTTATTTTAATCAAAATTAAAATTAAAAGGTCATTTCTGTGATATGAATCGAGAAACGAAGAAGGAAGAATAGATCTTGTTAATTCAGATTTATAGAATGATTTATTTCGAATTGAATCAAATATGAATGCGTAAATTATCAACGAAAATTAAATAACTATAATCAACGTTGTAACCTCCCTCTGATACCATTTGAAGGTTCCGGGCGCAGCAGAAGTGCGTGGGTGGATGTGCCCACTTTTCCTTTTGTCATTAGAAATGATCAATCCGGGATCAATACGACGATAAACGCTAGTCTCCACGGATCGAATCACAGAAAAAGACAAAGAAGATGGTTTTTCTCGGAACCACAAACAAGGATCGTTACAGGTTGATTATAATTAATTTAATTAATTATAAAGAAATAACTTTTGGGTGTTCTTTCTTCGTTGATGTTCTCAATCACATTGTCGATGTGATCCGTCGTTGCGTCGCAGAAGCCAAGTGTAGACTCCCTCTAGCGGTGATCCACACGTGTACCTCGTATCTCTGGACGTCTCCAAAGGATTCTCCGGGTGCTAGCGTGGAGAAGCCTTTGCTTGCGTTGTCCGCCTTAGATTGTCTTGATCCGATGGAAGAGGATCTCTCTCAGTCTTGAGAGCATTCTTGGAGGAAGAGGTTCTTTCGGCCTTGAAATAATTCTCCAGAGATGTTGTGCACAACGATTCTCTTGTGTGTCAGAAAAGAGTTGGGGTTGTGAGGATATTTATAATCGGGTGTGTGGGGTTATAGAGTTATGACAATAAATAAACGCGTTACGCGTTTTATTTATTTCATTGACTCTTTATTTAAAACCTCATGTCGAATAAATAATTCCTTGACATGCGCCCACGCTGATTATAATAAATATCATTTAAAACAATATTATATCCTCAAAATCCCAACTAAAAAAACTACACGGCGTGTATTAATAAATACACGGCGTGTACTTGTTTTTCATTGAAAACTACACGGCGTGTACATTAAATGTACACGGCGTGTATATCTTGTTTTCATTTATTCATTTCCTTTCAAAAATAAAACTACACGGCATGTAATAATAATACACGGCGTGTACTTGTTTTATTTTCTTTTTCCTCCATCATTTAAAACAACTTAGGCTTCCTTGAATAATTATTAAACCACGTATGAGAATAATCTTTATTCAACTTGAGATACTTGGATACACTTAGTGTGTGACCCTCTAGGCCTCTTTCTCATTGGCATTAGGCGGGCTTGCCTAAAGTCCAAGATTACTGTCTAGTAACGGGTCAAGGCACCCAAGAGAAAGAAGTTGACGCCGCATTGACGTATCACCTCATAAGAATGCTTACTGTGTAATTTAATCCCTTTGTCTCAATATCTCATCAAGCAGGTTTCAGGGCAGTGTCATAAACCTATATGCTTGATATGTCGTTCTTTGAGTACCTGAAATAAACTCATCGTTTACACCATGGCCATGGAATTTAATGCGACAGTTCTATTTCAATCAAAGGGCCGAGATATCAACTTCCATAAATGGAAGGGACAAATCCTTCCTTGACTTATCCATTAACAACATGTCACTCGTGACGCACCCAACGTACCCTAATTCTCGCCAACTGTCTGCGTGACGGTTTTCGTCAGTAAATATAAGTGTGCGAGTCATGACATGAGTTAATGATAATCTTCCAGTCTAAGGACCATTACACACGCTCGTAGATAGCAATATCTGATGACACCAAGACATGAGGAATTACTACTGGCGGGTCTGTTCTCATAATCTCCAATCTTGGAGATTACCAAGTGCGAACTCCATGAGAGAGAGTCTCGTCTTCTTATGAGTACTCGCACATGACGGTCTGTATACTATGTGTCCTATCATAGTATGTCATCCAACCGCAGAACTTTATTTAAGAATATTGTTATAGCATTTCAAGGTTCTCATCATAGCGGGGATCTGCTATGACCTTATTAATGCAACAACTATTTCAGGACATTATTATATTATAGTCATGCAGAACAATGAACAATATATAATAAGTGAACATTTATGTAATCAAAGTACAAAACAGTTGGTTCTGAGGACACCAACCCTTACAATTATACCTCCATGCCCATTTCCACTACACATCCCACCCAAGTAACCCAACCCCAGAGATAACAGAACCTACTGTCCAGTAGAAGTATCTATAAGATAATACCTAATGCTGCAAGGGCCCCACCATCCCATATTCCTCTAATGTTCCACATATCGATCCAGATATCGTACATGTGACCTAATTATGGATTAGTAACTCACCACATTGTCCATGATTGAGCCTTCTTCTATCACCACAGAACCTACTACGATGGTCAATCATCTAGACCCAGCTTTAGTAGATGATATAAATATAGTTGAAAACATCCAAATACCCACTTTTTGGGAGGGGAAGTCTTATGTAGAGACAGGTGATTCTTCCCATGGTATTTCGTTGTGTCCTTATTCACCTCTCATGTTGTACATTGTTTCTAGGTCTCTATTTTTGTATAATAATTGTATTAAATATTCATTGATGTATCATTTATCATATATATGGATGATATATAGTTCTAATTTCGTGACTTTATTGGTTTATCTCATTTTTTCATGTATGCATTCTTTTAGCCATGTATAGCTATGTTGTACCATCCATGGTCATTGGTGAGTCTGTCAAATGACCCTATGGACTTCAGAATGAGATCTATCAATATGTACCTAACATAAAAAGATAGCTTGAGGAGATCCATCTCTGACTTTGTACTCAACAGGATCCACCTCTATGTTTTTATATGGAATTTTCTGCTTCCACATGAGTGTTTTGGTATACCCATTCCTAAGGAGGTCAACCCCACCAAGTGACCCCGTGAACTTATACACACCACAAGTTCCTATAGGAGGCTAGCAAAATTTGGGTAGATGAATGGAAATAAATGATCTTTTTTACATTTGATTGGTTGATGAATTCATTTTTATATATTTATGGTAGGAAACACATATTTTTTGTTCTCTATGTTTTTATTTTATTCTTATTACTTTTTTTTCAAGAACCTTCTATTTTTCGGTCATCCAAAAATTAATTGTACTCAATTCATGCATTTATCTAGGATACTTCATCATACTATTGAATTATTTTACCTTCCCATTTAATACTTCCATATTTATTAACCCTTGTGTACTAGTGGTTTATCTAGTGTAGGTATTTTGTTTCTATCAATTTTTGTATATAGAATAACATCACCATCCCCATCCATAAAATTCCCCCATGGAATTCCTTTCATAATAGGGAGAACTCAATTACCTATTTTAAATTCTTAATTTACATGTCATTTATATCTATGATTAAATTTCTATCTCTCCCATATCACTTTCTATAATATCATGAACACTATTTCAATTTATGTGTGGATGATTAATTATTAAGCTTTATTGATTGTACACTTATATTTATGCTTATTTTCATTATTATATGAGATATATTTCATTGAAATATTTCTATAACATGAAATTAATTTTCAACCATTTAAATAAAACACTATATTTTGGTTGTAGAATGTTGAGATCTATCAGTATTCATGTTTATAATTTTCAACTAATTGCTTAGTTGAGTAATTTAATTATAATTTTAGATTCTTGCAATTAATTTTGATTGAGTTATTACAGGATAGTATTCCATGACTGATTTACATTTAGTTTATATATTCCCATACTTGAAAATATTTTAGACCTACATTATCATATTCTTTTCTGAGAATATTTATTAAGAGATACTTGCAGAATGTAAAGTTATCAAAAAATGCATTGGAATATTATCGAGGTTATGACTGGACAAATACATGGTTAAAATAATGAAGGAATTATTTTTTGATCTATTTATCCTAAGACCCTCCTATGCATATATCCTTCTTAATAGAATATTATCCATTAATAACCTTGTTCAAATGGAAAATGTTTCAATCCTTTTAAAACTTACAAACCCACTCTTGTAACGATGCATGATTTTCTTTTGAACAAGTGTGGGGGAATTTTCATCTCTACCATAAACGGTATGTTGATACTGAGGAGACATATGGTGGTATTTTCACTAAATATATATGACATGGTTCGTGATTACTTTTTCCATTTTCTATGCTTTTCTATTCCTTGGAAAAATAAATATAAAAAACCAAGATTATGTATTAGGAGGGTCAAAAGTCATCATTTCCATATTTATGTCTCTTAAAAAATAAATTATGTGGTTATGTGGTGGATATAGGATCTATCCTGAGCATGATTTCAGAAAAATAAATAAAATAATAAAAAACAAAAAATGGAATATATAACATTATTTATGCTTTTGTGACAAATTTATGGACCCACTTTGAGATTTTTGGAGTATAGAGACTTTATTTTTTTCTAGTAGAATTCAAATTTACTAAAATGAGCATGGTTATCATGAATTATATTTAGATCTTACCCACCTTTTATCTTTATTTTTATCATCTACCTACCTATCCTTAACCACATAGACATTATAATCTTATTGATTAAGCCCTCCTGATTAATTTCGTATTTGTTTTTATGAAGTGGAGATGTTAGAACCAGTTTAAGACCATGTTTAGGAATATATATTAAAGGTATGAGAATAACTCTCATTTTATTTTACCTAGAGTGATGAGAGAAAATATATTGTGAGGTTAATTGAAATATTGGTATATCTTCTGAGGAACAATTATGAAATTGTAATTAAAAGAAGAAATAATCTGAATAAATAAATTAAATATGAGGCATGAATGATTTTATCTCCATAATTGATTATGGAGGACCTTTTTTCCTCTATCACTAGTTTTATTTGATTGGTTTTAATGCATATTTCCTATTTAAATTTTTTTTATTTGGAATCCAATTTGAGATGCTTTTTTCTTAAGGACAAGAAATTCTTCTAGTGTGGGGTAATTTGATAAGATGAATTTAAATATACATATTGGAAACATTTATTTAAGGGTTAATAACCATTTATCTGATAATCACTATGTTTTTATATTTTTTCATAAGAATAATTAAATCAAGGATCAAATGAGGAATGCTAAAAAAATGAAAAAAAAAATCATCCTTACACATCATCAAAAATAGATTCACAACATGTATTCCTCAAGAAGTCCAATTACTTGAAAACATTCAAGGCATGAATCCTATTTACAAGACATGAACCATGTACATGATGTGGATCCCATATATAAATCATGAATACTTTGTAGTTTGGACCTGATAAAGATACACAATATGATCCTAATACTTGATTTGAAAAGTTCAAATTCTGGATCTGGCTAAAGATACGGGCCATGAAATCTGTGATATCTAAAATATTTAGAGGACTTGGTGGATTTAAAGTACACATTGTGAATATCGGTTAAATATTATAAATGTATCGAATAAAAAGTCACATAAAATAGTTAAATTATGTGAATCATTTTCATGTTGTGTAATTATCACCTCTAGAAATATTTGAGTGACCTTCTCACAGAAAACAAGTTAGATGTTGTTATTTCTTTTCTCCCTTATTCTTCATTTCTTTTCCATTTTCCTTTCAATTTATTTCTATTTATTTATTTTATGGTTTATATATTTCCTTTAGTACCTATTTCTATTTCAAGATTGGTTTATTGTTTGTTGTTGTTATGAAATTATGATTTTAATACCAATTTTTATTCAACATTGACTGTCACTCTGTTCTTAATTGTTTCTTTCTTCAGGTTAGTATATGATTGCTTTCGTATAGTTTCAAATATGCATTGATTTATTTTTAATTGTTTATTTATCATGTTGATAATATTTCTTGTTCCCTACTTTCATTTAATATCATCATGTGTGTTTAATACTCTTAGGATTAGGGGTTGGTAGTAAGGCAGGATATCAACCAAATGAATATCAAAATCAAAACTTAGTAACCCTATGCCTAGTAATTAGTTTAAAAATAATTCTTTATATCATTATTTTGAACTAACTTTACCTTGGGAGATGTAATCGAAGGAACCTGGCCTAATTGGAGTAGATTGAGCTAGGACCAATAGCTTGTGATACGTTCTGCCTAGAAGCTAATCTTACCTCACCTAGGTTGTTGAATATCTCTGGACTAAAGAATAGTTGAATCTTATATTGATCTAATTGGTTGGACCAAGATCAATTAGATACTCTTACACCACTTCATAGCCGAAGTCATATGTCTATCCCAAGATATATTAAGGATTGACCTTTCTTCCTAAACTCGGAAATTGAACCTAAACCCTTATTTTAATATAAATTTGAACCCCAGATATATATTTTATAGTAAAACCCAAAACAAATAGAGATCAAGAAGTCTCCCTCCAAAAGGTTTTTATTTCTAGGTTTCTTGACTACCAGTCATCCATGTGGTCTCAACCCTACATTTCCATTGTGTTATGCCTTAGTAGTAGATTTTAGTTTGGGAAATATAAATTTTAATTTGATCGACTCCCAAAAATAATCAATGAGGTCATGTGGTCTAACAATATTCACACTGGGATACCCATAAAGGGTGTAAGTATATACCCAGTAAAATCCCACAAATGTGTCCTTATAAAAAGTGAAATAATTTAAAGTTTTATATTTCATGTCAAAAAAATAAAATTCCTAAATAAGAAATCGTATTTCAATTCATCATGTTAATATATATTCATTTAATGACTTTGATCATGCAGATGGTTCATGTGTTAGATCAACGAATTAATCTAACTATTACATATCCACATTCCACTTTTAAGGAACAACTCCCAGTCCACCTTTATGAAAAATTCACACTCCACATTTAGGGATTAGTTATATGTAATGTCCAAACAATCACCACCTCATGGTTATACCCTTTAACATGACAGTATATACACATTACACTCCTAAATTATTGTAACTCTACTCATGTGAACAGATGTTCCCAATTAGTACAATGTACTAGACATTCTAAATCATAGACCTCTTCTAATTCCATATGGCCATTCACACAATAGATAAAGAAACAAAATTGTAACACTAACCATCATTCCATCCAGAGAAATAGGCTATCAATCATGTAATCTGTTATCTTCCTTTATGGATCCAACCAGTGATTTCAAAGCATCTTGATCATATAGATAGTTTAACTAGAGTTTCCACAAGATATGCATACACCCACATACAATAAATGTTGTTTCTTGGAACAATAATGGAATACCAAGTAAGGTCTCATGAGAAACGCACACACATGTAACTAATATCAAGCATTGGATTCATGAAAACACACACTCACATTCATTTTATATTATAAAACTTTATACAGGGTCCCTAAATTATAAAAACTTCTTACATTAAGTGAATCAATTCCCATAACAATAATTTCTAGCCAGATCAAACCTACAGACCAATGATCACTAGAGTAATCCCCAAATAACCACATATAAAATTTAGTATTAATATCAAATAAAAATAAAATAGAAATCATGAGAATCAAATTAAACTTACCCGATGAGAACCACTATCACCAATGGATCTTAATTCAAATAAGAGATAGAATGATACTTAATAGATATGGGCTCTACTCATTTAATGATCCCTGAAATTTCCATTAAATATCATATGAATCCTTAGATATATAAATTATATCTCGTATTTTTTATTAATCCTAAGGAAATATAGGAGTTTTATATTATATTGTCTTATGATTTCCCTATGTAACTTATTGGATCAATCGGATCTTCAAACAATGAATTGATGATGAAAAGGAATCCAAATTCACCATAGAAAAGAATATCCATTAATTCTAGACAAATAAGGGTTGATAAAAGTAAGGTATATATGAAATAGGGGTTATACGATGAAAATATAGAGTCTCCCACAATTAAAAAATCAATTGGACTCCACCAAAAGGTTAGTGGAACCACCAGTAGGTTAGTAGAGGCTAGACAGTTAGTCTATTTCTCCAAGCACATACTATGATATTTCCCCTTTCCACTGTCAAGATGATAGTGTTGAATTGGCTATCTAGTTGTCCTCTATGATATCCAACATTGTTTTTGAAATCCATCTTCCTTATAATTTTGAACTCTGGACCCCAAAACACCTCTAAAATATCTCAAATAATGAACAAAATCAAACCAAGATACACCAAAACTAAATCACAATGTACCACTAAATTTTAGGGTGTTAAACTATTCATGTCACTTATATAATCTTAAGATATATTCCCTCTATTTACATAATTAAATTATTTATCATTAAACATAATAAAATTTCATGGGTGATTCTTACCACACCTTTAACAGGTAGATAGTTAGATCCTCTTTCCATCATGCACTTTTCCATTTTATCCTCTAGCACGAAACTTTATCTTTCATTCATTGTCTCCATGTTGATGGAACCATTATTAAAACTCTATATCTAGATTAAGAAAACATCAAACTACTTCTTAAAAACTTCCAAAGTATTTTATAACTAGGTATTTAAAAGTTATAGTGTTAAACCACTAAATAATCTTTATATTTTTTCATGGATGGTAAAAATATATATAAGAATAATATACAAGACTTATTCAATTTACCTCATATGTTGCATAAATTTAATTATCCTTTTTATTATGGTCTATAAATTATATTTCTATCTTGGTATAAAATGTCTCATGAGAATACTTCTCTATAAATATATTCATGTAGACTTCCCACTCCATCATTTCCACGCGAATATTCATCTTTATATTATTGATCAATTCCCTCCACTGATCAGATTCACCTTTCTGTTAGGAAATTCCTATGCTCCAACACACCCTAACATATCCATAGTATGGATAATCAAAAAAATATATTTTAAATTTTACTAATGAACTCAATTTGAGTAGGTTTTAGTTAATTTATTTATTTATTCACTATTGTTTCATTGGTAAATAATTTTAATTTTATTGATCAGCTTCTCCTTCATGTTAAGAAATAGTTATGCTCCAATATACCCGAACATATAATTTTTTTGGATACTCAAAAAATCCACAATTTATATTACTAATGACTCAACTTTGATTAAGTTTCAGATAATTTTTTTTTATTAAATAGTTTTTCAATGGTAAATTATTTTTAGTTTTTTGTTTTTTTTTTTTTTTTTAAAGAAATCTTATATAATTTTAAAAACATATGTAATTTTTTGGTTATTCATATATAAGAATAACATTTAAAGATTTACTCATACATGAGCTATTTTTTCAAAGTTAAAGGTAGTATTTATCGACAATATATTCTTACATAATCTATGTAATTCGGAGTTTATTCTTACATAGAGAAATATTAGATACGAAAAATATCATAGGAAGAATAATTTCATTTATACATGATCTTCTAAAAATTCAATTTTTTCATATATATTTGATATTAAGAAAATTTATATTCCTTATAAAACAATATAAATTTGAGACTTATTATTACATGATTATCAAGTTATTATTATGAAAGTTCATTAATATTTTTATATATATGTGGAATTTACAATATTGAAGTTATTCGTATAAATTTTTTTTTTAGATTTCTATGATATAAATGAATTAAATAATTTTATTATTTCATAATTCAAATTTAAATATATTTTTATAGATATTTTTTGTGATTAAAATAAATGATAATAGTTTTCCAAACTTTGAAATGGGGAGTTCATAAAGACTTCATTTTAGTATATATTGACTAAATTTAATTTAAGTTATTAATTTTCAAAGATGGAAAAAAATTTAACATAAATGATGTTATATTCTTTCAAGGATAATATCAAGGAAATATTTTAACAAAATTAAATTAAAATTATTATTTATATATACCATCATGGAACTTGAGGAAAAAGATATCTATTTTTCACGTCTGAATATATATATGATTATTATTCAATACACATAAAATATTAATTTATTGTGGATATAAATTATAAATTTATTTTTCAAGTATAACCATTCATATTCAAAATGTTTTATGACTTATAGAAATAATTTAGAAGAAGGATAAAAAATTTACACTTTATATTATTTAAGGAACTTTTTATAGCTTTAGATCACTTTAAAACTACTATAGATTGAATTATCAGTTTCTAGAGGAGTTTCTTCTTCGTAAAATTGTATTCAAAAAAATTGTGTATTGATGTTATCAATAAAAATATATATCTTTATATGTTTTTTAAAGTTTACACTACTTATTCAAATAGTGGGATTAAGTTTGGGAATATGACTTGTTGTAAGAGTGCCTAGTTGAAAGATTTTGTACCTTCATAAAGACTAATGTCATCTATATGCACTCAAATTTAAAGATACCTTGGAAAAGGATCTGAATAAAATCACGTAATATGTATTGGGTGTTTATGGAGTGGAGTGACAAATTATCTTGGAGATCCTAAACCACTATAAAACTCCTTGTGCACACTATACTTATTTTCATTACATTTATCCACTAAAAATATGATTTATAAAAAGATAAATTCAAAAAGTTTCTCAAATAGTAAAGTTAAATTTTTTAAAAGGATAAATTAAAGAACTCAATTCACCCAATCTTCTATTATTAAAATCTATATATCTAGGAAAACTTTTAGTATCAAAGTGAATGTTTTGAGTTATCCACATTGGTGTGTTAAAGTTTTATAGATTTATATTTTTTTATATTATTTATTATCTCAATTAAGGTATGTATATGGTTTAACTATCATACATTAATTGAGAAATTATGGTTTATAAAAAACTATGAAGATCATATATCATAACTATTTTGCTTTTAAAGTATAAATGAAGGTAGTAAATCCTTATATAGTACATGTTGGTGATCTAAAACTTTCGATTATTGGACAAGAGGGAAAATATGATCTTAGATCTTGGACTACGAATCTTATTATTTATAGTTCAATACCTAGGAAGTTTAAGAGAGTTTCCTATAATAAAACTGGAAATGATATTTGGGAAATAATATCAATTTATTATGATGGTAATCATTATAAGTAAAACACTTATAAATTGAAATTTTATACTTTAATATTTTTTGGTAATGAAAAAATCCCTCACATGTATAAAAGGCTCATTGAGATATAAAATAATGTTTTCATTTGGGAGTTATTATATGTGAATTTCAACTTGCATTAAAAGAATACAAAGTCTTACCTAATAAATGCAGTGGAATATCATATTCTATAATATATTCTACCACTTTTAGAGATCTAAAAAGGAAAAGTATGATTGGTGTTTCATTTATTTTTCAGTTTAGATTCACGAAAAATAATATGATCTTAAATAAATTAAAAATTATAATTTTTATATTATTTTTACAACTAAAAAGGATTAAATTATGGTATAATATATATTTTTTGATTCATTTGAGAAATGAGAGTCAAGTTTTTCCAATTCTATTAAATCCTTTACTTAATTAGATAGAACATATAAAAAATTTTACCAGATAATAAAGGGTTCCAATGGATCATTTAATAAATTAGGGAAAATTTATGGACATTCAAAATAATATAGAGGATATGAGTGTAAAAAACAAGGGTATCTCAAGCATAAATTACCACACCTCAAAGAGAAGAATAAATATAAAAGAAAATTTCATAGAATATCATAGTATAATATAAATGGAAAAATCCATGAAAGATACCTAGAGTGATTCTTAGAAATATAGTGATGAATTAATTTATAAATATAAGTATGGGTAGTCAAATAAAGAAGATAATATGTATTTTATGGATCTTTCTGAATATGTATATTCATTTTTATTACCCATTAACGAACTTCATAACTATTACTTTGATGAACTTATTGAATATTATTTTATGATTATAGATAAATGTGATTCTTTAAATAAAGGTTGTAAATAAATTTTAAAAAATTATGTTTTTGTTGTTGTCAGAAAATTTTGTTTTTAATCATATTTCTAAATTGAAATCTAAATATGTTAATATTGAATCATTTATTTATCAACATTATAATAGGATTAAAATATTATTAACTAGAATTTCCACTTTAAAGTTGGTTTTTAGTAAGTTTACTAAAGGGTGATTACTTCAATGAGATCTATTGTAGTAAAAAACATTCTAACTACAGACATGTAATTGGAAATAATGGCCAAAACCCAAAGCGTTGTAGTAATTATTTTTTCCTTTGATCTAATAGAAATATATTACCTATGGTTACTTATTTTTAGTACATAATTTCTAGATATTATACTATTTATTACAATTTGAAACAGATACATCAATAAAGTGTTATAGGTCTAAGGTTTAAAGAAAATTTTGATAAGTATATCTATACTCTTTGATGATGGTTATTAACATATCTTCCACTAGATCAAATAATATTAAATATTTATAACTATACTTAGAACTAATTTAGTTGTGAGAAAGGTTTGATACCCTGGGATGCACTCGTGGGAGTGTGTGTGTGGCCATAGAAGATAGAAATCAAAATCTATAAAAAATAGAATATTGGTGATGTGTTTATTAAATAAACCTATGTTGGTCATGAAGAAGAAATGATCATGAAATGGAAATGAATAAATAAACAAAAAATAATAGATCAAAAGGTAGTCAAGGCACAATCATTGAATAAAATAAAGGAATTCAATTGGATGATTTTTTAAAATGTTTTCCTTTATTTAGGCACAAAATTCATTGTAAAGGAATAAAATAAGGCTTGATAACTAAGTCATTATATCAACTTATGAATAACTAATTCTTTCTATTTTATAAATTTAGAATTTTTTCATTCACTAATGATAATGAAGTCTTCACCAAGAACAAATTTTCTCATATCATGGGGTTCAACGGTTAAGAATGGTTTTATTTCTAGAAGAATCATAAATAACAAAGCAACCAAATTGCCTTTGATCAAGATAAGTCATCACAAAACTTGATGTTTTAATTTTAGTACCAATAAATTATGAAATGAGTGATTCATATAAGTGACCCAAAAAAATTCCACACAAATAATGTAAATGGATTACAATTGTAATATTATTCAAAAAAAATATCTTGCTAAATTGTCATATTTAACCTGAAAATAATTAAATATTTCACGAAAATTGAATCCATGAAAAAGAAACAAACATGACAAAGTGAGAAAGGAATATTATCCTATTGAGTAACTCCAATTCGTGGTCCTAAATCACTCCAATAACTTCTAAAATAGTTCCCCCAAACAAAATCATCTCAAAGCCTTCTCTCTTTTATCCTCCTCAACCCTAAATTCTATAAAATTATAATCCCCTAATTTTGGTTTGTGTGATAAATATCCTTTAAAATCATAGTTGTAGATCTCCAGTTTTCTTTATGGATTCCACATAGAACTTTCACTGTACATCATCTCCCTCATTGGTGACTTGAACCAATCCTCCCTAACAAAATGTGATCCTCTGTATGAGGTAATGTCTCGGATCTATCAATAATCTCAAGAATTTTCTTGCTTTAATCTCTAATTCTTATAATCTAAAATTAATTTTATTATTTAGTGCTTAGTACTTGAATTTAATTATCACCTAACTAGAACTGATGTGGTTTTCATTTGGAAGAATTTAGTCATTATTTACTTTCATAAACATGGATTCTATTACCAAATTTTTCATTTAATCTCACAAAAATTCATCAACAAACTCCATATAATCCTCTAGAAGAGCTAGGGAACCTAGAACAAACACATTAAAGTTTATAGATTCATAGGGAAATTTTTTCCAACTCGAGGTGCACATCCTCCGATTTAAAATATATAATATACAAGGGAATATTCAATATCTCCACTATTCTTTAAATCATTATCCTGCATAGAAAATACCTGGTACAACACATCATCTACTCAGTTACCATAATTCAGTAAACATCCCCCCATTACTCAGAGTTTATGTTTAGGTCTTATTTCAATTCATCATATGTTATCTTTTACATATGGATTCATCAAATCAAGTAAAGGTATAACCATATTCAACCCATTCATATGGCTTATTTGATTTAATTTGTTCTGCCTTGGGATTGAATCTTCTTTGTGAAGCACATATACATATCATAAAAAATAAATCACCTTAGTTTGGTAAAGAATTGATTACATAGTTTTATCTCAGTTCCAATGAAATTGAGTTCTCATTGAGGTATTACATTGAAAACGATATGTGAAAGAACATTCATCATAATATCTTTTAGATATAGAATGAATATGGTCCACCACTATCTTTGGATTCTCTCTTACACAAAGAATATAAGTAATCATATTCCCTCATGTATTTTATCATCTAATTTAATAAAAACAGGTGATCATTAATATATGGTAGATTAATGTATAATTCATTATTGTTCAATCATGAAATGTATATAAACCTATGATTTTTATTCATCATTGAACTCAACATTGGTGATTTTTATCCTTCAACTTCCTCTTGGTCTAAACACTCTAGATTTTCTGATTCAATCATTGTATTTACCAAAAATAACTCTCCATATTACTTAAGAATCCTTTTCTGAATTCTCTTTTCTTTCATGATCTCATCTCAAGAACAACTCATATTAAATTTTTTTCATACTTATTCTTTTTTATTGAGTTTTAATCTTCTTGACTTCCATCCTCCATCTCGATTTATTTTATTATTCTTGGATTGGGTTCTTCAACCCTCATAAAATGTTTCAAGGTTTAAATTCGTTTCAATATTCTAAACATTTCATTTTTTATTGATGCTCAAGTTATTCATAGTAATGATATCCTTTGAATTCTTAGTTGACTATTTGTGGCTCATATTTCTCTATCATAATTGAATCATGATTTAATTATCCAAAATTATTCTATCACAAAGCTCGTATTAAATTTTAGATCTAATCATGTAATGATATTATGTGACTCTTCCTCTATATAATTCATATTATTCTAGAACAATATTGATCTTAGCTTCCAAAACTTACTAGATCTTATACTCGTGTATCTTCAAAACGGGTCTCTATTGATCCAAATTGGAATTCCTCTTGTTTCATAATTAGTATCTAATAGAAAATAAGAATACAAGATGGCATGGAACATAAAATTTGGTCTATAATTTTGGTTCATAAATAGGCATAGAAAATGGAGGTGGACAAATTTCCATGGAAGAATAATCTCTATATAAAAGGAATGGGGTGAGGCATGAAAGATTTCCAAGACATAAATAATTTTCACCATGGAAGCTTTAAATTTTTATTCACGATCATTATTTTTCCATGGAATGAAAAAATAAATTTATTCATTCAAAAGTAAGATCAGCCACATAGGAATGTATGGAGAAAGAAACAGAATCATGGGTTCTTTTGTTACTAAATAATTTCACATGCATCGAATGTGGTTTCTCTTTAGCTCATTCATAAAAGATGGTAGGAACCAAAGATCCATTACCAAAAAAATGATTATCATTTTCATATTTTATTATTCAGGGAAGGTTATTACAATGAATATTTCTCATTTAATTTGGTTAAAAAACACAAATATTTTCTGATGTAGAAAATTTTATCAATTCAAGCCTAAAAATGACATCATTCATCAAGGAATTAAAGTAACACTCCTAGAATTCAATAAAAAATAAATGAATTCCATAATTTATGTTCAAAATAAAAAAGTGGAATATGAAAGAATTGTTTAAAAATATAAAATACAATTTTAAAATCTCCTAGAATAAAACCTCAATAAAATTAATAATAAAATCAACCAAAATATAATGTTCAAAGATTATGTGATCGATTAATAAAATAAAATTTTAACAATTTTATTCAAAAAAATAAAATTTAACCAAATAAAACAATGAATTTAATTTTCAAATATGAATCAAATAATATTCAATATTTCTCTATTATTATAATATTTCATCATTAAGAACTCATTAAATTCATATTTTAGATGTGCAAAGGTGTATCAAACACGAGCCACATTAGGTATTCATTTGATTTATCTAGAAATACTTGTTTAATTCATAAGGGAAAACAAATTCAACATAAATAAATAAGAAATAAAAATTATTATATTTATTATCATCATTCCTTATGTACGAAGAATATAAATTTTTAAAATAGTGGAATTTTTTAATCATTTTATTAGAATTGAACACTTTGACATTGTAATGTTTATTATTTGAGAATGTTCTTTAATAAATGACTGCATTCTAATTAACCTAAAATAAAATTTTATGAAAATAGGATATCTGATACCATTAAAATGGTAATGGAATATAATTATTATTTTAAATAAATCAAATATATTTTTACTTATTCACCTTTTAAATTTATCCACCAGATTTTGTTTAGACCTGTTAGAAAAACAAGCTTTGGTGGAATTTTTTTTTCTTTGGTTTTTGGTTGTTCAATATTTACCTAGGATTAATCATTGAGGTTTTAAAAATAATATTGTGTTGTATTCATGAATAATTGAAAACATTTTCATAATGACAATGATGCTAAAAAATCTTTAAATAGTAACCGTGGACGGGAGTTTGAAAGTAATTAATATAGCACATTTTGTTTAAATAGTGGAACTAAAAACCATATAACCCTATACCACCTCAATAGAATGGTTTTTTAGGATAAATGGGACATTGCATGAAATTTCTTGAATAATGTTTTATGAATATAGAAATCCCACTCATTTTTTGGATGTAGATATTTAAACAACTTACCATATCATAATCTGAGTTTTAGTAAGACTTATTTAAAGTAAAACACATGAAGAGATATGTGATAGGTTTCATAATTAGAACAAAATATCCATTAACTTTTGATTACTAGCATATTCAAAGTCTTGAATATTAGAAAAAATATGTTATAATATATTAAGTGCTTCTCTTCATAAAATTAATGTAATAATGTTCAGAGAGTTTTAGTTACATTGAAAGGATATAGTAGTTCCTTACTGTAGTGGGAGCCATGAATTTCTATGAAAATATTCTTAAACATATGTTATAGGGTCTAGATGGAATGTATCTAATAAAAAACAGATGATGTTTCGAAATCAGGTGCTGAGGATCAAAATTCCATGGTACTTCTTCTCAAGAAGTTAGCACATGGTAATCTTTAAGAATTATGCTTGTTATGTGTTATTGGATATTCATATCTACATATGTGCATGTTGCTCCCCATAATTGTGATTATTATTAATGTATGTCATGAATCACAAACTTTTATTTATTATCAGTGATCATGGTGACATATGCTTGTGGTGAAGTATGAAACATTGTGTTTGTTATAAGTGATAGGACAATGATTAATAACTCAAGAATGGATTTTCCCCTTCCTAGACTATAAGATGATGGTTTGGACCCTTTGATTTAAATGGAACTATCTAATTAATTCCATAGAAAAATGGTTTAAATAATAGTCTATTTTAGGTAGATAAAGGATTATATATCAAGTATATAAGTTAATGATACAAGTATACAACCCGATTTGTGAGATATTAAAAAAAGGGAATATATTACACAATAAATTTTAATAAAAGGTTATTGTAATCACGACCTTAACATATTTCTCAATGAGTTTCTCAACATGCTTCTAGATTCTAAACATGGATAATAGGAAAGACTACCTAATTCCTCTGAGAAAGAGGTCCAGAGGGTTACATAATAAGTATATCTAAAATATCATTTAAATCCAATTTGAATTCAATAAAAGAATTGATATTATTCTCAATATTGAGTAATGATAATTATTCAGGTTCTACTGATCATAGAAACTCAATATCCATTTATTACAGTTTGGAATAAATGTGAGTAAAATATAAATAAATATTTATTCTCAAATTTGTGAATATAATATCAATTTATTTTTAATTAAATAATATAATGACGTTTATTTATAATAAATATTTATTATTTTAGGTTAGATAAATTTCGATGAGGACTAATTGGTTGAGTTAAGATCTCAATGAAATGATGTATTTTATTTTATATGAACTAAATAAATATTTATTTATTTAAGAAAAAATATATTTAAATATTCACAAGTTAGCACATGTAATAGAATATAATAATATCATTATTATTATTATTTTAAAATGGGTTTATTTAGCGTTAATAATTATATAATTACATATCCTCAATTATTAATTGTCTATAAATATATAGATGACTTGGATTATATCATTTCATAGGGTGATTATAATTATTGGGCATGATAAAAATTATCTCAAGAGAATTATCTCAAAGTCCAAAGGGAATTCTCTCAAGAATACAATAAAGAATTAGAGTTTATTGACCTATACTCCATTATAAGACTAATTTAACTAGAAATATTCTTGAGAGGACTATATGATTATTTTTGTGATCAAATTCGATCAATATACGGTGATCATTTCATTCATGATAGAAACCGAAATCCCATCAATGGAATTTTGAGATTATGAAGAACATGTGGATACTACTGAATAGATTCTATATTGTATTATTTATCACAAAGATGGTATGACCAGATCAGGAACTATTTTTTTCATCATCAAAGAAATAATTACCAAGTCAAGGTAGTTCTTTTCATAAATTACTTATAAATTATATGTCAAAAGATCTCATCCTCAAAAATTACAGGGTCTCTGTAATCCAATTCTAAGGGTTCAACCAAAGAAACTAATGAAACATGTTATTAGGCAAGTGATCAAACACTTCCACTATTCCCTAGAACCTTATAGTGGTATTATAGCAACCACATATTAATTTACATTTTTATTTTTATTTTTTAATGAATTATTTATTTGATTGTTAGTTTTTTTTTTGTATTTTTTCATTACTTAATCTGAAAGTCAAGATAAAAGGATCATTCACTTTCATATGAACAAGAATAGATGATGAATTGTTGATGATCTCATCTGTATATGTCAAGAATTCTTGAAGAGAGAAATGATTGCATGACATGTAATTGAAAATTACACACCCTATACCTGTAGTCAACAAAATAAGGACAAGATGCGCAAATCTGGATATTTCATATGCGATTTTGATATACAAAATCATTACATGCCATGTATTTAGTACATGTTAGTACACATCATAGAAAGGTGTATATGTAATGTATCTTGTGTAAACACTATGTAAATCCACATGGTTTATCACCATATAAATCAAGTAAGATGTTTGGTCAAAGTACATGGGTTGTAATTAATACACATCACATAATGATTATCAGCAAAGAAACATTATAATAAATAAGGAATACAGTATGTGGTGGGTTATAAATTTCATGTAGCATGTTATTAACCACATAGAAGACACATTTAGTACCTCACCATATATTATAAGTGGCCCATAATGAATCACACACCCTGTAACTGGATATATATTTTGTGTAATTCAATCCAAATCATTCCAATTAAACGTTGAGATTGGCTTGTTTTGTGATTAAAACACATGGAGAATTTAATAAATTACATAAAACCTGAATAAACTACATAAAGATATCAATACATGTCATTTGATAATGTTTTCACAATGATTACATGTCGAGTGATTTTTAGTGGGATATGTGTGATTTTAAAATCATTAATAAATATTTTCATATTGTTCCATAAATAAACAATATGTATGGTTTTCGTATATTTCATGTCTTCATAATAATTTATAGTGGTACATACCATGTATTTTCAAGGCATTATATGTAGTCATAAATGTCATATAAAGTACAAAACATGTGTAAACAAATAACACACTATGTATATCATGACACAACATGTAATAATAAAATACATGTAAGTAAATTTTACATGAAAAGAAATGTTCATAGAATTAGTTAGATGTCATATCATATGATGGTATACAAAATTTAATATTTAAAAACTCTATAAAAGGGTTTTTAATCGAATAATAAGGGTACACTCCATTCCACCATTAGCACACATCGTGTAATTATTTAATTTTGTATTATCATTTATTTATTTAGTATGATTATAGTTATAGTGGAAAGATATATTGAAGACCATTTGGATGGATAATTAAGATAAATGGATTAATTAAATAATAAGGTAATGAATTTATTAATTCATGAAATTTATCTTAATTAAGGGATAATTAAAATGAATTCAAGCTCATGTGTCTATATTCATCTATTTTTTAGACACTTTTTCAATTACTCATGTGAATCATTTTAGACATTTTTTATGTGACATCTAGTTATTTGTGGACAAATTACATGTATATAAAAATTTCTAGGAATGTGGTTGATTTTATAGAGTTTAAACTCACATGATTGTGCATCAAAAGATTTATGGTACAGTGTTATAACCATTGAAGTTGATGACCAGGGGACCAAAAGTAACCACAACATAGATGGGGTACCATGATTTAGCTGACTATCTAGGATGTAAATTCTTGTGTTACTTCTTAATACCAATTCCATTTATCCATCCTTATTCCAAAAAATAATCATTATATCAATAAAAATGGGTCAATTCCAAACTATCCTTTAACCAAAGGGAAATACACCTACCCACCTAAACACATCCATTTATGACCAATGGGAATGTTATCCTAACATGGAAGTGATAGTGTAGAGAACTATGTAGGGTGACATAGTGTGGAGAGTATGTCATTATTAGCCTCTACAATGTCGGTCGACACTATGTACCTCTTGAGAGGAACATCTCCAAAGTATTTAAATGATAGGTCTATGGAATATTCGTGATAATATATGTGAATGATTTCAAAATATAAGTTCTAGGTGGGAAAACTGATTTCTTGACCAAGATGCATTTCCACTTATTATGACAAGGAATGATTCCTATTTTCCATTAATCACAAGAAAACAAGATCATTGTGTAACTCTTTTCCATGTAATGTGTAAGTCAAAGGAAATATAAATCTTAGTGTGAGAAAACCCTTACAAAAACTATAATTTGGTTGGTTATCCATTTTTCAACTCAAATGACCCTAAAATGAATTTTAACAATGTGTAATTCTTTTATTTTCATCATGGAAGGGTGAATAAAAAGAGAGGTGTGATTTTTTAGAACCTAAGACAACCATGCCACCAGATCTCTTCCATATTGTAGGCCATGTGAGATATTTTCAATAATGGTAAGACTAGGGATAAGGTGTAAAAAAATATCAATAACAATGATCTTAAAGGTTTGGAATTTGAAATAATTTAAAAATCACTACACCATATGACTTGTGGTTTCACCATATAGAAGATACAACCCCAGGTAAAATTCTAGATTCCTAATAGCCCATGCCAAAATTACTATGGTTATTCAATGAGAAACTCTAATAGATTTAAAAGAACTTATGAACAACCTTGAGGGTGGGTGGGTATTTTTGATGACCGATGGATAATAAATATGGGGATAACTCAAATACAAGGAGAAATTTTTCTTATGGGAATAAAAACACTCTTTCTTAATCATGGATATGTAGATTTCTTGTTGATTGGAAACAAAATCTAATATTGGTAGTGAATTTTATTTGTGTTATCTTATCTAATTGTATATCTATTTTTTGTGTTCCTTGGATAACTAATTTATAATGTTTTCCATTTTCTTCATTATGTTTGATCATTTTTTCATGAATTAATTCTCACTTTATGGGTGGTGGACCAAAATTTGGTGACCTATGAAAGGTAATGATTATATAACTAAATGGTGAAAATCTTATAGATAAATAATACCATGTTGAACAAATTCTTTTACATGTACCCTAACCATCTAGCTAAGGTAATGATAATTAGTTGAAACCCCCAACTAGGTAAGGGGAGTGGGAGAGAGAGAGTCAACCCTACACTATCTCTTGCATCAAGATTTATTGTACTACACTAAGGTAAGCAATCCATTTCCTCGAAAGAGGGATCTACAATCCAAGGAAGTAATATTTTTTTCTAACCAATTTGAACTAGTATTTATAAGGCGTCTAACAACTATTATCCCATTTTTATCACTAAGACATAAACTAATTGTACTTAGGATCTTTTCCTCTGAAATTGGTCCATTGAATCTCCTTTAAATGTGATTTTTACTACCCATTAAACTATTATTTCTCTTTGACCCTATATTCCCCCATTTCATCCCCTTTACTTTGGATTATATCCCAAGATCTTTAGTGCACTCTGAATGAAATAAAAATAATGAAATATTGAATAGGGTAGGTTATTCCCCATTCCCTATGGTTCATCCATTAGACTAAAAATATATGTAAAACTCTAACCAGTATTAGTGATTAGTGATTGGTTAATTTCAATATTAAACTCAGACATACAGCCCATGAGTTCACTAAGTCATAGAGAACATCAATTTTTTGAATTTTTTTCTTGGTAAAATGGTGGAAATACCTTCAAAACTAAAAAATTATTACCTATATCACTTTTTTATTTTTTATTTTTATTTTTATTGTAGTCCCTTATAGAATCCACTGGTGCTCATGTACTTTTATTTATATACTATAAGTTCATGATTTTCAGTCCCCACATATGATCAATGCAGGATTAATCTAATGATCCCCTAAAATTCCTTTTGTAAATTGAGAATCACATATCGCGGCACTATATAGTTGTCAAATAAAATAATAAAGTATCTTTTTCCACTCATGATGAACTTTCCAAACATGTAGTCACCAGAAAACCCATATAAAAGGATGAAAAATAAAATAGACTATAGACTTCCATCCATGGAAGGATCAACACCAAGAATTGTGACACATCCCATATAGGACAATAGAAATGAGATCAAAGGGAGAATCCTTCATAAATTTTGAATATCAGATAGTTTGAAGGCATGTAAAATGATGATATCCACTATCACTTCTCAATATTTCTCAAAATTTGTGAAACATTCATGATCAATAGAGTTTTAGATGATGAAATCTACCGATAAGAAATTCCATTATCATTGATGGGTTATAATAAGGAGTGTTTAAAGACATATCCTCCAAGATCCATCACTGTATTGGAAGAAATTATGAGAAACTTTTTGTAAAAATAATTACCACTAGTAAAAATATATAAACTCTAGAGACATATCTAAAAAATCATAAAAATATAGGGGGTCCTTATATGAGTCTTTGGATAAATTCAAGAAGATTTTTTGATGGTTTCTGAATCACAAAGTAACATTTTAGATAAAAATGTAAACTTTATATTTTATATTTCAAAATAATTATTGGGCCATCATTGATTCGAAAGAAAGAGGATGATTTATAAGAAGACACATTCAGAATATAAATTTATTTTTTATGATCTAGTTGGAAATGTCTCACAATGGAAAGGTGAGTGAGGCCTACCAAATTGAGGAGTTCATATGTCTAACAATACCACCAAATAATATCCCAACATGATGGCATGACTAAGAGAATGGGGTCACTCTTCCCACTCCATAATTTTGGATCCTCATTAGAGCCACCTCAATGGCTTTTAGGTAAGATAAGTGGAGGTCCTCACCATTTTTATGGTTTCTAAGATGGAAAAGAAAACCCCTATGTGAATGGAGAAACCTTCATCAATTATACCCAACCACAATGTTACTACTAGAATGATTGTGGGTAGGTAGTGAGGCCATTTTAAAAAATCAAGGATGGAGAGTGAATTCATGGAAGAATTCTATTTTAAATTGATGTTTTTTAGGATATTCTTATTGAAATAATTGATTAATACCTACCACTAAACTATTTTAGGAACCCTAACCATAGTTTCCATAATATTTTATTTATAAATTGATGGAAACCAAGTCATCCAAAAAGTATATGGTCACAAAGGACACCAAACTGAATGAAAAATTCCCCATTCATGTAGAAATAACTATGAAAGGACATGATAATTACTTGGGAAACCAGTAAGGCTAGTTTAGGAACATCAAGATTTAGTTGGGAGAGCATATAAATAAATTCAATGTGAATCCCCTTGTAGTCCCATCAGGAAACACAAATGTTCCAAAAGTGGATTTAAAAAATTTACATTGAGAAGTGGGAGATAATTAAAAGAAATAATTGAGATTGAGGAGTGAGTGCTGAGACCAGAGCAGCACAAAGGAAAAGAAGTTGAAAAGTTAAACAAAAATGAAGCTAAGAAATTTAAATAGGAACCTTAAAAATAAAAATAAAGAATTAATTACCTATATTCTAGCCCTTACTTTTCTATAATAAAATATCCATGGGAAATTGGAAGATTTGTAGAAGATGTTTTTATAAATGTTGGACTCCTCATGTATTAATCATGTTTTAATGATCACAAATCCTATTCAGTCTATAAACCATGATAACTCTATGTAATATATCTCACATCAAATGCATTGTTGTTTATTAAATGATATCCAAATCTCTTAAGTTCTCTACACTTAATTTGTTTACTATACACTATCTTTTTATTCACTTTATAATGATTTTTATGAAAAATGATCATGTTTAATTCATTCCATAAATATCACTTCTTAATTATGAATACAAATATTTTCCTAAGTGTGAGACACCATGAACAAGAAGACACCGTGAACAAGCAGACACCGTGAACAAGAAGACACCATGAACAAGAAGACACCATGACAACCAGACACCGTGAACAAGCAGACACCGTGACAACCAGACACTATGAACAATCAGACACCATGAAAACTAGACATCATGAACAAGTAGACACCATGACAACCAGACACTATGAAAAAGATACTGTGAACAAGACACTTTGAACAAGACACCGTGAACAGGAGACTGTGACATAGAGACACCATGAACCAGACACCGTGAACCAGACACCGTGACCACAAGACACAGTGACCAATCCAGACATAGCTTGAAGGAGACATTGTTTCCATGACATACTGTGACACCATTTCTTAATATGTTTTTTTGCCTTTCAATTTAACATCTAACGTTCATATTTGAAGATTTTAAATGTGCTGACATAATTAATATTTCTTTGTAGACATGTCATCTGACAGTATGAGGTACGAGGTGCATAATACATGAAACCAGTCGGCTAAAATACATACACTCCAAGATAAAAAGGTAATGCGGCCTAGGAAAAATGAGAAGTGTGGAATGATACTAAAAAGTAGAAAAAAGATGGTGGTTGTGAGAACGAAAAAAGAATACACTTAGATAATTCTTAAAGAAAGAGTTGTCTCACGCAACTCAATGCTACTGGAGAACACAAGAAGATCAACTGAATCCTAGAATCGAGAACATCTTCACACTATCAAACGTCACGAAGAACACAAGCTGGATATGTCTGACTTGTGACACTTTGTTTTCCATATGAGGACTTGATTTCTTCATCTTCTTCATCATAGAATTCCATATCTACAAGAAATAAAATTTAGAGCATTTCAAAACCTATCTCAATATTTCTACTCAATTGTGTATCATTTTACTATCTTTTGAGAAGTGTCTGTATCTGTATAACAACACACTTTATCTCCTGTATAAAAATGAAGGATACAAGATATCCTTACTCAAACATCTTTTTATATTTGTATACCTACTGATAAGTGTGGAAGAGGTCCATGTGTGGCTGGGTTGTTTGTTCCCATGAAGAACTATGGAAGAGGTCCCTATGCGATATAGATAGTCTAGTGTACTATTGTTTAACCCTGATCCAGGGTGTGGATCAAGTTTATTTAAATAAACTTCTTCGTGGCAGGTGATCACCAATTTAAGTGGATTAGGTCTCAACTTGAGACTGAACTACTTGTTTCATATCTGTTGTGCTACTTAATTTAGTCTTCTCTGTTTTACTGCTTTACTATATAATTCAGAAATCACTAAATTAACTTTGATAGTAAATCTTGGAAAGAAGTTATAATTGTATTGTATTAGTATAATAGCTTCAAAAGTAATATTAATAACTAACATTAAGATTACTGAGAACTAATCAATCTTCTAAGAATTTGTTTAAATAGTCATACTCTTATAAGAGCATAACCTTGATTAACTGGGATATATTAAACCTTTTGAGGAAACCTTTTTAAGAATACATTTTAACCAGAAATTTTTATAGATGATCAATTCACCCCCCCCCCCCCCCCCCGCCTTGAGTAATCTAATCCGACCAACAAATAAATTTACAAGAATTTTCACATCAATATACTCTTCACAGAGGCCATTTCTCAAATTACTAATTATTCCAAGTTCCATGAAGATTTTCTCACATATAAAAATAAAATATATGAATTGGGAATGATATATTCAAGTGAAATAGGTGTGTCAAAAAGGCATATATGTAACCCAAGTAGTTGTTCAATTCCATAAAAAAATTGGGTCATTAACCTTTGGGAATAATTTTTATGACCTAGGATCCAAAATTAATATTAGGACACTAAATATATTCAAGAGTCTATGATTAGGTTATTTAAAAATAATGTAAGTTTCACTTTATTTAGAATATAGTTCCATGAAACATCTAAGTTGGATCCTCATAAATGAATTGGTGAAGGTGGGACATTCTAGTATATTTTATGGTTTTTTATATTGAATAAGAATTAGAGGTAATCATCATCCTTATTGTAAAATTCCTTTAGATTGGAAAATTACTTATGATCAACTGATTGTTCATGTGGGAAACGATCAGGTCCAATTTGACCGTTCTTGAGCAATAAAGTATGGGATATAATAGAAGATTGTAATTCAATTGATGTTGTGGAGGAGAGATATATTTTTTAAGATAGTGTAGATGAATATTAGTTTGAGGATGGAACTAAAATAAAAAAATATGGAAGAAGAATGAAATAATATGAAGGGTTCTTGTAGGTCTTTGAATAGTTTTCCATAAAATCATTTACCAATATTATCTCATCAGTTGGAAATCCACTGATGTTGGATCTCTAGAAATATCCTAGCACTCTCCACTATATTTTTCTAGGATACAAAGAGTACCTACCTATAATCATAAATGTAGCCATATATAAGAAGTATTAAAAGAAAATGATATTAGTTTTAAAGAATATAAAGAAGTCAATATCCTAAAGAACTAATGATATAATGGAAATTTCCCATTCTATTTTCACCCCATAGTCAGGTAGGAAGAGGGAATAAATCCTATAAGAAATAGTCACAAACTGGTTACCCCACAAAAGAAATATGTGAAAAAAAGGAAGTGTTTAATTTCAAGGACAATGGTATCATTTATCCAATTTCATACTATGAATGGACGAGTCATTTATAGGTCATTTACAAGAAAGGTGAGATAATAATTCTCTAGAAAGATAATGAAATCATTTTTATCTTAATGTTGATGTGATTGAGAGAATGTGCTGACGATAAGAAGTTGAATGAGGAAACAAGGAAGGATCGATTTCCAATACCCTTTTTCATTCAAATGTCAGAGAGGATATCAGGGCATGAATATTATTGTTTCTTATATGGTTAAACATGAAATAACTAGAAACTAATGGCACTGGGAGATTATTAAAATACTACATTACTAATTCCCTATGAAAAAATATCTTATCTTCTTATATCCTTTGAAATAAAAAATAGACCCACCACCTTTTAGCAGTGAAAGAAATATCTTTTTAATGGGATAGAGGAGGAGTTTCGAGAAATTTTTTGTATCATTTCATTATTTTGGGAAGTTTATTCAAATTCTACATTAAGAATATTTATTTGGTTCTAGAAATATGTTAGAAGATATTCCTTATTTTGAATTGGGAAAAATTCCACTTCATGGTAACTATTAACATCATGCATGGTTTCACGACCCGGCCCAATAGGGCTCGAGCCGCGACTCCCCATTCCTACCTCTAATAGGCCAGGGGATGGTGACTAGTGTCGAGTAGGATATCACCACCACAGGAGGCATTATCCTAAGGTACATGTACACACACACCCATATACACCTCTATACAACAGTGTAGAGATATATATATAAAATGAAAAGAAAATCATGAATACATCAAACCCACAACTAGAGTATAGAAAAAGTAAAAAAGGGAAAATACATGGCCCACAAAAAGTAAACTGCAAAAGTGTCCAACCTGCTCAGAAGGAGGGGATCGCTATCAAAGGCACCTACTAGAAATATCCTCATCACGGCTCTGGTAAACACCCTGGTCGGTCAAGCTCACTAAGTTCTGCCTACTCTAGGTCCTCCTGGGACTCTGTCGAAAGGCATCTTCTCTACACAAGACACAAAACATGTGCAGGAAAATCCCATGCAGGGGTGAGTATAAACATACTCAGTAGACACCCCAAAAACCCCAAACTAAAAGAGAGCAACTAAAAGGAAACAGCCAACTCATCCCAGCTAGAGGGAACAGAAAAGAGAAATAAACTCAATCTCAAGACCATCCTCAACTAAACACTACTAGTCATCTTAGCTCATGTATCTGCCCATACATATACAATGAACATCTAGATATACTCATATCAGGAACCAAGATTCATGAGGTTCTGACCTCATAAAAAGTGATAGGTTCTACAAAACATTAGGAGAACAAGCTCCACGAGCTCTATCATCCCAAATAGTGGAAACACCAAACTTCTTGGATAGGGGATCACTCCTATGGTCCACAAAGGGATACAAGAACCCACTCTGGTATTTCGAAGATCTCATAGATAGGGGATCACTCTCAGGATCTGCTGGGTGATACCACAACCCGATCTAACATTACACAGTTCACATCACTCAGATAGAGGATCATCACCCATGTGAAGATGGTTAGGACGATGTTGGAAACCCCATATGGTAAAACCTACGATGTAGGGAATCGAACCAATGATGCACCAACACTACTGAAACAATGCGCCGAGTAGGGGATCATATAACCAGAAATTCTGAAACCCTACTGAAACCACACGCTGAGTATGGGATCATATACCCAACAATACCACAACCCTACTAAACCACCCACTATATAGGGGATAATATTCTCGATGATGTCGCAAACCCTACGGAGTTAACCTACTAGATAGGGGATCACCGCCCGTGTATAAGAGGTCATAGTGATACTAAGAACCCGATCTATGTAATCAAAGCTAGAGGATCCCACTCTGGTCCCACCAGAGGGATTCCACAACTCTACCAAGAAATCACCCTATCGAAGGGATCACAAACCTATAGTAGGGTTGTAATGTCACAAAAACACTCATAGGAAAGAAAAAAGGGAGTGCACTAAACCACGGCTAGTCCAAACATCACTAACCTGAGTGACCAGCAACATCAGCACACCGTACACCTCCTAGGCCCAAACAAAGGCCACCACCATGTTCTATAGAGAAAAACAAGAAAGATTGTCTATTTACTCGCCCGAAATAGACAACCAGTGAAAAGGGTATTATTCACCATAGAAAGACCTGGTGGGGCTCACACATCAATCCCTAAACTCATCAAGAGGACTGAACCATCATGATCCCCTTGGAAAAATGCACGAGATCGACTACTCGTTTGTCTAAAACAGACAATAGATGACAAAGTCGTGTTTCTCTGTAAAGCTCAAAAATAGCCTCATGGGGCCAACACCCGAATCTCAATCCCAAAACCTAGAAACTATCCTGAAACTTCTGTTTTACTATCAAGATCACAACACCACTGACGGTGCGTCAATTGGATGCTTCGTGCAGAAGTTACGGCAGGTCGAAGCTGAATAATAAGAAAAAAATATTTTTTTTTCAATGTTTTGTATCCCCGATCCACAAACCCAAATCAGAAAAATTCATGAATATATCTAAAAAAGTTACGTCTCTATGAAATTAACGTGTCTCTGTAAACGGCTCACAAATCAGAGTTACGGTTTTCAAGTTACGGGGGTTTAAAGAACCCTAGGAAAATTTGAGTCGGACCACCACCTGTCTCACCGGAAACCATCACGTCGCTGCTAGAAACCGCCACGCCACCACTGGAAACCACCACACTAGATCCATAAACCACCAATTTTCCACTAGAAACCACAATTCCATCATCGTTCCACCGCCTCCATCCCAGGATTCCACCGTGGTCGCACCTGAAATCTAGGTTTTCTACCGGAAAACTTCCAAAAACCACCGGGAGCACCCTGGTGATCCAAATTCAGATCTGTAAAATGTTTCGGAGAGCTCAGGGCCCGTATTACACAAATATTATGTAATTTTTAATAAAAACAATGTATAAACAGGATTCTTGATTTTATAACTCAAACCGCCAACCTTTTGGTGGACCGTCGACGCTTTGCACGCTCCGCTACTGCTGTTGCACGATCCGGGAGCATTCGCCGTCAAGATTTATTCAAGTTGTGCACTAAGAATTACGATCCAAGACATCTTTCATGAGTTATTTGAGCCGACTCCCTTAAATAAATTATTCATTTATTTACAAAAACTCCACTAGTCACCTTTTTCTACAACGGGCTCGCGACTGCAAAGGTTACACCCCACGTAGGGTAAACGACATGCTCCGGATGCAATTGTACCCTAGGATTTATAATCTAAGCTACCGTTTAAGAGATAACTCATTCCTGCCTTGTGCATAGTATAAAAATACTTGATATTTTTTTAAAATTTATTCCGATCCTATCGGGGCTCGGAATCTCATGTCGTCTTCACGCCTAACTCTGCGATTATTCGTAGAAATATTCCAAAGTCTAATAGGGAAAAAACCTGAGTCTCTACACATCACTACTAAGTTTCTATGAAGGGAATATAATTGGATCAAACAAAAATTATAGTCATTAATATTCTATAAGATAAAACTACTTTATGGGAAATTATAATTTTGGTTCATACTAGGTTTTAACAATAATGTTTCAAGTACTTTTCACACATTTATTAACAATACACTCAATTTCTAGGAAAATATATGTAATTTAATTTTGATCACAAGTGGAAGGAGGATTTTATAGAGTTGAAGACATGAATGATCACTTATCCCATAAATCTCCCTCCAAAATTGGAGAAATATTTTGAATTGTTAAGTGGTGCTAGTGATTACATAGTCGGAGCAGTCCATCGATAGAATAATGAAATGATTTTTTATCCAATTTATTATGCCATTATAACATTCATATAATCCCAAGTTAATTACACATCCACCAAGAAGGAACTTCCTCCAGTGGTATTTTCTTTTTATAACTTTAGACCCTACATTGTTCTCTTTATGGTGGTTCTTCACATAGAGCATATGGAATTATAGTATATTATTATTTCGCAACAAGAAAAACCATGCCTAATCATAAGGATTATTCTTCTATAGGAGTTTTATGTCGATATTTATGATAAGAAAGGGGGAGAGAATATTATACATGAAGATCTTTCAAGGATAGTATTTTCTTATATTTTTGGGAAATAATACACTAAGCTTTAAGATGAATTTTTGGATGAATAATAATATGTATAAGTCACCACATATCAAACTTGGTTTGAGGATATTTCTTACTAGTTGTCCACATGAGTTTTATACCCGCAATTTTCATACCAGCAAAGGAATATATAAAAGAAGACCCTTATAAAAAATCTTAAATCTTATATAATATTAAAAAATTATGTTATCCCAACTAAAAAATCAGTTTCATAGGCCTTCCAGACCTTTTTCGACCTTGAAATAACAGTGATAAGGGTCCTAATCAACTTGCAATAGATCATTTTTCAGTTTTTGATTTTATATCTCTTAAAGGCCAAATAGATAACCAGATAAAAATTTACAGTTGTTTGAAGTTATAATCATGTTTTCAATATATCTTATGATATTAATTAACTTTCTAAATTTTTATATCAAAAAATTAGAATTAAATATCTATTAATAATAACTAATTCACACATTATTAATTAAATTTATTTTCATTTTTTTCAATTCATTTTTCACTAAATATATTACATAATAACTATAGATGCATTTTTGTATTATATTAATCATATTTATAAAAATATATCTTATATATAAAAATATGAATAGATATAAAAATTAAAATATTATTTTTAATAATATATATATATATGTGTGTGTGCAGGAAACCTTTTATGAGTACTAAGAAAAGTGTTGATAAAGTCCACCTTTATGAATGCTAATATAGGGGTTTCTTTTATTAGCACTTTTTTAGCACTAAAAAAGGATATCACAAAATAAGAATGATTTTATAGATATGATAATTAGCATATCAATTATAGTAATATATATTTACAATACTATTTAGAGATAATTATAATGAAATAAATCAATAGAATTAGTCAATTAATTATTAATTTTTTATTTTAAATATTTTAATTTTTATATCATTTACTATTTATTTTAATTGTAAAAGGATAAGTCTCTATTGTAGTAAGTTATGGAGACATAACATTTGTCATTATATGTTGGGATAAAAGACTAGAAGACAATGTTAGATGATGTGCATTTTTTTCTATGGAGTTTGAATGCAACTAATACTAAGAGGATCATAATCCACACTATATTATAGAATTTACAATAGAACTAAAATATGTGTAGATATAGGTAATGAGTTAGGAATGATATAAGCTAGTGAACCATGGATGGTGATAATACAATTTACATAAAATGTTTACAAACTATCACCCGATTATTTTCTAGAGATGGTGTTTTGTTCAATGGGATTCAAAGTATGGAAAAGAAAGCATGTCATAGTTGTATGGAATGGGGAATAGAGATGTTATTTTAGGAAGAATGTATAAAAATCTAAAATTTAAATCCACAACAAGGTTATAGTACTATTATTCCAATAAATAAGACAAAAAATGTTACCATTAAATAGTAACATAATATGATACCAACTTGAATGTTATTTCAATGTTATCAAAAGGGATTAATATAATGAGGTAGAATAAGGATTTTATTATAGATAGGGAGGTTTAATACTAATTGTGATTATAATAGGAATTTTTGTAGAAGGTAAATCCAGTATGTATACTTATTTTTTAAAATGGGGATTCTACACATCCTTGATTGAGAGACAATCCAAGGGAGGCCATAAGGCGTAAAAGCATAGAATAACCATACAATTTTTAAGTGTCTTCATATTGTAGTAAAAAATATAAAAATATTGGTAATCGTGATCAAAAATACAACTTCATGAATATATGAAGTGAGGTCATAAAGTTTGAGTAGATTTTTTAGATATCAAAAATACACTCATTTTTCATGGAACCAAACCATGGTCTTTATATATATTTCTATAAAATAAGATAAATGTATGGATCAAGTTGGGATAGTTTTTACCTAAATGATAAGAAGGTATTATCCTTTATAAAACAAAATATGGGTTTTAACCAACTGAATTCATTTATAAAAATTCATAACCACATATTTGGAAATAACATTATTTTCTAAAAGATTTGGAAACATGAATCAGAATACTTCTTTTACAGTTTGTTATTATATGTTTTAAATGTTTTATTTTTAGGCTACCATTAATAGAGTCAATTTCAGGGAATTATATTTAGGTTTTTTTGGGATAATAATTTAAGGATATTTTTTATTGTGATCCTATAATTTTAATGGTAATTTTATAGGCTTATATATTCAATTTTTTCTATAAAGTTATTTTATAATTCATGGAAACTGCTTGTTCATCAAAGAATAAAAATACTATTTACAAAATATATTAATTGATTTTATTCTTTATCATGGAATTAATTTTTGATATAATTTTAAAAAAAGGTTTTGGAATACCCATTATTTAAATTTATTTAACTATAGGATCATTGGAAGAAATAGTTTTTATAATAGACTAATAATTTTTAGTCTAAAGTTTTCTCTAAAATTGTTTCCAATAATAAAAAAATAATCATTAAGACTTTTGGAAGAATATTTAATTCATGATCCTTTATATTATAATTCTGAACTCTATTTTTTTTATTCTTTTCTCTAGATTCATTTTTTATTACCTAACACACAAACCCCAAAAATTTGATTTTTCACATACTAACTGCATCTTAAATCCTTCAAATTTTATAATGAGATTTATAGTTTTAGAATCATACAAGAGTGATTGATTTATTATTGAGTTTATATTATATAGTGGTGAGATTTGAATGGGTTGATATGTTATTCATATTACTTAAAACATGTATGAGAAGTAGATGAAGGAAGAGGAATCAGGGAACACATAGCCCATCTGATTTAGTGTATGAGCTACGATTTATTAGGAATTGTTATTGTAGGGATGGTGTGCCACCAAGAAGTAATAATTGAAGTTATTAATTTATGAATTAAATTAAAATAGGACATGATGATTTTGATTATAGCACACTCAGTTATTATTCTGATTAATATTGAGCTAAATAGGGTAATTAAAGGTAAAAATAATTTCATAATAATATAAAATTTCTCTAAAACTTGTCCTAACCATATTGGATGATTCATGTCCGACAAAGACAACCCTAATGACATAAATTTGGTATTTTTAATCCACTTTGGTGTGATTAATACATTTATAACATTTAATTTTAAGTAAAGGTAAAATATCATAAACATGACACTTATTACTAAAACAATTTTAATATAGGGTTATATAAGTGATATGTTAGACTATAAAAAGTCATTAGGAAACTAAAAATATTTCCTATATCATGGTTATTTATTTTTAATTTTTAGGAATTAAATAATTAAATTTAATTATGACACAATTATGAAGTAATAATAGAGTTTTTAATAAAGATATCTCATAAATAATATTAAAAATATTAAAATAAATAATTTTTGAAATATTTGATTCCATAAACTAATTTTATGGATTACTATGACATGTTAGTATTGATTTAATGAAATATTTTTAAGTAATTAAGTTTTTATTGCTTTAACAAAAGTACTAAATAGTGTTAAAAATGGCATAAATGAGATTTTAAAATAAACACTATTTTATTTAATGATATAAAAATCATAAAGATCTAAGGTTCTTCCAAATAACTTTTATAGTGTTTAAAATTTTATTAGTGATATATTTTATATTCACTTGGAATTTTATAGTAACTATACTAACCATGTGGTGTAAAAATACAAGAATTCATCGAAGAGTTAAACTATTTAACTAGGGGTTAAATCTAGAAGATAAGGATAATATTATCATCTAAATATGTATAAAACCTATTGTTCAAGAGGATTTAGACCCATAGTCATCTTATCCATGAAATAAATTAATTTTTAGCCACTAGAAACTGAAAATAATTTTATAATAAATTAATATTTCATGATTTTCCTAAAGTGCCCATCACCCCTCTTATAAAAGGGAACTTCTCCTTCTCTTTAATTCACACATCCAAATACCTTTGTATCCAAAAAACCCTACCAATTTACTCTCCCAAATTCCCTCAATTCATCCTAGAGGAAACACCTTGGGCAGAAATCCAACTTAAGGAGTCCTTTTTGGAAAATCAAAAAGAGATACCGAAAAAAGCGGTAATCATTTTATCAAACTCTTTCAAAAATCTTTCTTATTCTAATTTCATTTATTAAGTTGTTACCATACTAAAAACAACTCCAGAATATACTATATCGTAATATGTTGTTATGATTATGGTATAACCATATTCTTCCTTTTACCTATCCTATGAAAAACAATATCACCATGCATGTGTATGTACGTCTTACCGTCACCACGTTGTGTTGTAAACTATTTTTCATTTATACTTTATTTAGACGAGTATAATGACAAATATAAATGAATTAAGTAATAAAAATGACATGATATTGTTTCATTAAAATTCATATTCCATCCAATTCTATACCACTTAACCATTAAGGAAATGATATTGTCACTCGAGTGTACGTACGGCTTAGCGTCTCCACGACGTGATGAGATTCATCTTCCACGTTCACCATCCAAGAATGATTATAAAAATATATATTAATAATAAGTATGAAATATATGAAATAATAATTCTACTTGAATAATATATACATATATGTATATATCTATGTACATTTATTTCATTCACTCACTTCCACTCAATACGATAAGAAAACGGAAACAGTATCCATGTGAATGTACGGCCTACGGTCTCCATGAACGGTGTATTCCATTTCATATATATATCTATTATATATGTTTTTATATTATGAATATATATAATATATAAATTTTTTTATACATTATTTAAGTTATTAAATCATGATCTAAGTAATGTGATCAAGAATAACAAGCCAAAATGCAAGCGATAAAGAAAGAGATTATTACCCAAAACGTTTCTTCAACTTCAAATTATTAATAAACAAGTAATATAAAGTCCTAAAGTAATAATATATGATATAAAAAATATTATAATGATTCTGGTATAAGTTATTAATATGTTCAAAAGCATTATATCGGAGTTTCAGACACATACAGATAGTATCAGACTTCAGGTAAGGGTTAATTTCATAATCTCATTATTATTCAAAAAAATATATATAAAGGTATATACTGAGTGATCATTATCATCCATGTTCATATTTATTAAAATGTATTTCAAAATATTATCAAAAAAATTTTACATAAATTTTTACCCATGTCTGAATTTTTATAAAATATTTTTGAAAGGAATCTTTCCACCATTTTCCAAACAAGCTAATTTATGACCTTTTCAACAAATTAAGAAAAAAATATTTTTTGTAACTTATATGGTGTAGACGGATATTTTCCACCATTATGATGCATTAAAATTTTGAAGCTTACCTTATAAAAATACAAGGTTATTTTCATAAGAAATTTTTTCTTTTATCATTGCACTACTTCAAAATTATTTCAAAATAAAAAGAGTGATATTTCTCTCAAAGAATTTTAATGAATTTATCAGATTATTTTCATCTATGTCAAGATCCTTTTTTTCATTTTATTAATAATTGAGGTTGATTTATTATGATATAATCTTCCATATTTTATTTAAGGGTTCATGATATATTTTACTGTGGATGTGCTATTTTGATTCCATTAATGGTTTATGATTAAAGCATTAACATTTTGTATGCTAGTTTAAATATGAATTTTTATGTTATATTGTATCCCTTTCATAAGAGGATTGCATTGGATTTAGTAAGTGATGGGTAGTCTATATCCCCTCGATGCATCAGTAGCTATCATGAGACAAATTAGTTTCTTGGAATGAGACTTTGATAGTATATTTTTGTATGTTCTTGGAACAAGGAATTGATTTTGTGGTTATGATTTCTGGAATTATGCATTCCCTCATTATAAGATTAGTTATTGATATTACATGTGATTATTCGACTAGTAGAATATCCATGTAAATGTTTAAATGGAATTATTTAATTTATTATTTCTATATTATGCTGAAGGTAATGTCTAAAAGTCTTGTGTTTTAATTTTATACCTTGCCTTAAAAGTTTATGTTTATTTACAAAAGCTTTTACTATGTTGTTTAACCTTACTGAGCATCTCAGTTCACCCCTTTCATATTTTTATTCTCCCAAGATTCCACAAAGTGTATTATGGTTGATATGCAGGGTTATGCTAAGAGAATAATTGTGTTCTAAAAGGATTATCTATGTTTTATTTTATACTTTTAATTGTAATGTAAAGTTCACATATATAATCTATTTTCCAAGACTACTAAACAAATTGGTCCTTTGGGATTTTATTTCTTATAATCATCCCAATGTATTAAAATAATGCCCTAACTTTGGGTAACTAGGGTCGGGGAATTACAAGTATGTCAATCATTTGACTTCAAAGACTTGTATCTTGTTATTGAGGATGATTTGGAACATTGGGAGTACTTTGATGAGGACTGGAGTTGAACATGAGGGCAGACTATCAAGCTAAATTCCATTTGGATCTTGAAGTTATATCTCCTTGAACTAATGGTGTATGAGTCATCAAAATAAGCCCATTTATTTTTAATTTTATGGAGAAATTAGTGCATGTGCATCTAGTGATCAAAGTGGTCACATTAATTATTTTTACAGAGGTATAGGACATAGATGGTATATGTTCCTTTCATTTTAGGTAGATCAATGTGTGATTAAGCATAGAGATTCAATTTCATGAAAATTTTATGGGTCTAAATACACCATCTCATGTACCCCTATGTATAGATCATAATTTCAACTACTAAGGGGGTACCATGTGACACCCCTTATGTACTAGGGGGGTGTCACCCTTGGAGAAGTGGTATATCTCTGGTTATCTAATCTAAATTGGATGGACCTAGTTTTTTTCTTTTATAATGAGTTATTATAGACCACACATGACCAATATATCCATAAAAAAATTTCTATCAATAATATTGTATGAAAATACTTCAATGGGAGGGGAAACTAGTGTGGATGATGTATTAACAATGTATTTAATTTGATCAAAATGATAATATTGATGTCACATCCCTGACTTTTGATTATTTCTAGACATAGTACAGGGTGACCTGAAAAAAAACATGTTATACAACCCTTCGATCAGATAGTCAGATTTAATCAAAACATTAGGGGTACACTACTTGATGAAAACTAACAAACTTGGGTTATGGGGTGGTATATCATCCATTCACATGAGACCAAGTATCCATTAACTAAACATCTATGTTTATCATAGTCATCATTACTTACCCCACCATCTTTTCCTATGGTGGTATTATAGATAGATAAAATGTTATCTATTTACCAAACATCAAAATCATCTACCACACAATCCAAGGATTAAAAAATTAGTTTTATCTTTTGAATCAAACATTAAGGAACTAAAATAATAGAGATAATTTCAAAATCAAACAAATTTCTCTCTATGGTGACATTTAATATATTTAGATGACTGATTCAAAAAATCCCATTATATGTATACATTTAAAACCTACCATGGGGTATAATATTTGTTCACTGATGCTTAGTAATTTTTAGGGAATCTAAAAAATTATCTTAATGAATTAAAATTTAATCTATCAATAATTTCTCTAGAAATTATAATCCAAATCCAATAAAAGATATTTATATAGAAAGGTATATCGAGTAAAATATACATGAACATTTTCTAGAAATTTAATGCTTTGGGACTCTTGAATCAAGAGATAAGTTTCAAGAAATCAAAATTCTATCCCGATTTTCCAAACACATTTTTAGGAAATTTTGACCAAATAAATTATATTCTTTATATAATAGATTCTATATGATCATACTCAATTATCATTTTGGAATTCATTTTTTTTATTTTTGAATAAAAATATAGAATTTTTTTTAGATGAAATTTTGTATAAACAATTATGTATGGGTCCAATGAAAGATATTTTACATATGGATCCCTTGATTCTCCCTTCACCTTCTACCATATTCAGCCTCTTTCTCACTAGTGTAAGGAAAATTAAGTTTCATCACTCGGTTTTTTTGTAAATGAAAATTTATATAAATTTTTGAGAATTATAATTTTCAAAGAATAATATTGTCTTTTTCTAGTGTTGAGTCAAAAATACTCCTTATCACTATAGCAACAACACCATATCCCCAAAAAAATTATAAAATCCACCATAGTGTAAACACCCAATTTTGGACTCTAATTAAAATTCATGTTTCCAATCCAACACCCTAAAAAAGATAAATTTTCTGATCTAACCTTTTAAATAAAAATTTAATATATAATCCAACAATTTTAAACATGATCAATCGCACTACTTAATCACATTATTAAAATTTAAATAGGTTTTAGAAAACACAATGACATTAAAATTAATGTCAGTTTCTGATCAAAGGCTAAGGCGTTCCTCAATAAGAAACTAGGGACTATATATGGGATCCAAACTAGAATCATGTTTTTCATTTCCTACCCTACACTTAGTATGTTTCATGGATATAAATGATACATTAAAGGGGAAGATGTTGTTTTGGTATGAATATTTAGAAGAATAATATTTAAAAAAGAAACAATATGGCAAAATAGTAATGGTTATGGGAGAATTAATTTAGAATTAATTATTATATTTTTCTTTCTTAATTTCAATTTAATAATAAAAATAAAAAAACTATGAGGAAAAGAGGTAAAATAATTCATTAATTATGTGTATGTATTTTTATCTAAATATATATATAATAGGAAAAAATATTTGAGATGGGTTTTATATTTTTAATAATAATGAAATTGGATTTTTCTATTAAATTAAAATTATAAATCTCAAATTATACTTAATAATTAAAGCTTCTCATTGATCCATTTGATTTTTATTCTATTACATACCAACAAATAATATCAGAAAAATAATATCAAAATACATCATGACAGGGGTGATTTTATCATTTAAATTAGATATTTAGAAACATTTCATGCATATATTTATGATGCATGTGCTTATACATTGGGAAAAAAGTAAAAATAAAACATACATCAAATGATAGATGTACTTTATTTAGAGATTGATCAAAAGTGTGAAATAATACTAATGATAAGTAAAAATGAGTTCACATTATTTCAGAGCAAAAGTAAAATACATGATGGCTTATATTTCTTGAAAATTGAGGTTTTAAAATTGGTTTTTGTATAATGATTTAAGGATTAATATCATTTATAATTTATTTATTTTGATGACAATGATGCTTAAGGATTGAAATATTTACCTCTCATCAAGTGAAGTCTAGGCCTAGAGTTTTAATATAATTTTTACAAAAATTTAAATATTTTATAGTGGAACTAGGAGAAAGACATCATGGAATTCATGACTAACATACCATATACATCAAAATGATAAAATTATATTTGGTTTGTGGTTGTAAGAATGATAAAATAGACTCATTTCATAGCAGTATATGAATTGATCTTGGTGTATTCTTTATAGATATAATATGTAAAAGAATTAGTGAAGCTTTATAAAGTTTTTGGGATGATATTTTTTATACATAATCCTCAGTTTGAATCATGAATTTTTTTTAATTTAAATATTATTTTACCAAAAAAAAATCATTAATTATACATATCACCCATATAATGATGGTTAAATTGAGTTAATGATTCAAATATTATAGTATATGTTGAGTGTTTTCATTATATATTTTAGTGGATCATGGGTAAATAAATTTTAGTAGGATAAGTTTCTTCATTATAGTGTCTATATTTTCATCATTGTAATAACAACATTTGATGTGTTATATGGAATAACATACAGGTCACATCTATGTTGGTCAAAATTGGTAATATAGTAATTTATGGGACAAACATGGTATAGTATATGATGGAGAGGGTATAGATGATTAGAGAATATATAATGTTTTCATAAGATTATTACAAATCCTATATCGATAAGAGGGAAATTTTAGGTTACAAATGATCTAATAACACTCATCAAATATAGAGGAAATAATATATAAACCCAAATTCATCAACACTATTCTATATTAAAAAAATAAATAAGACTACAAATTGAAAAAAAACATTTCATGTACCTTACACCAGAGATGGACATTGCTTCTATCTGCATACATAATTTGTGAAAAATATCACATGAGAGGCATAAAAAATTCATCCATCCTTCAAAGGAATCTAAAAACTTTTTGAACCACCCAACACTTGAGATATATCATCATGTAATTTGTAGAATGATAGTTCGTCATTAATTCTTAGTTTAAGTATGAAGAGAGATACTAGATGAGGGAGGTTTATCCGGCTACATATAAGAGTATCATAAACCCATTCAATGGGTATTCTCTATTTATATAGATCCCTTGAGTGTTCCTCTTGAGATAACATGAATTAATTTGTATGATAAGATTTCATTCGAGTAGTTACATTAAATTCTACCTTCACCTATGAAAACCCGATCTGTTTCATCTAAAGAAACATATCACATTTAATGATATCCTGTGGAATAAAATATTAATGTTAACATTTAGTATTCAGTAGGTAGTGATATGATATCACATACCATGCCATATAATTATACTAAAACCGTATATCAAGATCATACTAGTTGGTATTCCAGTACCAAATAATTCCAAAATGATTCATTTTCTACACATTACACCATATGGCATGTCAGTATCATATAATTAGATATTAGAATATCATATATATTGGGAATATAACTCCAAAAATATCCCACAGGAACTAATCCCTCATATATATTGATCCATTTCACATTAAAATGTATCATATATAACATCTTATCAAACTATATCCATAACTCCTTTTTGAGGTTATCCAAAACACTTTTTGAATGTAATCATTAACTTCACCATGTGTCACATCATATAAAAATTATTTTTAATACTTATCCAAAAACTCCTTAAAAATAACTCTAAAAAACCTTTTGATCAACTCTTAGAGTCATACTCATACCCAATTCTATCAACAACAAAATGTGACCACATGGGCCTTTATATTATTGAAAAGAAATATGAATCATTAGATCCATAATTATAAAAAAAAGGTGTCCTTAGGAAAATAATTAATTATACTTAAGATATAAAGGGATCTTTCCTAATCTATAATAAACATAGGTATCATCTACAAACTTTATAATATAAAAGCATCCATTCCCATAATATCCTATTGTTTAATACCTTGAGTGACCATGGGAAAAATGTATGTCAATCTCATATAGCCTTATCATATGTTATCGAATATCTAAGTATTGATTAACATCACTTATCAATACATCACTTATCATTCACATTATAATTGAGAGCATTTCATGCCCCAAACCTGAATAGATAATCAATTCATAAGTACTATAGAGATGAGGGAACAAACTTATTCAATAAATCTCAATCATGACCCTAGTTTCCATACTCTTCATATGAGGAAAAATCTCATCTTGGTTTTTTTCCAACCTAGGACATGGTTAGAAATATACCCAACCACACAATCATTAGATAATCCTTATATATTTCATAATAAATATACCAAAGTATAAAGGTAATCATGTCACATATCTCTTCAACCTCAATTAGTGGAAACTCTAAATATAATCTATACACATATAGTATACCAAACACATCGTGTATGAAGCTCTATAGGTTATAAATCATGGGTTGTCTAGGGAATAATACTCTTTTTGTGCCTCATTATAAAATTACATATCCCAACACAATAGTATTACAAATGTTAACATTCACATTTCATCATAACCTATAATATTCCATGAAAAAAATTAGTTAGGTATAACTCAATGTCTTACTTTGAGAGGTAAATTATTATTCCACTTCCCAAAATGTATATCAATATATAAATATATGCATCCAACATAAAAAAAAGATAAATTAGCAATTTACAATTGTATAACATAATAAAAAATTTATTCATAAACTTTATTAAGAATAATTAACAAAAATATATGGAAGATCCTATATAGCATGTAATATATGATATATTATTTGATCATCCTTAGGTTTTCTACACTTTTAATGGTGATACTCACTCATAAAATTTATATATAATTTCTCCCACATCTAAATGTAACCACCTAACAAAAACTTCCCACAAAAATATTTAGGTAGTGAAAATTATGATGTAATATAGTTTGAATAATGTTGTGACTTAGGATTCATATTCCTAATAAAAAACTTCTTGAACAAATTCAAATGCCTTAACTACATAACATTAAATTTTATTTCAAAAATTATGTTTTTTAATTATAACTCTTTATAAGTATATAATCATCATTATCTAGAATAAATTCCAACAATTTTTATCATTGAAATTTTTTGGTAACTAGTGCAACAATTTATATTATTACTTTACCAACACATACTAAACAACTTCAGGATATAAAGTGACCCTAAATTAATATTTTTAATGGAATAAAATTATTTTTTCAATATTGAACTTATATAATTCCTAATATACCCCCATTATTCTCCTAAATACTAAATATATTTCAAAATATACTTCTAGGTTGCAAAAATAACTTTGGGTTTCAGAAATAACTCTTATTTCATTTTATTTGAAACATTTAACAACTAAACCATTATTTCTATATCATATATATTATTCTATGAGTTTTAAGTGTATTATTGAAAAAAATATTAAAATATGATACTAATTGTTTTTGGGATCATATCATTGATATTTTAATAAATATTTGGTTGAATTCCTTTATCCTAGATAATGAATTTTTATCCATGTATTTTTCTCAAAAAATATTATAAAACATGATGAATCAAAATCCATGCATATAGAATACATTGTCTGGTATTGTTCATAATAAATATTTGTTAGTAAATAAATTCTATTATACATAAGATAAATGATACGATGATATGAATAATTTATTTATATCTATTTAAGCTTGATTTATTCTTTTTCATTCAACTCTTTGATGTAGGTACTCTTTGATTCGTCCTTTCAATACAAACTACAAGATCTATCAATTTTCCCCATGATTTTAAACACTTATTTATTGAAAACATTTATAAAGTATAAATTTTTTATCAAATACCCTTCAAAGATAAATAATTATTTTATAAAACACTAATACCTGATATAGAAATTCCATGGAGTTTCATAAACTATTTGATGTATTCAAAGAAATCCCATTATATAGATCATTACTCCTTCCTGAAAACTCCTACAAGTTTCAATGGATTTAGTTTGAAACTTAAAGAATCGTTATTAAATTATAAAAATAAATTTTACTCGTTATGTTTGGAAATTTAACAAAATAGTCTATTGATATAATACTATAATAGGGATATCACATTCCTTGTTCATCTAAACAAAAAACATTGATAATATTATGTATAATTTTCATGATCTCATTAATGTTATCAAAACCTTTCTATCAAGGACAATAATATGAATTACTCAACTATAAGAAACCTTATAAGAAATCCTTAGACTCACAAATTCATTTTCATAAAAAATCTTATTGAGTATATTAGTTAGAACTAAAATTCCTTACCTAATGTTTAATTTAATGCCTTTTAAACCTTATAGGAATGATTCTAGGATTCTATAAGAATCTAGATTCCTTTTTTAAACTAAATAAAAAAATGTTTAACTAGAAAGGGGTTGATCAAACATGCTGATTTATATTTTATTTAAGAACATTTCTTAAGCAATCAGTATTAATAGTTGCTAATTATTGGAACTATGTTTATCCAAGAAGGATATTAATGGTGTGTTGTGGTTTTTAAATATCCATTTCTTAGTTGAATAAGGTATTTTGAGACTATAGGGGATGGTTTATATAGAATATAAACCCAAAATGGGATGTGTGTGGATTTTTTAAGAATTATACTATCCAAATAGGTTATATGTGACTCAAATAAGAAGATTGGGGTAGAAAATTTCTTTATGGTTGGCAGATGGAAATGGTTTTTGAACCATGTGAGAGGATTGTTACATAAAGTTGTAAGGGAATTAAGTGAATGAATTTTTTCCAAATTGAATAATATAACGAAGGTGATTTGTGAAAAAAAAAAGTATATATGTAAGAGTTTAAGTAATTATTAATGGTGAGATAGTGTTTTTTAGAGGTCCATGGTGAAGGTTTTCACATCTCATTTATGAGGGAGATTGTTCATGAAGAAGTATTGTAGTGGATGGTTGTAAAGTAGCATGTTGGGTGGAACAATAATTTCAGTGATTAAAAGTGTTTTGGTAAAACATTCCTACATATACCCTATTATTCATGTCATTAATATAGAAATAAAATTAGAAGGTTGATTAGCCAGAAGATTTTGAAATTCATATTGGTATGCAAAGGGTTTTATATGAAGTCAATCTACAAAGAAGTTCTAGGGGAATAAGTTATATAAGAAGTGTTGTGAAATGAAGTTTATGGAGAGGGATATAAGAAATCTTTTCAAAAATAACAATGTATAATATCATGAGGTTTTAAGAAAAGAATTGTATATAGAGTGTGATTCAATGCATGCAGTGAAGAGTATTCCTCTAAGCACTTACGTGCTAGGAACTTTTACTGCATGCATTTTCACACCAAAATTCCTAGTGATTTTTCTAGAGACCTATGAATATAATGGATAATCATATTTAGGTTGTCATAACAAAAAAAATCACATTTTCTAGAAAATTTTTATTCGACCTTCGGGTAATTAAACTAAGTAAGAATTTATTCAGAGATGTGATCATGGGGGATTCGACAGAAGTGACCTCATGGAGGTAGTGCACTATCCCTAAATTCATTATAACATTAGTCATCCTATTATAGAGTGAACATGGATTAAATTTTATAATATAGGAAATATAGTGAAGCATAATTCATTTTGGTATGGTTGACACATCATTGGTATATGCTCCTTGGATAATCCCTTAGCGGTGAACCAAGAAAAAAAATCATTCAGTATTTTAATTCCTTCAATTGTGATTCTTGTGTATATGAAAATAGGCTTATATATTTGATGGGTTTCAACCAAAAATAGGACAATATTGTTATTATCATGAGAAAAATTTGACCCTTGATTCAACCCTCACCTCTTAGGGTGCCTTTAGTTTCAACACTTACATTAAGTTTATCATTTTATCTATTGTTTATCTAAAAGTCATGTTTGATTAGGATGATTTCATTTATCAATAAAAAAATATTATATTATATGATTATCACATTTTAGATATAATTCATATATACTTTTATTAAATGTGACCCCCCTAAAATGATTCCCCCTTATAAATTCATTATATTCATTAGTGGGATAAGATCCGTATTTTCATAATAAATTAGTCCACTTTAGTATTCATCTCACCACTATGTTATTTAGGTATGGTGTTATCCCAATCATTTCATCTATGACTATTGGAGATTTGATTGAGTAAAACTTTACCTAGTAAAAGTAAAAGATAATCTCAATTATATTACTCTGTTAATCTAATCTAATTAGGGTCTCCTTTCTTAGTGTAACCTAAACAAATTTCGTGAACAAGGCACTTAACCCCTTAGTCCAAATCATAACATTATTTCCATACACAAGATGATGTAGAGGCACCCATTTCATCATGAAACTTTCTAATTGGATGATCGAGATACTGAAAAGTGCCACTTCAGAAATAATATAACAATTCGTATTTTTAAGGGGATTCAATCTCACCATATTATCTCAAGTTTTTCCTTTTATGCACATAAGCATTAAATTATATAGTTTTCAAATCCTAATACTCCCACTAAATTGTTATACTCAATACATATTTATGTGTAAATATTTACACAACTCGGATGATATTTTACTAACCCAAATAAAAATCTAATTATATTCATCAATTTCTAAATATATATTGGAAATAAGTCGCATGAAACTATTTCATAAAAGGTTTAGATTTATATCAAATCAATAATAACCATATCACTAAGTCTATATCCATGGATAGTTAACCCCACATTTTTAGAACATGGTACATGCCTACAGGTCAGTGAGAAAGCTTACCCAAATTCCTTTTACCCAAGGATACTATACTCAAGAGAGATCTAAATTCCATCATAAATCAAACACACAATATATAAAAATAAAAATCATCTACATCATTAAATTTTTTTGTCACGGCCCGTCCCCCAGGGCCTGTGTTGTGACTACCCCAAGCCCGCCTCCTGAAGGCCAGGGGCTGGAAACTAGTGTTGAAGGAATCAACCTGAAAGTGGGAGGCATTATACTGGATACCAATATGCACACACATGCCCAACCAGGTCCCAACTCACAAAAGAGAAACATCATACCACTAAATAAACTGAGCACAAGTATAGCTGAAAGAAAGTGGGCTAGAATAAAAACACAAGAAAAGGTACTGAAAACTGTAAACTACGAAAAGTGCTCTGATGGCGATCTGTAGTAAACCCCACCTGATCTTGAGAGTGGTGAAGCTACTGGAAACTGAAGTAGTATGTCATGTCCTTCCAGTCCTATTGGGGCCTGCCTGGTCCTAGGCCCCCAAGTCCACCATCATAGCATCCATCAATCCTATCTCCCTAAGAACCCATGTTGAAACATCAGTCGTCTGCACCAGACAAAACACGTGCGGGTAAAGCCCATGTATGGGTGAGTAACACAGTACTCAGTAGGGAACCCAATACAAAAAAGAAGTAACACACAGCAATTCCTTAAAATAAAGCATGAAACACAAAGTATCTCACACCAGGTATAATCTAGGGTAGTAATAGTAGCATCATCAGTCACAAACATTGAACTCCTCAGCCACTGGAGAACTCCTCCTCTATCGAGTACAGTGGGCCTGTTAGGTCACACAGAGTCGCTTCCCACTAACCTTGAACTATTGTGGTTCTCATCACTAATGAGTACCATGGGTATGCTGGGTTACATAGAGACACTCCCCACCGTGGGCCTTTCGGGTCACACAGAGCTGCTTCCCACCTTGACCGAACTGAGGTACTCCTCCTGTCAAGTACCGTGGGTCTTCCGGGTCACAAAGAGCCGCCTCGAGCAGTCTTCAGGTCTCAGCCAACCACATTGTTCCATATATAGCGTGCTTTGGATAACTGTTCCTTAAGCCATTTGTTACTTCTCGGTGTCCATGAAAGCCACCAAAAATCATGTCGAAGGTTCCGCCTCCTCCATAGGGTCCCAATGCTGCAAATGGACTGTAAATCGGACACGCGGTTTGCAAGATATAGATGTTTTAGTAACCATGGGGTCGGTTGTGACAGGGCTCGGTCCGACCCGATCGGACCATCTCAACCAAACTGGCCTGACGGTTTCACATACCCTGGTTAATTTAGATGGACTTTACCTAACCTGGTATGGTTCGTGGTTGCTCTGGTTCGGCCTAGCCAATGGGCCAAGACCAATAGGCCTCGTCGGACCGGGCTAGATTTGGACGAAGGTCTAGCCCGCCGAGTTGCCCAGTGACATGATCTAATCAAGATCAGCCTGAAGGGGTGTGGGTCCGGCCTGTTGGTGTGGGATCGACCCATCGACACGGGTTCGGCCCACTGGTGCGGGTCTAGCATGCCAGGCAGCGGGACTGGCCCGGCCCGTTGGGGGCTCGGCCCGCTAGTAAGGTGACCGGTCGTGCGGGGTGGCCAGTGTGATCCCTTGGGAGGAGGTAGCCAGATGCGTCCCCTCTTTTCCGAATGTGGCTCGCAAGGGCAGGCCGCACCTCCTATACGGTACCATCCTAACGCTGCATTTGAATTATACTATGGCACATCTGGCCTGTTGGGTGGCCCGGACACGGGCCACCCCTCCAGTAAGTGCCCACCTGGCATCACGTCCACCCACGCACTGATACGGCGGATGAGTCATGGCCTCCCAATCAACACAGCCCACCGGTGCATCGGTAGAATCTTCAGTGGGCCACTGGATGCGCTCCAGTGGTCCGTTCTTTGCACTGGTTGCACCAACAGTCTACGAGTGAAGATGTCTTTACCACAAATCCTTCAAACCATCCTTTTCATTGCTTTGAGAATTATTCCACAAAGAACACACGAGTGGAGGTGTTCAGGCCTTGTTTGTATCGGCCCAGTCCTTCCGCGTTAGAGGTTTTAACATGGGGGGTTCGGGGAGGTTTTTCTTCAATCATTTAGGCCATGGTCTAACCCTAAATAATCACTCCAAAAGAAAAGTCACCCTCCCTTTATAACTCACAATCTGCAGATTAATTTGTTCATTGGTTAATCCACGTTCGTCCTTTAGAAATGGAAAGGGAAGAAAAATGAATCAAAAACCCTACCTCTTACAACATCCGATGTCGCGGCATTCATCCTTGAGGTGTTAATACATCGATGTTTCTTCTCGGATCAAGTCTTCAAAAGGCATCGAAGGTGGTAAATATCCACCAGAATTCTTAGTTATTCACTGGGGTGGAAGTTCATCAGAGGTTTTCCAGATAATCCTTCAAATTTCTAATCCATATTTCCCCAGCATGTCAAACAATAAATAGAAGCACGTCGCAGTGTTCCCATTAGGATAAGACATCGCGTCGTTACAGTGTTTTATTTAAGAAACTTTTTCGTTATTACCCATCATTAAAGTGTTGTTATGCTATGAGTTTAACGAGCCATTAATGTTCCCCATTGTTGTGAACCGTCACTGCCATGTTGCTACCCCACTGCTTCATTGTCTGTCACTCAAAAGTGAGGAAGAAAAATAAAATAATTCAGTTAAATTATTCTATTATTTTTCTTCAAAAGTCTTAAAAATAACCTTTCTACTCGGGCCCTTTCTAGACAAAGTTAAATCATTTCTAGGCGAATCCTGACATTCTGAATTCAAGGGTTCCCTCAAATTTTTTATCTGAGAAACAGTTCAAAATATAGAAAAATCTACTCGCATATTTACTGAACGTACCTTAAAAAAGTTCAAAATTCCATTCTGGGCTCTCCAGACCTTGAAATCACATGTCGTTGAATTTCACAGTCTCAAAATAATTCTATATAAATAAAAAAATACATATAAATTATGAGACATTACATTCTCCCCACCTTAGGGATTTATGTCCTTGAAATCCATAACAAAAACTAAACAAAAAGATGGGGGTATTGAGCACGAATCTGAGCCTCCCACTCCCATGTTCCCTCCTAGAGATTCATGTGCTACCATCGAACGTGAACTAGAAGAATCAACCATCCACATAGGAACCGATCCTGATGAACCTCTATCTCCACTGGGAACTCTACAAACATCACTCCATCCTCAATGTCCAACTCACCCCAGTCAATTATGTGTGATGTATTATGCATGTACCTCCTGATCTACGACACAAAGAAAACATCATGCACCCGGTGCATTTGTGGGGGGAGATCTAGGTGGTATGCCACCTCATGAACTCTTATTCGGATCTAAAAAGAACCGATGAACCTCAAAGATAGCTTACCACCCCGGCGAAATCTCTACAATCCTCGTCGGGGTGAGACCCGAAGGAACACATGATCTCCCTTGTCAAACTCCAAGGGTTTTCATCTCCTGTATGCATAAGATTTATGCCTCCTCTGGGTATTCCTCATCCCCTCCTGGATGATCTACACCTTCTTAGTGGTAGCCCATACTAACTCTAGACCCATGAGTGCTGACTCCCCTGGGAATGTCCCGCATATGGGTTATCTGTAAGGCCACCTGTAAAAGGCCTAAAATGGTTTCATCACAATGGTGGAGTGATAGATGTTGTTGTATGAAAACTACACCAGTGGTAGGTGGTCCTCCCAACCACGACCAAAGTCATGGATGCAAGCAGGATTCATTTCCTCCAAGGTCAGTATGGTCCTCTCCATCTAACCATCCATCTGGGGATGAAAAGTTGTGCTCAAGCGTAGCTACATAGTGAACACCTTCTGTAATACTTTCCACAACCAGGATGTAAAGCATGCGTCATGATCTGAGATGATAGTCAAAGGAACCCCATGAATCCGCACTATCTCCTGGATGTAGAGGCATCCCAATCCCTCTACTGTTCCCTACTCCTGGAAGGGTAGGAAGTGAGCCAACTTGGTGAGTTGGTCAATGATTACCCAAATTGAGTCATGACATCTAAACATGTGTGGTAACCCCATCACAAACTTCATCAAGATACCATCTCATTTCCACTTGGGTACCTTGAGTGGCTGAGTCAATACTACTGAAACCGGGTGCTCGGTCTTCACTTGCTAACAAGTGAAGCATCATGAAACTAACTCGGCCACTGATTTCTTTATCTCTAGCCACCAGTACTGATGTCAAAGGTCATGTTACATCTTTTCCACTCTAGAATGTACTTCCATAAGGGACGTATGGAAATTTTTAAATACCACCTCTCTCAACGCCACAAGTACTAAGGTGCAACCTCTGAAAAAGATGGTGTGCTCCCCACATATCAAAAATCCATCAGGAGCTTGTCCTAAGGATATCTGAGCACATCAGGCCTCGTGGTCAACATCCCCCAACTGTGCCTCGCTAACTTTTTGTATGATTGGAGGAGTAATAGCCATTGACTGGAGGTAAAAAGCTTCACCATCATACATGATGAATACTTGCATCATGGCTAACTACTTTTTCACCTCACTCAACAGCTGCAACCCGGTCCTCCTTTTGAGCACATATACCGCCATATTCCCCTTTCCAGGAGTATAGACTACCTCAAAATCAAAGTACTGGAGGAAATCTAGCCATCTTTGTCGTATCAGTTTCAGGACCTTCTACAAGAAGATGTACCTGAGAAAATTTTGGTAGGAATAAACTATAAACCACTATCTCATCAATTAGTGTCGCCACATCTTCAACGCAAAGACCACTACTGACTACTCCAAGTCATGGGTTTCATAGTTCTTCTCATGCTACCTCAACTGTCATGAGGCATAGGTGATCACTACTCACTCTTGCATCAGGACACAACCCATTCTAGTCCCCGATGCATCACAGTAGACTACATACCCCACACCCTCCTCTGGTAGTCTCAAGATGGGGCCACTAGTTAGTCTCAACCTTAGCTCCTAGAAACTCAACTGGCATTTCTCTATCCACATGAAGGGTTTTCCCTTCTGTGTCAAAGCTGACAAGGGTTATGCTACTATAGAGAAGTTGGGCACGAACCTTCAATAGTAACCAGCCATCCCCAATAATATTTGCACCTCAGTCATGCTCCTGGGAAGCTCCGAAGAAAGAACCACCTCTATCTTCACCAGATATCATGCAGCTCCATACTCTGAGATGACATGTCCCAGAAAGTGGACCTCTCATATCCCAAACTAACACTTCAAGAGATTACCATAAATATAGTTCTCTCGGAGTGTATCTAGGACTATCCACAAGTGTGTAGCGTGTTGCTCCTCTGATGCTGAATACACCAAGATGTCATCGATAAAGACCACAACTAACCGGTCAAGGTGGGGATGGAAGATCCTATTCATGAGGCCCATGAACACTACTAGGGCATTTTTCATGCCGAAAGGAATCACCAGTAACTCATAGTTATCACACAGACACCTGAAGTCTGTCTTTGGTACATCCTCGTCTTGTACCCAAAGCTGGTGATAGCCAGATATGAGGTCTGTCTTTGATAACCACTTCGCTCCCTTCAACAGGTTGAAGTGGTCATCAATCCTCAGAAGTGGGTACTTGTTCTTAACAGTCGCTTGGTTCAGGCACCGGAAGTCCACGCACAACCTCAAACTACCATATTCCTTCATGGAATAAATCATCGGGGCTTCCCATGATGAAATGTTGGGCCTTACGAACCCCTTCTCCTGTAATTCCTCTAGTTGTACCCTCAGCTCGTGAAGCTCTGCGATAGCCATTCGATATGAAGGTGTGGATATCGGTGTCATCCCAGGGTTCAGGTTTATGCATAATTTTACCGCTCTATGAGGAGATATCCCTAGAACCTCATCAGGAAAAACATTATTGTACTCGTCCACCACTATAGGGAAGCTTGGACTCCTCTCCTCCATTGCACCAAGGGTGAGAGTACCTAACTAGTGAGTGATCGGTTGCACCCTCTTTCGAGAGAGTTTGTCCAGCACTGTAAGCGTTTCCTTCTCGTTAGTGAAGGAAAACCTGGTCCCATATTCATGGACACAATGTATTGAACACCTAAATAGTCACTATGATCATAGAATATTGATAATCAGTCCATACCCAATATGATATCGTAAGGCCTCGACGATGCTACTAGGAGATCCCATTTCAAGCTCTCACCTCATAGGGTAAGATCACACTACCGAAACCAGTGTATAATCGTCGAATTGTCTTCTGTAGGAGTATCTAGCTTTAAGGATTGAACCAAATGCTCCATCAAAATCTCTGAGATATAAATGAGAGTCGTGGTAAGGAGTGACTAGCACCTGTGTCTATAAGTACATCAGCTAGGGTGGATAAGACACAGAACATACTTGAGATCATCTTGGGAGAACCGTGGTCATAAGCCTCTACTACCTGGAGCTGAGCTCACCCCTATCTGCCTGCTCCCTGAGGTTGGGGTGGAACACCTAGGGGCGGTGGCATTACCATCTCAAACTGTCACCCACCGCCTACCACTCAGCCACCTCCCATGCCATGTCCGCCACCCTACGGACCTCCTTGCTCAAACTGCTACCACTACCTCAGTGGTACCTCGACCGTCTGTCGGTCATCTGCACAGTGGTTCGGGCAGTCATGTTCCATGTGTCTTTACCCTCAGCAATCATAGCACTGCATGGATCCTTGGCTACTCCCTATGGAATGGGATCTCCGCACCACCAACCTGGAGTCCTGGGGTCATCCTCTGAAAGACCTGGCCCTCTTGGGCCCATGCGTCTGTTATCTACTTCTTGCCAAAGACTCCGCCTCCTGGGGTCTGCTGGTAGCTCTAGTTGTTCACACCTGCTCTACCAAGAAAATATCCATCAGAAGGTCTCACTTTAGTACCTCGTCCTGGGTAGGGATGATGAGAAACAACACCAAAGCCCCAATCTCCCGCCTGAGTCCATGTTCAAAGGCTCAAGACATGAAAAAAGGGTCTTGAACCTTATTTGTGGAGTAGCAAGAAGGCTTTTTGAACCTCACCGAGTACTCATCCACCATCATGTTGTCCTTCTGTAGGTGAAACAGCTCCTGGATGTGCACATTGCGCAACGTCGTGGGGAAAAATCCTCCTAGAAAAGCCTCTCCAAGTCAACACAAGTGAGGGTCGTCTTATCATGAGTCTGGATGGTCAAACTCCACCATCTCCTTATCGAGCCCTATAGAAGTCTCGCAGCCATGATCGACATCTTGTCGGGCGGTTTTCTCACTAAGCAGAAGACCCATGTCACAGCCTCCAACCAGTCCTCAGCAACCTGAGGATCTGTCTCTCCCCTGAACCTAGGAGATCTCTACCTCTAGAACTCAGGTAGGACACTATGCTTATGAACGCCATCGGCCGGAACTTTCGGTAGTATATGCTTACCATTGGGTGGTGGTAGCACTGGTGCACCACCCAGTGGGTCCACCTAAAGTACTGGTCCCTGAATAGATGCCTCATCGCTAGGCGGGTTGTCCTCATTACCTCGTATCGGGATCCTAGTTGGTTGTCTACATGGAGGCATCGTAAGATAGATCAAAATGTACCACAGTTAAAAGGCTATACCTAGTGAGCTAAATCTCATTCAAAAATAAGGAGACACTTATGAAACCAGTGTTTTCATATATTGGACCAAAAATAGAATTTAACGTCCTGGTGTATGGATACGTCGGCCTCAATACTAACACTAGACTCCCCAAATCTAAAAGTCGAACTCGCAAAACATAACATTGTTGCCTCAAAACAAAACATCAGACTCACGGTCTTTGAGGGGGGAACCAACCACTCTTTGATACCACTTTTTCAAAACCCGTCCCCTAGGGCCTATGCTGTGACTACCCCAAGCTCGCCTCCCGAAGGCCAGGGGTTGGCAAATAGCACCGAAGGCATCAACCTACAAGTGGGAGGCATTAGCCTGGATACCTGTATGCACACACACACCCAACCTAGTCCCAACACACAAAAGGAAAACAAAATACCACTAAATATATTAAGCACAAGTACAATTGAAGGAAATTGGGCCAGAATACAAACCCAAGAAAAAGTACTGAAAACTATGAAGTATGAAAAGTGCTCTGATGGAAATATACAGTAAACCTAACCTGATCGTGAGAGTAGTGAAGTTACTAGAAGCTGAAGTAGTACGTCATGTCTGCCCGGTTCTACTGGATCCCACCTAGTCCTAGGCCACCAAGTCCACCATCGTAGAATCCATCTATCTTGTCTTCTTAAGCACCCCTCTCAAAACATTGGTCGTCTGCACCATACACAACACGTGTAGGTGAAGACCGCATCGGGGTGAGTAACACAGTACTCAGTAGAGACCCCAAAACAAAACGAAGTAACACACAGAAGTTCCTTAAAGTAAATCATGAAACATAAGGCAGCTCACACCAGGTATATTATAGGGTAGAAATAGTATCATCCTCAGTCACAAACATCAAACTCCTCAGCCGATGGAGAACTCCTCTATAGAGTACAGTGGATCTGTCGGGTCACACTGATTCGCTTCCCACTAACCTTAAACTATTGTGGTACTCATCCCTAAGGAGTATTGTGGTTATACTGGTTCACACAGAACCGCTCCCCACCGTGGTTCTTCCGGGTCACATAGAGTCACTTCCCACCTTTGTGGAACTGAGGTACTCCTCATGTCGATTACCATGGGTTTGTCGGGTCTTACAGTGTTGCCTCGAGTAGTCTTCAGTTCTCATCGAACCACAGGGTTCCGTACATACCACACTTGGGAGAACTTCTCCCCCAATCCATTTATTGCTTTTAAGTGTCTATGAAAGTCACAGTAAAGCATGCTGAAATATCTGCCTCCTAGAGAGGGTCCCAACTCCGTAAATGGCCCGTAAATTGAATGTGCGGATTGTAAGATACGGGAATTCTAGTAACTAGGGGACCGGTTCTATAGCATCCCGTCTTTTTATAACATAACTTTTCATTCCATTACACAGGACTGAGGATCTTTAAGGTTTAGTGTCTTGGAAACAAGGAACATAAAACATAAAACAAAAAAAAACATTCTTCTTAAACACTTGAAAGGCTTCTCCTCATGTTCACCCTAGGCTCATTACTTCATCTCATAACCTGGGGACATACATCAAAAGGAAGGGTGAGCAGAAGGCCCAGCAAGGGAAACAAGTGAAACATTTTACATATGAACTTGAGATACATCAATAAAGTCATGAAAAGAACTTTAATGCATGAAAATGAAATCATGAGGCATATCATAATAAAAATAAAACTTTTTCATAACTTGAAGATGTGGCTACATCATTTAACATAGACAATCATGAACATATCACCAAGGTCCATCCCCAAGGTGTCATTTGAAAATTACCAAGGTTATTCACCAAGGTATCGTGAAAATTGTAATCTCTAGTGGTTACATCATTACCCAATGCATTGGAGCGCTATCAGGGCGCACCCTTAAATTTGCCTTTATTATCATGTGAGCCACATATATCATCATCAAAAATTTCATAAATAACCCACATAGCATAAAATAAATGGGTTTCATTTCATAATCATAACGTTTTAAAAACTGCTTTAAAGACATGATCTTTACGTCACTTTAAACCCACGGAAAGGAAAAGCGGGTCTCATGTATGTAAATCCCAGAATTTAAAATGGAACATTTTGATATATATGTGAATACCCTTGTAGAAATAAGAGCTTTGAGTATTCACTTTATAACATAAAATAATTTTTGAGAAAAGAGAGAGGCATTTTGAGGGGAAAATTCTGCAGCATAACGGCTAAGTTTTGGGGTTTTAGAAAACATTGAAATGAGAGGGGACATGGGTCACCCTCTCATAAATGATCCATAAAATAGTAGGGTGAAAGAATAAGAAGGACATATGGACATGGTAATGAAATTTTAGGGACATACCATTTGAAATGAAAAACATGGAAGGAAAAAAAATTAGATTTCTCTTATGAAAATTCGGCAGCCTTACGGCGTCACTTAACATCAAAAGAAAATGATTTGACAAGATCAAATAGGGTCCCTCATCATATGATCATAAGAGATCAGTATGATAGATATAGAGATAATTCCCCAATATAACAAAAAGGAACTTGAAAGAATTGACATGAAAGTAGAACTTCAAAACGAGAAGGGTGAAGAACCACTTAAAAATTCGGCAGCCTAACGGCGCCACTTAAAACATCAAAATACTGAATTGAAGAGATCAAATGGGGTCTCTCATCATATGAAAATAAGAGTCCAGTATGATATATATAGAGATCATACCCCAATATAACAAAAAGGAACTTGAAATAATTGACATGAAAGTAGAACTTCAAAATGAGAAGGGTGAAGAACCACTTAAAAATTTGGCATCCTAACGGCGCCACTTAAAACTTCAAAATACTGAATTGAAGCGATCAAATGGGGTCTCTCATCATATGATCATAAAAGATCAGTATGATAATTTAGAGATCATACCCCAACATAATAAAAAGTAACATGAAAGACTTGAATGAAAATAGAACTTGAAAACGAGGAAGGTGAAAGAATCCCTTAAAAATTCGGCAGCCTAACGGCGCCACTTAATCATTCTTAAAACGAATTGATGAGAGAAAGGGGGGGTCTCTCATCATATGAACATGAAATAGGAAGTAGGATGAATATAAAAGAACATCCTCCAACATAAGAACATGGAGTATAAAAGAAATGACATAAAAGAGATTACTTGAAAAGAAAGAGAGAGGTCGGATCCCTTACCTTAAAACGTGACTCTTGAAACTCAAAGGATTGGACCTTGAGGGCTTGGGGGCACCTTGGGAGGACTCCTTGGAAGGTAAGAAGACCATAACTTTGTTGGGGGAGAGTTGGGAGTGAAAACTAAGGGAGGAAAGGGTGGGTATTTATAGGGAAAGTGAGGGGACAAAGCATTAATGGCCAAGGGACACCTCACTAGTGGTTTTGGCAAAACCATGGGCTTGCCCATGGTATTTGCCCATGGTATTGGCCACTTGGGACACCTCACACCTTATCTTACTATTCATAATTCGACCATATTGAATATATACTTAATACATCATTAAATGATGTCATTAAACACCCGTAACTTAAAAACTATACTTTCACTATTCACCGAAAATTCAACTTTCTCAGAATAATCCCAAAATTTCACCTTAACCAAATATCAATGCTCTGATTTCAAAAATGAAATCCATTTTATAAAAATAATTTTCTAAATATTTTTAATTTAATTTTTAAATAAAAACACTATTCATCGAAAATTCATTTTTTCAGAAAAAACCCCAAAAATTACCATAACATAATATCGATGCTCTGAGTTCAAAAATAAAGTCATTTTTATAAAAATAATTTTCTAATTATTTTTAATTAAATTTTTAATTAAAAAACACTATTCACCCGAAAAAACTAATACTTGAATAATAATTAATGAAACCGTTATTTAACTATTTTATTGAATCACATTACTTAATCAAGGTGCCTAGATTATTTTAAAACTTTCTTTAAGTGAGATTACTAATCCATTTGGTCATATTACTAATCCTAATCATAAAATCACTATTCATAATTTACTATTCATCAAAAATCAAGTTGATCTTATTAGACTCTAAATTTCGTACTGAACATAATTGTAGAAGACCATTTTTTGAAAATCATTACATATTTTTAATTATTTAAGGTTTACACAACCATTTTTAAAATATCCTTTTTCTAAAATTCATCAAAATATGCATACAATATTTATCCGGTCATTTGAAAATTCATAAACATCATCATAAGAAGAAATCCAAATTTTTATTTAAAAAAAAAGATTACACAAGGCAATTACGGTCTCGTTACATAACCCCTTATAATACCAGCATAGGACCTAAGAATAAGGTGTGCTAGGGTGATAGAATTTTGGGGCGGCTCAGTCAACATTGCCCGAGTAGTAATTTCTATCAGTTTGAACTTCTCGCGAAGGCGATTCCGTTCTAGCTTCACATGATGAAGTTCGGCTTGGATTTGGTCCAGAGCAAAGCCCAATGGTGCTACCTCCTTCCCAAGCTCTGTTAGATGGGCTTCGATCTGCCCAAGGCTACTAGGTGAGGCCATCAAATCTTCTTTCTATAATAATTAACCAAGATTACTTAAATTTAGAGACAATAATCAAAACATTTTGTTCACGGTGGTCATATTGACCGATGGTCATATAACACTCAAAAACCAATGGTCTCATTTTATTTATAATCATTCTTATCAAATAAAACATTTTTTTTTGAGTATAAAAAATAACACATGAAATTAGGAAACAAGATTTATTCAAAATTTCGGGTCGTTACAATCTTCCCCCCTTAAGAAATTGCGTCCTCGCAATTTTTTTAAATTGGGTTTTGAAATTTCATTGAAAGTCCCACATCGGAAAAAGAGTCAGTAACACCATTACTTTAAAAGAAAGAAAAGGAGGTACAAAGGCCACCCGAGTTAACCCACACTCGGGTTCCATGTAGGAAAACATGGACATGGAGGAAAAAAACAAAGGGTCAGTTCTGAGAGAGAGTGATAGAGAACATGATTAGGAGAAAGTTAACCATGAGAAAATCCCAAACTTATGATGTGTGTAAACGGTCTTTGATTACCTAGTAGGAAACGTAAACCAACAACATTTTTGTTTTACGTTTCTTTTCATAATTTTGAGGATTTCTTTTACTACATAGAACAGAAACATAAGAAAATATACCTACCTTCAAGTAGAGTTTCATCCTTTAACAAGTCCCTACCAACACTAATCTTTTCTCCAAATGATGAGAATTCAAAAACACTTGGTCTCATAAAAGCACAAGAATCATCTTTTATAGAATCACATAATCTACAAAAGATTAACTATCTATTTCTTCTATCTTTAAACATTATCCCAAAAACAGAAAGGTTAAGGTAAAACAACTCTTCAAAAAGAAAGGATCCCATAGGAATAGAACCTACTTTTAAATCTTCAAAGTTCCATGGTACTACCCAATGTTCATCATAGACCACTCCATAAATAACGGTCCTTAAAATTCCTCAAAATAAACCAAACTAAGATTGAAACCCAAATACAAGAAGGATTTGATAACATAGTCTCCCAAAACAACTTCATTGTTCATCTCCAGACAACATCAACCACTCCTAACATCTTATAACAAAAGTAGCTAACCTAAACATATTTTACCCAAGATAGGTTAATCATTCCCAAAAGTAACCTAAATTACTATAAGTCCACCTTAAATTCATCAATTCTTCAAAATATAAGTCAACCTTACTCCTCAATGAAAATACTATAGTAATCTATTTACCTCGATCATATAGGGTCCCCAAAATAGTGAACGCCTTCCAAAATAATAATCATCTTTTAATCCCCTAATCATCTCTGACATATTAATACGGAAATTGTCGCATTTCCTATCACATTGGTTGTTGGGACACGTTATTCCATTTCCCACCATTAACTAAGAAGATAAAGTATAATTAGAGGCTTAAATACTTAACCAATAATCATGAAAATGAACTTAAAGCATATAAGGATAACTTGTAGAAGAAAAGTATACCCTAACTTGTGATCCCCTAGGTTCCCATCTAGGTTATCCATGATCATATATTCTTATGTGAATCTTTATTTTATTTTATCTTTGTTCCTTTAATAATGGTTCATACCAAGCTTATGAATTTACCAAAGCATATCCCCCGGGAGTGTCGTAACCAAGAGTGCAGCAAGGCCCGTTGTCGTGTACCAGTTCCCGTTCGAGTCTAGCTCAAAGAGGTGTTTTCGGGTTTTACCCCTATGTACATCTGTGCCAGAGCCACCTCTACCTGCTCGTATCCAGACAGGGATGTATTTGCTTGGAAACCCCTTACTCAATACTCACCAAAATACCAGGAAGATTTCCTATATTAAACTTTTCTATAGGGTTCCTCCTAGAGTTTTCATATCCTAATTTCCACAAATAACTAAACCATCCTTTGATACCAACTATAGCATCCCGTCTTTTTATAACATAACTTTTCATTCCATTACACAGGACTGAGGATCTTTAAGGTTTAGTGTCTTGGAAACAAGGAACATAAAACATAAAACAAAAAAAAACATTCTTCTTAAACACTTGAAAGGCTTCTATTCATGTTCACCCTAGGCTCATTACTTCATCTCATAACCTGGGGACATACATCAAAAGGAAGGGTGAGCAGAAGGCCCAGCAAGGGAAACAAGTGAAACATTTTACATATGAACTTGAGATACATCAATAAAGTCATGAAAAGAACTTTAATGCATGAAAATGAAATCATGAGGCATATCATAATAAAAATAAAACTTTTTCATAACTTGAAGATTTGGCTACATAATTTAACATAGACAATCATGAACATATCACCAAGGTCCATCCCCAAGGTGTCATTTGAAAATTACCAAGGTTATTCACCAAGGTATCGTGAAAATTGTAATCTCTAGTGGTTACATCATTACCCAATGCATTGGAGCGCTATCAGGGCGCACCCTTAAATTTGCCTTTATTATCATGTGAGCCACATATATCATCATCAAAAATTTCATAAATAACCCACATAGCATAAAATAAATGGGTTTCATTTCATAATCATAACGTTTTAAAAACTGCTTTAAAGACATGATCTTTACGTCACTTTAAACCCACGGAAAGGAAAAGCGGGTCTCATGTATGTAAATCCCAGAATTTAAAATGGAAAATTTTGATATATATGTGAATACCCTTGTAGAAATAAGAGCTTTGAGTATTCACTTTATAGCATAAAATAATTTTTGAGAAAAGAGAGAGGCATTTTGAGGGGAAAATTCTGCAGCATAACGGCTAAGTTTCGGGGTTTTAGAAAACATTGAAATGAGAGGGGACATGGGTCACCCTCTCATAAATGATCCATAAAACAGTAGGGTGAAAGAATAAGAAGGACATATGGACATGGTAATGAAATTTTAGGGACATACCATTTGAAATGAAAAACATGGAAGGAAAAAAAATTAGATTTCTCTTATGAAAATTCGGCAGCCTTACGGCGTCACTTAACATCAAAAGAAAATGATTTGACAAGATCAAATAGGGTCCCTCATCATATGATCATAAGAGATCAGTATGATAGATATAGAGATAATTCCCCAATATAACAAAAAGGAACTTGAAAGAATTGACATGAAAGTAGAACTTCAAAACGAGAAGGGTGAAGAACCACTTAAAAATTCGGCAGCCTAACGGCGCCACTTAAAACATCAAAATACTGAATTGAAGAGATCAAATGGGGTCTCTCATCATATGAAAATAAGAGTCCAGTATGATATATATAGAGATCATACCCCAATATAACAAAAAGGAACTTGAAATAATTGACATGAAAGTAGAACTTCAAAATGAGAAGGGTGAAGAACCACTTAAAAATTTGGCATCCTAACGGCGCCACTTAAAACTTCAAAATACTGAATTGAAGCGATCAAATGGGGTCTCTCATCATATGATCATAAAAGATCAGTATGATAATTTAGAGATCATACCCCAACATAATAAAAAGTAACATGAAAGACTTGAATGAAAATAGAACTTGAAAACGAGGAAGGTGAAAGAATCCCTTAAAAATTCGGCAGCCTAACGGCGCCACTTAATCATTCTTAAAACGAATTGATGAGAGAAAGGGGGGGTCTCTCATCATATGAACATGAAATAGGCAGTAGGATGAATATAAAAGAACATCCTCCAACATAAGAACATGGAGTATAAAAGAAATGACATAAAAGAGATTACTTGAAAAGAAAGAGAGAGGTCGGATCCCTTACCTTAAAACGTGACTCTTGAAACTCAAAGGATTGGACCTTGAGGGCTTGGGGGCACCTTGGGAGGACTCCTTGGAAGGTAAGAAGACCATAACTTCGTTGGGGGAGAGTTGGGAGTGAAAACTAAGGGAGGAAAGGGTGGGTATTTATAGGGAAAGTGAGGGGACAAAGCATTAATGGCCAAGGGACACCTCACTAGTGGTTTTGGCAAAACCATGGGCTTGCCCATGGTATTTGCCCATGGTATTGGCCACTTGGGACACCTCACACCTTATCTTACTATTCATAATTCGACCATATTGAATATATACTTAATACATCATTAAATGATGTCATTAAACACCCGTAACTTAAAAACTATACTTTCACTATTCACCGAAAATTCAACTTTCTCAGAATAATCCCAAAATTTCACCTTAACCAAATATCAATGCTCTGATTTCAAAAATGAAATCCATTTTATAAAAATAATTTTCTAAATATTTTTAATTTAATTTTTAAATAAAAACACTATTCATCGAAAATTCATTTTTTCAGAAAAAACCCCAAAAATTACCATAACATAATATCGATGCTCTGAGTTCAAAAATAAAGTCATTTTTATAAAAATAATTTTCTAATTATTTTTAATTAAATTTTTAATTAAAAAACACTATTCACCCGAAAAAACTAATACTTGAATAATAATTAATGAAACCGTTATTTAACTATTTTATTGAATCACATTACTTAATCAAGGTGCCTAGATTATTTTAAAACTTTCTTTAAGTGAGATTACTAATCCATTTGGTCATATTACTAATCCTAATCATAAAATCACTATTCATAATTTACTATTCATCAAAAAACAAGTTGATCTTATTAGACTCTAAATTTCGTACTGAACATAATTGTAGAAGACCATTTTTTGAAAATCATTACATATTTTTAATTATTTAAGGTTTACACAACCATTTTTAAAATATCCTTTTTCTAAAATTCATCAAAATATGCATACAATATTTATCCGGTCATTTGAAAATTCATAAACATCATCATAAGAAGAAATCCAAATTTTTATTTAAAAAAAAGATTACACAAGGCAATTACGGTCTCGTTACATAACCCCTTATAATACCAGCATAGGACCTAAGAATAAGGTGTGCTAGGGTGATAGAATTTTGGGGCGGCTCAGTCAACATTGCCCGAGTAGTAATTTCTATCAGTTTGAACTTCTCGCGAAGGCGATTCCGTTCTAGCTTCACATGATGAAGTTCGGCTTGGATTTGGTCCAGAGCAAAGCCCAATGGTGCTACCTCCTTCCCAAGCTCTGTTAGATGGGCTTCGATCGGCCCAAGGCTACTAGGTGAGGCCATCAAATCTTCTTTCTATAATAATTAACCAAGATTACTTAAATTTAGAGACAATAATCAAAACATTTTGTTCACGGTGGTCATATTGACTGATGGTCATATAACACTCAAAAACCAATGGTCTTATTTTATTTATAATCATTTTTATCAAATAAAACATTTTTTTTTGAGTATAAAAAATAACACATGAAATTAGGAAACAAGATTTATTCAAAATTTCGGGTCGTTACAGGTTCCGACGGATCCTAGTCCGACCTAGTCGGACCGTCCCGACCGATCCGGCCCAGGGGTTCCACATACCCCTATTCATTTAGATGGACTTGACCTAACCAGGTGCGGGTCGAGGTCGGTCTGGTTCGGCCTGACCAGTGGGCTAGGACCAGTAGGCCCTGCTGGACCCGACCCGATTTAGCTGAGGGTCAAGCCCGTTGGGTAACCCGACGACCCTGCCTAATCCGAACGGGCCCGAAGGAGAATAGGTTTGGCCTACCAGTGCGGTTTTGTCCTTCCAGTGTGGGTCCAGCAGGCTTGTGCGGGTCCTGCCCACCAAAGTGGGCCCGGCCTACCGGGTAGCGGGACCGGCTCGGCCCGCTGGGTGCTCGGCCCACCAATAAGGGGACCAGTCGCATGGTGTTGCTAGTGTGATCCACTAGGATGTGGCAGCCAACCACATCCCCTCTAGTCCAAACGAGGTCAGCAAGGGCGGGCCACACTTCTTGCGTAGCACCGCGTCCAACTCTTACCGCAGCGCCTCCAGCTTTTCAGGTGGCCCAGACGTGGCCCACCCCTCCGCGTGTCACCCACATGGAATCGTGGCCTCTCGTTCTCTAGCATAGCTGATGATCCACATCCTCCCTATCAACAGATCCCGCCAACGCGTCGACAAAATCTTCGGCTGGCCACCGGACGTGCTCCAGTGGTCTGTTCCTTGCGTTGCTTGCGCCAACGTTCTTTGGGCGAAGATGTCTTTACCATGAAGCTTTAAACCAGTCTTTCCATTGGTTTGAGAATTTGGACACCAAGAACACATGATCAGAGGTGCTCTGACCATGTTTTTGTCAGCCTAGGCCATCCGTGTTAGAGGTTTTAACAAGGGGAGACTCAGGGAGGTTTTGGTTTAATCATTCACGCCAAGTTTTAATCCTGAATAATCACACCTAAAGAAAAGTCACCCTCCCATTATAACTCGCGATCCACAGATTAACATGTTTGTAGGTTAATCCGCATTCGTCGTTTAGAAATGGACTAGGAAGAACATCGAATCGAAACCCCTACCTCTTACGACGTCTGATGTCACAGTGTTCATCCTTGAGGGGTTAAACATCGACATTTCTTCCTGGATCTGGTCTTTACAAGGCATCGAAGGTGGTCAAGATCCACTGGCATTCATCATTCTTCACTGGGGTGGAAGTCCATTAGAGGTTCACCAGAGAATCCTCTAAATTTCTAATCAATATTTCCCTATTGTGTCTAAGTATAAACCGGAGTACGTCTCACCATTCCCATTATGATGCAATGTCGCATCGTTATAGTGTTTTATTTAAGAAACAGTGTCACTATTAGGCATCATTAAAGTGTCGCTAAACTGTGAGTTTAATGAGACATTAATGAGCCTCATTGATATGCATCATCGTCGCCACGTCGCTGCCCTTCTTCGTCGCCATCCACCACTCAAAAGTGAAGAAGAAAAATAAAATAATACATTCAAATTATTTTATTATTTTCTTGAAAAGTCTAAAAAATAACTTTTCTTCTCGGCTCTTGCCTGCTGAATTTAAGTCATTTATAGGTGAATCACAGCATTCTGAATTCAATCGCACCCTCATATTTTTCATCCGAGCAACGGTTCAAAAGATAGAAAAACTCACTCGCACGTTTACTTAACGTACCTTAAAAAAAGTTTAAAATTCCATTCTGGGCTCTCCGGACCTCCTAATCACATGTCTTTGAATTTCATGGTTTAGAAATAATCCTATATAAATAAAAAAATTACAAATATATTCTAAGTTGTTACATTTTTAACTCAATAAAGTACACAATCAAGGTAAAATAAAATTAAATTCATTACATACCTAGCATATAAAACATAAATGCATGTACAAGATTCTCTGTAATTAGTTTTTTAATTTAATATAAAATATAAAACCATCCATAACATAAAAATTATATCTAAAAATAAATAGGAGAATATATATTAAATAAATGATAAATTAACATATTTAAACATGTCCCAAAAATTTATGAAAAAATCAAAGATATAGCTAAAAATAAACACTTTTTAATATAATTTCTAATATGTAAATAACTAATGAAATTAAAATATCATATATTAAAAATTATTTTAACCTTGATAAAATCAATAATTAAAAAAATTATATAGATTAAGTAAAATACCCAAATAAGGCCTTTAATTTGAATAATTGAAATTATTTGATTTTTCACAATCCATACCGTAAATATGAACCCTTTTATAATTTCTCATTATTTTTTTAATTCTTAAAAAATTTATAAGTTACCCATATAATTTATAAATAAACACATTTTCTCTAAATTATAAAGCATTACAAATAATTTAAATGGTATTTTAATATTGACATTTAATATTATGGAATATTCTTTCATAAATTTTCCATAGATATTTAATCAGCTAATTATAAACACTATAATTAATTAAATTATAAGCACCTTCAAAAAGTAATAAATTTCCCAAAATACATTTTATTATAATTTATAAAAAAATATAAATTATATATTTCAATTCATAATTGAATTTTTTGAAAATCATATTTATTTTCAAATTGTATTTAAAAATATACATGGAATTATAAAATTTGATTGATAGGTTGTGACACTTAAACCATTAAATCACAATCAGTCAAAATTTAAAACTAACAACCATATCACTACTTAAGATATGTAGCTTATGTAGGGTTTTTCACTTCAATGTAAAATGGAATAACTATGTGTATTTTGACCTATATACATAAGTGAGGTAACCTTTAAATGTTAGTCATATTTTAAAATATGTGTTAATCTCTCTCAGGTGATATAATGCATTTTTTTGAGCCCACAACATATCACTATCATTGAATATGACATTTTGATGTCATAATATATGATTAATATAAAATTGAGGTAATTTTACTAGGATAATAGGTATGATATCCCAAATCTTAAACCACTACTAATTCAGGAAGAATAAAATTTTCAATTAAATTTAAGGATGGAGAATATATATAACATTATAATTTCAAAAACATTTATTTTCAGTATGATTTTATAAATATAATACCATGGAAAGGCTCTGATACCCCCATTGGGTTTTAAAGGAATTAATGACACTTTTTAAACATATTGAAATTAGTATAGAAACCCATATCCTGAGACACCATTCTAGATAAAAAAATCATTAAAACTATAAAATAATGAAACACTATATGTACCTTTCATTGAATATGATCATTGCTTATATATTTATCCTATTTTATTAAAAAACAATTGATAGTTATCTAAAATACATCCCACCTCTGGAGGTATCCATGGGTTGTGCCAAATAAATCAATTGTTGAGAAAGACCCTCTCAATACCCATGGTATTCTAGTACCTCATTAAATCTATGGGTGATGAGGAAGATAGATAAAAGATAAAGGAGTTTTTTCAATCTATATAAAACAGTATCATAAACACATTGAATGAGTATTTTCACATTATATATAGGAATTGAGGATGCTCCTAAAGGGAAAATTAGTTACATCATACATTATAAGTTAATTCATATGGTTATATCATATGCATCCTACAGATATGCCAACCTGATGTGCTTAATCTTAAGAAACAATTAGCATTTAATGAAATCTAGTGGTAGATAATATGAATGTTAAGATTTAACATTCAATAGGTTGTGATTATATATCATATGTCATTCCATGTATGGCTAGTACTATGATATCATCATATCATATTGTACAATATTATGTGTGTTTGTGTGTGTGTGTGTCTGTATGTGTGTGAGTGTGAGTGTGTAGTGTTAGGGAATAACTTCACCAGGGAAGAAAACTATAAATTCAGATTTTTGTACATGTTTTCTTAAAAATTTTAACCTGATGTGGGAAGTTCATATTTTTTCAAGATAATAATATTTTTTAAGGTTTTTTAACTCTTAAAAATGTTATAGAATGTGGGTAAGGTGGAATATTGGTTAGTAATTCCACCAATATAAGAAAAAATTTATGATATCTTTTATGTATTACTATATAAAAGGCATGTTCATGATGACTCCTGTGTGATTGATTGGGGTGATACACATATCGATGAATATTTTATGTTTGTTGAGGTCCTATGGTGGTCATAAATAGTTAAGAGAAGGTTTTTTAAATATATTTCACTCCCTCAGAATGTATTGGAGGCATGTAAATTTACATGAATGTATATGGAAAATATATTCAAAGATAAATGTTCAATTTCCAAAGTTGTTATAATTATGTTCTAAGGATACCCAAACCATAAAAACATAAATATTGCATCAATTTAGATGAAGATTTAATACATTTCTCTATAATACATGCCTAATGACAGTAAATGTTTAGTTTTTATGAATACTATACACATAAACATATTATTTTAAGAAATATCTTCAATATATTCCACAAATTATTCTCATATAGTACACTTATTAGTCATACCCTACATTAAACCTTTCTTCCAAACCTAAGGAAATGAAACATAAGAAAGTTCTATTTGTGGTTGTTTAGTATAGGTAAAAAATTTAGATATAAATCAATGATCATAAGTGATCTTAAGATTATGATAGGGTTGTGAGAGTATGATCTTAACATTATAAAGTCATACCCAACAATTCATATATCATAAACATGAATCATGGCATAAAACTTTAATTGTTCATGGGATAATAATCATAGCAGATGTAAAGATCGTGAGACAGGAGAATATAACTTTTGAAAAATAACACGTCATAAGAGAAATGAATAATGTGTGGCATAATCATTATCATAAAATAGATTTTTGAACTATATCTACAAAGACAATAATCACATTTTATACTTGGGTTAACCACTAATGTACCCTCTTTGGTCTAGGGATAACCTCCCATGTATCCTCTTTCGGGATTGCGGTAACCTCATATGTACACTATTTTGGGATTGAGATAACCATTTTTATACCCTTCAAGCTAATAAACATTAAAAATTACCAAATTAAAAATACGGATAATATGAACACGCTAGTCACATAATCATAATCCATTCATATGTATACCAAAAGATCTTTAAAACATGTATCATTATATCACAGCTTAAAACTTGAAAAAGAAAAATAATTTCATCAATATTTCATCAACATAATTTATTAACATTATGAGAAATAATAATTATGGTATCATTTTACCATTTTCCCCCAATGAATCATAAGTAAAATAAAACGATTTTTTTTATAAATTAAAACACAATTTCAAGATCAGTGGAACATTTTATGAGGAAAATACCATTTTCATTTTGAGAAAACATACTTAAAAATAAAAAAACAAATAGGAAAAAAATATTTAAGAAAAAAACATAAACTTATAAATTAATAATAAAATAAAATAGTATTTATGATCGTGGGAAAATCAATCATACGGTAAACATTAAGACAAAGATTCCCCCCACACCTTTGGTAAAAAGAACCTCATCTAGAAAATGACAAGAATATTCCTTTTAATAATTTTTATATGAATTTAAACAAGGATAAAAATGGATTTAATAAATCATTATAGAGTATTAAAAACATTATTTAAAAAAAATTAAAGATAATACAAACATAGAAGAAAAATATTCCAGGACAAATACAAAAACAAAGTTAGATTTCTTCAAAAATGTTCTTTGAAACTATTGAGAACATAGAGAGAGTAAAATATAATGAAAAATGTAATTTAAATAAATATCCCGAGGATAATAAAATAAAATAAACTAATAGAATATAGAAAAAATAATTTAATCATAATAATTTTAATAATAAATAATCTTGAAAATTGTGCTATTGTAACAAAAACCCATAACTACTTTGGAAAATTTTCAATCATACCCCCATTAAAGAAATAATTTCAAATAAAAATAAAAAATTTATTAATATAAATAGATTAATAATTTAAAATATAAAATGTTAATTATATACACTATATAAAAGAAACAAATGGAGAATATGGCATGTGTCTCACAGAAATAAAACTAAGATGAGAAACCCTTACCTCAAGTTTGACTTGTTTCATAAGAACTTTAACCTATGATATAATAAATTTAAATTTAATTTAAATCTATACCAGAAATATATTAATATTTATAATACCATAAATGGTTTAATTATAACATCTTATCACGTGTTAATTGATAATCATTCATTATCATCATCATTTTTGGGTGTTAACTGCTTCATTCTTCATAAGTATTTTAGTTCAGTAGTTGTGTTCCTAGTGATTTGATCATGGTTACATCATCTATATAATATAAATTATGTCATATTTATAATATTTAATCATTATATAAATTTTTATAACCATCCATATAAATTTATAATGAAAAATTAATCACATATCTTTAAGGATATGGTAGTCTGTATGTGCGCACACATGATGCTTCAACTTTTTGATGTACGGAACAAATTAAAGGTAAACAATAATTAACATTAAAGAATTATAATTATATAAAAAATATAAAATATATTTATTAAATTTTTCCTAATTACCAGTAATACGAGGCGTAAATGATAAATGAATCATATATCTTTCAAGAGGTGGTATCCCACATGTACACATTAGGTATATTATCATTTTATAATGGGTGGAAATTTAATAAGGTAGATAAGTTATTATATTTACAAAAAAAAATATCTCATATAAACATTAAATTTATCTAATTAACCAACCATGAAATATTGTGATGGAAAATGAATCATCTCACTATATGGAGGCGATAGTCTACATTTACGCAAAAGAAATACTTTCGTTTTTATTTTATATAAAGGTGTTAGAAAATGTTTAAGCCTCAATAATAATAATAGATCATTATATTTATTATACTGGATAAATTATTTTTATAAGGTTAAAATATATTTATATTATCTATAAGAAAAATAAACTTTGAAGGAGTCGAGTAAGAAGATTACCTCTTATTTTAGAGTTCTCTTTTAGTCTACACATTAATCTTTCTTAGGATAGTCATATGGTAATTCTAAAAGCTAAAGAATTAAGTTAAGGAATATTAGTAGGTATTTGGTTATGGATTTTCTAAGATTAATATAATTACCCAACCTTAAAAATTACTTAATCTTGAGTTAAGTCAAGAATTCACATTGAGTATCTTTTCTGGTTTAAACATTTAGATAATTATGCCATAACTATTACATAACAACTAAAAATTTACAAATTTGACTCTTCTATTCACTATAAAATTTTTTCACAAAATAAAACTCCTTAGATAAAACAGGAATTCGTTTCTTGATAAAAATTTTCTTGAATTATTCCTTTCTCTTACCCTTCCTTATACCCTGTGAAAAAACATTTCAAAAACTTGTGATGATCATAAAAAGCACAATAATGTATATAAAATAAGTAAATAAAGCATTAGTCCATGAATACATACAAATCAATGAAATCATATTTTTTACTCATAAAAATAAGCTCTATAACATACCTCATTAAATCTTAAGATTTATGAATAACTAATATAAATCATAAATCATAAAGGTAAATTGTGGAATCCATATCATACTTACTTTGAACCTTTCACAGCCACATATGGACTAACCTTCATAGTTACGTTTGGAATACCCGTCATAGTATATTCCCTAAATCTCTTAAGATAAACATTAATGTTTACCTATTTCATGTTACCCAATGCATTGGAGAGCTATCATGGGCTCACCTACCCTATGTTTATCACGGAACCACCAATATACGTAAACAATTCCTAAGAACCATAACATAATCATAATATAAAAAACAAGCATAGAGGAAAGATAACATTTCCACATTTCAATCACAATATATCAGTTCCTGATATTGACATAATCAATCCATTCTCAAAAACCATTTACAATAAAAAAATACCCTAAAAATGAATATGGTATTTACTTTTCTTTTTAAAAATATTACAGATTGTAGAGGAAGCCAAATATCAAAAAATGATCACGGAGGCAGAAATGTCATTGTCTCCACGTATGTTAAAAAGAAACATTCCTTTTATTGTTTATTAAAACACTTCATAGAAAAATATTCCTTTTGAAAACTATTGAATTAAATTAAAAGTCAAATGGGTTGATTATATACCATATAAAATAAATACATGTATAAATAAAAAAAATGTCTCAATGAAAGGAGATTGAGACGAAGTCCCCTACAAAGATCCTATCCTTTGATTAAGGATAAATCAATGAAATAATTATGTGTGAAAAATATAAATACACCAAATATAAGTGGAGATTTAGTGTTAAACTATCATAATTAATTCACACATATTTTTGTAAAAAAAACCAATTACATGGATATTTAACTCAATAAAATGAGATTGAGATAATATTTCCCTTAAAAAGTTCTTATAAATAACATACGAATTTATCAATGGGGTGATTATGTGTAAAAAAAGTATATCTACACAAAGTGAAGTGGAAATTAAAACATAAATAAATAAACAGTTATTCCACACACAATCTTGGAATAATATAATAAACGAAGTATTCTTAAAACACAATGAGTGGAAATTGAGTTTAGAAATTCCCTTAAAAATATAATTTTGTAAATAAAATACATAGATTATGTGTATTCACTATAAATAAACAAAAATAAATTATAAATACAGTATAGTATATAAAAGAAAATTCACATAATCATAGCATTACATCATCAAGAAATAGAAGATTAACCCAAAGAATGGTAATTCGGTTAATAAGTTCCCTTACCTTGAGTTTGACTTGTCTCATTCATTCTTTAATTTATTAAATAATAAACATAGGTTAATTTTTTCTTCCTTTAGAAACTTTTTCAGGTTTATTATTCATTTTATAACACTTATTACTATGTTATGACAATTAGTTAATTATTTGAGTTTATATTGGATGTTTTGTCGATGTTCGGTACTTGAGTAAATATGAACTTGTTTGATGTAAATTGTACATGTGTTAAAAATTACATCATATCCAAAATATTATTCATGATTTAATTATAATATATATCCATTATATACTTATTTATAATAGTCTATAAAATTTGGAGATAAGAAATGAAATGCACGGTTCATAGACAAGGTAGGTCGTACGTATGCATAAACACTACTTTCATTTCTTTTTCATATTAAAGGAATGAAAACTAAATGATACATAGGTATTCTATAATGACATTATAATATATATCTTATATAATTTCATTAATTTTATTCTTTATATGTTTCATATATGGAATGAATGAGTCATATCACTTTGAGGGGGCGGTAGTCTGCACTTCCTCAAATGAAATTATCATATTTACACATTATGGAAAGCATAAAGGTATGCTGTAAATAAAAAATACATAAGAATATAGAAAATATAAATATATTATATATCAAATATAAATAAATTTCCATACTAATTTCTACCATGAGAGGTGGTAAGAAAAATTGAACAATCATCTTTTCGTGAGTTAGTAGTTCATCGTACACAGAAACAATATGTCAATATCCTTCAGATGGAGGTGTGTCTAAGTTTAGTTTGAATAATTATCATAAAAACATCCTATTATATTGAGGATACTATTTTTTTATGTAATCATAAAATAATAAGAGTATAGGGAGTGGATAAGGAAAATAAAGGAAAGGAATTTGAGAGAAGATGTTACCAATAAATCGGTTAACTTCTTTTGATTTGAGCCAAAAGGATTTCTTGAGTTTATGTATCCCCAAGGTAAGGATTCTAGGAGAAATGGATGGAATTTGGGTGATTATTTTATTAGAATTTGGATACTCAAATGGGATTTATAGCTGTGAGTAAGTGGGTAGATGTGGTGGCCTTTTATAAGAGCGATGAGGGGCACTTTAGGAAAGTTTTGAAATATTATTTTATTATAAATTGATTTGGGAATTATAATAGCTGAAAAAGTGATATAATTCGAGGATAATATGAGTATGGGTCTAAATTATCTCAACTAATAGGTTGTTGGAATCACCTATTTTGATAATCCCAAATCATGCTTAAACATTGATTATGATGTATTAAAACCTTGCATTAATCTTATTATTCTATGCTTAAACGTATTTTATTCTAAACAGTTCATATTCTTACAGTAGTACTTACAGTAGTATTTACATAAGTTTAGTATTGTTAGCTAACAGTCAGAGTTTTCTTTTCAAAGTCATAGTTACAGCTAACTGTCACCTTAAGTTACTGTTGCAATAAGTTCACAGTTACAAGGTTACAGTCGAAGTCTAATACAAGCTTACAGTCACGAGTCTACCGCTATCTATTGTCAAAGCTCACAGACGAAGGTCAAAGTTACAAGACTTCTGTTCAAAGTTTTCTCTGCTCAAGTTCACAGTCGAACAAGTCTACAGTTGGAACAAGTTCGCAGTCGAACAAGCGTACAGTCATAATTCTACAGTCAAGGTTACAGTTAGACAGCTTCTGTCGACTAAGACTACTGATGATCGAGGTCTACAGTTGATAAAGGTTACAGTTCTACAAATTTGATGTTACAAGTCTACAGTTAGAGAGGCTACAGTTACATGAAGTAAAAGCTACCATTGCAAGCCTACAGACAGCAAGCCTTTGTTGAAGTCAGCAGTCAGAAGGAAGTCCACAGTTGGAAGACCACAGTTGAAGTCCACAGTGACATACATTCTCGACCAGTTTATTATTATTATATTTCTACTTTTTCTTTACCAATTTGATTAATACTAATCTAACGGTCATGTCTAGACAAATTAATACACCTAACATTATTTATTGATATTTGCAGACATATCAAGAAATAATACAATGTACGAGGAAGATCGCACGTGTAACTCAAGACTATTTATCTTGTCGGTCTCGGGTGAACAAAAAGGGCATATATGGAGGAGTATAAAAAGAAGAGAGAAGCATTCAAGAACAAGCATGAATGGAACAAAAAGAACAGTGACATACACAAAGACACACAGAGTCTAACATCTACAACTGAGAAGGAGATACGTATATACACAAAAAGAAGAACTCTCGAGCATTCTTTCTGAAGAACAAAAGAGTCTCAAGTGAACCGACTGAAAGAACCGTCTCCTAAAAGCCATGCTGTGAAGCACCCAAACTCAAAGAAGCTGATCACTTGAACATCTGGAAGTCTGGAAATCACGACACTCTGTTTTAGTGTCAACTTACAGAAAAAGGACCAAAGATTCAAGTCACTCATTCCTACGAGTCCAGAACTGATCTGCCAACACTATAGAGCACTCTAAACCTTCTTCTTTCTATCTCTTGCTCTACTGTGTTTAAGTGTTTTACATTTGTGAGCAGTGTGTTAGTATTACACACACTGTCTCCTGTTCTTAAACTGAGGGATACTGAAAATCCCTATCCCAAACCTTTTTAAAATTGTTACCCACGTATAACTGTGGAAGAAGCCTGGTGTGGCTTGGTCATTTGTTTTCCCACGTATAACTGTGGCAGAGGTTGTCAAACCTGGACAGTTTGTGAAAACTGTTGTAAAGCCCGATACAGGCTGTGTATCAATCCTTTTTTTAAAATTGCTTGGTGGCAGGTGATCGCCAAGTGGAAGAGGACTAAGTCTTAGCTTAAGACTGAACCTCTTGTTTGAAATAGCTTGTTATCCTTTTCTTTACTTTGCTTTCCCTTTTTCGCTGTGCTCCTTTTTGTAAACAAGAAATCTGTTTTTGCAAATACTCTGATAGTCAATTTTGGTTAGTGTGTATAAGAGATTTGTTTAGTAAACTTGTTTCAAAAGTAAAGTTAGTCATCAAACTAACCTTACTGAGGATTAATCAACCTTAGAGAAACCTGTTGAATAATAAGTCACCTATATCTCTACTGCCTTAATTGACTGGGCTGTTTTTCAATTTGGGGGATTTAATCTTAAAGTTTTTAACAGAAATTTTTAATTGGAACTCAATTCCCCCCCCCCCTCTTGAGTGTCCACTCCGACCAACATTTGGTATCAGAGGGTGTGTTTATCTCTGTTATACTTTCTCAAAGTTTTATTTTAACTCTCTGTTTTTAAACTGTGATTGTAGTTTTATCTAAAAGATCTTAAATTTCTGTTAGTTCTAAATTTTATCTCTTTAAAACATTTTCTAAAATTTCCTTATGGATAATAGACTAGAAGGTGCTGCTACTAACTGGCCACCCTTCTTTAATGGTGTAAATTATGCCCAATGGAAGCTCAAAATGAAAATTCATTTGGAAAGTATGGGTTTTGATATTTGGACTTCTATAGAGTCTCAATACAAGATTCCAGAAACCGAAAGAATAACTTGGGATGAACCTACTAAGGTAGCTTACAATAATAATTGTAAGGCTGTGAATGCTCTCTACTGTGCTCTAGGAGATGAGGAGTTCAATAGAATATCTGCATGTAAAACTGCTTTTGAAATCTGGGACACCTTAGCTGTTTCTCATGAAGGAACAACTAATGTCAAGGAAATGCGGTTAAATACTTATACTATCAAATATGATAACTTTAAGATGAAAGCTGATGAACCTATTTCTGATATGTATCTCAGGTTTAATGAGATAGTCAACACAATGAGCTCACTGGGAAAGATTGTTCCAGCAAAGGAGAAAATCATGAGATTATTGAGATGTCTGCCTGACAGATGGAGAGGCACATCCGTTTCAATTAGAGAATCCTGTGATATTGGAACTTTGCCTGTCAAGGAGTTAATTGGTAAGCTGATGATGTACGAAGAAGAGCTCAAGGTAAATAAAGAGGAAGATGAGGAACCTAAACGAAAATCTGTAGCTTTTAAGTCTACTGCGTCAAAGAGCAAAGACAAGGAGAAAGTGCATATACCAACTGAAAGCTCATCTAGTGAAGACTTAGATTCTGACAGTAATGCCGAGATGGCACAAATAGCAAGGAGATTCAAGAAATTCTATAGGAAGAAGAAGTTCTTCAGAAAACCAAACTACAAGGGTAAGTATGATAGACAAGGTAAGTGGAAGAAAGATTGGAAGAAAACTGATAAAGAAGAAGACATAGTTTGCTATGAATGTAAAAGGAAAGGACACATCAAAGCTGACTGTCCTAAGTTAAAATTCAAGAAGAAATATGAGTACAAGGACAAGAATTATAAGAAATCTATGAAGGCCACCTGGAGTGCTTCAGAAGACAGCACAAATGAATCAGAGTCCAGTGATTCTGAAAGAAATCGTGCTAATATGTGTTTCATGACAAACACATCTGAGGTAACCTTAGACACTCCCACTTTAAACTCTTATTATTCTGAAGGTGAAGCAGAATCTGGTTCTGATTCTGAAAATATGTCTAAAGATGAATTGATTGAATACTGTAATATGCTGGAAGAAACGTGTAATGAACTAAAGGATAAATATAAGTCTTTAAAGAAACAGCATTCTCTTACTGCAAGTGTCAAGTCTGCACTTGATGTAGAAAAAGAGAAAAATGTTCAATTATTAAAGGAGAATACAGAACTGAAACTATCTAATGAACAACTTAGAAAGGACTTAGAAACATTCACAAATGGAAAAGATACTCTAACCCAACTTCTAGGAAAGCAAGTTGCACCTAAGTATGCTACTGGCTTGGGATATCAACCTGTACAAAGACAGTTTACTAAAACCCGATTTATCAAGTCTGGAAAAAATCCTGCTAGTTCCAGTTTTGGAAATTCGTATGCCTCAACTGGTTATTTAAATAGTTGTAGATCAAATAAAGTATATCTCTCTAAATCTGTTGCATCCATTAATTTTATGGTACCCATAAAACAAATCTGGGTACCTAAATCCTTGATTGCTAACATATCTGGACCCAAGAAAATCTGGGTACCAAAGTCATTTCCTGTCTAATCTGTTATGTAGGAAATCTGTTTGAAAAGCAATTACAAGAAGGTATGGTACTTAGACAGTGGATGTTCAAGACACATGTCTGGAGACTATTCGTGCTTCAAAATCTTAATAATGTTTGATGGAGGATATGTCACTTTTGGTGATAACTCAAAAGGAAAAATCATCAGCTTAGGCCAGATTGGTAACACTGACTCAGTATTAATTTCCAAAGTTTTATTTGTTGATGGACTTAAGTACAACCTACTTAGCATTTCTCAATTGTGTGATGATGGTTTTAATGTCAAGTTTGAAAACAATTCTTGTGATGTTTATAATTCCAAAAATGCTTTAATATTTTCTGCCTTAAGAAATGAAAATGTTTATGCTGTTGACTTAAACACTTTAGCTAAACATAATGTTACTTGCTTAAATGCTTTTCATAAAGAGTCTTGGCTGTGGCATAGGAGATTAGGACACTGCAACATTCACTCACTTAGAAAACTCTCTAAGAAACACCTAGTTAGAGACCTCCCTAAGCTTGAATTCCCAAATGACAAAGTGTGTAATCCCTGTCAAAAGGGAAAACAACACAAAGTTTCGTTTAAACCAAAGAAAGAAGTTTCAACTTCTCAACCACTTGAACTGGTTCACATGGATTTGTTTGGACCATCAAGAATTTCAAGTCTAAATGGGAAGCACTATGTTTATGTTCTTGTAGATGACTTTTCTAGATATACTTGGGTATACTTTCTAGCTCACAAAAGTGAAGCTTGCTCTTCCTTTGTTAAATACTCTAAGTCTGTAGAAAATCTTAGTGGACTTAAGATTAAGACCTTGAGGAGTGATCATGGCCGTGAGTTTGAGAATCAAGAATTTGAATCTTACTGCTCACACAATGGCTATACTCACAATTTTTCTGCTCCTAGGACACCTCAACAGAATGGTGTAGTGGAAAGAAGAAACCGAACCCTGCAAGAAATTGCAAGAACTATGCTTAATGAATATGACCTGCCTGTTTACTTTTGGGCTGAAGCTGTAAATACAGCCTTCTATGTTATTAATAGAGTCTTGATTAGACCGATTCTTAAGAAAACCCCTTATGAGTTGTGGAATAATAGGAATCCTAAGGTTAATTACTTTAGAGTTTTTGGTTGCAAAGTCTTTATTCTGAATACTAAAGATAATCTTGATAAATTTGCTCCAAAAAGTGATGAAGGAATTTTCCTGGGTTACTCTATGACTAGTAAAGCCTATAGAGTGTTCAATAAGAAAACCAAATGTGTGGAAGAATCTGTTCACATCAAGTTTGATGAGACTGATCCACATGAGCCTAAAACTTCTCTTGAAGATGTTGAAGAAGACTTATCTATTCTGGACCTAAATGACAAATCTAAAGAACCTATAATCAAAACATCCAGTTCTGGACTTTTTCCAGAATCTTCCTATGTGGAACCCGAACCTATAAATGAACCTGAAATCTCTAGTCCAACCTTTACCAAACCAACTAGGATCCTAAAGAATCATCCTCTAGATGCTGTTGTTGGTAATCTTGATAGAGGAACACAAACTAGAGCTTCTCTAAGAAATCAGGTTGAACATCAAGCTTTTCTTTCACAGCTTGAACCCAAAAATGTCAATGATGCTATCAGTGATGAATTCTGGGTAATGGCTATGCAAGAAGAACTAAATCAGTTTGAAAGAAACAAAGTTTGGGAATTAGTGGAAAGACCTAAAGACACTCTTACCATAGGCACTAAATGGGTGTTTAGAAACAAAGTTGATGAGTTTGGTAATATAATCAGAAACAAAGCTAGGCTAGTTTCACAAGGGTATAGTCAGGAAGAAGGAATAGACTATGAGGAAACCTTTGCACCCGTGGCTAGACTAGAGGCCATTAGGATATTACTTGCTTATGCTGCTCATCTGAATTTCAAACTATATCAAATGGATGTTAAAAGTGATTTTCTAAATGGATATATAATTGAGGATGTATTTGTGGAACAACCTCCTGGTTTTACAAATCCCCATTTTTCTAATCATGTTTTTAAACTATCTAAAGATTTATACGGTTTAAAGCAAGCTCCAAGAGCTTGGTATGATAGGCTCAGCTCTTTTCTTATTTCGAAAGGATTTACTAAAGGGATAGCTGACCCTACTCTTTTTATTAAATGGATTTCTAAAGATGTCTTAATAGTACAAATTTATGTGGATGACATTATTTTTGGATCTTCTAAAAATTCTTTATGTGTTGATTTTTCAAAAATAATGCAAAATGAGTTTGAAATGAGTTTAATGGGAGAACTCAAATTTTTCCTTGGATTTCAGATCTTTCAAAATAAAAATGGTATTATTTTGAACCAAAGTAAATATATTAAAGATCTTCTAAAACATTTTTCTTTGGATGGCACCAAAGGCAGTGACACACCTATGAGCACCACTTGCAAGTTGGACAGTGATGAAACTGGTGAACCAGTGGATCAAACCAATTACAGAGGTATGATAGGTAGTCTACTGTACCTTACTGCCAGTAGACCTGACATCATGTTCAGTGTATGCATGTGTGCTCGGTTTCAAGCCAATCCAAAAGAGTCTCATTTGACTGCTGTTAAAAGGATTTTCAAATATCTAAAACATACTCCCAATTTGGGATTATTTTATCCAAAAGGACAATCATTTGATTTATTAAGTTATTCTGATGCTGATTTTGCTGGCTGCAAGTTAGATAGAAAGAGCACCTCTGGAACATGTCACATTTTAGGCAAGTCACTAGTATCTTGGTGTAGTAAGAAGCAGAATTCTGTTGCATTGTCTACTACCGAAGCTGAGTATATAGCTGCTGGTAGCTGTTGTGCACAAATCCTGTGGATGAAACATACTTTACTAGACTATGGATATCAATTCAAACATGTCTCTATAAGGTGTGACAATACAAGTGCTATTAACATTTCTAAAAATCCAGTATCTCATGCTAGGACAAAACATATTGATGTGAGACATCACTTTCTGAGGGATCATTATCAAAAAGGTGATATCGCTCTTGAGTTTATTGGCACTGAACATCAGTTAGCTGATATTTTTACAAAGCCTTTGAATTCTGAGAGATTAAGTAATATCAAACATGAGTTAGGTATGATTAATTATAGCACAGTTGAAACCTCACAGTTGAAACCTCACAGTTGAAACCTCACAGTTGAAACCTCACAGTTGAAACCTCACAGTTGAAACCTCACAGTTGAAACCTCACAGTTAGACCTCACTGGTGTACCTCACTGTTACATCTCTCTGTAGGCTGTTTCGCTGTTTAACCGTATTTTATTTTTGCGGGAATTCGAACCGTTTCTTTTCTTTATTCTTTTATTTCTAAATCCCTAAATGATAAAATCTAGAACATCGAACATATCTCAATCCACTCATCTCGACCCTTTCTCTCTCAAGTCCTAAACCCTAAACCTTCAACCGAACCTCGAAACCTCATTCAGTTCCAATGGCCAGAACAAAGCGACCCCCGACTGTCAATGAAGATGCGCCAATGCCAAAGAGGACTCAAGTCGAATCCAGTGGCACCGGGAACGCCTCGAAAAGACCTGTTAATCCACATCTGACTAAGAGAGAAATAGTTGCTGAGAAGGAGCTAAGTGAAGAGTGGATTTTATCGAGCAGATCTTTAGTACTGGCAGTGCTTAATGAGCAAGGATGGACCGAATGCTTCGCAAACAATAATGGACCGTACTACCCGAAGCTGGTGAAGGAATTCTATGAATATCTACAGTTCGAGGAAGAGGATGATCTGCAAAGACTGGTATCCAGAGTAAACGGCAATGAGGTCAGTTTTTCATCCGTTGAATGGGCTGCATGTTTAAGAGTTCCTCATGAGGGTATTTACAACTACTATTCTGGAGCAGCTCCTCCAAATAGTAGAATCTTTGATCATGAGACGGCTCTGGAAGAACTAACAGGCAATGGCACAGTAAGAAAGATTATTGCTGCTGAAATGAGTGGAGAGGACAGGCTTCTGTTTAAGTTTATTCAGCATGTACTGAGTCCTAGAAGAGGAGATTTTGCAACTCTGAAGCACCAGGATATTTACTTGATGTACTTATTAAAACATGGAAGGAAGGTCAACCTTTGTAGGTTGCTGATGGCTCAGATGTAGGACATGATAAAGGAAAGCTCAAAATCAAGTGCCTTGTTCCATGCTAAACTCATTTCGGTTATGTTGAAAGTGAAAGGTGCAGCTGGAAGTCAGGAAGAGTTGATAGTGGCAAAGAACAGTGTATGTATCTCGAAAGTAATCTGCAAATTCATGAAGATCAGTTGGAATCCCTGGAAGAAATCATGGGTGAATGATGAGGAGAGAATCTATGAGAAATTTAGCCCTTCTACTCATCCCTCTAGACCGAGAGATAGGAGAGATCCAGGCTTAAAGCCTGATGAGCCTGAACCTGTATACTCAGATGATGAACAGACTGCAGTAGTTGGTGACTCTGCAAGAGAGAACACCCCAATTGATGAAGGGAGTGATCCTGATACTACTCACAGTCCTGTCAGGACAGTGACGTTTGGAGCAGCAAGCCCTCCAAAAGAACTACCTAGTAGAGAACCTGTTCTAAGAGACAGTGAGACTGAGTCTACAGAAGAAGAAGAAGAAGAAGAATCTCAATATTTTTTCAAGGACACCTCTGACGAGGATGATACAGTCGAAGCAGAAGAGGCTGGAACTTCAAATGAAAATCAAGAAACTGTTGCAGAAGAACTTAGTATGAGCCCTCTGATAGGGTATACAGACAAGTCAGTGTCTGACCAGGAAGCAGGAGTGGTCTCTACTACTGTTTTCATGGAAGTGGTTGATGACCCAACAGAGAGGGAGGCTAACCTCACTGTTGAACCTACAGAGGAAGCAAATATGGAACCTGCTAGAGCTACAGAAGAGAACTTAGAGTTACCCAGAGTCGAGCAGATAGTAGAAAATGTTCAGGAAGGAGCTCCAAGTGAGGGGGAGCGTTTTGGTTCAGTCTCTGTACTGTATGATATAGAAGGATGGACCTCAGATCCAGGATACATGGTGTTAGGACTCAATTATGAGGATTCAGATGAGGAAAACCAACCACCAAGAAATCTAGTTATCCTAACTAACAGCTCTCCAGTGTTAGAAACTGAAAGATTGGCCACCAAGGAAGACCTTGAATCCTTAAAGAATGAAATGAAGGAGACCATCAGACAGTCTGTTGCTGAATTGAAAACCAGTCTTTTTGATGAGCTGAAAAATTTAGAACAATCCTTAGAATTATCTCTAGGATGTGTTGTGGGAAGTCCAATCAAAGAAGTGATGGATGAAATGAAAGTGTGCCACACTCAAATTGAAAGCTGGACTGGAGCAGTAGTGGCCCTCAGACAATCAGTTGCTTCTTTAACTGCCCTGAGCAGTTCTCAGACACAAGTGGCCAGTGAGATTCGATACATCAAAGAAGTGGTCAAGCAGTTTGTGGAAGTATTTGAGGCTTTCAAGAAATCAGTAAAAGAACACTTTAGCAATCAGGATGCTGTCATTCAGAAAGTGATTGGAAATCTGACTTAGTCTTTCAAGGAGACAGTGGCATTCTCAGTCAAGTCCCTTCCTTCATCTAGCTCTCCTGTGGACCTTGAGCAGTTTAGAAGCCTGTTCAGAGAAGAGCTTACTCAGGCCCGTGCAAATGACACATCAGACCTACAGATCCTTTCTACTACAAGAGAAGTCAGTGGCTTTGTTCGTGAGCACCTGCAGGCTGCTACTGCTTCTCAGGAGGCCATCAAAAATAAAGTGGATCATTACTTTGATCGGATCTTCACCAAGAATCAGTTGAACCATCACTTCAAGCTCATGCTAGAAACTATGAAGCTGCCTCCTGTAACTCAAGCTTTCAAAGAACAAGTTAGCAAGCTACGAGAGTTGACCCCGGCTTTGGATAAATTCTTGGAAGACAAAAATGACTTCTTATCTGCCATGGACAGAGGAGGAAACATCATCATGGATTTCAGGAATCTGCTCCTACCTTTTCTTCATGTGGACTGCACACCTGTTATAGTTCCTCCTGCCCTACCTGTCTCCAACCCCAGTGGTTCTTCAGTAATGTCTTCTGCTGATGCCCTCCGAAGCCTCAGACCACTGATACCTCGGCAAGCTACTCACTACAGGCCTTCAGGAGCATCTGTTGCTGCCCCTCCAGACATTCCTGTTACAATTCCTAAGCCTGTTGATCTTTCACCTGCTGCTCCATCTTCTTCCTCCAAAGGAAAAGATCCCTTACCTACAGATGAAGAGGATTGAGTCTATTTATTTTTTTTGATAGGGATCATGTATTCACGTTTTGGGTCATGTAATGTACTCATTCTTATTACAAAGTTTATTTTCTCTCTCTGTGTCTTTCTTTTTGTTAATCACAAAGGGGGAGAAATAGGGAAAAATAGGAAGAAATGAACCTGAAATAGGGAGAAATAGGGAAAACTCGGGAGAAAAATGAACCTATACAAAGAGGGAGAAATCCTTGAGTATTATACCTAATTTTTGTGCTCATATTGCTAATACTGTGTTTTGCACCCTTCTCTCTGATACATCTATATTTCATTCCATACTGACATAATTTGTGATTATCAAAAAGGGGGAGATTGTTGGAATCACCTGTTTTGATAATCCCAAATCATGCTTAAACATTGATTATGATGTATTAAAACCTTGCATTAATCTTATTATTCTATGCTTAAACGTATTTTATTCTAAACAGTTCATATTCTTACAGTAGTACTTACAGTAGTATTTACATAAGTTTAGTATTGTTAGCTAACAGTCAGAGTTTTCTTTTCAAAGTCACAGTTACAGCTAACTGTCACCTTAAGTTACTGTTGCAATAAGTTCACAGTTACAAGGTTACATTCGAAGTCTAATACAAGCTTACAATCACGAGTCTACCGCTATCTATTGTCAAAGCTCATAGACGAAGGTCACAGTTACAAGACTTCTGTTCAATGTTTTCTCTGCTCAAGTTCACAGTCGAACAAGTCTACAGTTGGAACAAGTTCCCAGTCGAACAAGCGTACAGTCATAAGTCTACAGTCAAGGTTACAGTTAGACAGCTTCTGTCGACTAAGACTACTGATGATCGAGGTCTACAGTTGATAAAGGTTACAGTTCTACAAATTTGATGTTACAAGTCTACAGTTAGAGAGGCTACAGTTACATGAAGTAAAAGCTACCATTGCAAGCCGACAGACAGCAAGCCTTTGTTGAAGTCAGCAGTCAGAAGGAAGTCCACAGTTGGAAGACCACAGTTGAAGTCCACAGTGACATACATTCTCGACCAGTTTATTATTATTATATTTCTACTTTTTCTTTACCAATTTGATTAATACTAATCTAACGGTCATGTCTAGAAAAATTAATACACCTAACATTATTTATTGATATTTGCAGACATATCAAGAAATAATACAATGTACGAGGAAGATCGCACGTGTAACCCAAGACTATTTATCTTGTCGGCCTCGGGTGAACAAAAAGGGCATATATGGAGGAGTATAAAAAGAAGAGAGAAGCATTCAAGAACAAGAATGAATGGAACAAAAAGAACAGTCACATACACGAAGACACACAGAGTCTCACATCTACAACTGAGAAGGAGATACGTATATACACAAAAAGAAGAACTCTCGAGCATTCTTTCTGAAGAACAAAAGAGTCTCAAGTGAACCGACTGAAAGAACCGTCTCCTAAAAGCCATGCTGTGAAGCACCCAAACTCAAGGAAGCTGATCACTTGAACATCTGGAAGTCTGGAAATCACGACACTCTGTTTTAGTGTCAACTTACAGAAAAAGGACCAAAGCTTCAAGTCACTCATTCCTACGAGTCCAGAACTGATCTGCCAACACTATAGAGCACTCTAAACCTTCTTCTTTCTATCTCTTTCTCTACTGTGTTTAAGTGTTTTACATTTGTGAGCAGTGTGTTAGTATTACACACACTGTCTCCTGTGCTTAAACTGAGGGATACTGAAAATCCCTATCCCAAACCTTTTTACAATTGTTACCCACGTATAACTGTGGAAGAAGCCTGGTGTGGCTTGGTCATTTGTTTTCCCACGTATAACTGTGGCAGAGGTTGTCAAACCTGGACAGTTTGTGAAAACTGTTGTAAAGCCCGATACAGGCTGTGTATCAATCCTTTTTTTAAAATTGCTTGGTGGCAGGTGATCACCAAGTGGAAGAGGACTAAGTCTTAGCTTAAGATTGAACCTCTTGTTTGAAATAGCTTGTTATCCTTTTCTTTACTTTGCTTTCCCTTTTCCGCTGTGCTCCTTTTTGTAAACAAGAAATCTGTTTTTGCAAATACTCTGATAGTCAATTTTGGTTAGTGTGTATAAGAGATTTGTTTAGTAAACTTGTTTCAAAAGTAAAGTTAGTCATCAAACTAACCTTACTGAGGATTAATCAACCTTAGAGAAACCTGTTGAATAATAAGTCACCTATATCTCTACTGCCTTAATGGACTGGGCTGTTTTTCAATTTGGGGGATTTAATCTTAAAGTTTTTAACAGAAATTTTTAATTGGAACTCAATTCCCCCACCCCCTCTTGAGTGTCCACTCCGACCAACATTGGTTTTATACAAGTTTATTTTAAAAAATTAACCTTATCTTTTAGCTTTAACACTTAGTTAAAAACATTAACTCTCACCACGTCTTCTTGTATTTTCATAATATATGGTTGTTATAGTTACTATAAAATGTAAATAGAACCACAAGTGAATAATTAATGAAATTTTTAAAATTATATAAGTTAGATGGCCTAATATTGTATATTTAGAGCAATTATATCATTTAATAAAATAGTATTTGTTTTAAAAACATTTTTATGTCAATTTTGACACTATTTAGTAATTCATTTTTTTAAGTCATAAAAACTTGATTCCTTAGAACCAAAGGAATTAACTAAAATATAATATGTCATAATAATCTATAAAATTCTTTTATGGCATCAAAAATTTTAAATTACATTTATTTTAGTATTTATAATATCATTTATTTAAATCTTTCATTAATAAGGTAATCACTGCATCATCATTGTGTCATTAATAAATTTATTTATTTATTGTATAAAAAATTATAAATAAAATACCATGATGTAGGAAATATTTTTATATTTATAGTTATTTTTTATTGTCGAATATATCATTTATATAACCATCTATTAAAAACAATTAGTAAAAGATACATGCTTATGTTATAGTTCTCTTTACTTTAAATTAATTTGTATAACATGTCATTATCACACCCCAAGTGGCTCCATGGGGTCATAAAATTGACTCAAGGATACCCATGGTCAGACATATCTCATCCAATAGGATTAGGAAACGATTTAGGGTAGTTTTATATTATTATAATATTATTTTTTACCCTTATTTACCATATTTACCCTTTAACCATAGTAAATAAAAATAATTACTGAAGTTACTAATCATAATGTCCAAAAATAGAAGGTACTTATTTAAACAATTTAAACCATATGATTCTAAAAATGTAATCCATTTTTCCAAATTCAAAATACATAATTGGTATAAATTAATTTAAAATTAATTCTTGTTTTCAAAACCAAAAAGTGGGTTTTTAAGAAGTAAAAACTATCAAAAGATTGACATGTGTTTATATCCAATTTAAAAGTGAAATTACTTATAATGAAAAAAAATTGATTAAATAAAAAAAAATAATACAATTAAACTTTAAAACCATTTAAAAGTACAATCAAACTATATAAAAAAATGAGAGGAAAAGGTGGTTTTGAATTGAACTGTAATTTTTTTCCTTATTCATTAAAACATGAATTTTTTCAGAAAAATACAAAAAATTCATCCAAAGTAAATTTTTATGTATCTATTATAAATAATAAGTTTATTTTGTCAAATATAACATATAAAAGTGACAAAAACTAGTTTTAAAAAGGGTTCTCCATAAAAATGTGGTAAAATAAGCTTTTAAAAATATTAGAGTATTTGATGCTTAAAATTGGATTAATTCTCATTTTAAACCTCTAAATTTTATTGGATAAATGTAAAAACATTTAAGAAACATGTTTAATCATATTTTTTTTTAGTTCTATTCATTCCCTCTAATACAACAACTAGGCTTTAACTATCATTTATTATTATATTTTCTTTCTGTATAACTCAAAGTTGTGTGCAACGTAAGATTTTAGAGAAACCTGTTGTTTTTTGTTGAGTATGATATCAGAAAAAGAATCCCATTTAACGTAAAATTAATATTTTATTCATAAATATTAATAGATATGAAAAGGTATTATTCTATAAATACCTAGTATGTTACATCATTCCCCCTTCTGAAAATTGTATCCTCACAATTTTAAAATTGGGATTAGTAACTTCATTGAAAATCCCACATTGGAAAAAGTGTTAATAAAACTATCACTTTAAAATAAAGAAAGAGAAGTAAAAAAGGTCACGTAAGATAACACATACAAGTATTCCATATAGGAAAATGTGGATACAGGAGAAAAATTAATTATTTTGTTCTGATCGAGAGTTATAGAAATCTTGATTAGGAGAAAGTTAACCAAAAAGCCACAAACATGTAATGGGGGAAACGGTCATTGATTTCCTAGTAGGAAAGGTAAATGAAAAATGTTTTTGTTTTAATATCATTTTTATAAAGTTAAGGAATTTATTTATGATCTTGACAAAGAAAAAATAGAAACATACTTACTTGTCATGTAGAGTTTCATCCATTAATAAATATCTACCGTAAACTTATATTTTATCCAAATGATGAGTATTCAAGATGAATTGGTCACACATGAACCATTACAATCAACATTTAGGGAATCACATAATCTATAAAATATGAAATATATATTTCCCCTATCTTTAGACATTAACCAAAACCAAAATGGTTAGTATAAGATCATATAATCCCATAAGAAGAATAATCCATTATAAGAAGAAAAATACTTTTAATATCCAAAATTCAAAAAAAATGCTCAATGTTCAACAAAGACCATTCAATATACAATTTTCCTTAAAATTATTCAAAATAATTCAAACTAAGATGGAAAACAAAAATTCAAAGGGATTTTCTCACGTAGTCTTCCATGATAAATATTAACATTTATCTCCAAATAACATCGACTACTCTAAAAGTCTCATACTTAAAAGAAATTAAGCTAATCACATATTCTCCATGATAGGTTAATCATTTCTATAAATAACCCAAATCGTAACATTTCCATAATAAAAACATAGACTCTTCCAAAATATAATTCAACCATTACTCCTCAATTAAAATCCAATAGTATTCTATTTTCCTTAGGCATATTGTGTTCCCAAATGAGCGAACGTCTTCCAAAATAAAATTTATCACAAAATCACAAAATCATTTTTCTATAATAAGGATATCCATTTGATAAAACATATGATCCCAAAATCAACTTATTCTAGATCCATAAAATTATTTAAATAAAAATAATAAGTTGTACTTTAATTCTTATGGCATTGTCGTATGTAATGGGTTATCACCCATCTTAAGGGTTATCCCTTTTATAAAACTCAAAAATAAACCTAACATGTTTTAACCTCAATGATTTTCTTATAACTCTCATTTTAATCCCAACTCAGAATGACCTCAACATATTAATTCATGAAGTCTTATATATATTTACATTTTTTTATTTCACCTCCATATAATAAAATAAAACTATTCCCAAAGAAAGAACATTGTAACATGATCATGGTGTCCACCTGGTTTCATCTGCATCTCATTCATGTAGATAGAAGTTCCATGCATTGAAACAATTATTTATATATCCTTAATAATCATTTAATTCCGTTATCCAAATATTCTTTGTACAACTTGAGTCATGTGGGTGTTCACGGAAAAATAGTTTCAGAAAATAATCATGTATGACATATAATTTCAAAACATCTGATAAAAATTGATTTTAATAAAATATTCAGACCAAGTTTTATTTGAAACTTTCAATAAATTTTCCATTTAAAATACCACAAGTATGTTCTAAAATATTATATTTTAAAATCAAATATAAATAGGTTGCGCAAGGGTCTCTTTCTTTAGCACCTTTTTTAAAATCATAATATGATTCAAAATCTCGTGATATGGTAAAATATTTGAAAAGGACTTGATAATATTTACATTTATTTAAAATATTATAATATTGATAAAATAGGATCTGATGAAATAAAACCCATGATCCATGATGGTATCGAGGTATAGTTGAGGTGTTTGATATCTCAAACAACCGTTTGTAAGTAAGTTGTATACTTAAAAAAGTTTCCCAATCATCCAAACATGAATTTTCAATAATTATTGTAAGAATTTAATTACAAAGAGATACAAATTTTGTTTGATATCCTCCTCCTTCCATTTCTAACTGACTTTCCTTGATTTTAAAAATTTTTAAAATAAGGATTTAACTGAAAGAATATACATAGAGACTTGCCATGTGGTTATCCAAAACTCTTAATCCCTAAAGTTGTCTAAATCATTCTTTAATAAAAAATATAAGGCCTCGTCCTTAAACATTACTTAATCTTGAGTTAAGTCAAGAATTCATCTTTATGATCTTTTGAGGTTTAGAGTTTTAGAGAATTAGTCCATAACTACTACATAACAACTCAAAATTTACAAAGTTGACTCTTACACTCACTATCAATTTTTTTCACAAAATAAAACTCCTTTAATAAAACAAGAATTATTTTCTTGATAAAAATATTCTTCAATTCTTCCTTTCTCTTGCACTTCCTTACACCCTATTAAAAAAATTTCAAAAACTTGGGATTATTATAAAAATATCAATAAGGGATATAAAATAAGGAAAGAAAACATTAGTCCATGAATAGATACAAATTAATGAAATCAGAATTTTTACTCATAAAACAGAAGCCCTATAACATAAATAATGAAATCATATTATTTATGAATGACTCATAGAAATCATAAATCCTAAAGGTAACTTTTGGCATCCATATCATACTTACATTGTAGCTTTCACAGCCACAAAAGGAGTAACCTTCATGGTTACGTCTAGAATACCCACCACAGCTTATTCCCTAAATATCTTAGGAGAAACCATAACGTTTACCTCCATTATGTTACCCAATTCATTGGAGATCTATCATAAGCACACCCGCCCTCTGTTTATCACAGAACCACCTGTATATGTAAACAATTCCCAAGAACTATAACATAATCATAACATAGAAAACGAGCATAAAGGAAATATAACATTTCCACATTGTAATCACATGATATCAGTTCATGACATTGACATAATAAATCCATTATCAAAAAAAATTCAATACCAAAATACCCTAAAAATGAATATGATATTTACTTTTCATTTTAAAAACATTATGGCTTGTGGAGGATGCCAAATATCAAATAATGTTCGTGGTGGCAGAAAGGTCGTTGTCGCCATCTATGTTAAAAAGAAACATTCCTTTTTCATTTAGTAAAACGCTTCATAGAAAAAGATTCCTTTTTAAAATAATTTAATGCAATTAAAATTAAAAGGGGATGCTTATATACCATATGAAATAAAGTCATGTATAAATCAAAATATGCCTCAATGAAAGGAGAATGAGACGAATTCCCTTACAAAGATCATATCGTTAGATTAAGGATAAATCAATGACATAATTATGTGTGAAAAATATAAAGACACCCAATATAATTGGATATATAGTTTAAAACAATTATAGGTCATTCACACATATTATTGTAAAAAACAAAACTCATGACCTGGATATTTAACTCAATGAAATGAGATTGAGTTAAGATTTCCCTTACAAAGTTCTTATAAATGACGTAAGAATTTATCAATGGAGTGATTATGTATAGAAACAGTTTATCCAAACAAAGGGAAGTGTAAAATAAAACATAAATAAATAAAGAGTGGTTCCACACATAATCTTGTAATAATATAATCAATAAAGAATTCTTAAAACCCAATGAGTGGAAATTGAGTTTAGAAATTCCCTTACAAAGATAATTTTGTTAATAAAATGGATAGATTATATGTATTCACTATAAATAAACATAAATAAAGTATAAATACATGATATTATATCAAAAAAACACACATAATCATAGCATGACATAATCAAAAAGTAGAAGACTAACCCAAATAATGGAAATTGGGTTAAGAAGTTCCCTTACTTTGAGTCCGACTTGTCGCATTCGTTCTTTAATTCCCAGAATAATAAACTTAGGTTAATTTATTATTGTTTTATAACCTTTTTAAATGTTATTATTCATTTTATATCACTTATTACCATGTTATAACAACTAGTTAATTATTTGAGTTCATATCCGATGTTTTGTCGATCTCCAGTACTTGAGTCAAAATGAACCTGTTTGATGTAAATTGTCCATGTGGTCGAAATTCCATCATATAAAGAATATTATTCATGATTTAAATATCATATATATCTAGTATATATGTATTAATAATATACCATAAAATTTTGAGATAATAAATGAAATTCACCCTTCATGGAGACGTAGGTTGTACGTACGCATGAACGCTACTTTCATTTCTTTGTCATATTAAAGGAATGAAAACTAAATGATACATAGGTATGTTATAATTACAGTATAATATATATGTTATATATGTTACATAATTTCATTAACTTCATCATTTATACATTCCATGTGTGGCATGAACGATTCATATCACTTTGAGGGGGCGGTGGTCTGCACTTCCTCAAATGAAATTATCGTATTTACACATTATAGAAAGAATAATGGTATCTTGTAAATAAGAATTAGAAAAGAATACAGAAAATATAAATATATTATATATATAAATTATAAATTCATTTCCATCATAATTTCTACCTTGATATACGGTAGGATAAAATTAAACAATCATCGTTTTGTGAGGTAGTAGTTCACCGTACACAGAAACAGTATGTTCGTATCTATTTTAGGGAGGTGTGTATAAGTGTAGTTTGAATACTTATCATAAAAAAATCCTAATATATTGAGGGTAATTTTTTTTATATAATAATATAAAAATAATATAATAGGTATTGGATAAGTAAAATAAATTAAAGGAACTTGAGAGAAGACGTTACCTCTAAATCAGGTAACTTCTTTTGATTTGAGCCAAAAGGCTTTATTGAATTGCTTTATACCCAAGGTAAGGATTCTAGGAGGAAGGTAGTGATGTTGGGAGATTATTTTAATAGAATTTGTATGATCCAAGGGTCTTGAGAGGTGTTAGTAAGTGGGTAGATGTGGTCACATTTTATAAGAGGGATGAGGGGTACTTTAGAAATAAGTATGAAAAATGCAATGAAAATATTTTTTTTTTAAATGATTTTTTACATAAAACATTGTTTAACTTCATTAATTACCCTGTGAAATATATTATATTAAGGCTGAAATATATGATTGAATTTATATTCTATAAATTTCGTTAACATCATTCATCAAAAATTTATTAATATAAAAACACTTTTCACACATAAAAACAGTTTTCTAAAAAATAACGCTTTTACCTTCAAATGATTTTATATTCATTTTTAACCATTACATAAATAACTTATGAAATATTATTTATAAATTAAAAAAATATTTAATTAAAATCACTTTTTAATATTGAAAAATATATTTTTTATATAAAAAATATTTGTATATTTTATAATGTGGTTAATCATATTCATATCTGATAATCCAATGGATAGGTTATGAAGGACACAATATATTTTGGTTCATTTAGCCTCACAGTTTCATGTAACATAAGATATTAAAAAATTCAGATTTATTTCAAACAAATATATATAAAATTTTAGGGTGTTAAAAGTTCTTTATAATTTTAATTGAGTATTTGAATATGAATTGTAATGCCCAAACCCCAAAAGCCTGGAGTCGGTGCATTGTTTTAATACATTAGCTTGATTACAAGGAATTAAATTCCGAAGCACTGAGTAGTTCAGTATTTTTGGAAATCCAAATACATACATAAGTTCAACATTACAACTTGAAAATAAATACAACATATAATTTTTATAGGGAACATCCACCACTCTAAGATTATACTTGTAGGTCAATCATAAAAAAACTTCTTCATGTCCTTTGAAAATGAAACATAAGAAATGGGTGAGTTCAAATGCTCAGTAATGGTAAGAAATAGATTGGATTATATCATAAACATCAAAAATAGGAATCATGAATAATTTAAAACACATGACTCTACAAATAATAAACTTGAACACGTTAAGGAAGGAATATTAGATGAGTAAATGATGCCATAAGGAAACATAACCATGGGTATTCTACTAGTGGAATAACCACAAGAACATTCAATTACTAGATTTATAATTTGGGAAATGCATATGAAGGAAATTATAAAATATAATATCAAGGCCTTGGCCAATACATCTAAAGATGATTAAGGCATCGGCTAAAACCATAAATATTCATTTTGTCAAGGCCTCGTGCCAAGACCATAGTTTGTCACCTAAGACCTATCGATGCACCGAGTGGATATAGTGTACCCCACCCAACACTTACTAAGTATAATTCATCACTCATATGAATGGAGATAAACACAAATAACATATACATTCATATTTAATCTAACATATGATATGTAAATAAATTTCCCCAAATAAAAATCATAAACACTAACCATTCAGAGTAAATTGGTGAATGGTTTTAATATAGCATATCAACAGTAAAAATAATCATAAACCATTAAATTAAAAAATTTATATGATTTAATAACATATAAACCTCAATTAATTAAAAGATTCAACAAGTATGTTGACATAGATAAGATACATTTAAATGCTACCATTGAAAATTTCATGAGGAAATAATCCTTAAACATTCCAAATTGTCCCATACCACCTTGAAATATTCAAATCATAATAACTTAGAATATCATGATAATAACGACACTCTTGATATGATATACCAAAGGGAATTACATACACCACATGCAAGGAATAAGTAGTGAACAAGGCGTATATCTCATAAAAGTTAAAGTGGTATGAAAAAAAATCTATTTTACTTTGGAAAGAAGAATTCTTTTAAAAAATCATTTTTATTTTTCCTAAACCTGGTTATAAACATTTATATCCTAGAAAATAAAATTTAAGGACATTGATATTACATTTTATCCACAATTGATTTCCCACTAAAGCGAAATTGCGTAAAACTGTTTTTAAAGAAACTTTATAATTAAAACATTTTAATGTGGTTTAAGAAATTCATTAAATAGATTTTAAATATAAAAGGCATGTTTTAATTATTAATACCAGAAATGAACCAAAATATATTTTTCATTTTAAAATATGTGAATTTATAATGATAAATATGGATTAAAATATATTATAGGGTGAACTTCAAAATAGGTAAGAATCTGAGAAGCTCCTTGAATAAAGCTTGTATTTTAGGATAAATTTTTGAAAGATCCTTTTAAAACATATAACTCCCCATAAATGAAAGTAGTATTCTGATTGGTACACATATATAGAACATTAACATAGAATTTATTAGTAGTACGTAATAAAATAATATCATTGAGGTGAGTATAGAATAAGAGCAACCTGAATGAAAATGGAGGTTCAGGTAGAAAATACTTGTAAATTTGTAATCAATTGAATCGTATGCCCCAAAATTAATAATAATTAAATGAAACATTTAATATACTTAAAATAAATGGAATAATGATATTAAATGTCAAAGTGAATTATACATACACCATACACAAGTAATAGTAGTGAATACGGAATATCTCACAAAATTGGAAGTGAGACGAAAAACTCTTACCTTAAGTCTGATGGTGTTCTTCACTTGGTCTTAGTGTACTGGATAACCAAATTAAACTCATTAATTAATATTTACATAACCTATTATACATTTAATTTATTTATTTCAAACTTATTAAGTTCATTCATTTCCTTTTTTATGGGTTATGAGTTCAATTTCATTGTTCCGGTCCGTTTGTTTCGTGATCGGTATACTTATATACATGAACGGAGAATCATGTAAAATGAGGATTTTTGTCCAGATTTGAAGTTATATTTTATTATTGAACATAAATATGGTTAAATTTTTGTAAATTTAATTTGGTTACTTTGAGTTAAGGTGAATCATTATTTAAATCATTAATGAAATTTGTTTCGGTTAATTTGCGGTTTTTGAACACAATAAACTCATTTAGCTTTATAAATAAAAACCATGTGTAAAAAAAAGACTAAAAACCCATATATGATACATAATAAATATATTATAGTAAGTTTAAACAATAATAATGGTTTCATGACCATAATTTAATATGTTAATAGAAATTGAAAACCCATCGTCCTTGAATGTGGTAAATTAGCACATCTTGGGTGGTGTTCTCATTTTTAGTATAAAAGAATGGGAAAGGAGAGATGATGAAAAATTATTAATTTATCATGAAAATATTCTAGTACATGTATGATATTGGATTCATTGCAACATTTTTGATAAAGGAGGATAGGAAATAAAAATAAACGAACTCAAAATAAAAGAAACATTGTGAAATCCCTTACGAAAATCCGTCAGCCTATTGGCGTCACTTAAAAATCAATAAAATATATTGATTATAGAAAAAGGGTATATCATCATTATTAAATAATATATACAGTAAGGGGGATATTTAATTACATATCCCAATATAAGACAATTGAAATTAAAAAATAATAACATAATAAGAGTGCTTGAAAAAGAGAGAGATTTTGAGACGAAAATTCTACAGCATAACGGCTATGCAACAAGGTTTTAGAAAACATTAAAAAGAGAGGGGAAATGGTCACCCATTAATAGAAGACTAAAACAATAGTATTTTAAGATAATAAAATGTAAATAATATCATGTTATGAAAACGTGAAATACATACCACATAAAAACAACTTGAAATAAAAGAAATGAAAAAAGGAATTTACCTCTTAAATCCACCTCCTTGAGAATCTCTTTAAGGGAAGTAATTTTAGTCTTTTGGAAATACCAAGAGATTCTTGGATGTGGGGAGTGACTAGGGGAGGTAATTTGGGTAGAACTTTGAGTAGATACAAGATTTAGAAGAGTGAGGAGAAGAGGGAGTGAGGGGGGGTTTATAGTGGAGGAGGGGAGTAAATGTTTAATATTTTATTCATTATATTATTAATTTAATCAAGGAAACCAATAGTGTTGTTTCATGTGACTCCTAATAGTGATAAGTTCTTATGAGTTCCAAAAAAGTTTCCTTACATCACTCATGATGTCATAGATAGTGTATTTAACTGATAATTTGTATATACAGTATTTTATCGTATTTCAATATTCATCAGAAATTTGAGTATTTCAGAAAAACCCCAAAAATGAACCCTAAAACTTTTTCGATGTGTAGAATTAGAAAATGAAATCCATTTTTCAAAATTAATTTTCTAAATATTTTTAATTTAATTTTTAAATAAAATCATAATTTATTCCAAAAAAACAACTTTAAATCTATAACTCGTTTTATAACACATTGAGGAAATAATCAAGGTCCCATAAAATTATATTATAACCAAAAGACAATAAATTAAAAATTTATGATTAAATTTTATGAAAATAAATTTCCATTTTAAATTATTAAATTAATAATAAATTTCAAATTAAAATATTTACGACATACAAAAATTCCAATACTTATACTATGATCGTTTTTCACTTTTAAGATGTATAAATTTTTTTTATACATTCATTGGTAAAGTTTATATTTTTTGGCCTATTTATTATTCATTAATATTCATTAGAATTCATAAGGGTATGTTACTATTCATAAGGGTATGTTACTATTCATAAGGGTATGTTAATATTCACCAAAAATTAAGTTTATCTTATCAGACTCTAAATATCTTACTGAACGCAACCATGTATGTCATATTTTTGAAATTAAAATCATAGAGGTGGAAAAATTATGTCTACTTGGCTAGGTTATAACAAAGTGGTGTTCTATTGAGACTCAGTGTTTCATGAATTCTATATTAAATCTATTTGTAAATTATTGGGGTGTTACATTGTCCCCTCCTTACAAAAAATTTCATCCTCAAAATTTGAAATTGAACTTCAAAATTGAATGGTTGATACTTGAAAATTCCCTTGTGGGAAACCCACATAAAGAATATGGATAAAATATCTTATTAATAAGAGTAAAGGAAAAGCATCATTTACTACAAAACAATGCATTCTAATTGGACATCATGGTCATGGAATAATAATCAAACCATCATGTAGTGACATTAAACTCTAAAACCCCATACAATGATCAACTTAAACCATTTCGTAAATGCTTAAAATCCTAAAATATAATGATTCAACACATTATAATGAAGCTCTATAAATTTACATTATGAACATATCATCAAACCCTAATCAACAAGAAGCAGCTCTAAAATTCACATTCCAATCATGTGAATAACTTCATCATGTATCCTCTTGAAATATGGTAATAACTTGAATTATTGTAAAAACCATATTGGAAACATGCATTCTTTCATATTTATTAAGTAAGATACATGTTATTGGATATATTCCTTAAATTCAAAAGTGATGTAAACTCCATCGATGATAGTATAGACCACTTCTTGAAAAGTCAATAATCAGTTCCAAGGTAGTCAGTATTTATTTGAACCAATCATTTCAGTATCTCAACATCAGATATATATATTAAGGGTTTTCTCTCCCTCAATAAATTATTTTTTTTCTAAAAAGGTTAACTTTATTTTGAATCACTTTTCATTTGTACAATTCATCATACGACCACGAATCCTTAATAAAAGAGTGTTGGAGTACAATCCTTATATATCTCATAATTCATACAACTAGTACATTACTGACAAGATATTCAAATGGAATGATTCTTGACTAGGAATATTAATCATTCTCCATTATCTCTGGTAGCATCATAATATGGTAATTATACAAAATTATCATTTGGGGTATATTCCTTTGATGCTGGGGACATTGATTCTCATAGTATCCCATCTCCTTAAAGTTGAATCATTGAATATAGTGAAATTATTTCCTTGTCTTTCCATTATGAGCATGGTGTCCTTTTTCTAGAAACTTGAAGCAAACTCTTTTTCCTATCAAGTATATAATAACGTGTTTCCTTCAATAATTATCACATTTGTTAAAAAAACATATTTTCCTTATTCCATTTATCCATGTTTTCCCTGCCATCCTCTTCTTCTTTTGCTTCCCTTCAAAGCCATAGAACTCATATATGTCTTTAAATACCTTTTAAACACATGATACTACTTCCTCATATGATGAGGATACTTTGGAGATGATATTCCTTTGAAATTATGGCTTGGTACCATTAGAGATATGATACTTCTTACTATTCACATCAAGTGCAATGGTGAAGTTCTCATTCCTTCTATTATGCTCCATTTATAATCAATTCCATATTATATATTAGCTGGTAACATTATGAACTCTCTATGACTCCAAATAAGGTATAGAACATAGCATAAATTTATGCATCATAAATCCTATAACCATATACTTTGTTTACTTTGGGGGCATAAATCCTTCATAATGGTGGGTAAATAAAATGTGAATTATCCTAATCATATCACTCGGGAATGTCAAACCAAGTGCGCAGTAAAGCCCATTTTTGTGTACCAGGATACTGTGGGTCAGGCCCAAAACTCCTTGTCAGTGTTTTCACTCCTAGGTACATTTTTCCTAGAACCACGTCTACCTGTAGTATCCATACAAGGATGTATTTTCCAGGAAGTTCCACATAATCTATTCCTTACCAAGATTCAAAGATGTTCTTGTATGTTTATCCTCATACACTATCTTAGGGGTTTGTTCGCTAATCTAAGTTTTCTAAATCTTGTTTCCAAGTTTTATACTAAATTTCCTTTGATACCAACTATAACGCCCCAACCCCATAAGCCTAGAGCTGGTACATTATTTTTATACAATGGCATGATTATAAGGAATCAAATCCCGAAGGACCAAGTAGTTAAGTAGTTTTGGAAAGCAAGATACATACATGAGTTCGACATTAAAAATTGAAAATAAATACAACATATAAGTTTTATTGGGAACATCCACCACTCTAATATTATCCTTGTAGGAATATCATAAAAAAACATCTTCATGTCCTGAGAAAATAAAACATAAGAAATGGGTGATCACAAACGCTTAGTAAGGGTAAGAAATACAGCAGAATATATCATAGACATCAATAATAGGCATGGTGAATAATTTAAATCACATGCCTCTGTAAATAACAAACATGAAAACATTAAGGAAGGAATATTAGATAAGTAAATAATTCCATAATATAACATAACCATGTTTATTATACTAGTACAATAACCACAAGAACATTGAATTACTAGCTTCATAATGAGGGAAATGCATATATCAGACATTCTAAAATATACCATCAAGGCCTCGGACAAGATATCTAAAAATGATAAAGGCCTCGGCCAAAACTATAAATATTCATTTTGTAAATGCCTTAGCTAAAACCATAAATATTCATTTTGTCAAGGCCTTATACCAAGAGCATAGTTTGTCTTCTGAGACCTATCGATGCACCAAGGGGATATAGTGGGACCCACCCCACACTTACTAAGTCCAATGCATTCCTAATATTAATTTGGATAAAAAAATGACATATACATTCATATTGAAACTAACATATGAAATATAAATAACTTTCCCCAAAAAATAATCATAAACACTAACCATTTGGAGTTAATTAATGAATGGTTTAAAGATAGAACATTCACAATAAAACTAATTATAAACCATTAAATTAAATATGTTAGATGATATCATAAGAGAAAAAACTCAATGAAGTAAAATATTCAACAAGTATGTTGACATAGATAAGATACATTTAAATGATACCATGGAAAATTTCTTACGGAAATAATCCTTAAACATTCTAAAGTGTCCCATAATAGCTCTAAATATTCAAATCATAAACCCTTAGAATATCATGAGAATAAGGAGACTCTTTATATGATATAAAAAAGGTCAGTACATACACCATATGCAAAGAATAAGTACTGAACAAAGCGTATATCTCATAAAAGTTAAAGTGAGATGAGAAAAATCCATTTTACTTTGGAAAGAAGAATTCTTTTGAAAAATAATTTATATTTTTCATAAACCTGGTTTTAAAAATTTATATACTAGAAAATAAAATGGAAGGACATTGATATTACATTTTAGGCACAATATATTTCCCACTAAAGTGAAATCATGTAAAAAGTGTTTTTAAAGAAGCTTTAGAATTAAAACATTTTAGTGTGGTTTAAGAAATTCATTAAAGATATTTTAAATCGAAAAAGAATATTTGATTTCATGAAACCATAAATGAACCGAAATATCTTTTTCATAGTAAAATTTGTGATTTTATGAATATAAATACATATTAAAATAGATTATAGTGTGAACTTAAAAATAGGTAAGAATCCAAGAAGTTCCTTGAATCAAGCTTGTATTTCGGGAAAAAAATTTGAAAGATCTTTTTAAAGCATATAACTCCCCATGATTTAAAGTAGGATTATGATTGGGACACATAAATAGAACAATTACAGATAATTTATAAGGAGTACATAAGAAAATAATATCTTTGAGATGAGTATATAATGAGAGAAACCTGAATGAAAATGGATATTTGGTAGAAAATACTTGTAAATTTGTAATCAATTGAATTATATGCCCCAAAATAAATAATAATTAAATAACACATTAAATATCATGAAAATAAATGATATAATGATATGAAACATCAACGGGTAGTATACATACACCATAAAAAAGTAATATTAGTGAATATGGATTATCTCACAAAATTGGAAGTGAGACGAAAAAACCCTTACCTTAAGTCTGATGGTGTTCCTCATTTGGTCTTAGTGTCCTGGATAACCAAATTAAATTCACTAATTATTACTTCAGAACCTATTATACATGAAATTGATTTATTTTAACCTTATTAATTTCATTCATGGCCTTTTTATGGGTTAAGAGGTTCAATTTCATTGTTCGGGTTCGTTTGTTTCATGATCAATATACTTATATACATGAATGGAGAATCATGAAAAAATGAGAATTGTTGTTCAGAATTAAAGTTATATGTTATTAGTGAACATAAATAAGGTTACATGGTTGTAAATTTCATTTGGTTACTTTTAGTGAAGATGAATCATTATTTAAATCATTTAATGAAAACTGTTTGGGTTAATTTAAGGTTTTTGAACACAACGAACTCATTTTGCTTTATAAATAAAAACCGTGTGTAAAAAAAGATTCTAAAACCATATATGAGACATAATAAATATATTATATTCTGTTTCAACCAAAACAATGGTTTTAGGACCAGAATTAAATATGGTAATAGAAATTGAAAACTCATCATCCTTGAATGTGGTAGATTAGCACATCTCAGGTGGTGTTCTAATTTTTAGTATAAAAGAATAGGAAAGGAGAGATGATGAAAATTTATTACTTTATCATGAAAACATTATAGTAAATTAAATATAATGGATTAATCACAACATTTTTAATAAAGGATGAGAGAAATAAAAATAAAGGAACTCAAAATAAAAGAAAAGTTGAGAAATCCTTTACGAAAGTCCGATAGCCTAACGGCGTCACTTAAAAATCCATAAAATACATTGATGATAGAAAAAGGGTATCTCACAATTATTGCATAATATATAAAGTAATGGGGATATATAATTACATATCCCAACATAATACAATTTAAATTAAAATATAATAAGATAATAAGAGTTCTTGATAAATAGAGATATTTTGAGACGAAAATTTTGCATCATAACGGCTATGCGACATCGTTTTAGAAAACAATAAAAAGAGAGGGGAAAGGGTTAAACTATCGATAGAAGACTCATAAAATTGTATTGGAACAGAATAAAATTTAAATAAGAACATGGTATGAAATCTTGAAATACATACCACATAAAAGAGAACTTGAAATAAAAGAAATGAAAAGAGGAATTTACCTCTTGAATTCACCTCCTTGAGAATCTCTTTAAGGGGAGGGGTTTTAGTGTTTTGGAAAGACCAAGATCTTCTAAGAAGTGGGGAGTGAATATGGAAGGTTATTTGGGAAGAACATTTAGGATATTCAAGTCTTAGAGGAGTGAAGAGAAGAGGGAGTGTGGGGGATTTTATTGTGGAGGATAGAAGTGAATTTTAATTATTTTATTCATTATTTTATTATTTCCATAAAGACAATCAATAGTATTATTTCATGTGACCCATAACAGTGATAAGTGCATGTGAGTTTGAAACAAGTGTCTTTACATCACTCATGATGTCATAAGTAGTGTATTTAACTGAAAATTTATTTATACAGTATTTTACAGTATTTCACTATTCATCAAAAATTTGAGTATTTCATAAAAATCCTGAGTATTTCATAAAAATCCCAAAAATTCACCCTAACCATTTTTTGATGTGTAGAATTAAAAAATTAAATCCATTTTTCTAAAATAATTTTCTAACTATTTTTAATTTAAGTTTTAAATAAAATCAAAATTTATTCCAAAAAAACAACTTTAAAACTATAACTCCTTTTATAACACATTGAGAAGTTAATCAAGGTCCCATAAAATTATATTTTAACCATTAGAAAATAAAGTAACAACTTATGATTACATTTTATAAAAATAAATTTCCATTTTAAATTATTAAATTAATCATAAAATTTTAATTAAAATATTTATGACATACAAAAATACCAATACTTATACTATGATCATTTTTTCACTTTTAAGATGTCTAAATTGTTTTTATACATTCATGGGAGAAGTTTCTATTTTTTTGGCCGATTTTCTATTCATTACTATTCATTACTATTCATAAGGGTATGTTACTATTCATAATTGTATGATACTATTCACAAAAAAATTAAGTTTGCCTTATCAAACTCTAAATATCTTATTGAATGAAACCATGTATGTTAGTTTCTCAAAATTAAAATCACATAGGTGGAAAATTATGTTTACTTGTCTAGGTTATAACAAAGTGGTGTTTTGTAGAGACTCAATGTTTCATTAATTCTGTATTAAATCTATTTGTAAATTATTGGGGTGTTTCATGAATTAAATATGTTTAGTGTCTACCATCGTGAATTTAGCCTTGTAGTTATCAATTTAACAGATTAAAAGCATTTGATTTGTATATAATGTGATGGTATGGATTTTTGGGGTTTTATTTTTTTATATATTTTATATGTTTGAGGATGAAAATAATTTCAAATTTATCTAATATAAGGTGATGTATTTTTTTAGTTATATATTCTCTTACTTGTTTTGTGTACATTAGATGAGGAAAATGATGATAATATATGAAAACTATAATTTCAAATATGTATATTAAATTGTTATATGAATTGTTCTCTTGAGATTTAGGAGATTTGTATTTAAAATTTTGAAAAATTGAGAACTTTTCCCAGCTACATTATTTCTATATGATTTTTTAAAACTATATAAATAAACCATCTAGGTGTGGGGAGTTTCATTCCAAGGTAAATGGAAAGGTTTAGATATGGTTTAAAAATTGGAGAAGTAGAAAATGTCATTTTTTCAGGAAAGAAAATAAAATTTTGGTATTTTTAAATATATGTCTTATAAATCATCATCATTTATTTCCCTTCTCCATCAATGGTAATTTAGGAGCTTCTTGATCAAACATTATCTACTTTTCTATGGTTAGATGATTCTTAAAATTTATTATTCAAGTGATTCTTCTTAGTAAACAAAAATTTTATTTTTATTTACTCTTTCAATTTTCTTCTCATATCTTTTTCTTCTATCTTTATACTCTAAATTATATTGGTAGATATTCTCATGCTTACAATTCCTTTAAACCATGGTGTTTTTATGTTTTCATGGTGTGAATCCCACCTCTAAATTTTTTATTCTATTATTCATTGTAGGCACATTATTTATTCTAGGATTGAGGTATTTGTCTCCATAGATTTCCTTTTATTTTATATAACCATGAGTGATTGATTTTTCTAATATTTTTATTTTAAAAAAATTATTATATTATTTCATAAAGAATTTGGAAAAGAATCATTATAGTTGAAAAATTATTTCTTTTTACATAATGGGGAATTTTTATAAACCATTTGCACTTCCAATATAAATACATTTTCAAGTACTCTAGGAGTTTGAAAAATAAATTTTATATTTTCTCTACAAAAATTGAGTCCAAAGTATCATTTAAAAACCTTGTTGATTTCCAAAATATATATTTCATGATTTCAATATTCTTAGTATAATAAATTTATATTGCCTATATAAATTTGTGCTTTTAATTTTTTAATAATATCCTCATAACACTTTTAAATAATTTGTTAAATTATTGGGATTTATAGTTAAAATGAAATCTCAAATGATAGATGATAAGTAAATTATTTTCAAAGTTTGGTTTTAATTTTTTTATTTATCTTGTGTGAAGTGAAATCCTATTTTTAAAAAATAAAAAATATATTTTTATATTTAAAATTACACCAATGATAATTTTTTATCCTTTTTTATGGATTATATAGATATTTAAATCATGTGATTTGAATGTTTTATTACTAGATATAAATATGGAAGGGTTTTATTCTTTAATGTTTTTTCTTTGGTGTGATATGTGATTATTTGATATATGGGAATGATATTATAGGTTCACATCTCAATTTTATTACTTACCTATATTTGAATGCTTTATTGGGGCCTCAGGTGGCTAAGTATAAAATAAAGGGATAAGTATTATACTAGTTGAGATTATGCTCAGGGTAGTATCCCTTTGTTTAGTCTGCCCCCTCTAAAGGGGTTTTCACCCTGTGAGGATGGTGGAGAGTATGTTATGTGGTATTTTATTAGTATTGCATTGCATTCTGGTTTATGGTTCCACCAGAATTAATATAATATTTTATCCTTAGAATATAGGGTATTTCTATATGATGCTCATGTAACATTTGTTACTTTTTTCCCTGGATAATAATTATATTTATTATATGATTTAATTTTATATAATATTCATAATATTAGTCTTCTTTCTAGATGTTTTACTAATATTGTATTTTATCATGCTTTCTTATTATGTGATCTTCAAAGTGTTTTCCCCTAATTTTCTATCATAACTATGTTCCAACAAAATTTTATGTGTGTTTTAAAAGAATATTGATAAAGGTAAAGTTTTATTAATTATTTATATCTTTAAAATCAAATATCTTCATAAAAATCATTTTTAGTATTTTATTTTGTGAAAGTATTATTTATATCTCAAATATATTATCAAAATAAAGGAATAAAAGTAAGGTTTGTTTCTATCAAATCAAAGAGGTTTTGGGAAAAATGCGTTTGTTAAGTATTAATGGGTATTACTTATTATGAATATATAAAAAAAATCTATTTTTTGGCCTTTATTTTAAGATGACAATTTTATGTTTCCCTTATAAAATGAGTGGAATAGAATATTGGTGGTAACCCACAGTAAATTCACTCAAAACCTATATAAACAACAAATTTTATATGTTGTCTGGTTATATTTTATTCTAGTAAAAAGGTCATGGCTTCTACTTTAGTTGTTTATCTATTATCCTATGGGAATTTTTAGTGTGTTGGGATATGGTGGTGACCTAAATCCATATGGAAATAACTATTTTATAATTTTTTGTACTCATGGGTTATTATGAATTGTATCATGTATTGACCACATGGGTATTTTCTATTTTTTATCACTTGGAATTTTGACATATCATGTATCAAATTATTATTTTTTTTTCATAATTCATTTCTTGGATTCTTTTATGTCATTACCAATTCCTATACCATGTTTGGTTGTTTTAGATTTGAGAAACAATTTATTGGTTTTTATATATATCTGATATATGAACTCCTCAAGTCAAATTATTTGTAATATCCCATAATTTTATTAGATCTATAGGATTAAATTATTTCCAAAATGTATATTTGATATCATCAACATGTGTTTTCATAGTGACTAGTAATACCTTTTTTTCCTTTTGACTGATCCTATTGAGAATAAAAATAAGATGATATGACTCGATTTGATATAAAATGGTATCAATGTCCTCATTTTATTTTTTCAATAAACATATATCAGAGATAGCACCATCAAAACTTAAGGTGTATGTTTGATACACTATCTAGAAAACACTTTATTATGTAAAACCTTAAGTTATTATGTGTTGTTGGGATTGTGTCTTCAAATTTTAATTTTGTTCTTTATTTTTTTTTATATATTTTTAATTATATTAATAAAAATATGTTTTATATTGTGTTTATAAAATTGGATTCAATAAATTAAATGGTTTTACAGTGGGGAATGGGAAGAACCTACGATGAATGGTTTAACTGTAAGGGATACAGATAATACATAAACTATATATCACATCTTAAAGGATCATGGCGGGGGATTCATAGTTAGTGCATACTTTTTCAAATCATGAAAAAAATAATTAATCTATTAAAAACCCAATGATTACCTATTTTTTCTTATAATTCCAAATGGCTTCATTTTTTGTTTTTTATTTATTTAAGATAAATTGAAGGTATTTTTTTAAAATTAATTTTATTTTTTAAAAAATTCATTTTTATTATTTTGTGTTGATTCCCTGGATGATACTTTTCAAAACCTAAAATTTGTGTATGTAAGGTTTATTATAAACTTTCATTAAAATTTATTTTCTAAAATAATTTAAACAAAAATTTGTTTTTATTTTTATTGATTTAAGAATTTAATTTAAATGGTATTAATTTTATTATAAAATTATTTGAAGTATCTATAACAATTATACCAAAAAATATTCATAATCATTTATCAAAGTATTTTGATGTAAAAACAACGTTTTTCTTATACTATGTATGAGTCCCATTTTAGTGAGTTTTATTACCCACTAAGAATTTGTTATCAAACTATAGGATATTGTTGTTTTTGTTGTTGTTTTTGTTCTTATTATTATTATTATTATTATTATTATTATTGGGGAAAGTATGATTAGGGATCTCATTTTCAATATAGAATATGTGATCCATACATCTAGGGTTCCTAATCTAAGATAAATTTTACACACAATATTAAACATGATATATTGGTTAGAGGAAATCTCACTCGCTCAAATGATGATATTGATATTATGAAGCATTGAAATGTTAGTTCTTCATATGTAAAAAACTTTTTAATTGAGGAAAATATGAAATAATAACACATAACTTCTCCAAATCACATGGATCTGGAGATAATTGTTAATAAGGGGAATACTACTAATGTTTTTACATAACAATAGGAGTTTCTTGACAGATTCAAGATCTATAAGAACTTTATTATTTCTCGGGTAGTATTGGGGGAACCATATAAGTCCAAATATATAGTTTTATGACTAAAATTGGTATGGGGATTCATTAATTGGAAATGTATTATAATGGGTAAGGATAATTTCCATATACTTTCCCCTATTGAAAAATCGAATTGTTGAGATTAGGGATTTGGATCCATCATGCTAAAACCAGATATAGTCTATATTAAGGAATGGTATTTCCAGTTTATTCCTTCTTAAATTAGGACTTAAATAGATCAAACATGTATCAAAATTACTATTATTCATTTAGAATAGTTTCAACCAAGGATTTTATTTAATATTGTATCTATTGTAGGGATACTAATGAAAATGGATAGAATGTGAGAGGCTACTAAGTTCAATCATTTTACAATAATACTAGTGTAGGTATATCTTAGTTATACCATTATCAGTAAGTATGTTGAGTCCAAATTAGATGATGACATCTATCTTCAAATTATATATGATATATTTCCTACATTCTATTTGTAATTGCATAATATTTTCCATGTTACTGAAAATTTTCTCAAGGACTTTGTCTGTTCATTTTGTTCTTTAATTATGAATGATGGGATGAATTATAAAGTAAAGGTAGATCAAGTTTTAAAAGTTAATGGTGAAGCTGGTAATTTATCTAAAAGACAAGATATTGGTTGGAATTTGGTTAAAATTATTATTGGTGTAGTCTAGGGTAATGAATCTCAAACAATTTTAGTTTTGGACAGGGAGCATGGGAGTTGTTGGGGTGGTCAAGGGTAGTTGTAGAATCATATGTAGGTATAGATCATGAAACTCAGCCTAATTATGTTGGAATACTAGTAACTAAGAAGGAATATCTTTAATTTTTGTGGGATAACAAGCTGTATGAGAATACAATATAAGAGAAGTATTTTTAACGCATGGGCTCATAGTATTTAAATTTTCAAAAAGATAGTAATTTTGGAAGGCTATTCATGAATAACATGCTAAAGTTGGTGTTAAAACATTATAAATTCAAAAGTATATCAATGAAATGATATAGTTTCACATAATTCAATACATTTGGGATAATATTGAGTATTTCAATCCTCCATAAAAAATACACCTTATATTCATTTTTTTATCAAAATCATAGAATACCATTGTTGATAAAGATTTCTTTAAAATAGTTACATCAAGGAATTAAAGACATAAAAAATATTATTCTTAATTAAAGAAAATTATGGTTATAAGATCTCAATGACCTCTGACATATAATTATGATTTTAATGTGAATTATGATTATGTAAATGAATTATTTTTTTATAATAGTTTACATTTATTCTATATTATTCTTTTATTTTAGTATTTTTCAATAACAAGGATAATTATGTCTTATCTATTCCAATTTTCCCTTTGATTTCATTATTTTCTTTAATAAGTGAGGTAATTGTCCATGACTCCACACCTTACTGCTATATGTGTTTCATTATTTGTATCCCCTCCCTAGAAAAAAATAAATTCTCATCATCATCGTCGTAATTGTTTTTGTTTTTGTTGTTGTTTTTGTTGTGGTTCTTATTGTTTTTGTTGTTCTTATTATATAAATTATAATTTTATGAAGTATTAGGAACACGATTTGGGACTTAGGATAGATTTGATAAACATTTGGGATAAGATGTTCCAAGTTGATTTGACACAAAATAGTATCAAAATCCTATTGTTATTCAGGTAGTAAAGGAATACTAGATATTGGATCATTGAAACTTAAGGTGTAGGTATGAGAGAGTGATAGAAAACTCTTTCACATGCAGAACCATGAGTTACCATGGGTAGTTGGGATTATATCATTGAATTTTAACATCGTTCCTCACGTGTTTCTAACATATTTTGATATATTATTATTATTATTATTATTAATTTATTTTTTATCATTATTATTATACAAATGATATTTTTATGAAGTATTGCAAATGTGATTTGGGACATATGGCATATCAGATCAAGAGTTTGGATAAGATGATCTGATTTTGTTTGATACAAAAAGAGATCAATTCAATATTTTTATTTATGGAGTAAATTTAGAAAATAGTAAAATCTTCAGGACATAAAATTAATGTATGAAAGTGTGAATAAAACTCTTTCACATGTAGAATCTTGAGTAACCATGGGTTATTAGAATTTTTTATTTGAATTTGATCATATTTATTCACTTTTTTCTAATATATTTTGATTTATATCAATAATATTATGTTTAATATAGTGGTTATACATGCGTTTCTAAAAAATCAATAGTTTTTAAGTGAGAAATGGAAAAAAAAATATAGTGAAAGGTTTAGGAGCATGGGCTATAGATCATGAACAAACAATGCATATCATTGTGAAGAATTTGAATTGGGTATTCAAGGATGGTTCATGGTTTGAGAAATCATCCAAAACAACTGCACATTATTAAAAACTCTCCAATTACATGTCTTTTTATTTCTAATGATTGCAAACAGTCCCATTTTTTGTATCATTTCTTAAAGATAAATTTAAGGGAATTTTAATAAATTAATTATATTTTTTTAATAATTCATATATAGTATTTTATGTTGAGGCCTCATATGTTATGTTTCAAAATATAAAATTTGTGTCCATAATGTGTCTTATAAAAAAATTGAAATTTATTTAATTAAATGACTAAAACCAAAATTGGGTTTTATTTTTTTTTTTTTGATTTAATAAGTTTTTGTCAATGGTTTTTATATTATACTAAAGTGCCTCTGAAGTATACATGATAATATTACCAAAAATAGTTTCATAGTAATTTATAAAAGTCTATTGATCTAAAAAATGAGGTCATTATTATAATACATATGAGCCTGATTTTAGTGAGTTTTCCCACCCCCACAAGAGTCTGTTCTTAATATTTATGACTTTTTTATTTTTATTATTATTATTATTATTACTGTAAAAAATTAATTCCCCAAAAGATAACGATTAAATATATATATAAAGAAATCAAAGTATAGTATAAATAAATCTCAGAATAATGGATTTCAAGGAGGAATATTAAAACTCTATGAAAGAAAATTGAGTTTAAAAATCCCCTTAGCTTAGATTCACACTAGGTAGGATGATTTATAACCTCCTTTATAATAATCATATACTTTTTAAACATTCATTTAAGAAGATTATTCATAATTTTTTACCTTTTATATTAATATTTTATATTAATTTATTACAAATTCATTAATTATTTTTAGTTAATTTTGATCATCGGTTATTAGTGATTTTAACTACTTCTTATTTTATTCGGTATCATGGTTTCAGTCATCATACCATATTTAGGGTTTCATAATTTATAGATTTTTAAGGTATTGTAAGAGAAGTTTATTATTTATTTTTGACTTTTACATTCATTCAATGGGAGTATCTGGTGTGATTCTCTGAGATGAAATCCTTAACATTCTTGTTTCAATCATTTTTAATGAACAAAAAATGATATATTAATAATGCTTTAAATATTAAAATCACTGTTAAATAATCCAAAAAAGTATTATTTACTTATTAATATCATATTTTATAAATAATTAACCTTCCATGGTCAACTATGGTAGAAATTTATAGCATTGTTCATGTAGGTGGTTAAATTAGCACAAACAAGAACATGCTATAATCTATGGATGAGTATGGTTAAAAAAGTGAATTTTTTTTATTATAATATCATAATTATAGAAATATAATGATATAATTCAGAGATTATTAATGTGATGAATCGTATTGGAGATGAGGTGGATGATAAATAAAATGAATAAATGATTAAGGAGTGGGTAATACTTACATTAAAGGCTTAAATCTTCCCTTGGACAGCCTCTTAAAAATGAAGGCTTTTGGGGATTCTTATTATGACCATAAGTTAACCAAAATGGAATAGGGATTTATTAGAGTAAAAATGGGAGTGAATTAAAGATTAATTCTAAAGATAAGAGTGTTTTTTAGTTGGTTTAGGGGCACTATTTAATTTTTAAAATGAGGGACATTGTTTTAGAAACTTAACTTAGGTGGGGGTAAAATGGAATTTCTTGGGTGTTGGGTGAGTTAGGTAAAGAAATGTTGGTGATACATATGGTATTTACTTACACACACACAAAATTAATCTAAAAATATATTATATTTTTTTAATTATCAAAATTTTATCTACTTCAAGTTACCCCATTTTACCTCTTTTTACCTTATTTGATTATTTACCATGGTAATTATATTTTAACAAAAAATGTAAGATAAATCCTATTGTATAATTTTGAAATTATAATTCAAAATTCAAAATTCATTTAATCTAATTTAATTTTTAGATGTGAGAAAATAAAATTTAAATTAAAATAAATGATATAAAGAAAAAATTATTTTTGTAGAAAAATGAATTTGTAAACATTAAAAGTTATTATTCTTATTTCCAATCAATTACTAATTTAAATGAGTATTAATATATTTAATTATATAAACATTAAATTATAGTCATAATTTAAAATATATATATATATAATTTATTAAGATAAAAATTATATAGTACATATAAAAACAATTCTTAGAAAATAATCACTTCTATCTTTATCGTGGTAAATAAATTTTACCTCAGTGACTTATTTTTGTGTCTAAAAATAAAAATGAATTTATTACCTAATATAGAAATTATGATTCTAAATGTGAAAATAATTTTATTGGATTATATTTCTAAAAGAGTTAAAATTTAATCTTAATATAAAAAATGTATAACACATAAAAAAATTAGAGAAATGTATTTGTAAGATTAAAAAGAATTTATTTCTATTACATAAAAAGTAAAAATATTTAGATTAATTTATTTTTATATTATCAAATATAAAATATTTAAAAAACCATTTTTTATTTAATAATATTCGTTTTTAGAAGTATAATTTGAGAAAAATGTGTCATGTATAAAAATACATGTAATAATGAAAACATATATATCATTTATTAATAATTACATGTTTATATTAGTCTAAATTCTACTTATAATACCCATTAAGACCTCCACATAAGACCTATGGTTAAGATAAGTGATTATGGTATTAAAAGGTGGTGACTCAGAGATATCATGCATTTCATAGTGATTTCCATGAGTTTAAACTACTTCCACAAATGACTTCACTCAAACCATACTTCACTACTACATAACTGACCTATCTCAGTGCTAGAAATAATCTTTGTTAGTGTAAAGAGTGCTAGTAGTCAAAGAACCCTTAAAATTGATCAGCATTTATCATCACTAAAAAACACTAATAAAGGGGGAATTTATCACCGTTAATAATAAAGTACTGATAAATGTACCCCTTGTCATCACTTTAGTTTTAATGCTAATAAAGTTCCCCTTTATCATCACATTTTGTTTAGCACTGATACTAAGGAACTTTATCATTGATTTTTTATCCCTGATAAAGGGATCATTTATCAATGCTTTCTTTAAGAGATGATAAAGGCCATGAAGCTACTGTAAAACATGAATCCCTACAGAAACCCTATAACTGAACCATATTAGAACAATATAATCAAATCAGAAAGAAAATATTGCAAAAAGACAGCTTGAAATACAAATAAAATAATACACTATCATTCAAATTCAAAATATACATACAGAATATTTACATTAATGTGATATTTACAATTAATTAGAAATTTCAACCAATATAAAAAATCAAAACTCTTATAGTATACCTTCTTCAATGACCAACTTCCATACAAAATATAATCCCAAAAATAAAACAAATGTTTATTTTAGTAATAATAAATAAGAAAATAAAAAGATTAATTTTAATTTTATATAATCCAAAAATGATAAATTATATTGTTAATTTCTGTAAATATTTGTGATATTAGCGGTTATACTATTAATTATATTATCAATTATTATATTATAAATTTTATATTAATTATTAATTATCAATTATAGTATTAATTAATAATTTTATTATAAATTTTTAATTAAATTTTTAATTAATAATCTATAAAAATTATATTCTAAATTACTAAATATAAAAATGATATTATCTGTTATTAATTATCTATATTAATTAAATAATTGTTAATAATTATATTATTAAACTAAAAATGACATTTTTTATATTGAAAACAAGCACTTAGAGTCACGACAACCACATATGTTTTAGATTGATGTGTGGTTGATTCATTTATGCCAAAAATGAATTATGGATAATTTTTTTAAACTAAAAAGACAATATGAGCTCATTTAATCTATTATGGCTATATGATTCGCTTTTTAAATAAAAATGATACTTTTTATAAGGCCCCAGCCTTAAAAATTACTTAATCTTGAGTTACTTCAAGAATACACGTTGAGGATCTTTTTAGATTTAGAGTTTTAGAGAATTAGATCATAAAACATGCATTACATTCCACATTTAAACAAATTGGTTACATAAAAGATAGTACTCATTTTTTCCATCAACAGAAACATATTTAAAATAAAACATGGATTCTTTCTTAACACTTCCTTAACACTATCATCACATCATGTACCTTTCCCTTGACCTGTGAAAAACATTTCAAAAACTTGGGATGAGCATAAAACGCTCAGTAAGGGATATAAAAGTACAAAATGAAAACATTAGTCCATGTATGAAATCATACTTTACTCATAAAACATAAGCATTTTAACATACCTCATCAAATCATGAATAAAACATATAAATCATAAGATTTATGAATAACTCATAGAAAACATAATACATAAAGGTAACTTGAGGCATTCATAACATTCTTACGTAGGTATTAACCCTCATGGTTATGTTTGGAATACTCATCACAGTATATTCCCTAAATCTCTTCGGAGAAACCTTAACGTTTAACCCCTTCACATTACCCAATGAATTGGAGAGCTATATCGGGCTCACCCGCCCTTAGTTTATCACGGAACCACTCATCCTCATAACAATGCCCAAGAACCATAATATAATCATATGACATAGAACATGTATAAAGGAAACATAACATTTCCACATTTCAATCACAAGATATCAATACAACACATTCATATAATAAAAACATTATGAAAACCATTTTCAATACCAAAATAAAAGAAAATTAAAACATGGTATTTATTTTTCATTTAAAAAGGTTATGGCTTGTAGAGGAATCCAGAACTCAAATAATGGTCACGGTGGCAGAGAAGTCATTGTCGCTACATACGTACGATAAAAACATTCCCTTTTGTCATTTAGTAAAATGCTTCATATAAAAATATTCCTTTTGAATAAATGTAAAATTAAAAGGGTTTTATACACCATATAAAAGAAATTTGTGTATAAAACAAAATATGCCTCGATGAAAGGAGATTGAGATGAAGTCTCGTACCTCGAGTCCGACTTGACTCGATCGTTCTTTAACATCCTTTAAATCGGGTAACTCCTCTTGGTTTGTACCAAAAGGGTTTCTTGAAGAGATTTATGCATAAGGTAAGGATTCTATGATGAATATAGGGATGTGAAGAGATAAAATGAGCCAGGATTGGCTGATCCAATGGCTTGAGAAGTGTGTGTAAAGAGGTAGAGGTGGGGGCCTTTTATAAGAGGAGAGGAGGGGCACTCTTGGAATGTTATAAAATGTTACTTTATATTGAAATGTGTTTCGGATTTAAAAGGTCCCACATTGATATATTTCAAGGATAATGTGATAAGGGTTCGAAATATAATCATCCAATAGGTCTTTGACAAGTTTAATTATTATATTTTACATTATCTTTTCATTTTATTTAAATCGTTCTTTGATGAGGTAATCGTTGCATCATCATGATGTCATAAATAATTAAATTTATTTAATGTCTAAAAATTATAAAAAAAATACTATGATGTAGGAAATATTTTTACCTTTCCAATGAATATTTATAGTCCAATATATCATTTATTTAGACAAAATTAAAAATATTTTACTCAGGTGATACATTCTTTGTTATATTTAACTTTCTTTAAAAAATAAAAAGATAAAAAGTCATTATCAAACAAAAGTGATTCCATGGGGTCCCCAAGTATGGCACAAGAAATCCCATGGTCGGTCATGACACAACCAGTAGAATTAGGACACATGTTGGGGTCATTTTTTATTATTATGATATTGTTTTATTATCCTTAACTACCCGATTACTAATTAATCAAGATAATTAAAGATAATTATCATCGTTGCTATTCATAATGTCCATAAACAAAAGAGTATTGATTACATAATTTGGACCTTCTGATTCAAAATATGTAATCTGTTTTACCAAATTCCAAACACAAAAATTGCAATAATTAGTTTAAAATAATTCCCATTGTCAAAACAAATAGCGGGTTTTTTAGAAACAATACCTATAAAAAGTGTGGAACTTGTTTATGCCCAATTCCAAAGTGAAATTAATCCCAATGACCACCATTGGATTACATGGTAAAAATATATTCTATTTACACTTTAAAACCAATTAAAAAGATAATCTAACCATATAATTAAATTAGATGAAAAAGTAGTTTTAATGTAAAATGCAGTATTTTTCACTATTCATTAAAAAATGAACATGGTCAGAAAAATACCAAAAATTTATCCAAAGTAAAATTAAATGTCCCAATCATAAATAATAAGTTTATTTTTACAAATAGAGCTTATAAAATTGTCAAAAGATATATTTAAAAATGGTTCTCCATCAAAAGGCGGTAAAACAATCTTTTAAAAATATTAGAGAATTATATGCTTAAGATTGGATTTATTCTCATTTTAAGCCTCTAAAACACTATCTAATTCATAAATAGACATATATAAGAATATCTATTATTAATTACTTACTTGGTATTTTACACTTTTATATTGAAAACACACTCTTTGAGTTATACCAACCACATCATGTAATGGATTAATGTGTGGTTGATTCTTATATGCCGCAAATAAAATATAGTTATTTTCCTAAAGTTTCAAGATAATCTAAGATCATTTACTAGGTTCTAGATATGTGATGCATATTTCTCACAAAAATGGAAATTTAATATTGAAAACATGCATTTTGAGTCATACCAACCACATCGTGTGTTAGATTCATGTCCAGTTGATCCCAACATACTAAAACTAAATTCTAGATCATTTTCCTATAGTTTGAAAACAATTCAATCCCATTTTCTGGGTTTTGACTATGTGGCGAGAGTTTTACACTAATGAAAACTTTTCTATTGAAAACATGCATTTGTCGTTAGACCGTCTACATCGTGCTTTGGATTAATGTGTGGTAAATTTATACATATCACAAAGGAATTGTGGATTTTTTTTTCCAAATTTTGTCAAATAATATGAGTTTATTTTCTCATTTTTGGCTATATGGCATGTGTTTTAAAAAAAAGTCACACTTTTATATTGAAAACATGCACTTTGGTTCATATCAGTCATATTGTTTGTCGGATTGATATGCAGTAAATTCCTACATGTTTCAAATGAATTATAGATCATTTTTCTAAATTTTGAAAACAATGTGGTCTTATTTTATTGGATTTGGCAATGTGACATGTTCTTTGAACTAAAAGGACACTTTAATATTGAAAACACACAGTTTGAGTCATATCAGCCACATCGTGTGTCATGTTGACATATGATTGATTCCTACATGATTCAAATGAAGTATGGATCATTTTCCTAAAGTTTGAAAACAATCCAATATTTTTTCTCTGATTTGGTTATGTGACATATGTTTTAAACTAAAATGACATTTTTATATTGAAAAGGCATACTTTGATTCATACCAACCACATAATGTGTCAGATTGATATGAGCTCAATTCCTACACAACAAAAATTAATAATGGATTGGTGTCTAAAATTTTTCAAAAAAAATATGATATGATTTTCTTTGTTTTGATAATGTGACTCACGTTTTAAACTAGAATGAAACTTTTATGTTGAAAATGCTAACTATGAGTCATATTGGCCACACTGTGTGTTGGATTGATGTGAAGTCAATTCCTACACTCTAAAAATTAATTATGGATATTTTTTATAAAGTTTCAAGATAATATGAGATTGTTAACATAGTTTTGGCTATGTGACATGCATTTTACACAAAAATGATACTTTTATATTGAAGACATGAACTTTGAGTCATATGGACCATATCATGTTTTATATTGAAACGGAGTAGATTACTATATACCACAAATTAATGATGAATATTGTTTATAAATTTTCAGGAAAATATTATCTCTTTTACTCTTTATTTTCTATGTGACATTTGTTTTACACTAAAATGACCCTTTTATATTTAAAACATGCACTTTTAGTCATAATGGCCACATCATGTGTCATATTAATGTGTGGTCAATTCTTACATATATAAAATGAATTATGGATTGTTCTCTAAAATATTGAAAAAAATCCAAGCTTGTTTTATCAATTTTGGCTATGTGGCGCATGTTTTAAACTAAAATGACACTTTTATATCGAAAGTACGCACTTTGAGACATACCAACCACATAATTTGTCGTATTGCTATAAGTTTTATTCATAACATCAAAAATGAATTATGGATAATGTTCCTAAATTTAAAAAATAATATGATATAATTTTATCTATTTTGGCAATGTAAAACATATTTAAACTAAAATGACACATTTATTTTGAAAACATGACCTTTGAGTCATAGCGGTAATATCGTGTGTTGGATTGATGTTAAGTCAATTAATACATTCCATAAATAAATTATGGATCATTTTATTAAATTATAAATACAATCCAAGCTCTTTTACTCAGTTTTGGCTATGTGATGCATGTTTTAAACTAAAATGACTCTTTTATATAGAAAATATGAACTTTAAACCATACCGGCCACAACTTATGTTAGATTAATATAAGATAAATTCCTACACACCAAAAATTAATTACCAATCATTATACTAAATTTTTAAGAAGTTTCGTTTACTTTGTTTTGTCTATGTGGCGTGCATTATACACTAAAATGACACATTTATATTGAAAATGTAAACTTGGAATCATACCAACCACATCTTATGTCAAATTGATGTACAGAAAATTATTATATGCCACAAATGAATTATGGATTGTTTTCCTAAATTTTTAAAACAATATGAACTCATTTGTTCAGTGTTGGTTATTTAATGCACGTTTCTAATAAAATGACACTTTAATGTTGAAAACATGCACTTGGAGTCATACTGGCTACATCATGTGTTGGATTAATGTGTGGAAAATTCCTAAAACTATCAAATGACTTATGGATCATTTTTATCAAGTTTGAAAAAAAAATACAAGATTTTTTTATCAATTTTGGATATTAGACACATGTTTTAAACTAAAATGATACTTTTATAATGACAACATACACTTTGAGTCATACCAACTAGATCATATATCATATTGAAGTGCAGTCAATTATAGCACATCAGAAACTAATTATGTATTTTTCTGAAAATTTTGAAAATAATCCAAACTCATTTTATTAGATTTGACAATGTGACACATTTTTTAATCTAAAATGACACTTTTATATTGAAAACACAAAATTTGAATCATGATAGCGACATCATGTGTCGGATTGATGTGTGGTAAATTCATACATGTCAAAAATTAATTATTTATCATTTTCCTAAAGTTTCAATATAGTGTAAGTTCATTTACACAGTTTTTTCAATGTGATGTGTGTTTTACACTAAAATGACACTTTTATATTGAAAACATGCACTTGGAGTCATACCAGCCACATCATGTTTCGGATTAACGTGTGGTAAATTATTACATGTCTCAAATGAATCATGGATCATTTTTGTAAATTTTGAAACCAATTTGATCTTGTTTTCTTGGTGTGGGATATGTGACGATCATTTTAAATTAAAATGGAACTTTTATATTGAAAACACACACTTTGATTCATACAAGACACATCGTGTGTCAAATTGACATGCATTCGATTCCTACACACCAAAAATGGATTATAGATTACTTTCCAAAATATTTAAAACAATATGATCTCGTTTTATTAGTTTTGACAAGGAGAAAAATATTTTAAACTAAAGTTACTCTTTTATTTTGAAGACATGAACTTTAGGTCATACCGGCCACATCATGGATTTTATTGATGTATCATCAATTCCAAAATGAAAAAAATTAATTATGGATATATTTCCTAAATTTTCACAAAAATATGAGCTTGTTTACAAATTTTTGGCTATATGATGCATGTTTCAAACAAAAATGACTTGAAAACACATACTTTGAGTCATATAGGCCACATTTTATTTCAGATTGATGTGTGATCGATTCCTACACACCAAAATTGAATTATGAAACATTATATTGAAGTTTTAAATCAAATCAATCTTATTTTCTCAGTTTTGGATATGTGATGCATGTTTTAAACTAAAATGACACTTTTATATTGAAATCACACTCTTTGAATTATACCAACCACATCGTGTGTCGGATTGAAATGTGGTCAAATCTTACACAACACAAATAAATTATGGATCATTTTCCTAAATTTTGAAAATTATATGAGCTTGTTTTCTTGGTTTTGGCTATGTGATGTGTGTTTTAAATTGAAATGACACTTTTATAATAAAAACATTCACTTTAAGTCATGTCAATCACAACGTGTGTTGGATTGACATGCAGTAAATTCCTACACATCACAAATGAATTATGAATTAGTGTTATAAATTTTAAAAACAATATAAGCATGTATGCTCAGTTTTCTCGATTTGATTCATGTTTTAATCTAAAATGGCATATTTATATTGAGAACACACAATTTGATTCACACCAGACACATTGTGTATCGGGTTAACGTGTGGTCAATTCCTATACATAACAAATGTATTATGGATTATTATCCTAAAATTTTAAGACAATTAAACCTCATGTTCTTATTTTTGTAAATGTGAAGCATGTTTTAAACTAAAATTACACTCTAAATGAAAAAACACACACTTTGAGACATACAAGCCTCATCATGTGTCGGATTGATGTGTAGTCAATTAATACATTAAAAATGAATTATAGATCATCTTCTTAAATTATAAAGAGAATTTTATCTCATTTTCTCAGTTTTGACAATGTGTGTGTTTTAATGTAAAATGACACTTTTATATTGAAAACATGCATTTTGGGTCATACCATCCCCATCATCTATCGGATTTTTGTGTGGTCAATTCAAAAATTTCTTAAATGAATTTTAGAACATTTTCCTAAATTTAAAAAAAAAATCCAATCACTTTTTCTTGGTTTTGATAATGTGACATGTGTTTTAAGATAAATTGCCTTTTAGTGATCAACCAGTGTCTCAAAAGTTTCAACATAGAACATTGGGTCAACTTCCTTAATAATTAATTAATTTCATAAAGAAAATAATACCTATCTCTTCGGAATTTTCTTCATTGATGATGTTGATCGTCTGAAATTACCCTTTAGGATTATCTTGTTGCACTTATGAGGATCCAAACTAGAATCCCTCTAGTAGTGATCAACATGTACTCTAATGGCCTCCGATAAACACCACTCATTCTCCGGGTGCTAGCGTGGCGAAGTGAGTGTCTTGTGTTCGTCGTTCTTCATTGCTTGTTCTTTGGCCTTGAAGAATGTATATCATTCTTGAGAGGAGTGGGAAAAGTATTCCAGATAAAAATCATTTAGCTCAATAGTTCTCAATTCACCAGGTGCGTAGATTGGTCCATGGCACAATGGACGTACATGTCTATTTGTCGACATGGGGCTTTGGTTATAATATTTAATTAAGTAATACAAATTAAATACATTCATAACCTTAGATAAAATCCATGATTTTAAGAATAATATCGCGTCATTATTTATGGTGTGCCAACTTTTTCAAAACAGAATTATAAATAAAATTCTGCATCACAAAATAATAGTAGTGTTATTATTATTTCAACTTGTACCAACTAGTTAAATAATTATTTACCATCTTACAAATAATTATTTTACTACTAGACTAGCCATGGTCTACTCGAACTCTACTTACATTTATTGAACACCCGAATAAATAAATAAATAAATTATTCTCTTAAATAAATATTTTATTTACAAACTAGTAAATTAATATTTATTAAATTTTCAATAAAATAAATATATATATATATATATATATATAATTCACAATTCAGTGAATAAATATTTATTTAATTTATGCGAACATTCTAAATTGAATAAAATTATTCCCCAGTCTTGAGAATAAGATTTATTTCATCAATTGAACTCAAATAGAATTTAACTTAGACCACCAAAAACACATAGTGTGTGACCTCTAGGATTCTTTCTCGTTGGCAATAGGTGGGCTTGCCTAAGGTTGAAGAAAATTTTTTAGAAACGGGTCAAGGAACTCAAGAGAAAGAACTTAAAGTCACAAAAATTAAATCCACATACAAATTCTCACTGTTAAATATAATATCTTTATCTTAATATCTCATTAATAAGGTTTCATGATAGTGTCATCATCCTTTACACTTGATATTTCATTCTCTGACTACTTGAAATAAACTCGTCGTTACAACATGTCCATGGAATTTTGCGGGATAGTTCTAATTCAATCAAAGGGATGAGATATCACCTTCCATAAATGGAAGGGAAAATCCTTCCTCGACTTATCCAATAATAACATGCCACTTGTAATGTACCCAACATACCCTACTTCCTGCCAACTTTCTGTGTGATGGTTTTCATCAGTTAATCAAAGTGCACGAGTCGTGACATGCATTAATGATAATATTAAATTCTGAGGATCATTACACACACTCGCAAATAGGAATATGTGATGACACCAAAACATGTTGAATTCCTACTGGAAGGTCTGTTCTCGTAATCTCCCGTCTTGGAGATTACAAAGTACGAACTTCATGAGAGAAAGTCTCATCTTCTTATGAGTACTCACACCTGACGGTATGTATAATATGAGTCCCATTATAGTATGTCATCCAAACATATAACTATATTTAAGAATATTATCATAGCACTTCAAAGTTTTCATCGTAGTGGGGAACTGATATGACCTTGTAAATGAAACAAATAATCCAGAACATTATTACACTATAGTCATGCATAAAAATGAAAAATATGTAATAATATATTTAATATTTAAACATATTAAATATTCATGTAATAAAAGTACAACCACTTGGTTCTAGGACACCAACTCTTACAAACTCCTACTTGGACTAGAGCCAATTACCTACATCTTTCAGTATGCTAGACCTCACATGATTATAATATTTCTAATGAGTCAAGGCTTTAGTCAAGGGGTCCCCCAAGTTGTCTTCAGTGGAAATATTTCTCACTAAAACTTCATCTCTCTGAGAAAAAATCTTCAAGAGATGATACTTCCAAAGTATGTGCTTCGTCCGCTGATGTGACCTTATCTCTTTTGTGAGAGCCACCGCTATAGTATTATCACAATAGAGTGTGATGCAATCTTTACTGCTAGGTATCACATCCAAATCCTAGACAAAGCTTCACATCCAAACTACTTCTTTATCTGCCTTAAAAGCTGCGATATACTCAAACAATGTAATAGAATCTGCAACCACAATCTTCTTGGAGCTCTTCCAGCTCACTACACGTCCATTCAAGGTGAAGATGTATCTCGTTTGTGACTTAATGTCATCTTGATTAGTCTGGAAACTATAATCTTAATATCCTCTAATAAATAGATCTTCAATTCCTCCATAATCAAAAAACATATCTTTAGTACACCTCAGATACTTTTGGATAGTCTTGACTGACATCCAATAGATCTCACCTGGGTAATCTTGATATCTACCTACTGTACTCAATGCATAGGAAACATCCATCCTAGCATGAATAACCCAATCACTGATGCGTATGGAGTTCTAGCCATTATCTTTCTTTCCTCATGTGTCTAAGGAAATGTTTTCTTAGAAAGATGAATGCCATGTGATGCTGGAAACAATATCCACTTGGATTGTTCTATACTGAATCTCTTCAGTATCTTATAAATGTATGTACTTTGACATAGGCCCAGCAATATCTTGGATCTATCACGATGGATCTTGATCTCAAGAATATATTTTGCCTCGCCCAAGTCCATCATGGAGAATAATTGATTCAACCATGCCTTAACAGACTATAAGACTAGTATATTGTTTCCAATAAGTAATATGTCATCAACATATACTATTAGGAAAATGACTACACTCCCACTAAACCATTTTTAGAAACAAGGCTCACATTCATTCTTGATAAAACCAAATTTAATTATGGCTTCATCAAAACGAATGATCCATTACCAAGATTCTTGATTTAATCCATAAATGCATTTCTACAACTTGCATACCTAATTGGCATCCTTTGGACTCATAAACCCTTCAGGTTGTGTCATGTAGACATCTTCTCAAAGGTTTCTATTAAGGAAGGATATTTGACATCGATTTTCCAAATTTCATAGTCATGGTAAGAGGAAATGTCCAATAGAATTATGATGGATTTTATCATTGCAACTGGTGAAAAAGTTTCATCATACTCAATTTCTTAACACTTCTTGAACCCTTTTGTAACCATTCATGCTTTATAGGTACTAAATTTTCCTTCCAGTTCCATTTTCTTCTTGAATACCCATTTGAAACCAACATGATTTACATACTCTATAGGATCTACCAAAATCCATACTTGGTTTTGGTACGTGAAATCCATTTCAAAATTCATGTCTTCTTGCCACTAGGCAACATCTGTGCCACTTACTGCTTCCTTGTAAGTTATAGGATCATTATTATCAACAAATAATGCTTCACCATCCTCAATAACTAGAAAACCATACCATTCTGGTTATCTAACCTCTCTTGTACTCCTACATAGTTCTTGTGTCTCTGGAAAAGTTCTTTATTCCACACAGCTTTGTGGAATATTTTCATGTACCAACTCTTGTGTACCTTGAACCTTGACTTCATCGAAGTCTATCTCGCTCCCACTATATATTTTGGAGTTATTCTCCCTCTCAAGGAATATGGAGTGTCTTGACACTATAAAATTTTTGTATGAGGGTTTGTATAGGTAATATCTCCTTGTTTCCTTGGGTATCCTATAAAGGTAAACTTTGTGCCTCAGGATGCAATTTTGTTACATGAAGAGGCCTTAACAAGTGTATCACTTCCCCAAACATGTAAATTAGATAACATGGCTTTCTTTCCACTCTAGAACTCATATGGAATATCATTTATTGATTTAGTTGATACTTGGTTTAGTATGTGTGTCATTGTTTGTAACACATATCCCCAAAAGGATAATGGAAGACTCACATGACTCATCATTGATCTCACCATATCAAAAAAGGTGTAGTTTCTCCTTTCACTCACACCATTCCACTAGGTCATGTAAGTAGAAGTGAGTTGGGATAGGATCCCAAATTCCCATAATTAATCAATGAAGTCTTGATTAATATATTCTCTATCTCGTTCTGAGTAGAGTTTCTTAATCTTCTTACCAAGCTGGTTCTCATCTTTTTTCTTGTATTCTATGAATTTATAAAAATAATCTGACTTATACACCATTAATTAGATATATTCATATCTACTAAAATCATTAGTAAAAGTTATGAAGTATGAGTACCCTCCTCTTTCTTCAATTAGAAATGGTCCACACACATTAGTATGAACCAATTCAAGAAGCTCATTAGCCCTTTCACCTTTCCCACTAAATGCTGATTTGGTTATTTTGCCTTGTAAACATGCATGACATACGCCAAGTGGTTTTAGTTATAAGGAATATAAATATCCATCTTGATGTAACTTTGTCAAGCGTTTCTCATTTACATGACCTAGCTGGTGATTCCATAGTTGGTTATGGTATGAGTCATGTAAAGTATCTTTGTTATCGATTGTAATTACTTGGTTTGTGTAATCCAACACTTAAATATCATTATATAAATGTTCCCTACCAAAACAAAATCTATCTTTTTAAAAGAAGCAACATTCATTTCCAAACTTGAAAACAAATCCATATGTATCTAATATTGATACATAAATAATGTTTTTAGTAACATACAGCACATAATAACAACCCTTTAACACCAATATCATCCTATATGTCAACGTGATTTGGTAGTCCTCAACAGCTACAATAGTGAGTCTGGATCTTTTGGCTACTTGTAGATCAACCTATCCTCGGTCAATCTTCTAGAATCTACTTGGTTCCTATATTTGGATATATATGTGAGCACAAAAAGTTGTATCTAATACCCAATTTGTAGAAACATATAGATTACATTCGATAACAAACTCACTTGAAGCTTCCCCTTTCTTCTTAGGCTGGGTTCAGTTCTTCTTCCAATGGCCCTTCTTGCCACATGCAAAACAAACAGCTTTATGTTCCCTTGCCTCCCCTTTTATCTTACTTTACTTAAAAGGGTGTGAAAAATCTTTGGGTTTAAATCTCTTCGCCTTCCCTTTACTCTTATTCACCATAAGGACATAATTCTTTTTGTTCTTCGTATCTTTGTTCACTTGGCGAATGAGGATAAGAAGATCAGATAGAGACTTCTCAGTGTTGTTCATATTGAAATTAACAACAAAGATGGAGAAGCTATGAGGGAGGGATGCAAGAATGAGATCAGTACCCAATTCCTCAGGTAGTTTAAACCCTATAACCTACAAGAACTCAATGTATCCAATGATCTTAACTACATAAGGCCCATATAGTGCACCTTCTCCAAGATTACTATGAAAGAATGACTTGGAGATCTCAAATTGTTCTTGTCTTTCTCTTTCCTAGAAAAGACCATGGAGGTGCTTGAGCATGCTATAGGCATCCATGTTTTCATTAGACTTTATGAGCTTACTGGAAAATGATGATGAAATCAATCATTGAACATAAAACACATCATTTATATGTTTCTCATAGGCCAATAACTCTTTGTCACTTGCTTCTTGGGTAGGCGGATCTGTTAATGCTAACTCAAACATGTAAGACGTCCGTTCATGGTGTAGAATAACCTAAAGGTGTCTAAACCATTCCTAGAATTTATTTTCGGTGAATATATTGGCTTTATCAGGAATTTATTGCATGGATAGTGTGGTTCAAGAGTTTAGAATTTTATACTACAATTAAAAGAGCATATCATTAGTACTTTTTTTATTACATTTTATGAGAAAGAATAAATTAATTTTATTAAATCTCCTACTATTTTATCAATTCTCAACGGTCCTCACCATTGAACTTGAAATGTCTAGTTTCCATGAAATTATAGTGGAAAGGATACATATTCCCCTTCGTGTAACCCCAACAAGGTTTGGTCAAGCTATTTGAAGGTATTTAGGTAGGAAAGTCTTTGAAAACTATGGTCCTGCAGCTCCTTGTTCTGTTGAGTAGACTCCCCAATCCTGAAATCCTAACTTTGGATTTCCTCAACTTTTTCCTCCAATATTACACCAATCCTATCAATGGATACTACTATTGATGTAATACGGTTAAGTCAACCCAAAACCATTCATAAGGTCTTCCTATATAAAAGTAATTTTCCCAAAAAGGGTTGGTCAAACACATAGTTTTATTGAGTTTTTACCTTAATCAAGTAATGAATACATGGTCTGACTTAATATTTTATTTGAGGGATTTGTATCTCTTATGCGTGAATTTATTATTATCATTATCACATGATTGTTAATATTAAGTGGAACTTACTTAAGTAATTAACCATGTCTTGATAATATTTATGCATAAGCTGGTCTTATTTTAGTTCTGTCTTGCATGCTTGTTTAATTCATTATTTTTGTGATCACGAAAACACACCCAAAATAAATAAACCATGCAACTAACAAAAATAAAATAAATGGTACGATCATGATCTTGTTCTATTAGTTAGTTTGTCTAGCAGTTTGATAAACTAACCCAAGACCTAGGGGAGAAATACCTTGAACCTTTTGGATTCATTTTTAAAGCTTTCCACCTGTCCACCTTTGTATCTCCTTGGGTTGGTTTCACCTCAACTCTTAACTTGGACCACCTCCATTAGCTTGGTAGATCCATCCATTACATGTGCTTTTATATCACAAGTAGGTGAGTGGTAAAAGGGGGTTTTACATAAAAGAAACCTTGGTGTTGAAAGCCCTACATATTAATGAAGAGAAGGCTCATAGGGTAACAAATTTAATTTAAATAAATTAATTAAAAGAAACCATCTACATACAAATGTCTTGGTCTAGATCTTGGTCATTCATATATGCAATGATATTTATGCCTAAATAAAACTAGCATTAAATTATTTAATCATTCTTGTTTAAGATAAATCATGCTCGAATCAAGTAATTGTCTTTAATTAATCAATCCTTTTATCTTAAACCCTTTTTATGAATTTCCTTGAGATTATTATCCATTATAATTTTAAACAAATAAATTCATTTAAAATTATCTTTTTACATAACTTGTACCTTGGAAGAAACCCAGTTAATTCCCATTCATAACTACCCAACGAGTATAAATGAACATTATGCAGATGTTAAATTAAACATATATGTATAGAACACTTATCACGTGTTGTGCCTCAACTTTACGCTCACACCATGGTACACATCTCAAGGGTTTGTATAATATAATAATAAATTTTAATAAACCTACATAATTTGGATGAGTATAGGGCGTGTAGTTTTGACTACACGGCATGTACTATCGTTCACTATTTATCTGAAGTGTAAAGACCCGTAAAATTCAAGGGAAATTTTTTCTTAATTTTCTTTAGAATTTTACAAGAGCGCGGTTTCAGACGGCACCTGATTCCGAGGCCCGGAGTGCCCGGAATCATTTTCCGAAGTTTGGCTCGGGTACGTTCAGTGAACGAACGAGCGGGAATTCCTAACTTTTGATCCGGTGCTCGGAATTGAAATCCGAGGGCACCGATGAACTCGCAGCGCCGATATTCACTTAAAGAGACCTTTTCGGGAGATGCGTTTGTTGCGGGTTGGAAGTTAGTTTTGGGGTTTTTAGTTTGAGTTAAATAAAATTGTGTAGAACAATTTTATTATAACTTGTTAAAACCTATCAAAGGAGGTTGGAAGTGGGACCCACACCCACTTAACCTCCCTTGGGAGGATTAAGTGTGGTGGGGCCCACACGAACCCCCACCTTTTCAAGTTCCCTAACTCCCCTCTCTCCCACTTAATGGCTTGATATCTTAACTTCTATTTAATTATACAACTCATGTATATTAAATAAGTGAGTTAATTTTTGGAGTTATCCATTTTGAATTTCAAACCTTTGAAATTCTTTGTTAAGTTTTTGATTAAATTAAGCTCTTCTCTCTTTTTGTTGGGTTAGAAAGCTTTGGCCATCTTGAGAGCATTTGAGAGCTTCTTCTTCATCTTCAAGCTCTGACGAAGAACACGAAGAACGCTCAAGCTCCGACGAAGAACGACGCCTCTCTTCTTCGTCCTCCGTGTCAACGAGAGGGAACGCCGCTTCCTCCTCGGATCTTCTTCGTCGGCATACGAAGATTCGCCAACGACGTATCTCTTCGGGCATATCTCTTCGTCAACGGATTTGACGAACGACGACCGCGACGCCCGACCTCCGCGACGTTGTCTTCCGCGGGACGTTGTCAAATCTTCGATCTTTTACCCGAGGTAGGGGTTGTTGTTTTATTCTTTAATTATTCCATCTCTTGCTCGTGGATCGCTTGTCTACGTGAGGCTTTTGAATATTTTATATAAGTGTTATTGTTTAACGTGAGGGGGGTCGGACCGCATGAACACGGCCGAACCCCCCTCCATCGTTCATGTTGTTTATTCTTGCGGGCGAAAGCAAGGTGGCGTGGTGCCGTCGCACCACGCGGATAATTGTACGTTTAACTTACGCGATGCCGTCGCGCGCGCACCATGGAAGAAACAACAAGAACGCGACGCCGTCGCGCCGCGTTGAATGAATATCAAAGCACGGCGAAGGGGCGCGGTGTCGTCGCACCGCGCCGGACGACGAACACCGCAGCCGGTTCCGGGCCGCGGCGGGACGAGGAGACCGCGGCCGGTTCCGGGCCGCGGCGGAAGAGAAGACCGGCGGCCGGGCCGCCGGCGTCGGAAGCCGAAGGGGGGGGACCGGAATTTCCGGTCCCGTTGGAGAAAACCGGCCGGCCAACTGGCCTGCCGGAAGGCATTAAACCGGGGGAATTAATCCCCCGGCCAGCATGTAAAACCCCCCTCTTTAAGAGGGGGGCGGTTCCATAAAAGGGGGGCAGCAGCCCCCCGGTTCTTTATTAAAAACCGGCCCCCACGTGGGGGCCGTTTGCTGCAAAGGCGCGGCACATAAGGTCGCGCCGCCAATCAAGGAAGCGGGGGGCTTAGCCCCCGCGTGCAGCCAACCCGCGGCGACAAGCCGCCGCGGCTCCCCGCGCCGCCGCGCTGCCGCGCCGCCGCGCCGCCGCGCCGCCGCCCCAGGGGGGGGTCGGGCCGGGTCGGCCCGGACCCGGACCCCCCCGTTTCGAAACAGAATCGGTTTTTGGGAAATATCTTGATCCTCGGACCTCCGAATGACGAACCGTCTGCGGCAACGCGATCCTTGGATCGATACGGTCGTTTCGGTATATCGCACTCAAGGTTTCGGTTTACTTTGAGTTCGGCCGGGTTGGTTCGTTCACGAAACCAACCGGGCCTTCGGAGCGGAAACGCTCATATCTTGAGCTCCGGACGTCCGATTGACGTGCCGTCAGCTCTGTTGAATTCCTCTAAGTGAGACGGATCTTTTGGCATACTCCGCCCGAGGTTTGGACGCAGGTGGAGTGCGGTCGGGTTGGTTTCGCCTTAAAAACCAACCGGGCCCCTGGGACAAAAATGCCAATAACTCTCAGACCGGGCGTCCGATTGACGCGTCGTCTGTTGCGTTGAGTTCCTGTTGACGATACGGAACTTTTGGCATCCTTCGCCCGAGTTTTGGATGCAGATGGATAGTGGCCGGGTTGGATCGCACCAAAATCCAACCGGGCCCCTGGAACGGAAAAGCTGATATCTTTCAGCCAGGACGTCCGTTCGACGAACCGTCAGCGGCATTGGTGATCACGTTGAGAAACGGTCCCTATGTGCTTACCCTATGAGAGTTCGGGGTACAGTTGAGATATGGCCGGGTTCGGTTTGCTCACGAAACCAACCGGGCCCCCGGGACGAAAAGGCTAATAACTCACAGACCGGGCGTCCGATCGACGCGCCGTCTGTTACGTTGAGACCCCTGTGACGAGGCGGTCCTTGAGATACTTCTTCGTGAGACCTTGAGATACTTGGAGTATCGAACAGTAGCTCATGGAGCGGACCCTCCCGGAGACGAGCGTGCGGAGTACGGAGACCGTGTAACCGGCTGAGACCTGACGACTGCTTGACCGACTCGACTTGGAGTGAGTCGACTAGCCCAGTGGACGGAGCGCCCGGTATTTGGCGGCAGACCCACGGCGGACGGAGCGCCTGGTATTTGGTAGCAAACCCGCGGTACTCGACAGGAGGAGTACCTCAGTAGGCTATTTGGGTGAGCGCCCGGTATTTGGCGACAGACCCTCAGCAGACGGAGCGTCCGGTAGTTGGCCGCAAACCCGCAGTACTCGACAGGAGGAGTACCTCAGCAGTCTTAGGTTAGTGAGCAGTACCTCGGAGTCGTGACAGGACCACTGTACACTCTAGAGACGGAGCTCTTCAGTAGTTACGGTTTCGATAATGAAAATCCTGGTTTGAGCTGAGTCAATGATCTTTGTGTTTCCTCATGATTGAGATGGGTCGCTTGATAACTTAGGTATATGTATGGGCATATACCTGGGTAATGGTTATCCGTTGATTTCATAAACTTGTTATAAACCGTGTGGACTTGTACTGTTATCCTATGTGGATTTTACTGTTTACTCTTCTTTGTGGATTGGGTTGTTCTTGGGCTCGGTGTTGGAGCCGAACGGAAATTGGTGACATAGGTATATGTATGGGCATATACCTAATCAATACTGGATGTTACTTCGTGATTGTATCCTTCTTGTGGTTTATCCTTGTGGATTTCGGGAGACCTTCGAGGGTCTCGGGGTCCCTACTGAGTATCTTATACTCACCCCTTCACGGGCTATGCCCGCACTTCGTTGTGTTGGTTGCAGACGACGGACAGCGCTGACTGTGGTTGAGGCTTTCGGAGTAGGTCGGTACCCGGAGGAGGACCACTGAGCGGGACGTGCTCGGAGCGGACAGTTGGACCCGAGGAGTTGTGAGCTATCTGTACCTACCCTTCAGGTAGGATCCGTGGTGGACGATCCAGGAGCTGAGCCATCTGTACCTACCCTTCAGGTAGGAATCGAGGAGGACGTCCCAGGAGCCGCTTGTACTTTCAGTCGTTGTTTTCCCTTTCGAGTTGTACTTTACTTTCAGTTGGGCTTGTATTCCGGCCCCCTTTACTTTTCTGCACTTGTAGTTACTTTCCGCTTGCTGACTCTGTGGTGGTTGTTACTTATAAAGGCAATGCCTTCCCTTTTTACTGGGATTTTATGCCTTGGTGCTAGTCGCCAGCCCCTGGCCTATGGAAGGCGGGCTTGGGGTAGTCACGGCACGGGCCCCGAGGGCGGGTCGTGACAAATTGGTATCAGAGGGTTCGGTTCTACCGCAAACTCTGATCTTTCTTCTATGTGAAGCAATAGTGTTTAGTGTATTGAGTGTGGTTATCAGTCCAGGGAGTCCAGTGTTGGTGCGGCGGCCGACGTATCCGTACACCAGGACCCTGACTTCTGATTTCCGACTTAATGCACGAAAACACTGATTGCGTGTGTGATTCCCAAAAGGTTTAAAGTCAGCTCAAACCAGGTCAGCTCACCAGGTATAAATCGTTGACCGTGACACAACTGTTCAGGATGTCACTATGCAGATAGTTAGCTGGAGTTCCGAGAGAGTTCTCGATGATGGCCCACCGAGCAGCGAGACTCCGGTGCAGGGCCCTTTTTCAGTGTTGGCACCTTCGGGTGGTGTACCAGCAGCACCACCACCCGTTAGGCAGCAGATGCCACTAGCTGACGGTGCACGCTAGCAGAGCGCGATGCACGAGTTCCAGTAGTAGAGGCCTCTGAGGATACGAGGCGAGACAGATTTCCCAGGCAGCAGTGGACTGGATGGAGGCGGTTGCTAGAGTTCTACGCCTAGCTTGGATACTAGTAATGAGGCTTCGGTACGCGAACCGATACCTGGGATAGTACCTACGGGTAGTGCGCCAGCTATGTCACTACCTGTTGGTCAGCAGACACTACCGGCGGTACCAGTAGCAGAGACTCACAGGCTTAGTGCCTTACTTATGTTTTAGCACCAGATATCCCTCAAGTTTCGAGGTGAGCCTGACTCGTAGGCGGCTGAGGACTGGCTTGAGGAGGTGGTTGTGAGTTTTCTGGAGCTAATACAGCTTCGACAGTACGACATGTCGGAAGCAGAGCACTCAACGTGGCTTACCAATCAATCTTGGTACTCGTTGGTTACATTGTGATCAGTTCTTTAGACTCGAACTTCTGAGCGAAGTGTGTCTAAAGGACATCCGAACCATTACTTTTCCTCTAAGCATTCCTACCTATGCTAGGATGCTAGAGAGAACCTTTGTGGTTGTGAACGTTAGCAGTGAAAGGCAGGAAACTAGCGCCAGTCTCAGAGACTCAGGCGTGTAAAATGTTTCAGGAGGAGGAAGTGCTAAGGACAGATGAATCTGCAGGGTATCAGACGTGGAAGCGGAGCTTGGAGAGCAGCATGTGGTGGTGTACATTTCGGCATGTTACGACCACCCGACTTAGTAGTCCCCGCCAGGCTCAGGGAGCAGGAGGGCTGGGGAGGAGAGTAGCTGCATTGCGGTCAAGGAGTGTGACCCAGGAGCTCTAAGAATGATTCGGGGTACGAATTATGTCTACTAAGAGCTGCCATATCTATAGACATAGGAACCAATCATTCTACCCTTCCACGAATCATGTTCCAGACCTAGAGGTTCCGGGTAAGCCGTAGACTTGACCCTCACGTCTGGAGATACCTTTGGGAGGAGACTCGATAATCACACTTACGCCGACGGTGTGATTTGACCTCGAGGCGAGAGTTTCGGTTGGAATCTCTTGGTGGCAGCGTAGAGGCCTTACGACGTTGATCTGGGTATGGTTTTGATTCACAAATCATACCCCGGTTGACTGTTTTAGGAAAACGTCGGAATGGGTTTTCCTTGGTCAGCGAAAAGGAAACCCTGGGCAGCACATGTTAAACTCAGGCATAAGAGGGTGTGACCGATCACTCTTGAGTTGGTCAACCCTACCCTTATGGCAGCAGGAGTTTTGAGTTTCAGTTCTAACCTAAAAAGGGAAACCTCTTGAATTCGAGGGTGACGAACACGTTCTTATACGGTCTCAACCCGATGAGGTTTCGGAGATGTGGCCGAGGCGGCATGTTATCTCCGAAGTTCGATGGACCCTTTTGATCTTCAGCAGGGTAGGCGAGGAGGTTTACCGCTTGACCCTACCACCTCAGTCGCACCGGGTGCATAATGTCCACCACGTGTCTCAGCTGTGGAGATACGTGTATGTTTCTTCACACGTCATCGACTCGGGGAGTTGGACGTCGATGACAGGGCGACAAGCACAGAGGTTCTAGTAGATATCGAGGATCGACAGGAGCAGGTTCTACGTGAACGGTTGCTTCCTCTGGGGTGCTTCTCGGGTAGCACGAGATCTTCAGGTGAGCATATGGGAGCGTAAAGCTCAGTTGCGTGCTCAGTACTACCTTGTTTCCCTTAAGTGTGAGTTGAAGCTTTACGGGGACGTAAAGCCCTGAGGTGGGAGTAATGTAAAGACCCGTAAAATTCAAGGGAAATTTTTTCTTAATTTTCTTTAAAATTTTACAAGAGCGCGGTTTCAGACGGCACCTGATTCCGAGGCCCGGAGTGCCCGGAATCATTTTCCGAAGTTTGGCTCGGGTACGTTCAGTGAACGAACGAGCGGGAATTCCTAAATTTTGATCCGGTGCTCGGAATTGAAATCTGAGGGCACCGATGAACTCGCAGCGCCGATATTCGCTTAAAGAGACCCTTTCGGGAGTTGCGTTTGTTGCAGGTTGGAAGTTAGTTTTGGGGTTTTTAGTTTGAGTTAAATAAAATTGTGTAGAACAATTTTATTATAACTTGTTAAAACCTATCAAAGGAGGTTGGAAGTGGGACCCACACCCACTTAACCTCCCTTGGGAGGATTAAGTGTGGTGGGGCCCACACGAACCACCACCTTTTCAAGTTCCCTAACTCCCCTCTCTCCCTCTTAATGGCTTGATATCTTAACTTCTATTTAATTATACAACTCATGTATATTAAATAAGTGAGTTAATTTTTGGAGTTATCCATTTTGAATTTCAAACCTTTGAAATTCTTTGTTAAGTTTTTGATTAAATTAAGCTCTTCTCTCTTTTTGTTGGGTTAGAACGCTTTGGCCATCTTGAGAGCTTTTGAGAGCTTCTTCTTCATCTTCAAGCTCTGACGAAGAACACGAAGAACGCTCAAGCTCCGACGAAGAACGACGCCTCTCTTCTTCGTCCTCCGTGTCAACGATAGGGAACGCCGCTTCCTCCTCGGATCTTCTTCGTCGGCATACGAAGATTCGCCAACGACGTATCTCTTCGGGCATATCTCTTCGTCAACGGATTTGACGAACGACGACCGTGACGCCCGACCTCCGCGACGTTGTCTTCCGCGGGACGTTGTCAAATCTTCGATCTTTTACCCGAGGTAGGGGTTGTTGTTTTATTCTTTAATTATTCCATCTCTTGCTCGTGGATCGCTTGTCTACGTGAGGCTTTTGAATATTTTATATAAGTGTTATTGTTTAACGTGAGGGGGGGCGGACCGCATGAACACGGCCGAACCCCCCTCCATCGTTCATGTTGTTTATTCTTGCGGGCGGAAGCAAGGTGGCGTGGTGCCGTCGCACCACGCGGATAATTGTACGTTTAACTTACGCGATGCCGTCGCGCGCGCACCATGGAAGAAACAACAAGAACGCGACGCCGTCGCGCCGCGTTGAATGAATATCAAAGCACGGTGAAGGGGCGCGGTGCCGTCGCACCGCGCCGGACGACGAACACAGCAGCCGGTTCCGGGCCGCGGCGGGACGAGGAGACCGCGGCCGGTTCCGGGCCGCGGCGGAAGAGAAGACCGGCGGCCGGGCTGCCGGCGTCGGAAGTCGAAGGGGGGGGACCGGAATTTCCGGTCCCGTTGGAGAAAACCGGCCGGCCAACTGGCCGGCCGGAAGGCATTAATCCGGGGGAATTAATCCCCCGGCCAGCATGTAAAACCCCCCTCTTTAAGAGGGGGGCGGTTCCATAAAAGGGGGGCAGCAGCCCCCCGGTTCTTTATTAAAAACCGGCCCCCACGTGGGGGCCGTTTGCTGCAAAGTAGCGGCACATAAGGCCGCGCCGCCAATCAAGGAAGCGGGGGGCTTAGCCCCCGCGTGCAGCCAACCCGCGGCGACAAGCCGCCGCGGCTCCCCGCGCCGCCGCGCCGCCGCGCCGCCGCGCCGCCGCCCCAGGGGGGGTCGGGCCGGGTCGGCCCGGACCCGGACCCCCCCGTTTCGAAACAGAATCGGTTTTTGGGCCATATCTTGAGCCTCGGACCTCCGAATGACGAACCGTCTGCGGCAACGCGATCCTTGGATCGATACGGTCGTTTCGGTATATCGCACTCAAGGTTTCGGTTTACTTTGAGTTCGGCCGGGTTGGTTCGTTCACGAAACCAACCGGGCCTTCGGAGCGGAAACGCTCATATCTTGAGCTTCGGACGTCCGATTGACGTGCCGTCATCTCTGTTGAATTCCTCTAAGTGAGACGGATCTTTTGGCATACTCCGCCCGAGGTTTGGACGCAGGTGGAGTGCGGTCGGGTTGGTTTCTCCTTAAAAACCAACCGGGCCCCTGGGACGAAAATGCCAATAACTCTCAGACCGAGCGTCCGATTGACGCGCCGTCTGTTGCGTTGAGTTCCTGTTGACGATACGGAACTTTTGGCATCCTTCGCCCGAGTTTTGGATGCAGATGGATAGTGGCCGGGTTGGATCGCACCAAAATCCAACCGGGCCCCTGGAACGGAAAAGCTGATATCATTCAGCCAGGACGTCCGTTCGACGAACCGTCAGCGGCGTTGGTGATCACGTTGAGAAACGGTCCCTATGTTCTTACCCTATGAGAGTTCGGGGTACAGTTGAGATATGGCCGGGTTCGGTTTGCTCACGAAACCAACCGGGCCCCCGGGATGAAAAGGCTAATAACTCACAGACCGGGCGTCCGATCGACGCGCCGTCTGTTACGTTGAGACCCCTGTGACGAGGCGGTCCATGAGATACTTCTTCGTGAGACCTTGAGATACTTGGAGTATCGAACAGTAGCTCGTGGAGCGGACCCTCCCAGAGACGAGCGTGCGGAGTACGGAGACCGTGTAACCGGCTGAGACCTGACAACTGCTTGACCGACTCGACTTGGAGTGAGTCGACTAGCCCAGTGGACGGAGTGCCCGGTATTTGGCGGCAGACCCACGGCCGACGGAGCGCCTGGTAGTTGGCAGCAAACCCGCGGTACTCGACAGGAGGAGTACCTCAGTAGGCTATTTGGGTGAGCGCCCGGTATTTGGCGACAGACCCTCAGCGGACGGAGCGCCCGGTAGTTGGCCGCAAACCCGCAGTACTCGACAGGAGGAGTACCTCCGCAGTCTTAGGTTAGTGAGCAGTACCTCGGAGTCGTGACAGGACCACTGTACACTCTAGAGACGGAGCTCTTCAGTAGTTACGGTTTCGATAATGAAAATCCCGGTTTGAGCTGAGTCAATGATCTTTGTGTTTCCTCATGATTGAGATGGGTCGCTTGATAACTTAGGTATATGTATGGGCATATACCTGGGTAATGGTTATCCGTTGATTTCATAAACTTGTTATAAACCGTGTGGACTTGTACTGTTATCCTATGTGGATTTTACTGTTTACTCTTCTTTGTGGATTGGGTTGTTCTTGGGCTCGGTGTTGGAGCCGAATGGAAATTGGTGACATAGGTATATGTATGGGCATATACCTAATCAATACTGGATGTTACTTCGTGATTGTATCCTTCTTGTGGTTTATCCTTGTGGATTTCGGGAGACCTTCGAGGGTCTCGGGGTCCCTACTGAGTATCTTATACTCACCCCTTCACGGGCTATGCCCGCACTTCGTTGTGTTGGTTGCAGACAACGGACAGCGCTGACTGTGGCTGAGGCTTTCGGAGTAGGTCGGTACCCGGAGGAGGACCACTGAGCGGGACGTGCTCGGAGCGGACAGTTGGACCCGAGGAGTTGTGAGCTATCTGTACCTACCCTTCAGGTAGGATCCGTGGTGGGCGATCCAGGAGCTGAGCCATCTGTACCTACCCTTCAGGTAGGAATCGAGGAGGACGTCCCAGGAGCCGCTTGTACTTTCAGTCGTTGTTTTCCCTTTCGAGTTGTACTTTACTTTCAGTTGGGCTTGTATTCCGTCCCCCTTTACTTTTCTGCACTTGTAGTTACTTTCTGCTTGCTGACTCTGTGGTGGTTGTTACTTATAAAGGCAATGCCTTCCCTTTTTACTGGGATTTTACGCCTTGGTGCTAGTCGCCAGCCCCTGGCCTATGGAAGGCGGGCTTGGGGTAGTCACGGCACGGGCCCCGAGGGCGGGTCGTGACATGAAGTACATTCTTGGGGATACGGTGTGTGGATGTACTTCAAAAATCTTTGGAGTAGATGATGTGTCTAGAGGGCCACACAACGTATAGTTTCCGCATTACACGGTCTCCAGTTGGGAAAGTTGTGTATGGGGTACACCGCCCAACCCTAACCTGAAGGGACTACATGTCATTTCCTTTTGGCCACACAGCATGTAGTCCAGAAATCATATGCTACTTATTTCTGGTCAACACATGGAGTCATAAAGACTTGGATAAAATCCAACACACAGCTTGGTTTGTCGGACTAGTCCCGATGCATTGAATCTTGACTACACGGCATGTACTTCCAAATACACGTTGTGTGTTCTAGTTTTGTACATCCAGGAACCTTTGGTGCCTTTAGATGCGATCCTATATTTTATTTTAATCAAAATTAAAAGAAAATGATCATTTCTGTAAGGTGAACGAGAAAATAAAGAAGATGAACAGATCACAAGATTAATATTTAAATAAAAATTACCTTGAATTGAAACAACTAAATTATTAAATGTGTAAATAATCAATAAATAAATAATTATAAACTATGATGTAACCCCTATAATATCACTTGAAGGTTCTGGTTGAAGCAGAAGCGTGGTTGGGCGAGCACCCAACTTTAATTTTTACTATTATCAATGATTATTCTGTGATCAATTCGATGATGGACGCTAGTCTCCACAAAATAGAATAAAATATTTAGATAAAGAAAGAAGACTCCTAAAACCTTTATAGAGGATCTTTCACATCATGTTTATAATTAATTTAATTAATTTCATAAAAAAAAGAATACCTCAATCTTTGGAATTTTATTTGTTGATGATGTTGATTGTCTAGAATTACCCTTTCAGATTATCTCATTGCACTTACGTGGATCCAAACTAGAATCCCTCTAGAGTTGATCCACACGCACTCTAATGAACTCATATCGGCACCACTCATTCTCTAGGTGCTATCTTGGAGAAGTGAGTTTCTTGTGTCGGTCATTCTTGATCACTTGTTCTTCGGCCTTGTAGAACGTCTCTCATTCTTGATAGGGGCGGAAAGAGGAATCGAGAGAGAAATTGTTTAGCTCAACAATTCTCAATTCACCCGGCATGTAGATTGGTCCATGGCACTGTAGAAATACATGTATATTTATCAACATGGGTCTTCGGTTGAAATATTTAATTGTGTAACACCAATTAAATACATTTATAACCTTAGAGAAAACCCGTGATTTTAATAATAATACCGCATCATTATTTATGGTGCACCAACTTGCACAAAATGAAATTATAAATAAAATTCCATGTCACACAATAATAGTATCATTATTATTATTTCAACTTGTTCCAACTAGTTAAATAGTTTTTTTCTATCTAGAAAATAATTATTTTACTACCAGACCGGTCTTGGTCCGCTTCAACTCTACTTCCATTTATTGAACACCCAAATAATTAAATAAATAAAATATTCTCTTAAATAAATATTTTATTTACAAACTAGTAAATAAATATTTATTAAATTTTCAATAAAATAAATAAATATATTTTACTCACAGTCCAATAATAATACTGCTATTATTGTGTGACATGAAATTCTTGTTAGTACCGATAAAATATAGGAAAATAAATGATTAAAAAATATTCTAAATTAAATTTTAATTACCTTAAAAAATTAGCAATTTGGGGATTCTATTTTGTTGATTTTATATTATATCCTTCATAAATTTTCAAACACAATATCCATAATCATTTTCTCTATTTTATTTCAAACCCTATAAAAACATCGACGAAAATAAGTAAATTTTTTTGAAATATGCTTCGATAGTGAAATCTTATTATATATACCATAATTTTTTCCATTTGAATAAAACCATAGGATTTTTTTGTTCATTCACTGACCTTATACCATGATTTATCTAATATTGATAGATATATCTATCATAACAAAATTATTGTTAAAACATAAACTAAAAAATATAATTTGAATTTTATCTATAAAGTGTTGATTGAAATGCATTATGAATTCACAATGGGCATAATGTATGGTTGATTTATTAGAAATCTATGCTTTGGATCCAAAAAAATAAGCATTCAAGGTATCTAAATTGATTCTAATTATCATCCATTGATTATTAAAAAAACAAATAATGATAAAAATATATATTTTATATGATTAGATTTTATAGTTTTACCCCTATATTGTTGGCATCAAGATGGGTTTGTCATCTGTATTTTTTTCAAACATTTTTCTTAGGTCAAATTTTTTCATTTCAATTTCTTTAAATTCAAAAGAAACTTTTTTCATAGAAATGATAGGGGGATTAATGAGTCCAAATATTACTTTGCGAGGTTTTTCATTTATATAGTGGTAATATATATGCCTGTTGAAAATAAGAATAGTTATTATTTTTAATGAACGTAGTAGATCATTTTTTATACAAATAGATTATAAAAATTTAATTCATGTATATATTCATAACCACAACTCCTAGCCATTCAAACTTGATAATATCATTTATACTCTCGAGACTTACCATGTCTAGAATGGCCTCTCCAAATATTTATTCCTTTTATTTAATATTGGACATATTTTCATCTTTGAATTATCTATATTCATGAACTTGTAATGTTAATATATGCGATAGTGAAACTGGTGTGGTGAAGGTACCCTCATAAGTTCCTTTTGTTTTCTTGGTCGATCCATTGGATTGTTTTGATTTGACATTTAGTTTCCCCTTAATTTTTTCTTCTGTAATACCATACCTCATTTCAAACCCTTTATCATTGATTGATGAAGGTTTTTCATTTGAAAAAAAAAAATATTAAAGATGTATCTCAAGTATCTTTTGAAGATTAAACAAACATGATATGAAAGTTCCTATAGTGTTATCAATTGTAGTAACATCTATATCATCAAGAGGAAGGAAACTCAGCACTTGGATCAAGATCTACTTCAATTACCACTCTCACATGATCTTTTGTGATTTTTTACTATTTATCATGTCTCTTGGGATATTATACGTCATACCCCACAACAAGGTGATATGTGGGTATTGATTGATATAAATATCATACAGTTTCACCCTTAATAATTTTCATAATATAAAGTTATCATAAGTTGTTTGATTCACATTTAAGAGAAAGAGTTATGAAAAAAATTATTAACTCAATTAAGGAAGATATTTGAGGAGAATGGATAGCCTCAAAGCTAGTAGGGTCATGTGGATCTTCATGTACTAATCATTACTCCTCTATTTTTTTTACTTTGATCCTTTCCCATGTGTTATTCCACCAAACTAGACATGACAATAATATCTTTTAAAGAATTTATCTATACTTGTATTCATTTCATTATCTCATTTGTATCCCCTTTTGTCTTTGTCTTATCAAAATATTTCTGAGATGATACCCCAAAACCTGCACCTCTAACATGACCATATTATTTTAACCTCTTCAAAGAAAATAAAATTAGTTGTTATTCATGTAAAGTCTATGTTGATTCTTGTGTATAAAATATATAAAAATATATAAACATAAATATATATTTTTATACAATACAATTATAAATAATAAAAAATTATTATTATTTCATACTTACACTTGATTCCCATACTGCTTGTGTGTTCTTATTTACTAGTTTTCACTCTTTATTTACATGAGCCTCCTTTAATAGAACATGACATGGGATATAAGTAACTTTGAATTATGATTCATCAATATTTATATAAATAAAGTGTCATATATTAATTAATATCAAATAAAACTTTTAAAATAGATTTAAAATACATATTATTTTCTTTTAAAGTGAACTATACCCCATACATGCCTTATGGTTGGGGTACATTGGTTTTTCTCCACATTGATTATTTTCATCACTCATTTATTGATTTATAAATTAATAATTTTGAATCAAAGTGGATAAAATAAATAATGTAATCTAAAATATTATCAACTACAATGCACTTGAAACGATTCCTCATCACGTTGAATAATAAAATATTTCTATGTTTTCTAGTTTATAATATTTTCATACATAAATGGTGGGTGGGGGTTTAACTTCCCCTCATAATCCCAAGGATGATTCTTTTTAATAAGTTTCTGGAAGTCTCTATAAGCTTTTCTAGTGACCATTAAGATAAATTTTTTATAGGAATAATATAAAATAAATGAATTCTACATAGGATAATGAAAAGTAAATAAATGTTTCATTGTATAATTTTTTGGTAAAATAGAGAAATTATATCATAAAATTACCCTATATATTCCCAAATGATTACCCTTAATGAAGGAATGACATTTTTTCACATATCTATATTAATTGGCACATGCGTTCTCATTTTGACCCCAATGTAACTAATAAACATTGACTTATTAAGGTCAAAAGGTTGGCCATGTTGATTCTATCTAACCTCAAATTTTATACCCTGGATTTATTCCTTGATATATGTTTTTAACATGATTATGATATGTAATTATTGATTATTTTCATCAATATATTGTTGATACCCTTTTAATTTTAGAGTTTTAGTATCAATCATGTTTTCTTCCTCGGGATTGGTAACATTGTCATGTGGAGAAATTGTTATCTGCATGAGTAGTCAAATATTTAATATAGATTATGTAGGTGTTATATAGAACACATAATATTAAGAATAAAAGCATGCTATATTAAAAAACACTTTAACATTCTCATTGAGTTCTCTTTTTTTCTTTAAATGTTGAAGGGATTTGCCTCCTTTATTGAGTATTCAAATTCCCTCTTTGTAGTCCCCACTAACAAACAATACATTGTCTACATTGGGACCACTATGAAATTATTATGATATCATAATGAAATGGTTATCCTCAAAAGAATTTTCACATGAACCTATAGTTATTTTAGTCACCAACAGAACAATTGACCAATTCTTGTTTTCTAGATCTATGATATAAAATATTTGCACTACTTATGAGGTTGTTTTGAATGGTTATTCATTATACCCTTCCACACTGAAACTCACCTTCATGAAGCCCAATTCATTGACTTCCACTAAACTTCTATTTTAAACCCATTTTCAATAGATAATAGGCACTTGAAATGTTGAATAATACAACTCATATATCTATTCAATGATTCTTAAATATGATATATTGTCATAATTTGGATTTCTATCCTTGAAACTGGATACATGCATCGATTCATCCATAAGTGTAAATCCACTATTTTTCATCTTATAGTATTCATATTGTTCCTTTTTATAGAAAATATAACCATTAATTACAAAAACAGTGTAAGATATAACATTTACATTTGGTCCCCAGGATAGCTATCAAATTAATTTGGCAATTAGATTTCGATTTGTTGATAACTCCTTATAAATATAATCCTAAAACCATCCTATAAACTATTTATTATGGGTATTTGATATCCATACTTTAATACTTGATGGATTTAAATATATAATAAGTAATTTTTTGGATTCAATGTATCGAGAAACCTATATACTATTATAAAAAATGTAATGGCAAACTTGATTCTAATATATAATGGTAATTGTAACAAAAACTCTTCTAGAAATCCCTTTTCCCAGAAGGCATATTCTATGATGAGATTTTGGGAGACCAATACTATCAAAATTTTATAGCTAATCAATACAGTATTCAATAGCTTCTTTAACAATATATCCCTCTACAACACAACCTTATATATAAATTCAATTCTTGACGTGCCATTTTAAAATATTTATAAATCATTCAATGGGTTATATCTATCTATAATGTATAGGACCACATAGTTGAATCTCACTAACCAAGTGAACCATCAGGTAGACCATTGTATCAAAGAATTGTGGTGGGAAGAACCTCTCCAATTCACATAATATGCCTAAAATTTTCTTATTCATGAAGGGAAACTTTTCTGGGTCTATAACTTTACTACATATGGAATTGAAAAAGAAAAAAAGTCGGGTTAATGTATGTCATAAATTTTTATGAAGAATTCAACATTAAGATACATGCATTAAATTTTTCATCAAAACATTAAAATCACTTGATTTTAGATCCTATAACTTCAAATTAGTCATTGACGTGAAATTATTGATATTTTATGAATATCCATTTGTAACTTTGAAACCATTAATGAAGTTTAAAAATTGAAATTTTTCTTGTCTAGATAGAGTGTAAGCTACTGGAGGAAGAAAATTTTATATTTCACCCTTCACTAGTGTCAAATCTTCCCTTATCCCCATGTCAATCATTTCCAACCTTGCCTTAATGCCTTGTTTTGTTTTCTCTACTTTATTTAGTAATATTCCAATAACAATATCACATAAAAATTTTTCTATGTGAATGAAATAAATAAAATGTATGATGTAAAAACAATTCCAGTGTGGAAATTCAAATAAAATTGATCTCTATTTCAAGAATAATTTCATAAGGTTTTTTAAAAATGGTTCAATGAAATAAGTGTTAATATTTTTTACTTTCTTGAATTTTTAATCATCTGTTAGTAGAGATATTGTTGTACCAGGTTATATTTTTCCATTAAATGATGTAATTCAGGATTAGTATTTATATCATTGGGGAAAAATTATTTCTTGAAAACACAATCTTAGATGAATATTGCAACCTAAATAAGTGTGTACCTTATTCACAAATGGGACACCCCAACATTCCTTTAATGATATATCCAGAAAACGTTTCATAAGAAGTAAAGTCATATATCATCTCGTATAACATAGGTCTCAATGTGAACTCTTCACTTATATGAGAATCATAAAATTTAATACTTTTATCGCACATCCATTTCATATCTTCAATCAATAGATCCAAATAGACATCAACATCATTACCAGGTTGTTTTTCTTAGATATAAGAAGATACAACATGATGTATTTATGCTTCATGTATAGCCACTGTGATAATTTATAATTTACCAAGATAACTACCCATGTACTGTGAGTACTACTATATACACCGAAAGGATTGTTCCATCTATAGATAATGCAAGACATAGGTTTATTGGATCATTTCCAAATTCAGAATTCTCATAATCAATTTTCTTTATCTAAGGAGAGTATATTGGGTGATGTAATTTCCCATATTCAATTCCTGTATCTACATGAAATGTCATTTTTTATCATTTTACTAACATCAATATACTCTTATAAACCTTATAATGGTAGGAAATTACCATATATATTTCAAAAGACTTAATTCAACTTTTGTATATCAATATGTTCCACACTTAGGGAATTTTTTAAGTGATTCAGGGTTCTTACAAAACAATATACAATTATATGGACAGGAATGTATTTATTTAGAGGTAATAAACATTGAATGTATAATTGAATTAGAATCATATGTTCAATAAGGAATATTATTTTATTATAGTGTTATATAATTCAGGATAGAAATTAGTTCTATAAAACTGGTGTTGCGCCATCTATTGCCAGATTTTAAATAATATAACTTCAATACAGTTGATAATGTCATATATTTAATATAACCTATATATAATGGGGTCTTTACACATTCAAACAACTTCAAACAATCATAATGTTCATATTCAATTTCCAAAATTTCTTCCATATGATCTACTTCATCATTTACATTATTATTCATATTAAATGATCCATAAATGACAGTATCATCCCAATCAGTATGTACATTCATTTTCTCACTATGTTTAGTCCAACATTTATATATATGATATATTCTATGATAAATTAAATGTTCTTACAACTCTTATAGATGAATTAATCTTGAATAATATCAACATAAACATAGAAAAATTATTTTATAAGAGTCGTATGGATGATCTATTGAAAACTAATGAACTCTTTAACTCTATCCTCATACTTATTTTTCATTCAATTAGAATACATCTATTTTTTATTTATATTCATCCTATAAGGTTCCATTATATTCATTTCATATAAATAAATAAATAAATATACATAAGGTATGTATATAATGTATATATACAGTGATATGTATATAAAGTTTTGGAATTTGAGTGTATGCATGCTCTATTTTGGGAATGTTTACATATATTGAACATGTTTAAGGTAAATACTATAAATATAGTTATTAATTTCCTGAAAATATAAATTATTCCCTTTTTAACCCTCTCTCATTTTAATTTATTTTTTCATTCTTCAAAAATAATTGTTTCCATGCTCATTTTCAAATAAAAATACTATTTTAAATTACATCATAAATCAATTTTCAATAAATCTAATTTTATTAATTTTGAATAAATTAATTTTTCATGTGAAAAACAACTCAATTATAAAGATCCTTAAGATACAAATTAAAACAAAAATATATCATTCTTAAGTAACAAATATTTTGAGTTTCCAAACTCTTTGGAAATCGTATTATTAATATGAATAAATCATGTGAAGAAGTCACATGTTAAAAAATGTATATAGATAAATATGTGTGTATATTATAGGTAGAATTTTAATAATATATTATTTTCAATCTCTAATATCATGTGATGAAATAAAAATTAATGTAAAGTGTAATACACATATAATAGAAAACTAGATGGATAGTTGGACAATTGATTTTCATGTACACTCAATTATTAGAATACAACTGACCTATATTGTAACGGCCCAGACTTTTTAAATGATATTTTTTTCCTAAGAAAATGTGTGGTATATTATATAATATCATTCACATACATAATATATAGGAACCAAAAAAAACTTTATCTCATTAAAGATCATTTCATTAATCATCTACGAAACCAATGAAAATACCAAGCATTACAATTGGACGAAAAATATAAAATATAAAATTGGAAAATATAGATCACCCAGATATTCTATAATCACCACCCCCATGTCCAGAACTATAAAAATGAAACAAAATATTATTCAACCAATCAATATCTTATAAAATTAAAATATAACCCAAGGAGGAATTTTAGGGAATATTGAGTGAAAGAATAAGTGGTATTTATAGGGAGCAATGTAAACATTGGAATAGTAATATGATCATTAGTCAATATAACCATTGGAAACTATATCCATTAGTAAAAATTATAGTATTATAATTATTTTTTGTAAGTATTAATGATAAAGGATAATTGATACAAAAAAGATAAATGGTGGCCTCAACCAGTAGAGTCATATTGTTTTAATCCCACTTGTGAGAACTTGGGAGGGAGAGAGCATCACTAGGGTTCTTGCTTGACCATGAACAAGTTAAGATTCAACAATTGAGGCTTGAATTAAATATTATATTGTATAAGTTCAATTTATTGGAGATTACCCCTCGGTCAATGTTAATCGATCCACCCGATGAAACTATCCCATCGCACACCTTACCCTTAAGGCATACGCAGGTTTTATAAGGGGTTATGTTTCAAGATCTTAGTTACATAAATTTTAATTTCCTTGCTATAAATAAAATTTTTATTCCATAAATCACATTTTATAGAATTTTGTTTAATAAAATATATGTTTAAGTAATACCATTTTGATAAATTGGTTGTTGGACACAAATAAAACACAATTATATTTTTTTTAGAAAATATATATACTTTTATAATAAACTCAAGTATTATGAATAATATTAATTTTAATTAAATAGTATTTTAAGACATTATTATTTAAATATAAATGATAAAATCATTTTATAATTTCCTAGTAAATTTTTTTAAATATCAGAAATTTGACTGTCTTAAAAACTTATATCTTTCAATAAATATGGATATTTATATTTAAAATTTAAAATTATAATATTTAGATAACTATTTTTATAAAATAAATATTATTTTTTAAATCACCATACTAAAATTAGTTTAGGGTGAATTTTTAAGAATTTTCTAAAATACTTTATTTTTAAGTGAATAGTAAAAATATAGTTTTGGGTTTTTTGATAGGTTTTATGAATTCGTGTTTATGTAATAGTGATGTGATAATTAATTAACCACAATACATGACCTAAAATAATTTATTTTATTAATATTTAGTATTTTAATAGTTTTTAATCAATTTCTAAACCTATAAGTGACTTTCCAAAGTCTAAAATGGAAATTTTGATTTTAAAAACATTTTTTTGTGGAAGATTTACTCTTCCATGTCCAAAGAAGTATTAAAATACGGTGTTTGGTTATAATGGATTAAAATATCATAAAATGTGACACAAATTTCCAAAACCATGAGCAAAAACCATAGTTAATCCGATGGTTATTCATTTTTCACAACCTATATTTTCAAGACCAATATTTGGAAATTATTAAACAATTCCTCCACTTTTTCTATAAATACCCACCCATTTCACCCTTCCCTTTCACTTTAAATACATATTACACAAATTTCAAGACATTTTTACTTCCAAATATTCCCCCCAAGTTTTAATTAATCCCCCAACGTTCTATTCTCAATATTTAGGACCGACTCTTCAAGGTGAGTGAATTATTGTCATCTTATTTTTCATTCAAGTAATTATTTTTGTGTACATATTATAAAGGGTATGTTACTTTATTTTATTATTATTTTACTAATACAATTACTTATAAAATATTTTTTTATCAATGGGATACCTTTTTTTCTCTCTCATTTTATCCTTCTATAAATCTATGTTTTATACCCGTTATGCTACCAAATTTACTTCTAAAATTTATCTCTTTTACATAAAAATTTTTATATAGTGAATACCCAAACCATTTATTAATCCATGAGTGTTCACCTATATGTTAATATAATTTATTAATATTTTTATTTAAATATAAAAACTCCACATTCCCTTTCTATGGGTTAAAAATGATGGTAGGGTCAAGCCTTTAAGTACTTACATACACAATGCTTTTATATGAAACCTGTAATTTATTCTCCTCAGGTTTTTAACAAAATAATTTTTTACGATCAATGCAGCTCACTTGAAATTTATAAAAATTAAGGGTGTACCCTAATAGTTCTACAATTAATTGGGTAAATAATTTAATCTCTATATGTGACATGTTTCATGATACCTTGGTCAATATCCTTGGTAATTTTCATTTATGACACCATGGTGATAAACTATGGTGATATGCTTATGAATGCATCATTTTTATGTTATATACACATTTCCATGTTATGATTCATTTAATTTTTATTATGATATGCCTCATGTTATCTTGATCATATTATATGGTTATAATTCATGTTCGTATTGATATTCCTCATGATCGCATGATAAATGTCTCTCTTACTGGGCTCATACTCACCCATTTATTTTGATGTATATCCCCAAGATATGATATATAGTAAAAGTAACATAGGGTGAACCCATGAAGAATCATTTTATTTGTATTAGAGGATTTTTTTATTTTTTCTTGTATTATGTTCCTAATTTATAAGAAACTAAACTTTAAAAGATCACATGTTTTTTTCATATAATGGAAAGTTTATGTAATAAAAAGGTGAGATTACATAGTTGGTATAAAAGGATGGTTTAGTTATTTGTGAAAATTAGGACTTGAAACCATTATTAAGAACCCTAGGGAAAATTCTAAATATAGTAATACATCCTATAATTTTGGTAAAGTATTAAGAAAGTGGTTTCTAAGAAATGAAATCCCTATCTAGATACTACAAGTGGATGTGTCTCTAGCATATATGTACCTAGGGGTAATGTAAGAACTCGGGTATTCTTTTCAGGTCTAAATCTTGCTTTCATGCATTTTTAAGAAAAAGATGAGTTTCTGAAAATTTCAGGATTACATGTCGTGTACTCAGTTTCCACGGGTAGTTGTGTGTTTTTCGTGTAACGGATGAACACATGGCTATATGGGTTGACCTGGAGACTGCCTAAATTAGAGTTTGGTTAATGAAAGTACACACCATGTACCCTTGAATAACATGTTGTGCACTTTCTTTTTATTTCATTAAACAGACCAGGGTCACGTCTAATAGAGATAACCATCTTCTTCTCGACCTATCTCATCCAGGAGCGTCTGTACGGCCACAAATATTCTTCGAGCCCCTGACTCACTATCTGTTCTATGAATCTATTTCCATCGATTGCGTTGGAAATGCCACGGTATTCTCATCCTTATTCAAGAGCCTTGTTTCCTATTTTCTCCTCTTTCACGAGATATCATTGGTTGAACATTTTTAATTTTGTTGTAGATCTATGTAGTTCTAGGGAAATTCAAGGCTTGAGGTTCTTGAATATCGTCCATACAATGTCGAGGTAGGTGGTTTGCACCTTTCTGTAGTTAGTATTTGAGTTATATGTGCAAAAGTTCCCAATACCCTTGTTCGGGGTATTGTGTGTTTATGGTTTTTAGCCTGATATTTCCTATTATGCCTTGTGTGCTTGAGTAGAGGATTTAGGATTTTAAATAGTTTTATTTACCTTGATATGGATGTGTTTTCCCATGATTGTTTGATTTTGGCCATTCGGTCCAGCCTTGCCTTTTAGGCTATTGTTTTCCATTCCTGGTGTTGTTGGGATAGAGGGACTATTTACCTGATTTGTTGTTCCATGCCTTGTAGCTATTTTATCCAAGTATTACTTTGTGGTTTACCTTGGATGATTATTATCATTTTTGCACAACTACTTTACACAGGACTATAGGAACCTGGTATAGTGAGACCATAGGGGAAATTAATGTTGATGGATTTCCCAGAGTGTCTGATATTATTATCACGCTGTGAGACCAAATAGGGGATTGACGTTGAGTGCTCCCTCAGAGTGTCTATAGTTACGTTATGATACCATAGGTGGACTTGACATTGAGTTCTTCTTCAGAGTGTATGTAGTTTACCATTAAAAGACTATAGGTAGAATTGATGGTGAGTGCTTCCTTATAGAGTCTTTGATTACACATGACTATAGGGGAAATTGACGGTGAGTGCTTCCTCAGAGATTATGTTATATCTTCTCTTGTATTTTGAACCAAAGGGGTTAGGTTGTGAGAACTACCCAAAGGTTTACTTGAGTGTGTATCTCAACTAGAGGGGATAGGTTGTGATAACTTTTCTAGAGGTTTTATTGTAATTGTTTTTGGTTGGTTAAATTGATAAAAGTAATTTTGTGTAAATGAAACTTTAAGAATGTATACTTCGAGTACATCCATGTTTACTACTTCATTTTATTATTGTGTTTCATATATATTAACTGACCATTATGAACAGATCATTGGGTGGTTTCCTACTAGGATTTGTCTCATGCCCTGTTTGGGTTATACTTTTGGGCCCAAACAGTTTATATTAATGAAGGTATAGATAAGAGAAAGTGCCCTTATACTTCAGGTACATGATTGTTGTGGAGATGGGGAGCATGGGACCAAGTTGAGGCTTGCAATGCTGTTGGAGATTATTTGTTTCCTTTTTACTTTGTTTTAGTACTATATTTCATCATTTTGACTTGTTTGGCTGCTTTCCTAGACATATGTGTCATGCATCATTTATATATGTGCTCCAGTTATTTATTTCTTTCAGTCTTCCACTGTCTATTAATATATGGTATTATTATTGCTTCCTATGTTGTTATATGTTTATTTTTTCTGCATTACTCTTCCAATGAGGGAATAATTTCCCCACTATCACACCAAAGGCCCTCGCTGCTAGTCGGCAACCTCTGGCGTTTGCGGAAATGCGCTTGAGGCCATGTGACCAACCAGGTACGGGGCACCTCTGGGAGGATTTTGGGACCGAGATGTTACAAAGTGGTATCAAAGGCATTATTTTCTTCTTGAATTAAAGTTTGGAGCCTATATACAGGGATAGGAAGGAATAAGTGGTTGGTAATAAGTTGTGCCGAGGAGTAGCTAACCCATGTACAGGGAAAATCCAATTTACCTCGGTTATTGAAATTTTTTTGGTTTTCAATTTTACAGTTGACTTGATTTCACCGTTGGGAGATTCACATGCTTTTTGTTGTTATCATTGATAAAATTGAGGTTCTATTTCTATTGAAACCTGATGATATAAGGTATTCCATCTCATGCATCATATATGAACTTGGTAAAGATCACATGTCATGCATTCTTACCATGCCATTTAGGGTGAATTACTAATTGCATGTAGTTGTGATAGATGTTGTTCAAGATATGCATGTTGTTTTGATAGATGCCTTGATGGAATACCTATTGTTTGATATGGTATTTCTAATGTTTAAGGTTTCATTTGAATTAATTGCAAACTTTGGTTCCTGGGGTGTTATGGGCCCTCATGGACCAGAATTTGGTGGATCATTGCTTGTTATACTTGTATATGACATGTATAATATGCCAAGATTTGATTTTCGAGGGGTATGGGACCTCATGGATCGTAATTTGTCAATTTAATGTTTTTCAATGTTTTCATGGGGTTTCGGAGTAATTTTTGAGGGTTGTTGTCTGGAAAAAACCCAGAATATACAGCGTGTAGTGATGAATGCATGCCATATGTCCTTATTTTCGGGAAGGAACTATTTTTCTAAATTACACACCGTGTAGTCTCTAACTGTGTCACTGGTTGTATGGGTAGTGACCCAGGGTTGAGAAAGCTTTGGTGGAACACGTTGTGTACCAGACGTACACGTCATGTTGTTTAGACTATGTTTCCGGCTATGTAACGAACAACATGGGGTGGTGGAATCCTCCTAGTACACGTCGTTTCTGGCACAAATACACTATGTAGTCTTTTCCTAGGAGAACCGTGTGGGTTAGTCATGTAGAAGAACTTGGGAAGGAGAAACGAATCAAGTACATGTCGTGTCTTGGGAGAACACGTCATGTGTATGGGATGTTACACGACCAGTTTTGGCAGAAGTACATGCTCATGTGGAGACTTGAAGGAACATGCCATGTAAGAGTTATACAAACCTTGTATACATGTTTTGAAAAACTTGAATGATGTCTTTATCTTGTTCCTTTATTTCACTTCTAAGTTTCAGTCCTTGATAAATCTTGATCCTTATGTGTGCGCTTGACCTTATAGAGTCATGCCACCAATACGTCCTCTGGTTGTATGTTAGATATAAGGTAGTGATCAGACACTAGACATGGTTGATCAGGGACTACCATCGGATCCTCCTATAGTGCCAGTCTTGACTCGATTCGTCATTCCGAACACAGGTGCTAACACACAGTTCCAAGAGGGCTTTATGAGGTTTATGAAGACCTTCTATGGAGCACCGCATCCAGACCCATCAATGGTAGAATTGATGCGGGTCTTTCAGCAGTAGTATCCTCCCACTTTCTTAGGGGATGGAGGACCCCATGCTATAGAGTAATGGCTATAATCCATGCTTACGATCTTCGAGCATCTGGAGATGCCTCTAGAGAGGAGGGTTAAGCTCACTACATATATGCTTCGAGATTCTGCCAATACATGGTGGGATGTGATCTCACAGGAGGGATGTTAGCAGGTTATGACTTGGGAGGAGTTTCAGCGTACCTTCTATGATTACTTCTACTCAGAGACTTTTAGGGCTGATCGAGCCCAAGAGTTCATGAGTTTAGAGCAGGGTACTCTTTCATTTAAGGAGTATTCTTCTTGCTTCACAGATTTGTAGTGCTTTACACCCTTTTTTGGGGGAGATGAGTTATTCCTAGCAAGGAAGTTTGAGGATGGTCTCAGAAAATACATTCGTACTTTGGTGAACATCTTCATATTGACATCCATCACTCCTATAGTCAACCAGACGCTGATCACGGAGTGAAACCTGATGGATTCTGGAGCTGTGGAAAAGGGAAGTTCAGCATCCAGAGGTGGTATTTCTCTGGCTGATAGTAAGAAGCACCGTAGCGAGTCTACACGTGTAGATCCAAGTATGAAAGATACACCTTTAGGTATCTAGGTGGTATGATACTAGTTTGGGAAGGCCAGAAATACGAGGCCCCATTTCCTGAGAGACTTAGTAAAGTGATGATCTAGCGGCAAGATGGGCCATCCTCAGCGCTTCTGTTAGTTCTTATCACCAGTAGCAGGTGACAAGGGTTCTTCTATGACTCCTCATTCAGGAGAAGCACCACTAGTTTCTCATCAGTCTAGAAACTGGAGTTCTTCCATCTGTTTAGGCTGAGGTGTAGGTTGTGACCATGGTGGACAAATGTAGGGTTTTCGATAGCCATAGGGTGGATCAGCTCAGGGATCTCAGTCATCTTCACAGGGCCAAGGTGAAGGTTAGGATTTTGTGGTGTAGAATATCCAGTAGGATCAGGACCCTGGACCCTCTACAGTTCAAGGTACGATCCTAGTTGCCTCAATTTTATCTTCTGCACTTTTCGATATAGGGGATTCTCATAGCTTTGTATCGGTTGCCATTGTGCAGATCCTTGGGCTCTGTATCTTTTCTTTTCCTGATATATTGACACTAGACACTCTGTTTGGGACAAGAACGGCTAGTGTATGTCAGTGCAAGTAGTGCCCTCTAGAGGTTGGTGGGTGTCACTTCTTATGGGACCTTTATGTCCTAGAGATGATAGATTATGATGTCATTCTCGGAATGAACCGGTTAGTTCCCTTCTAGGATGTTGTTGATTTCTATCATCATAGGGTGAGTTTCACATCACCAGAGGGAGGATCGTTTCTTCATAAGGGCGAGTGGGATGTCCAGGAGAGCAGAGCAAGACCTATGCATCATGGGTTGGGAGAAGTTATAGCCCAAATTTCAAGTCTATATCTGGATGACTAGGGGACTTCATAGATGGACTTTCCTCCAGTGGTGGATCATTTCAAGGTTGTCTTTCTAGAGGACTTTTTAGGTTTTCCTCCAAAGCGAGAGGTTTAATTTTCTATTGAGCTTGTTCTAGGAGTGGCACCAATGTCCATTCTTTCTTATAGGATGGCTACACCGGAGTTACAAGAGCTCAAGAAGCAATTGGAGGAGTTATAGGCAAAGGGGTTCATATAACCCAGTACTTCTCCTTGGGGTTCTCCTATCCTGTTTGTGAAGAAGGAAAATAGTACCCGCAGACATTGTTTGGACTATCAAAAGTTGAATCAGTTGACAGTCAAGAACTGATATACCTTACCAGGGATTTATGATCTCTTTGATCAGCTTCGAGGGGCCCGAGTGTTCTCAAAGATTTACATGAGATCTGATTACCATAAGTTGCATGTTAGACCATATGATATAACTATTATAGCCTTTTAGAGTAGGTGTGGTCTATATGAGTATGTGGCTATGTCATTCGGTCTCATAAATGCACCTGCAGTCTTCATGAAACTAATGAACTGAGTGTTCCATCCATACTTGGATTCTTTTGTGGTAGTATTTGTGGAAAATATCTTGGTTTACTCTCACACTCGACACGACTATTCCACACATCTTAAGATCATTTTGATTACACTAAGAGAGCATCATTTATATGCTAATATCTCAAAATGCCACTTTTGGATGGACCAAATTAACTTCTTGGGTCATGTTATCTCAGATATAGGAGTATCAATAGACCTAGAGAAAGTGATAGCAGTAGTTTCCTGGGAGCATCCAAAGAACGTCTTTGAGGTGCAGAGTTTTCTAGGGCTGTCTGGATACTATAGATGTTTCATACATGACTTTTCAAGATTAGCAGTGCCACTAACGGGCCTAACTAAGAAGGGTGCGAAGTACTTGTGTTCAGATTCTTATGAGTTATCTTTTCAAGAGATTAAAGGGAGGTTGACTTCAGCAATGATAAAAGTATTTCCAAATCTGGGAAAGAGCTATATTGTTTATTATGATACTTCAGGTATTGGGTTGGGGGTTGTGCTTATGTAGGGGTAAGGAGTCATTGTGTATAGGTCTCGATAGTTGAGGCCACATGAGATAAATTACCCAATGAACAATCTCGAGTTGGCTGTGGTTGTTCGTGTTTTATAATGTTGGAGACACTACCTTCTGGGAGTGAATCTTTTGGTTTTCACCAACCACAAAAGTCTCAATTATATCGTCACTCAGCATGACCTTAATTTGAGACAGCGACGGCGGGTTGAGTACCTTCAGTATTTTGACATTGATCTTGCCTATACGCCTGGGAAAGGCAAAGTTGTGGCTAACACGTTGAGAAAGAGGACTCAGATACAGGAAGTTCATGAGGCTAGCAGTGAGTGACCACTTATGGATATGTTATATGAGATTCATTTGGAGGAGCAAGACAGACAGGGGAAAACTTTTCTTTCTTATGTAGTTGTTACCTCTACTCTACTTGATCAAGTGTGAATGAGGTAGCTATCAGATTCTGAAGGCCTAGTCCTATGGGAGAGTATGACAGGAGAGGACCCTATTCTGGGATAGACCGTAGGAAAGGATGAGATCTCATGTTTCTAGGGGTGCATATGGGTGTCAGCAGACATGTGCGAGGAACTGATGCGGGACTTTTATTCCTCAGTTTGGGCAATTCATCCTGTTGTCACCAAGATGTATTGAGATCTACACCATCAGTATTGGTGGCTAGGTATGAAGGGAATTGTTGCTGGTTTTTTCATGAGGTGTTCCACCTGCCAGTCGGTGAAGGCGGAGCATCAGTGACCAATAGGGATTTTGCAGCAATTACCCATTCCTGAGTGGAACTATAATGATGTCACGATGGATTTTTTGATAGGTTTACTGAGGTCGCCTCAAGGGAATGATGCAGTTTGGGTTGTCATTGACAGACTCAGGAAGGTTCGTCACTTCTTACCGATCAAGGAGACATTCAATGTTGATGATTTGGGAAGGCTTTATATCCGGGAGATTGTACATCTACATGGGGTTCCACACTCCATTGTTTTAGATAGGGATGCACATTTTACTTCTCGAGTCTGGAAGGGTTTATAGAAGGCTTTGGGTACACAAGTAATTCTAAGTACAGCTCACCATCCCCAAATGTATTGTCAATCTAAGCATACAATTCAGATGCTGGAGGACATGCTGAGAGCATTCGTCCAAGATTTTGGAGGTTCTTGGGAGAAACACATACCTCTTGTGGATTTTTTCTATAATAATAGTTTTCAAGAAACTATTCAAATGGAACCTTATGAGGATTTGTACGGTAGTCCATGTCGATCACCCCTATGTTGGCTGGAAGTAGGAGAGGCAGTTCTACTGGGAGCTCGTCTTTTCCAGGAGACCACAGAGCAGATAGAGTTGATTCAAAAAATTATGGATACTACACAGTCACGGAAAAAGTCTTATGTCGATCAATAGAGACGACCTCTGGAGTTCGAGGTTAGAAAAAAGGTTTTTCTATGTGTCACACCGAGGTTGGGACACAGGAGGATTAGGAGACAGGGCAAGCTTTTGCTGAGATATGTTGGGAAGTTTGAAGTTTTGGAAAGGTTCGGGCCATTTGCCTATCGGCTGCAGTTACCTCAGAGGTACCAGGCTATGCACGACATCTTTCATGTTTCTCAGCTACGGCATTACTTCTCAGACTCGTCTCATGTTTTTCAACCCAATATGTTTGATCTAGGGGTGAACACATCATTCGAGCAGCATCCTATCCGGATTGTTGATCGTATTGTGAAGGTTCTTCATGGCCGGTCAGTTCCTCTAATATGAGTGATATGGTAGCATGGGTGAGTACAGGACGAGACTTGGGAGAGGGAGGTTGATGTATGATCACAGTGGCGGGAGCTGTTTGAGGATTCTTCTTCTACGCCACCTTTCTAGGGAAATTCGGGGATGAATTTATTTAAGGGGGGAAGTTTGTAAGAACCTGAATCTTCCTTTCAAGTATGAATATTGTTTTCTGGTGTTTTTGAGAAAAATAGGATTTTTTGAAAATTTCAAGAGTACATGTCGTGTACTTATAAGTACACACCGTGTACTCGGTTTTTGCGGTTAGCTGTGTGCTGGTCATGTAATATCTAAACACATGGCTATGTGGGGTGACCAGGAGACCACCTAAAGTGGAGTCCGGTTAAAGTAAGTACACTCCATGTACCCTTTAATAACACATCATTTACTTTCTTTTTATTTCATTAAATGGACCGGGGTCACATCTAATGGAGAGAACCATCTTCTTCTTAGCCTATCTCATCCAAGAGCATTCATACAGCCGTGAATCTTCTCGGAGCCCCTGACTCGATGTCTGTTATCTAAATCGACTATCGTTTATTGTGTTGGAATCGCCACATTAAGCTCTTCCTTTATCTAAATCCTCATTTCTTATTTTCTCCTCTTTCATGAGATATCATCAGTTGAACATTTTTAATGTTTTTTTGTAGATCTATGGCGTTATAGGGAAATTTAAGGCCTGAGTTTCACAAATATCGTCCGTACAATGCCAAGGTAGGTGTTTTGTGCCTTTCTGTAGTTATTCTTTGAGTTATATGTGCAAAAGTGACAAATACCCTTGTTCGGGGTATTGTGTGTCTATGTTTTTTAGCATGATATTGCCTATTATTCCTTGTGTTCTTGAGTAGAGGATTTATGATTGTAAATAAATTTATTTACCTTGCTATTGATGTGTTTTCCCATGCTTGTTTGATTTTGTCCGTTTGGTCTAGCCTTCCCTATTAGGCTATTATTTTCCATTCCTAGTGTTGTTAGGATGGAGGGACTATTTACCTGATGTGTTGTTCCAGGCCTTTTAGCTATTTTATCCAAGTAGTACTTTGAGATTTACCTTGGATACTGATTATCGTTGGTGCACAACTGCTTTACATGGGGCTGTAGGAACCTGGTGTAGTGAGACCATAGGGGAAATTGACATTGAGGGCTTTCCCAAAGTGTCTGTTATAATTATCATGTTGCGAGACCAAAGGGAGAATTGACGTTGAGTGCTCCCTCAGAGTGTCTATAGTTGTGTTACGAGACCACAGGAGGAATTGACATTGAGTGTTACTCAAAGTGTCTATAATTTACCATTAAAAGACTATAAGGGGAATTTACGGTGAGTGCTTCCACAGAGTCTGTTATATCTTCTCTTGTATTTTGAACTAGAGGGGTTAGGCTGTGAGAACTATCTAGAGGGTTACTTGAGTGTGTAGTTGAAACATAGGGGATAGGTTGTGAGAAATTTTCTAGAGGGTTGCTTGTAATTGTTTTTGGTTGGTTAAATTATTAAAAGAAAATGTTTGTAAATGAAACTGTACGAATGTTTACTTTGACTAATTCCATGCCTACAGCTTCATTTTCTTATTGTGTTCCATATATATTCACTAACTATTAGGCATAGATATTTGGGTGGTTTCCTACTGGGATTTGTCTCACACCCTGTTTGGGTCATGCTTTTGGGCCTAAACAGATTATATTACTGCATGTATAGATAAGGGAAAGTGCCCTTCTACTTCAGGTACTGGATTGTTGTGGAGCTGCGGAGCATGGTACCAAGCTAAGGCTTGCAATACTGTTAGAGATTATTTGTTTTTTTATATTTTGGTTTAGTATTGTATTCTAGAAATGTGACTTGTTTGGCTACTTTCCTAGACATATGTATCATGCATCATTTATATATGTGTTCCAGTTATTTATTCATTTTAGTCTTCAGTTTTCTAATATTGTATGGTATTATTATTTCTTCTGATGTTTTTATCTGTTTATTTCCACTATGTTACTCTACCAATGAGGGTATAGTTTCCCCACTATTACACCTAAGGCCCTTCCTTCTAGTCAGTAGCCTCTGGTGTTTGGGGAAATGCACTTGAGGCCATGTGACCAACCGGGTAAGGGGTGCCTCTGGGCGGCTTCCAGAACCGGGATGTTACAAGTAACAACCTTGAAAACAATGTATGGATATTAACTCAATTTGAAACTAATTCACAACAATGGGTTTTACTGAAAACTTGGTTGGACGCTCCCAGGGGATATGTTTGGCTAATCACAATATTTTTATGAAAAAAAATTAAGGATATATAGAAAATGTGACTATTATTAGAGAATATTAATGAATAACATATTTAGGAATGATGTTTTAATACATAAACTACCATTATAATTATAATATTCCTAAAAGTAACACGTTTATCACTAATGTTTTATTCTATTATAAAAATAGTGAGAAATGGGAGGAACGAGTAAATGATGAGTGAAACAGATGATGCATTGACGACCTTACAAACATGAAGGAATCTAGAATATAAAAAATTCATGAGGATGATGAATAAAATATCTCAAGTTATGAATAATAACTTGAATCAAGTTGAGAAAGTAGATTCACCTCAAAGGGAACAACTTTTCATTGAGTCCTTCATGAGTCAACAACCACCTTATTTTAGTGGATCTACCGACCCATTGATTGTTGAAAAATGGATTACCTCTATAAAAAATATCTTTTCTTAACTCTTATATTTAAACCTATAAAACTTCACCCTAGTAGTATACCACTTAGAAGGATAATATGATCATTGCTGAACACTGATTAAAAACACAAATCCAAGAAGGGATATTGATGTTATGGAGTGGGGGAAGAGTTTAGGTGAATCTTTTTCAATAAATATCTTCCTTATTTTATGCGGAAAAAAATATAGAAGGGGTTATTAGTGCTAAAAAAATAAGTAAAATAAATTAGTGGGAAGGTATGGAATAAACTTTATAGGGCTTTCTTGATACACTGATAGATTTTTTATGGAAAGTTTGATAGATTATTCAATGGATTGAAACCCCATATTCATAAGAATTTATCAAATTGAGACTATAAAATCTATGAGAATATAGTGAAGATTTATAAGAAGTTTTAATTAGATTTTTTAGAGATTAAGTGGATAGATAGGTTGAATGAAAAGAATATATAAATGGATCCAAACTTAGGAAATAATTTTGATCATGGACGAGGAGGAAAGAAAGTTCAATTTCCCATGTGCAAAAAATGTGGGAATAATAATTTTGGAACTAATTTATTTGGAGTGTAAAGTGATAAAATTTTATGAGATATGGAAATATAGATCAAAACTATCATGGTGAAGTGAATATTCAACTTCTCAAAACTAATGACAAAGGGAAGATTGTGTACACCTAGCCTGAAGTTCAATGCTTCAAGTGTCGACAACTTGGGAACTTTGAAAATAAATTTATAAATTAAAATATAATGGGGGAAACCAACATCAACATTAGTATAGTCCAAGGGATCAAGTTTGGGTATTTTCTATCATGATGGCTAGAGTAGAGGCTCCAAATGATGTGGTGGAAGGTACACTCATTGTGATCCCAAATCTAGCAAGTACTTTTTTTTATTCTGGTGTTACGCATTCCTTTATTTAATCTATGTTTGAAAATAATATAGAATCAATCCCTGAGCTTCTAGAAGTATATTTATCATATAATACTTCTATAGAGATTATCATAGCATCAATAGTGTATAGAAACTCTAGTATTAACTTTGGAAAGTAAAATATCATAATAAATCTTGTATTCATTCTCATGGTGTAATTCAACACTATACTTGGTGTAATGACTTAGATTTTCTATATATTATTTTTTGGATATTGTATGTATTATTTTCAAGACCAGTTGTAGAGATGGTGTGTGATTTCGCATCCTGGTGTGCCCGGAATAAATGTTTGAAATATATTAAATATATTAAATATAATGAATGGACGGTTTTATTGAAAAAGTGGAATAACATATAAACGAAAACTTGTATCAAATTTATGAGGGAACCTTTGAGTTCAGAATGTAAATTTTACCTTAGGCATAACATAACCTTTTTTGGCTCAGGTTGTTTTTGGAGAATTCATCAAGGGTGTAAAATGAATAAGGTAAATAAATAAATTATTTTATTTCCTTTGTTGATGCAGTGACCTATTTTTGTCTAAAAGTATATGCTTATGAAAAAATCTTAAGGTTAGATGCATAACCTTAGAGTTTTTAGAGAACTTTTGGACAGATCATTGGAGGATCTCTCTCAGATGAACATCAACCTAGTCGTAGATTGGTGATTGTTTATACCGGGATTCATGGATCTCACCAACAACAATGACATTGGCTCATTTTTTCATTAGTGATTAATACATCTTGAGGTAGCATGTTTTTTGTTTATATTTCATCCTATTTTATGATTCATATGATTAAGATGAATCAATCAACTAAAAAATTGATTCATGGATCATGTTAATTGTGGGTGCATGTTAGAATTATTCAGGATTTAGGGAATTACTTTGTGATTAAATTTTTATCTATTCATTTTTTTTTCTAATAGAAATGGATCGAGTCCAACATGAACATTGTCTAAGGTTCATTCCTCAAGTTTGTGATTTTTTTTATTCCCCATTTCTTCATTCATCATGGGAAATTTATTTTGGCCCATGGTTCAACATATACCGTAAAATCGAACATTGTGCACCCATTTCTCAGCGTAATGGTTTGAAATTGTAGATTTGGTATCAGCATGATGTAGTGATCATATGATGATGGAAGCGGTAGCAGATTAGGTAGATTTGGGATACCCGATTTGTGTTATTTGATACATGAATATGGTTAAACATATGAGGTCGTCTTCTAAGTGGTTTTAGTGGTCAGAATCTAGTGATTGATGGAGGAAAGCTTCATCTGGAGTATATCCATGATTTTCAGTGAGATCGAGGCCTAAATTCGAGGTGATGGCATCTCGATTATACATGGGAGGAAGAACAAGGGTTTCTAGAAAATTATGAACGACACGACATGTACTACAGAGCTACATGCCATGTGGGGCCCTCTTAGAAGTGGATAGGGTTTTAGGATGAAGTTAAGGATCACATGGAATGTGAGCTCTATTAAATGGCATGTGACCATTCCCAGTTGGATGGGCATGTAAATTGGGGGGTACATGGACACGGACATAAGTACGTGGCCAGAGGCATGCTGTTTACTCTCATATGGATAGGGCTAGCTAGGATGTACACAGTCTTAGTCTTGTACTTGGGCATAAGCATAAGTGCTTTGAAAAGGGAACACCGCATAATTACACATGAACATGGGCATATGCTGTTTACATGGGTAGGACCCAGTTCTGAAGAGACACATTGTGTACTCCTTCAATGTTTGATTGGATCCCTTTTCCACTTTATCTTGGAAAAGTTTTGTTAGGGTGTTTTCCAAATATTCTTTTCCATGAGGGTGAGTATGGAATCACTTCCTACACATAGGATGGTGATCCCTTCAGTATGAATTCTTATATAGAGTTGTTTCAATTATTCCATGAGGCTCAGAGTGAGATCCTATATCATCTTCTTACCCTATGTGGATTTCATGGTATCATCGTGACCAACACTACATGGGTCTTGATCCTATACTTAGTGGTTTAATCCATATTGAGTTATTGGTATACCCCATAGACTTATGAGTGATCATTTTCTATGCATCGTATCTCTTCAAACTTCCAATTTATATTACTAATGGTGAGACCCGATGATCACTACCTATTATATGGATATCGTCAGTTCTATTTTACTCATGGAGTGTGTTCTCCTAGATGAGTGCTATGTGAAACCTTCAGAAAGGAATCCTAGGATAGCATTATGGTTGTGAATTTACCTTGAGACTATGTGTCTTTGTTGATAATATCTAGATATTCTTATTATATGTGTTGTAGACATATATATATGTGTAGATCTGACTGTTATTCTTGTGTTATATGCCTTTTGGTTTCAGGGTAACTTATTGTGTATTATTATACTCACCCATGCTTGTCATTACCCACACATGTCATGTCTTGTGTAGACAATCAACCTTTTTACAGAGCCCTAGAGGTACTAGGACTAAACTGTGCTTAGTGAGCTATACATGCCAGGGTATGTCCCAATAGTATCTTGACAGTAGTCCCCATCTTTACTTTCAGGTTGGACTTGTTTTCAAAATCTTTTGAGGGGATTTTATTTATCCCTATTTACTTTATATTAATTATTTCTGTACTCTGGTTATGGGATTTAGATGTATGTATGCATGGTTGTTTAGTTTTTTTACATTTAAACATTGTATGGTCTTGTAGATGTGTGTGTGTGTATAGGTAATTAGGCTAAGGCATCCCATGTTAGTAATATTCCTACTCGGTGCTAGTCTCTAACCCATGTACTATTGGATGTAGGCTTGGGGAGTCATGGAATGGGCCCCATTAGAATGGTTCATGATAGAGTGGTATCAGAGCAGTCAATTATACTTTAGGACTAGAGTTTATGAGATTGGTTTGGGACAATAGTGTTAAGTGTTTCGAGTTCTACTTTCAGGTCAGGGACTCCAGTGTTGGTGTAGTGGTCGACGTATCCATGCACCATAACTTTAATCACCTACCTTTCTAATTGGTACATGATAACATTGGTTTTAGAGAAAAACAAATGGTACATAAATCATATAGGAATGGTTTGTGGTTTCCATGCCCTTCTTGAATCAGACCTCCAGATATACTCATTGATCGTGGCACATCCTGTTTATTTTAGGATGCCTCTATGAAATATACCAGTTAGGATTCATCATCAGTATCATGAGGATGATACCCTCAGTGATGAGGCATTGATATAAGGATTAGTTCTAAAGATGTTACCTCCAAGTGGAGCACCATCTATACCACCACTTTTAGATTTGTATATGGTACCCACAGTGCCAGCATATAAGGTGTGTGGGCTGATTGAACTTCATGAGTTTTAGTGAAAGATACCCCTCAAGTTCTGAGGTTATCTCAACCCATAGGTTTCTGAGGACTAACTTGAGGTAGTGAAATTAGTTTTTCAACTAGTAAACACACCAATAGATCAGATGTTGGCCCTGGTGGTGAGCCTTATTCATGGATCAGCATGACGATGGTGGGGTTTGGTGACCCAATATTACAAAGAGGTGACTCTAACATGATCATAGTTTAACCTCCATTTTAGAGAGGGATTCTCTTCATATATGCTTAGGGTGGTACATATCCAAGAGATTCTACAGCTTTATTAGGGTAGTACAATAGTAGCTAATTATTCATCAAGGTTCACCAACCTCTCTAGGTACTTGATGGATATAATTTAGGATCAGTTATTCTGGGATCATACCTTCGAGAAAGGACATTGTAGAGACATCTGAGTCTACATTATACCTCTGTGCATTCCTACTTATGTTAGGGTAATAGAATGAGCTTTTGTGATTGAGAGTTTCCTAGCTAACCAGATGAAGATGTTGCTTGTTATAAGTGGGAAAGCAAGAGAAGATACCTCAACTATAAGGAGTCAACATAAATCTCAAGGACATGTATCTACAAGAATTTTTTTAAGGAGGTCTCAAGATATAGGTTATGTGGTTTATGGCTCATAGGATGCGCCCAGTTATCCCAAGGATAGGCGGTTCTACTCATGTGATGGTAGAGGACATCATGTGTGAGATTATATAACCCTATATATGGATAATAGGGATACAATGGATGGGACACTGAGGTAGAGGTAGCATTATGAGAAGACAGGTTAATATGGAAGAGGATGTGGTAGAGGAGCTGGGAGGGCAGCTTGAGGTGTTAGGCGCTATTACTTGTTACCACCACCACTCTCAGGTGGTCCACATTTGGCTTAGGGAGATAGAGGAAAGGGGTAGAGGCAGCTGTATCCAGTCGAGGATTATGACCCAGAGTCTCTAAGAATTATTTTTTGTATGATCTATGTATTTTCTACCTTAGATACAATACTGATCTATAGAGGTGCTAGTCATTCCTTTATTTCCACCTATCTGGTTTGAGATTTAGATATTTTGATTGAGCCCTTGGATCAACCCTTGTGATTGGGGACTCCTATTAGAGATGAATCAGTGGTCACACGCTTGTGATGACATTGTGACCTAAATATTATTTGTAAGAGTTTCTATTGGGATCTTTTTATAGCAACTATGAGGACTTACGATGTCATAAATGGTATAGACTTGTTATCTATAGTTCATTTTTAGATTGAGTGTTTTAGGTGGAGTATGTGGTATGTCTACATTGATGGGACTGGGTTTTACTTTTTGGGTGAAAAGGAAACTCTTGCAGCATATGATGGACTCATACCTAAGAGGGTGTAGCCAATTACTCATAAATTGGCTAACATTACCCTTATTGTAGTGTATGTTATGATTTTTAAGTTTCTTATAGTGGTGGCGGAGTATGATCACGTCTTTCCTGAGGATGTTCCAGACTTAAATCCCCACCGAGAGATAGACTTATGCATTCATCTACACCAATGGATGACCCCAATATCTGTGTCAGCATATTGGATGGATCCCATAGAGCTTCTCAATTATATGGTGTAGTTGTACGACTTGTAGAGGAATGTATTTATTAGACCTAGTGTTTCACCCTATGTAGCCTTAGTTTTGTTCGTGAAGGAGGATAGGATCTTGAGGTTATGTTTGGACTACAGGTGCATGAACTAGGTTATTATGAAGAATAAGTATCCATAACCTAGTATTTATGACCTCTTTTATCAATTTATAGAGAAATTATCGTTCTCGAAGGTTGACATCATATTAGGCTATCACTAGTTGCGAGTTGGGATGAGGATATACTAAAGATAGAATTCAGATGTTTCTATGGTCTCTATGAGTACTTGGTGATTCCCTTTGGAATAACCAATTCCCCATAAGGTTTCATGGGACTCATGAACAAGATCTTTCTTCCCTTCTTATACCAGTTCATGGTAGTATTCATCAACAATATCCTTGTTTACTCAGCATCCAAGGAGGAACAAACAAGGCCCTTGAGGATGGTTTTGGATGTACCCCAAGAGCACCAGATTTATAGAAAGACCTAGAAGTTCCAATTTTGGATATAGGAGGTCCACTTTCTAGGACGTGTTATCTCAGTATATGGAGTGGTAGGTAGTGTTAGCTTGGGATCCACCCAAGAGTGTGAAGGAGGTGCAGAGGTTTCTTATGTTGGCAGGCTATTATCGGATATTCATAACTAAATTCTCCAAGATATCATCCCTCGTGACAACTTTGACTTTAAAAGGGAATCCTTTTATGTAGAAAAAAAGGTTCCATTATACATTTTAGTAGTCGATTAAGATAATGATGAGTGCTCCCATATTGAGATTACCATAGGAGGGTGTCAAGTATGTAGTGTTCTACGATGCATCAAGAATTGGTATTGGTTGTGTTCTGATGTAGGGGTAGGAAATGATTTTCTATGGTTCATGTCAGTTGATACCACATGAGTAGAACTAGAAAACCCATGATATTAAACTATCATTGGTAGTATTTGCACTAAATATTTGGTAACACTACCTAATAGACGAGTGTTTTATCATCTATTCTGACCATAAGAGTCTCAATTATATATCCTCTCAGAAATATCTCAACTTAAGAGAGGCGATTTCTAGAGTTCCTCTAGTATTATAACTTCAATATTATCTATACTCTTGGGAAGGGGATCACGGTAGAAAATTATCTCAGTAGGAGATCTTGTTAGCAGTAGTTAAATGAGGCAATAGGGAATTTGGATTTGTTGCAATTATCCTTTGTGGGTGGAGATGGAGCATCTTACCTCTAGTCAATGGTCGTTACCCCTTTTCTTTTATAGTGAGTTAGGGAATCTAATCTTGGGAATACTAACTATGAGACCCTAGATGCCCAGATATCCACTGGAAATACTCCTGATGGATTTTCTAAAGTTGGGGATTATGTCATTCTTTTCATAGGACGCACGATGGTACTACCGAAGTTGCGGGATGAGGTTTTGAGATATTTTCATACATATCCTTTAGAGGTGAATACAAGTGTGTGAAATATGTACCAATACCTCTGACATCAGTTTTGGTGGCCAGGGATCAAGAATAGAGTTGCATAGTTTATCTCTCAATGCCTTACTTTTCATCAAGTGAAGGATGATCGCTAAGTTCCTAAAGGATTATCTAAACCCCTTGAGTTTACATAGTAGAATTTGGATGGGATATCCATAGAATTTTTGATATGATTAACACATATTTCTAGAGAACATGATTCTATTTGTGTGATCATGGACTGACTCATCAATTGTCCCACTTCCTAACTATTCATAAGAAGAGTTCAGTAAAAAGCTTTGGATGCCTCCATGTTCAAGATATGGTTTGATTCCATGGATTTATATCATGAACCATCCTTGGGGCCTGTGTTGTGACTACCCCAAGCCCACCTTTCATACTCCAGGTGCTGGCGACTAGCACCGAAAGGCATATCCCAATAATACGGAAGGCATTGCCTTTAAAACCTGCAACACACACAGTCTGAAAACACAACAAGTAATAACCACAAGTAACTACTATAGTAAAAAGTGTGTGGAAAGTAAGTTCCAAGATACAATCCCAAGTGAAAGTAAAAAAATATAACTAAAAGGGAAACAGCTCCAGGATCGTCCATCGGGTATCCTACCTAAATGGTAGGTATAGCTCTCAATCAAGTCATCCTCGTGGTACGTCTTTTCTAAGTCCACCTCTGAGTAGCCTCTTGTTCGTCACCCTTATCATTGATCAATATTTTCCATCTTCTGCACAAGAAACAATAAGGTGCAATCATAGCCCGTGCAGCGGTGAGTATAACGATACTCAGTAGGGACCCCGAGACCCCCAACGGTATCCCAGAATCCACAAACGATAAACCTCAAAAGTAAGAGTAAAATCACAACGTATTAAGTAATAGCCATCCTTACTTAGGTGTATGCCCATACATATACCTAAGTTGTCAATATCACACAGATTTCCATCTCCTAAGCCAAAAGCGAAACTGTCCACAAAGGAAGTAGAGTCATGAAGGTAACACCACATGGGTGAGTACCTCTAAGGTAACACCACACAGAGAAGATCCAAAATGGTTTCACCACAAAGATTAGAACTCATATCACACCATGTATAACTTAGGTATGGTAGTAATGATAATTAGATGTAACTATTGAATCATCTTACTTTGTTGAGTGGTAGACCCACATAGGATCCTAAATCATCTGACCCACGTAGGATCCTAGTACAGCAGACCCATGTGGGATCCTAGAGTAGTCCCACATGTATTCCAAGAGCGGATCCATGTGGGATCCTGGAACACAGACCCACGTAGGATCCCAAAGCACAGACCCACATAGGATCCCAAGGCACAGACCCACGTAGGATCACTTTCTCATGTTACAGCTAGCCACATGTTTCCCGCACTAAGCTCGCTTGATTTCAGGAGGGTCCACTCCTCAATCCAGAGGTAGATACTCCAACTACAACAAAGACCCATGAAGAACTATCCTCAAAGGACCGCCATGTAATAGAAGTCTCAAAGCAATAGATGGTTCATCAAACGGATGCCCAGTCTGTAAGTTATTGGCCTTTTTAGTCTCGAGGGCCCGATTGGATTTGTGTTCGATCCAACCCGGTCATACCACAACTTTATCCAAAACTAAAGTGGGTTATACCAAAAGGACTATCTCAATCCAAGGTTCCCAGTGCCACATATGTTTCATCAAACGGACGTCCATAGCATAAGTTATGGTCGAAAGAGTAGAAAGGGGTAAAAGCTGGTTTGGGTCTGGTCCAACCCATCCTGATCCGGGTTCGGACCTAGGTCTGACCCAGCCCACGAGATCCGACCCGGCCCGCTGGGTCCATCCCGCTGGGCGGCCCGATATGGATGGCCCACAGGAGGCCCGCGGCTGGGCGGCCCTATGGTGAGGTCTTCCCTAGCTGCCACCCAAGGGGGAGGTGCCCTCTGGGTACCATGAACGGCCCAGTCGTTCGGGTTGGGTGGCCAACCGGCTGGCGCCATGTGGCGCCGGTGGCTGGCACACGTAACTTGGGGGTCCTACTCGGCTCCTCAGCTGGACGGACGGCCAGCCCACCTCCGTGATGCGGTCGCGCACCATGCCACCTCCAGCAATCGGCAGCGAGCCTCCCCCTCCCCCTGTCGCCACGGCCTCGTGTCGCGACACCTACATGCTCGTAAGCGGAGACGCACGCCGCCACCCCATTAACGCAACCGGCTGTGCACCAGCCACCGCCCTTTCTCTGTCCTGGCCGATGGGCTGCGGCCCTCCTCCGGCGGCGTGGTCACGCCACCATTTTCATCATGGATAGTCGAAGTTCCGACCACCGCTCTTGAGACCTACTGGCTCTGGTCACTGGCACTAGTCACCGGCGACGTTCCTCGGGTCACCGGGTGCGCCCTGGTGGCCCGATCTTCATTTCGAAGACTCCCGCACTCATCTCGGGACTTCATCATCGATTCAAGACCACCACAGTCGGGATTATCTCAACCCAAAAACAAGCTACAAAGAACACCAAAATCCACAAAGGTTGTGGAGGGTTTGGGCCGTGTTCGTTTGGCACGTACCCTCCGCATTAGAACGGTAGAAAGCGGTATAGTTGTTCTTAAATCAAGAAGAACGATAAGAGTGGGGTAAGGTGTATACAAAAACAACAATCCATACCTAGAATATTCATTGACGTTGGTGAGTAGAGGGAAAGACTAATGTCGGTGCATCGTCGTTGAAGACGTTCCTCTTTGGAGATCCTTCGATGGAGTTCTTCTTTGGAGAAATGTTCGTTGAAGGAGAAGAGTTCTTCCTCTAAGGGGGGTTTCCTCCTGTAAGATCCTCCACCAATCTTCTTCTCCAGCAAAAACCAAGGGCCCAATCAAGGTGATAAAGAGCCTCCCCCATAATTGATAGGTTTAATGACTTCATTTAATAAAGTAATTAAATGTTGGGGGTTTGGAACAATTAAAAAAAGGGTTTAAAGAGATTGGGTGGTCCCCACCGAGAATTCAAAAGAATTCAAAAGTTAAATAAAAATAAAGTTAGTTTATTTTTATTTCCACTTTTTTTATTTTCCCACGATGTTTAGAAAAAACTATCTTCCACCCATGACCAACTATAACCAAGGTGAATTTCTCCTTAAGCAACTATAGGAACTGCAAGATCAACGGTTCCCTCATATTTCAATTCTGAGCACTGGTTCAAAAGTTACAAAAACCCACTCACACACTTACTGAAAGTACTTAAGAAACTTCAGAAAAAAATTCCGGGCTCTCCAGGCCTTGGAATCAAGTACTGTCAGAATCTACAGACTCGAATATTTTCATATAATTTTAAAAAAAATTACATCGAATTTTTGGGTCTTTACATTCTCCCCACCTCAGGTCTTTGCATCCTCAAAAGCCACATCATAAAAACTAGGAAAACTAGTGGGGGTACTGAGCACGAATCTAAGTCTCTCGCTCCCATGTTCACTTCTGTAGGTTCTCGTGCTACCAACGTACATGCACCAAAGGTATAGATCTCCCATGAAGTTCTCTCTCCTTTAAATCCTCAATCTCCACGTGAACCTCTGAAAACATCACCCCATCATCGATGTTAAGCTCGCCCCTATCAAAGATGTGAGTAGAATCATACACATATCTCCTCAACTAGGATATGTGAAAAACATCGTGCACCTAGTGCCACTGAGGGGGAAGTGCTAGGTGTTAAGTCACCTTTCCAACTCTGCTGAGGACCGGAAAGGGTCCAATGAACCTTTGATATAACTTGCCGCCCCGACAAAATCACCACAAACCTCATCGAGGTGAGACCCGTAGAAAGACGTGGTCACCATCCTTGAACTCCATAGGTCTCCGTCTCTTGTTGGAATAAGACTTATGCCTACTCTATGCAGTCTTCATCTGCTCCTAGATGATCTTCACCTTCTCTGTGGTAGCCCATACCATCTCTGGTCCCATGAGTGCTAACTCCCCTAGGTCAGTCTAGCATAAAGGCGATCTACAAGGTCGGCTATACAGAGCCTTGAATGGTGTCATACCAATGGTGGAGTGATAGTTATTATTTTATTCAAACTCCACCAAGTGCAAGTGATCCTACAAAATGTGACCGAAGTCGAGGACGCAAGCACACAGCATGTCCTCAAGGGTTTGAATGGTCTGATTAGTCTGGCCATCCATCTGGGGATGGAAGGCAGTGCTCAAATGAAGTTGCATCCCGAAAGCCTCCTACAACCCCTTCCATATACAGGAAGTGAAAAGTGCATCATGATCGGAGACAATCATCAAGGGTACTCTATATAGTCACACAATATCCTCCACATAGAGGAATCTCAAGCTCTCTACTGAACCCTGCTCTCTGATTGGTAGGAATTGGGCCGACTTGGTGAGTCGGTCGATGATCACTCAGATAGAATCATGACCCCTAGATGTACATAGATGTTCTGTCATGAAGTCCATGGATATTCTATCCCACTTATACTCTGGGGCCTCTAAAGGCTGAACTAAGACTACTAGTACCTAATGCTCCGCATTCACTTGCTGACAAGTGAGGTACCGAGAGACAAACTCTGCTACTGCTTTCTTCATTCCGGGCCACCAGTGCTGTCATCAGAGGTCCTAGTACATCTTTGTCACTCCTGGATGTACCGCTAGAGGGGATGTGTGGAACTCCCTAAACACTTCCTCCCAAAGTAAAAATAGTTCCATGTTATGTCCTCCGAAAAGGATGATGTGATCCCCACCTTCAGAAAATCCATCAGGTGCCTATCCTGTGAATATCTAAGCATGTCGAGCCTCGCAGGTAGTGTCCCCACACTACGCCTCCCTGACTCACTGAAGGAGTGCGGGAGTGACTGTAAGAGACTGAAGAAAAACTACTCCATCTAGATCCATAAAGGATATATACAAAGTGGATAGCTGTTATGTCACCTCACCTAGAAGTTGTATACCAAATCTTCTGCTAAGTGAATCTGCTACAATGTTACCATTCCAATGAGTATAGACTATCTTGATGTCACAGTCCTGGAGGAACTCAAGTCAACATCGTTGTCTCAGGTTCAGGTCCTTCTGGGAGAAGATATACCTGAGACTCTGATGATCATAGTAGACCGTAAAATGTTTTCCCATCAGATAGTTTTGCTACATATTCAAAGTAAATACCACTGCTGCTAGCATAGTTCTTCTCATGGTGTCTCAGCTATCGAGAACCATATGTGATAACTACTTGCTCCTGCATCAGAACACATATGAGCCCAGTTCCTGATGCGTCGTAGTAGACTACGTACCCAACGCCCTCCTCTGGAAGCCTCAAGATGGGGGCACTAGTCAGCCTCTGCCTCAGCTCCTGAAAACTCCATTGGAATCTCTCCGACCACACGAATGGTTTCCCCTTCTTCGTCAATGCTAATAAAGGTGCTGCAACTCTGGATAAATCTAGCACAAATCTCTAGTAGTATCCGGAAAAACCTAGTAAACTTCATACCTCCGTCACACACATGGGTGGCTCCCAAGAAAGTACCGCCTCAATCTTCACTGGATCCACCAAAAATCTAGCCTCCAAGATGACATGTCCCAGAAAGTGAACCTCTAGAATATAGAACTGGCACTTAGAGAGATTACCATAAAGCCGGTGCTCTTGGAGTGTGTCCAGAACTACCTGCAAATGATAGGCATGCTCCTCCTCAGTAGCCAAGTAGATCAGAATGTCTTCGATGAATACTAATACAAAGCGATCAAGGTATGGTTGAAAGATCCTATTTATGTGTCCCGTGAACACTGCTGGAGCATTGGTCATACCGAACAGCATGAACAAAAACTCATAATGTTCGTACTGACATTTGAAAGTTGTATTATACACATCCTCATCTCGTACTCTGAGCTGGTGATAGCCTAACCTGAGGTCTATCTTCAAGAACCATTATGCTCCCTTCATTTGATCAAAGAGGTCGTCAATCCTCAAAAGTGGGTACTTGTTCTTCACAATCACCTAGTTCAAGCATCGATAGTCAACACAAAGTCTCAAGCTCCCATCTACCTTCTTGGCGAACAAAATCAGGGCTGCCCAAGGATAAACACTGGTCCGGATGAACCCCTTCCCCTGTAAGTCCTCCAACTATACCTGCAGCTCACGAAGCTCTGCAGGAGCCATCTGATACACTGGTGTAGATATCTGTGTTGTATCGATGTACAAGTCAATGTAAAATTCAACCTCCCTACAATTACGTAGACCTATAATATCATTAAAGAAGACATCCGCGTACTGGTCTACCACTATAGGATAGCTCGGATTCTCTACATCAACTACTCCAAGGGTAAGGCTAGCAAACTGATGAGTGATCAGATCCACTCTCCTCCAAGTAAGTCCATCATGTGATGAAAAGAATCTCTTCTTGCCAGTGAAGGTAAACCTAGTACCATACTCATAGATACACCACACTTTTCGCCTAATGTAGTCGATCTGGGCATGGACTGTAGATAACCAATTCATACCCAAGATGACATCATAAGGCCTCGACACCACTACTAGAAGATCTTAGTTGAAGCTCTCAACTCCTAGAGTAAGATCACACTATCAGCACTAGTGTGTAATTGTTGAATACTCTCCTGTAGAAGTCTCTAGTCGTAAAGATCGAGCCAATAGATCCACCGGAATCTCCGAGATTTGAATGAGGGCAGTGGCAATAAAAGAATGACTGGAACCTGTGTCAATAAGTACTACATCTAAGGTGGAGTAGACACATATCGTACCTCGTATCATCTCCGAAGTGTCGTGGTCATAGGCCTCAGCTGCCTGGAGCTAAACTCACCCCTGTCCACCTGCTCCCTGTGGTTGGGGTGGACCACCTGGTGGTAGTGGCGATAACACCTCAAATCATCGCCCACCGCCAGCTACACGGCCAGCTCCTCTGCCACATCTTCCTGGTCGCTATGGACCTCCTTGGTCGAACCTCTATCTCTTCCTGGGAGGTTCATCGATCATCTTCTGATTATCCATACAGCAGTTCAGGCAGTCACAATCCATGTGACCCTGCCCCCTGTATATGTAACACTACCTGCTCCTCGCATGAATGGCTCTATCTAGGGTGCCCCATACAACCAACCCTGAATCTTTCAGTCGTCCACCTATAGTTATGGTCCTCTTGGACCTCTATGACATCTGTTTACTGCCAGCTGTAGAAGACTCCACTACGTGACGCCTAGTGGTGGGTCTCGTTGTTGGTGACTGCTCAGTAAGAAAACTCTCTACTAAGAGGGCTTGCTCTAACACCCCCGCCTGCATCAGGATACTGAGAGAAATCATCAAAGCCCTGATGTCCCACCTGAGTCTCTTCTCGAAGGTTTGGGCCCTGAAGAATGGGTCTCTCACTATATCAGTGGAGTAGCACGATAGGTCGGTGAACCTCACTGAGTACTGGTCCACAGTCATGCTGTCCTACTGCAAATGAAGAAGCTCATGTATGTGCACTGTGCGAAGGGTCGTTGGGATAAACTCTACCCGAAACAGGATCTCAAATTCTACCCAGATAAGTGTCACCTCGTCGTGAACCTGGAGCATCAGGCTCCACCATCTTCCTACTGCTTCTTGTAGAAGACTACCGGCAAGGATCACCATGAGATCAGCTGGTGTCCCTACCAATCGAAAGACTCTCACCATGGCCTCCATCCAATCCTCATCCGCCTGTGGGTCCATCTCACCCTTGAACCTGGGTGGCCTCTGGCATTGTAACTCGTGCAATGCGCTCAAGCGACATGCACTCTCTGTTGTTGGGGCTGGTGTCACCGGTGGACCAATAGGTAATGATACTGTTGGTGCCTCTGCTGGTGCCTCTACTGAAAAAGGGACCTGCACCAAGGCCTCGTCACTCGGTGGGCTGTCACGGAACACTTTACCCGGAACCTATGTTGGCTATCTACGTGGAGGAATCCTAAAAAGAAACAGGTGCACCACAGTCAATAAGTTATACCTTGTGAGTTGACTCAAATATATCATAAAGAAAACTTTTCAGAACCCACACGCAATCATTGTTTTCGTGCACTGAGTCAGAAATCATAAGTCAGTGTCCTGGTTTATGGATACGTCGGCCGCCACACCAACACTGGATTGCCTAAACTGATAACTACACTCATAACACTTAACACTATTGTCGTTAAAAGATCAAAGTCCAATGTTCTATGGTAGAACCAACTCCTCTGATACCAATTTGTCATGACCCATCCTCGGGGCTCATTCTGTGACTACCCCAAGCCCGCCTTCCATAGGCCAGGGGATGGCGACTAGCACCAAAAGGAATATTCTAGTAATCACGAAGGTGTTACCTTTGAAACCTGCAACACGCACATTCTGAAAACACAACAAGAAGTAACCAAAAGTAACTACTATAGTAAAAATTGTGCGGAAAGTAAGGTCCAGTATACAAGCCTAACTGAAAGTACAAGTACAAATAAAAGGGAAATAGCTCATGGATCGTCCACCAGGAATCCTACCTTAAGGGTAGGTAAATCTCTTGATCAAGTCGTCATTGTGGTACATCTTTTCTAAGTACACCACCAATCAGCCTTATGTCTGTCACCCTTAGCCTCGATCAATGTTGTCTGTCATCTGCATATAACACAACAAGGTGCAGGCATAGCCCATGAAAGGGTGAGTATAATGATACTCAGTAGGGACCCCGAGACCCCTGAAGGTCTCCCAGAATCCACAAATGATAAACCTCAAAAGTAATAGTACAATCACAAGGTATGAACTAAAAACCATCCTTACTTAGATTTATGCCCATATATATACATTAAGTTGTCAAGATTACACAGAGCTCCATCTCTTGAGCCAAAAGCACAATTGCCACAAAGGAAGAAGTACCATGAAGGTAACACCACACGGGTGAGTTCCTCTTAGGTAACACCACACAGAGAATATCCACAATGGTTTTACAAAAAATATTAGAACTCAGCTCACACCAGGTATAATTTAGGTATGGTAGTAATGATGATTAGATATAACTACTGAATCATCTTACCGTGTTGAGAGGCAGACCCGCGTAGGATCCTAAATCATCAGACCCACGTAGGATCCTAGTATAGCAGACCCACATAGAATCCTACAGTAGTCCCACATGGATTCCTAGAGCGGATCCATGTGGGATCATAGAACACAGACCCACGTAGGATCCCAAAGCACAGACCCACATAGGATCCCAAGGCATAAACCCACATAGGATCCCTTTCTCATGTTACAGCCAGTCATAGGGTTCCTGCACTAAGCTTGCTTGACTCTGGGAGGGTCTGCTCCTCAAGCCACAATTCGATACTCCAACTTCCACAAAGTCCCACTAAGAAGTATCCCCAAAGGACTGCCACGTAATAGGGGTATCAACGCAATAGACAATGCGTCAAATGGGTGCCCAGTTTGTAAGTTATTGGTCTTTCTAGTCCCGAGGGCCCGTTTGGATTCATGTTCGATCCAACCCGGTCATACCCCGACATTATCCAAAACTCAAGTGGGGTATACAAAAAGGACCAAATTGATCCAAGGCTTCTGGTTCCATAGATGGTTCATCAAACGGATTCTCGTAGCTTAAGTTATGGCTGAAAGAGCAGAAAAGGGTCGAAGCTAGTCCGGGTCCAGCCCTGGGTCCGACCCGGCCCGCAGGATCCGACTTGGCCCACTGGGTCCAGCCCGACCTATGCTAGGTGGCCCCCAGAAGGCTCGCAGCTGGCCCACAACAGGGCAGCCCCGTGGTGGGGTCCGCCCTAGCCGTCACCCAAGGCGGATACGCCCCCTGGGTACCTTGAACAGCTCAGTCGTTTGGGTTGGGTGGCCAACTGGCCCACGCCACATGGTGCTGGTGGCTGGCACGTGGAACCCGAGGGTCCTTCTAGGCTCCTCAGCTGGTCGGACCGCCAGACCACCTCCACGAAATGATCTCAAATCGCGCCCCCTCTAGCGGCCGGCAATGATCCCCCCCTGCCCTTGCCACTGCAGCCTCGGGTCGTGACCCCTGAAATCCCGACAGCACGAACGAACGCCGCCGCCCCCTTCACGTGGTTGTCTCCGCCCTTGATCTGTTGTAGCCAATGGGCCGCGACCCTCCTCTAGTGGTGTGGTCGTTCCACCGATGTCATCATGACCGGCCATAGTGTCAGTCGCCACTCTCGAGCCCTACCGGCACTGGTCGCTAGCACCGGTTGCCAGCGACATTCCTCAGGTCACTGGGTGCACCCCGATGGCCCAATCATTATTCTGAAGACTCTCGCACTCGTCTCGGGACATCACCATCGATTCAAGACCACCACAGTCAGGATTCTCTCAACCCAAAAACAAGCATCAAAGAACACTAAAATCCACAAAGGTTGTGGAGGGGTCGGGCCATGTTTGTTTAGCCCGCACCCTCAATGTTAGAATGGTATCAAGCGGCATAGTTGTTCTTAAATCAAGAATAAAGACAAGAACGGGGTAAGGGGTATACAAAAACAACAATCCATACCTTGAATATTCGTTGACGTCGATGAGGAGAGGGAAATACGAATGTCAGTTCATCGTTGTTGAAGACGTTCCTCGTTAGAGATCCTTCGACGGAGTACTTTGTTGGAGAAATTTTCATCGAAGGAGAATATTTCTTCCTCTAAGGGGGGTTTCCTCGAGCAAGATCCTCCAATAAGCTTCTTCTCCAGCAAAAACCAAGAGCCCAATCAAGGTGATGAAGAGCCTCCCCTTAATTGATAGGTTTAATGACTTCATTTAATGAAGTCATTAAATATTAGGGGTTTGGAACAATTAAAAAAAGGTTTGAAGATATCAGGTGGTCCCCACCAAGAATTCAAAAGAATTCAAAAGTTAAATAAAAATAAAGTTAGTTTATTTTTATTTCTGCTTTTTTTTATTTTCCCACGATGGGTAGAACAAACTTTATTCCACCCACGACCAACTGTAGTCGAGCTGAAGGTCTTCTTAAGAAACTACCAGCGCTGCGAGATCAACGGTGCCCTTGGATTACAATTCTGAGAACTGGTTCAAAAGTTACAAAAACCCACTCACAAACTTATTGAAAGTACCTAAGAAACATTAGAAAAATATTCTGGGCTCTCCAGGCCTCAGAATCAAGTATCGTCAAAAACTACAGACTCAAATATTTCCATATAATTTAAAAAAAATTACATGGAATTTCAATGTCTTTACAATTTCCATAAATGATCATCTCTTAACATGATGCTTGCTTCACATATCAGTTATGTAAGGGGTTTAATGAGTCGTTTGGGACTTATTTTCACTTGATCATAGTGTTTCACCTTTGGGGTGATGGCCAAACTGAGTAGACCATTCAAGTTTTGAAGGATATTTATGTGAGATTTCATGTTCTAAATTGGACATAGTTGGGTATAGCACCTACCACTGGTGTATTTTTTATACAACAACACCTGCCATTCCAAAATTGGTATGGCACTATTTGAGGCCTTGAATAAGTAAATCTACAGGTCACCACTTTGTTGGACTGGCCCAAGAGAGTTGGCACTCATCATCCCAGAGTTGGTACGAACCACTACTAAGAAGGTATAGATTTTCCAAGACTGGATGAATACTGCATAGATCCATCATAATTCTTAAGTTTTCAGATGGAGGAGGCCTTTGGATTTGAAGGAGGTAGACCATGTGTTCCTATAGGTTTCACCTTGATGTGGATTATAAGAGATTTGGTTGATGTGGAAATTTATCTTTGAGATTCATTATCACTTTCCAGATACTATATAAAATTGGAAAAGTGGTGTACCACTTAACTCTATCACCACAGTTAGAGCGGGTACATAGCATCTTCCACATGAAACAGCTGAGAATGTATATGCAAGATTTGTCACATGTTGTTGAATAGGTTTAGATAGACATCAAGGATGGAGATACCTTTTCTAAGTACCTAGTAGAGATCGATGATAGGTAGGAGAGAATCCTTCATGGGTGAGTGATTCCTTTAGTGTGTGTATAGTGGCAGCATAGGAATCTTCTAGAGAGCACTTAGTAGGAGGAGGCTCATATGCATGCTCATCTCCCTCATCTTTTTTTTAGCCACTTATTTTGGATTTTTGGTATGTAAATCCCCAAGGTGGAGAGAATTAAATTAATTGGATTTTCCATGTATTATCTTTGGATATTGTATGGATTATTTTTGAGACCAGACTCTCAGATAGCGTATGATTTCGAGGCCCAGTTTTCCTAGAATAAATGTTTGAAATATATTAAATATCATGGTTGCACTATTTTCTTAAAAAACTAGAATAACTTCAAATCGGAGGCTCAGATTGAAAATATGAGGGAACCATTGAGTTCAAAACACAATTTTTACCTTACGCATGACATTGCATTTTTCGGCATGAGATGTTTGTGGAAAATTCATCACAGGTGTAAAATGAATAAAATAATTAAATAAATTATTTCATTTTATTTTTTGACACAGTGACCTAATCTCATCTATAATTATATGGTTATTACAATTTATCAAGGTTTTATTCATAACCCTAGATCCATTGAATAACCATTGGAGAAGGCGTTGGGGGATCTCTCTCATACAAATATCAACCAGATCGTAGATCGATGATTGGTGTGCAATGGGATTCATGGATATTTCCAACAACAATGACCCTGGATATTTCTTCATTAATAATCAATCCATCACTAGGTAGGGTGTTTTTTATTTGTACTTCTTACTATATTATGATTCCTATGATGAATTTGAATCAATCAACTAAAAAATTGATTCTCGGATCATGTGTATTGCGGGTATGGGTTAGAATTATTCAATATTTTGGGAATTCATTTGTGATTAATTTTTTATCTCTTCATTCATCATTGTATCTATAATGAATCGAGACTAACAAGAACATTAGACAAGGTTTTTTCCTCGTGTTTGTTCCTATTATTAAAAGGGAATCCCCTAGGTGTGGTATTTTTGAACCCTCCACACCAAGATACCCCCTCCCCGTGAAGGGATCACTCCAGAGAGAGCCCTAGCTAGGAACGATTTGTTGTCAGCTGAGATGTAAGAACATCCCAGAGGGTTACAACCTGATAGGAGATAGTGAGACATAGTAATCCGTTAGCATAGGTGGGTCACGCCTCATTTAGTCTACCCAGTCAGAAACTAGGTGACACGTCAAGATGAGTAGATCCCTAAGGAAGGAGAAATTTTCCCAAGAGTGGACTCCCAGAATTGGAACCCTGTACCTCCCAAAGAACAGCATTGTGGTACCCCTCTCTTTCACCATTGTGCCATCGCTGAAGTGGAAAATGTGTATTTGGGTAACGAGGTATAGGTGAGGCCTCCCCAACTATGTGTCACACATCTCCAGCGAGGCCCAAGGTGGCCAACCTTGGTCTTAGGCCAGTTCCCAATGGGGTAGAGGGTACCATTAGAGGTTATAATTGAAGATAGTCATGTGTCCTTATGAGGGACTCGAACCTGGAACTGGGGGTTAGGATGCCACTTCCAGTAACCAATGCACCCATTCCCCATGGGAAAACATGCATTCAAGTAATGAGGTATAGGTGCGGCCTCACCACCTATGCACTACACATCCCCATCAAGGAATAAGGTGGAAAACCTTGGGATTAGGATAGTTATCAATGGGTTAGAAGGGCCTATGAGAGGTTATAATGTAATATATTTCATGTTTCCTTGTTAGGTACTTGAACCTAGAACCTTAGGGTAGTGATCATGTGGTGATGGAAGCGGTAGTGGATCAGACAGCTTTGGGAGAAAAGTTTGGATGGATTAGATCCATGATTTTCATAGAGATCAAGAGTAAAATACAAGGTGGAGGTAGAATGAGCATACATGGGAGGAAGAAAATGGGTTTCTGGAAAATTCTGAACAACACGGAGTGTACTATAGAGATGCACATCGTGTGGGGCCCTCTCAGTGGTGGCTAGGGCTTCAGTATAAAGTTAAGGATCACACAACATTTGAACCCAATCACATGGAGTGTGAGCCTTTCTAGTTGGATCGGCATGTACCTTGGAGGGTATATAGTCACGACCAAGGGCACACTATGTACTCCCACACAGACATGGCTATCCATGATATACATGGGCTTAGTCATGTACTTAGACACTAGAAGAATTAAATGGGAAAGGGAAAACTGTGTACTTTCATACATACATGGACATAGGCCATTTACATGGCCAGGACCTGATGCTGAAGGGACATGCCATGTACTCCTAGTACACAATGTGTACTCCTTCAAAGCTTGATTGGAGCCCTTTTCCACTATGTATTAGATAATTTTCATTATGATGTGTTCCTAATATCCTTTTCCATGAGGGTTATTATAGAATTGTATCCTACACATAGGATGGTGATCTCTTCAGCAGGACTTCTTGGATAGAGTTTTTAGAATCCTTCTATGAGGCCTGGAGTGAGATCCTATATCATCTTCTTAACCTAGGTGGAGTTCTTGGTATCATTGTGACCAATGCTATGAGGGTGTCAATCCTATACTTAGAAGGTTAATCCAGATTTATTTGTTGGTGTACCCCATGGCCTTGGGAGAAATCCTCAACTATGTATCATATCTCTTCAGACTTCTAGCATATACTTCTAATGGAGAGACCTAATGAGCACTACCTCTCAAATGGAAATCATCAATGCTATCTAACCTATAAAGTGTGTTCACCTAAATGAGTGATATGCGGTACCTTCAAGCATTATTACTAGTATGTCATTACAGTTATGACTTTACTTTGAGAATATGTGTCTTTGTTGAGTATATCTAGATATTATTGTTATGTGTGTTGTAGACATATACCTATGTAGAGCTAACTATTATTCTTTTGTTATATGTTTTTTGGTTTTAGGGTTTCCTACTAGGTATTATTATACAGACCCATTCATGGGATTTTCCAGCATGTGTCATTTCATGTGAAGATGATTGAACTTTTGATAGAGTCCTAGAGAGACTGGGACCAAATGTTGCTTAGTGTGATGGATAGACTAGGGTGTGTTCCTATGGAATTTTTCTAGCAGTCCCTCTCTTTACATTCAGGTTGTTCTTGTTTTCAAACTCTTTGTGGGGGGGATTATATTTGGCCTTGTTTACTTTCCATTACTTCTTTTTGTACTCTGGTTATGGTATTTAGTTGTATGAATGCATGGATGTTCAATTTTTTTTACATTTCAGCATTATATGGGCTTGTATGTGTGTGTGAACAGGTACTTGAGCTAAGGCCTCCCATGTTAGTGATATGACTACTCAGCACTAGTCTCCAGCCTATGACATATTAGAGGCAGGCTTGGGGAGTCAAGGTATGGGCCTCATTTGGACAAGTTGTGACACTGGGAATGGACTAGATCTCAAAGTATAATAAAAATATCAACTAATGGGGTAAGAAAATTTAAGTAGTCTTGAATGGAAAACCTATAGTTATTTTAAAAGAAGATATATCTTGACCTGATATTTTTCTAGAAGTACCTACCATAGCCTTATTTATGTAGATGATCAGTGAATAGGGATAAATAAATGAAATTATAAGGATATAAGATTTCCCCATTATTCAGGAATACATCAATGTGTTTCCTAAAGAGTTACCTAGACCTCCCCCAGAAATAGAGGTAGATTTCTCCATTGAACTCAAACCTAGATCCAAGCCAATATCTAAGACCCCATATATAATGGAAAATGTGGACTTATAATAATTAAAGAAACAAATTTAAGATCTTTTGGAAGAGGGATTTATTCGACCAAGTGTATATCCTTGGGGACCACCTATTCTATTTATAAATAAGATAGATGGATCAATATATATATGCATTGATTATATAGAACTTAATGGGATCATAGTGAAGAACAGGTACCCTCTCCTAAGGATTGATGATTTGTTTAACCAGCTTTGTGGGGCTCAATTATTCTCTAAGATTAAATTCTGATATGGGTATCATCAATTGAGGGTAAAGAAAGAAGATATTCCAATATCTGCCTTTTGATCAAGATATGGGAATTATGAGTTTGTTTTTATGCTATTCATCTTGACTAATGATCTTATTAAATTTATATATTTGATTAATAGAGTCTTTAAGGACTACCTTGATAAATTCAGGGTGGTTTTTATTGATGATATTCTGATATATTCTAAAATTTGTGAGGAGCATGTGGATCATCTAAGTTTTATATTGAAAACTATGTGTAAGTAGAATCAATTTGAAAAATTCAGAAAATGTGAATTATGGTTACAACAAGTTTCATTCTTGGGGAACATTGTAACCAATGAAGGAATATCAGTTGAACCTTCCAAGACAAAGGCTATAGAGGAGTTTCCTCATCCTACAATAGTAACTGAGATTTTTAGTTTACTTGGTTTAGTAGGATATTATAGAAGGTTTTTGAAAAAAAATCATTAATTTATAATCCAATAACCAAGTTAAATCAAAAAAATATAAGTTAATTTTTAAAAATGATTGTAAAGAAAATTTCCAAGAACTAAAGAAGAGATTGGTTACTACACCTAAGTTAACTCTACCCTCTTTTGGAGAAGGATGTGTGTAGACGCCGAAAAAAGGTCTGTAACTCCTAGAGGAAGTTTCAAATTGATGAAGCGAAGTCATATTTGGACTCAGAGGCCCGATCCGGAGGCCCCGGAAGTGGTGCGCAAAATTAAGGAGCACGGGTGTGAAATAATGTTGGGCACACGAACCATCCCCGGGATTCGCGTAATCAAGCCAGAGTGGCGTGCAATTTTGCGCGCTCGGTTCCGCGTGGTGAAGCCTTGTGCGCCGACTTCTCCTAGCACAGAATATTTCACACGCCTCCCAGATTCCGCACCAGCGGGTGCCTATAAATAGAAGGCAACCTCAGTCGTTTTGGGGTTGCAGAATTCGGACCGGCTCCCGTGAGCGCAATTCGGACTCCCTCGCGCGCAAGATGACTTCCAGGTAAATCCCCTTTTTGCGCAAACCTTGCCTCGGGGTTCGCCTTTGTGCGCAACTCCACTGGTTTAAGTGATTCCGCCAACCCCTCTGAGTTCTGCCTTTGCGCGCAATTCAATTCTGTTGCGTGCAATCCCCTCCTGTGCGTGCAATCCCCCCTGAGCACAAAATCCCATCCGGTGCGCGCAATACAAGCCTCTTGCGCGCAATACCCTTTCCGTGCGCAATCCTCTGGCCCAATTGCACGTCATCCTGGTGTTTTGCGCGCAAGCCTTCTCTTTGCATGCAAAACCCAGGACCCTTCACCTTGACGCCTCTTGGCTGCCTCTCTGTGCCGGCACCTGATGTCTTCCATGCCGGGCATGCGCGTCATGCGTTGCTTTCCCGTACGGCCTTCCAGGCTCGTACGACGTAACCTCAAGCTCCCTTGGGTGGTGTTTCCCATTGTGTTGCTTTGCCTTATGTTTCTCCACATAGGCACTCTAACGACTATTGCTTCTTCGCATAGCCACGCTAACGTGGACCCCTCGATGGTTCACCCTGCGGCCCCCCATCACCATGGCATTGCCGATTCCTTCCCTCCCACAAGGGGTAGAGGGCGTTGGGCATGTAATCCCTAGGGGTGTGGAGCGAACCCACCTCATCCGAGCTATAGGACGTTAAACTGCTAAGCACCTCGTCTTTAACACATGACGTTAAACTGTGGTCCGACCCCGTGCCTCGCACGTAGGGTCCCCCTAGCTCGGATATGCTCTCCGCTCGCTCGTCTCCACGGGGATGTCGGGGTCATCCCTCACAGGGGGGGTGATTTATTGGAGTGGCGTTTGTCCACGGGGGAAGGGCTGCCTTAGAGCGTAAGCCCCAAGCCTCTCTTGCGGATGGTTTCACCCATGCACCTTCGTACATCCCCACTGCCAAGGCCAATAGAGTCCCTTTCCCACTGTTCTTTGTCGCACCACGGGCCTCCATCATGGAGTAAGTCCCGACACCAAGGGCCGCTAACCACACGTAAGCCTCTATTTCCTCTTTGGGATTCTCAACGCATAAGCCCCTCTCCGCTTCTCACGGACGCACCCTTTGTGACGTGATCATCTGGTCCCTGCTGCCTCTTATTTCTCACACCGAGCATGACTCACGTGGGCTTAGAACGCGCATCGACCATGACTTCCTCCAATGGGATGCCTCAGAGCATAAGCCTCATCCTAGCGAACTACGTGGACTTTGATCCGTGCTAACGCATGGTACGTAGGAAGCCTCCACGAGGTTCAAGCCCACCACCCGGTCGTTCCGACCCCCTTCGCGTCGGTTCACCAATCACTTTGGTCCGCCTCAGATCATAATCCCCATATCCACTTTAGGCCACCTCAGAGTGTAATCCCCATATCCACCTTGCGCTACCTCATAGCGTAAGCCCCCTATGCCCATCCCGCATGACGTTAAATTGTATGCCCATCCCACATGACGTTAAATTGTATGCCCATCCTGCATGACGTTAAACTGTATGCCCATCCCGCATGAAGTTAAACTGTATGCCCGTCCCGCATGATGTTAAATTGTATGCACGTCCGGCATGACGTTAAACTGTATGCTTTGAACTACGTGGACTTTGATCTGTGCTAACGCATGGTACGTAGGAAGTCTCCATGAGATTCAAGCCCATCATTCCATTACCCATCATGATTCCTACCTGGGCCGCCACATCCTGGTGGGATCATGCCACTTCATTCCACTCCACAGTATCTGGGAAGTCGCCCACGTGTTGGCCCCAATATTGGAGTTCCCTTCAGGGGGTTCTTTTACCTGATCCACTCTCAGTGTTCCGATCAGTCTGATCCGTCTCCGCAAGACGTTAAACTCACGTCATACCCCGTGTTAAACATGGGAAGTTGAGGAAAACCTCAGATGCTACACAATTCCCCACGTTCAATGTGGGATTCCTTGGGCTTCCGCACCCTCGAGAAGCCCTGTTATAAGGGACAGAAGATATACATGCCAATCCCCAGCGTCAAGAAGTGCTAACGACACCCCAACATGACCATTCTCCTCACCGAAGGTTGCTGCCCTAATAAGACCCCTTGGAGTATCTCGATGGAAGCAGTGTAATTAACTGGCGCCCATGTAGATATAGCGCCAGGAACGAGCTTCACGAACACATCTTAAATCTATGAGGGAGACCCGGACTAGGTGACGGGCTCCGAGGAGGAATCCACGGAAGGAAGAACTGACATCCCATCATCCCGGTTTCAATCAAGGAGAAAACGTCCCTGAATAAAGAACGGATGCCGCCCGCCTTTGGAAAGAGGGAATGCGGAGCAAAAAGCTGCATGTCCTCCCCCACGTGATGGACGCGCGTGCGTGCCCAGGCGAAAGTGTCGGAAACAGAAAATGGTGAACCTGACGTGAAGCTCTTCTCATCAATATGGAGACTGGTAGCGTTTGGGGTGTCGGAAGATTAGCATGTCACCAGGTCCGGGCACCTAGCACCAGGACATGTAACCCACCAGGGGTTGAGGAAGTTAGGACATTGAGAACTTCATTCTGCGACGTTGTCAGTGTGGATCCCTCTCACTGACCACGGAATATGGAATGACGTTGGGATATTGGTTGTCGATTTCTTTTCCTGTTAGTACTAATGGGTCTATCTCCCTACTTCCAGGAATCAGATCACTATATCCGGAGCTCGATCACCACCTGCCCTTCGGTGCATGGGCAGGGGCAGTACCAACACAGCTACCCCACGCGGTCCCGCCTTTTCTACAGCTACTCCGGCTCCAATTGCTATGACTTATGGGCGCTCACGCCCCCTCTCCCCATCAGAGATCGTTCAACGAAGGGTGATCAACGACCTGGTCTGCAGGTACGAGGAGGAAGGGATCATCCCCAACAGGGACATGGCCCATTTGGATCTAAAGGCAGCTACGCCACACCACTATCTCCGCCCTCGAGGGCCGCGCAGGGAGCCACCGCTCCCCACTCCGACGTTCAACCGCTTCGGGTGCCTATCCCTGGAGCGCCTTGACACCTCCATCCCCTACGCCGATGAGGTGGGGGATGTCCGGGTTCGGCCGAACAGAGACCCGTTCTAGGGGTTCACGGCAAGAGCCCCTGCCAGGCTGCGTCGACGCCACCGCTCGACTCCCTGGGCCAAGGAGCATACAATCTCTGTGCCTGCACCACCGGTTCCAACCCGTCTGACCCGACGTCAGCGTCGGGCGTGAGCAGAAGAGAATTCCCGCCCTAGGGCACCAATGTCAGCAACCACTGTGGTCCGAGCCATTGCTGACTCCTGTTACCAGACCTCCGCACATGTTGAGCAGGGGCAGGCACATGCCCGACTCAGATCGAGGCCCCGACCGCCCTGCAGGCGGGTTGGGTCGACTCTCCTAGTCGTGGGCACAGGCAATGGCCACCGCGGACTAATTCGCGGTAGTTCCACACACCATGAAGGCCCATTCCGTGCCATTGATCTGGAAAGCAGAAGGCTTATTCATGACAGCTACGCTCCAGGTATGGATTTTTCTGGTGCTCACTGCACTGGGTATGAGGTCACTTCCCCTACCACTGGCCACGATTGTAGAGTTGTTGCGTATCTGGTCTCTCACCCACATAGAGGTCCTCCCCATGTCCCTTTAGACATCTGTCCTGGTGCTTCTCGCACCCCGGCCTTCAGTCCCCTCTGCCCCAGTGCTATTGCGGCCAGGGGACTCCTTGAAGGAAATCATCCTTACCCTGAGGAGCCACCCAGGGGCAGGAAGGCGGGGCGTCGTCGCCGTAAGAGTAATATCAGGGGAGTCCGGACGGAAATCAGACCAGTCCGTTTCTCGGATGCTGAGGCGGAGTACGACTCGGCGATGGAGCCCTCGCCCCAACCCTTTGAGTCAAGGGTAGGGATAGGGACGCGGCGTGTCAGCCTCGTACTCCCCGAATTCTAGATCCGTATAATCCTCACCTCCCTCCGAAGGTATATCCAGGAGGACGAGGATTTGGCGTACCCCCAGGGGTCGAACCCGCAGTTACCACTGGCCTGCCCAGAAGCACCTTCCACCTCAGTCAGGGAGGGTGGGGAAATTTTTTGGGGACCGACAGAAGAATCGCGACATGACACACCCTCGGAGAGCATCAATACTGTGACAGGAGGCCCATTCGTCGGCCCATTCTATCGTGACGTGGCAGCCAGAGCACTGCAACCCTTGGAGGACGACTTAGGGATCGGCGACCAATAGACCTGCTCGTTGTATTCTTCGTCGGCCAGCCCACCGGCCCAGCGGCCTGCCTCAACGCCGCTACCAGTTCCCCATCCATTCTCGGTTGATGAGCAGGGGAAGCAAGGTCCGAATCCCGAACCAGAGTTGTGGAGCTTCTATACCGTCCTCGCAGCGGGCCACTTCCCCAAGAAGTTTTGGCCGGTCACAGGATCGGATTTTGATATGCTAGAGTCTCTCGCCCCGAGAGAATTTGAATGTTTCCGAAAGACTCTCCGGGTGACTCACTCCCGTCTTCGCCATCAACCAGTGCCTTATCCCGGGAGTCAAGAACATCTCGAGGATATCAACGAGCAGTGCCATCGGGTTGACCTGGTTGTGCTCCTCGCGGTTCGGCACCCCGAGTCGCTCGGCCACCACATAGCCCTCCAGCAACAATGCGTCCAGATTTTTCAAACACTCCGCAAGGTTATCGAGGAAGACACCCCCCACTCGCACATCTGCGGATGGGGGAAGTACGCTGCCCTTCTTTTTTGTGCGATTCGCAGACAGCCCGATTCACTGAGCGGATCTGAGGGAATGTCGCCAAGGGCAGTGGCGGTCAACATGGATGACCTTTCAGGTGAGGGAAACGGTGTGTAATTCCTCGATGGAAACTCACCCCCTGAGGACAAGTCGCTACTGGACCCATCTAGGAGGATTAATCACCAACAGAGAAGCCTCTTAGGTCTCCCCACACCCACTGAGGCATTAACACTGAGCCGAAACATCGGCAAGGGTAAAGAGCACATCGGGGCTATCAAGCTCGTCGACCCATCTGCCTCAGTAGAGAAGGTAGAGGAAGATCCCGAGAAGGCCTCGTTGTGCCAACAGCTTGCTGAGAAGAAGAGGTTGGTTCATGAGCTCTTGGCCGAGCGCATTGCAGAGCGGCGACCTGACTCTGGTAATCCTCAGCCAGGGCAGCAGGGGCAGGAGCACCTACCCCTTGACGGGATTCACCCGGGAAACCGTGATCATGCCGTGTTCGCCGATAGAGGAGAGGCTGGAGCCCATGGAAAGAGGTCACGGTACGTTTCTCCGAACCCTCCTGAGAGGCACGATCACCTAAGGGACCCTGCTCGGTTCCCTCCCGCTACCCCGAGACTCACTCCGCCAGCCGCCCCGCGAGCTGCTGAGCTTGACTACCGGACTGAGGATCCGGGAAATGCGCTTGTGGTTAGAGATCCCCGTCAGGACCGGGACCCACATCCGGACGATCTAATGGAAGCACTCATCACCCGCTTAGAGGCCATAGAAACCCGGTAGGTGGAAATCCCACCGGACGGTAAGCTATACCCAGCATGGGTGGATGATATACCGGCCCCGCCGGGATTTGGGAACCCCACTTTCGCCCCCTTTAACAGGACCGGAGACCCGCCACATCACCTAGACCACTTCAACTCAAGGTGCGGACCTATGTTAGGGACTCTGGCGCAGCAGGAGGCTGCCAAACTTCATTGCTTCGTTCAGACACTGGAAGGGCCAGCATTCGTCTGGTACAGCCAGCTCCCTATCGAATCTGTGACTAGCTGGGAGGACCTTCGCAGGCAATTCCTCTACCAGTTCAGTTCCACAACCCGGAAGACGAACATCGCAGACCTCTTCAGGTGCAAACAAAGGCCCGATGAGCGAGTCGTGGACTTCGTCGCCCAGTGGAACGGGCTCACGTACTCCCTTTACATGACACTAACTCAGGAGAAATTACTGACAATGTGCGTAGGGAACATCAAGGCAGAGCTGGTTCCTTCTCTGATCACTCATAATTACCCAGGAGGGTTCTGGGATTTTTCAGACAAGGCTCAGCGCCTCGAAGAAGCCCTGCAACAGGCCAGTCAGGCACGCCTGCTGCCTTCTGTAATCCCTGCAAGGAGAGCCTCAAAATCCTATCCCGCTGTTGTAGCCCAGATATAGGCCCCAGGGAATCTAGAGTTGGTACTAGTGAGGCCATCTCAGCAGCCCCATAGGGGTCCACCCCCACGGGCACAGCCTCCGGCCCAGCAGCGACCACCACAAAATTGGCAGGCGCCTCTGCGTAATGCTCTGCCGCCACCTAGGAGAGATAATCAGGCTCCGCCTCCTCGGCATGCTCCTCTGAACCTTGGTCATGGCTAGCCTCCAAGATCCCCCTTTCCAGATAGAAGGAATCGGAATTAATCGTATGATGAGGCCCAGGTCCCTGGTTATTTCTGTAGTGCCTTGGAGCAGAGGATCATGCGGCTTCCTGAGTGCTAGAATCCAGAAGAGGCGCATCTCACTGACCCCCCTAACTACTGCCCTTATCACCGGGCCCTGGGGAACACCATCCAGCAATGCTATGTGTTCAAGGACTGGCTCCAAGACCAGATTGACAACAACGTAGTCAGGTTGGGCCCAGCCCCGGCGCAAGTGGCAGGTATCTTCATGAGATCAGATGGCAATAGTGGAAACGAGGGTGAGTGACAACAGGTTTATGAACGTGGGTCTCAGAAGTATAACAACTGGATGGACCGCAGGACGGTCACCCGTGCCCATGGCATCATCTGTGCCCGCCTGAATTAGCCAGAGCCCTCAGAATCTACGAGCGCCGCTTCGGTGTCGTCATCCCAGCCTACCTCTTCCCAGAAGAGCAAGCGGCGATGCAAGAAGAAAGAACGCACCCTGTCAATGTCGTCATCTTCCTGCACTGTTGGCAATTTTATGCCCCTAGAAATGGGGATCCCTCCGAGACTCCATTCGGTAGTGGATGACTCCTCGAGTGAAAGCACGGGGTACGCTTCGGTCAACACCATAGAGTTGGTAAATCCTTTTTTGACTCCCGACGATGAGGAACGCCAGGTGGACTTTCCCAATGTCCCCAGCCGTCACCAATGTCGGTAGAGTCGCGGCTATGTGAATCGTCGGGGCACAACAGTTGGAATTTCTAGCCAGGCCATGCACGCCACTAAAACCAAGTAGCAGGCCCGATACAGAGCTCAGCACATGCGACCCCTTCATCTGGTGTCGACAGGTTCGCCTTCACCACCGTTTGTGTGCTGGATCAGGAAAAACTACCTCGGTCGTGCTGTGACCAGCTCTGCCCTCCCACCGGCCGACTACAGCCTTCCGGTCCTAATCCGGCGGCCACTTCCTGGGCTTCGACTAGTGAACAGTGGGACGTGCCTAGTACCAGTCAGTCACCAGTCCGGTCGGCGGGACACGTCATGCCTCCAATCGCAAAGTGGCCTCCTGTAAGCAGAAGCTCGCATTTGGCTCAAAAGTATGATGTTCTGAAGCACATGGCCAGCATCCCGGCAAGGATTTATATCCTTGAGGCCCTTCACCTATCTTCTGAAATGCGTGAGGCACTCGTCGAGGCTCTAAGGAGCCCCCTCCAGTTTGAGACGGAGGTAGCAGCTGCAGAATCCTTCCACACCGAGGTGATTGAGAATGCCAAATTTCAGGCAGTTATCTTATTCTCCGGTGAAGATGAAGACCCTCCCATACAGGGGCACATTCACCCACTGTAAATCACTGGCCAGTTCAATGGCATGGAAGTCCAACGCTGTCTTGTTGACATGGGTTCCGGGATTAACCTAATCCCAACTCGGACGCTGCGAAAACTGGGGTTGTCTGAGGATGATCTAACTCCCTCCGACCTTAGGATCCAGGGGTATGACAGGACCGAGCAAACTCCACTCGGCAAGATTGGATTGAAGACCCAGTTCGGCGGCCTAATTTCCGATACCGAATTCATGGTTGTCTCTCAGGACACCGCCTACAACGCGTTGATGGGTAGGTTGTGGCTCCACCTTCATGCAGCAGTCCCCTCATCGTATCACCAGTGCCTCAAATACTCCCTTAAGGTTCGAGTAGGTGTGCTCTAAGGAGATGCGTCTCCTTTTGCCTCTTGTGAAGCCTGTTATCTGGACGCCGACTATTACAAGAGCAAGGACAAGCAGATCCTGGCAGGTGAGGTTGATCCCACCACTATCACGAGTGATCCCTGGGTAGGTTTAGATGATGCTTATGTTTTCCCAATCCATCGGTTGGAGGCCACAACCCCCAACATGGGGTGGTGCTTTGTTGTTTCGGTTAACAGAGGAAGGCATGTTTCCAGGTCCAAGTGATGGCGGGAAATCACCTCGTACTCCTACACTAACCAGGCTCAGGTGATCCCCGAGCCTCCCACCCCTGTAAGATATCGGGACGTTAGGCTCATGGCAACGGTAGTACGTCATACGTGTCTGTTTCACCGGGCCGGAATCAACAGGCTCAAGCCGATGCACCACTACTGCTTTGATGTCATAAAGCGTGGCCCCTTGGGCTGAAGTCCAGATGGGATTGGATCAACCTCCTTTGTCGCCATGGTCTCCGTAGTGCATGAGTCTCCTCACGTGACGACCTCTTCCACCCAAGCCGGCACCAACTTCCCATCATGGTCTGGAAGCCTCGAAACGGCTCCCCCCGTGGATGATCCCTCCACAAGTGGAGAGGAGTACATAGAAGATTCTCCCCTGCCTTTGAGGAGGGCGTCTCCACCACGGTCGATGAGTTAGTGCAGGTGAACCTCGGTAGCGAGGCGGACTCGAGACCCACATTGGTCAGCACCGCTATTCCCCCCGAGGAATGGCAACAGTACGTAGACTTTATTAGACAACACCGTGATGTGTTTTCTTGGAGTTATGATGAGATTCCAAGACTAAATCCCCAGGTAGCTATCCACCGCCTTGGCCTTCCAGCAAACCATCACGGGTTCAAGCAACCTCCCTGAAAGATGCACCCTTCTCACGGTGTCATGGTTGAGGACAAGGTTGATAAGATCATCAAAGCCAACTTCTTCAAAGAAGTCCAGTACCCCAGGTGGCTTGCCAACATTGTTCCAGTCAGGAAAAAGAACGGGCAGATCAGGGTCTGTATCGACTTCTGCAATCTCAATCGCCACTGTACGAAGGATGATTTTCCCCTTCCAGTGACAGAGTTGTTGATCGATGCCACGGCCGGGTTCCAAGACCTCTCCTTCATGGAAGGGTACTCCAGGTACAACCAGATCCGGATGGCCCCTGAGGATGAAGAGTTCACTGCCTTTAGGGCCCCCCAAGGTACTTTCTGCTACCAATTTATTCCCTTCGGCCTGAAAAATGCAGGTGCCACCTATCAACGGGCCATGCATCGCATATTCAAGCCGATTCTCGGGACACTGGTAGAATGTTACGTGGACGACCTGGTGGTTAAATCTCGCCAGCGCCAGGACCATCTCAAAGACCTTTAGAAAGTGTTCGGCTTCCTCTGTTCTCACCACTTGAAAATGAACCCATTGAAGTGTGCCTTCGGGGTCACCTTAGGAAAGTTTCTTGGATTCGTTGTTAGATACTGAGGCATCGAGATCGACCCAGAGAAGATCAAGGCCATCAGCCAGATGCCTCCCCTGAGTAATATTCGGGATCTGAGAGGCCTTCAAGGCCACTTAGCCTATATACTCCAATTCATTGTGAATCTAGCCGGAAAGTCTAAGCCCTTTTCCCGACTCATGAATAAAGGCGTCGCCTATGAATGGGACGAAGAGTGTCAGATCGCTTTTGAGGAAATCAAGCAGTATTTGCTCCAGCCTCCAGTCTTGATGCCACCCATTTCCGGAAAGCTGTTGGTCCTTTACATGACCACCCTAGAACGATCCCTCGGTGCACTTCTCGCCCAGAAGAACATCAAGGGAACAGAGAATATCCTCTACTACCTCAGCCGCATTCTCCTCGACACAGAAATTAGATATTCTCCCATCGAGAAGAGCTGCCTAGCGCTCGTATTTGCCATGCAGAAATTGCGGCACTACTTGTAGCACCACGAGGTACAGCTGGTCTCTCGGGTAGACCCGTTGAAATGCATTCTAAACCAACCTATGTTGACTAGATGATTGGCGCACTGGGCGGTGATCCACCAACAGTTCGACATCAGGTTCGTACCCCAGAAGGCTATCAATGAACAGGCGTTGGAAGACTTCTTAGCTGCTCATCCAACCTCTGCGAATCATTCATTGGATCTAGGATTTCCTGAGGAGGTAATCCTCTCAGTCGATCACTCCATCCCATGCTGGCAGATGTACTTTGACGGTTCCTCCCGGAGCCCCACCAGTAGAAGGCTCAATGATCCTAGGCTCAATAGAGTGGGCCTGGGTGTCGTCTTCATCGCCTCGGAGCAAGCCGTTCTGCCGTATTCGTTCCTTTTTTCAGAAGGCTCCAGAAATAATGAGGAAGAATATCATACCCTCATCACTGGCCTCGAGTTGGATCTTGAGATTGATGTACCCCATATGCATGTGAAAGGGGAATCCGAGCTAGTCATCAAGTAGGTCAATGGTGACTATGTTGTCAGAAATCTAGAACTCATGCCATTACTGGAGTGAACCCTTCGTCTAATGGCTAAGTTCCCCTCCTGTCCAGAGGTTGTTCACATCCCCCGGTCGCAGAACATTCGAGCAGATGCTTTGGCCAGCCTCGCTGCATCACTTGTGGAGCCCGAACAAGATGACCTAATTATCCACGTGGCACACCGGAGAGTCATTGCCCCTGTTATTTCGGAGGATGATCATGCCCGCAGGTGAACCATCTCACCGCTATCACCCCTACGTCAGGACCCCCGATGACTTCAGATGTGGTAATCAAGACGGTTCCTGACTGGAGGACGCCCCTGGTTGAATATCTCCAGCATGGCAATCTTTCACTGGACCGAGCCGAGTGTGAGTGAATCTGGTGTCGAGCACCGCAGTTTACCCTTCAGATCAGTCCCAGCCTTGAGCAGCTCCTTTACAAACATGGATTTTATGGTGTTCTCCTCTGTTGTCTTCAAGGAGTCGAGATCCCATAGGTCATGCAAGAAGTTCATGCTGGTTCCTATGGCACCCACCAGGCCAGGTCGAAGTTGTCCCACTAGATTTGGAGACTATGGTACTTTTGTCCCTCCAGGATTTACGACTGCATCGAGTTTTCCAAGAGGTGTCATGCGTGCCAAGTTCATGCAAACTTTGTGCATCGGCCCCCGGATCCTCTCCATACTACCAAGTATTCTTGACCCTTTGCAGTCTGGGAGTTGGATGTCGTAGGACCTTACCCGCCGGCGATGGCCCGCCAGTGCCGGTTCATCATGACCGCTACAGATTTCTTTTCCAAGTGGGAAGAGGCAATTTCGCTCAAGGAAGTCAAATCCTGTTCTATTGCTGACTTCGTGAGCTCCAATATCATTTATCGATTTGGAGTACCTCGTGCTATCCTCACGGATAACGGAACCAACTTCTGAGTAGCCAAGGTGAAGAAATTGTACGCCAGGTACAACATTCTCTCTAACCACACCTCCCACTATCATGCGCAGGCGAATGGACAGATCGTGGCTTTTAACAAAACCCTCTCTAACATTCTGCAAAAAAAGGTTGTTCAGAACAAGAAAAGTTGGCTAGAAAAGCTCCCCAATGCCCTCTGGGATTATAGGATGATGACTCATAACTCCACTCAAGTGACTCTGTATTCCCTGGTATATGGATCTGAGGTCGTCCTGCCCATCGAGATCCAGTTACCCTCATTGCGCACGGCGGTCTACGACCAGAAAGTGCCAGATAGAGTTTCCAAAATCCACCTAGCTAAATTGGAAGAGATGGATGAAAATAGTCTTCGTGCTTTACATAACTTGGAAAGGCATCAGAGCAGGATGGATCGAGCTTTCAATAAGAAGGTTCACCTCCACTCCTTCCTGCAAGGTGACCTAGTGTTGTCTCTTAGAGCGCTAATGATTACTGGAAGGAAACCACCCAATTTGGAGCCCAAATGGGAGGGGCCTTTCATTGTCCATAAGGTCTATCCCAATGGTGTGTATTCCCTGGTGACTACGGATGGTGAGAGTGTCACTCCTACCACCAACGCCAGGTTCCTCAAATGGTATTTTGCCTGAGCCCCAAGGGTCCGAGTTCTAAGACCTTAAACTAAGATCCTTACCCGGTCCAGCATGACCTTAAACTGCACTCGGTCCAGCATGACCTTAAACTGCACTCGGTCTAGCATGACCTTAAACTGCACCCAGTCCAGCATGACCTTAAACTGCACCCGGTTCAGCATGACCCTAAACTACATTTCTCCCTACATCTGGCCCCCAACGGTCTGAGCTCTAAGACCTTAAACTAAGACCCTTATGGTCCATCATGACCTTTAAACTGCATGCTCGTCCTCACTACAAGATGCTAAACTGCAAGCGGGTTAGGCCTCCCTGACTGAGGCCCAGCCTCAGGCCCCTTGGCCTTCCATGACTCGGTCTCACTTGTGGGATTGTATGGTGTGGTGTGGATTCACGTCAGGTTACTCTCCGTACCGTGCCTATCCCCATATGAGATGTGTTTCCCGTCCCACACGAAGTTAAACTGTATTCCGTCCCACACAACGTTAAACTGTATTTCATCCTACAGGATGTTAAACTGTGTTTCTAGAACTATGTGCGGCTTGATTCCCATCCTTATGGTATATGTAGGACCGCCTGAACACCTAGATTTCAGGTCCAGTCCCATCTCTTAGGAGATCCCATGATCTCCCGGTTGCCTCGGTCTTTTGGCATGTCCCTCCCCACAGGAAGACATCTAGGTGTGGTGCGGGTTTTTTGGAACTACGCACCCTTCCCCTGGGAATCCGCCATCTTTTGGCCACTCATACTGAGCCCTTCGACCCTTTCCAGTGATCTACTAATGTGTTCAGAGTACTCTGGTCTAGGACTTGGAGTGTCTGATTCGACTTAGTCAAGCTTTCGTCTACTTGTCAAGCTTCGTGCTCCCCTTCATTAGGGCCCCATTATCTTTCACATCGGGAGGGACCCCCAAGAATGGCCTGGATTCAACACCTAAGGGTTCTCCTACCATCACGGTCCAATGCCTCCGAGGGTTTTGGGAAACAAATCGATACAAATCCCGTGTTGCGAATGTGGTCAGTGGTTGATGCTCATTTTTTTTGCCCCTTTCTCTAGGCTAACGCGACAGGATGTTGTGTTGCGAACATGGTCAGTAGTAATCCTCAGTCGTCACGTCAGCTTCTTTGGGCCCTGAATGTTGGTTGCATGATTCACATTATGTTCTGCCCCACTGTGTCAAGGAGGAATCTCGACACTCCTCACACTAACCCTCAGTGCACCTCCACACATCAGATGGACCAAGCTGTGTAATGGTGTCTCTTGGGGCTCCCGCGATCTGAGCGCTAGATTATGTGCTTGGTTTTCTTCTTTAAGGGTTGTGTGCAGCTTGACCCCCACCCCCATGGGAAACAAGGAGTCGCCCAAACATTGCGTTCCGGGCCCAGCTCAGCTGGAAGCTAGCATCTCCTGCCCCCCCTGATTGTTGGACCCTTGTAGGCCCCTTTGGCCTGAGGCCCCTCTCCCAAAACTGCTCGTGATGATGGTATGGGATCATGTCCTCATCCACCCCGGGTGCGCCTTATCACATCACGTGTGTCCCCTTTGGTCCGAGCTCTAAGACCGTAAACTAAGATCTCTCAAGAACTACGTATGGCTTGATTCTCATCCTTATGAGATACGTAGGAGCGCCCGGGCACTTCCCCATGGGCCCAGCCTAACTTTTCGTGTTCAGTCCCTCGGCCTAAACATGTCCCTAGGAGAAAATAGTAAGAAGGGTCTTTCCCCCATTAACGTCGGGTTTTGCAGCCGCTTTTCCATGTGTCTTCCATTCCCCTTATCCTTTGGTCCGAGTTCTAAGACCTAAAACTAAGATCCTTACACGGTCCAGCATGACCCTAAATTTCATTTTTTTTCCTATATATGGGCCCCCTTTGGTCTGAGATCTAAGACCATAAACTAAGATCTCTCAAGAACTACATTTGGCTTGATTCCCATCTTAATGGGATACGTAGGAACGCCCAGACCTCCTGTCCTTGGGTCCAGCTCGAGTTCAGCTAATTTGTCTCTGTGGTTCCGCATTCGGGACCCCAACCACGGGACTGCATGGCATAGCACGGGATCATGTCCTCATTCACGTCGGGTTTACGACAACTGTACCCCGTGCACCCTGTTCTAAAGAATTATCCCTCTCGTCCTTTTGTCTCACACGACGTTAAACTGTATTTCATCCTACACGACATTAAAATGTGCTTCAAGAACTACGTGTGGCTTGATTCTCATCCTTATGAGATACATATGAATGCCTGGACATTTTTTCTTGGGTCCAGCCCCAGGGATTACCAAATCCTGTCCCTCCTTACTTTCATCCCCTCAGCCTGACTCCTTGGAGGAATGGTGTAGTCGCAACATCTACCCCGGATAAGTCCGGGATGCCCCATGGTAATGTTGGGAAGCGACAGTTCTCTCGCTATAGAGGTCCTGTCTAAAAATTGGGATGATCTGTGATCAGGTTGGTACGTCCGCCTAATGCGCCTCCACCACGGTGGCGCAATTTCAGGAGTGTTGGACTCTGTTCGAACAAACCACCACTCCACTTTCCACGATTTGCGTGCCCCTTTATTTGGATCCTCATCCTCTTTCATGTTCGATGGGACCCCCTAACAGTATGGATGATAGACCTACGGTCTGCCTGCTGTCCTGGGCCAACGCATCGGAGGACTGGTCATGTTTGATGGGACCCCCTAATAGTATGGATGATAGACTTTGGTCTGCCTGCTGCCACAATATGGATGATAGACCTTTGGTCCACCTATTGTAGCAATATCAATGATAGACCTGTAGTCCGCCTGCTGTCATGGGTCAACATTCTGGAAGACTGACCGGCGATATTTGAGTTAGGCCCCATGTTGCAAACATGGTCAGTGGTCAGCCCTCATTTATTGTCCCCATTTCAGGCCAATGCGATATGGATGATGCGTTTCTGCTATGGTTAACAGTTATCCCCCATCGTCTCACCCCCATAGTGTTCTGAATCTGGGTAATGTGATTCACCTTTTTTTTCATCTCCCTATGTTCGGATGGATTTCAATGCCTTGGCATTGCCCCGCTCGTGTGTTAGAGCACATTGAGAAAGTGATATGTCGATCGGTCTGAGGTCTTCTCCTCAGAAATCCAGGCCCGATTTCGGATGCCTAAATCTTGGTTGATTCTCCCATGAAGTGATAGATTATGGTTTAGCATATTAAACCAAAGGTACTAATAAATGTATTTGTCCATGTATTGGATTTAGATGATGAGCAGTACAAGAAAAAGGTCCATGAGACGGACAAAACAAAGCCCTTAAGGATCAGTGCACTGAATCGATCTTTCCAGTGTTGCTACCCTTTGGCTGGTAGCCTCCAGGACCACTTCTCGCTCCTTAAGAACTCTCTCCTCATCAGTCATCGCAGAGCGCAGCTCTCCAACCCTAGATTGTGCCTGCACCCGTTCGGCTTGAAGTACGGTCATCTGGTGACTCGCCCCCATAATTTATTCCTATGCGTCAGCAAGATGGGCCGTCAGTTTCTCCACGAGCTCAGAGCACGTTGCAATGAAGGACTCCTTCTCTGCCGCCTGCCCTTTGAGGCGTCAAACCACCCGTTCCGCCCTCAGCAACACTCGGGTACTCGCCGATGTTTCCCGACACTAGGAAATGTCGGTGCGTCAACTACTCTCGTGCATCTCCTCGGCCATGTAGTCACGGACCGTCAGATGAAGGCACTGAGTGTCAGCCCCTCCGGCGCATAGGAAACGCATCCAGGTCTGGAGTGATCCCATATGCCTCAACCAATCCGACTGGGGATGTCTGGGAAAGCACTGGATACACTTCCACCCTTTGCGCCGTGTCATCCGGCTCTCCTCAGCTACCTCTGAGTCTGAGTCGTCTATCTCCTCAGGGTCAGCGGGTCGGTACGTAGGAAAGGCAGCTAGCAGGTCTGCTGTAGGATCTGCCTCAGGGATGTCTTCATGAGGAATAGTATCCTAGATGCCTGGGCGACCTTCCTCTCTTTCCCCAATAAAGACGGTGCCTTCGTCAGCTTCCGGCCTCACCTCAAGGACAGTGCCACTGATGTCCGTTTCCCCCTGCTCACCAATTGCCGAGGCCGAATCAGAATAGGAAGTATGTTCTAGATGAGGTGGTATGTCCACCACTGGTCTGCTCACGGATGGCTCGGGCTCAGCAGCCTGACGAGCCTCCAATGATGAGATCACTGCACAAGGCGTACCCTGATTAGTTGGGATCTTTTGATAACAAGTTCCAGTAGTGAAGCGTGGGACTTACAGGAACCCATAGCATCGGCCTCCAGTGTTTCGGTCACTGCAGGAGCTGCCATGACAGGGAACCCCTCTGCGCTTGTCAATTCAATGATGGGTGTTGGACCCCCATCTCGTCCCACCAGTTCCTCTCCTCCCTCCTCTAGTGGGGAAGCCTGAACAACACTTAGGGGCTCCTGAGTGAGGTAGAGATATGGGTTGGAAATTTCAAGGGATAATGGACGAAGAAGGGAGATGAATGAAGATAGAGACAGACCTCGAGTATCTCGGTGATGTCGAGATCAGAGCCAACAATCTCGCCGCTCTCCTGGAGACTCCCTTGGTAGGTCACCACCTATGACCCCTCACCTTCGGGTTCTTCCTCTTCATCTTCTCCTTCCCCTTCGTCTTCTCTGGTCTCCTCCTCCCCCTATGACTCCTCGTCACTGTCACCTTCTCCCGGCGGCATCACTTCCAGATCATGCTCTCGGTCGAGCATCAATTTCACTAGGAAAGGTGGCTCTGTATGCCGCCCCCTTTGGAGTGTGTATGTGTCCATGGCCATCAGATAAGCATGCCACTGATAGAATTTTACCCAGTCGGTAACTCGAATGAGCCCGACCTCTGGCAGCTGGATCCCATTCTGCATTATCTTCTGCCAGACGGCCTCAACGCTCAGTGATTGCCGCAGAGTCATCCAAGCTGACCACAGTGCCGGGAAAATTGCATCTTGGGAAGGTTCGAGCAAGTATCTTATCTGCTTCCCAGGCAGTTATCTGGCCGCCTCGTCTGACCCCCCTCCAGGCAACGAGGTCGCAGCAGCACCGTGTGACGTCCCCGCTACTGAAGTCCCAGCCTGCGCAGGCCTCACTGCCTGACGCGCCCCTGATTCTCCCCTTCCAGCAGCATCTTGCCTGCTCCACCGTCGCCTGGTTTCTATGCAGGTAGTCTCGAGTTTCCAAACTCGCTTGCGCAAAATCCCCTCAGGGTATGCAATAGTCCAGTGTTCGGCATACTCGGTGGATAAGTCGGCATCGACCCCGGTGGGAGGAAGAGTGATGACATCGCCAGAGCCGAAAGTGGTGAACATCAGCCACATCTGGCACAAGATGCGGGGATTCTTCTCCTTCCAGACAGATGTGAACACCTTCTTAGGAATTTGTTGGAGGCACCCGAATTGCCTGGCGAATTGAGATGGCACGTAAGGCTCGTAGATCACCTTCCCGTCGATCCGAGCCACGAGAACCCCACCCTGAATGCTCTGGAAATACTCATGTTGTTCTAGAGAGCCTCGCCCATTGTCCACCATCTGGCCGACCAGGGTGGGGAATGGGATGAAGTTGAAATTGGTGTGGTTACCAATGCAGATCCTCACACCCTCCTCATTGAGCGTTATCGGTTCCACCCCGGTGATGTTCAGCAGAGATGGTCGCAGGCCATTTCCCGGAGGACAGATGGCATTTGGGAAAGTGTACCCGCCGAAATGAGCCGCCACCCAGCTGTGGAAGATCTGGAAGGGGCCACATACACTCCGAGGTGACCCTCCTCGTGAGATGCGTCCTAGGATGGAATAAATCTTGGCTAGAACGGGGACCCCCAAGTTGAACCGTTTGTTGGCGGCCATGGCGCCCGCCATCACCTGTGTTGCTGGACGAACACCCACCCTCGCGTCCCGCACCGGTAGGAGCCACCCGCTCTAAAAGGATGAGAGGAACCCGGCGTAGCGGACGTTTGGGTCCTGGGTCTCAATGACGTAGTATCCCCATGATTAGTATTACCCCGCCTCCAGGGTCCTCTAGTATGACCCATCCCTACTCCTCTGAGTTGTGGTTGGGCACCATTTTCCCCATCCCGGCATCTTGATCGTTGGATCCTTTTCCAGGAACTGGCTGAACTATACCTTGTAGGCAATGTCCTTCAGGAAGTCCTTGACCCCCAGCCTCTCTTTGGCCAGCTCCAACAGGTGCCATGTCAGCATGGGGGTCTGTGACCTGTCTCCCCAGGTGTTCTTTAGAGGTACGAACTCGTCGTATTAGTATCCCTCTAGTGGGATACCTCCAATGTAGTGAACGTCCTAGAGACTGATGCCAACCTCCCCGTGGTGAAGGTGGAATGTGTTGGTATCAGGGGACCATCGGGTGAATAGCTCCGGCCCGAGCTCAGGTTGATGGTGGAAGTGGAACTGCGACGTCCATACTACCTCGAACAGGCCAATATGCCGCAGCTCGGCCCCAAACTGGTTGCAAGTATGGAGAGCCCAGAATGCCCAGGCCCACTCACTGGTGAAGTTACACCCAGACCGCAGGTCCCAATCTTTCAGCCAGCCCTTAGTATCGTCTGTGACGCTCTGACGGAACGTGCTCGCGTAGAGTGCTGGAGAATTCTCTGCGACAGGCTCATCCCTGGTAATGGTCCTGGTCCTCGGGTTCAGGACATATACGTCCATATGCCTAGTTTCCCTGGCAGGATGGCCATTGTTGGTGATGTTGTAGCAGGGAAGCTCTTCCTCCTGGGTCACCCATGACCGCAGTGTGTCCACCTCGAAACCTAGCAGGGGAACTTCCTCCTGGATGCCAAAGTTCTAGAGTGGGAGGTTGTCAGACAGGGGATACGCCTTCTGGGCTGGAGTCAGCAGATTGAATAGGGTCAGGTTGTTGGAAACAATCACCTTGGCACCTTAAACCTCCTCGTTCGCTGCCATTTTGGCTCTATGTGTGGAAGCTTCCCCCTCATCGACTTGGTTTGCAGCCATCTCGAATATTTCAGGAGTTGCGCGAAAACAGGATGAAGTGCGCGGAATCAGAGAGAGTTGCACAAAATCGAAAGTTGCGGCACACAATCCAGGAGTTGGGCGCGCAATCCTCATGTAAGGTGCGGAATATCCTGGGTTAGCGCACAAATACGGCCGAAATCCGGAAGAGATTTCGCGCTGCCAGTGCGATTTTACGCGCAGCCGCAGGAGCAATTTCGTGCATGAGAGCGGTATGCCTATCGCACGGGAAAGCTTGAGTATGGAATTTGGGACCCAGTGCCCCTTTTTATAAGCGAGGCCAGGGTTTCACGCCGCGCGGAAAGAAAATTCTGTGCCAATTCGGAGTTTTGCGCGCCCAGCCGGAGTGTGGCACGCAAAATGCCCAGGAGATGCACTATGTCGTCATTTCGGCGTTTCCCTCGAAATTTGAACGTTGCGACCTCTAATTGATCCAATTCCGAGGGGGCATTTGTAGACGCCAAAAAAATGTCAGTAAATGCTAGAGGAAGTTTTAAATTGACGAAGCGAAGTCATATTCGGACTCAGAAGCCTGGTCCGGAGGCCCCGGAAGTGGTGCGCGAAATTAAGGACCACGGGCGTGAAATAATGTTGGTCGCACGAAGCATCCCTGGGATTCGCGTAATCGAGTGGGAGAGGTGCGCAATTTTGTGCGCCCGGTTCCGCGCGGTGAAACCTTGCGCGCCGACTGCTTCTGGCACGGAATATTTCGCACGCCTCCCGGATTCCGCGCCGGTGGGTGCCTATAAATAGAAGGCAACCTCAGCCATTTTGGGGGTTGCGGAATTCGGACCAGCTCCCGTGCGCGCAATTCGGACTCTCTCACGCGCAAGATGACTTCCAGTTAATTCCCCTTTTCGCGCAAACCTTGCCCCGGGGTTCACCTTTGTGCGCAACTCCACTGGCTTAAGTGATTCTGCCAACCCCTCCAGGTTCTGCCTTTACGCGCAATTCCATTCCATTGCGCGCAATCCCCTCATGTGCGTGCAATCCCCCCTAGGCGCACAATCCCATCTGGTGCGCGCAATACAAGCCTCTTGCGCGCAATACCCTTTCCGTGCGCAATCCTCTGGCCCAATTGCGCGTCATCCCAGTGTTTTTCACGCAAGCCTTCTCTTTGCGCGCAAAACCCAGGACCCTTCACCTTGACACCTCTTGGCTGCCTCTCCGCACCGGCACCTGATGTCTTCCATTCCGGGCATGCGCGCCATGTGTTGCTTTCCCGTACGGCCTTCCAGGCTCGTACGAAGTAACCTCAAGGTCCCTTGGGCGGTGTTTCCCATTGCGTTACTTTTCCTTATGCTTCTCCGCATAGGCACGCTAACAGCTATTGCTTCTTCACATAGTCACGCTAACGTGGACCCCTCGATGGTTTTCCCTGCGGCCCCCCCTTCGCCACGGCCTTGGCGATGCCTTCCCTCCCACAAGGGGTAGAGGGAATTGGGCATGTAATCCCTAGGGGTGTGGAGCGAACCCACCTCGTCCAAGCTGCAGGACGTTAAACTGCTAAGCACCTATTCCTTAACACATGACGTTAAACTATGGTCCGACCTCGTGCCTCGCACGCAGGGTCCCCCCGGCTCGGATATACTCTCCGCCCGCTTGTCTCCATGGGTATTTCGGGGTCATCCCTCACAGGGGGGTGATTTATTAAAGTGGTGTTTGTCCACAGGGGAAGGGTTGCCTCAGAGCGTAATCCCCTAGCCTCTCTTGTGGATGGTTGCACCCATGAACCTCCGTACTTCCCGACTGCCAAGGCCAGTGGAGTCCCTTTCCCATTGCGCTTTGTCGCACCACGGGCCTCCATCCTGGAGTAAGTCCCAACACCAAGGGCCACTAACCACGCGTAAGCCCCTGTTTCCTCTTTGGGCTGCTCAATGCGTAAGCCCCTCACCGCTTCTCACGGACGCACCCTTCGCGACGTGATCATTTGGTCCCTACTGCCTCTTGTTTCTCACACCGAGCATGACTCACGTGGTCTTAGAGCGCGCATCGACCATGAAGTCCTCCAATGGGCCGCCTCAGAGTGTATGCCCCATCCCAGTGAACTACGTGGACTTTGATCCATGCTAACGCATGGTACGTAGGAAGCCTCCATGAGGTTCAATCCCAACACCCGGTCATTCCGACCCCCTTCGCGTCAGTTCACCAATCACTTTGGGCCGCCTCAGAGCGTAAGCCCCATATCCACTTTGGGCCGCCTCAGAGCGTAAGCCCTATATCCACCTTGGGCCGCCTTAGAGAATAATCCCCGTATGACCGTCCCGCATGACGTTAAGTTGTATGCCCATCCCACATGATGTTAAACTGTATGCTCATCCCACATGACGTTAAACTATATGCCCGTCCCACATGACGTTAAACTGTATGACTGTCCCGCATGACAGTAAACTGTATGCTTTGAACTATGTGGACTTTGATCCATGCTAACGCATGGTACGTAGGAAGCCTCCATGAGGTTCAATCCCGTCATTCCATTACCCATCCCGATTCCTACACGGGCCGCCACATCCTGGTGGGATCATGCCACTTCATTCCACTCCACAGTATCCGGGAAGTTGCCCACGTGCTAGCCCTAATATCAGAGTTCCCTTTAGGTGGTTCTTTTACCTGATCCACTCTCAATGTTCCGATCAGTCTGATCCGTCTCCGCAAGATGTTAAACTCGCAGCATACCCCATGTTAAACATGGGAAGCTGAGAAAAACCTCAGATGGTACGCAATTCCCCGCGTTCGATGTGGGATGCCTCGGGCTTCTGCGCCCTCGAGAAGCCCTATAATAAGTTTCATAAGACAGACATTCCAATACCCAGCGTCAAGACGTGCTAACGACACCCCAACGTGACCATTCTCCTCAATGAAGGTTTCTTCCTTGACAAGACCCCTTGGAGCATCTCGACGGAAGCAACGTAATTAACTGGCGCCCATGTAGATATGGCGCTGGGAACAAGCTTCATGAACATGTCTTAAATCTATGAGGGAGACCCAGACTAGGTGACGAGCTCCGAGGAGGAATCCACGGAAGGAAGAACCGACATCCCATCATCCCGGTTTCGATCAAGGAGCAAACGTCCCTGAATAAGGAATGGATGCCGCCCGCCTTTGGAAAGCGGGAATGCGGGGCAACAAGCCACACGTCCTCCCCCGCATGACAGACGTGCGCGTGTGCCACGGCGAAAGCATCGGAAACAATGTGTTACTTATATTGATGCATCACTGAAATGTCTTTGGTGAATCCTCATGCAAAATGATGGGGTGATCACTTATACATCTTTATAGTTAAAGCCTCATGATCATAATTATCCTACACATGACTTGGATTTAGATGAAGTTATTTTTTATATGAAGATATGGAGGAACTATCTTTATGGGGAGGAATGTGATATATACACAAACCACCAGATTTTGAAGTATATATTCACACAAAAATAATTGAACATGAGAAAAATGAGATGGTTAGAGATTCTTTAAGACTATGATTATTCCATTCATTATCACCCTAGAAGATCACACAAAGTTTATGGTGCATTAAGTAAGAAAGATCCTATTGTGTTTGCAATGATGAGGATTTCAAGGAGATCCATTAATCAAGAACCAAGTAAGGTTGAACATGAGAATTATAAGTGAAGGGGCATAATCCATCCTATCCCAAATGATTTTTTATCCATCATTACTAGAAAAGATCAAAAAGGGTCAAATAGTATATCTTTTGATACAAAATAAGATAGAGGATATGAAGAATGGGAAGTTTCCTAACTTTAATATTGATCAAGAAGATTTGCTAAATTTTCCTATAAGGCTATGTGTCTCATCTATCCTATAAATAAAGGAGTTAATGGATGAATCTCGTAGAACTACATTCTTTATACATCCAGGAAGCAATACAATGTATAGGGATCTTCTTGATCATTATTAGTGGGATAATATGAAAAGGGGTATTGAAAACTACACTACGAATTGCTTCGTGTGTCAACAAGTGAAGATGGAGCAACAAATTCCTAAAGTGGTATTGCAACCACTACCCATACAAACATGGAAGTGGGACGATATCACTATAGACTTCATTAATAGTCTCCCAAGAGTAAATAAAAGAAATAATTTGATATAGTTTATAGTGGATTGACTCACCAAGACTATCCACTTCATCACTGTTTGGGAATATCTCTCTCTTGACCAACTTGCTAAGATATACATAAAGGAAGTGGTGAGGATGTATAGGGTTCCACTTTTGATCATTTCAAATCATGATCCAAGGTTAACATCTAAATTTTGTAGAAGTATTCAACATGATCTAAATACTGAATTGAATTTTAGTACGGCCTATCACCCCCAAATTAGTGGCCAATTTGAAAGAACTATTCATAAACTTGAGGATATACAGAGATATACTCAATGGAATTTAAAGTTGGATGGGATCAATACCTCCCATTTGTTGAGTTCTCATGAAACAAAAGCTTCCACTCAAGTATTCAAGTGTTACCCTATAAAGATATATATGGGAAGCAATGTATAACTTCTACTTGTTTGGATGAAGTTAGTGAGATAAAGCTACTTGGGCCTAATATTTTACAAGAGATGAAAGAAAGGTTTCATACCATACAATAACATATAAAATCTACTCAGAGTTAGAAGAAAATCTATGTTCACAGTAGTATAAGGGATTTTTATTTTGATGTTGGAGACAAATTTTTCCTTCAAATATCAACATGGAAGAGATCCAAATGATTTGGAAAGAAAGGGAAGTTTAGCCCTAGGTACATTGACCCCTTTGAAATCCTTGATCACATAGGAGTAGTGTCCTATCAACTAGAACTTATACCAAATATGGATTAATTTCATGATGTATTCCACATATATCTCTTGAAAAAGTGAATACCTAATCTATCACATGTACTAAATCCATAGGTGGTACAACTGGAACTTGAACATTCTTATTAGGAGAAGCCGGTGGAGATCATGGACCGTAGAGACAATGTTATACACAATAAGACAACTCACCTTGTCAAAAGGTTGTGGAGGAACCATAAGTATAAATAGGTAACATGGGGACCAAAGGAAATAATTAAATAGAAGTACCCTCACCTATTATTAACCAAGAATACAAGTTAAAATTTTAGGGATGAACTTTCTAAAGGGGGGAAAAATGTAATGACCCAAGATTTTTAAATGATATTTTTTTCCTGAGAAAATGTGTGCAATATTATATAATATTATACATATAAAAAATATAGAGGAACCAACAAAACCTTATCTCGTTAATAAATATTATTACATTATTCAACTATGAAAAAAATGAAAATTTCAAACATTATAAATAGATAAAAAATATAAAATAGAAAAATCTAAAATGGGAAAATATGGATTACCCTAATCTCAAAGAATCATCACCCCCACATCCAACACTATAGAAATGAATAAAAATATTAGTAAACCAATAAATATCTTAGAAAATGAAAATATAACCTTAAGAGGAATTATAATGAATATTGAGTAAAAGAATAAAGTCGTATTTATGGAGAGAAATGTGACTATTGGAATTGTAATATGACCATTTTTCAATATAACCATTGGTATATTTGATCATTTATAACTATACCAATCAGTAACAATTTTACCATCACAATTAGTGTTTATAAGTAGTAATGAAAATGGATAATTGATGCAGAAAGGATAAATTATGGCCTCAACCTATAGAGTCATGTTGTTTAAAGCCCATTTTTCAGAACATGGGAGGGAGGTAACATCAATGGGGTACACCCTTGACAAATCCCAAGATGAGCTTCAACAAGCAAGTCTTGAAAAAAAATCACCTATGGTCAAGTTAGTGTAGATTATGGCTCAATCAATTTTAGTCGATCTACCCCATGAAACCACCATCATCACACACCTTTCCCCTAGGGAGTACACGGGTGTAATAAGGGGTTACATGTCTAAGCCTTAGTTACTTAAAGTATAATTTCATTTTCACAAATAAAATTATTGTTCCATTAATCCCATTTTGAGAATAATTTTTTTTAATAAAATATATGTTTAAGTAATATCAATTTGATGAATTGATTGTTAGATGAAAATAAAACATAATTGTGTTTTTTTAGAAAATTTGTACACTTTTAGAATAAAATCAGGTAATCTGGATAATATTTGTTTTAACAAAATAGTCATTTAAAAAACTCTTATTTAAATAGAAATGATAAAATAATTTTATAATGTCCTAGAAAATTTTTACATATGTCATAAATTTGACTGTCTTAAAAACTGATATCTTTTAATAAATAAGGATGTTTATATTTAAAAGTTAAAATTATCATATTTAGAGAATTATTTTGATAAAATAAATATTATATTTGAAATAAAAGTTTGAAACTAGGCTACGGTGAATTTTTTATAATTTTCTAAAATACTTTATTTTTCAGTGAATAGTAAAAATATAGTTTTGAGTTTTTGGTATGTTTTATGACTTCATATTTATATCATAATTATGTGATAATTAATTAATCAAGATTCATGACCTAAAATGATTTATTTTATTAATATTTATTATTTCAATATTTTTTAATCAATTTCCAAACCTATAAGTCACTTTCTAAAGTCTAAAATGAAAATTTTGATTTTAAAAATGTTATTTTGTGTAAAATTTACTTTTCCATTACCAAAGAAGTGTTGAAAAATGGTGTTCATTTATAATGGATTAAAATATCATAAAATGTGACTCAAATTTATAAAACTGCGAATAAAAACCATGGGTAAGACAATGGTTTTGAATTTTCCACAACCTAGATTTCCAAGACCTATATTCAGAAATTATTAAAAAAGTCCTCCACTTTTTGTATAAATACCTACCCATTTTACCCTTCACCATCACTCCAAATTCAAGATACACAAATTTATGGACATTTTTTCTTCCAAATAGTTCCCCCAGGGTGTACTTAATCCCACAAGGTTCTATCCTCAAGATTTAGGACCAACTATTCAAGTTAAGGGAATTCTCATCATCTTTTTTTTCATTCAAGTAATTGTTTTGGTGTACATATTCTAAAGGGTATGTTACTTTATTTTCATATTAATTTTATCATACCATTACTAATAAAATAATTTTTTATCAATGTGAGACCTTCACCCTCTCTCATTTTACCATTTTATAAATCCACATATTATAATTTTCATGTTATCAAATTTACTTCACAAATTCATCTCTTTTACATAAGAAGTTATTATATAGTGAATACCCAAACCATTTATTTATACATGGGTATTCACCTTTATGTTAATATAATTTATTTATTTGGGTATTTACATATATGAAACTCACATTCCTTTTATATGGGATAAAAATGATGTTATAGTCAAACCTTAAAGAACTTACATACTCGATGATTTTATATGAAACTCATACTTTATTATACTTAGGTTATTAACAAAATTATTTATTATGATCAATGTGGATCACATGAAATTAATACATATGAAGGGTTCACCTTGATAGTGCTCTAATGCATTGGTTAAATAATTTAATCTATATAGATGACATGTTTTATAATACCTTGGTGAATAGCCTTGGTAATTTTCATTTATGACACCTTGGTGATAAACCATGATGATATCATTATGAATGCATCATTTTTATGTTTTATCCACATTTAAATGTTTTGATTCATGATATTTTTATTATGATATTCCTCCTATTCTCTTGATTTTTCTATATGCTTATACCTCATGTTCTTATTGATATGCCTCATGACCACATGTTAAATATCTCCCTTACTTATTCCTTTACTGGGATCATGATCACCCCTTTCTTTTGATGTATTCCCCCATGATATGAGATGTAGTAAAAGTAATTTAGGGTGAACCCATAAAGTATCCTTTCACATGGATTATAATAAATTTTTAAGTTTTCTTGTATTATGTTCCTAATTTACAAGAAACTAAACTTTAAAATATCATGTGCTTTGTTCCATGTAATGAAAAGTTTATGCAATAAAAATGTGGGATGCCATATATATTGATCATTATGGACGCTATATAAACATCCAATTAGAACAAAGTGTCCTAGGAACAAAATATACAATCATTCCAAACTCCTACCCACAATTTTTTCAATTTACATGATGTTATAAAAAATCTAATAAGAAAATATTCACAAATGAAATTCCCATAAATTAGTAAAAAATAATATCTCCAAATATTTTTTAGGCATGAGGTATTCTTAAAAAATGATTTAAATTAGAATATAATACCATATAAACTTTACATAAAATTAATCAACTTGTTTTTGAAAAGTAATATTCATCCTATTTAAAGGTGTATGCTATATAAATTAGAAAATTTCCATTCTAAAACTATTTTTTTATAATGTTTGACGGTGTAATTAATAAATATTTTAACTAGTATAAATTAAATTAATACGATAAATTTAATAGTTATAAATGTTTAAAAACATGATTAATATTATATATGTTCTTATAATATTTTGTAAAACTTTTTTCTAAATAAATAAATAGTAAAAGTACATGGTATCAAATTAAAGGAAAAAAATAAGTCAAATATTTGGCCTGATATCTCTCTAATCAAATTTTTTAGATTTTGAAATAAGTGACCAATTTTAAGGGTTAATTGGAAACCTGTGCTTTTTTGGATGGATCAAACCAAAAACAAGCTTCTTTGGACGGATCTACAGAGATACACAAACCAAACCAAAAAATATTGAACAACAACAAAAGCTAGGATGACCAGGAATCAAAGAAAGTAGGCATGAGGTTAGGGAGCATGAGGCACTGAGGCTCAGTAGAACTTGAGCCTCATTGAGTTTTGTGGATCACAAGACACACCCAAACCCTTTGGTAAAATTAGAAACACACAAACAATGAGTATCCAAACCCTTCGAAAATTGAAAATAGTGGTCGTACGGTACACAAGCAAGGAACTACGGTACCAATAGGACAAGGGGGGTGGGAATATTATGGTACATGGGCAAAGAAGAGGTAAAAATGGTGAAACACATCAATATTGACTAAAAGTGAGTATATAGAATCATATACCTTTGATTTTGAAATGGTTAATTCATCCAAGAACTTTGATGGGGAGTGCGGAAAATGTTGAGTTCCATGAGAGTTTAAATAGCGTGAGCAAGTGGGGTTCTCTATTATGGTTCTATTTAAAAGACAATAAGGTTTTTATCATTGTTTTTTAGAAAGTGGTGATAAAAACTATATAAAATAAATTTAAAAATATATAACACATATATATTAAAAATGAATAAATTATAAACAAGTAAAAAATAATTAAATTATTAATGAATAAACAATCATAAATGTATGTATGTTATAAATGAGTTTAATTTAATAATAAAAATAAATATACTTCAAAAATATTAAAAAATTGAATAATTTTTATTAATTATATAAATTATTAAAAAAATAAAAATGAATATATATTAAAATGGGGATGAATTCATATTAAATATGTACATTACAACCAAATTAAAAAATTAAATTTTAATTAATAAATATGTATAAATAAAAATTAAAAATGAATAAATTGCAAAAATATCAAATGAATAAATAATAAAAATGAAAAAATTAAAAGGAAAATTAAAAAATAATCAACATTATTAGTGAATAAATAATGAAAAATGATATTAAATGAATTAATTTTAAAAAATGGTAAAATTTAATGATTGAAAAATCAATAGATTTTAAGAAAAATAAAAAAAATGAGTAAGTGTTATTAATTATGTATATTATTAAAAATTTAAAAATGAATATGTGTTAAAATGAAAATGAATACATATTTATAAAAAGTAAAACCATGTTAAAAACATTAAATGTTAATAGATAAACATGTATAAATAAATATTAAAAATGGATAAAATAACAAAAGATATTAAACAAAGAAAATTTTAAAATAAATAAATTTAAAAAATATTAAAAAATAATTAATATTATTGATGAATAAATAATATTAAAAATGAATACATTTGAAAAAAAATATTAAAAACTAATAAATAGTATATATTGAATATAAATATAAAAAATGAATAAAAGTTACCGATTAAAAACAAAATATATATTAAATATATTATATTAATAAATAAAATTTTAAAATGAATATTAAAAATTGAATAAATTAAAAAAATATATTATGTATGTTTTTTTACATAAAATTGAATTAATTATTTATATGTGTGTGAAATTAATTTAACATAAGTTTTATATATATTAGATTGAAAAACAAATGACATTTTATTAAACGTCCATTACTCAATACTAATTAGTCAATATTTTTAATTAATATTAATTTTTAATTATAAACCATTTTCACTAAATATATAAATTATTTAATGTAAGTACATATTTTTTATTATATTAATCATATTTAAATAAATATTATATATATTTTTAATGTTTTGAGCCGATAGCCACTTAAATAGTGCTATGAGTCAGTCAGTCAGTCACATAGCTTCAAATGAGCCTCCCCATACGCCAAAGGCTACCATCAAGTTGTGAGGGTCCAATGGTAGTACATTAGGGAGACTATTCCCTCATGATCAGAGTATCATGTAGGTATAATATATGATAAATCAATTTAAAGCGGAAGTAGAATAAATTAAAAGGTAGCGGAAGACAATTATAGCAGGTGAAATGGCCAATGCCAAATACACAACCACGCATATCCATGAAATGCTAAAATATGAAAATAGTATTTATAAATATGTTAATAAATAAATGATACAAAAATAAATACAAAATCATCAAAGGAAATCTCCATGAGAATCCCGAGCTTCAGCTTAGTCCTGTTCTCTTAAGCTCCCGTATACAATGTAGTAGCATAAGTATAATCCATGAACCTAAACCTATAACCATGACGTCTGTTTGGGTACCCCAGTGCAATGGTGGCCTAGACAGGGTGTAAAATATACTCATTAGGCCATCACTAATAGTTTCTAATGATATCCGGACTGTGAATATAAACCAGAAGTGTGTAGATATAATAAATAAGGTATTAAGTAAATAAATGTAAATAAGTTGGCTCGGGTTTCTCAAGGACACCCAAATGACCATACCTGCTTCAGCCTAATCCAAAATATCTTTAAACATGCCCAAATGTTTATATAAGCATATATGTAAATATATATATATATATATATATATATCAAATATATACATGCATCGGCGGGGACACGAGGCAGAAATCCAAGGCATCCACATAAATGTAACACAAGGATAATTTATTTAATTAAGGAAACCAGACAATAAATCCTAATTAGAAAACAAAACCATGTTGATAAAAGTATAATAATTGTATAATACCCTAGGTAAACCCATGGAATCCATGTATAATGAGTGTCTCAAAACCATAGAGCAATTCCTTGTAGTCACGGGTATATGAACATAAGACCACTAGATAGTCGGGGACTCAAGGTACATATCCAAGGTGTCCTAGTAAACTAATCGTTATAAATAGATACTACTAACTATATGAAATAAATAGAAAATATATAATTCATTATATTTTGAGACCATCCAAGGCATTCTGTAATGAGGAACCTAAGTATCACCCAAGGAGTAACTTAATTATGTTTATTTTATGCGCCCATCCATGGTGTTCTATAAATAGGAAACACAAGTATCACTCATAACATATAATTTCCCCATGATCCCATCTAAGTCATTCTATATAGAGGAAACCCAAGTATCTCTTAGAGCATAAGGAAAATGTCTAGCCTATGAGCCTATCCAATGAATTTCATAAAAAGTAAACCCAAGTATCGCTCAAGGTGGAATATGATTCAAGCATCCTATGATCCCATCCATGGTATTTCATAATGAGGAAACCAATATTGCTCATGGTACATATAATATTAAACAGCCTATGATCTCATCCTAGGTGTTTCAAAAAATGGAAAACTCGAGTATCACTCAAGACATACATAATTAATTTGATAATATAACAATTTCAATGAGATAATAAATTCCATATCACAACTCAATTATAATTAATAATGAAGGACATGTCCATAAAAAATCCATATCACAATTCAGTTATATCATTTAAAACATTTCATTTGTAAATAAATTTTGAATTCCATGGGAAGGTCCAGGCCTTTTTTAATATCAAGCATTTCCATTTAATTTCCCCTTTTTATTTAAGAAGAAAGTGCACCTCATAGGTTGTTTTATTAAAAGATGAGGCATGGTTAAAACCCTTTTCATTATCAATTTAACTATTAAATTATCCATTCCATTTATAACAATATGAAGGCTATGAGAAAAACTCATTCCATAATTTGATTCATCAAGATGAATCCATTAAATATATTCCAATTTAATTCAATTGATATTATTGACCGATTCAAAATGTTGAGCATATATTAATCTATTAAGGACCAAGAGGTTTATCTAACCCATTTAATTCATTTGAGCATTTATAAACATGAAAATACATTTAAGGAACATGGCCAAGGGGTGGTCTAACCAATAGTAAAATACAGTACCTAATCATATAATCAAACTCAACTAAATAGGTGGTTCAGGTTGAGGTCTCCCACCTACAACCATGAAAGAGGGTACTAGTATGACAACCATGATCTTTTATTACACAATTAAACATAATTTATTACATAAACTTCACTTGATACAACATACAAGATTGAGAGTTCTAGTGTCTTTGGGGATTATGATCATTAAATAACAAATTAAAACATGAAATTCAATATATTTATTGAAAACTTCCTTTACATGACCACTACATTCCCTCGTACTTAGCATTGCATGGGATAACCTAAGGACATGCATAAGAAAAGAGTGACCTATAAAGCCCAGTGAGGGAATAATCCTGGAATAACATGAGGAATAAAATACATGTTAGAAAATAGGGATATAAATAGAGCACAATATAAGCATAAACATAAATTCATGATAAATCATGATAATCATAACATGGAAATGTGGCAACAACACTTAACATGGAATTAACATGAGCCAAGGTTCATTGCACATGGACGATGAGTAAATCCTCATTGCACATGAAGCATGAGTAAAACCTTGTTTAACTTTAATTATAATTATTAAACACCCATTGCACATGATGTATCATGATACTATACTTTACCCAATGCATTGGAGTGCTATAAGGGTGCACCCTTCTTAAACATTTCATTTCATGCATAAATGTGCCACATGGATCATATAAAATGGATTCATAAAACATAATCATTCATTCCATGATAAAGGAATATTAAATTCATACATCAAACTTTATAATCAATAAGTAAATGTGAATAAAGGTGAATAACCTTGATATAGAAATGGGCATGGTATTCACTACACAATGACATTGGCTTGGAAAATCGGTGCAATTTCAGCAGCGTAACGGTGTGACGTAAGAATTCATAAAAATTGTTGATGAGAGATAAAGAGGTGTCTAATTATATGTACATGAAATGGATATTAATGGGGTTATATAGATACATGTACCAAAAATTTTAATGGAATTTAGAGTCATGATACAAAAGAATTGCTTGAATGTAAAAGAGGAGAGAGAAATTCCTTTATGAATTTCGGCAGAGTAACGGGTGTGCATGGGAGGCATTTAATGAGAGATAAAGGGGTATACCATCATTAAAACATAAAGAGGGAATTATGGGGGAGGTTAAAAACCATACCCCAACATTTATAATTGAAATTAAAAGGGCATAACAACATTTAGAAAATTGGACAAAAATGAGAAAGGAAGAAAAACCCTTACTTGGAAGTGTGCTTCCAAAGGCTTGAGAGAGGCTTGAGAGAGGCTTCTTAGGAGATTGGGGCACCTTGTTAGGATTATAGAGATATTAGGGATTAGGTTGGACGAACTCCAAAGAATTTTATTGATGATTAAGTGGGAGCTTGGGTGGGTTTATATAGGAAAGGTGAGGGAATTATTTATTATTTAGGATTGGGACACCTCACATTAAACTAATCCAAACCAAAAACCAGACCATGGTTTTTGACCATGGTTTTTGGAAAATGGAATTGGAAAAAAAAAATTATAAGGCCAAAGTCCAAACTTCTTAAAATAATGGGGTTTATTGTGTGGAGGTGAGTCACACTTCAAAGGAAAACAATTTAAAAAGACAAAATGTTTAATAAGTCTTGAAAGGTCCATTAATGCTTTGTAAAATAATTCAAACAAACCCAAAACCAAATTATTTTAATTTTAAAACATATATTGGATGAACATAAATCTTATAGTATTTTATTACATCACTATTGGGTCATTATGATGTCATAAAACACATTATATATTTAAACGGTATTTAATTTTTACCCAAAAATTTGATTGTCTCAGAAAATTATGAAAAATTCACCATTGGATAATTTTGATATCATAATTCCAGAAATAATATTTATTTTATCTAAATAATTTTCTAAATGTGTTAATTTTCACTTTTAAAATAAAAAATTACATTTATCAAAAAATCACGGGTTTTGACAAAAATGGCTTTCAAACCTTAATAAAAATTACAATTGCATTCATAAAATTATAAAATCATTAATATTTAATAAAAATTAATTTAATAATAATAATAATAATTTATTAAAATATTATTTAATTCAAAAATCCATTAATTCATCAAAATAGATTTCTTAGTTGAACTTTAACTAAAAATGCTATTTGAGCTTTAAAAACTATTTACAAGGTAACAATAATAAATTTAAAGTATATTCATTATTATATACAAAAATAATGTACATAACCATAGTGCTAAGGTCTTGTTACATAACCCATTATAACACCCGCATAAGACTGAAGAGTATGGTGTGCAATGGTGACAGACTCTTGGGGTGGCTCAGATTACATTGCTCGAATGGTAATCTCTATCAACTTTCATTTCTCTTGTAGGCGATCCCGCTCGAGCTTAACATATTCAATCTCAGCTTGGGTTTGTTGAAGAGTGAAGCCCAATGACGCCACCTCCTTTCTGAGCTCTGACAAATGGGCTTCGTATGGGGCACGTCTACTAGATGAGGTCATCGCTTCCTTTGTCTGAGTAAATTGGTTTTGTTAAAGCCCTATATTTATACTAATCAGGTGATCACTATTTAATGACTATATAAGAAATGGTCACAATTCTTAACATAAAACCAAAGAATTTTAAATTTTATATAAACATTTTACATAAAGATACATTTAATTAGATCAATAGGGATTTCCATTAATGAAAGTTTGGGTCGTTACAACTAGGTCATAGTCTAAGCATTTAATTAAATTAAATTCATGTTTGAGAAGAGACGCATGGAAGGTCTAGTGTGCGGTACAACGACGCATGTTATAAAAGAATATAATTTTAAGGTAAATAATATATACCACTTATCTTATGGCTAGGATGATTCACTCATCCAATATCATATCTTGATTTAATCTAGTTTTATTGAGCACGATAGACAAATACCCTAAAAATAGGTAAAATTAGATGGAATAGATTTAGCATTTGATATGGTGAGGTAATCTGGAAAATGAAGAAAAGGGATTAGAGAGCTTGTTGATACGCTTCCAATGCACCTGATGACATTTGATTTGGATCAAAAATAGAGGATGTCTCTCCATGCATAGAGGATAGGAAGAAGTAACCCACAAGAGGGATATTGTGCATGGATTAGAGGAGAAATAGGGAAGAAGGAAAGAAATAGGTTCTAGGGGGAAACCATAATTTCTATCCCATTAATGAGTTGCATAGTTTTACAAACCATGAACCAATAGTGCAGCCTCCTCTTCTTAGGATCCATACCCCCACAAGGTTTTTGTGCACAGTTAAGAAAAATGTGTGCCAACCGTGCCTTTAGAACTATCCAACTCCACACCCTATATAGGATAGGAACACAGTTAGACATACCCTGTGCAATCCATGTGGTTCATCTCTTCAATAAACTGAATAAGTATAGTATAGTCGTACACACCACCTTTAATGGTTTAACATACCATGTGACACCCCATATAGGGCCACACAATTTCTCCTAAGGGGCCATATGTTTTAAACAAACCATGTTCCCTTAACTATCTCTCCTGAAAAGTGATTTTCTAGTGCCCGATGCCCCCAAAACTCATTTGAATTCCCAAAACACCTCTCATGCCTTAAACCCCATCTAAAAATGGCACCTTTAAGTGTTCAAATTCTCATATTTACATTCTTAATTATGATTTAAAGTTCATCTCATCTACAAAATGGTAAAATTTAAATTCCCTTGAAATTTTTCAAATGGTACAAGAACATGAGACGCGACAATTTCCCCACCTTAGAACTTCTCATCTCTGAAAAGACATGGGGAATAATGAAAATAACACCTGAACTACTCATGTCATGAAGTTTCATTCAAATGGCCACATTGTGTTTCCAAACACCCAATGCACATTTAAGCATCACTTAAAGTGTACAGTACCTAAGTCATTGAAATGCGAGAAAACACTCATATTTGAAACTAAACGTTGATATAGTGCTTGAATGAGATCATTTATCCCAAGACATTATCATGTCATAATCTCCCTCATCGACTAGCCTATATCACTCCTCCCCCCCCCCATAGGTTTTAACATTGAGCAGCCTATTCTATGTTATGGTACTCTCATCATCAGAATCGTCTGAAGAACAAGTCTTTTGGCATTCTAAAGATTCTCCCAATATGATTATCAATTGATCAAATGGTCAATTCCCAATCGATTGGATTTAGCATAATCGTGTCGTATTTTCTATAAAAATTCTCATCCGACCTTACACTAGACTCATCCATTTCAAACGATGTGTGGTTCCTCTCCAACCGCAATCAACAAAGAAACAGTAAAAAAATTCTAGCCACTTCCATCTGACTGTCTCTAACAACACTCTACTTTAGAATCCAATGATTCTGAAACCTAATTATGATACCTTTATCCCAAGGAATTTTAATGTTTATTTAGAGTGTGATCATTGAATCCCATAACCCTCTGTCAGTGATGTCTCTGGCCAAAACTTCATTGATGATATTGTGCCACTGCGTGAACATAGGTGTATACCTAATCCAATACCCTTAGATCGTCACTCGTTAATTAAAACAACCAATTCCAACTATAAGTCTAGGGTAAAATTGAAATCATATATTAGAGTCCAAGTATATCATCCAAAGTAGTCTATTCTACATCATTTACAAGTGATACATCGGTACATAGCTGAAACATCCTCATATCAAAACACTAATTAAGCTCAAAATAGGTATTCACTTGGCAGTGGAGTAAATGAACCAGCTGGTGTCCATGAGTCCTTTCAAGGACTTCCAACATGGGAATCCTAGTATCACTCAGAATAACTATACCTTTATAAGAAAACCACACTCTCAGAGTGAAAATCCAAAATAGACTATTTATTGATCCAACAAGGCGTTTAATTATTTCTTCATCTCAGATTATAAAAAATATTTTCCCAGTGTACCATGGATGATGTTAAGATAAGGGGCATGAAAGTTACTAAAACAGGGGTACTCTAAGAGGTTATAAATTATTACAATTGAGGTTTGAGACACTCCCATCATATCCATAATGAAGTGACCAACATGGTTTACAACCAACCATATACAACTACTAACAAGAAGAACACACAAACCTTATATTAACTTCCTTTAAAAGAGATCCGTTGTAATTACCTATGTGTTTTCATTAATTGACCATGATGTCCTCACCATTGATACATTTCTTGATTATTCTGAAAACTCCCACCATAGTTCATCCTCAACTCACAGTGTCCATAAAGGTTGCATACACAGCCAACCATTTTATTTTCATGATTCCTTGTAAGTACTGAAATGGATTAAATGTATTATGCTCTCTAGGTTGTTCATGAAAACCAAAATGAAATCTAGTGTCCATATTCAATTCAAACCCATAACTGAGTTTATATAGAGAACATTTCCTCCAGGAATAGAAAGTCAAACTACCGGTCTTGTAGAATTTAAAAATAAAAGGGGACCACCCCCCCCCCCCAATGGTCTTTTATGGTTGTGCTCCCTCTACTTGTAAGGATGCACTAAACACATTTAAATTGATACTCTCCACCTTAGGAGTGTCCTAGTAATTTTTTTACTAAGAATAGATACATTTCCATGGTTCACGCTTCAACCACCCCAAACACGTGTTATAGATGTGACCAACACACTTTAAAAAATATCTAATTGAAAAGAGAGGAAAACTAGTAGCTTAAAAGCACATTCGATCAGATTTTACTATAGGATTATGTGCAATTCTATCTCAAGCTACATTGAATCATGTTACTAGAATCAAACATATAATCCAAAAACTAAACTTATCGGTAGTGTTACAACCCCTGATCCTTTTGTAATTTCATCCCCCAACATTGAGATAACTCAAATCCTCTAATTCCCTGGTCACTCTACTCTAGAGATGGCCTGAGGATGTATCATAAAAAATCAAGTCTTTAATAATTCTCACCAAATTTATATGGTTCTCCATACCATTTTATCAATGAGATGGTTTTCACGTGCATCAATACATACTACCCCAAGATTTCTTGATCACATGGCACATCATTTGATACTATCCATAGGCATGTTAGAACTATACATCTCGAAATCTAATGGACCGTACAAAATATTTAAGTCCAGGGTCATATTACCCCATATGACTATTAATCTAGATCATGACCTTCTGAGTCACCCATCACTAAGAAGAAGAAGGGTCACAATACCTACAAAGCAACTGACCATGCCCTAGGCATGTCGAACCCACTAAAATGGAGCATTACCTGATGCCCACATCCTAAACAAGGGCCCATTTCACCACACGACCACCCGTCTATCCCAAGTGTCATTTTTAGAAACTAAAGTCCTACTAGGTATAATCATCACTCGAATGGAACCTCATGTTTGAAATAGTTCATAAGCATTTAGAAAGGATTTAAGTTCTGAGGGTGTCTCCACAACATAGTTAGCCCCTTACTAAGGCACAACCATAAACCTTCTAACTAGGTCTTTCTATAAAAGGTCACTAGGCTTAATAGACTGATTTCAAGATCAAAATAATGTAAATATCAAAGAGATCCACTAGTAAAGACAATGTCCTCATTCAATACATCTCTCAAGGAAACATTCAACTAACCACTTACACAAGGGTCCAGGCTTAGAACACCACTAAAAGGTTTCATTCAATCCATTTCTGCTGATTTACTTTTACTTTTAATCATTTAAGGAGCCTTAATTTAAGAAACAACAAGTACTAGTTATAAGAGACAACTATACTTGGTACATTATTTAGCTAACTCCGTAAGGAAACACAGGCAAGTTATATCAGACTTCTTTTCAAGCAATGATTATTTTGATGACATCCTATCACAATTTTAGGTAATTTATCTCATAAATTCCTTTTATGAATTTTATTCAACCATAAGGTTCTCACAATTGGTCTTAGTTAAAGAAAATTTCAATTCCAATCTATATAGTAAAACACCCTTTAGTTTGTAATTGGTCTTTTAATTAACCAAAGCCTCGTATAAATATAGCTCAAAAATAGATAACATTTCCTTTATTAATAAGAGTGGAGTGGCCAAGTAAGATGCCAGAATACATTTATATGTAACACCATATAAGTAGTTGTGGACACTTTAAATAACTAATTTATTTGCATGAGTATACCCCCCTGGGTTAAGAACTGAAGCATAAAGGAAATAAAGGAGACTTGATAGGGTCCCATCATACCACCCTGGGTCCATTTAAATGAAACCCAACCATAGTTGATTTATTAAAGATTTAATACACCCTTATTGGGTTTATCTCAAGCAACATTCCCTAAATGGCCTACTTGGGTCCAATTTCACATTTAGGAATTTAGTCATATGGGTCATCAAGCCCATTTAATAGCAGTGCATGCCTTTATAAGGAAAAATTTTCTAAGAAGAATTAAAATTCAGCATACATATATATATATATAAACACCATGGTTTAGTTATATGAATAACCATTTTCCTTTATAAATTACCATTATCATTAATATAGCTACAACCAGGTTTTTACCTTGGTTTTCAGAGCATATAAAGTTCATATTTAATGGTTTGATTAGATGGGTTACCCTTCCCAATTTATAATGGCCCATACGCCTCAATAATTATTATTTTCACCCATTTAATCTCAAACAAGAATGTTTCAGACCAAGTGACCAATGGTTCATGGCTCAAACATTCAATGATTGGTTAGTTAAGGTGCCACCATCAAGATGTACTAGAAAATGGAATTTAGGTTTATGTTGAAACTTTAATAATCACTCTTATTTTATGATCATATCAAGGCATGATATCATCTAGTAATAAGGAATGAAAACCAACAAATAGGAACTCATGGAAGCATGGTATATAAGAAATCATGATAAATAATCACATGAGCATATTATGCACTCAAGGAAAATATCACAATATTAGGCAGTCTAAGAATGAAAACTATATACCATGGAATGTGCATGGCATGTGAATATTTATATTCCTATAATGATGCATGTATCAATACTTTTCATATTGATACAAGGGTAAAACACCATAAATATCATAAATTAGTATGTAGAAAAGGGTACATCAATCACTCATGGTGAAATAGTAATCAAACATAATAATGAACAACATGAACAATAATATAATCCCTGGACACTTGGTATTTTACCTGTGTGTGGGGTGATCACTCCAAAACACAACTATTTACCAAGATACAATACATTCCTAGTCTCCTGTATGCCATCCCAAAATGGAAATACAAAGTAAGATAAACAGTTGAATACCACTCTGTAATGTCCTAACCCAGGAGCCTCTTAAACAGTTCCCTGAGCTAGTCATCCACATAGCCTCAAGCTTTCCTCCTTGTATACCAAAGGCTAACGACTAGCAGTGGGGGTTTGATGGGGCTATGTTGGGGAGACTATACCCTCGTGATAATAGTAGCACAATAGTATAAGTGATAATAAATCAATCGATAGAAGAATCAGTATAAATGAAAAGGAATTGGAAAACATTAATAACAGGTAAGATGGCCAATGAAAAATACACAACCATGAATTTCCAAGTGATTTTGTAATATTCAAGCAATTTTTATACATCAAGTAATAAATAAATGATACAAAAATAAAGAAAAAAATCCTCAAATTCTATCTCCATGAGCATCCTAATCTCCATATTAGTCTTATGCTCCTAATATCCCATGTACAATGTAACAGCACAAGCATAATCCATATACCTGAACCTACAACCAAGAGGTCTTTTTGGTTACCGTGGTGCAATGGAAGCTTGAATAGGGTATGAGGTATACTCAAGAGGCCACCAAAAATAGTGTCTAATTCTATCCATATTTGGAATATAAACACAACAGTGTGTCAGTATTATGAGAAAGACAGTAAATAAAAAATGTAAATAACTTGGCTTAGGTTCCTCAAGGACACCTGGCTGACCATGTCTACTTCAGAATAAGCCATAATATCTCTGAACATGTCCACATTTATATATAAGTATATATTTAAATATATATATATATTCAAATATATACATGAACCAGTGAATACCCAAGGTAGAAGTCCCAGGAATCCATATAAACATAGCATAAGGATCAATTAGTTAATTAAGGAAACCAGACAAGACATCCTAATCAGGTAACAAATCCAAGGTGATAAAATTATAACAATTGTATAGGACCTAGGTTAAACCCATGGTATCCACGTATAATGAGTGTCTCTAAACCACAGAGCAATTTCATGTAGTCATAGGTATCTGAACATAAGACCACTAGCTGGTCGGGGACCTGAGGAACATATCCAAGGCTTCCTAGTAAACTAATCATCATAAAGAGATACTACTAGTCATATGAAATCAACAAGAGCGATATAATTCATTGTTCTATGATCCCATCCAAGGAATTCTGTAATGAGGAACCCAATTATCATATTAGGAGTAATGTAATTTTGTTTATTCTATGAGTTTGTTCATGGCGTTCCATAAAGAGGAAACCCAAGTGTCACTCATAACTTCTAATTTCCTTATGAGATATTCTAAGGAATTCCATAAAGAGGAAACCCAGGTATTGCTAGAACATGAGGAAAACATCTAGCCAATGAGTCTGTCCAAGGCATTCCATAAAAAGGAAACCCAAGCATTTCTCAAGGCATGATATGATTCAAGTAACCTATGAACTTGTCCACAGTATTCTATAATGAGGAAACTAATATCTCTCATGGTAAATATAATCTTAAATAGCCTATGACCCTATACTAGGATTTCCTAAAAAATGAAACCCAAGTATCGCTCAAGGAATACATAATTGATCCTTGATGTCGAACTTGTGTGGTTCCCCACTTTTTCCTTAAAAGTTCTTTTTGAAATAAAAAAATTAATTTTCAGGTTAGGAGATAATCCATCCCATATCACAACTCAATTATAATTAATAAGTAAGTAAATGTCCATAAAAAATCCATATCACAATTTAGTTATAGAATTTAGGTCATTTAATTTATAAATAAATTTACAATCCCATGGGAAGTTTCATGCCTTTCTTCATATCAAACATTTCCATTTAATTTCCCCATTTTATTTAAATAGGGGGATTTATTACAAAATGAGGCATGGTTACAACCCATATCATTATCAATTTAACTATGAAATTATCCATTCCATTTATAATAATACGAAGGTTGTGAGAAAAAATAATTCCATAATTTGATTCATCAAAATGCATCCATTAAATAGATTCCAATTTAATTTAATTGATATGATTAACTGATTCACAACGTCAAGAATAAATTAAGATATTAAGGACCAAGAGGTTTATATAAACTATTTAATTCATTTAGGTATTTATAAATATTCCAATACATTTAAGGAACACACCCAAGGGGTAGTTTAACCAATGGTCAAAGATGATACCTAAGCATATAATCAAACTCACCTCAAGAGGTGGTTCAGGTTGAGGTTGTCGACCTCCAACCATGTAAGAGGGTACTAGGTCACGGTCCAAGAATTTAATTTAATCAAATTCACACCCAATAGTGTTTGATTTAGAGGTCAAACATAGAAGATCTCTTCATGAATATAAGAGACAAATAAGGAACCCATAAGAGTTATTTTTCGCATGGATGGGAGGAGAAAGAGGGATTAAGGAAAGAAATAAAATAGAGGAGAAAAACCGTAATTTTCATTCCATTAATGAGCCCCACGGTTTGGATGCACGGTTTTTATAACGACCTATTACTATTTTCAGTTATTCTTAAAACTGTTTTTTGATCATTCCTTGGTTGGGTTTCATTTAGGGTTGTTTTGGTTGAAAGTTTGGAAAATTTTGGAAGTTATTAGGTTGTGCATGTTTGGCATACGGTTTTCCCAAACCGTGTGCCGAACTAGTGAAACCCATACAAATTGTGGTAGTGAGGGTTTTCATGGTTTGAGCGTGGTTTGAATAACAACATTCCCACCAAGGAGAAACCGTACAACCCTATATAAGGGGGTGCATGGTTAGGGTGCACGTTTTGTCTAACTGTGCTGACCTGCCCATCTAATCGTACATACAGGGAATAATTAATCTGAAAATTATTTTTAAAACCCTGAAACCCCCAGTTTAAGTGCTTGATAGGATCATTCATCCCTAATACATTTTCTTATTCTCTCGAGGCTCCCAAGAGGTGATTTTTCCCCTCTACACCCCTCTAGAAGTGAATCGAAGCTAGGAGAATGACATTCAATATCTTCCCAGTAGGTTTGTTCTTCTCGTTCTCTTTCTCCTACTCTCTCCTCTTTCATCCCTAGGGATTTTTTGATATCTCTGTGTTATTTTAGTATCTAATCATCATTATTTCAGATCTTTAATCTAGGTTTGATTCTCGAATCCTCATTGTCTATGTTCTTCATTGGAGTTTCCCAATTAGGGAGTTGTGCTTTGAGATCCCATGATCCTAAGGTAGGTGGTTCCATTTATGATGGCCAATTTTATCAACCCTAAATTGTTTTATTTAAATTCAATTAATCAATTTCAATTAAATTACTTTCAATTAGTTTATTGAAAAACTCAATTCCAGTGAATTGGGGATTTGGATTTGATTTGGCATGAAATTGGGAAAACCCACCCAATTCCATTGAATTGGGGTGTGTTGAGAAATTGGATGGAAATTGTTTAAATTAAATTTTGGAATTTAATTGTGGAATTTGAATTATGTAATTGATTGGATGAAATTGATTTCAAATTGGTATTATGAAAATGGATTAAAATGGTTTTTATATAAACCTTGTGGTTTTATCTTGGAAAAGGCATGTTTTGATTAAAAATCTATGTTTTGGTTTTTAAATAGAAATCAGCATATTTGAAATGTAAGAATGGGTTTAATTTTATTTTAAAGATCGTTAAAATAAATTTCCCATCACTAATTGCTATTAGATCACATGTAATCCTAGGTAGTCAATGATTTATTCAGGATAGCACTCTATTGACGATTTACAACACTAACAATACATATACAGTAGGTCACATCCCTGATGGGATGGTGATGGGTTCTCTTTAACCAGTTTAAGAGGGATGTGTGTACACATATTGTTGTTATAACTATTTGAGTGTGAGGGAGTACCTTAGCCTGGAACTATCATACCTTTTAGTAGATGATCATGTTGCTCATTTTTTTGTATTTTAAATATATTCCATTGTTTGTTGTAAACCATTTTACACATTCCTTATGAAATTATATAAATTGTTTTATATAAAATTTTTATTAATCCATTTGTTTAAATTATTTCCATTAATTGAAATGTAAATCATGATTTGTTTTAAATATGTTTTGAAATTCCATATCTATTTATTTAAAATTGAAATCTTTATTTTGGTTAATTAAATATTGGTATCTTATTATAGAATCCTTAGTGATACCCTACTGGTATTTTAGCTCACACCCTACATATTCCTTCTAGTGTTTTTAGATTATCTTCTTTTAGGTTCGGGCAAGGGTAATGTGCCACTTGGAGGTGGTAGTAGATATTGATCCTTGGGCTTGGAGAGTTGTGTCCATCGGGACTTGGGTTGTTATTTTGTTCCTAGTACTTTGTGGTAGTAATTTGGGTTGTTTATACCCATTCGAATTCAGGTATAGTTCTCCCTATGGAGTTTTTCTTGTGTGCATACTGACTTGTTTATCTTGATTCTGTTATGTTTGTGGAAAATTCATTCCCACTTTTATATTCTATGATGTCAGGTACTAGTCATCAACCCATGGTGATTGGGAAGGGCCTTAAAGCTATGTCAGGACTGGATTAGTTATCAGGTTACCAGGGTATCTGAGTTGGTTTGTGATAAAGTGGTATCAGAGGTGCAAGTTTGAATATTTCCTTGATATCAATATGTATTTTTGTAATCTTGTCGGGACTTAGGAGGTAGTTGCGAATGATTGTCTCGCTACCTATCACCACAATGAGCCTTAAGTCACTAGGGTTGATTTGGGAAAGATTTCTTGAGGATTAGTTCTAATCTTTTTCCTAATTTTGATTTGGATATGATGAAATTGAAATCTTTTCTATCTATCAATTGGGATTAATTTTCATATTTTTTCATTTGAGTGTTAATTTTATGTCTTTGATGTTGTCTAATGATATTGTGCAGCATCATACCTCTGAAACGACATGTGAATCGGATCCTGTAGGAAGATGTTGATGAACCATATAGAGAAAATCTTCTCATATTATTGATTCTGGTTGAGTTGATTATGTGTATTGTTCGTGCTCTAAGACAAACACCACCACCCATTCCCGTTCAGGTTCCTACTATGGAACCTCATGTAAATGTTTTCAGAAATCTTTCTTGGGAGTTCCATTTATAAAATACACCACCATTAAAAGGATCCAATGATCCTGAAGAGGCTAAGGATTGGTTGATCAGGATTGAGTTTTTGTTTGAGTTCTTAGAGACACCTGATGAAATAAAGGTGAAGTGTGCGACCTTCAAGCTAGAGAGACCAAGCAGAAGATAATGGGACACAATGGTGATGGTGAAGAAGCATGAGGGATTTTAGTGGAAAGACTTTAAAGATATTTTCACTGATCAGTTATATCTAGAGTCAATGGCGTTGGCTAAGGATATTGGGTTTTTCAAACTTGAGCAGGCTGACAAGACCATGAAAAAATATGCAAACCGTTTTTCTGATCTTGTGTAGTTTTCACCTGAGATTGTATCAAGTGAGAATATGGGTACTCGATAGTTCGATATGAGACTTTGATATGATATTTGTTCTTAGGTTTTCTTACTGAATATTCCTTTTCATACTGATGTACTGGATAAATCTTTGATGGTTAAAATGGACCTGACTGGAAATTCAGGATTGACGTGAGTCCCTTTTTCTCCTAATATAATTTTAAATTTCTCTAAAGGAAATAGAAAGCATGATGATTCCCATAGAAGTTCTCAATAGCAAGGTTTTTATTGACCTCCTGTAGTCCCTGGCAGAGGCCCTTTTATTTTCTACTAGTGTGTCAATACTAATCATTCTAAGCGTGTTTTCACTAAGGAACCCAAGATATGAGGCTTCTATGGATGCTCAGTTCACTTTTAGAAGTTCTTCCATGACTTTTCTACTCCTAATAGTGGCACATAATCATCATATCCTCTTAAAAATATGGTGAAATCAGATGCTTCATGTACAAAGGGGTTCCATCCACAAGCATCTGGAACAAATATTCTTCTTTCAGTGGAAGAGTATCCAGAGGAAGAAGATACGGGTCCAATGACCATGAGAGGTACCATCACAATAGCTTCATCATTGGTGACTACTTTATTTGATATCGGTTCATCCCATTCGTTTATTTCAACCCTTATTTTTAATCTGATTAATATTTCTATGGAGATTTTATCTTATGTGATGGATATTACTACAACCCTTGGAATGAAGAGATAAAATGGTATTTGTAGTCCCACTTGTGTTTTTTCTTTATCAGATATTGATCTCACTTGGTATTTTATGGTTCTCAACTATTTTAATTCAATTTTAGGATGGATTTGATCATTTCCAATAAATTATGGATTGATTGTTATCTTCAATGAGTCTCCTTTACTACACCTGATAGGGTTTGTCAGATCTTTCAAGGAGAATGGGACCCGAGTTCAAGTAGATTCAGACCTTCTTATCCAAAATTTGGGAAATTAATATTAGTGTTTTATTTTGATCTAGAGTGGGAATCTTTATGTGGTGATCTCCCTCCAGTTTTCATCAAGTTTCCCAATGTTTTTCCTTCTTACTTCTCTGACTTACCATCGGTAAGGGAGGTAGATTTTTCTATCAATATAGTACCCGATACTCAACCAGTGGTTATTCCCTCTTACCACATGGAACTAGTTGAGATGAAAAGGTTGAAGACTCAATTGTATGATCTTCTAGAGAAAATATTTATATGCTCGAGTGTGTCACCTTGGGCAGTACCAGTTCTCTTTTCTAAAAAAATGATGGGTCACTTCACCTTTTTGTTGATTACTAAAAACTCAATCAAGTTACGATAAAGAACAAATATTCATTACCATAGATTAATGATATATTTGACCAGATGAAAGGGGAAAAGTGGTTATCAAATATTGAACTTTGATATGTTTACCATCAGTTGAGGATAAAATAATATGACATTCAAAAAACTACCTTTTAGAGAAAGTATGGAAATTATGTGTACATTGTCATTCCTTTTAGTTTAACCAATTCTCTTTCAGTATTTATGGATTTAATGAATATTATTTTACATGATTAACTTAATACTTTATTGGTAGTATTTGTAGTTGAAATACTTGTTTACTCTCAGTATGAGGAGGATCATGTGTGTCATTTGAGAGAAGTTCTGGAATTGTTTATAAATAACCTACTTTATGCCAAGCTATCAAAATGTGATTTATTGATTTGAGAAGTGAAGTTCCTGGGACATGCAGTGTCGAAACATGACATATCAGTTAATACTAATAAAGTAAAAGTTGTTATGACATGGGAACAACCATGAAATATTTTCAAGATTTAGAGCTTCTTGGGTTTAACTAGATATTATCACCATTTTGTAAAGGAATTCTCAAAGTTGGAATTTCTGATGAATACTCTAACTCAAAAGGTATTAAAGTTTTCTTGGGATGATAAATGTTGGAGTTATTTTGTTGAGTTGAAATGCCTTTTGATTATTGCGCCATTGTTGACTCTTCTATAGTCCGAGTAGGGTTATGTGGTCTTTTGTGGTGCATTGGGTTTAGGTTTGGGTTTCATTCTTATTCAAGGTGATTATGTTGTTGTTTATGGATCTCAGAAGCTTAGTCCACATGAGAAGAATTAATCAAACCATGACCTTAACCTCATAGTTGTGAGGTGTGCACTTAAGAGTTGGTGAAAATAGCTTTTCAAAGAAATTTTTACTGTGTATTCTAACCATAAAATCTTGAGTTATATATTCTCTCTAAAATATATAAATCTTCAATATATGTGTTGGTTTGAATACCTATAATATTTTGACTTTAACATCGCCTACACCCTAGGGAAATGGAATGTTTTCATTGATGATTTGACCAGGAAACTTCTGACCTAGGCAGTGAAATAATCATAAGAAGAGTAGAAATTGATGTCTCTCTTCACAAAGTTTCATATTAGGGTCAGGGAATCAAGGGATGGGGTTGATTTGGCTAGTGTTTAGTTGAAATATTCACTTATTGATATGATTATTCAAGAACAATAGATTGATAATGAATTATGCATCATTAAAGACTCTATTTATAGTGGATAGATCATGGATGAGTGGTCATTCTCCATGGAGGGTATTCTATGTGTCTGGAACTGGTAAGTCATACATTTTCTTGTGAGGAAAGATATGATGGGTGATTTTCATAATTCCCAATGGGTAGTTCACCTAGGAACCACAATGATGTTTTATAAAATGAGACGATGATTCTGGTGTCCAGGTATAAGATAGTGCATTGTAGAATTTGTCTCTCATTGTTATACATGACAATAGGTCAAGGTTGAGCACTAGAGACCTTCAGGTTTGCTTTATCCACTTTTAGTGCTGACTTGTAAGTGGGATGAGATCTCTATAGACTTTGTGGTTGGTTTGATGCATATCTAGAGAAAGAAGAACTTGATATAGGTCATGATTGATAGGCTAACTAAATTGTCTCACTGCTTACCCATTCATGATACATCCAAATTTGAGGAGTTGTAAAATATCTATGTGAAATAGATTATTCATTTTCATGGAGTTCCATCTATTATAGTCTATGATAGGGATCCTCATTTCACTTATCTCTTTTGGAGAGGTCTTTAGGAGGCATTGGGATCTCAGGTCTATTTTAGCATGACATACCATCCACAGTCGATGGCCAGACAGAAAGAGCTATACCGATTTCTAAGAATAAGCATTGTAGTTGCGTTCTCAACTTTAGAGGATCCTAGGATGACCATTTAGGGATGGGGGAGTTTTCTTATAAAAATAGTTACTAATTCATGATCAGAATGGATCCTTTTGAGGCCTAGTATGGCCAACCTTGTAAATCTTTGTTGTGTTGGTCAGAGATGAGTGAAAGTTTCTTAGTTAGACTGATTTGTGTAACGCCCCGAACCTAGTTACCCAAAGTCGGTGCATTATTACATTACATTGGCATGATCACAAGAAATATCAAATCTCTAAAGACCGATTGGTTTGGTAGCCTTGGAAACACTAGATATATTCATAAAGTTTTACATTACATCACAAAGTAAAAAACTACTACAACAACATAGTCTCCATATTCCACACTCATATCCCCACATACCATCCCTGCAGGTCATTCATAACTTACTTCTTCACATCCTGGGAAAAATAAAACATAGAAAAGGGATGAGCTCAAATGCCCAGTAAGGATAACAATATAGGGGAAACTTTCAAAAATAAGCATAAACTTTTAAGGCCATGTATAACTAAAACAAAAGCCTTTTAAATTTGAACTTCAACATAGTATGGAAAAAGAAAAATGAAATAATTCCATTTACTTATTCACATGGATATTCAACTAATCGAATAATCACATGCAATATCAATAACCACTTTCATAATGATGGAATGCATAATGCCAGACTATCATAACCACATAGCCAAGGCCTCGTGCCAAGACTACAAATAAGATTTTTTCAAGGCCTTGTGCCAAGACACTAGTTTGACTCATGAGACCTACCGATTCATCGAGGAGCTATAGCGTGCTCCACCCGTCACATATTAAGTCCAATGCATTCCCATATGAAAAGGTTTAAACATAACATAAACATTCGTATTAAAACTAGCATACGAAATGTCAATACTTTCATCATAGACTATGAATGGTATAAAAATAGCACATCCATAGTCAAACATATCACAAAACCTTCAATACAATATAGAAGTTTTGTATCATAATAAATCAACTTCAAATAAGCGTAAAATCCATCAAATGATGTTGACATAAATGAAATCAAAACTATTTTTAGAGAAATATCACTTTCTATTTTGAAATCATTTAAGAGTCTTATATTTATGAAATAAAACATTTTCTTTGAAAATATTCTTATAAGCTTGTAAGGGAATCTTCGACGATTTTATAACGGCGGAAAATAACCGCACCCGCCGTATAAGTTAAAAAAAACATTCTTACCTTAATTCTGTCGAAAAGGTTAAAAAGCACCTTGTTTGGAAAAAGACGGAAAGATTCCTTTATAAACCTCTTATAAAAAGTCAAACAAGGGTATAAATGACTTTAACCCATATTCTAGTAAATAGTAAAAATGTTTTGAAATTCATTTTTAAGAAACATGGATGTGGATGATAAAGAGATCCCAGTAGATTATTACATATAAACAACCTCGGATAATGAAGAGATTGCGAAATAACCCTTACCTTGTACTTTTCCTTGGTTGGGGTAGGTTAACCTCATGTATAATGGTGAAATAATTGTTATTAAATTATACAAGAATCATATATATTAATATGATATCATATATGATCTTTTAACATTGATTTGTTAATAATATCTTTGAATTATCGTCGTTTCGGGTGTTAACTTACTCGTTTTCTTTTATATGTTTTGTTACATAAGCTGTGTTTGTTATGGATAGGTTGTATCTTATTCATATCCAGAATGATATCAAGTCCTTAAACATTATTTTTAAATCATAAAATGATAATTATACTTTAATGGATACGATAGAGAATGAATCTCATCGCGTTCGTGGAGACGGTAGTCCGTACGTACGCACGAGCGACAATATCATTCTTTTGATATTAAAATAATATATAAATGGATGGTATATCATATATAAAGAATCATTAACATGTTAGATTTATTATTTACATGAGTTACACATCATTATTATACCCATCCAAATAATAATATATTGAATAACAATTACACCACGACGTGGAGACGGTAAGCCGTACGTACGCACGTATGCTGACATGTTATTCAAAGGGTGGATAGAATAATGAATATGGTTGTACCATATTTATAAAATCACAGTATATATAAGATACTGGAGTTATTATTTTAGAATGGTAATAACAAAGAAAGAAGAAGTGGAAGAAGAAAGGAACTTGAAAAGGGGTGGTGAAAACATTACCTCTTCTTCGGGTTCTTCCTTTTGATTTGATCAAAAGGGCTCCTTAGGTTGGATTTCTGATCAAACTAAGGCCTCTAGGTTGTATTGAGGGAAGTTGGGAGAGTATTTGGGCAGAGTTTGGCCGAACCAAAAGGCTTTGAAGGTGTGAACAAATGAGAATGAGGATTTCCCTTTTATAAGAGGGGTGAGGGGCACATTTGGAAAAGCTGGAAATATTAATTTATAATAAATTCATATTCAGTTTATAATGGATCCAAAGTTTATTATTTAAATGTTAAGGTGGGGATAGGTTGAAAACCACTCAACCAATAGAATTTAGACAGGTTTGGGTCATTATATTAACCTTATCTTTAAGTATTAACTCTAAGTTAATTAGTTTCACTTTTACAATGTCTCTTTGTATTTTTATATTATATGGTTAATAAACTTACCATATACATCCAAGCGACCCCCAAGTGGTCCATTAATGATTAACCTATCATGATATAAGTCTCTTGGCCGAACCTTATATTTTTAGGAATTTAATATCAATTAATAATATAATATTTGTTTTAAAAACTCTTTTATGTCAGTTTTGACACTATTCAATAATTGATTTTTTAAAAAATAATAACAGAATGATTACTTAGAAAAAAGTTAATTGAATCAATCCTAACATGTCATATTAACCTAGAAAATTAGTGTAATTCCTAAAAAGTCTCAAATTATATTTATTTGTGTATTTATAATATCAATTATTTTAATTTTTCACTATTATGGTAATTACTGCATCATCATTGTGTCATAAGTAAATTAAATTATTTAAAGTCTAAAAATTATAAATAAAATATCATTATGTAGGAAATCTTTTTAGATTTCTAATGAATATTTACAATAGAATTTATCTTATGTATAACCCTATATTAAAAATGTTTTAGTAAATAAAATTTGATTTTAACTCTTTTAACTCTTCTTTGAATTAAATAATAATAAATGTCCTAATCTAATCCAAGTGGACCTAAACGATAATATTTTATTCCTAAGGCTGTTTTGGTCGAGATACACTTGTCCAATAGAATTAGTACATGTGTTAGGGTAATATTAATATCATTTTTACCCTTAATTACCCTATTTACTTTTAACCGTGGTAAATAAAAGTAAAAAAGTTACTATTCACCAAAAATTATTTTCATCTCATTGAACCACATTTTACTTCTTGATATTAACCGTGTCTCTCGGATTTTCGAAATTCCATTCACAGAAGCGGTAAAATTAAGTTTTATGAAAAATTCAGTTTTTTAACTACCACTTAGTAGTTTCACTATTCATCAAAAATTGTAAGTTTTTCAGAACAATGCCAAAATTTCACCCTAAGCTATAATTGATATTACGAATTAAAAAATGATGTCTATTTTAAAAAGTTCCAAACATATAAGTTGAATTAATTAATTTTATAATTAATTCCCACTGTCACAACAAACAATATATATCAAAAGATTGATAATTGTTTATGTCTAATTTCAAAGTAAAATTAATTCTAATGAACACCATTGGATAAAATGGTAAAAATATATTCTAATTATACTTTAAAACCACTCAATAATATAATTTATCACTATAAATTATTTTTATTAAAAAAGTTGTTTTTAAATATTTTTCACTATTCATAAAAATTGGAAGTTCTCAGAAAAATACCAAAAATTCAACTTAGGATAATTTCGATATTCCGAATCCAAAAATGAAGTCCATTTTGAAATATAAAATATATATAATTTCAAAAAGTAGGTATTACTATTCATAACGGCTAGTTTGATTGGTTGTGGTGTGTTAGAACTCGATGTTGCGTACAACACACGCTATCTCGTTATTCAAAGAGAAGCGTACCGTAGAAGCTTGGGGTGTTACATTCTCCCCTCCTTCAAATAATTTCATCCTCGAAATTTATAGAATAGTTATCACATGAAAAGACTTGGGTGTTTCTTCATCATAAGTTCCTCGGGTTCCCACGTTGCCTCTTCCATCTAATGGTTTCTCCATAAAACTTTTACCAGATGCGTCGTCCGGTTTCTCAGTACTTTTTCTCTCGTATCAAGAATCCTGACGGGCTCTTCACAATAGGACAGATCGGGTTCCAGTTCTAATTCCTCATAGTTGAGTACATGCGTTAGGTCAGGCATGTATTTCCTCAACAGAGATACGTGGAACACATCGTGAACTTTCGAGAGACTTGGCGGCATTGCCAATCGATAAGATACAGCCCCAATTCGTTCTATAATTTCAAAGGGTCCGATGTACCTGGGACTCAATTTACCTTTCTTACCAAAATGTATGAATCCCTTCCATGGAGATACCTTCAGGAAAACATGATCACCGACTTGAAATTCCAAATCCTTCCTTCGATTATCGGCATAGCTCTTCTGCCTACTTTGAGCTGCTTTGATGTGATTTTGGATTACCTTCACCTTTTCCACTGTTTCCTCCACCAGTTCTGGGCCTACAAGTTTTCTTTCACCAACGTCATCCCAACAGGTTGGTGTACGACATCTCTTTCCGTATAACGCTTCATATGGTTCCATCTGAATACTCGAATGGAAGCTATTGTTGTAGGAAAATTCTACCAGAGGTAAATATTGATCCCACATACCCTGAAAGTCAAGTGAGCAAGATCTCAACATGTCTTCTAAGGTTTTAATAGTCCGTTCTGATTGTCCGTCTGTCTGAGGGTGGTAAGCAGTGCTCAAATGAAGTTCAGTATCCAGGAATTTCTGAAGACTTTTCCAGAATCTTGAAGTAAAACGGGGATCACGATCAGAAACAATCGATAGGGGTACTCCATGAAGTCTCACAACTTCAATAATATATAGTCTTGCTAGACGTTCCAGGGGTATATCTTCTCTTATAGCAAGAAAATGTGCTGACTTGGTAAGACGATCAACAATAACCCATATTGCATCGTTCCTTCTAGGAGTCTTTGGTAGCCCCATGACAAAGTCCATCGTAATATTGTCCCATTTCCACTCCGGTATGGGAAGTGGTTGCATGACTCCTCCAGGCTATTGCCTTCCAGCTTTCACTTGTTGATAAACCATACATCTTGACACAAAATCAGCAATCTCCCTCTTCATGTTGTCCCACCAAAAATGTTCCTTCAAATCTCTATACATTTTGGTGCTCCAAGGGTGTATAGAGAAATTGGAACTACGAGCATCATCCAGCAATTCCCTTTTTATATCAGGTATATCGGGAACACAAAGTCTCTTCCCAAATTTCAAAATTCCATCTTCATACACAAAGTCTCTCATTCTCCCATCATTCACAGCTTTAATCTTCTTTTGAAATTCTTCATCATCGGTCTAAGAACTCTTAATCCTTTCTAGTAAAGATGGTTTGGCAACCATTTGAAAAATCATTGATGTTTCACCTTCCCTGGTTATTCCCATGTCCATCTTCACTAGATCCATCAAAATTGAATCCCTTTCAATTCTCATCACGTTCAAAACTCCATGGTCTTTTCTGCTCAAAGCATCTGCCACCTTGTTTGCTTTCCCCGAGTGGTAGTGTATCGTACAATCATAATACTTGAGTAATTCAAGCCATCTCCTTTGCCTCATGTTGAGTTCTTTTTGTGAGAAAATATACTTCAAACTCTTGTGATCAGTATAAATCTCACATTTTTCACCATAGAGGTAGTGCCTCCATATCTTCAAAGCAAAGATCACAGCTGCTAACTCGAGATCATGAGTAGGATAGTTTTGTTCATGAATTTTCAACTGTCATGATGCATAGGCAATAACCCTATCATTCTGCATAAGGACACAACCAAGTCCTTTCTTCGATGCATCACTATAAATAACAAACCCATCATTCCCTGATGGTAGAGTCAATATAGGAGCATTGACTAATCTTCTCTTCGGTTCTTTGAAACATTATTCACACTCTTTTGTCCAAACAAATTTAACCCCTTTACGTGTGAGCTTCGTTAATGGGTTAGCCAATCGGGAAAAATTCTGGACGAATCATCGATAATAACCTGCCAAACCAATAAAACTACGTACCTCAGTTATACTCGTAGGTGCTGGCCATTCTTGGATCTCCTTGGTCTTAGAAGGATCAATAGAGATTCCATCTTTAGAGATGATATGGCCAAGAAAAGAAATCTCATGAAGCCAGAATTCACACTTGCTAAACTTCCCATATAATTCATGTCTTCTCAGAGTCTTTAGGATAATATGCAAGTGATTTTCATGATCTTCGTAGCTTTTGGAGTATACCAAGATATCATCAATAAATACCACCACAAATTCATCAAGATACACCTTGAAAACTCTATTCATCAGATCCATGAATACAGAGGGTGCATTAGTCATTCCAAAAGGCATTACAGTAAACTCATAATGCTCGTACCTGGTTAGAAATGATTTCTTTGGAATGTCTTCCTTCTTCACACACAACTGATGGTATCCAGATCGAAGGTCAATCTTTGAAAAGTATTGATCTCCATGCAGTTGGTCAAATAAATCATCAATGCGTGGTAGGGGATACTTGTTCTTTATTGTTATAGCATTGATCTCCCTGTAGTCGATACATAACCTCATAGATCCGTCTTTCTTTTTAATAAAAAGAACAGGGGATCCCCATGGAGAAACACTAGGGCGAATAAATCCCTTATTACTCAATTCCTCTAGTTTTTTCTTTAGTTCAACTAATTCTACAGTGTCCATTCTATAAGGGTTCTTTGATATAGGCCTTGATCCAGGAATTAAATCAATGGAAAACTCAACTTCTCGTTCTGGAGGATGTCCAGGTAAATCTTCAGGAAATACATCTACAAATTCTTTCACAACAGGTACATCCTCTATTTGAACATTCCTTTCCTCACCGACAGTTATTTCATTCTCTTCCTCCCCAATAATTGAATTTAGTTGAGCTACTGGGGGTGGATCTAAATAAGAATTAGGTAGTGATGATTCTGCTCTAAAGATAAGGTGTTCCTTATCATTATCATCAAGAATTGTAACCTCTTTCTTCTTACAATAAATCTTCGCATCATAGTCCGAAATCCAGTCTATACCGAGGATTATATCAAACTCAATCATAGGTATGATGATGAGATCAGCAGATAAAGAACATTTATGTGCTCTAATGGGGACTGATTCACAAAACTTTGTTGCAATGATACTTCCCTTAGGAGTTTTAACTGACAACTCCCTTGTTAAATCAAATTGGAAATATCTAATTTTCTTAGAAAACTGGGAATATATGAAACAATGCGATGATCTAGAATCAAATAATGCATTTGCTAAACTTAAGGAAACCATTAAATTACCTGCCACCACGTCTTTCGGAGCTTCTACCTCAGCAGTAGTGATAGCATAAGCCTAGCCTTGATCCCTTGGCCTTTTCTGAGGTAAGTTCTCCTGACGCTTAGGACATTCATTTGCATAATGCCCCATCTCCCTGCAATTGTAGCACTGAACATTGGTAGCTTCCTTCTTCCCTTTGCAATCACGAGCTTGGTGGCCTTTTTCACCACATTTATAACAGACGCCCATTCCCTTCAAGCAAGTACCGGGGTGTTTCTTCCCACATTTACCACAGGATGGATATTCAATCTTTCCTTTCTTCCCCTTATTTCCATTCCCAGATTGATCAGCAGGCCTCTTCTTCTCTTGCTTTGCTTTAAAGTCATAAGACTTAGAGAATTCCTTTTCAGTCTTGATAGCACATGAGACAATGTCTTCGTATGACGAGAAGGATTGTGAGACTAATGCTCGACGGAGAAATGGTTTTAACCCATCAAAGAAACGATCAATCTTACTTCTTGGGTTACGTATATAATCACCAGCATACCTTTCTAACCTTGTAAAGTTAGCCTCATACTTTGTGACATTCTCATCCTCCTTCTGTCTCAGACTTAGAAATTGCCTTTCCATATCTGCTCGATGGTTGCGAGGAAAGTATTTTTCTAAAAATAGATCTTTGAACTCCCTCCATTCCATATTTGATACTTCATCATCTTCCTTCGTATTTTGAATCAATGATCACCATTGATCAGCATCTCCAGTGAGGCGGTAAACTTCCATGATAACTTTTTCCCTTTCACTACTCCCCAAAGCCTGAAATATTTTCTCTAGGGAAAATATCAATTGCTCAGATACTAAGGGATTTATACTCCCATTGAACGTTGGTGGTTGTTGCCTCATGAATCGATCTAACATTGATCCTCCATGTTGCGGATCAGGGTGCCCCATACGGGTAAGGTTATTATTCATAACCTGAGTGAGTTGTCCCAGTATGGTGATTAGTTGATCGGCACCAGTTGCATCACCAGCTCCACTATAATTATCTTGAGCAGGAGGGAAATCCCTACATGGAGTGCGTGCATTTATACGGTTTCCATTTCTTCCACTAGGCGCCATTTCTAAACAATGGCATAAAATAGATCAGTTTATGAATCAAAATACATAATTCCATACTTATAAAACACTTGACATAAATTGAACTATTTATGGATATAATCCATAATCATAAAAATGTTTTCTTTGAGGAAGTATATACTCATAAACCCTTCATAATGATTTGTAAAGAAAATGAGAGTTATCCTAAGCATATCCCTCGGGAGTGTCATAACCAAGAGTGCAGCAAGGCCCGTTGTCGTGCACCAGTTCCCGTTCGAGTCTAGCTCAAAGCGGTGTTTTCGGGTTTTACCCCTAGGTACATCTGTGCCAGAACCGCCTCTACCTGCTCGTATCTAGACAGGGATGTATTTCTTGGAAAACTCACAAAATATCTACAATACCAAAATTCTAGGAAGTTCTTCTATACTAATCCTCAAAGTTCATCTTAGGTCTACATGCTCTAATCAGAGTTTATCTAAATCTAGCTTCCAAGGTTTGTACTAAACCTCCCTCTGATACCAACTGTAACGCCCCGACCCTAGTTACCCAAAGTCGGTGCATTATTACATTACATTGTCATGAACACAAGAAAGATCAAATCTCGAAAGACCGATTGGTTTAGTAGCTTTGGAAACACTAGATATATTCATAAAGTTTTACATTACATCACAAAGTGAAAAAACTACTACAACAACATAGTCTCTATATTCCACACTCATATCCCCACATACTATCCCTGTAGGTCATTGATAACTTACTTCTTCACATCCTGGGAAAAATAAAACATAGAAAAGGGTGAGCTCAAATGCCCAGTAAGGATAACAATATAGCGGAAACTTTCAAAAATAAGCATAAACTTTTAAGACAATGTATAACTAAAACAAAAGCCTTTTAAACTTGAACTTCAACATAGTATGGAAAAAGAAAAATAAAATAATTTCATTTACTTATTCACATGGATATTCTACTAATCGAATAATCACATGCAATATCAATAACCACTTTCATAATGATGGAATGCATAATGCCAGACTATCATAACCACATAGCCAAGGCCTCGTGCCAAGACTACAAATAAGATTTTGTCAAGGCCTTGTGCCAAGACACTAGTTTGTCTCATGAGACCTACCGATGCATCGAGGAGCTATAGCGGGCTCCACCCGTCATATATTAAGTCCAATGCATTCCCATATGAAAAGGTTTAAACATAACATAAACATTCGTATTAAAACTAGCATACGAAATGTCAATACTTTCATCATAAACTATGAATGGTATAAAAATAGAACATACACAGTCAAACATATCACAAAACCTTTAATACAATATAGAAGTTTTGTATCATAATAAATCAACTTCAAATAAGCGTAAAATCCATCAAATAATGTTGACATAGATGAAATCAAAACTCTTTTTAGAGAAATATCTCTTTCTATTTTGAAATCATTTAAGAGTCTTATATTTATGAAATAAAACATTTTCTTTGAAAATATTCTTATAATCTTGTAAGGGAATCTTCGACGATTTTATAACGGCAGAAAATAACTGCACCCACCGTATAAGTTAAAAAAACATTCTTACCTTAATTCTGTCGAAAAGGTTAAAAAGCACCTTGTTTGGAAAACGATGAAAATATTCCTTTATAAACCTCTTATAAAAATTCAAACAAGGGTATAAATGACTTTAACCAATATTCTAGTAAATAGTAAAAATGTTTTGAAATTCATTTTTAAGAAACATGGATGTGGATGATAAAGAGATCCCAGTAGATTATTACGTATAAACAACCTCGGATAATGAAGAGATTACGAAATAACCCTTACCTTGTACTTTTCCTTGGTTTGGGTAGGTTAACCTCCTGTATAATGGTGAAATAATTGTTATTAAATTATACAATAATCATATATATTAATATGATATCATATATGATCTTTTAACATTTATTTGTTAATAATATCTTTGAATTATCGTCGTTTCGGGTGTTAACTTACTCGTTTTCTTTTATATGTTTTGTTACATAAGTCGTTTTTGTTATGAATAGGTTGTATCTTATTCATATCCAGAATGATATCAAGTCCTTAAACATCATTTTTAAATCATCAAATGATAATTATACTTTAATGGATATGATTGAGAATGAATCTCATCGCGTTCGTGGAGACGGTAGTCCGTACGTACGCACAAGCGACAATATCATTCTTTTGATATTAAAATAATATATAAATGGATGGTATATCATATATACAGAATCATTAACATGTTATATTTATTATTTACATGAGTTACACATCATTATTATACCCATCCAAATAATAATATATTGAATAACAATTACACCACAACGTGGAGACGGTAAGTCGTACGTACGCACGTATGGTGACATGCTATTCAAAGGGTGGATAGAATACTGAATATGGTTGTACCATATTTATAAAATCACAGTATATATAAGATACTGGAGTTATTATTTTAGAATGGTAATAACAAAGAAAGAAGAAGTGGAAGAAGAAAGGAACTTGAAAAGGGGTGGTGAAAACATTACCTCTTCTTCGGGTTCTTCCTTTTGATTTGATCAAAAGGGATCCTTAGGTTGGCTTTCTGATCAAACTAAGGCCTCTAGGTTGTAGTGAGGGAAGTTGGGAGAGTATTTGGGAAGAGTTTGGACGAACCAAAAGGCTTTTAAGGTGTGAAGAAATGAGAAGGAGGAGTGCCCTTTTATAAGAGGGGTGAGGGGCACCTTTGGAAAAGCTAGAAATATTAATTTATAATAAATTCATATTAGGTTTCTAATGGCTCCAAAGTTGATTATTTAAATTTTAAGGTGGGTATAGGTCGAAAACCACTCAACAAATAGAATTTAGACAGGTTTGGGTCATTATATTAACCTTATCTTTTAGTATTAACTCTAAGTTAATTAGTTTCACTTTTACAATGTCTCTTTGTATTTTTATATTATATGGTTAATAAACTTACCATATACATCCAAGAGACCCCCAAGTGGTCCATTAATGATTAACCTATCATGATATAAGTCTCTTGGCCGAACCTTAGATTTTTAGGAATTTAATATCAATTAATAATATAATATTTGTTTTAAAAACTCTTTTATGTCAATTTTGACACTATTCAATAATTGATTTTTGTAAAAATCATAACAGAATGATTAATTAGAAAAAAGTTAATTGAATCAATACTAACATGTCATATTAACCTATAAAATTAGTGTAATTCCTAAAAAGTCTCAAATTATATTTATTTGTGTATTTATAATGTCAATTATTTTAATTTTTCACTATTATGGTAATTACTGCATCATCATTGTGTCATAAGTAAATTAAATTATTTAAAGTCTAAAAATTATAAATAAAATATCATTATGTAGGAAATCTTTTTAGATTTCTAATGAATACTTAAAATTGAATTTATCTTATGTATAACCCTATATTAAAAATATTTTAGTAAATAAACTTTGATTTTAACTCTTTTAACTCTTCTTTGAATTAAATAATAATAAATGTCCTAATCTAATCCAAGTGGACCTAAATGATAATATTTTATTTATAAGGCTGTTTTGGTCGATATACACTTGTCCAATAGAATTAGGACATGTGTTAGGGTAATATTAATATCATTTTTACCCTTAATTACCCTATTTACTTTTAACCGTGGTAAATAAAAGTAAAAAAGTTACTATTCACCAAAAATTATTTTCATCTCATTGAACCACATTTTACTTCTTGATATTAACCGTGTCTCTCGGATTTTCGAAATTCCATTCACAGAAGCGGTAAAATTAAGTTTTATGAAAAATTCAGTTTTTTAACTACCACTTAGTAGTTTCACTATTCATCAAAAATTGAAGTTTTTCAGAACAATGCCAAAATTTCACCCTAAGCTATAATTGATATTCCGAATTCAAAAATGATTTATATTTTACAAAATTCCAGACATATAAGTTGAATTAATTAATTTTATAATTAATTCCCGTTGTCACAACAAACAATATATATCAAAAGATTGATAATTGTTTATGTCTAATTTCAAAGTAAAATTAATTCTAATGAACACCATTGGATAAAATGGTAAAAATATATTCTAATTATACTTTAAAACCACTAAATAATATAATTTATCACTATAAATTATTTTTATTAAAAAAGTTGTTTTTAAGTATTTTTCACTATTCATAAAAATTGGAAGTTCTCAGAAAAATACCAAAAATTCAACTTAGGATAATTTCGATATTCCGAATCCAAAAATGATGTCCATTTTGAAATATAAAATATATATAATTTCAAAAAGTAGGTATTACTATTCATAATGGTTAGTTTGATTGGTTGTGGTGTGTTAGAACTCGATGTTGCGTACAACACACGCTATCGCATTATTCAAAGAGAAGCGTACTGTAGAAGCTTGGGGTGTTAAAATCTGGGTTCAAGAGGTGACAGAAAAGATTCAGTTGATTCATTAGATAATGTAGATGGCACGGATCTGGTATAAGTATTATGTTGATCGTCATTATAGACTGTTAGAATTTTCAATTGGTGATTAAGTGTTCTTGAAAGTTTCACCTTGGTTGCGTCATCGATATCTTGGGAGGAAAGGGAAACTTTATCCTCATTTTGTGGTACCTTTTGAGGTTGTTGAGTGGGTGGGGAAATTGGATTATCGTTTAACACTTTCATCACAGCTGACATCGATACATAACATGTTTCATGTATCTCAGCTACAGAAGTATCTATCTAATTCATCTCATGTTCTGAGCTGGAGTGATCTTGATGTTGAACCTGATTTATCTGTAACTGAGCATCCAGACATGATAGTTGATTCTAAAACCAACGTACTTTGTGGGAGGATGATACCTTTGGTTCGAGTGCTATTGTAGTATGGTTTTGATTCTCCTGAGACATAGGAGAGAGACGAATTGATGAGAGAGATTTGGCCTCATCTTTTGACACGAAAGCTTATTAACAGGCTTTATGGGGACTGAAAGTTTCTATGGTGGGGAGGTTGTATCATCTATTTACTATTTTCAGATATTACTAAACCCCTATTTTGATCATGCCTTGGTTGGGTTTTGTTTAGGGTTGTTTTGGGTGATAATTTGTAAATTTTTAGAATTTCTTGGGTTGTGCATAGTTGGCACATAGTTTGACAAACCATGCACCCCCAAAGAAGAAACCATGCAACCCTATATTAGGGGGTGAATGGTTAGGGTGCACGGTTTGTCTAATTGTGTGGCCCTGTCCATCTAACTGTGTGTATGGGAAATAATTAATCCAAAAATTATTTTTGAAACCTCGAAACCCACAGTTTAAGTGTCTGACAGGATCATTCGACCCTAATAATTTTTCTTCTTCCATGGAGGCTCTCAAGAGATGATTTTGGCCCCTCTAAACCCTTATAGAAGTGAATCGAAGCTAAGAGAATGATGTTCAAACTCTTCCTGGTAAGTTTCCTCTTCCTGTTCTCTTTCAATCGCTCTCTCCTCTTTCCACCATAGGGTATTTTTAGATCTCCATGTTGTTGGATGATCTAATCCCTATTGTTTTGAATCTTGAATCTAGTTTTGATTATCGGATCCTTGTTGCCGAAATTCTTCGTTAGAGTTTCCCGATTAGGGATTTGTGTTTGGAGATCTCGTGATCCCAAGGTAGATGGTTCCATTTATGATGTCCAATTTGATCAACCCTAAATTTCATGATTTAAATTCAATTGCTAGATTTTAATTAAACTTTATTCATTTGGTTTATTAAAAAACTCAATCCCAGTGAACTGGGGATTTGGATTTGATTTGGTATGAAATTGGGAAAAACTCCCTAATTCCATTGAATTGTGGTGTGTTGAGAAATTGGATGGAAGTTATTTAAATTTAATTATGAAATTTAATTGTGGAATTTGAATTGTGGAATTGATTGGATGAAATTGATTTCAAATTGGTATTTTTAAAAATGGATTAAAATGGTTTTGATAGAAACCTAGTGGTTTTATCTTGGAAAATGGCATGTTTTGATTAAAAGCCCATATTTTGATTAAAATCCCATGTTTTGATTTTTAAATGGAAATTGGCATATTTGAAATAGAAGAATGGGTTTAATTTTATTTTAAACAACTTTAAAATAAATTGTTCACTGTTGATTTTTATTAGAGTGCATGAAAGCCTAGGTAGTTAGTGAGTAATTTGGGACATCACTCTATTTACAATTTACAACACTAATAATACATATGCAGTAGGTTGAATCTTTGATGGGGTGGTGATGGGTCCTCTTTGACCAGTTCTAAGGGGATGTGTGCACACATATTATCTTGATAAATATTTGAGTATGAGGGAGTTTCTTAGCCTAGAACTATCATACATTTTGGCAGATGACTATGTTGCTTGTTTGTTTGTATTTGAAAAATATGTCATTGTTTTCTGTAAACTATTTTAAACATGCCTTCTGAATTTATGTAAATTATTTATATATAATGGTTATTAAGCCATTTTTTTTAAATTATTTCCATCAATTGAAATGTAAAGCATGATATTTTTAAAATATGCTTCAAAATTCCATATCTGTTTATTTAAAATTGAGAGCTATATTTTGGTTAATTAAATGTTGGAATCTTATTATGGAATCAATACCACAAAATTGGGTTTCTGAAGCTCCGCCCTTTAACAGCGCTAACAAAAAGCGTTGTTAAAGGGTGTACATTTATCAACACTAAAAAAAACACTGATAAAGGGCACTTTTAACAGCACTAAAAAAAGTGTTGTTAAAAGTGACCCTTTATCAGTGATTCTTTTTAGTGCTGATAAAGGCACCCCCTTTAATAGTAATTTTTTTAACATTGTTAAAGGAGCCCCCTTTATCAGTGATTTTTTTTACTAGCACTGATAAAGAGGGGGGTTTTATCAGCACTTTTTCCTAGCACTAATAAAGTGTATATTTCAAAAAAAATCATGAAAAATAATATATTGATATATAAGTATATTTATATTGATATAAATATAATATATATTTTTTAAATATGTTTTAGATAAGTATAAATAGACTGTTACATTTAATATATAAGAAATATAAGAAATTTAGTGAAAATAGATTTAAAATATTTTAAAAAATATTATTAATTAATAATTTGTAATTATCATCATCTAATAATCATTTGATAACAAATTGAAGACACAAAAAATCAAAAAAAAAGATCTAAAATAAGTTGAAAATGTAACTCAAACTTCAAATGACCAAAACTTTTGATCCGAGTGTTCGTTTGAGCACTATAGCATATCAAATCGAAGCCTGCGACGAGATCTATGCACTAGTGACCATAGGGAAACTTTTTTCACATTTTTTGAGACTAAAAAAGGCCCAAAAGGCCTCCAAAACTGAGTTTTTAGTCGAGATACCCAAATTTTTTAACATTCGGTGAAATTTCAGCCTCGTTTAAGGGGGTATTTTAGCCCTTTCTTAGTGGGGAATGAATTTATTTCAATGGATTAAATTCATATTCATATTATGGCTTTGAAATTTTATCATTTTTCATAATTTAATGTTATTTATAATCAAATATATAACAATATAAACATATTTTTTATATATTCGCACATAAAAAATTAATTTTATAAATAAATAATTAAACATATTTACATATAAAATATATTTCCCAATATATAAGTCTTATCTAAATAAGAAACTAATATCCATTTTATTTAAAATACAAATATATGAATATTTATATACCTATATAATATGTACGTGTTTATATATATATATATATTTGTGTGCATTTATATTGACAAGCTGATATATATTATCTATATATTCTGAACATATGTATATACATATTAATATATAATATTTGTAAATATATATATATATATATATATATGTAATTATACATATAGATATACATATAATATATATATATATATATATCTCTGTGTGTGTGTGTGTTGTATATATGTATTTATTTATTTATAAACACACATAAAAAGAATATTTTATAAGTGCATTCAAAACTAATCTTATAAATATATATTAATATATGAATAAATATATTAATATATAAATATAACTATATATATATATGGATATATATATATATATATTAATATACAGATATGTATATATTAATATACAGATATATATATATATTAATATAACTCTATATATATATATATTAATATAACTCAATATATATATATATATATATATTAATATAACTAAATATATATTTATTAATATAAATATATATATATATATACGAGTAAATATAACTATATATATATATATAGATATATTAATAAATGAAGAGAAAAGCAATATGGTGGAGTGGTAAAGGCTTAGGCGCGCAAGCAACAGGTCCCGAGTTCAAATCCTGGGAGAAGCAGGTCACACGCGCAGGTGAGGAATAATGCATAGCATTGTTAAAGGGGCTAGGGGCGCTGTTAAAGGCTGGTGGGGTGGCTGGGGAGTGCGGGTTGGGGCTGGGGGTTGGGGCGCTGTTGAAGGGGGGCTTCAAGCGCAATTGAAGCCCCTCCCCCAATATGCAGAAAATATTTTTTTTATTTTTTTCTATTTTTTAACTTTTATCAGCGCTGATAAAGGCCTCATTTATCCGTGATTTTTTTATCATTGATAAAAGGCCCCTTTTATCAGTTCTTTTTTTAGCGCTGATAAAAGAGGGCTTTATCGACACTTTTCTTAGCACTGATAAAAGGGACCCCCCTATCTTCACCTCGATTAACAGCACTTTTCTAGCGCTGTTAATACCCTTTTCTATCGCTGATAAAGGTCATATTTGCAGTAGTAGATCCTTGGTGATACCCTACTAGGATTTTAGCTTACACCCTACTTGTGTCTTCAGGTGTTTGTAGATTATATTCTTCTAGGTTCGGGCAAGGGTAAGGCACCACTTGGAGGTGGTGGTAGTTGTTGATCCTTGGACTTGGAGAGTTGTGTCCAGTGGGACTTGGGTTGTTATTTTGTTTCTAGTACTTTGTGGTAGTATTTTGGGTTGTTTATACACATTTGAATTCTAGTACAATTCGCCTTGTGGAGTTTTTCTTATATTCATACTAACTTGTTTATATTACTGTTATTGTATTTTTTGAAAATTCGTTCACCCTTTCATATTGTATGATGTCAGGTGTGAGTCATTAACCAGTGGGAATCGCAAATTACCTTTGGACTATGTTAGGACCAGCTCAGTTATCAGGTTACCAAGATATTTGGGTTGGTTCGTGATAATTTTTCATACTTTGTGTCAATCATGAAACCTCCTCTTCCTAGGAGTCATACCTCCACACGGTTTTTGTGCAAAGTTAAGCAAACTGTGCGTCAATTGTGCCTTTGGCACTATCCAACTCCACACCTCGCATAGGCTAGGTGCACGATTAGAAAAATCATGTGTCATCCATGTGGTTAACCTATGTAATAAACTACAGAGGTCTTTCTTGGTCGTGTTTCCCACCTTGCACGGTTTTAACAAACTATGCACCTTTGTCTCTCTCTCCCAAAAAGTGAGTTTCTGGTGCACGGTGCCCCCGAAACCCATCTAAATTCCCAATACTCCTCTGGACCCTTAAACCCCATCTAAACACGGCACCTTTAAGTGTTTCAATGCTTGGATTTTTATTTTGAAGCTTGGTTTAAAGCTCGGTCTATCCACTAAATGAGAAAATTTAAATTCCTTTGGAATTTTTCTTTGTCCAAAAACACGGGATGCTACAATATTGTTATATATAAATATATTTATGTACTAAAAATATTAAATATATTGATGAATAAATTCTCTAAAAAATATTTAAAATGAATAAATTACAAAAATATTAAACAGATAAATATTAAAAATGAATAAATTAAAAAGAAAAGTTAAAATAATTAACATTATTAATGAATAAATAATACTAAATAATATTAAATAAATGAATGTTAAAAAAAAGTGAAGTTTAATAATTAAAAAATCAATAGATTGTAAAGATATTAAAAAATCAATAAGTGTTATTAATTATATAGATTATTAAAAAAATGAATATATGTTAAAATGAAAATGATTACATGTTAATTATATAAATTACAATCTTATTAAAAACATTAAATGTTGATGAATAAATATGTGTAAAAATAAATATTAAAAATGGATAAAATTACAAAAAATATTAAACAAAGAAAAATTGAAAATGAATAAATTAAAAAAATATATTAAAAATAATTAAAACTATCAATGAATAAATAATCTTAAAATTGAATAAATTTAAAAAAATATTAAGAAGTAATAAATAGTATATACTAAATAAAAATATAAAAAATGAATAAAATTTATTGATTAAAAACATAAAATATATTAAATATATTATGTTAATAAATAAAATTCTAAAATGAATGTTAAAAATTGAATAAATTACATAAATATTATCTGTGTGCGCTTCTATATAAAATTTCATTAATTGCATATATGTGCGTGTTAAATTAATGTAACAAAGTTTGATATATCTTAAATTGAAAAAATAATGACATTTTATTAAATAACTATTACTCGATACTAATTAGTAAATATTTCTAATTAATATTAATTTTTAATTATAAACTATTTATCACAAAATAAATGACTTATTTAATATAAATACATATTTTGTATTATATAAATTTTATTTTAGGAAATATTATATATATTGATATATATATATATATATATGAAAATATTTCTATATTAAATATATTAATGAATAATTATGTATAAAAAGCACTAAAAATGAATAAATTACAATAATATTAAACAAATAAATATTTTGAATGAAAAAATATTTAAAAAAAAGTAAAAAATACTTAACATTGTTATATTAAATAAATGAATGTTTAAAATGAGGGAAATTTAATTAAAATATGAATGGACTGAAAAAATATTAAAAAATGAATTAGAATTGTTAATTATATAAATTTTTAAAAAAATAAAATGAATGTAAGTTTAAATGAAAATGAATGCATATATTAATTATGTAAATTATAGTTGTATAAAAAACATATTAAATGTTAATCAATAAATATAAATAAATATTAAAAATGAATAAAATTGTAAAAATATTAATCAAATAAAAATTTAAAATGAATAAATTTAAAATATATATATTAATTAAAAAGTGATAAATGGTATATATTAAATATAAATAGAAAAAATGAATAAAATTTAATAATTAAAAACATAATGTATTAAATATTACATATTAATAAATAAAAATATAAAATGATAATATTAAAAATTTATTATTTTTGTATATGTTTGTCACTATAAAATTGAATTAATTTCCTATATGTACGCGTGAAATTATTGTATGACATATTAAGTGTGACATATTTAACCATTTTTTTAATTAATAATTAAATATTTATTATTTGATATATATTTCAAATTGAAAAAACAATTGACATCGATAAAACAAAATGTTATTGAATATCTATTAATATTAATTAGTCAATATTTTTTAATTAATATTAATTTTTAATTAAATTATAAACCATTTTTCACTAAATATATGACATATAAATATGATTTATAGTGTATTTATATTATATAAATAATATTTAAGAAAATTATATATATATATTTATATATATTTATATATAAAATAATATTTTTAATAATACATAATTTTTATTTTAAATGTCATTTTAATTAAATATTTTATATATCAAGGGTAAATATATATTTAGTCGTATATAAATCATATTTACTAAAATATATTTTATTTCTATCAATATAAATATATTTATATATTAATATATGATTTTTAATGGTATAATTATTTTATTAAATATACCTTTTGTCGGTACTTTTTTGGTGATGATAAAGTGCACCTAGAAAACGCTGATAAAGGGTGTCTTTATCAGAATTTTTTTTAAACGCTGATAAAGGATACCTTTATCAGCATTTTTTAGCCAATGTTGATAAATGATAGCACTATTTATTATGAGTTCTATAGTAGTGCTTGTTGAACCTCGACTTGGGTTTGATTTAGGTTAACCCAAGTGATACTGTCATATTTCCAAGTTGTGAAAAATGAGCCTCATAAGGAATACTTTTACTAATTGATAACATTTCTTCTATTTTTTATATAGATTTCTTAATGTGGTTACTTCTTTTTATACATAATAATTCAATGATTATGTTATAATGGTCACATTTTAATAATTTATTTTGTTAATTATTCATAAGATATCAATATAAGTATAATCCCAACGACCATAGAATCCAAATGACCATATCTTATTAATGGTCATATATGTATAACGAACATATATATTTACATTTATTACAAAAATCGTTAATCTTATTCATTTAAGTCACTTTCTGTTGGGGATCGAAGCCTGAAAAAGCAAGCACGAAACATGCTTCGGAAGATCCCCCATGACTTTGGTGTCCAGAACTAAGAAGTCCAGGCACCCCAGTTACCACACCGAGTCATCCTAGCATCTGGTTATGGTCCTCCCAAGGTCTTCATTCATAGCAATGAACAAAATCACATGACAAGAAAACACGCATGCAAGAACAAAGTACAAAACAATGCACAACAGGATTACGTGGTTCAGACTTTCTTCATACATCCATGGGATAACAGAAGAATCAATTTCATTCAATGAGGATAAGAATATATGTTACAATAATTTCCATCATTCGTAACTCTACATAGATTACCAGATGATGTTCCACCAACATTTTTCGTTCATCGCAGCTTATGGCTCCCTCATTCTGGTCTCCGCCCTTTCATGTCTTGACCTCTACCTTTGGATCTGGTGCCTTTGGTTTGGTGTGTGCCTAGGTTGGATTCCCTAGAAGGGGATCCACCTTTACCTTGGTCAATCATTTTCTTCTTATCATTATTAATACTCAATAAATGTCAACACATCCATTTATATAGGTATCAAGTCCATATCTCCAATTAATTTAGTTAACATTAATTATCCATTCATTAATATTGAGAATTTTCTCTTTATTAATGTTGGGAGAAACTCCTCTTTTAATGTTGAGATAAATCTCTCCATTAATGATTTTTTCTCTCTCTAATAGATGGGTTGGACCCAAATCAATTATGTATTTAGAATATTTTTCAAAGGTTGAGTCCAACAATCTCCCACTCGAAGACTATTCTCATGCTCTCACCAATGTCAAAACTAGTCTAGATTCCAGTCACCATTGTTATGTAGTGCATGCATGGTTCTCCACACCATGCTGCTTCAATCATCCAAGATCCCACTGAAGTTGTTCCTCCTTGGTATTTTGGAACCATGATATGATCATTCCACAATCAATGTGAAACTCATCTGAATGTCTCTATGGAAAATTTCTCTAAATCAATCAGGAAAAGGTTTTCATACTCTGATTTTGTTGAAATTACCAACAAGATGTGCCATGTACAAGGTCAATGGCCTCACTCTATTAGTCTTCCACACATTTTCAAAAACTCCCCTACCAAGATTATGCACTAACCAAGAGCTTTCTGGTGCACTGAACTCTAGAGACATCATCGGAACTGGCCTTCATTCAGTAACCATAGCTTCTATAAAGTTTGATGTCATCAGCATAACAAACTCCCACTGAAACTTCATTCATTGCAACCATGGAAACATGGTCCTTTTCTCCCAATACTTAAAATCTGGTTCAGACTCTTTGAGATCCCACCTTCATCACAAAAGGTGCTTCTGTTTCTCTTCCAATCCTCTAAAAGATCGTTGTCATGGATTCGAAAGCTATCCATTATCCATCTGCAATGTCATGCAAAACAGGGGCACTGGCTGAATATTCCATCGACTTGAGTGGTTTTTGTTGTGATATTCTAGTTCTATTGCCTTGAATAATTTCAATATCCTTCCAATAAGCTTCAAATATCACCTAATGAACGAAACACGCTGCATGACACTTACAGACAAGAAGACTTTCGATATTCTAGCAACACCACTGATACCGCCACCATATTCCAGTGAAATTATCTCGGACGCCTGATAGACAACATGACCCAAGGAACCCCAATAGTATTCCACCAATCTCTGACTATCCATTAATGATTTTCCCACTCTCCAATAAATGGGTTGAACCTAAATCAATTCTATCTTGAGAATCATTTTCGTAGGTTATGTCCAACACTTTCAACATGTCTATTATATTTCTAATTTTTTGACTTAAATATATAGTTGAAATTAGGATTATGATTTCATGGAAAATTATGAGGATATATATTTTATATTTTTGGTATTTTTATTTACTTACGTATTTATTTCACTTGTACTTTTTTAATGTTGTTTCATATTGCATTTTCATCATGCATTAATGTTTATTTTGCATTGTAATATTTTTATCTTAATAAAATGTATCGTGGTTCATTTTAGTTTAGAATTCCATGTAAATAAATCTATTTTACACAATATATAGTTAAAGGGAAAATAAACTGTAAAATCATGGGGTGTTAAAAAATGAATTTATGCATCCAATATCCTAGAAAAATAGTTCTTTCTAGAAATGTGAAGAGAAAAAAACCAATCTTCGTAATATTTACCATGAAAAATATGACTTACCATTTTATTACAAACCAATTCAAATGGATAAATATTGTGCTAATAACATGTTGAGAAATAAATTGAACACTCATCAAAATCATAAAGAATTTCGAAACTCAAAATGTGTAATTTATCATACACGAATTTTATCATGGAAGAAACATGGAGTCAAATATTCCTAATGACAATGGAAAATGAAAACTATATTGTAAAAGTTGTAGAAAATAAGTAGAGACAAATAACCTAGGGTCTAAATTTATCTATTTTATTAATAGTGATGTGTATCGCTATGTCCAATGGTCTAGATCAACACCTATTTTCTATTCCAAATCCAACAATTAAAATTTGAGGGATGGAAGTAAATAAAAAGTTAGTCATATTGAGGGTTTGTTTAGAAATGAATAGTTATCATTATATTATATTTATAACATTCATGTCCTCAGGGCATAGCCTAATGGTTACTCATTTCAATGGTCTCACAAGAGGTCTTAGGTTCAAGTCTTTTTTAGTACTTATAGCTAATGTAGATTTTATCTTTTTCTTTGTATCCTACTTCCCCAAAATATTCTAATATTTATGAAATTCACATAAATAAATGATAATTATTATCATTTGGACCATTGAATAAGCCACTACTACACATATGCCCTTTAACAGCATGAAAACCAACTTTTAATAGTGCTAAAAAAGAGTTGTTAATCGTAACGTTGATAAAGGGGGTCCTTTATCCGTGCTAAAAAATCATTGATAAAGGATCCCCTTTATCAGAGCTTTAAATAGAACTGATAAATGCCTAGCTTCTTGCAATCATCTATTAATATAACAGCACAACCATAAGAAAAAACCTACAATTTAAAATGTTATATAGAACCTATAATTTTAAACAATGCAATAATTTTAAACAATACTATATACATTTATTTACATCATGAATATAAAAATTTCCACCCATGGTATATACATTTCTATTTAAAAAAACAATATTATTTACATTTCAAATAAAATGTTTCTTATAATTACATTTACAATTATCCAAAAAACATTCTAAAAAATTAATATTTCATCTTTTGATGGCCGCCATCCCCTCTCAAAAATGTCCACCCATGGTATCAGTTTCCAAAAAAATCATCTCAACCTGAGAAAAATATTCTGCCTATTTAAGAAAGAAAATATTATTTTAGTAATACTATAAAGAAATAAATTAAACATTAATATGAAAAAATGCATTAATAAAATGTCAATATTTAATAAAAAGACACATTTGGAGTTATACCAGTCACATTGTGCGTCCTATTGAGGTGGGGTTGATTCCTTTACATCACAAATGAGTTATAGATCATTTTCCAAAAATATCAAAACAATCTGAATGTGTTTGTTCAGTTTTGAGTATGTTACTTGTTCTTTTACAAAAATTAATGTCAATTTTAAATAATGACACATTTGGAGTTATACTGGTCACACCGTGCATCGAATTTTGGTGAGGTTGATTCATACCTATCACAAATTACTAATGGGTCATTGTATTAAAGTATCAAAACAATACAAATGTTTTTTCTTAGTTTTTAGTATGGAAGTTGTGTTTTTTTACTAAAATTGTATTTCAAACCAGAAACACATATTATGAGTTATACCGGTCACATAATGTGTTGTTTTGATGTGAGAATACTTCATACATATAAAAAATTACTTATGAATCATTTTTCTAAATTATCAATACAATCAGAGCGTGTTTGTTTGGTTTTCAGTGAGTGATACATTTTGAACTAAAATATCAATTTTAACCTGATAACAAACACTTTTATTCATACCAGTTATACCATGCATTGGATTGAGATAAATTTGACTTCTACATGTCAAAAATTACTCATGGGTCATTTTCTTAAAGTATCAAAATAATCCAAATGAATTTTCTCAGTTTTCAGTATATCACCTATTGTTTTTACTTAAATTAATGTCAATTTTAAATAAAAAGAGGAACTTTGAGTTATATTAGCCACACCATGCATCTTATTGATTTGAGAATGAATCCTAAATATCAAAAATTACTCATGTATTTTTTTTCCTAAAGTATCAAAACAATATTATTGTGTTTTCTCAGTTTCCAATATGTTACTTGTTGTTTTTACTTAAATTAATGTCAAATTTAAATAAAAAGATATGCTTTGAGTTATACCAACTACACCATGTGTTGTATTGAGGTTAGGATAATTACTACATGCCAAAAATTAATAATATATTTTTATCCTAAAATATAAAAATAATCTGAATTCATTTGTTCAGTTTTTAGTATGTCACTTGTTGTTTTTACTTAAATTAATGTCAATACTAAATAAAAAAGAGACATGTTGAGTTATATCGGACACACCATGTATCGTATTGAGGTGATTATGATTCCTATACATCAAAAATTAATAATGGATCATTTTCCTAAAATATAAAAACAATCCTAATGCATTTTCTCTGTTTTCAATATGGTAGTTGTGTTTTTTTACTAAAATGTCATTTCGAACTGGAAACACACATTTTGAGTCATACCAGTTTCATCATACATAGGTTTGACATGATAATACTTCATACATGTTACAAATGACTTATGAATTGTTTTCCTAAATTATCAAGACAATCAAAGCATGTTTTCTTGGTTTTCAGTGAGTGACATGTTTTAACCTAAAATGTCAATTTTAAAGTGATAACAGACACTTTTAGTCATACCAGACACACTATGAATCATATTGAGGTTTGGTTGACTCTTACACATCACAAATGACTCGTGAATTTTTTTCCTAAAATATCAAAACAATCTGAATGCTTTTGTTCAGTTTTCAATATGTAACTTGTTATTTTTACTTAAATTAATGTCAATTTTAAATAAAAAGAGAAACTTTTAGTTATACCAGCAAAACCATGCATTTTATTGAGGTATGGATGATTCCTACACCTCAAAAATGATTAATGAATAATTATCCTAAAATATAAAAACAAATATAATGAATTTTATAGGTTTTCAGTATCGAAGTCGTGTTTTTTTACTAAAATGTCATTTCAAACTGAAAACACACATTTTGAGTCATACTGGTCGCATTGTGTGTCAGTTTGACATGAGACTACATAATAAATGTCATAAATGACTAATGAACCATTTTCCTAAATTATCAAGAAAATCAAAATGTGTTTTCTTTGTTTTCAATGAGTGGCACGTTTTGAACTAAAATGACAATTTTAAACTGATAACAGACACTTTTAGTCATACCGGTCATACTATGCATTGTATTGAGGTGAATTTGACTCCTAAACATCAAAAATGGCTCATAGATCATTTTCCTAAAATATAAAAACAATCTGAATATGTTTTTTCAGTTTTCAATATGTCACTTGTTGTTTTTACTTAAATTAATGTCAATTTTAAATATAAAAAAAAAGAAACTTTGAGTTATACTGGTCATGTCATGCGTCGTATTAAGATTATAATGAATCCTAAATGTCAAATATGACTCATGGATAATTTTCCTAAAGTATAAAAATAATCTTAATGTGTTTTCTTGGTTTTTAGTATGTCACTTGTTTTTTTTAGTTAAATTAATGTCAATTTTAAATAAAAAGAGACACTTTGAGTTATACCAGACACACCATGTGTAGTATTAATGTGTGTTTTATTTATACATGTCAAGAATGAATCATGGATAATTTTCATAAAATATAAAAATAATTTGAATGCCTTTGTTCAGTTTTTAGTATGTCACTTTTTTTTACTTGAATTAATATCAATTTTGAATAAAAAGACACAATTTGAGTCATACTGGCCCCATCATGTGTTACCGTGATTTCCATTTTCTTTCTTTGTCAAAATGGAAACACTAAATTGTTTACATTTATCACTTTCCTTCAATTTCCATCCACTTAGTTTAAAGGAAAGTGATAAATACCGATAATATGGGGGCGATAAGGTTTTGAGGGAGAATAAATATGTGAAAGACATTGTCTGCATGAGTATTCAAACATTTAATTTATATTATGTTAATTAAGTATAGAATAGATGATTTTATGAGTAAAAATGTAGTATATTAAAAAAAACTTTACCTTCTTATTGAATTCTGGGTTGCAACCTCAAAGTCTTATCTCTCACGAGTATGAGCATCTTCGAATGAACCACCCCGACTCAAACAAAGGAATTCACCTGTATAAAAAAACAATTTTTATGTGTATAATGCTAAAATGAATTAAATTAAACATAAATATTAAATAATCCACTATTTTTATAGAATTCACATATTCATGTCATTTTTGTACATTCTTCCATCGGGTATGTTGCCCATTCGTTTCTAAGCACATCTATATCGTCTTGTGAATATGAGTCTTTTTGACAATCATAGTAGTACTAAAAATATATAAATACACAAAGGAATGATAATTATTTTAAATGAAATAGTAATTATCTTTGAAAATACCTCTTAAAGTATTCTAGTTTTTTCATGTAATATGATCTCTCTTATAAATTTACAAACATAATGATTGAAATATTTTTGAATGGTTTGTTTCAGACACTACAGGAACATTGATTAGAATAAGTAATTTTTTTATATGTGTTTGGATATTAAAATATTATTATATATACCTTGATACTTATCCAGTCATAGAACATTCCTTTGTTCTTATCCTTCGCCCATGGCCTCATTTCTTATTTTTCACGATAATCATACTGGTTGCGCCCAAATTTACCCTACAGGTATGCGGTCGTTGTAGTACAGGTAGGGGTCGAATCCACAGGGACCGAAGAAGAAACCGAGAGACACTCTGATTTTGGAAGGATTTGGCTATGGAGTGGCCAGCTATTTGGATTGATTTTAATTGAAAAACTACTGATTTAATTTAAAGAAAATAAATTAAAACATACACTTACTTAGTCTAAAACAATTAATGGAGATTAGTTGATCCTAAGTTGTTACTAGGGTTAGATTGGATGTATTTATTATCTTATAACGTTCGTTTCACTAATTCAAGACGTATCCACAAAATGATATAATTCCTAAACATAATTCACCAATTTAATCCCTACACAATTTTAAGGCTAATCACCAATTCACTTAGAGGATCAATTTAATGATCACTCCAAGGAATTGGATCGTACTAGCACTCGAAATGTGTTATTGTTAAAGTTGGCGAAGATGAAGAAGAAATTAATCATCAAATGGAAATCTTAAATTAATGAATTGATTACAGAATTTTAGATCATAAAATAACATCTAATATTCCCCATGCAACTCCCTAGGACCAACCCATAAGGGTTTAGCCCTCCATTTATGCTATTAAATAAATGGAAGCGGGAAGTCGACTTAAAGAAGCGGAATTGGAGAAGAAAAATAAAACAATGAAACGATCACTCCACCGTTGTGTGAATAAATTCACAAGTGCTGGTGTGAATAAATTCACACCTTAAAGCAACAGTATCAAAGTGATAAGAAGAAGAAAAGAAAAAGAGGAAATGAAGAACTTTTATTGAGAACTAATGTGATTCAAATAACTTACATGAGAATGAAGAACGATTACAACATCAAATGGACAGCAAAACATTACAATGAAACAAAGCATCCAAGATGATAAGAAAAAATTCCACACCCATTCCCTTCACCACTAGCTCCTTATATAGGCATATTAGGAGCCTTAGGTCCACCCCCAACATTAAATTCACCCCCCAACAATTAAGAGAGTCAAAAGGAGGGTGAAGAATCAAAAGGAAATTGACGTTTCGAAGTTGACCCGGAAAACTGTCCAGATTCGTCCTCCATTTTGACGTGTGAATTTGACACTTCATATGGCCGAATCCGAAGGTGTCATAAATATAAAATATCTTCGTCCATGTGTCTTATAGAATCTATCAAAATATCAGGAATTTTGGCTCAGAAGTTTGGAAGTTATGGTCGAAATAGTGGGACGGATTTCTCTGCATTAATGACAAGTCCACCATTTAAATGTTAACTTCATACCCCTTTATCATCATGAAAACATCAGAATTAGCTCCGGTCACAGTTGAATAAAATGATCCTCATATTTTTAACTTTCTACTGTATAAATTTGAGCTTCATTGGGCTTGGTTTCTGGGCCCCACATTTGTTTGATGGGCCTTAGGCCCATTATGCTTTTTCCAGCATGTTTCTGCCTTCAGGCGCAAAATTCTCCATCTTCCTTTGGGATTCATCCATCGGACCTAAAAGATAAAATGTTCCAAACAAAGTGATCAATCATATCCCAAAATTTCAAATTAAAATGATGAATATTGTAATTTCCACAAGCAAATTATTGAGTGGGCCCAAATTGACATTTTAAGCATGAATTGCACAATGATGGGAAATGAAGTTCAATTTCTGAATTGGACTAAAATTGATGTTTATGAACTTTTAAATACATTAATATTAAGATCTTAAAAATGAATATTAGCCACTTTCAGTGACTAATCACACCCCCCAACTTGAGTTTTTCTAGTCCCGAGCAAAATAAATTACAAATATGAAATTCAAATTCCCTTTTCCAGAAACATTTAAATACACATTGCTCACTCAAAAAATCTCATACCAAAAAAATTATGGAACCCATCAAAATCATTTAAAACAAGCTAGGTGCATAAGCATATCCCAAGCCCAAGCCCATTCCTTTGTTCAAATTCATTGCCACATTTCATCCAATTCCAATTAAGCATGATAAAGTGTTGTGCATCATAAAAGATATGAGGCCCATTTTATTGTTCAAGGGGAAAAAAATGGAAGCGCTAGGTGGGAATCACATTAAACCTTAAGATGAGTATCCCTTTTTTTTATTTATTTATTTTTTATTTTTTTAACCACAATAGATATGAAAAGACTAACTCTGGGCAAGACAACTATGGAGTCACGATCCCCAAGTGTCGGACGCCACACATATTGTCAATTTCATGCTCTACAATAGAGATATAAAGCCTAACTCTGGGCAAGACAACTATGGAGTCACGATCCCCAAGTGCCGGACGCCACGCATTTGGACAAAACATTGCTCTATGTGGTCTTTTTTTGTTTTTTTTTTTGTTTTTTTTTTTGTTTTGTTTTTTTTTTTGGATACTCAAATTAAACTAACAGTGACCCCAGAACCCTATGCTATAATGAAAGGGACCCAAGAACTCAAATTTACACCCACAATCCAAAAGACGTGCATTGTGGCATTTTTATTAAGAGGATGAAAATGTAAACTTTGAAAAATCACATTGGACAACCGCACTTTCCAAAAACTATGCTCATGAACTTAAACTTGCATTAAAATCAGAATCAAGGCATGAAAAATTTATTTGATATCCAATTTTAGAGTTTGCAATGTGTCTTTATCATGTTTATGGTTAATGGAATTTTTTTTTCATGCATGTTCTTATTCAAAATAAAAATCATTTTTTATCCCCCCCCCAACTTAGAATAACACTGTCCCCAGTGTTTAAAGAAAAAAAAAAGCTAGAAGGGGGTAGGAGAGGAGTTCAAAGATAAAATTGAGAATGAAAAACATGGAACAAATTCACCTGGTTTTTAAAGTTGAGGTTCATGATGCTCCAAATTACTCCTTTGATCTCTTTGGGGATGTAGGCACCTCCTTGATTGAACATGTATCACCCAAAATAGTTCCTGAACCATAAAAAGAAGGACAAAGCAGACAAAACAAACAACACAATGATTTATTTAATTCCAAGTACCATCATTTTCATGTTTTTTTTTAAATCAAACTAATGATACATTGTCTTCTTTTAAATTTCTGGGTAAGGTATTACTCAGGGATCACACCGCGTGACACGGATGAATACGGTGCTCCCCTTTCATACCCATCCATACTCATAAAAGAAGAACAGGTCAAGAGTCTAATAATAATTTTTTTTAAACCTACAAAAACATAAATAAAATAAACTGATGATACATTGTCTTCTTTAAATTTCTGGGTAAGGTATTACTCAGGGATCACACCGCGTGACACGGATGAATACGGTTCTCCCTTTTCATACCCATCCTTACTCATAAAAGAAGAACAGGTCAACAGTCTATATATATAAAAAAAGTAACAAAATTAAGCAGAAGGAAACAAAAGATGATTCCCAGTGATTGGAAACATGAAAACCACGGGTTGCCTCCCGTGCAACGCTTTTGTTTAACGTCGTTAGCCCGACTTGTACCCTAAATCTATCAATTTTTCTCTGGTTCATATGTTGGCTCAGTTAACTCCTCCTTGGTTTCTTGTTTATTGAATGGTTCAATGAATGGTTTTAACCTATGACCATTGACTTTAAAGACATGACCACTTGTGGGATCCTGAATCTCTATTGCCCCATGAGGGTACACATGATGCACTAGGTATGGACCAGACCATCTGGACCTTAGTTTTCCTGGGTGTAGATGAAGTTTTGAACTATACAAGAGCACAAATTTTCCAAGCTCAAAGTGTTTGACTTTGAGATTCCTAGATTGGTAGGCTTGAACTTTAGATTTATTGATCCTTGAATTTTCATAAGCCTCCATCCTAAGTTCCTCGAGTTCATTAAGATCTAATTTCTTTTTTGTTTCAGCCAAAGAAATGTCAAAGTTCATTTTTTTTATTGCCCAAAAGGCCTTATGTTCAATTTCAACAGGTAAATGACATGCTTTTCCATAAACCAATCTATACGGTGACATGCCTAGGATAGTTTTGAAAGCAGTTCGATATGCCCAAAGGGCATCTAAGAGTTTCTCAGTCCAATCATTCCTAGAGGGATTGACAGTTTTTTCAAGAATTTGTTTAATTTCTCTATTTGCCAACTCAGCTTGACCGTTGGTTTGAGGATGGTATGCAGTGGAAACTTTATGAGTAATACCATACTTAGACATGAGTGAAGCGAATGGGCGGTTGCAGAAATGGGTTCCACGATCACTAATTATAGCCCTAGGAATTCCAAATCGAGAAAATATATGCTCTTTTAGAAATCGGATCACAACATGGTGGTCATTGGACTTGGTGGGAATGGCTTCAACCCATTTTGAGACATAATCAATAGCTAAGAGGATGTAGAGGTATCCCTTAGAGTTTGGAAAGGGTCCCATGAAATCAATTCCCCAACAATCAAAGATTTCAATGACCAGAATGGGAGTGAGGGGCATTTGATTCCTTTTGGTAATGGATCCTAATTTCTGACACTGAGGACAACTTTTGCAGAATTGGAAGGAATCCTTAGTGAGTTTCGGCCAGTAGAAACCACTTTGGAGGACCTTTGCAGTGGTTTTCTTTGTAGAAAAGTGGCCTCCACATGCCTCTCCATGACAAAATTTTAGAATGGACTCTTGCTCAGACTCGGGAATACATCTCCTGATGATTTGATCAGGACAGAACTTGAAGAGGTAAGGATCATCAAACACATAGTGTTTTACGTCAGAAAGGAATTTACTCTTAGCTTGGGTCCCCATGAATTTTGGAATGTCACCTGTCACCAAATGGTTTGCTATGTCAGCATACCAAGGGAAATCACTCACTGAATAGAGGTGCTCATCGGGAAATGAATCAGACACAGAGAGGTGGTGTGAGTTGTCTTTGAATTCCATCCTAGAGAGGTGATCAGCTACAATATTTTCAACACCCTTTTTATCCTTAATGGTTAAATCGAACTCTTGAAGAAGAAGGACCCACCTAATCAATCTAGCCTTGGCATCTTGTTTTTGGAAAAGGTATTTTAGGGCTGAATGATCTGTGAAGACAATGATGGGTGATCCTAAGAGATAAGACCTGAATTTATCTAAGGCAAAGACAACAGCAAGCAACTCTTTCTCAGTGGTGGTGTAGTTTATTTGTGCATCATTTAAAGATTTGCTTGCATAAGAAATTACATGTGGAGTTTTCTCACACCGTTGTCCTAAGACTGCTCCTACAGCGAAATCACTTGCATCACACATGATCTCAAAAGGAAGTTTCTAATTTGGAGATTGCATGATAGGTGGAGATATAAGAGTTGACTTGAGTGTAGAGAATGATTCCTCACAGCTTTCTGTCCATAAAAATGGAGCATCTTTTACCAATAGATCACAAAGTGGTCGAGAAATAGAGCTGAAATTCCTAATGAACCTTCTATAAAAACCAGCATGTCCTAAGAAGGACCTCACTTCCTTAACAGTTTTAGGGGAGGGAAGGTGACGAATGATGTCAACCTTAGCTTTATCAACTTCAATCCCTCTACCAGATACCAGATGACCTAGAACAAGTCCTTCCCTTACCATGAAATGGCATTTTTCCCAATTTAGTATGAGATTCTTATCCTCGCACCTTGACAAAACCTTTTCAACATTTATAAGGCATCCCTCAAAAGTATCCCCAAAGATGGAGAAGTCATCCATGAAGACCTCTAAAAAATCCCCCACCATATCCGAGAATATTCCCATCATGCACCGCTGGAAGGTACCAGGGGCATTACATAACCCAAAGGGCATGCGTTTGAAGGCAAAAGTGCCAAATGGACAAGTGAAGGTTGTTTTTCCTTGATCCTCTAAGGAGACTTCGATTTGATTATACCCTGAGAATCCATCTAGGAAGCAATAGAATTGATGACCTGCCACTCGCTCGAGGACTTGATCAATAAAGGGTAAGGGGAAATGGTCTTTCTTGGTACAAAAGTTGAGCTTCCTATAGTCAATACAAACTCTCCATCCACTACTGACCCTTGTTGGAAGCATCTCTCCATCCTTGTTGGTTATTACTGTGATTCCAGCCTTCTTTGGAACCACATGGATTGGGATAACCCACTCACTCTCAGCTATAGGATAGATGATATCAGCTTTTAACAATTTCAAAAGTTCTTTTCTCATTACTTCCATGAGATTAGGGTTGAGTCGCCTCTGAGATTGACGACATGGTTTTGACTCAGATTCAAGAATAATTCTATGAGTCTCGATAAGTGGGCTAATCCCAGGGATATCAGATAGGGTCCATCCAATGGCTTTCTTGTGTCTCCTAAGAACATCTAGAAGCATCCTCTCATGATCGGCTTCAAGGGAGGAAGAAATGACAACAGGAAAGGATTGATTGTCCCCTAAGTAAGCATACTTTAGTGATGAAGGTAAGACTTTTAATTCAAGATCAGATTGGTCATGACTTTCCAAGAATGGTTGAGACTTTGTATTGAACTTAGTTTCTTTGTTCAGATTTCTTGACAAAATTGGTTCCTTGTGAACAGAATTTTCATCCACTAAATTTTCCAGAGTAGTGTCATGAATGTCTATGGACTCAATGTTATTGATTTCAACCATGGTATCATTGATTGGTGATTCTAGAAATTCATCAATAGAGCTGTCTGAAAGGGATTCAATCCAAGGAGGCAAATTTCCCTCATGTGAATAAAGAAAATCAATCTCTTCTTGACTTAACCATCCTTCGGTAACTCCATGATGTTCATTGAGTTCATTATCAACACTACCAATCCAATTAACCTCATGGATCTCTTAATCATCCCCAATTTGAGAGTTTGCATTGTAAATGTTCAAGTCTAGACTCATGTTCCCAAAGGTGATGGTCATGTTCCCATTTCGGACTCGGATTACAGAGTTGATTGTTGCAAGGAAGGGACGACCAAGTATGATTGGGGTTTGCTCCCTAGGACCTAAGCTTGGGTGATTGTCCAGAACAATGAAGTCAGCTGGGTAAATGAAATTTTCAACTTTTACCAAAACATCTTTTAAGATCCCCTTTGGAACTCGAACACTACGATCAGCAAGTTGAAGAGTGACAGATGTGGGTTGGAGTTCTTCGAGCCCTAACTGACAGTACATGGAATAAGGAATGAGGTTCACACTAGCACCTAGATCACACAAGGCTTTGACAACTTTGTTCTCTCCTAGTTCAACATTTATGTAAGGGCATCCTGGGTCTTTCATCTTAGGAGGAATGGTCCCTTGAATGGTGGTACTCACATTAGCAGCCAAAAGGACTTGGTTTTTATGTGAAAATTTTCTTTTAAAAGTGCACAAGTCCTTAAGATATTTTGAGTAGGAAGGTATGGTTTGGATGGCATCGAGAAGGGGAATGTTCAACTTGACTTGTGAGAAGATTTCCCTCAATGTTTCACTCAATTCAGGCTTGGTTTTCCCCCTCATGCGTTGAGGAAATGGTGCAGATTGTGGAGTCGTTTGATGAAGTGTTGTTTCATTCACATTATTATCAGTTTCTTCAGTTTGATCTTGTATTTCATTTGAATTTTCATTAGATTTTGAAGCTTCACATGGTTTCTGACTTATCTGTTTAGGTTTTTCAATTGATTTCCCACTTCTTAAAACTGTCACAGCCTTTAGTTGTTCGTGAGTTGTTTGAGTGAAACTTGTCTCTCCCCTTGATGTTTGTTGTGGAATGGCTTGTGTGGGCATGGGTGCCTTTCCAGTTTTTATGGTTTGAAGTTCTTGTTTAATGGATGAGAATTCTAAGTTCATTTTGTCCATTTGTTTGCACAGTTGTTCTAGTAGGCTTTGTGGAACATTTTGGGTTGGTGCTTGAGCTTGTGGGTTTATTCCAGGAGGATACTTTGGTTGTTGGATAGGTTGTTGATATTGGATATGAGGATTTTGGAATTGGACCGGTTGTGGTTGTAACTGATTATGAGGTTGAAAGTTTTGTTGAGGGTATGGGTTGATACATTGTTGTTGTGTTGGTTGTTGATTGTCCTTCCAACGAAAGCCCGGATGGTCGTTATACCTTGGATTGAAGGTGTTCGTGAATTGTGGCTTTTGAAAGTTCATTGCATTAACTTCTTCTGGTGGTCCTCCTAAAAGAACATCCTTGATGGAAGGAATGGTTGGACAATTATCAGTCTTGTGGTCATTCTTGTCACAAATTGTACAAACAAGCTCAACAGTTTGGGTTTTGTGGACCTTCCTAAGATCAATCTCCTCAACTTTCCTTGTGAGTGCAGCAAGTTTTGCTCTAAGGTTTTCTTCTTCTCCAAGATTGTACATTCCACCAGATTTGGGTGGCTTCTCATAGTATGGTGATGTTCCCCATGTTTGGTTTTGTTCAGCAAGATTTTCTAGATACTCGTAAGCATCATTTGGGGCTTTGTTTTTGAAGGTTCCATTACACATCATATCAATGAATTGTTTGTTTCCAGGACCCAACCCTTCATAGAAAATTCTCACTTGTTCTGGGATTAAGAAACCATGGTGTGGTACCATGTTTAATGTGTCCTTGAACCTTTCCCATGTTTCATAGAATGTTTCTCCCTCTCTTTCAAAAAAGTTTTGTATGCTCTTTTTAAGTGCAATTGTTTTGTGATGGGGGAAGTATTTTTTATAAAATTCTCGTTGAAGCTGGTCCCAAGAGTGAATGGATGCTGGTCTCAAATTGTTTAACCAATTCTTTGCTCGGTCCTTAAGGGAAAAAGGGAAAAGTCTCATTTTAGCAGATTCAATTTGATTTGGTGGGCACATGGTTTCGACAATGTCATTAAATTCTTTAACATGAAGGTAAGGCATCTCAGACTCCATCCCATGGAAGGTTGGAAGGTGGTTCAGGACATGGGGTTTGAAAACATATTGGGCATATCCTATGTTATCATGCCTAATGCATGAGGGTGCATTGGTCCAGGTTGGTGTGAGGTAGTCATTCATGGTCGGGTCTGCAACAATTCCCAAGTTAGGGTCCTGCCCGTTATTTTGGTTCCCTCCCCGGTTTATGATTTGGTTTTGTGGGATATTCTCCATTGTATCGAACTCAACGTCTGAATTTGGAGTATTAGGAAGATTTGGATATAAAGGAAATAGAACACTTTTAGTGCTTGACTCCCCAGCCCTAGGAGTATCCACCCTAACTAATCTGTTTGAGTTATCGCGGGTGTAGGCGGACATGCGCCAAAAGAAAAAAAAAGTGAGAAAGGGAAAAGATAAGAGAATTGGGATGAGAATAGAAGAATGGGGGTAAGAAAAGAAGGTTTTTGGTCTAAGGAACTTACTTGGTCCCCGGCAACGGCGCCAAAATTTGGTTGCGCCCAAATTTACCCTACAGGTATGCGGTCGTTGTAGTACAGGTAGGGGTCGAATCCACAGGGACCGAAGAAGAAACCGAGAGACACTCTGATTTTGGAAGGATTTGGCTATGGAGTGGCCAACTATTTGGATTGATTTTAATTGAAAAACTACTGATTTAATTTAAAGAAAATAAATTAAAACATACACTTACTTAGTCTAAAACAATTAATGGAGATGAGTTGATCCTAAGTTGTTACTAGGGTTAGATTGGATGTATTTATTATCTTATAACGTTCGTTTCACTAATTCAAGACGTATCCACAAAATGATATAATTCCTAAACATCATTCACCAATTTAATCCCTACACAATTTTAAGGCTAATCACCAATGCACTTAGAGGATCAATTTAATGATCACTCCAAGGAATTGGATCGTACTAGCACTCGAAATGTGTTATTGTTAAAGTTGGTGAAGATGAAGAAGAAATTAATCATCAAATGGAAATCTTAAATTAATGAATTGATTATAGAATTTTAGATCATAAAATAACATCCAATATTCCCCATGCAACTCCCTAGGACCAACCCATAAGGGTTTAGCCCTCCATTTATGCTATTAAATAAATGGAAGCGGGAAGTCGACTTAAAGAAGCGGAATTGGAGAAGAAAAATAAAACAATGAAACGATCACTCCACCGTTGTGTGAATAAATTCACAAGTGCTGGTGTGAATAAATTCACACCTTAAAGCAACAGTATCAAAGTGATAAGAAGAAGAAAAGAAAAAGAGGAAATGAAGAACTTTTATTGAGAACTAATGTGATTCAAATAACTTACATGAGAATGAAGAACGATTACAACATCAAATGGACAGCAAAACATTACAATGAAACAAAGCATCCAAGATGATAAGAAAAAATTCCACACCCATTCCCTTCACCACTATCTCCTTATATAGGCATATTAGGAGCCTTAGGTCCACCCCCAACATTAAATTCACCCCCCAACAATTAAGAGAGTCAAAAGGAGGGTGAAGAATCAAAAGGAAATTGACGTTTCGAAGTTGACCCGGAAAACTGTCCAGATTCGTCCTCCATTTTGACGTGTGAATTTGACACTTCATATGGCCGAATCCGAAGGTGTCATAAATATAAAATATCTTCGTCCATGTGTCTTATAGAATCTCTCAAAATATCAGGAAATTTGGCTCAGACTTTTGGAAGTTATGGTCGAAATAGTGGGACGGATTTCTCTGCATTAATGACAAGTCCACCATTTAAATGTTAACTTCATACCCCTTTATCATCATGAAAACATCAGAATTAGCTCCGGCCACAGTTTAATAAAATGATCCTCATATTTGTATCTTTCTACTGTATAAATTTGAGCTTCATTGGGCTTGGTTTCTGGGCCCCACATTTGTTTGATGGGCCTTAGGCCCATTATGCTTTTTCCAGCATGTTTCTGCCTTCAGGCGCAAAATTCTCCATCTTCCTTTGGGATTCATCCATCGGACCTAAAAGATAAAATGTTCCAAACAAAGTGATCAATAATATCCCAAAATTGAAAATTAAAATGATGAATATTGTAATTTCCACAATCAAATTATTGAGTGGGCCCAAATTGACATTTTAAGCATGAATTGCACAATGATGGGAAATGAAGTTCAATTTCTGAATTGGACTAAAATTGATGTTTATGAACTTTTAAATACATTAATATTAAGATCTTAACAATGAATATTAGCCACTTTCAGTGACTAATCACATACACCGCCCTATGATAACAGAATCCTCATTAAAATATAATATAAATTATATAACTTGATATTTAGTTTTAAAATGTTGGATGTATTGTATTACTTATTGAAAAATTTCATCATGTGTGGATGATTTATTGGGTATCTATGCATTGAATCCAGGAAATAAATCTTTGGAGTATCCAAATTTACCACAATGAGCATCCAATGCTGCCTAAAAATACAAAAAGGAATAAGTAATGAAATAAATGAAAATATATTTGATATGATTAAATTATATAGTTTTACCCTATAATAATTGGTATTAAATAGATTCTGTAATTTGAAAGTTTTATTTGAAACAATTTGATCAGACTTTCCACTATTTCATCCTTTTTTCCTATCTATTTCTTTTTGTTTTGTAGAGGAGATGTGAGGACTAACGATTCTAAACAAAATTTCATAGGAAAATACCTTAAATTATTTTCATATATACATATTCCAAAAATATGAAATGTATTTAGTCATAATTAAATACATTTTATCAGCTTTTGAAAAATAAAATCATGAAAACATACCTCATGTATACATTTACAACTGAGCCACCTAGCCAATCATAGTCGAGGATTTCACTTACACTCTCAACACCAATAAAGTATTTATCTTTATCTCCATATATATTTTCTTCAAAAACAACTATGTGATTTTGACCATATTTTAACTTTGTTTCCACATGAACCTTTAATGATAATAAATGTGGATATAGAACGGGTGGGGTAATGGTGCTTTGGGTAGATCTATTTGATCAGTTGGTCGATCCTTTATATGGTTTTGAGGTGGTCTTTTGTTTCATCCCCTTCTCTTTGTCTGTCTCTAATAACATTCATCAGTTCGGACCTTTTTTCATTAATTGTTAAAGGTTTCACTTGAAAATTAAATTAGAAATGAATACCTCCTTGTCGATGTGCTTTTTTATAAGATGTGACGACCATGTGATGAATGTTACAATAGATTTTTCAACCATATGAATATATTCATCGTCAATTGTAATAGGTATCTCTGTGCTCGGCTCATGGGATACACTAATCGACACTTGCACATGACCTGTTGGGAGTGGTCTACTGTGTATCATGTTGTTTTGAATATTGTACATCGTAAACCTTGCTACAAGGTGATGGGTCGGTGTTGCTAGATATAAATCACAGTCATTATCACTCTATAAAATATCAGTACAAGAAATATATCAATGTATTCCTGATTCATATTTCACATAAAATTTCATTAGAATATTGATTACATCTACTTATACATATCTTTAAGGGGAATGGCTATCCTCATATATGGTGGGGGTAGGGTGGGATCTCCACGTGGTGGTTATTCATAAGTTTCTTCCTCTCTTTGCCTCCCCCCATTAAAGTTTCCATCATCTCTCTATGCCATTAGAATTCCTCTTCAAGGGTAGATATTCTTTATCTCATCTGTTTTATTAACTCACTTTGATCCTCTTATTTTTTTTCTCAAAATATGTTCGTGGTGTCACCCCAAAACTTGCACCTCTGACACAGCCATATTGTTCTAGCCGCTTCAAGGCCACCGATATTATGTGTTCATCTAGTATAGGTGTTGTTGATTCTTGTGAATATGTCAGATAGAAAATATAGGAAAATAAGTGATCATTGTTATGTAATAGTGATTTAAAGAAAAATAAATTTTTATTATGTAATACTTACACATATTTCCCACACTTTTTGTGTTTTTTCATCTATTAGTATCTCGTATTTATTTACATGTGCCTACTTCCATAGAACATGGAGTGGGATGGAAGTGGCTTTGGATTTGGAGTTATCGATCTGCATATAAATAGAGAAACATAATTATGGTGTTGTTTCATGTCACAAAAAATTATTATGGTAGATTTAAAATATGTACCATTTTTTTTCAAGTGAAGTCTACCTCATGCTTGCTTTACGGTAAGGCTATGCTGGTTTTACTGCTCATTCCTTATCTCCAGAACTCATTTTTTGTTTCATAAATAAAAAATTGTCAATCAAAGTGATAAATACATGTATCATCAAAAAATGTATTACTAGCCACAATGTACCTGAAAATACACATCTACACGACAGCCTGTAAATGCGTCCCATGATTCTTGGGTTATCAGGTGTGCGTGGATAAGTGGTGGGTGTGGGTTTATTTTCATTTCAACATCTTTAAGATGATGACTTGTTAGAATTATGTGAAATCCTCTGTGAATCCTTCCATAAAGCATTAATACATATTTCTTGTGGGATTCATTTAATATAAATTCACTCTACAATGGATGATAAAGAGTAATTCAATGTTTCATTATTTTATTTTTTAGTAAAATAAAGAAATGATATCATAATGTTACCATAATCTCTTCCCACATCAGTGTATTAAGCCTGGGCACAACATGGTGCCATGAATCTACATCAATCAGCACGCATTTCCGACTGACAATTCCAATATAACTATTGAGCATGGCCTTGTTCAGGTTAACATACTATCCCTGCGCATTCCATCTGACCTCGTATTTGATGCCTTTGGATTTCGCCTTGATGGTTTTTGATAACACCGTCAAACTATGGTGCTCCTATTTTTTCAGCGTCATTGGTCATTCGTCATCTACCATTTCCCTAGAATCAACATCGTTAATATGTTCCTTTGGAGAGGTAGTATTGGAATGTGCAGATGGTCATTTTACCTCTGCACTAATAGCAGTAGTAGGTTTAGAAACCTATTGTTCCTCAGGAATGGGAGCACCATCACATACAGAAGGTTGTTCCTCTACACTGCGAGCAACAACAGGTTGAGAGACCTATTGTTCCTCAGGATTGGGAGCACCAGTACGTGTTGAATTAATTATTTATAGAAGTGGTTTAACATTTAATTTAGAGTACATAAATGCGGCAGAAAATGGATAATAACATGAGGTAGCATGATGCATATTATAAAAAAAGTAACCTGATTATTGAACTCTCTTTTTATTTTTTTAAAGGCTGAAGAGATTTGACCCCTCTATTGATGATCCAAATCCCTTCATTGTGGTCTCCACTGATATAAAAAACACCATCTACATTGGGACCAATATGAAATGATTGTGACATCCCAATGAAAGGTTCATCCTCAATTGAATTTTCATCTAACCCTTTAGTGGTTTTGGTTGATAACAGAACAATTGGCCACTTTCAGTTTACGAGATCTAGAACATAAAATACTTGTACTACATGTGATTCCATTATAAATGGTTTGTATTTGTACCTATGATGTCCTAACTCAGAATCCACTTAACGGTACCCCAATCCAGTTGTCCACATGCCCTCATGTGCGCCTCTTCAAATGCCAAAGGGTGCTGAATAACAGCGAGGGTCTAGTAAGTCGGCCTTGGGGAGACTATACCCTCTGTTATCATAAAAAAAACACTAGTGGAAACAAATAGCAATTAACCAAGTGTGTAAACATATATAAATAACCAGAATAGATCCATGACATATGATAGTCAAAATCAAAAAATAAAATATTCAACTGAAAGGTAAAGCATGTTATGACAATGAAAGTGCCAAGTGTCTATAATGCAACTGAAAGTAAAGACACAACGACTCCAAAATGGGTCCCGAACCACATCTGGTTCCCTCTCCCATGCTCCAAACCCAAACAAAAATCTATCCTCGGGCCTTGCCCTTATCATTTCCTGCAATAACAAAGTCTTCTCGGGTGCTGATCAGGAGGCCCAAATAGGGAGTGAGTACAACTCAGTAGGCCACTACCAATGGTGTCTAAAATGAGTCCATTCAAAAGATAGTGAATGCAATTAAATAAATAAATAAATAAAATGTATAATATAAATAGTTAACACATTATCATTTAATCTTTAATCATCACATTAGGCCAAGTTTATTTCATGTTTCCCATTTGAATCATCATTCATTATCATTTATCATTTGGTGTAGGTCTGTATGCCTAGCACCCCAAATATCATTTGAATCATCTTTCATTATTATCATTAATTAGTTGATGTAGGACATCATTCCTAACAGCACAAATATCATGAGTGTATGTCGTCATGCCTAGAACCACAAATCTCATGAGTGTAGGTCGTCATGCCTAGCACTCCAATTCTCATTCTATGTAGGTTGTCATGCCTAGCACCCCAAACACAAGCTTGGATAACTATTGGGGAGGAACGCCATGTCCAAGTCCCAACTTTTGATCAGTCTAAGATGTCATTCCTAGCACCACAAAATCTCATCCAGTTAATCATTATTTAAGTCATAATAATTTTCCACATTATTCATTTACTAATCCAATGATTAGATAAACATATCAAAGGACGTTAGTTAATTCAACAATTAACTAAGTATATAACCCATTAATTAATTCATCAATTAATCAATCAATCAACACAATTCTCTTCACATAACTAATTCTTTACAATTAATTATCCAAATAAAAACCCAACATGTCATAATTAATTATCACAATTAATTATCTTTGATCATGTCATGACAGATAATTAATTCTCCCAATTAATTATCTTTGGTCAACTTCTTGGCACATAATTAATTCTCACAATTAATTATCTTACATACCCAAACATAGTTACAATATCAAATATCAATTACTATATCTCAATTATAATATCAAATCTCAAAAAGATCAATTTGGGAAACCCCCCCCCCCATCATTTGTTCTGTGATTCAATTATCAGTTAAAATCACCAATTCAAATCCATATTCCTAATTACTCCAATTTAGGAATTAATTTATCAAGGGAAAACTAAAAAACTCATAAACTCATACACATATGATAAATCATGACTATGGGAGTTTGATTAGACCATCTACCTTAGTTTATTGATGGAAGTTAGCCCAACAGAAATCCCCCAAAATTAGAGCAACACAACGTCGTAGATCAAACACTTGATCTATGCCCCTAAAACCAAAATTAAGATCAAAGGCATCAAGATCCTATAAAACTAAATCAAGATTTTCAATCCTAGATCTAGAACTAAATCCATAGGTTTAGATCAAAGAAAATAGTGGATATCTTCCATGAAAAGATTTAAGAAACATGGATAAAAAATGGGAGAAGCATCGGGACGAAATCCACTTATCGTGAGGAGAGCGAATCTTCAATCCGGGCTTTAAATCTCAAAGAATGGTGTTTGGATCACCTTGAAATCCCTTCAGAAGGCTTTAGAAACACCTAGAATTTTTCAATATTAAGACAAGATCTAAATATGGGAGTCCCGGGGGGGTTCGGGTGGTTTTAAAAGATATTTTAGGATATTAAATACCACACGCATGGTTTCCTAGGCGGAGGCACACGATTAGGAAAACCGTGTGCCAACCGTGCGAACTCCACTACCCAGTTTTTCATGGTTTTCACAGTTTGGTCATACAATTTTTCAAACCGTGTGGGATCCTCTGTCGAGTTTCATACGCTTGGTATAGTTTGGTCACATGGTTTGTCAAACCATGCGTAAACCATTCACAACCCACTATCCTTTTTTTTCCCTTAAAATTTCACCCAAACGCACCCCAACACACTACTCTAAGTTAGTGGTACTTAAAAACATAAAAAAGTACCTAAAACATGCCTGAGATGACTCTAGAAAAGGCTAGGATCTTACAATCTCCCCACCTTATAACAGCTCGTCCTCGAGCTGCACTCCTGAACTTCTCTAAGATTCCAAACCAAAAATATTGGGCCATTGAGCCCTCATATCTTCTTCTCGTTTCCAATTTTCCTCTTGAATATTACCATGTTTCCATAACACATAAACTAACGGCATGGTCTTTCCCTGTAACACTTTCTCACTACGACCCATCACACGTATCGGATGATCCTCAAATAACGCATCTATCTAGAGATCAACCTCTTCCACATCAATCACATGGGAAGGATTGGGGTGATATTTCCATAGTTTTGACACATGAAAAACATCGTGTATAGTAATGAATTTCTATGGAAGTGCTAATCAGTACACCACCGGACCAATTCTCTCCAACACCTCAAACAGTCCCACAAACCTGGGCGCTAACTTACCCTGTCTCTATATCCTGTGGTGACCCAATCGAGGTGACACCCTAAGGAATACACGATCATCCTTTGTAAACTATAGGGTTCATCTCTGTCTATCAGCATACGACTTCTGCCTACTCTAATCCGTAACCATATGCTTTCAAATCAATTGCACATGCTCCAATGTCTTCTAAATGATACTCGATCCTAACAGCTTTGACTCACCCACCTCTAACTAACATAGCGGTGATCTACAAGGTCTACCATAAATTACCTCGTATGGTTCCATCTGTATAGTATCCCGATAACTGTTGTTATAGGCGAACTCCACTAAGTCCAAGTGCTTCTCCCAAGAACCACCAAAGTCAAGCACACATGCTCACAGCATATTCTCTAACACCTATATGGTATGCTTTGACTGCCCATATGTTTGTGGGTGGAAGGCCATATTTAATAGAACCTATGTACCTACCACCTTCTGCAAGCCCTTCCAGAAGCGTGAAGTAAAGTGAAAATCGCAATATGAGACTATAGTCCGCAGCACCCCATGAAAATGAATTATCTCTCTCATGTACAATTCTCCCAACTGCTCTATTGTACAGGTTTCTTTGATGGGAAAGAAGTGTTCTACTTTCATTAGTCGGTCCATAATGATCGAAATAGCATCATTATTTCTAAGAGTCTTTGTAAGTCCTACTACGAATTCTATAGTCATGTCGTCCCACTTCCATTATGGAATAGGTAGCGACTGAAATAGGCCTTCAGGTCGTTGATGCTCTACTTCCACCTACTGACAGGTGAAACATATTATTACAAACCCTGCTATCTCATTTTTCATTCCTGGCCATCAAATGTCACGGTACATCTTTTTCACTCCAGGATGTACCACCCACCTTGAAGCATGAAATTCTTGCATGAGTTACTCATGCATACTCGTAGGAAAAACAACTAGATTTTTCACATATATGATTTCATCCTCATCTATTTTTTAGTCTGAAAGTTTCTCCCCACCTTCAAGGCTTTCTCTCAAGGCCAAATACTTTGGATCCTCGTACCGCCTATCCCTGATCTGTCTCAAGAGTGTAGACTCCAATGCTACAGAAACTAGAGTCATCCTCTCCTGACTCTCCTAAAATACCACATTCATTTACGCTAGTAAATTCATTATCTTCCACTCCATACTTTACTCATGTACCAACTGAGTCTAAGTTTTTCTGCTCAAAGCATCAGCCACACTATTCCCCTTTACGGGTGTATATGTCAGTTCAAAATCAAAGGACTGCATATACTCCACCCATCTTTGCTACTGAAGATTCAAGTCGTGCTGTGAAAAGATATACTTCAAGCTTTTGTGATCCGTAAAAACAGTAAACTTTTCACCTAACAAATAGTGTCACCAACACTTAAGAGCATAAACCACTACTGCCAACTCGAGGTCATGCGTAGGGTAGTTCCGCTCATGTGGCCTCAACTACCAAGACCCATAAGCAACAACTCTACCTCTTTGCATCAACACGGCTCTAATTCTGACCCTAGAAGCATCACAATACACTATGTACTCATCACCTGACTCAGGTAAGATCAAAATTAGTACTGAAGTCAAGCACTTCTTCAAATCCTGGAAACCATTCTCGCATGCTTCTATCCAAAAAAAAATTATCCCTTTCTTTTTCAAACCATTAAGTGGTGCAGCCAACCGGGAAAAGTCCTGGATGAATCTCTTATAATAACCAGCTAATCCCAAAAAGCTTATAATATCGAAAACATTCTTGGGTTTCTCCCAAGAAATCACTGCCTACACTTTCTCTGGGTCAATAGCCACACCTTCCGAGATGATATGCCCCAAAAATTGTACCCTATCAATCCAAAAATGACATTTAGATAGCTTGAATTATGGACAATACTCTTTCAATGTACCTAGGATGATGTCAAGATGTTGAGCATGATCGTCATGAGTCTTAGAGTGCACTAAGATGTCGTCCACAAACACCAACACAAACTGATCTAAGTACGGATGAAAGATCTTGTTCATCAAGTCCATAAACACTATTGGAGAATTATTCAACCCAAACGGCATTACAAAAAACTCATAAAGATCATACCTTATCCTGAAAGAATTTCTTGGTATATTAAAAGTTTGAACTCTCACCTGATGATACCCTAATCTCAAATCAATCGTTGATAATACAATATCCCCCTTCAGCTGGTCAAATAAATCATCAATACATGGAAGAGAATATCGTTTCTTCACAGCCATTTTATTCAACTTATGGTAATCAACATACAAGCGTAGAATCCTGTCGGCCTTCTTTGCAAAAAAAAATAGGTGATTCCCAAGGTGATGTACTTGGACAGATAAACCCTTTATCCTCTAACTCTTCCAACTGCATTTTGAGTTCTTGAAGCTCAGTTTTTGATATTCTGTAAGGTGGACTAGATATCGGTTCAGCCCCAGGCATTAACTCAATAGTGAATTACACATCTCTCTCAGGTGGAAACCCTAAAAATTCTTTAAGAAAGACATCCTAAAATAGTTCTACTACTAGTGTAAGGATGTCTTCCCTACCACTCCCATCATCCAAAAAATACTAGCAACTTGGGTTGTGATCTCTCCCAGTTGCTGAGTAATTGGTCCATCTCTGCCTTCTTGGATATCCCCTTCTCTATGAAGGACATATTGGTCACCCTCAGGAGATAAAAAGGTTACTCTGCTATGGTAACAATCTATGTGGGATTGGTATGCAACTAGCCAGTCCATACCCATAATCAAATTGAAGCCCGTTATATCAAGGACATAGATATCCCAAAGAAAATGATACTATCCGATCTCTAGTGAACATCCCTTTCATAAATAGATATCCCTAGTTTGTGTTCCCAATGGTGTATCGATATTCATCATCCCGCTTACGGACTCCACCTCCAGGATCAAGTCGTTAACAATATTTGCAGATATGAAGGAATGAGAGGCACCAGTATCAAACAAGGTAGTAGCTAAAGTAGAAGCAACTAGAATAAAACCTCTCACTATCGATGGCCCAGCCTCACTCTCCACAAGTGTAGGTTGCACTGCATGTAACTATCCTTCCCCTCTTCCCTTTGGTGTCTCCTGACTCCCCTGAATAGCAACACTTTGTTGATATGGGTGCTCATACCTTGAAGCACCACGTCCACTACCTCTACTGCCTCTTCTAGTAGAACTCCAGTTTTTAGACCTATATGGTGTAAAAGACCCCATTACCACACTCTGACTCTAAGCAGATCCCCCCTCAGCACCAGCCTGCTGTTGTTTCCTACAAAACTTCTGTATGTGTCCCATCTTGCCACAAAACCGGCACTCCACTGGCGTTCGGGGACAATGTGTACGATAATGTCCATGCCTACCGCACTGGTTGAAATGAAAATGTGAAAGATCTGGTGCAACTATTCCTCCTGACTTTCCACCTTGATTTCCATTGTCCTGACTAAGATTCTCGTGATGGTGCTTCTTGATTTCAGAAGGCACACTCCCTAATCATCCAGCTACCTGTCCAGTATTGGAGGCCTCCTTCAAGTTCCCCTCTTAAATGAGAGCCTGATTAACCACTTCTAAAAATTTCTTCATCCAAAAGATATTCAGTTGGGACTTAATTTCACACTTAAGTCCATCCTGAAATTGTTTTGTCAGTGATTCCTCAACTGCCGCTAAAGCTGGATCAAAATGATGTAAATTTTGGAAATGTTCAGCATACTCCATTATGGACATTATTCCTTGTGTTAGATGCATAAACTATGAAGCCTTATCTTGCCTCAGCATGTCTGGATAGAAGTGTTCCAAGAACTTATCCAAAAATTCCTTCCATAACATATCATCAGTCTGTCAAGATCGTACCTGAATGTCCCACCAGCATTTCACTAAACCCCGTAGCATATAAGCAGCCAACTTGAACCTCCTCTCAGTTGGAGTCTCTAAATGGTCAAGTATCATCTCTATGGTTTCAATCCAGAATTCATATCCCTCAGTTCCACCCTCTCCAATAAAAGTATGAGGGTACTGCAGCTAAAACTCCCTTATAAACCCAGACATTATTTTCTAAACCCATCCTGGGTCTCTCTCCATGAATTTCATGAAACGAGCAAAGTTATCTCGGAACTTCTCTCCTTCTTCCTCAGCTTGCACCAATGGTGCCTCAAGATCCATGTCTGGAAGTTCCATTCATTCCATACCCCTTGGTCTCTCCCTCAACAAGCATCGTGGAGACATATTTCTACAAAGCCAAAAACACGTCTTAGGTCTCATAACACAACCTTATAAAATTTACATAAGAGGAGAAACTAACGAAACAAGTTTCAACATAACTTTTACCCCTTTTTTTTTGTCACACGGTCAACACCGAGGCCTTTTCACTACCCTTAACCATCCTACTCCTAGGACTTTGTTAACATGGGAATATTCATTCTCATTAATTAATTCATCCATTAATTAATCACATTATTTCAAATTAATTAATTCAATAATTTATTTATTTATTATTCCCATTTCATCAATCAAGGTTCTCATTAGACACCCAGTTATTCTCATTTTGCATCATTATTTCAATATCACGTTAAGAAAAACAGTTCAAGTTTAACAACTTACCCATAACTCATTTTCCTGTGATTGACTAGAATGATTAATGTCACAACAACCCTGAGTTCCTGGAATGATGCATGCAGACTTAACTATCATGCCTCTTAAGGCCATGAATCAAAATTCAACAATTTTTAAAACAAATATCACATCACACCACAATTGAATCACCCAAGATGAAATAATATAAAACTGTAACAACAAACATCAATCACAACAATCCCACCCTGAGTACTCGGATTTTCCCCCTACATGGGTTTGCAACTCCCATGCATGAACTCATTACCAAGCCTCAAATCTTCCTAGTATCTTGTCTACCTTTCCCAAAATAGTAAGACAAAAGAAGAAGAAAGAAAATAAAACTCATCTAATACCACTTTGTGACGTCCCGACCCAGAAGCCACTTAATAGTTCCCTGAGCCGGTTGGCCACATGCCCTCAACTGCACCTCCTCATATTCTAGAGGGTGTCGACTAGCAGTGAGGGTCTCGTAAGTCAGTCTTGGGGAGACTATACCCTCTGTTATCAGAGTAAAACACTATCGGAAGCAAATAAAAATTAACCAAGTGCATAAGCGTATATAAATAACCTGAAAAGATTCATAATATATGACAGTCAAAACCAGAAAATACAATATTCAACTGAAAGGTAAAGCATTTTATGACAATGAAAGTGCCAAGTGTCTACAATGAAACTGAAATTAAAGACACAAAGACTCCAAAATGGGTCCCGAATCACATCTGGTTCCCTCTCCCATGCTTCAAACCCAAATAGAAATCTATCCCAGGGACTTTCCCTTATCCTGTCCCATAATAACAAAGTCTTCTCAGGTGACGATCATGAGGCTCGAATAGGGTGTGAGTACAACTTAGTAGGACACCACCAACAGTGTCTAAAATGAGTCTATTCAAAATATAGTGCATGCAATTTAATAGAGAAATAAATACAATGCATAATCTAAACAGTTACTACATTGTCATTTAATCTTTAATCATCACATTAGGCCAAGTTCAATTCATGTTTCCCATTTGAATCAGCATTTATTATCATTTATCATTTGGTGTAGGTCATCACGCCTAGCACCCCAAATCTCATTTGAATCATCATTCATTATTATCATTAATCATTTAGTGTAGGACTTCATGCCTAGCACCACAAATCTCATGACTATAGGTCATCATGACTAGCACCAAAAATCTCGTTAGTGTAAGTCGTCATTACTATCACTCCAATTATTATTCGGTGTAGGTCTTCATGCCTAGCACCCCAAACATCAAGATTGGATAACTATTGAGGAGGAATTCCATGTCCAAGTCCCAACTTATGATCGGTCTAGGACGCCATCCTAGCACCACAAAATCTTAGCCATTTAATCATTCTTTAAGTCATAAGAATTTTCCACATTATTAATTTACTAATCCAATGATTAGTTAAACATATCAAAGGCCATTAGTTAATTCAACAATTAACTAAGAATATAACCCATTTATTAATTCATCAATTAATTAATCAATCAACACAATTCTCTTTCCATAACTAATTCTTCACAATTAATTATCCAAATCAAAATCCAACAAGTCATAATTAATTCTCACAATTAATTATCTTTGATCACATAATAACACATAATTAATTCTCCCAATTAATTATCTCTGTTCAACTTATTGGCACATATTAATTCTCACAATTAATTATATTACATATCCAAACATAGTTACAATATCAAATCTCAATTACTATATCTCAATTAAAATATCAAATCTCCAAAAGATAAATTTGGGAACCCCCCCCCCCCATCGTTTGTTCCGTGATTCAATTATCAATTAAAATCACCAAGGCAATTCACAAGTCAAATCCATATTCCTAATTACTCCAATTTAGGAATTCATTTATCAAGGGAAAACCAAAAAACTCGTAAACTCATGCACATATCATAAATCATGACTATGGGAATTCTATTAGACCACCTGCCTCTTTTTATTGATGGAAGTTAGCCTAATGGAAATCCCCCAAAATCTGAGTGGGACAACGTCGTCGATCAAACTCCTGATCTAAGTCCCTAAAACCAAAATTAAGATCAAAGGCATCAAGATCTCGAAAAACTAGATCTAGATTTGCAATCCTAGATCTAGATATGAATACATAGGGTTAGATATAAGAAAACGGTGGATATATTCCATTAAAAGATTTAAGAAACATGGAGGAAAGAACGAGAGAAGCATCAGGATGAAATCCACTTACCGAGAGGAGAGAAAATCTTTAATCCAGGCTTTCAATCTCGAAGAACGGTGTTCGAATCACCTTGGAATACCTTTTAAGGGATTTGGGAACACCTAGAATTTTTCAAGCCCAAGACAAGGTCGAAATATGGGAGTCCCGAGGGGTTCGGGTGGTTTTAAAAGAGATTTTTGGATATTAAAAACCACGCACACAGTTTCCTAGGTAGAGGCGCATGGTTAGGAAAACCGTGCGCTAACTGTGCGGACTCCACTACCCAGTTTTGAACGGTTGGCACAGTTTGGTCACATGGTTTGTCAAAATGTGTGCAAACCGTGCGGGCTCCTCTGTCCAGTTTCGCATGCTTGGCATGGTTTGGTCACACGGTTTGTCAAACCATGCACAAACCGTGCACATCCCACTGTCCTTTAGTTTTCCTTAAAATTTCACCCAAAAGCACCCCAAGCCACTACTCCAAGTTAGTGGTACTTAAAAATATAAAAATGGTACCTGAAATTGTGCCTGAGATGACTCCATAAAAGGCTAGGATCTTACAGTACCCTTTCTTACTGAAATCAACTTTCACAAATCCCAATTCATCTATTTTAAAAAAACTTTTCTTATCAACCTACTTTCATTGAAAAATCGTCACTTGTAATGTTGTATAATCCAACTCTTATATTTGTTTGATAATGCCAAAGTATTTGTCCTTAGTACCAGAAGCATGCATCGCTTCAGCCACAAGTGTAACTCCACTATTTTGCATGGTATTGTCTTCATCATACTCAGTTGTATAGAATGTATGACCATTAATTACATAACCATTGTAAGATAATACATACACACTTGTTCCTCCAACTAGTCATAGAATTCGTTCTGAAATTGAATCCAAATTTTCATCTGACTCTTTTAAAATACGGTCCTGAAACCACCATATAAATTGTTGATTATGTGTATTTGATATCCATATTTTAGTCCTTTATAGATTCAAATGCATAATAATTTCTTTGTGGGTTTCAATATATGAGAAAACCACCAACCTATTATGAAAAACGTAAAGGTGGGCATGCTCTTGATTTGTAATATTGATTGTGACAACATCTCTTCCATAAATTCCTTCACCCGTAAGCCGCCCTGATTGATGAGATTTTGGCAGACCAATGCTTTCCACACCGAACAGGTATTTGGTATAGAATTCAACAACTTCCTTAACAATATATTGCTCTTCAATACAACCCTCTGGATGAATTTTATTTTTGACCTACCATTTCAAAATCTTCATAAACCATTCAATGGGGTGCATCCATCTATAGTGTATAGGACCACGTAGTCAAATCTCTCTCACCAAGTGAACCATCAGATAAACCATAATATCAAATAATGTTGGTGGGAAGAATATTTCCAATTCACATAATATGGTGGAAATTTATCTTTCCATAGTCGGTAATTTCACTGGGTCTATAAATTTCTTGCATATATATTTGAAGAATAAATAGAGCTTGATTAATGTATGATGGAAATTCTTGAGAAAAATGCAACGTAAAGCCATAAGCATTACATCTTGCATCAAAAAATGGCAGTCATGTGATTTCAAACCCTTTAACTTTAAATTGGTCATTGACATGTTGTTCTTGATATTCGATGAATACCCCTCTAGAACCTTTACTTCATTCAAGAAGTTGAAAAACTGATATATCTCTTGCATGGAAAGAGTGTAATTAGTTTGAGGAAGAAAAGTTCATTTTTCACCCTTCATCGGCACCAAATCTTCTCGTATTCTCATGTCAACCATGTCCAACCTAGACTTAATTTCATCCTTTGTTTTTTTGGGTGCATTTAGAAACATGTAGATGAAACTATCACATACATTTTTTCAACATGCATAACATCAAGAAAATGTCTGACGTACAGACAATTCTAGTATGGTAATTAAAAAAAACTGATCTCTTTTTTCAAACAGTTTTGGTAAGGTTTTTTTAAAACAGTTTACCAAAACTAGTGTCCACCTAAGGAATACATGATCATCCTTTGTAAACTATAGGGTTCATCTCTATCTATCAGCATACGACTTCTGCCTACTCTAATCCGTAGCCATATGCTTTCAAATCAATTGCACATGCTCCAATGTCTCCTAAACGATACTCGATCCTAACAGCTTTGACTCACCCACCTCTAACTAACATAGCGGTGATCTACAAGGTCTACCATAAATTACCTCGTATGGTGCCATCTGTATAGTATGCTAATAACTTTTGTTATAGGCGAACTCCACTAAGTCCAAGTGATTCTCCCAAGAACCACCAATGTCAAGCACACATGTTTACAGCATATCCTCTAACACCTATATGGTATGCTTCGACTGCCCATATGTTTGTGGGTGCAAGGCCATATTTAATAGAACCTATATACCTACCACCTTCTGTAAGCCCTTCCAGAAGCATGAAGTAAAGCGCAAATCGCAATATGAGACTATAGTCCGCAGCACCCCATGAAAATGAATTATCTCTCTCACGTACAATTCTCCCAACTGCTCTACTGTACAGGTTTCTTTGATGGGAAAGAAGTGTTCTACTTTAATTAGTCGGTCCATAATGATCGAAATAGTATAATTCTTCCTAAGAGTCTTTGTAAGTCCTACTACGAATTCTATAGTCATGTCGTCCCACTTCCATTATGGAATAGGTAGTGACTGAAATAGGCCTTCAGGTCATTGATGCTCTACTTCCACCTGCTGACCGGTGAAACATATTATTACAAACCCTGCTATCTCATTTTTCACTCCTGGCCATCAAAGGTCATGGTACATCTTTTTCACTCCAGGATGTACCACCCACCTTGAAGCATGAAATTCTTGCATGAGTTACTCATGCATACTCGTAGGAAAAACAACTCGATTTTTCACATAGATGATTTCATCCTCATCTATTTTTTAGTCTGAAGTTTTCTCCCCACCTTCAAGGCTTTCTCTCAAGGCCAAATACTTTGGATCCTCGTACCTCCTATCCCTGATCTGTCTCAAGAGTGTAGACTCCACTGCTACAGAAACTAGAGTCATCCTCTCCTGACTCTCCTAAAATACCACATGCATTTACGCTAGTAAATTCATTATCTTCCACTCCATACTTTACTCATGTACCAACTGAGTCTAATTTTTTCTGCTCAAAGCATCAGCCACACTATTCCCCTTTACGGGTGTATATGCCAGTTCAAAATCAAAGGACTGCATATACTCCACCCATCTTCGCTACTGAAGATTCAAGTCGTGCTGTGAAAAGATATACTTCAAGCTTTTGTGATCCATAAAAACTGTAAACTTTTCACCTAACAAATAGTGTCACCAACACTTAAGAGCATAAACCACTACTGCCAACTCGAGGTCATGCGTAGGGTAGTTCCGCTCATGTGGCCTCAACTACCAAGACCCATAAGCAACAACTATACCTATTTTCATCAACACGGCTCTAATTCTAACCCTAGAATCATCACAACACACTATGTACTCATCACCTGACTCAGGTAAGATCAAAATTAGTACTAAAGTCAAGCACTTCTTCAAATCCTAGAAACCATTCTCGCATGCTTCTATCCAAAAAAAAACTATCCCTTTCTTTTTCAAACCATTAAGTGGTGCATCCAACCGGGAAAATTCCTGGATGAATCTCCTGTAATAACCAGCTAATCCTAAAAACCTTATAATATCGAAAACATTCTTGGGTTGCTCCCAAGAAATCACTGCCTGCACTTTCTCTGGGTTAATAGCCACACCTTCCGAGATGATATGCCCCAAAAAGTGTACCCTATCAATCCAAAAATGACATTTAGATAGCTTGGAATATGGCCAATACTCTTTCAGTGTACCCAGGATGATGTCAAGATTTTGAGCATGATCGTCATGAGTCTTAGAGTGCACTGAGATGTCATCCACAAACACCAACACAAACTGATCTAAGTACGGATGAAAGATCTTGTTCATCAAGGCCATAAACACTATTGGAGAATTATTCAACCCAAACGGCATTACAAAAAACTCATAAAGAGCATACCTACTCCTAAAAGAATTTCTTGGTATATTAGAAGTTTGAACTCTCACCTGATGATACCCTAATCTCAAATCGATCGTTGATAATACATTATCTTCCTTCAGCTGGTCAAATAAATCATCAATACATGGAAGAGGATATCGGTTCTTCACATCCATTTTATTCAACTTATGGTAATCAACACACAATCGTAGACTCCTGTCGGCCTTCTTTGCAAAAAAAAATAGGTGATTCCCAAGGTGATGTACTTGGACAGATAAACCCTTTATCCTCTAACTCTTCCAACTGTATTTTGAGTTCTTGAAGCTCAGTTTTTGATATTCTGTAAGGTGGACTAGATACCGGTTCAGCCCCAGGCATTAACACAATAGTGAATTCCACACCTCTCTCAGGTGGAAACCCTAAAAAGTCTTTAAGAAAGACATCCAAAAATAGTTCTACTACTGGTGTAAGGATGTCTTCCCTACCACTCCCATTATCCAAAAAATACTAGCAACTTGGGTTGTGATCTCTCCTAGTTGCTGAGTAATTGGTCCAGCTCTGCCTGCTTGGATATCCCCTTCTCTACGAAGGACATATTGGTCACCCTCATGAGATAAAAAGGTCACTCTGTTATGGTAACAATCTATGTGGGATTGGTATGCAACTATCCAGTCCATACCCATAATCAAATTGAAGCCTGTTATATCAAGGACATAGATATCCCAAAGAAAATGATACTATCCGATCTCTAGTGAACATCCCTTTCATAAATAGATATCCCTAGTTTGTGTTCCCAATGGTGTATCGATATTCATCATCCCGCTTACGGACTCCACCTCCAGGATCAAGTCGTTAACAATATTTGCAGATATGAAGGAATGAGAGGCACCAGTATCAAACAAGGTAGTATCTAAAGTAGAAGCAACTAGAATAGAACCTCTCACTATCGATGGCCCAGCCTCACTCTCCAAAAGTGTAGGTTTCACTGCATGTAACTATCATTCCCCTCTTCCCTTTGGTGTCCCTTGACTCCCCTGAGTAGCACCACTCTGTTGATACGGGTGATCATACTTTGAAGCACCACGTCCACTACCTCTACTTCCTCTTCTAGTAGAACTCCAGTTTCCAGACCTATATGGTGTAAAAGACCCCCTTCCCACACTCTGACTCTAAGAAGCTCCCCCCTCAGCACCAGCCTGCTGTTGTTTCCTACAAAACTTCTGTATGTGTCCCATATTGCCACAAAACTGGCACCCCACTGGCGGTCGGGGATAATGTGTACGATAATGTCCCTACCTACCGCACTGGTTGAAATGCACATGTGAAAGATCTGGTGCAACTATTCCTCCTGACTTTCCACCTTGATTTCCATTGTCCTGACTAAGATTCTCGTGATGGTGCTTCTTACTTTCGGAAGGCACACTCCCTAATCATCCAGCTACCTGTCCAGTATTGAAGGCCTCCTTCAAGTTCCCCTCTTAAATGAGAGCCTGATTAACCACTTCTAAAAATTTATTCATCCTAAAGATATTCAGCTGGGACTTAATTTCACACTTAAGTCCATCCTGAAATTGTTTTGTCAGTGATTCCTCAACTGCCGCTAAAGCTGGATCAAAATGTTGTAAATTTGTGAAATGTTCAGCGTACTCCATTATGGACATTATTCCTTGTGTTAGATGCATAAACTCGGAAGCCTTATCTTTCCTCAGCATGTCTGGATAGAAGTGTTCCAAGAACTTATCCAAAAATTCCTTCCATAACATATCATCAGTCTATCAAGATCGTACCTGAATGTCCCACCAGCATTTCGCTGAACCCCGTAGCATATAAGCAGCCAACTTGAACCTCCTCTCAACTGGAGTCTCTAAATGGTCAAGTATCATCTATATGGTTTCAATCCAAAATTCATATCCCTCAGTTCCACCCTCTCCAATAAAAGTAGGAGGGTACTGCAGCTGAAACTCCCTTATCAACCCAGACATGCTTTTCTAAACCCATCCTGGGTCTCTCTCCATGAATTTCATGAAACGAGCAAAGTTATCTCGGAACTGCTCTCCTTCTTCCTCAGCTTGCACCAATGGTGCCTCAAGATCCCTATCTGGAAGTTCCATCCGTGCCATACCCCTTGGTCTCTCCCTCAACAAGCATCGTGGAGACATATTTCTACAAATCCAAACACACGTCTTAGGTCTCATAACACAACCTTATAAAATTTACATAAGAGGAGAAACTAACGAAACAAGTTTCAACATAACTTTTACCCCTTTTTTTTGTCACACAGTCAACACCGAGGCCTTTTCACTACCCTTAACCATCCTACTCCTAGGACTTTGTTTACAAGGGAATATTCATTCTCATTAATTAATTCATCCATTAATTAATCACATTATTTCAAATTAATTTATTCAATAATTAATTTATTTATTATTCACATTTCATCAATCAAGGTTCTCATTAGACACCCAGTTATTCTCATTTTGCATCATTATTTCAATATCACGTTAAGAAAAATAGTTCATGTTAAACAACTTACCCATAACTCATTTTCCCATGAGTGACTAGAATGATTCATGTCACAACAACCGTGAGTACCTGGAATGATGCATGCAGACTTAACTATCATGCCTCTTTAGGCCATGAATCAAAATTCAACAATTTTTAAAACAAATATCACATCACACCACAATTGCATCACCCAAGATGAAATAATATACAACTGTAACAACAAACAGCAATCACAACAATCCCACCCTTAGTACTCGGATTTTCCCCCTACATGGGTTTGCAACTCCCATGCATGAACTCATTACCAAGCCTCAACTCTTCCTAGTATCTTGTCTACCTTTCCCAAAATAGTAAGACAAAAGAAGAAGAAAGAAAATAAAACTCATCTAATACCACTTTGTGACGTCCCGACCCAGAAGCCACTTAACGGTGCCCCGAGCCAGTTGGCCACATGCCCTCAAGCGCACCTCCTCATATGCTAGAGGGTGTCGACTAGCAACGAGGGTCTCGTAAGTCAGTCTTGGGGAGACTATACCCTCTGTTATCATAATAAAACACTATCGGAAGAAAATAACAATTAACCAAGTGCGTAAGCGTATATAAATAACCTAAAAAGATTCATAATATATGATAGTCAAAACCAGAAAATACAATATTCAACTGAAAGGTAAATCATTCTATGACAATGAAAGTGCCAAGTGTCTACAATGAAACTGAAATTAAAGACTCAAAGACTCCAAAATGGGTCCCGAATCACATCTGGTTCCCTCTCCCATGCTTCAAACCCAAATAGAAATTTACCCCGGGGCCTTTCCCTTATCCTGTCCCACAATAACAAAGTCTTCTTAGGTTCCGATCATGAGGCTCGAATAGGGTGTGAGTACAACTTAGTAGGACACCACCAACAGTGTCTAAAATGAGTCTATTCAAAAGATAGTGCATGCAATTTAATAGAGAAATAAATACAATGCATAATCTAAACAGTTACTACATTGTCATTTAATCTTTAATCATCACATTAGGCCAAGTTCAATTCATGTTTCCCATTTGAATCAGCATTCATTATCATTTATCATTTGGTGTAAGTCATCATTCCTAGCACCCCAAATCTCATTTGAATCATCATTCATTATTATCATTAATCATTTAGTGTAGGACTTCATGCCTAGCACCACAAATCTCATGACTGTAGGTCATCATGCCTAGCACCAAAAATCTCGTTAGTGTAAGTCATCATTACTATCACTCCAATTCTCATTCGGTGTAGGTCTTCATGCCTAGCACCCCAAACCTCAAGCTTGGATAACTATTGAGGAGGAATTCCATGTCCAAGTCCCAACTTCTGATTGGTCTATGACGCCATTCTAGCACCACAAAATCTTAGCCATTTAATCATTATTTAAGTCATAAGAATTTTCCACATTATTAATTTACTAATCCAATTATTAGTTAAACATATCAAAGGCCATTAGTTAATTCAACAATTAACTAAGAATATAACCCATTTATTAATTCATCAATTAATTAATCAATCAACACAATTCTCTTTCCATAAATAATTCTTCACAATTAATTATCCAAATCAAAATCCAACAAGTCATAATTAATTCTCACAATTAATTATCTTTGATCACATGATAACACATAATTAATTCTCCCAATTAATTATCTATGTTCAACTTATTGGCACATAATTAATTCTCACAATTAATTATATTACATATCCAAACATAGTTACAATATCAAATCTCAATTACTATATCTCAATTAAAATATCAAATCTCCAAAAGATAAATTTGGGAACCCCCCCCCCCCATCGTTTGTTCCGTGATTCAATTATCAATTAAAATCACCAAGGCAATTCACAAGTCAAATCCATATTCCAAATTACTCCAATTTAGGAATTCATTTATCAAGGGAAAACCAAAAAACTCATAAACTCATGCACATATCATAAATCATGACTATGGGAATTCTATTAGACCACCTACCTCTTTTTATTGATGGAAGTTAGCCCAATGGAAATCCCCCAAAATCTGAGTGGCACAACGTCGTTGATTAAACTCCTGATCTAAGTCCCTAAAACCAAAATTAAGATCAAAGGCATCAAGATCTTGAAAAAATAGATCTATATTTGCAATCCTAGATCTAGATATGAATACATAGGTTTAGATATAAGAAAACAGTGGATATATTCCATGAAAAGATTTAAGAAACATGGAGGAAAGAACGAGAGAAGCATCAGGATGAAATCCACTTACCGAGAGGAGAGAAAATCTTTAATCCAGGCTTTCAATCTCGAAGAACGGTGTTCGAATCACCTTGGAATCCCTTTTAAGGGATTTTGGAACACCTAGAATTTTTCAAGCCCAAGACAAGGTCGAAATATGGGAGTCCCGAGGGGTTCGGGTGGTTTTAAAAGAGATTTTTGGATATAAAAACCACGCACACAGTTTCCTAGGCAGAGGCACATGGTTAGGAAAACCGTGCGCAAACTATGCAGACTCCACTGCCCAGTTTTGCACAGTTGGCACAGTTTGGTCACATGGTTTGTCAAAACGTGTGCAAACTGTGCGGGCTCCTCTGTCCAGTTTCGCATGCTTGGCATGGTTTGGTCACACGGTTTGTTAAACCATGCACAAATCATGCACAACCCACTGTTTTTTAGTTTTCCTTAAAATTTCACCCAAAAGAACCCCAAGCCACTACTCCAAGTTATTGGTACTTAAAAACATAAAAAAGGTGCCTGAAATTGTGCCTGAGATGACTCCATAAAAGGCTAGGATCTTACAGTACCCTTCCTTACTGAAATCAACTTTCACGAATCCCAATTCATCTATTTTAACAAAACTTTTGTTATCAACCTACTTGCATTGAAAAATCGTCACTTGGAATGTTGTATAATCCAACTCTTATATTTGTTTGATAATGCCAAAGTATTTGTCCTTAGTACCAGAAACATGCATCGCTTCAGCCACAAGTGTAACTCCGCTATTTTGCATGGTATTGTCTTCATCATACTCAGTTGTATAGAATGTATAACCATTAATTACATAACCATTGTAAGATAATACATACACACTTGTTCCTCCAGCTAGTCATAGAATTTGTTCTGAAATTGAATCCAAATTTTCATCTGACTCTTTTAAAATACGGTCCTGAAACCAGCATATAAATTGTTGATTATGTGTATTTGATATCCATATTTTAGTCCTTTATAGATTCAAATGCATAATAATTTCTTTGTGGGTTTCAATATATGAGGAAACCACCAACCTATTATGAAAAACGTAAAGGTGGGCATGCTCTTGATTTGTAATATTGATTGTGACAACATATCTTCCATAAATTCCTTCACCCGTAAGCCGCCCAGATTGATGAGATTTTGGCAGACCAATGCTTTCCACACCGAACAGGTATTTGGTATAGAATTCAACAACTTCCTTAACAATATATTGCTCTGCAATACAACCCTCTGGCTGAATTTGATTTTTGACATACCCTTTCAAAATCTTCATAAACCATTCAATGGGGTGCATCCATCTATAGTGTATAGGACCACGTAGTCAAATCTCTCTCACCAAGTGAACCATCAAATAAACCATCATATCAAATAATGTTGGTGGGAAGAATATTTCCAATTCACATAATATGATGGCAATTTATCTTTCCATAGTCAGTAATTTCACTGGGTCTATAACTTTCTTGCATATAGATTTGAAGAATAAATAGAGCTTGATTAATGTATGATGGAAATTCTTGAGAAAAATGCAACGTAAAGCCATAAGCATTACATCTTGCATCAAAAAATTGCAGTCATGTGATTTCAAACCCTTTAACTTTAAATTGGTCATTGACATGATTTTCTTGATATTCGATGAATACCCCTCTAGAACCTTTACTTCATTCAAGAATTTAAAAAACTGATATATCTCTTGCCTGGAAAGAGTGTAATTAGTTGGAGGAAGAAAAGTTCAGTTTTCACCCTTTATCGGCACCAACTCTTCTCGTATTCTCATGTCAACCATGTCCTACCTAGACTTAATTTCATCCTTTGTTTTTTTTGGGTGAATTTAGAAACATGTAGATGACACTATCACATACATTTTTTCAACATGCATAACATCGAGAAAATGTCTGACGTACAGACAATTCTAGTATGGTAATTAAAAAAAACTGATCTCTTTTTTCAACCAGTTTTCGTAAGGTTTTTTTAAAACAGTTTACCAAAACCAGTGTCCACGTATTTTACTTTCTCAAACAATTGATCACCTATCTCTTTGGTTATTCTCTAAGTGATTTGTGGTCCTTATAAAATAGTATACAGTCATTCGGGAAGGCATTTATTCTTTCAGATATCATACCCATCGAGTGTAGCATTTGTTTGGCATCATATGTTCATCTTGGGAGCTTATTATCTTCTAGAAGCATGTCATTCAAGAGAGAAAATAATTCCACAAAACCGGTGTCACTCCATTCACTTCCTTCTTTTAGATTATACAACTTCATTACGGCTAACAATTCTATATATTTAGCGCAACCACTATACAATGGTGTCTTTGCACAACTCTATAACTTCTCAAACAATTTTGGGCAATCACAAATTTTATCTTCAACTGTACTTATCATTTCCTCAATATGATATTTATCATCACTCACATCTATAATGAAATCCTTGATATAGTCTTCTTTATTTTCCACACTTATAATCATATCATATGATCCATAAAATGCAGTATTATCCCAACCACTAGATATATTTTCCTTTTCCCCGTGTTTATTCCAGCATTTATAACTTCAATCTATTCAATGACAAATCAAGTGTTCTTCCAACTCCTCTAGAATAATTTTTCTTGAATAAAAACATTATAAACACAGACAAAGGATTTAAGAAGGGTCATTTGCATGATCTTTTGCAAACTTTATAAACTCTTCCATGCCATATTCATACTCTTTTGTTAGGTGATTGGCATTCATCCCTTATTTATTCATATTCATCCTATTTGATTTTATAATATTAATATTTAACAAAATAAATACACAAAACGTTGATATAAAAATTAACCAAGGCTAAAAAAAGTTATAGACTTTAATTCTCCTTCAATATTTATCCCCAATATCCACTTTCCACAACCAAGGTCCTTCATTTGGGATCTTCTAGATAAATTAATATTCAACTCTTCCAGTATTTCTTTCATTGGTCCAACTAAGAGAAATCCATACACATAAAAAAGTAAAATGAAAAAACTCCCATCATAATACAACTTCATATAGTAGAAATTATTTACATTACAATGCATGAACATTAATTCTACCATGAAATCATTGAAATTCCAGTTACACTGTCTTGGAACCTACTTAAGCCCAAAAAAACTCCATTTGAGACTAGAACTGAACCTTCTATTCCATTTAGCATGAAACCTTCCGGTTGATCTATGTAGATCTATTCCTATTAATCTCCGTGAAGGAATATAATCATGACACCCATTTGTTATTGAAATACATTTACCCTTTCCGTGGTGTTATTATCGATCTACCTGTCTTACCTATATAATGTAATGGTTTTCCTAATTCTATAAAAATCTAAACTTAAAAGATTATGGAAAAACTACATGTCATATTTCCTTTTAAAAAAATTATAAAATCACATTTGAAATCCCATTAAAAAACCAACCATTTGCACAAATTCCTCTTTAAAATAACACACCCTTTTTAAAATAAACCAATCGGTTCCAAACACTCTTTCACAAAACCCCAATTCCTTTTTTAGAATAATTCAAGGAAAATTCATGACCCAACAATATTAATCATTTAAAATGAGTGAAAACCCTCTATATTTTACAAATTTTCATTTAAAACTTCACACACCCCTTGTTAAAATAAAACCAGCATTACATACGCTTTAAAAATATTCACATCCCTTTATGAAATCCAATCAGGTTACTTGACAAACACTTGGAATGCAACCTAAGTCCATGTTAAGTGTTTAAAATATTTTAAATCTATTTAAAACCAAAAAAGGGTATGTTGAACACATATAGTTTTTTAAGAAACATTTCAAAACACTTGAATCATTTTAAAAGAGTCACTTATACATTTTCACAAAGACATAAATCCCAAGAGAGACAGTTTATAAAGGATACATGAATCAAAAATAACTAACATTTTATAAAATATAAAGTTAAAGTTTTATCATGTCTCTCATGAATAAATAATATGAATCCTATAGTTTACTCATGCAATACTACTAAGGAGTGAATAAGTGATAGATAAAGATATAAGTGTCACTTGGCCATGATACTTTTGAACATAAAGTCACGTCTCTTCAAAGTGGGAAACCATATTCCACTTAATACTTGAATCATGTACTACCTAAACTTGATCCTTTTGATACGATACATTAGAGAGAAAAAATCTCCTTATTAAGGGTATACATTAGTTCAAATTTAAAGGACTACAGGTACTCAACCTTCTCTGCTATCAATGGTTCATTTCACTTTGTGATTAAATATATTCAAACACTTTTTTTAGTGTATTCCAAAAATATTTCTCCCTAAAGATAATACAAATAACACCTCATGGAAAGCACCGCTATTTCCAAATCTAGTAAAGGATTTGGGAAGTTTCTCTTATGTTTCCTTAATTTTCTAGACCCATAAGCAACCACATGACAATCATGGACTGGAACTGTTCAAATCCTAACTCATGATACATCATAGTATAAGCCATACTCATTACCCAACTCATTTATGGTTAATATTGGTGATTTCATCAATCTATCATTAAGTTCTTAGAAGGATCTCTCATGAATATCTAAGAAAAGGAACCATACCACATTCTTAGTTAAGGCCTTCTTAACGCTTCCAATCAGGAAGAATCCGGGTTGACCCTTTGGTAATAAATAGAAATTCCCAAAAAGATTTGGATCTCAAAAACTTTCTTTGGCCTATCTAAATAAATTATATCATCGAACTTCTCAGGTTCTAAAAATATGTTATCCACTGATATCATTTTCCCCATAAAGTGTATATTATCAATCCAAAACATACACTTTGAGATCATGGAATATAGTTGATGCTCCCTAATTTTTTTCATAATGATCTCAAGATATCGATCATGTTCCTCCCTCGATCTTAGAGAACACTTTAGCACCTCTAAGTTGATCAAATAGTCCATCAATACGTATAAGTGGATATAAGTTCATTTTTATCACTTAGCATAACCTCTAATAGTCCACAGATATTCTCAATTATCCTTTTGAATTTTTATGGAATAAACTAAGGGAACCCAAGGGGACATAATCATTCATATGAACTCCTTCACCTTGAAGTCATTCAATTGAGCCTTAAACTATCATAACTCTATAGGATCCATATTATATGGTGGAATAAATATATGCTCCATACTTGGTAAGAAAAAATCATAAACTCAACTTATCCTCTGGGTGGTAACCTAGAGAAGTCCTTGGGAAATGAATCTAGGAACTTTTCAATGATAGTAGGACATAGTGACTGATGTTTCTCTATATCATTCAAAATTGCTCTAGAAAAATGGGTTATGATTTTACCCAACTATATAAATATAGGACCTACATCACTAGTTTTCATATCCAACTCTCCAATGTAGACATAATCATCACCCTTGAAAAATATAATTCCACCCATCGATGAAAACAATTGACATAATAGATACATCACTACGTGGGGGGGTTAATTGTAGTCACAAACTAGACTCACGGTTTTCATGTCACTGGAACCTTCCCTTTCCATTTTTGTGTCTATATTAAGTGGTAATTAATAAGTTTAAAATTAAAACTGTCAAATAGTTGTGATATATTCTATGTATCTGTTTTTTATATGTGTGAAATTTTTATCCCCATGTTGTATTTACCACCTACTTTCAATCAAATTATACATGACCAAGGGTGAGTAGAGAGTGGTTGAATCACCTAAAAGGTAGTACGAGCCTCATCCTCAATAGTCTGAGTCTGTGTGATCACCGACCTCTCCTAGTAATTATGCAATACATCCCAGTAGCTTAGTGGAGACATCCATTAATGTTTGACTAAAATGCATCCCATGTAGTACTATCCAAATCATTGAGACATGGGATTTTTATGCTTTTATTTTATCTTCCATAATAAATTTTCTTGGTATATATTGAATTCCCCTAAAAATCCTATTTACCCTCGAAAAATCCCTAGACTAGAAACCCCTAGAATGGAATTACATGAACTATTGTCATTCGTTTTCAATTTCTATGCCCTTGGGAATTAGTAAAGATAATCCTTCCTGTTATCACTGTTGGTCGGAGTAGATTACTCAAGAGGGGGGTGAATTGAGTATCTATAAAAATTTCTGTTGAAGATGGTTCTTTGAAAATTTCCCCCAATTAAAAATATAATCTAAGTCAGTTTGTAGTGAATTTATAAGAGTCCTGAATGTTCGATTAATTTATCAATAGATTGATTAGTTATCAGCAATGCCAACCTAAGGATTAATATAACTTTTGAAACTAACCTACTGGTTCAAAACTATTATAAACACTTGATAAACTAACTATCATAGTTCAATTTAGTTTTATGAAATATATAAAAAAATAGAGTAAAAACTAAAAGGTAAAAACATAGTGGATCTAAAACAAGAGGTTTAGTCTCAAGATGAGACTTAGTCCTCTCCACTTGGTGATCACCTGCCACCAAGCAGTTTAAATTAATAAACAGGATTGATCCTTACCCTGAATCGGGGTTCACAACAGCACACAAGGCTTTCCAGGTCACACTTGACCTCTACCATAGTTCTTCGTGGGAACAACAACAAACAGGTCACACTTGACCTCTTCCACAGTTCTAGGTTGGATACAAAGGGGTAAATAGAGTGTGAGTTTGAGGATATCAAGTATCCTCCAGTTATGCATAGGAGAAAGTGTGTGTGTAATAGACAGATACACACACTGCTCAGAAAGGTAAATAAATGAACACAGGAGAGCTAAGGATAGAGAGAAAGGTTTAGATGTCTTTGTGTGTTATTCAGTGCAGCTCTGGACTCGTTTGATGTAGTGGAGTTGAAGTTTGAGTCCTCTTCTGGAAGTTGATTCCAAAATAGAGTAGCATAGTCTCTATGGTCTGGCTTCCAAGATTGAAATGTTCAGCTTCTTGTTGGTAAGATGTTCAGGTCAGCTCAGTAGGTTTAGCTTGACTCCTTAATCTCCCCGTATGTTATTCCTTTTGAGTTCTTGGGTTTTGGAAGTATGCTCGAGAATTGCAGGAGTTCTTGGGTTTTCTTATTTTTTGCCACTCTTCTGCATGTCGAATGATCAAGCTTGTAATTCTTTTATACTTTGAGGTCCAGCAGGCATAATGATCTCCCCACATGCATGTACCTCATACTGTCTCCTGAATATCCTACAAACAACATTAAATAATGCCAGAAACACTAATTTGTCTAAATATGACCGTTAGATATAAATTTGAATTAATAAAATAAAATAGTTTCTATGACTATCGGTGAGTCATAAGTATCGGTGAGTCATTGGCATCGGTCTGTCAGCATCGGTGACTCTCTGTATCGGTGAGTCATTTCCATCGGTATCGGTGACTCTGGGCATCGGTGAGTCGTTTGTGCTAACGGTATGTCCGGGCATTGGTGAGTCATCATCAATGACTCATTTTGAACTATCGGTGTGTCACCCATCGGTGAATCGTCCATCGGTAAGTCGTTTGAACTAACGGTGAGTTGCCCATCGGTGAGTCACTTGAACTATTGGTGTGACCAATCATCGGTGTGTTGTTTGCTCTATCGGTGAGTCCTACATCAGTGTCTTCTTCGATCGGTGAGTCCTCATCGGTGAGTCATCCATCAGTGACTCCTTAAACCAATCGCTGTCAAGGACTTTGAAAAACTTACAAAGGGTCTGTCTTATACAGAACAGTACCAGATTAAGTGAAATTCATAATTACATGTAAATATACACTTGTAAATATATTGAAACATAAATACCCATAATTTATTGACTTATTGAAATGTATTATACCGTGTGACATAATTTATTCATTTATAAATATTCATTGACATGATTAACATTAGTTATAACTTAATATGTGAATTATCATGATTTGTAAAGTGGTGTGGTTTGTGATTATTAAAACAACTATCTCAGAGAGGGTCCAACAATCATGATTGAAAGACACCATTATGTCATTAAGTAAAGATCACTTGAATGGTCAAAAAAAATTATCGGTAATTCCATAACCTCGGAGGGTTGGGTATGTTTATCTCTATAACAGATCAACCAAGGTCAACCTATAAATGTAATTCAAATAGAGAAACTAAAAGGCTTGAAGCATTCTCCTGGTCTCCATGGGTTGGAGACAAGCACTAGGGTATCATACAAAGAAACATGAGAATGATTTCACATTCAACAGACACGTGATAAGATAAGAACAATCACAGTATCACGTCAAATATTCACAATACATCACACCTCAAAATAACCAAACCATAAAGGTAACATCAAAAATCTAGATAACAATGTCTAAATAACAAATTAAAATACTATCAACATGGATCTGGAAGCATGGGGATCAGGAGAATTAAAAGGCTCACATTTGGTAGCACCTGAGGAGTTGGGTTCGGGGTAGAGGTAGGTTTGTAGAGGAGAAGGGCTTTGCAGAAGAGGTGGGGTTCGACATCAGAGGTGGGGTACGTAGAGGAGGTGAGTTTGTGGCAAAGGAAGAGTTCAGGGCGAAGGTGGGGTTCGGTGCACGATAGAGGTGAGGTTCGCAGCAGATGGGGTTTGGCAACGGAGGTGATGTTCACGGCGGAGGAGGGCTTCGTGGCGGCAGTGAAGGAGGAGGAGTCGATGGCAGTGGAGAAGGAGGAGGAGGCGGTGGGGCTTGACTTCCTCGAGAGCTTGAGGCACGCGAGAGGAAGAGATTGTTAGGGTTTATTTATAAAAGTGGGTAAACCTTTTATCAACGCTAGCTAAAATGTGCTGATAAAGGTATGTTTTATCAGCGTTAAAATAGAAAACGCTGATAAAATATCATTATATCAACGTTTTTTTAGCGCTGATAAAAGTATAATGATAATAAATTATTTATATTTTTATATATATTTATAAAAGTATGCATAATAAATAAATAAATTTATTTATTTATTTATTTATTTATTTATTTATAATAATAACTATAAATAAATATTTATTTATTTATACATATATAATAAATATATATATTCATTTATAATTATAATTTATAATAAATATATTTATTATATTTATAATTATTTATAATCAATATCTTTATTATGATTTTATAATTATTTAAATGTATCTATATTTATTTAAAATTATAATTGTAAATATTTGTATAAATTTATTATAATTTTATAATTATTTAATAACTATAAATTTTTATATATTCATTTATATTTATAATAAATATATATTTATTTATAGTTATAATCATATATATATACACACACACACACATACAAGTTTATTTATTTTAATAATTATAAAATTATAACAAATATATTTATTACATTTATAATTTTATAAATATATATAATTAATATATTTATTATTATTTAATAATTATTTAAATATATCTGTATTATTTAGAATTCTAATTATAAATATTTGTATATATTTATAAATATATATTTATTTAATTAATATTTTAATTATAGTCATAAATATAAATATATATATATATACTTATGAAATTAAAATAAATATATTTTTTATAATTTCATAATTATTTAAATAAATATATATTTATATTTAAATAATTATAAAATTATAATAAAAATATTTGCTATATTTATAATTCTAATTGTAAATAAATATATTTATTATTAATATAATTATTATAAATTTATAATTATTTAAATATAAAGTCTCCTCTTTTATCAGCGATTTCTGATTAGCGCTTATAAAATGTGACGCACTTATGGTAGTAAATATTTATGTGAATAATGAAATAATAACTTTTAATACCATATTACTATTTTTGGTCTCCCTTTTTTTACACAAAGTATTAGTTCGTAACATTCCCATTTTCATTCAACAAAATGACCATTCTGATTTCACATTAGATTATTAGTACATTTTAAATCTCTCCATGAGGCGTCACGCCCAGTTTATGCCAGGCGTATTTAGCGGGATTCACGTGCCGGGGCACGTGACGCAGTATTACAGGCTCGCGGCGGGTTTGCGTGGGGCTCAGGTCGTCGCTGGGAATTCAATGAGAACAGTTGGGGATTGGGACCCCGCAATTCAACGCCCGTCTTCAATGACACGTCACCTCCCCACGGCATTAAAAGCCTCACATAAATGATCATAAAAATACATTTGCCACTTTTCTATAGATATTTATTTAATTTATAATTAATCATATTAAAGGTTACATTAAGGCCCGTCGTATCAAGGCTGCCTAGGAAAATAATGTTTTATAATTAAATACAATATAATAAATATAACCATGGAATTTGGAAATTAAAAAATGATTCTGAAAAACATTCAGTATAATATAATTTATTATTAATAATTTTATTTATTCATATTTTTTTAATTTAATCAAGTAAGAATTATAAAAAATTCCATCGTTGAGGAAATATAAATTGTGGATAATTTATTTTTTAATAAAATAAATTAATTAGAATATCGTTTTGCTTTAATTCGGTTCCCATTTCCGTGAGGGCAGCGGCTTTTGAATTCAGGTGAGGGGCTGGCGGTGAGGGGTGTCGGGCAACGTCAGCAGAGGGAAGTGAAAATGCATTTAATGGCATGAATCGGTCATCATTATATTCTAAAATATATTTATCTACCTTTAATTTAGTTTATTCCAACACGACATTAAATGTCAGATCCACCAAATTCATCCTCCAATTAATACGGGATGGCGGAGAACGTGTCTTCGTAGGACAACGACCCTTTCAATTAATTAAATTATTTTTATATATTATTTTCGGTCCTTTTTTTTTTAAAAAAAAAGAGCTTCATTACTATTTAGTAATAACCAGATTTCATCATCAATTAAATAGGTAAATAGCTAGAAATGATTTTTCATTAAATATGGAATTAAATGACACAATGAACGCAACATGATTGGTAATGATGAATTTGAAAAATGCATAGATATGATTAATTGGGATGTTGTAAATACTTATAGTGATGTTTTGTGTGGGAAAATGGGATGGCCTACGGTATGTGATGATGATAGTGCATTTGTCATGACCCGATTAAAGTCGGGGTTCGAGCCGCAACCACTCCAACCCCGCCTTCATAGGTTAAGGATTGACGACAAACGCCGAAGGTACAACAAACTCGAAAAGGTCTTTGCCTAATAACATGTACATACGCATGCAACCAACTCAATGAAAAAATTACAGAGAAAAGTAGAAAAAGATGCAACTGCTGTAAAGTCACTACTGGAAAATGGACATATCCCCACGGTTTTCCCCAAAACCGTGGGGATAGACCCCCCCTATGCCCACGGTTTTGGAAAACCGTGGGTATAGGTGAATTTTCAAGACCTATACCCACGGTTTTCCAAAACCGTGGGAATAGGTCCTGAAAAGTGACCTATACCCACGGTTTCCCAAAAATGTGGGTATAGGGGTACCTATCCCCACGGTTTTGGGGAAAACCGTGGGGATAGGTCTGGGCTAAAATACTTATACCCACAGTTATGAAAAACCGTGGGTATAGTTTACTTTTGTGTGCGCATAGAATTTTTTTTTCTGCAGGAGGGAATTTTTTTTTGGCGGGAACCCTATACCCACGGTTCTTCCTTCTATACCCACGGTTTTTATAACTATATTTAACTATATATATATGTGTGTGTGTGTGTGATGTTAGGGTAGTGGTTAGACGCGGTGTTTGCAACGAAGAGGTTGCAGGATCAAAACTCGGCGCCTGCATTATTTTAGGACCTATACCCACGGTTTTGAAACCGTGGGTAAAAGCTGTTGACACCGTGACAATTGGAAATGTTTCGATGACACGGTGGCAGGACACCTATACCCACGGTTTTGGAAAACTGTGGGTATAGGTTGGGGACCTATACCGACGCCGTTCCAGCCCATGGTTCCCAAAACCATGGGTATAGGCTATACCCACGGTTTTGGGGGCTATACCCACGGTTTTGAACCGTGGGTATATGCCGTTTTTCCAGTAGTGAGTAACATAAACATGCATAAACCTCTAGACAATACAAGGGTACGGTAGTGAATATTGAAATGTAAAGGGGCAAAACACACGTCCAAACCAGAAGACAACTGGAAAAGAGTATATGCTCAGAGAGCACAACTCCTGTATCCCAACTATAACCACCGTACACGGTACACGCAGCCCGTATTCCTACGCTCCTCTGTAGTCACGATCGACTTGTCCACTGTCTACAAAGAACACAACATGTGTTGGGCAAAACCAATATATGAGTGTGTATATGCATACCCAGTAGAACGCACCAAAAAGGTGAAGATGGAGCAGTAAGAGATACGACTAAATAGAATCATTAAATGAAGCAAGGTGCATTAAAAGAGGATGGAAAGAGTGAAGCTCACCCCAACAAGAGTGTGAAAGTAGGCATACCAAAATACAAGGAGCTCGAAACGGTGAGGAGGTGAACCCCCCGTCGAGCCTTCGCTACCTATAGCCGGAGAGTAGACCCATCCAACCACGAGAAGTTAGTCACGGAAAGCACGCGGCATACCCTGCGCATCTTCACACAGTCGAGGGTCTTCTCCGAATCATCGGGGACTACACTGCCCAACCCAGTTGGAAGGTCAGTCCGGTATCTAGGGGTGTCCAGACCCGACCCAACCCGACCCGACCGGTTCGGGTCGGGTCGGGTCGGGTTATGCTAAAAATATCTGGGTTGGGTTTCTCATGGGTTGACCCAAGAATGGGTTGGGTCGGGTCTCGGGTTGGTTGCATATCGACCCAACCTGACCCTTTCACCCGACGACATGACTAAGAAAAAAAAACCCGCAACTCAACTGTCTCAGCGGCCGAATTCTCCTCCTCATTTCATTCCCTCCTCTCCTCCCTCCCTCCCTCACGACACGAGACGAGACGCTCGCGCTGGCCTCCTCCTCCTCCCCCTGACCCGACCCCGACCTTCCCCTGCGTGCCAAAACCCTCCTTCCTCATCATTCCTTCACGTACGACATCTGAATCCTAGTCTCCTCTTCCTCACACCCTCCTCGCCCGAGCTCCTCCCCTTACTAGAAAACCCCAACTCACCTCTTCTCCATTCGCGAAACCCTACTCCGCCATCCTCGTCTCATGCTGCCTCCTTTCGCTCGCACCTCCGGTAAATCACCCACCCGAACTCGCCTCTTGTCGGTTTCGCGAAACAAATTCGCCTCCTCTTCCTGGTGTGGTGCGGTGCGTGCGTGTGGTGCGGTTTGTGGTGGTACGTACATAGCTTGCATTTTTTTGCCATATTTATTCACAATATATTTGGAACCCGTTTTGATTTTGTTTTAAGAGTTGAAATTTCATGCCACCAGACTTCCTTCCATGAGAATTTAACATTGGGTTAAGAAGTGAGGGAGAGGAGGAATGTCTTAGCTATTATTATTAACTTCAATGTTATAATGCTGTCAAATTTATTTGAGCAAGACTATTTTTGTCATGGGAAATATTTGATTCCAAATTTCGTCATGTTTAAAAAGGGGGAAAGCAGTCCATCATAAAGCGCCATGTCCATCATAAAATACTGAAATCAGAATGTATTTTTTAAATACTGAAATCAGAATGTATAGCATGAAAGCAGTCCATCATAAAGCGCATATCAATTTAATTCACTATAATTATATTTACCATTTCTTACATTGTTATTGGATGTAGGTATCAATTCATTCATATGGAAGGTGGTGCAACAACAACAAGTAGTTCTAATCCCCCAGTTGTCGCAGCAGGAACTCAGAGTCATATGGGGTCTGCAACACATTCAATTACAGAAATAGGAGGGGGGATTTGTAGCAAACCAGTTGAAGAAACTGAAGGCAATAAGTCTCCTAAAAAGGTAATAATTCCTAAAGGTTCTGCTGGTTATAGAGTTTCTCAAGCTTGGGATCATTTTCAAAAGAAAAATGGAAGAGTTGTTTGTAATTACTGCGGTAAAGATTACGCTTGCACGTCTGGTCCGCATGGAACTAGTAATTTGAATAGGCATTTGACAAAGTGCAAAAAAAATCCTCACAAAAAAATCGAGAAAAGTCAAACCACTCTTGGTCTTAGAAGGAAGTGTGAAGATGAGGATGATGAAACGATTAAAATTTCAGCAGCTCATTTTAATCAAGAAGAGTGTTGAATTGCTCTTGCTAAAATGATAATCATTGATGAGTTATCATTTAAATATGTTGAGAATCAAGGATTTAGGGAATTTATTGAAGTTGTTCAACCTCAATTTCAAGTTCCGTCCAGACAAACAGTTGCTAGAGATTGCTTGCAGTTATATTTGAATGAGAAAGATAAATTGAATTCCATGTTTGATACGTTTTCTCATATGGTATGTCTTACCACCGACACATGGACTTCAATTCAGAATCTGAATTATATGTGTGTGACTACACATTTTATTGATGATAATTGGATCTTGAATAAAAAAATAATTAGGTTTTGTCTTGTTGCGGATCATAAAGGGGAAACAATTGGTCAGGTATTAGAACATACATTGAAACAATGGGGGATTGAAAGGATTAATACTATTACCATGGACAATGCTAGTTCTAATAATACAGCGATCAGTTATTTGGTGAGGAGAGTTAATGATTGGAATGGGTCTATTCTTAAAGGAGAGTATATGCATATGAGATGTTGTGCACATATTTTAAACCTTGTTGTTAGTGATGGGATAAAGGAAATATCAACATCAATTGGTAGAATCATAGTTTCTTGTAAATTTGTGAGAAGTTCACCTTCTAGGTTGGCTCTTTTTAAGAGCATTGCTAAGGAGTTAAAATTCCTAGTAAACGGGCTATAATTCTTGATGTGCCTACTAGGTGGAATTCTTGTTATCTTATGTTGGATGTTGCTGAAAAATATGAGAAGGTATTTATTCGTCTTGAGGAGGATTCAAGCTTTAGGAGTGCTCTTGTCTGTGAAGGTGGGGCTCCAACAACATATGATTGGGAGCGTGCTTGTGTACTTGTCAAGTTTTTAAGGATATTTTATGATAGCACTATTGAATTTTCTGGTTCTATGCATGTGACATGTCACACTTTCTTTCACACTTTTTGTGACATATATAGGGAAATCAAGAAATGGATGAAGAGTACTGATATGACTGTGAGTGCAATGACTATTGCAATGAAGATGAAGTTGGACAAATATTGGGGTATTGGTTTGAATTTTAATTCGCTCTTACTTATCGCAGTTGTTCTTGATCCCTGATATAAATTAGAATATGTTCGGGACAGTTTTGAAATGATATTTGATGACGGAGACAAGAATGAGTTGATCAGTAAATTAACAGAGGTTATGAATAATCTCTTCGAGGCTTATAAATGCAAATATCCCATCCCGGTTGATCAATGCGAGTCAAGTTCTCATCAAGATGCACATATTCATGATGCCACTAGTGGTAGTGAGGATGATGAAAAATGGAAAGATGCTTATAGATCAAAGAAAAGGAAAAGACAATTGACACAACAAAGAAATGAATTAGAAAGATATATAGAGATTGATGATTGTGAGGATGATTTTGATGGATTTGATATTTTAAGCTGGTGGAAAGGAAAGGCAAGCAAGTATCATGTTCTCTCATGCATTGCTAGAGATATTCTAGAAATTCCTTTAACTACAGTATCTTCAGAGTCTGCATTTAGTACAGGAGGATGAGTCCTTGATCCATTTCACAGTTGTTTGAATCCCAATACCGTTGAGGCGTTAATTTGCTCCCAAAATTGGTTTAGAAAGTCTAAACCAATTGACATTCGAAAGCAACTGGAATAAGTTGAATTGATTGAATCAGGTATCCTTAAAAATATTATGTTTTTTTATCATTTCACATTCATTAATTATAAACCTCTGTTTGAAAAATAAAAATACTGACTTGTTATTTCTTCTGTTGTGCTTTTCAGATATGCCATCATCCACCACAACTCATGATCAAATTGTCACTATCTAAAAATAATGACTGGTGTTGCTAAGGTGGTTGCCCTTCCACACTACATTTCACTTTAGTTTCCCCTGCTTTGTTGTGTTTCAAATTGGATGTTTCTTTTGTTTGGTTTTTGAATCTTTTATGCTTGATAGTGCTAAATGGTTATTAATTGCTCTTGTATTGTTTGAAAAATGTTGATATTTGTACAGTGGTTTATTTATGTCTAACTAAAGTGATGATATGGTTTCTCTGTCAGGTGTTGCTAGGTATTTCAGTGCTATTGGAGTGAAATCTACATTAATCATTGTGGAAGTTATTCCATTCCTGGTCTTGGCTGTAAGTTACATCATCAGGCTTTGTAGTAGCTATACTACAAACTTGTAAAAAAATTACCCTTCTCTGTCTCTCTTATGCAACATCTTGATAACTTTTAATTAATGAATTTCAATGGAAAACTTTTATCTGACTGGTATTATTTCTTTATTGTGCTAAGATATGTGGACCTTAATTGACTTCTAATCCTGTTTGCCAAAGAAAAGACTGAAAAATTGAACTGAAACCTACTTATTTATTGTTGCAGCTCTTGCTGTTCTCTTGGACTTCCTTCTGCAAGTTACTGCCTTCTTTTGTCACCTTGATAGTTTTTGATTTTATGAGAGCAGAGGATAACAGTATCGACTGATTCCCATGCATAAAAGTTCCTTTATCTTCTAGGGAATCTAATGAAGGTTTGTGCATTATTATTCACTTACATTTTTATGATGGACATGGTGTTTAATATGTTGTAAATGTCAGTGCAATTATATATCCGGTCTTCTAAAAATACATTCCGATTTCAGTATTTAATTTAAGTGTAGGCATCAATGCTAAAGATCTTGGACTGCTTTCACGCTATATAAAGGTAAATTGACCGGCTTTCAGTATAATTGTGTTATCGAATGTTTTGATCCTCAAAATAAAACTTGGAATTTGAGTCTGTTCACATATTCCCCTATGTTTATTTGCACTTTCAATTTTATAACACTTAAAAGTCCCATGATGTCACACATCGCCTAATTGGTGGTTCACTTCACTAGAATTCTCTGTTGAGTAACATTGATTTTGAATTTTCCTTTTAAATTGAAGTGGTTGGATCCGGTGATTTGATCAACGCCGAGGCATTTTTGTTTAATGTTTAAAGCCATGCTTTCTTGGTGGTAGATTGAGTAATCGTATGGGCTTGTGGAATGCTATGATAGGTTTTGCACTATTTAAGGAATGTTGTGCATGCTGGACATTCAGATTTCGATGTTTTGGGATGTCAAGCAATGCCTGGATAACCTGGGTTGATTCAAGGTATGTCTGCAATATGCCTATTGAATTGGATTTTCAATCCTTTGTTACATTAATGGTTTGCATTATATGTGTGTGGCTGTGTGCTAGGGGTAAAAAATCATGAATATAATATTGATTGACGTATACGATGTTCATAGGATTCAAGTTCTTCAGTTACAATTCTATGTTGAATTGAAATTGTGTGTAATGTTATATTTTTTTTATTTTCATGCCGATGCATTTTCAATTGCATTTGTTTCATCCTTAATTTTGGAATTGCATACCCCTGCTGAACTGAAATTATAGATGCTTCTTTCCTGCATTTTTTTTGGAGTTGCTTTCTTGGAACTGCTGCATTGGAACCAATCCGATCTGCTGCATTTTTTTGGATCCATTCTTTCCTGCATTTTTTTGGAACCAACTGCATTGGGTTGGGTTGGTTAGGGTAGGGTCTCAGTTCTGCTGCATTTTTTTTAATCCATTCTGTGCTGCATTTTTTTTCATCCATTCTGTGCTGCATTTTTTTTGGAACCAACTGAATTGGGTTGGGATTGGTTAGGGTAGGGTCTCAGTAGGGTTATGGGTTGGGTTGGTCTAGGTTGTGGGTAGGGTATGGGTCGGGTTAGGCCTGTAATCCCCGGGTTGGTTCGGTTCTGGATGTGCGTCCCTCGGGTTGGGTCGGTTCTGACCACTCATCCCGAGCTGTTTGACCCAACCCACAAATTGTTGGGTTGGGTTGGGTCCTTTTGTCCATGCATCACCCAACTCGGACCCTACGGGTCAGGTTGGGTCGGGTCATCTGGTCATGCAGTGTGTGACCCGACCCAACCTGACCCGATTTTTTTCTTCCGGGTCGGGTCCAAAACCACCTGCGACCCGACCCAACCCGACCCATGGACACCCCTACCGGTATCATTGGGGACTATGATACCCAGCCCAGTTGGAGGGTCATCCCGATATATCTCATCAAGGACTACGCTACCCAGCCCAACTGGAGGGTCTGCCCGGTATCTCTCCTCAGGGACTACGCTACTTAGCCCAACTAGAGGGTCTGCCCGGTATATCTCATCAGGGACTATGCTACCTAGCCCCACTGGAGGGTCAGTCCGATATCTCTCATCGGGTACTACCCTACCCAGCCTAGCTAGAGGGTCAACCCGATATCTCTTGTCGGGGACTACACTACCCAACCCAACAGGAGGGTTAGCCCAGAAGGTCGTCCTGGTAAGCCTGTATGATTGTTGTCATCATCAAGTGTCGTCTCTATGCATGCCAACCCTAAACATCCACATTATATCTCAAAACCCGCTCCTGAGGGCACCACCGCATTCTACGCAAAAAAAAAAAAACACTCTGGATAGGCATCTCACGAGCCAAAATCCGAGTTCAAATAAAGGAGATATGAATGATTGAAGATTTCTCAGTATAGCTCAAAAAGTACACGGTGAGTGAGGGGTCCACACGGCGTGTGACCCCTCTTCTCTGCCTGGTCATGTCCCTGGCCGGTACACGGGTCTCATCCCATGTAGGAAAACATGCCGCGCCAATAGACTACACGGCGTGTCCTGCCTATCTGGGGACCGGGCCGTGTCCGCTAGCCATGTCCGTGTACTCGGACTTTGTGTCCGTGTATTTTGGTACATGGCGTGGTGGTCCACACAGGATACTGCCCATGTGACTAAGTCGTGCCTATGTGCTCAATACAGGGTGTGTGTCTGGAGGTGTGCGCCTTTACACGGCTCATCTCACATGGAGAGGTGGTACACGACATGTCAAGGGGAGTACACGTCGTGTCATCCCTATCTTTTCCCAAACACTAGTGCCTCCACTGAGAGAGGCTACACGTTGTGTGTTCTTCACTGAACACATTGTGTAGTCGGGATTTCGCCAGAAACTCCATATTTCTTCCAAATCTTCATCCGCACTTTGAATCTGCTCTAGCCGCAGTCAAAGTCACCTGAAGCTGCTTTGAAAATTCTAGATCTCACTGAAGAATGTGGGATTGCTTTTCCGTTCGTCACGAATCAGCCTCGTTCGAAAATGAGGGTTCAACCGGATCTTCCAATCACCGTCGTGGCTTCGTTCCTCGTCTAATTGTCGTGAAACCTTCGTATTTGTCATCCCTGCATCATGCTGTTTTCAGATCTGTGCCTCACCCGCAAATCCGTTTTCGTTCCACGATCCCTTGTTTCTCAGCGCCTGATCGAGCTTGGGTCACCCGGTAATCATCAAACCAGGATTCAATGGAATTCCAAGGTGAGGTAAGTGAAGAAATCAAGGGGAAATGCACCAAAATCAAGGGTTGGATCGTTGGCCAAGCGTTCGTGGCCAACTGATCATAATTGTGCAATTTGAGTTAGAACAACCGATAAGGAATTGAAAACCGATACTCAGGCTCATGCAAAGTTCGAATTCAAAGAGGCAAGTTAAAGAATTAAGTTTCAACTTGCTCAACCAATTAATCCAAATCATAAAAACGCTAAAGACGAGTCCTATCTAGATTGGATCGATCGTTGTTGATGAAGAACGTGCTCGTCGACAGAGTTGGGGATGCACAAGGGCACTGCGCTGGCCCAAATCTCTCTATGAAGTCCCTGCTCGAACTTCCGTGCTCAGAAGTAACCATCTATGATCATGTCAAGAGAGTATCATGTAAGGTCTGTGAACCTCATCACATACTCTGCCACCATCATCCCTCCCTGATGAAGCTTTAGAAGCTCTTGAATCTGAACGGAGCGCAAGCAGGAGGGGTAATACTCCTCACAAAACAGCTGCTGGAAGTTGCCCCAGGAGAGTGTCAACTCATCACGCATATGGGTAAATAAGCTCCACCAACTCCCAACTGCTCTGTGGAAAAGGCTGGCTGCTAAAGCCACCATCTAACCCATTGGGGTCCGAACCAGTCCGAACACGCAGACCACCGACTCCAACCAATCCTTTGCTGCCTGAGGATTGGCTCGCCGTGGAACCTCAGCAGTCGCTAACGTCGGAACTCGCGGAGTGCGCTTAGCCTGTGCACGTCCTCATCTCGCCCTACTGGGACTATCTACTGCTCAATGGGTGTAGGCGCCGCTACTGGTCCACCTAGAGGAAGGGGATAACATGATGGACCCTTAACTGTGGTCTCGTCACTCATAGGATCATCATCACAAACCGGAGCAGGTATCCTGGCTGGCTGGCGTTGCAGATGCATCCTGAAAATTTTCAAGGAGTACCATGGTCAGATGAGCACATATATATATCAACAAAGGAATGGGGAGATGACTCAAGAAGGACAGTCAAAGACTCAATTCAATATGATCCATGTTCCATTTTTCCCTGCAACAAATGTCTCAGGGTGCTGAGTCGACAAATGGGTAATCGAGGTCCTAGTGAATGGATATATCGGCCGCCCGTACTATCACTAGACTCCCTAGCCTGAGAGCTTCCCTCAAGACACTTTTAAACTAATTCCTTAAATCCCAACCAATCCCTTTTTAGGGAACGTCTGAACAACGTCCCAAGGAATGAACTAGTTCTGATACCACTCTGTCACGACCCGACCCAAGCCGGGGCTCGAGCCACAGCTATCCCAAGCCCGGCTCCATAGGCCAGGGGTTGGCGACAAGCGCCGAAGGCACAAAAAACTTGAGGAGGCCTTTTCCTAAGAACTTGTACACATGCACACAATCAACTCAATGGAAAAGTGAAGAGAAAAGTAGAAAAACATGCAACTGCTATAAAGTAACATAAACATGCATGAACCTCTAGACAATATAAGGGTACGATAGTGAATAATGAAATGAAAAGGAAAAAACACACACCCAAACTAGAATCCGTTCCCAACCTGAAGACAACTGGAAAAGAGTATCCACTGAGAGATCCCAACTCTAGTATCCCAACTATGACCACCATATGCAGTCCACACAGCCCGCATCCCTACACTCCTCTGTAGTCATGATCGACTTATCCTCTATCTATAAAATTCATGACATGTGTTGGGAAAAACCCATACGAGGGTGAGTATATACATACCCAGTAGAATGCCCCAAAAAGGTGAAGGAGGAGCAGTAAGAGATACTACTAAAGAGAACCAGTAAATGGAACAAAGTACAATAAAAGAGGATGGAAAGAGTGCAGCTAAACCCAAAAAGAGTGTGAAAGTAGGATTATCCAAACATAAGAAGATTGAAACGGCAAGGAGGTGAACTCCCCATCGAGTCTTTGTTACATATAGCTGGAGAGTAGACTCATCCAACTATGAGAAGCTAGATAGGAAAAGCACATGGCATACCTTGCGCGTCTTCACCTCTCTTGGAAGGAGAGTAACCAAGACCTAAGGAGTGGGTACTGTAGTGGGATATATATATGATCAATTAAAGAAGACAAAATAAGAGAGTAAGAGGATCTATATCTCACAGCTCAACCAAAGAATATGAGTAGCCAATAGTTCCAAGGTAAAACCATATGCAATGCCCAACACCTCATGTGTCTGCCTAAGAGACACAAGTCAAAGGGGTTCAAATTACCACACCTCGATACTATCTACTTTGGGCGGCACTGAATTTACCACATGGTTTTTGGTCATGTCACAAGGACATGTCTTGGTGGGGGAAGATACCCTCTTTCTCATGAGTCCTTAAGTAAGTAGTACCATGCCTCACCACTACATCGCACAGTCGAGGGTCTTCTCTGAATCGTCAGGGACTATACCACCCAGGCTAGTTGGAGGGTCATCCCGATATCATCGGAGACTATGCTACCCAGCCCAGTTGGAGGGTCAGCGTGGTATATCTCATCAGGGACTACACTACCCAGCCCAACTTGAGGGTCAACCCGATATCTCTCGTTGGGGACTACACTACCCAGCCCAGTTGGAGGGTCAGCCTGATATCTATCATCAGGGACTACACTACCCAACCCAGCCAGAGGATCAACTCGATATCTCTCTTGGGGGGCTACAATGCCCATCCCTATTGGAGGGTAAACCCAGTATCGCTCATCGTGGACTAAACTACCCAGCCCAATTGGAGGGTTCACCCGGTATCTCTCTTTGAGGACTACACTACCTAGCCCAACTGGAGGGTTAGCTCAGAAATTCGTCCTGGTAATCATGTCTGATCACTATCGTCATCGGGTGTCATCTCTCTGTGTGTCAACCAAGAAAATACACATCATATCTCAAAATCCACTCCCGAGGTAACCATCACATTCTACATGAAAAAACACTCAGGATAGGCATCTCACAGGATGAAACCCGAGTTCAAACTAAGGAGATATGGAGGATTGAAGATTGCTTAGTAGGGATCAAAAAGTACATGATGTGTGAGGGGGTCCACACAATGTGTGGCCCCTCTGCGCTGTCTGGCCATGTCTCTAGACGGTACATGAGTCACTTCCCATGTAGAAGAACACATCATGTAGGTGGACTACACGGCGTCTCCCGCCTATCTGGGGACCGGGCCATGTCCACTGTCCATGTTCATATATTTCGGTACATGACGTGTTGGTCCACATGGGATGCTGCCCATGTGACCAAGTCGTGCCCGTGTTCGCGGCACAACATGTGTGCCCGGCTGTGTGCTCCTTCACATGACTCATCTCACGCAGAGAGGAGGTACACGATGTGTCAAGGGGAGTACATGTTGTGTCATCCTTATCTTTTCCCAAACCCTAGCACCGCTGCTGAGGGAGGCTACATGCTGTGTGTTCTTCATTGAACACGGTGTGTAGTCGGGATTTCTCCAGAAACTCCATATTTCTCCCAAATATTTGTCCTCATTTTGAATATGCTATAACCGCGATCAAATTCACCTGAAGATGCTTCAAAAACTTCAGATATGGTCGAAGAATGCGGGATTGCTTCGTCGTTCGTCGTGAATCGGCCTTGTTTGAAAACAAGGGTTCAACTGGATCTTCTGATCACCGTTGTGGCTTCGTTCCTCATCAGATTGTCGAAAAACCTTTAGATTCATCATCCCCACATCATGCTATTTCCATATCTATGCCTTTCCCACAAATCCTCTGTTGTTCCATGATTTCGTCTCATTTCCGAGTGCCTGATTGAGCTCGGGTCGCCCGACAATCCTCGAACCGAGATTCAATAGAATTCCACAGTGAAGGATGTGAAGAAATCAAGGGGGAAAGGCACCAAAATCAAGGGTTGGATCATTGAACAAGCGTTCTTGGCCAACCGATCCTAATTGTGCAATTTGGGTTAGAACAACTGATAAGGAATTGAAAACCGGTACTCGGGCTCATGAAAAGTATGAATTTAAAGGCACAGGTTGAAGAATTAAGTTTCAACTTGCTCAACTATTTAATCCAAGGCATAAAAAAGATAAAGAAGAGTCCTACCAAGATTAGATCGATCATTGTTTATGAATAACATGTTCTTTGACGAAGGAGGAGGATCCGTTGTGTCTTGATCTGTCTAGATCTAAGGTTTTCCCATCGTTCATTCTTTGTTCGTCGTTTCACCAATGGAAAGGAGAGGAGGAGAGAAGTGGAGATTCCATTGTAAAATTAGGATTATGAATCTAAAACCTCATAACCATGAATTTATAAACCTATATCAGGTTAAGATAATATTTATGTAATTAATTAAATTAATTCATTTAATTACTTAAATGTTCCGCCAACGAGCGAGGGGTATAGACATCCCGCGCCGACTTATTTTATATCACACCTAGGAGAAACAACGTGTTCCAGACCCAACTGCGGGCTTGAATTTTCAATCTGATCAACTATTTAATAGATTATCCAATTTTATTTAATTAGATGTGTGTGCATAATATAAAGTATATTTAATATTTTTTATAAATTTAATTTCGGGCACACCAGGCCTTGAAATATTATGCCGTATCAGCGCCTAGATCTGGAATAATATTTAGAAATATTTAAAAGTCATATTTGGAAAAAATAAAGTCTCTACAATAGTGACAATTATGGGTTGCGATGATGATATATTTGTGTGGACCCTCTTGGCTGGGCTTGTGTGTGGTACACGTATGTGTATATAAATAAATATATATATATGTGCATGTGTGTGATGTATTTTATTTTTATTTCTTTACGCATCTCACATAGGTCGGATAACCTTACCAACAACCAAATATTTTGGGTTTCGAGTGCTTTTTCCAACATCTAGATTGGCGAGGATGGCTAACAGTCTACCTCCACTTCCCCACTCTCCCTTACAGGTGAGGTACTGTAACGACCCAAAGTTTTTCAATGAAAATTCCCTTCTTATATTTATGTCATAAAATAACATGAAATCACAACATAATGAACTACTAAGTGATAAGTGACCTTTCAACATAAGTTTTTCACTCCTATGTTTGGAATTTTGAAAATCCGACATACAAGGTTGTGTTCAAGATGATTTTTGGAGTCTAATGAAAAAAAATATTGTTTGGTGAATAGTGACCTACCCTTATGAATAGTAACATGCCCTTATGAATAGTAATATGACCCTTATGAATAGTAAATCATCCAACATAAGTGTAGCATTACCTATGAATAATAATATAAAATTTAGACATCTTAGAAAGTGACAATTTGACCATAGTAAACATTTTTGGTATTTTATAAGTCATAAATAAATAATTATAATTAATTAATTACTTTAAAATAATAATTATTTCCCTTAAATTTATTCATAAATTATTGAATCAATGTATAATAGTTTTTAGATAATTTTAGAAGACCCTACGTAATTTATGAAAGAACTATAAAATCAGTTTTAATCTTAAAAACTATTTTTTAAAGTAAATTATGATTTTAATTAAATATTAATTTAATAATATTTAGAAAATTATTTTTGAAAAATGAACATCATTTTTGGATTCTACACATCGAAAAATGGTTGGGTTAATTTTTTGGGATTTTTCTGAGATACTTGAATTTTTTATGAATAATAGAATCCGATAATTCACAATAAATGCTAAATAATGTATTAATTGAGTCATCGATGATGTTCTGCTGATGTAAGTCCACTTGGTTCGGGATTACATTATAAAATTAATATTCTTGGTCTTTCAAGACTCACTATTCCTTGTCTTTGATGAAATTAATAAACTAATCAATTTTATATTAAGGAAACCCCTCTCCCCTCCACTATAAAAGCCACCCTTCACTCCCTCATTTCCTCACACCTCTCAAGCTCCAAGCCTTTTCTAAAATCTGTCCAAACATCTTCCCTAGCCCCTCCCCCACGTCCAAAAGCTGATGGTCTCATAAAAATACCAATACTAGCTTCTTTAAGGTGGATCTCAGGAGGATGATTCTAGAGGTAATTTCTCTCCCTCTTCTCCTTTATTTTCCTTTCAAGTTCAAGTTCATTTCTTGATCTCTCCCCACCTCTTTTCATCTAAATTGTATTGTAACTTAAGTATTATACATCTACTGTAATTTTATGACGCTAATGGGATATTATATCACCCCACACCCTTTACCTATTCCTTTTATTTCATTAATGAGAACGTTGTTCATGAGCTGTTAATTTATCACCTTCAAAAAACGACATGCTCTCTTCTTCCATTTCTACCTTCAGATCTGGTCATTAAACCATTTTTATGGTTGAAACAGAATATTTTATATGTATTATGTTCTATTTTAAGTTCTGGAAATAACCTATGGCCAAATTACTAAGTGAAAAGTTAAAACAAGTTCATTTTGATCCAAAAACCGCTCAAATTAACCCAAATAACCATCATTAAATTATTATTTAATAATTCATCCACATGGATCTAATATAATTAATTATAAAATCATTAAATCTCCTGTAATATCATTAATAACATGTAATATCAGTTCTGTATGTTTACCCATGATCTACCCAAACTTCAATTTAAGAATACAAGTGAACCACTCAAGAAAACCATGAAAACGAACATCCCCGAACAATGTTTTTAAACTCTATAAGTCATCCAATGGAACATAATATGACATAATGAAACCATAATGAACCCTATTAATGTATAAAAGGTTATTTAATTTCTAATTAATGAATATAATGTCATTATACAGGACATTAAAGAGAAGGAGGCATTCGAGTACAAGGTAAGGGGAAATTCTCGAACCCAACTTTCATTCTTCGGGTTTTGCCTCTTTCACTCCATTTTTGATATGGTCACTCCTTAAAGATCATTTGTTCATCATTGTCATTCCTTTTCTGGGATATACATTTTTTCTAATGAAGTTTATGTCAATCTTAATGTTTTCCAAAAGAACTCTTCTTTTAAGAACTCAACTTTTACCTCTCATTCATGGTTGACAGTTCTTGTATCAAGTATGTTGTTCCCTCTTTATTTTGGGAACTCAAAGCTTATGAATGTATTATTATGAGATGAAAACCATTACTTTACATGGGTTAGTTATTTTCATTTTTGATATGTGTTCTATGTGGCAATCATGATAATGATAATGTTATGATGTGATGGGTGCGCCCGGAATTATATAGCGCAATATGAATGTTTCAAAGTGACGGGTGTGCCCGGAATTATACAGCTCTCCAATGCATTGGGTAAAGTGATTAATCTCATGAGTAAATGTGAAATTATGTGTGAAAAATATTCTATCTTGGTTCACAAGTATGTGTGGTAGTTAACCACTAAGACATGATGTTTCATTTTTATGCATTGCCACATTTCGAGTCTATTATTTATGCTCCTATCATGTTCATGATCTTTTGCCTATGTTATGATTATGCTCACCCCATTATATATTGTTCTTATCTATCCTCTTATTGGGATTTTATCTCACCCTTTTTGATGTATATCCTCAGGTGGCTACATGTACTAAGGAGAGGACAAGTTCCAATAAGAAGCTATAGAAGAATAAATTAAAAGAATATTTATGCTTAATGTTGTATTTGTTATGTATGGTCCCAGTTTTCCCAAGACACTAAACCTTTGGATCCTCTATGTGTAATGCTATTATGTTGTTTATCTTTAAAATGATGTAATAGTAAAGTAAGAAAATGCTAGGTCGCTATAGGTACCATGGACTGGCTATATGGATGGTGATATGAGATATGATGGAGGTTGTGTTGTTGGAGTTTGTGTCCTAGAAACAACTGGTTGTACTTTGATTACATGAATATTAGATGTATTGAATATTAATAAAACTTCTTATTACATATATATTTTTGTTCTGTATAACTCAAATGTAATAATGTCGTAGAGTATATGTTGCATTGATAATGTCATAGCAGTTTTCCGCTATGATGAGAACCTTGACGTGCTATGAAAATATTCTCAGATAATGTTTTGTGATTGGATAACGTACTATGATGGACCACATATTACATAGAAAATCAGGTGAGAGTACTCATAAGCATATGTGACTTCTTCTCATAAAGTTCACACTTGGTAATCTCCAAGATGGGAGATTATGAGAACATACCTTCCAATAGGAATTCCGCATGTTTTGGTGTCATCATATATTCCTATCCACAAGCATGTTTGATGGTCCTTAGACTTTAAGATTATTATTAATGCATATTAAAACTCACATACTTAGATGCATTTAGTAAATCATGACGATAACAGTTCATGGAAAAGTTGAATACGTTGGGTGCGTCATAGGTGACATTTCATGAATGAATAAGTTGAGGAAGGATTTTTCTCTTTTATCTTTATGGAAACTGATATCCCAACCCTTTGATTGGAATAGAACCATCGCATTGAATTTCATAGACATAGTGTAACGACATGTTTATTTCAATGAGTCAAAGAAAGAAATATTGAGCATATAGGTTGGTGACATGAATGTGCAACATGATTGATAAGTTATTGTGATAAAGAAATTATATTACACAATGAGCATTCATATGTGCTTATCAACGTTACGACATTAAGTTCTTTCTCTTGGGTATCTTGACCCGTTGTTAGACAGTATTCTTGGACATTAGGCAAGCCCGACTAAAGCCAACAAGAACAAACCCTAAAGGGTCACACACTAAGTGTTTCCGTTGATCTCAATTAAATTATATTTGAGTTTAATTAATAGAACAAATATTATTCTTAAGTTTTAGGAATAATTTTATTCAAGTTATATTGACCGCATAAATTAAATAAATATTTTTTCACCGGCTTGTGAATAAAATATTTATTTTATTTATTGAATATTTTAATAAATATTTATTCCCTAGATTGTGAATAAAATATTTATTTATGAATAAAATATTTATTTAGTTTTTCAATAAATTATAGAGGAGTTCGAACAAACCAAGACCGAGTCCGGTGAAAAATATTAATTAACGAAACCGTTATATAATATTTGTTATTGCACAAGTTGGCGCACACCACAAAATAATAATTATATAATTATTATTATGTGGCATGCTATTTATTAAAGGTACTAATTGTTATTTAATGGACAGTATGCAATTAAATAATATTTTAACATAAATCCTAACTCTATAAATAGGAGGCTATGTCTATTGTGTAGAGTATCCAAAAAATTGAGAATAGAGAATTGTTGCGCACAACAAATTTTCTCTCAACTCCTCATTTTATCTCCCTCTCAAGAATGAGAAGTGAAAGATATATTTATTCAAGACTAAAGAATTAACGACCAAGAATGAACAATGCAAGACATTCGATTCGCTGCACTAGAACCCAGAGATCGAGTGGTATTGATCGGAGATCATAGGAACACATGTGGATCACCGTTAGAGGGATTCTATCCTTGGATCCTCATAGTGCAACAAAGGTAATACAAAAGGGTCTTTTTGGACTATCAATATTCACAAATGAATAAAGTTAACAATCCCAAATATTTATTTCTTCATATATTAAATAAATAAATTATAAATTTGACGTTCAAGATCTCTGCTCTTGGTTTCAGGAAACTATTATTAAAAGAAATTTTAATATATCACCCATCTACGCACGTTTCCGCTACGCCCAGAACCAATAAGTAGTATCAGAGTGGTCACATTTAAATTTATAATTATTTATTTTCTTATTGATCTATACACAATTGTGGTTAGATTTTAATTTAATGTTATTAGTTATTTAATCCGATTGAATTAACATGTTATCGACATATGAATCATGCTCGTTTAGTGCTTCATTTTCTTAAATATTTAAGAATAAATGAAGAAAAACTAGAGATGTCATAAAAAATTTCCAAATATTTGGTCAGTAAAACTGGATTACATGATGTGCGGACAGAACACATGCCATATACCCATGCGCATTGTATATAGATGCGATGATAAATTAATTACATGTGGTGCTTTTATTTCACACCGCGTGTTGAGAGAGCCAACCATGGCGCACGACAAGCAGATATAGTGTGTAGTTGACCTGTACACGCCATGTAGTCTGACCGAGTTAACATGCCAAAGCCCCAGACGTGTGACTTGGATATATGATAACCGAGATACATGGCGTATAGCTTCATGTACATGCCGTGTAGTCTCCCCTTAATGAAAAAAATTAAAATTACATTAAAATTGAAATTGAAACATTAAGACCTTATTTTATTGATTGGCTTACCATTGTGTGTTTGACAATTTAATAATGATTTTAAAGAATTTTAAATGATCAATTAATTTATTGTCATTAATATGTCATTATTTTTTTTTCCTTTTATTTTCCATGAATTCCATTAATGATGAGTATCTCCAAATAAGATCAAATTATCATTAAGATGAAATTGAATTAATTAATTAATTAATTAATTAATACAAACACATTTATCTTAAATAATAAAAGAAAAATAATAATAAAATTAATTCTAGCCATTTACTTTTGCGTATTCATTTCATGTATGACCATTCATGAGTTTGAACAAGACATGTGTATGTCTTGGATGTTTTAATTTATTTTATTGTATGAGTTTGAAATTATATAATATTAAATTAAATGATGGTCTATGAGTCATCCCTCCCTCTATTATCATGTATAACCCAAGTGTCTAAAGATATTTATGTAACCCCCTTTAACCAATCATTTGGTTCCCCTCACCTCTGTGTGAGTAATAAATATTTGTAATTAATGGAGCATCCTAAGGTGTGTGGAGGTAGTTCAAGGCGAAAACATAATGATGCAAACCTAGGTGATACATAGGTGGACAAGTGGAATGGTGTAACTCATTCTAAGACCAAAAATAAGAGTTATTTCCCCTAGGTCAAAGGTTGATTTAACGTCTTCTTATTAAATCAACCGTTAGATAAATCTCATGGACAAGTCATTTAATTAATTAATTATTTTTTCCATGAAATTATTTATTTTATGGATGAAAGGTCATGTTCACATAAATAAATGAATTAATGTGCAAAGAAAAAAATTAAATAAATGAATTATGCATAACTATTTTATCCAACACAGTTAATTAATTAAGTAACATCAACTTGATATTAACAAGATGTGTAAAAGATAAAAGAAGATAAAAATTTATGTATAATAAATTAAAATCCCTAAATTAAATATTAAGTCAGACTAAGCCTTCCATTACTTGATTGAGAATGAAACCCTAAAACTAAGTATAGTACATGACTAAAGTTTAGACACTTACTTTTATCAGGGAGTTCTCATGAGAGCTTTGGGTTGATTTAATCAAGATTTTATTGAGTTTAACAGTAAAAGTATGTTCAATACAAATTTAGAGGCAAATTTTGAGAAAATACAAGTCAGGATTTCAGGATAGAGTAATCCACTCAATAGATCAAGGAGCTGCAAGTCCTCAGTTATAAAGACCGCCTACCTAGTTACTTTATTATGGTTTTATAGCCAAATTATAGACCATTAAGAAAAATAATGGGGATCATTGCCACTAGAATGTTAAAGCAACTAGAAATTTTTAGTTCAATGATGAGGGCTATTGAGGCTTGATAAAATAGTGGGTGATTTAATAAATAAATAAATAAAAACATTTAATTTACTATATATCACTTATTTTGTAATCAAGAAAAGTACTAATAATATTCTCTTTTTAATTGTAGAATAAAATGAAAAGTTCATCATCCACACTATCCCTATGATCAATATTGGAGAAAGATAAGCTCCTAACTGGAAGTAACTTCCAAGAGTGGTTTAGATGCCTTTGGGTTGTGCTACACCATGAACGAAAATCTTACGTGCTAGAATCCTCAATACCTGATCCACCTGCTAAAGAGACGAGTAATGAAGAGTTCTTTGTCTATGAAAAACATTTGAGCGATGTTGTCGACATTCAATTTTTGATGCTTTCATCAATGTCTAGTGAACTAATAAAGTATCATGAAAACATGGATGCATATATCATGCTTGAGCACCTCCGTGGTCTTTACCAGGAGAGAGCTTAACAAGAATAGTTTGATATTTCCAAGGGGAAATTTCAGAGCAAGCTTGGAGAGTGTGTCCCAGCTGGGCCTCAAATAGTCAATCTCATTGGATACATTGAGCCCTTAGAGGTTATAGAGTTTAAACATTCTGAATAACTAGGCACCAAACTCATTCTGGAATCACTCCCTCAGAGCTTCTCTAGCTTTATTGGGAATTTTAATATGAACCACATTGAGAAGTCTCTTCAATATCTTTATACTCTTTTTATCTAAGTAGATAAGGATATGAAGCATGAAAAACCTTATGTAATTATGGTGAATAAATGGAAAGAGAAAACAAAGAGAATAAAGCCTGAAACTTCTTCACGCCCTTTCAAGAAGATGAAGATTAAGGGGAAATTATGGGAACAAGATGTTGTCTATTTCACATATGGTAAAAAGGGCCACTAGAATAAAAACTGTACCCATATAAAGAAGAAAGGGAAATCTTTTGGTGTGTTTGTTATCAAGTTTAATTTATCTGTTTCTATAAATTGGGTATTAGATACAGCTTGTGGTTCTCACATATACTGTCACGACCCGTCCCCCGGGGCCCAGGCCATGACTACCCCAAGCTCACCTTCCATAGGCCAGGGACTGACGACTATCACCAGAAAGGCATATCCCTATAACGGGAATTGTAAAGACCCGTAAAATTCAAGGGAAATTTTTTCTTAATTTTCTTTAGAATTTTACAAGAGCGCGGTTTCAGACGGCACCTGATTCCGAGACCCGGAGTGCCCGGAATTAATTTCCGAAGTTTGGCTCGGGTACGTTCAGTGAACGAACGAGCGGGAATTCCTAACTTTTGATCCGGTGCTCGGAATTGAAATCTGAGGGCACCGATGAACTCGCAGCGCCGATATTCGCTTAAAGAGACCTTTTCGGGAGTTGCGTTTGTTGCGGGTTGAAAGTTAATTTTTGGGGTTTTTAGTTTGAGTTAAATAAAATTTGTGTAGAACAAATTTTATTATAACTTGATAAAACCTACCAAAGGGGGTTGGAAGTGGAACCCACACCCACTTAACCTCCCTTGGGAGGATTAAGTGTGGTGGGGCCCACACGAACCCCTAATCCTTTCAAATTCTCTCAACTTGATTAACCCCTAATTAAATGACTTGAGTTACTTTTAATTATGGGAGTTAAACCTTTTGAATTTCAAACTTTTGAAATTCTAATGTGTTATGTGATAATAAAATAAGATGTTGTCTTATTTTATTTTGGGTTATTTGTTTGTCTACTTGAGAGGTGGAGAGTTCTTCTTCTTCTTCAACTCTGACGAAGAACTCGAAGAACGTTCATCTTGACGAAGAACGCTCAAGCTCCGACGAAGAACGCCGCACCTCCATTCTTCGTTTACCATGTCAACGAAAGGGGACGCCACTTCTTCCTCGGACAACCTTCGTCGGCGTACAAGTTTCGCCAACGACGTGTCTCTTCGAACGCATCCCTTCGTCATCGGATTTGACGAACGGCTACCGCGACGCCCGACCTCCGCGACGTCGTCTTCCGCGGAACCTTGACAATCTTCGAACCTTATACCCGAGGTAGGGGTTGTCAATTTCTTTTTGGTTTCCTTATTTTATTCTTGATCGTGATTTTAGCAAGACTAACGTGTGGCTTGAATTATTTTAAAGTTGCGTTATTATTTTAACGTGAGGGGGCCGGACCGCACGAACACGGCCGAACCCCCCTCCATCGTTCTTGTTTATTCTTGCGGGTGGAAGCAAGTGGCGTGGTGCCGTCGCACCACACGGATGATCGTGCAAATATTTTACGCGGCGCCGTCGCGCTACGCCGAGGAAGAATCTTCAAGAACGCGACGCCGTCGTGCCGCGTTGAATGGAATCAAGGCACGGCGAAGGGGCGCGGTGCCGTCGCACCGCGCCGGATGACGAACGCCGCGGCCGGTTCCGGGCCGCGGCGGGACGAGGAGACCGCGGCCGGTTCCGGGCCGCGGCGGAAGAGAAGACCGGCGGCCGGGCCGCCGGCGTCGGAAGCCGAAGGGGGGACCGGAATTTCCGGTCCCGTTAGAGAAAACCGGCCGGCCAGCTGGCCGGCCGGATACCATTAAAACCGGGGGAATTAATCCCCCGGCCACCTCATAAAAACCCCCCTCTTTATGAGGGGGGCGGTTTTCTTTGAAGGGAGGGGGGCAGCCGGCCCCCCGGTTCCGCTCAAATCAGGCCCCCCACGTGGGGGGGGGGGGGTTTAAAAAAAACCGGCGCGACACAAAGGCCGCGCCGCCCCTCAAAATCAGCGGGGGCTTAGCCCCCGCGTGCGGCCTCCTCGCGGCGACAAGCCGCTGCGGCTCCCCGCGCCGCCGCGCCGCCCCAGGGGGGGGGGGGGGGTCGGGCCGGGTCGGCCCGGACCCGGAACCCCCCGTTTCGAACCAGAATCGGTTTTTGGACCATATCTTGAGCCTCGGACCTCCGAATGACGAACCGTCTACGGCAACGCGATCCTTGGATCGAGACGGTCGTTTCGGTATATCGCACTCAAGGTTTCGGTTTACTTTGAGTTCAGACGGGTTGGTTCGTTCACGAAACCAACCGGGCCTTCGGAGCGGAAACGCTCATATCTTGAGCTTCGAACGTCCGATTAACGCGCCGTCAGTCGCGTTGTGTTCCTCTTAGTGAGACGGATCTTTTGGAATAATCCGCCCGAGGTTTGGACGCAGGTGGAGTACGGTCGGGTTAGTTTTTCCTTAAAAACCAACCGGGCCCCGGAGACGAAAATGCCAATAACTCTCAGACCGGGCGTCCGATCGACGCGCCGTCTGTTGCGTTGAGTTCCTGTTGACGATACGGAACTTTTGGATACATCAACTCTGGTATTTGTGACAGTTGATGTATCAGCCTCTCGGCTCGTGGAGCGGACCCTCCGAACGAGCTTGCTGTGTGCGGGAACCCTAGTGCTGGCTGCGACTGTTACTGCTACTACTACTGCTACGACTGCTACTGTGACTGCGACGACGACAGTACAGAGATCCTGTGTGGATTCGACGACGACGACTACAGCACTCAGCGATCCTACGTGGATCAGTGCTACAGGTCCTGTGTGGGCCCGATCCTGTGTGGGTCCTTGAGCTCAGCGGTTCTGTGTGAGCCAGCGCCTACAGGTCCTGTGTGGGCCCGATCCTGTGTGGGTCTTTGCGGGGGTTAGTTACCTATCGATCCTTCGTGGGTCCGACGACTTAGATGGATCAGTGATCATCTTTATCGTCCTTGAAGAAGTATACCTGTGTGAGCTGAATCCTTTTGCTTCCTTGAGTGGATTGTGTTGTGCAATCCTGTGTGGATTATGTTTTGCTTTCCTATGTGGAATACGTATACTTTCCTGCGTGGACTGAGTTGTACTTGGGCTCGGAGGTTGGAGCGTATTTGAATTGATGACATAGGTATATGTATGGGCATATACCTAAGCAGTGTCGGTTGTTACTTTGTGATTGTTACTTTTCTTCGTGGTTTATCCTTTGTGGATTTGAGAGACCTTCAGGGGTCTCGGGGTCCCTACTGAGTAGCTTATACTCACCCCTGCACGGGCTTTACCCGCACTACGTTGTGTTGGTTGCAGACGACGGACAACGTTGACCTTAGCTGAGGCTTGTAGAGCGGGACGGTACCCGGAGGTGGACCACTGGGTGGGACGTGCACGGAGCAGACGGCGGGACCCGTGGAGCAGAGGAGCTATCTGTACCCACCCTTCAGGTGGGATTTCCAGTGGACAGCTCGGTGTAGCGGCTTTTACTTTTCAGTTGCTGTTTTCCCTTTCGAGTTGTACTTTACTTTTAGCTTGGGTTTGTATTCTGGCCCATTTACTTTTCCGCACTTTCAGTTGTACTCTGCTTGTTTAGTGTTTACGTTCCGCTTGCTTACTCTGTGGTGTTTGTTACTTTACAAAGGCAATGCCTTCCCTTTTTACGGGGATTTACGCCTTGGTGCTAGTCGCCAGCCCCTGGCCTATGGAAGGCGGGCTTGGGGTAGTCACGGCACGGACCCCGAGGGCGGGTCGTGACAGGAATGCATTACCTTTAAACCTGTACAAACACACAAACCAATAACACAAAAAGAAGAAACCACGAAGTAAACTACTATAGTAAAAAGTGTACTGAAAGTAAAGGGGCTGGAATACAAGACCAAATGAAAGTACAAGTACAACGGAAAAGTAAAAATAGCTCTTGGGTCATCCTCTGAGGATCCTACCTGAAGGGTAGGTACATATCACCTCCTCAGCACTCCATGTTTTCCCATCTCCTCCGTGTACCGCCTAGTCCGGGCTCTCTCAAACCTCAACCCAACTGCTCATTGTATGCACAAGACACAACAAGGTGCGGCGAATCCCGTGTAAGGGTGAGTATAAAAATACCCATTAGGGACCTCGAGACCCCCAAAGGTCTCTTAAAATTCCACAAAGAAAACCACAAAGCATGATCTTAATCACAAATCAAAAAGTAGTAGACACATCTCAAATAGAGTCTCAGCTCAAACCAGGTTTTCAATGAAGTATAGAAGTACAAATTATTAGTCGTGAAGCTAGATCATATTATTCTATCAAGAGGCATTGCTTCTGACCATACAAAGTCTAACCCACACTGGATCGATAGGTAACTAACCCTTGCTAACCCACACAGTATCTGACCCACATAGGATCGATAGGTAACTAACCCCTGAAATGACCCATATAGGATCTGACCCACACAAGATCGATAGGTAACTAACCCCCACAATGACCCATACAGGATCTGACCCACACAGGATCGATATGCGCTGACCCACACAGGATTACTGAGCGTTGAACCACACAGGATCTGACCCACACAAGATCGGTATGTGCTAACCCATACAAGATCGCTGAGCGCTAACCCACACAGGATCGGTGCTGACCCATACAGGATCGCTCGGTACTAACCTCCGTATGATCTGTCTCCAACCTCCGCCTCACTGCCATCCACTGGATTCCTCGCACCTGGTGTGCTTGAGTTCCGTAGTATCTTCTATTAGAGATATCGGTCATACCTCAACTACCACTAAGCTTCACAATGGAGTAACCCAAAGTACCTTCATGTCGCAAGGTTTCCAATGCAATAGACGGTGTGTCAATCAGACGTCCAGTCTGTGAGTTATAAGCATTTTAGCTCTGGGGGCCCGGTTGGATTCGAGTTCGATCCAACCTGGACATAATCTAACTATCTCCAAAACTCAAGTGAATTATACCAAAAGGACCGTCTCAATCAAAGGATCCCAATTCCGTAGACGGTTCGTCAAACGGACGTTCGGTTCTCAAGATATGACCATTTAAGTGAATCCGGGCCCAGTTAGGCCTGGGTCCGGCCCGACCTGATCGGACCGACCCAGCTCGACCCAGTCTGGGCTGGGCCGCGGCGGGCTCATACCACTGGGCTGAGGTTCGGCCCGACTCACAAGGGGGTGGCCCGCAAAGGGTGTCTTGCAAGGGGGCGGCCTGTAAAGGGAGGACTGCAAGGGGTGATCTGATCTGAAAGGGGGCGGCCCAGCTGCATAGGGCGCAACTCTAAAGGGGCGGACCGACCATTGCCCACTTGAGATAGAAAGGGTGGAAACATTCCCCCTGGTATCCCGAATGGTTTCGTGAAACGGAGGTGCCACGTGGGCGCTACCTGGTCGCCGCGGAACCCGCACGGTGAGTTCCTCCTCTGCCAGGACTTCGGCCGCAGCTTCTGCTCGCCGGTGGCACGCTGGTCGCACCACCTCTCCTGCTCGCCGACGGTGCGCTAGTCACGCCGCCTCCCCTTCTGCGTCCAACCGATGTGTTGGCCACCTCCTCCGTCCGCCGCGACTGATGAGCCGCGACCCCCTTCTCACCAGCGGCGCGCGACGACGCACTGCACTTCCTCTGTGGCCGGTCAGTGCCTACCGCTCCGATGACCGCCACGAATTTGTGCCATGACATCCTATCGCGGTGTGCGTCAGCGCTCGCCTTCTTCATAGCTAGTCGGTGTTGCCGCGCTGGCGGTATTCCACAGAGAATGCATGGGTGTAGCAAAGTAGCGGAGGGTCCGAGCCGGGGTTGTTAGGCCTGCGCCCTACGCGTTAGCTCGTAACAGGAGCGAGGATAAAGGGTTCAATAAATTCAATTGAAATAATGGGAATCAAAACCCCTACCTCATAAACCCATTGGAGAACGTCCACACTTGAAGGTGGATCAATGATCTTCATTCTCGCCACAGGCTTCCAACAACGCCACTTTCACGTCATCCTTCGGTTCGATGTCACTTGTCACCACTTGCCGGAACCGACTCCATCCTCCAAGGGTTTGGCGTCTTGGCACTCCTTCAGCACTTCGTTGCTTGGATAATCTGTGCCTAAACCTCTCCCTAAGATCTATATAAATAGAAGAGGGAGAGGGTTAATAACGTCGTGGAGAATTAATGGGGGCTCATTAATTAGGAACCTTCCTAATTCCACAACGATGTCATTACTTAAGATTGACTAGTAAAGCCATTTATTGGATTGACATGTCCCTGGTCCCACCTCCGCTTGTCCGTTGGAGGATAAGTTAGAAACAAATAAAATAAAAAGTTATTTTATTTCTTTCTTTTAAAAAGTCACAAAACCTAACTTTTTCTCTAGACCTACTGCGGTCAAAGTAAAGTCTCCCTTAAGTGAATCCCAGCGCTGTAGATTCAACAGTGCCCTCAGATTTTTAATCCGAACACTGGTTCAAAAGTTAGAAAATTCCATTCACGTGTTTAGTGAACGTACCTTAAAAAAAGTTTAGAAATTCATTTCAGGCACACTAGACCTCAGAATCACGCGCCGTCAATTTTCGTAGACTCGTAAAAATTCCATATAATTTAAAAAAAACTTACATGGAAAATCAGGATCTTTACATATGCATTCAAATATAATAACCAAGTAGATTCAGAAAGACTGATTGAAGAGAGGTAGATCTTCAAGCTGACAACAAAGCTAAAATTTTTGTTATAACTATTGGGGACTACCACCTCAATTTTCAAACCTGAATGATCTTGGTTTTAAAGGGTTTTTATTATGTGCCTTCAGTTAGCAAAAACATTATTTCTATATCCAGACTTGATACAGATGGATTTATTTTCAAATTTGGGAATAAATTTTACTTATTTTATAAATATAACATTTTTTATGGTAAGGAACATTAAAATAAAGGTCTTTATGTGTTGGATTACATAAACCAAATAATAGAAAATGATAACAAAGTTACTTCACATGATTCACACCATACCCAACTTTGGAATCACTAGCTAGGTCATGTAAATGAAAAGTGCTTGACTAAATTACATCAAGATGAATATTTAGATTCTTTTAAACTAAAACCACTTGGTGTATGTCATGCATGTTTACAATGAAAAATGACCAAATCCCTATTTAGTGGGAAAGTGGAAAGGGCTAATGAGCTTATTGAATTAGTTCATACCGATGTGTGTAGACCATTTCCTATTGAAGCAAGGGGTGGGTAATCATACTTCATAACTTTTATTGATGATTTTAATAGATATGGATATTTCTAATTAATGATGTATAAGTCAAATTCTTTTGAAAAATTCAAGGAATACAATAATGAAGTTGAGAACCATCATGGTAAGAATATTATAAAACTTTGCTCAGACCATGGTGGAAAATATCTTAATCAAGACTTCATTGATTATCTATGGGAGTTTGAGATTTTATCTCAACTAACTCCTCCTTATATGCCTCAGTGTAATGGTGTAAGTGAAAGGAGGAACCACACCTCTTTGGTCATGGTGAGATCAATAACAAGTCATGAAAGTATTTAATTATCCTTTTAGGGATACACATTACAAACAGAAACATATGTACTAAAACAAGTTCCAACTAAAGAAACAGATGGTATACCATACCAATTTTGTAATGAAAAAAAACCTGTGTTGTCTTACTTACATGTGTGGGATTGCGAAGAATTTGTTAAGGGTTCTTTAGGTAACAAAATTGAACTTCAAGACACAAAGTGTATCTTTATAGGATATCCCATAGAAATAAATATATACTACCTATACAATCCTTTAGAAAAAAAGGTTGCGGTTCAAAGATGTTCTACATTTCTTGAGGAGGATCTTATCTCTAAAAGAGATAGTGGGAGTGAGATAGACTTTGATGAAGACCGGGATCAAGATACACAAAAGTTGGCATAAGAACAAATTCCACAAAGATCGATGGAAGAAAACATTGTTCCAGAGACATAATTATTGTGTAGGAGTACTAGAGAGGTTAGAGAACTAGAATAGTATGGTTTTCTAGTCATCAAGGATAGTGACTCATTACTAGTTCATAATAATGATCCTTTAACCTATAAGGAAGCGATAAGTGGAACATATGTTTCCAAGTGGCAAGAAGCCATGAATTATGAAATGGATTCCATGTACCAAAAATAAGTTTGTATTTTGGTATACCCTCCAGTATATAACACCCCGACCCCAGAAGCCCAGAGCTGGTGCATTATTTTAATACATTGGAATGATTATAAGGAATCAAGACCTGAAGGGCAGATCAGTTTAATAGTCTTGGAAAATAGATTACACACATGAAAATTACATTACACATTCAAACATAAAGCACAACATAAATAATCTTTTGAGAACACCATTATTCCCCTAACTTAACCCTACATATCAAACATAATACACTTCTTGGAATCCTGGGAAAATAAAACATAAGAAAGGGGTGATCTCAGACACTCAGTAAGGGTAAATAATTTAGAAGAAGCTATAAGATTTTAAGGCAAGATGTGTAATAAACACAAAATCCTACCATATAAACATGCACATGGATATTCTATTAGTTGAATAATCACATGTAATAATTAATTTCATAATGAGGGAATGCCTAATGTCGGACATCATTACCACATAGTCAAGGCCTCATGCCAAGACTACAAATATTTTTTTTCAAGACCTTGTGCCAAGACACTGGTTTGTCTCATGAGACCTACCGATGCATAGAGGGGCTATAGCAGGCCCCACCCGTCACTTACTAAGTCCACTGCATTCCTCATATGAAAATGTTGAAACATAACATAAACATTCATATCAAAACTAGCACACAAAATGTCAATACTTCAACCATAAACCATAAAGGGTATAAAAATAACACATCCACAGTCAAACATATCATAACTCATTAGATACAATATGAAATATTGTATTATAATAAATCAACCTTAATCAATAATAATATCTAGTAAAGGATGCTGACATAGTTGGAAAAGATCAGTAAAACTTTTTGAGAGAAATATCCCTTTTTGTGAAATCATTTAAAAGTCACACATTTATAAAGGAAGTCATTTAAAAGATATTTTTTAATAAAAGTGTCCCATAACAATTTGAAATTTTTTAAAGGAATTAAAATTTTAAAATAATCATGTCCATATAAATAAATCCTTAAAACCATTTTGAAAACATGGACATTAATGAGAAAGATTTAGAAGAATAAATATTTAAAACATTTAAAATGATGTTTTAGTTAAAGAGTACCTTAAAAGAATCATTTTGAAATTTCTTTTATGAAACATGGACATGGATAATAAATATGTCCCAGAAAATACTTACACATAAACAATCTCGGATAATAATGAGATTGAGAAATTAACCCTTACCTTGCACCTTCCTTTGGTCGAGGGTACGTTTAACCTCATGTATAATGACCATAGTATGTTATTAAATTATACTATAACCATATTCATATTTATTATATCATACATGATTAATTTATGACTTTATACTACCAATTTAATAATGATTTCCATGTTAAATTAACATTTCGGGTAATAATCGCTTTCTTTATCGTACGTGTTTTAACTTGTTATTCTTGATCGTATCATTTTGATCATAATTTAAATACTTACAGAATATAAAACATGATTTATATATCATATATATTTATAATATTTATATGTATAATATATAGATATATGAAATTGAAAACACCGTTTATGGAGATGGTAGGCCGTACGTATGCATAAACACTGTTTCTGTTTTCATATCGTATTGAACAGAAGTAAGTGAATAAGATATATGTAAGTAAACACACAAACACACACACATATATCTGAAGTAACATTATTATGTCATATATTACATACTTATTAATAATAAATATTTTTATAATCATCGTTGAATGGTGAATGTGGAAATGAATCTCATCGCGTTGTGGAGACAGTAAGTCGTACGTACACACGAGCGACGATATCATTTCCTTAATGATTAAAAGGTGTGGAATTGGATGGTGTATTAATTGTACTAAGAAATTATAATTTTATTTTTATTATTTATATACATATTACTCATCATTATATCCATCCATATAACATAGTGTTGAATAACAAATTACACCACGACATGGAGATGGTAAACCGTACGTACGCACGCACGGTGACATTATCATTCATAGAATGGATAGAATAATGAATATTGTTGTACCATATTTATAATAACATCATATTATTTAGAAGGTACTAGAGTTATTATTTTGGTATGGAAATAACAAATAAAGAGAAAGTGTAAGAAGAAAATAACTTTGAAAGAGGTGATAAAATAATTACCTCTTCTTTGGGTGTTTCCTTTTGATTTGAACAAAAGGGCTCTTTAGATTGTATTTATGCTCAAGGGAATGAATCCAGATTGAATTAATGGAATTTGGGAGGAGATTTGGGTAGGGTTTGGCCGAGCCAAATGGCTTTGGAGGTTTGATTTTGAGAGAAGGGGAAATACCCTTTTATAAGAGAGGTGAGAGTCACTTTATGAAAAGTTTGAAATATTATTTTATTATAAAATAATTTTTGATTTCTAATGGCTCCAAATTAATTTATTTATAATATAAGGTGGGTATGGGTAGAAATAATCTCAACCAATAGGTTTTAGACAATTTTAGGTCACCATATTAATCCTATATTTTAGATTTAACTCTTAGTTTTATAGTTTAACTTTTACCATGTCCTCTTGCATTATTATAATAAATGGTTAATAAACTTACTTTAAAAAGACAATATAACCACAAGTGGTTCATTAATAACATATTTATCATTATATAAGTCCTTTTTTTTGAGCCTTAGATTTTTAAGAATATTATATCATTTAATAATATAGTATTTGTTTTGAAAACTCATTTATGTCAATTTAGACACTATTTAGTATTTGTTTTTTTGAAAGTCATAACAATATTATTACTTCAAAAAAAAATTCATTTAATAAACCCTAACATATCATATTAATCTATAAAATTAGTGGATGACATTAAAAGCCTAAATTTACATTTATTTTTATATTTATAATATCAATTATTTTAATCTTTCATTGATAAAGTAATTACTTCATCATCATTGTGTCATAAATAAATTTAATTATTTAATCTCTAAAAATTATAAATAAAATACCATTATGTAGGAAATATTTTTATCTTTTTAATGAATATTTATAGTCAAATTTATCTTATGAATAACCCTATATTAAAAATGGTTTAGTTATTAAACTTTGAATTTAACACTTTTAACTCTTATTTAAATAAAATAATAATAAATGTCCTAATCTAATCCAAGTGGATCAAAAGGATCATATTTTATTCCTAAGGTTTATTTTGGTTGAAATACACTTACCAAATAGTATTAGGACATGTGTTGGGGTAATTATGATATAATTTTTACCTTTAATTACTCTATTTACTTTTAACTGTGGTAAATAAAAGTCAAATGTTACTATTCACCAAAAATTATTTTCATCTTATTGAACCATATTTTACTTACTGATGTCAACTGTGTCTCTCGGATTTTTAAAATTCAATTCACATAAGCGGTAAAATTATGTTTTATGCAAATTTGCAAATGTGCCTAGAAGGTGGGTAAAAGATGTTAAAAATTTCAATAAAATTTTATACATCTAATTTTATTATAAAATGACTCCAATGAATTACATTGAACTTATATAGGTATTATATATCTATTTTGACTTAAAATAAATTTAAATAAAATAAATAATTATTTAAATAAAAAGTTGGTTTTAAACAATAACGCAGTGTTTTTCACTATTCATAAAAAATCGAAAGTTTTTAGAAAAATACCAAAAATTTACCCTAAGATAATTTTAATATTCCTAATTAAAAAATGAATTCTATTTTACCAAATTAAAAACATAGAAGTTTCATTAATTAATTTAAAATTAATTCCTATTTTCAAAACAAAAAAAGTGGGTTTTAAAAAAGTAAAAACTATCAAAATATTGACATGTATTTATGTCAAATTTAAATGTGAAATTATTTATAGTGACCTAAATTGTGTTAAATGATAAAAATATAATATAATTATACTTACAAACCATTCAAATGTATAATTTAACACTATAAATTATTTTGATTAAAAAATTTGTTTTCGATTAAAATTTAGTATTTTTCACTATTCACCCAAATATGAAAGTTATCAAAAAAACACCAAAAATTAATTGAAATGAAAATTTTATGTCCCGATTCTAAAGAAGACGTTTATTTTTTCAAATTGAATATATAAAAGTGTTAAATATTATATTTAAAAAGAGTTCTCCATTAAAAGGTGGTAAAATTGCATTTTCTAAAAAATAATTCCATTATCTAAAAAATTGAATTTGTTATTATATTATGTCTAAGAAACACATAATATGGATATTAAAATTATATGGAGTATATAAAATTAAAAATGCAGTTTATACTATTTATAACTTCTTTTTGAATAGCTAGTTTGGTAAGTCGTGGTGCGCTCAAACTCGGTGTTACATGTACCGCAATTTATTGAATTACTTTGAAGAGATAATGTACTATAAAATCTTGGGGTGTTAAATTCTCCCCTCCATCAATAAATTGCGTCCTCACAATTTGAAATTGTTCTTCAAAAATAGAAGGTTAAAAATAGAAAAATACCTTTATGGAAAACCCACATCGGAAGTTGGGTTAATAAAATTTAGTATTAATAAGAGGGAAAGAGAAATGAAAAAGTCACCACCTAATTATGATCTAGATTAAGAGAACATTGGTGGAAATTAGAGACACATAATTAGAGGAAAAATGTAAATATTTATAGGGAGTGATTGAGGTCATCAATCACAAACAAGTGTAAAATTGAGGCCCTTAAATCCATCAATCTATGATGATTTAAAATATCATCAGTTCAACAAAACATAAGGTTTTAAGATAACACATTTTTGGTTTTAATATCCCTTCCTTAAAGTTTAAGAATTAATTTATTCATAGAATAAGAAGAAAAAAATATACTTGACAAGTAGAGTTTCATCCTTCAACTAATTCCTACCACAAACCCATCCTTCACTCCAAAAGATAATATAATTCAAAAATATTCTATTTATCCTAATCGTATAGGGTTCCAAAAATAATGAATTTATAATTCATTTTTCAGACTATTTAAAAAAAACTACATTACACAAACCAGGACATCACATAGGCCAGTGGTAGGTGATGCACCCTTGTCGCCCTTCGGTTGCGGGTTCAAGTCTCGCAGCCCTTCCAGACGCGATGGGTTGTCGCCCGACCTCCAGGTTGTCCTTTTTATAAAAATCCAAAAACAATCTTAAGAAATGATTTAACCTTAACAATAGTATCCAATGTAAAACATAATCCATTCCAACATTTAGACTTATCCAAAATACTTCTGTCCAAACTCACAGTCCAAAATTTATAAGGAAGGTAAATACAGTGAAGATCTTTTTTTACCACGTAATAACATGTGAATACCTTTATCATATATTCTTTTAAAACACGGTAACACCCTGAATTACCATAAAACCTTACTGATTACATTCATGCTCTCTTATTTATTATAGAATACTGGATATAATCCTTATATCCAAAAATGTTGTAAACTCCAACAATAATGGAATAAAAAAACAATTAATTAGTTTCAAAGTAGTCAAAAATATCAAATATAATTTATCCAAATCAATCATATATTATTCCAAAATCACTACCTCAGTATCAAAACCATATTAAGGTTTATCTTTCCTTCAATAATGTATTTTACAAAAAGTTTAAATTTCTATTGAGTCACTTTTCTTAGAACCATATAATCTCAAATCTTCAATGAAGTAGTATTGCAGTACAATCCTTATTTATTTACATAATTCGTATAACTAGTACATCGTTGATACAAAAATCAAATTAAATAATTCTTTAATAACAACATAAAAACACTAGTCATTCCTCTTCATCTGTGATAGTATCATAACTTGATTATTATCGAATAACATCATTTGGGGCATACTCTGATGATTTGGACTTTGATTCACATAGTGTCCCAACTCCTTGAAGATGAAGCATTGTACATTTGAAACATTTTTCTTACCCTTTCAATCACATACTTGGTGTCCTTTTTCTCCACACTTCCCTTTAAGCATTTACCAAGGTAATTCTTTCCACAATTATCACATATGGGAAAATCCTTCTTTACCCTCTTCTATTTATCCATCTTTCTCTCTACCATCTTTTTTTTCTCTTGCTTCCCTTCAAAGCCATAGGACTCAAAGAATTATTTACTTATCTTATTAACACATTATAATATTTCTTCATATGATGAGAATACGTGAGAGACTATTTCCCTTCTAAATTTTGGCTTAATACCATGAATGATATGATCCTTCTTACTCTTTGGATCATGCATATTGCTGTAGTTCTCATTCCTTCTACTAGGAACCATTTTCAAACAATGTCATACACTAGGTTAGTTTATGAATCACAATGCATAATTCCAAACTTGTAAAATACCTAATGTAAATTGAAAAGATTATGCATATAATATATAATCATAAAAAAATGTTTTCATTGAGGAAGTATTTACTCCTAAATCCTTCATAATGGCTTGTAAAGAAAATTTGAATTATCCTAAGTGTATCCCTTGAGAGTGTCGTAACCAAGAGTGCAGCAAGCCCCATTGTCATGTACCAGGATACCCTGGGTCAAGCCCAAAACTCCTTGTCAAAGTTTTCACTCCTAGGTACATCTGTGCCAGAGCCGCATCTACCTGCTTGTATCTAGACAGGGATGTATTGCTTGGAAAATACACAAAATCTATATATTACCAAAATTCCAGGAAGTTCTTCTATAATAATTCTCAAAGTCTATCTTAGGGTACTGTTCTCCAATCAGAGTTTTTCTAAATATAGTTTCTAAGGTTTGTACTAAAATTCCTCTGATACTAACTGTAACGCCCCTACCCCAGAATCCCAGAGCCAGTACATTATTTTAATACATTATCATGATTACAAGGAATCAAGTCCTGAAGGACCGATCAATTTAGTAGTCTTGGAAAATAGATTACATACATGAACGTTACATTATACATTCAAACATAAAACACAACATAAATAATCTGTTGAGAACTCCATTATTCCCCCATCTTAAACCTGCATATCAAACATAATACACTTCTTGGAATCCTAGAAAAACAAAATATAAGAAAGGGGTGAGCTTAGATGCTCAGTAAGGGTAAATAATTTAGCAGAAGCTATAAACTTTTAAGGGAATATGTGTAATAAAAACAACTGCCTTTTAAACATAAAATTGAACATAATATAGAGAAAATAAATCAAACATTATCATATAAACATGCACATGGATATTCTACTAGACTAATAATCACATGTAATAATTAATTTCATAATGATGGAATGCCTAACGCCGGACATCACTACCACATAGTCAAGGCCTCGTGCCAAGACTACAATTTTTTTTGTCAAGGACTTTTTCCAAGATACTAGTTTGTTGCATGAGACCTACTGATGCATCGGGGGTCTATAGAGGCCCCCACCTGTCACTTACTAAGTCCACTGCATTCCTCATATGAAAATGTTGAAACATAACATAAACATTCGTATTAAAACTAGCATATGAAATGTCAATACTTCAACCATAAACCATGAAGGGTATAAAAATAGAACATCCACCGTCAAACATATCATAACTCATTAGATAAAATATGGAAGATTGTATTATAATAAATCAACCTTAATCAATAATAATATCCAGTAAAGGATTTTGACATAGTTGGAAAAGATCATTAATTTTTTTTGAGAGAAATATCCCTTTTTGTGAAATCATTTAAAAGACACACATTTATAAATAAAGTCATTTAAAATAGATTTTTGAATCAAAGTATCCCATACCACTTTGAAACTTTTTAAAGGAATTAACATTTTAAAACAATCATTTCCATATAAATAAATCCTTAAAACCATTTTGAAAACATGGACATTAATGAGAAATATTTAGAAGAAAAAATATTTAAAACATTTAAAATGATGTTTTAGTTAAAGAGTACCTTAAAAGAATAATTTTGAAATTTATTTTATGAAACCTGGACATGGATAATAAATATTTCCCAGAAAATACTTACACATAAACAATCTTGGATAATAATGAGATTGAGGAATTAATCCTTACCTTGCACTTTCCTTTGGTCGATGGTGCGTTTAACCTCCTATATAATGACCATAGTATGTTATTAAATTATAACATAACCATATTAATATTTATTATATCATACATGATTCATTTATGAATTTATACTACCCATTTAATAATTATTTTCATGTTAAATTAACATTTCGGGTAATAATCGCTTTCTTTATCGTACGTGTTTTAACTTGTTATTCTTGATCGTATCATTTAGATCACAATTTAAATACTTCCAGAAGATAAAACATGATTTATATATCATATATATTTTGAATATAAATATGTATAATAGATAGATATATGAAATGGAAAACACCATTTATGGAGATGGTAGGCCGTACGTATGCATAAACGATGTTTCCGTTTACATATCGTATTAAATGGAAGTAAGTGAATAAGATATATGTAAGTACATACATACATACATACATACATACATACATACATACATACATATTTCTAAATTAGCATTATTATGTCATATATTAGATACTTATTAATAATATATATTTTTATAATCATCATTGAATGGTGAACATGGAAATGAATCTCATCGCGTCGTGGAGACGGTAATCCGTACATACACACGAGCGACGATATCATTTCCTTAATGATTAAAAGGTGTGGAATTGGATGGTATATTAATTGTATAGAGAAATTGGAATGTTATTTTCATTATTTATATTCATATTACTCATCATTATATCTATCCAAATAATATAGTGTTGAATAACAAATTACACCACGGTGTGGAGATGGTAAACCGTATGTACGCAAACACAGTGACATTATCATTTATAAGATAGATAGAATAATGAGTATTGTTGTACCATATTTATAATAACATCACAATATTTATAAGGTACGATAGTTATTATTTTGGTATGGAAATAACAAATAAAGAGAAAGTAGAAGAAGAAAAGAACTTTGAAAGAGGCAATAAAATAATTACCTCTTCTTTGGGTGTTTCCTTCTGATTTGAACAAAAGGGATCCCTAGGTTGGATTTCTTCTCAAGGGAAGGACTCTAGGTTGAAGTGAGGGAATTTTTGAGGAGATTTGGGCAGGGTTTGGCCGAGCCAAATGGCTTTGGAGGTGTGATTTTGAGAGAAGGGGAAGTACCCTTTTATAAGAGAGGTGAGGGTCACTTTAGGAAAAGTTTGAAATATTATTTTATTATAAAATAATTTTTGGTTTATAATGGCACCAAATTGATTTATTTAAAATCTAAGGTGGGTATGGGTCTAAATAATCTCAACCAATAGGTTTTAGACAAGTTTAGGTCACCATATTAACCCTATATTTTATATTTTACTCTTAGTTAAATAGTTTAACTTTTACCACGTCCTCTTGTATTATTATAATAGATGGTTAATAAAATTACTATAAAAAACCAAGAGAACACCAAGTGGTTCAATAATGACATATTTTTCATTATATAATTCCTTTTTCCAAACCTTATATTTTTAGAAATATTATATCATTTAATAATATAGTATTTTTTTTAAAAACTCATTTATGTCAATTTTGACACTATTTAGTATTTGGTTTTTGTGAAAGTAATAAAAGAATGATTACTTCAAAAAAAAAATCCATTAATCAACCCTAAAATGTCATATTAATCTAGAAAATTCATGTATGACATCAAAATCCTCAATTTACATTTATTTTTATATTTATAATATCAATTATTTTAATCTTTCATTGATTTAATAATTACTGCATCATTATTGTGTCATAAATAAATTTAATTATTCAATCTCTAAAAATTATAAATAAAATACCATTATGTAGGAAATATTTTTATATTTTTAATTAATACTTATAGTTGAATTTATCTTACATATAACCATATATTAAAAATTTTTTAGTTATTAAACTTTGAATTTAACACTTTTAACTTTTCTTTAAATAAAATAATAATAAATGTCCTCATCTAATACAAGTGGAACAAAAAGATCATATTTTATTTATGAGGTTGGTTTTGGTTGAAATACACTTATCCAATAGAATTAGGACATTTTTTGGGGTAATTATAATATAATTTTTACCTTTAATTACCCTATTTACTTTTAACTGTGGTAAATAAAAGTCAAAAGTTACTATTCACCAAAAATTATTTTCATCTTATTGAACCAAATTTTACTTACTGATTTCAACCGTGACTCTTGGATTTTTGAAATTCAATTCACAGAAATGGTAAAATTACGTTTTATGCAAATTTGAAAATGTACCTAGAAGGTGGGTAAATGACATTAAAAATTTCAATAAAATTTTACACATCTAATTTTATTATAAAATGACTCAAATGAATTAAATTTAACTTATATAGGTATTATATATCTATTTTTACTTAAAATAAATTAAAATAAATTAAATAATTATTTAAATAAAAAGTCGGTTTTAAACAATAACACAATGTTTTTCACTATTCATCAAAAATCGAAAGTTTTCAGAAAAATACCTAAAATTCACCCTATGATAATTTTGATATTCCTAATTCAAAAATGAATTATATTTTACAAAATTAAAAATATAGAATTTTCATTAATTAATTTAAAATTAATTCCCATTGTCAAAACCAAAAAAGAGGGTTTTTAAAAAGTAAAAACTATCAAAAGATTGACATGTGTTTATGTCAAATTTAAATGTGAAATTAATTATAATGACCTAAATTGTGTTAAATGATAAAAATATAATCTAATTATACTTCCAAACCATTCAAATTTATAATTTAACACTATAATTTTTTTTTGATTTAAAAAGTTTTTTCAATTAAAATTTAATATTTTTCACTATTCACCAAAATATGAAAGTTATCAGAAAAACACAAAAAATTTATCAAAACTAAATTTTTATGTCTTTATTATAAATAAGAAGTTTATTTTGTCAAATTGAATATATAAAAGTGTCAAATATTGGATTTAAAAAAGAGTTCTCCATTAAAAGGCGGTAAAATTGCATTTTCTGAAAAATACTCCCTTTATCTGAAAAATTGAATTTGTTCTTATATTATGTCTAAGATACACATAATATGGATGTTAAAATTATATGTAGTATATAAAATTTAAAATTCATTTAATACTATTCATAACCGCTTTTTGAACAGCTAGTTTGGTAAGTCGTGGTGTGCTCAACTCGGTGTTGCATGTAGCACAAGTTATTGAATTACTTTGAAGAGATAACGTACTTTGAAATCTTGGGTTGTTACACAGTAGAAGTAAATACCATTAGTTTCAAATGATTATTCAACAAGAAACTGGACATGGAAGGACAAGTCAGTACCTATAAGGTGCGACTAGTTACAAAATGGTTTAAATAACGTCAAGGAATTGACTACGATGAAACCATTTCCTCAGCTGCAATGCTAAAATTCATCATAATTATACTTGCCATTATGGATTTTCATGATTATGAGATTTTGAAAATGGATTTCAAAATAGTCTTCCTTAATGGGAACCTTCAGAAATATGTCTATATGAAATAACCAGAAGGGTTTGTGACTCCAAAGGATGTTAACTTGGTATCCTAGTTTCAAAGATCCATTTATGGATTAAAGAAAGTATCTAGGTCATGGAAAATTAATTTTGATGAGGCCATAATGAAATTTGGTTTCATAAAGAATGAATGTGATCCGTGTGTCTATAAACGGTTTTGTGAAAGTGTAGTCATTTTCTTAATAGTATATGTTGATGACATGTTACTCATTGGAAATGAAATACCAGTCTTACAGTCTGTTAAGATGTGGTTGAATAAATGTTTCTCTATGAAGGAATTGGGAAATGAAACATATATTCTTGGAATCAAGACCCATCATGATAGATCCAAGATATTTCTAGACCTAATTCAAAGTTCATACATTGACAAGATATTGAAGTGATTCAGTATGGAATAATCCAAGAGGGGGTTGTTTCTAGCATCACATGACATTCATCTTTCCAAGAAAATGTGTACACAAAAACATGAGGAAATAAACAAAATGGAAAGGATTCCATATGTATCAACAATTGGTTTAGTCATGTATGATATGCGATGTACTATTCTAGATGTCGCCTACACATTAAGTGTGGTAGGAAGATATCAAGATGATCAAGGTGACCACCATTGGATGACGATCAATACTATCCTTAAGAATCTCATACATACTAAGGATATGTTCCTAGTTTGTGTAGGAGATGAGGAACTAGTCATCAGAGGATATGAAGATTACAGTTTCAAAACTGATCAAGATGACATGAAGTCAAAAACATGATACATATTCACTTTGAATGGGGGTGCTGTGAGCTGGAAGATCTCAAAAAAGGTTGTGCTTACAAATTCTATAGTAGAGTCCGAGTATAATGTGGATTCTAAGGTAGCTAAATAAGCAGTATGGATGTGAAAATTCATCTAAGAGATTGATGTGTTACCTATCAGTAAAGATCCTATTGTACTCAATTGTGATAATACTACAACGATGTCTCTTACAAAATATCTAAGGTCGCATCAGTAGATGAAGCACATACTTTGGAAGTATCATCTCTTGAGGGATTTTTCTCAGAGAGGTGAAGTTGTAGTGATTAGTATTTACATAGAAGAGAATGTGACAAACCCCTTGACTAAATCCTTAACTCAGCAAAAATATGACTATCATGTGAGATCTAATGGACTGAAGGTCATAAATAGTTGGCTCTAGTCCAAGTTGGAATTGGTGTCCTAAGAAAAACTGGTTGTACTTTGATTACATGAATATTTGAGGTATTTAATATTAATAAAACTTCTTATTATATATTGTTATTTGTTTTTCATGACATTAATGTAATAATGTCTTAGAGTATATGTCACATTGATAAGGTCATAGCAGTTCCTCGCTATGATGAGAACCTTGATGTGCTATGAAAATATTCTCAAATAATGTTTTGTAGTTGGATAACTTGCTATGATGGGACACATAGTACATAGACTATCAGGCGTGAGTACTCATAAGTATATGGAGATTTATTCATTGGGTCATTCAAGATCGTACAAAGGGTTGGCGTGAATGATATCATGCACCCTCTCTAGTTTTGGGGGTAGGGAGAGGCAGTGAGAAACCTCTCCAATCCTATGCATGATATCAAATAACCCAATGAACCATGGGGATGGATTTCCTCCCTGAATGAACCTCTGTAATCCTCATCATGAGGAGACTCTTCAGAAAACATGGTCTCCCTGCTCAAACTATAAGGACCTACAACGGTGATCTGCATAATATTTCTGTCTGTTCTAGGCCATCCTCATCTTCTCATGAATGATCCATACTTTCTTCGTCATTACCTGTACCATCTCTAGGGCCACAATAGATGTCTCACCAATCTCTATACAACATAAGGGTTACATACAGGGTCTTCCTTACAGGTCCTCAAAAGGTGTCATACTGATGGTAGAGTGGTAGCTGTTGCTGTACGCAAAATCTACCAAGGGAAGGTGATCCTCCTAGCTCTGTACACAGTCTAACACACAATCCCTCAACATATCCTCTAACACTTGGATAGTGCACTTGGTCTGGCCATCAATCTAGGGGTGAAAAGTGTTGGGCGGAATAGTGATGGAAAGAGGGGGGGTGAATTGCCTTTTAAAAATTAATTAACAATTTAAAACAATTATCAAAGTGCAGCGGAAATAAAAGAGGCAAGAAACAAAATTGATAACGAAGTTCAGCTTAAACCCAAGCCTACGTCTCCGCTCCCAACTCAACCGTTGAGAGATTTACTACCGCTTGCTTTTCAATGGTTTTAGAAAGAAACCCACTAGACTTTAAGGTTAGTCTAGAACCTATTACAGCTTTCTTTTATTGGTTATGAAAGAACCCACTTACTTTTAATGGTTGAGAAAGAACCCACTAGCCTTCTTACAGGTGAAGGCTAGCTCACCTTTGATTCAAGCCTTTTAAAGGGAAGGCTTGACTAACCTCTTCACACCTTGAAGGTGGTGTGAAAACCCAAAGAAGAGAGGATGAGAGAAATGAGGGGTTTGTAGGCACAAACCCAAATTAAAGCTCAAAATAAATAAAACAATGAAAAACCGTAATGGGAGAAGCCTTGGGCGCCAAAGGATTGATGGAGTTGATGAAGGGCACTCCCAAGCTTCTATGGTGGTGCTCCTTGGATGTGGAAGAAGGTTGGAGCAAGTGAGGGTTCCTTGAGGGAATGCGCCGGAGGTTCGCCAAATGATCAAAAATGTGTCCTTGGGCTTCCTTATGTTTCTCTTGTGTTCCGGGGCTTCCTAGTCCTTTATTTATAGAGGGGGAACCCTCAAATGGCCTTTGGGGGGCTTCGGAGCCGTTGGAGAGGCCTTTGGAGCCGTTGGGAGTCAAGTGGACAAGCCTGGTCAAAGCCCAACGACTAGTTTGACTGGCTCCACCGGCTGACCGGTGCTAGGCCACCGGTAGGCCGGTGCTTTGAAAAAGGAAAGGCCTTCGGGCTCAAGCACCACCGGCTGGCCGGTGAGGAGGCCACCGGTTGGCCGGTGCTGAGGCAGTAGAAAACACTATTTGTCTGGGTGCCACCGGCTGGCCGGTGGTGGGACACCGGTTGGCCGGTGGTCTGGACAGAAGGATGCCTTCTGTCCAGGCTCCACCGGCTGGCCGGTGGTCATCCACCGGTTGGCCGGTAGGACTGAAATCAGTCCACTTTGGCTTTTCTTGGCCCAATTCCTTGGAAACCTTTTTCCTATCAACAAAAACACTTAAAACAAGATTAGATAAATAAGAGAGTGATTGTGATCATGAAAATTAAACCACGAGGGTTACGAGAGGTACAACAATCTCCCCCTATTTTGATGATCATAATCACCAAAACAAACAATGTAAAAATGAAATGAAAGGTATGCTTTAAAGGATAAATGAGAAAGTAAAGCAAAGCATGAGAGAAAGATTTCTCCCCCAATCAATCAAGAATTTCTCCCCCTTTGTGATTATCTAAATAGCACGGGGCATAAAACTTGATTGAGGGAAACGTTGAAAAACGAGATAGAGATTTTAAACCAATTGAAATTTTTGAAATTTGAATTGAAAGTTTTGAATTGAAAGATTTTGAATTGAAGATTTTTGAATTGAAGATTTTTGAATTGAATATTTGAATCGAAAATTTTGAAATGAGAATTTTGAATTGAAAGTTTTGAATCGAAAATTTTGAAAATAAAGCAAAAAGGGCGTAAACGATCCTAACTCCCCCTAAATAAAAACAACAAATCACCGGGGAGTGGATTTTAGAACCGAGACAAATTTTGGCCCGGAGAGACTCGCTAAAAGGGATTTTTCAATCCAAACTTGTCTAGTGGCGGGTCTTCTCCTATAAAATTCATCATTAAAAGAAATGGTTTTGGGCCTTCCATACCGGGCATTTTTGCAATTGCACTCATAAATTAAGTGCCCGGGTTTTTTGCAATAATTACAAAATTTATATTGGGAGCTCCCCCTTACAAAAATAGTTGGAGCATGGGAAGAGGAAGCTTTCTTGGAATAGCCAAGCCCTTGGGTGGTTCTAGATATGCGTTGGGAACCAAGTAACTTGGTCAAATTTTGTTCCCCTTGGGTGAACTTGGCTAGGGATTCCCTTAAATCATTGATTGTTGATTCCATAGAATCAACATCGGGAAGGTTTTGGACCTTGAGGGACAACTCCTCCTTTTCTTTGAGAAGTTGTTCCTTTTCGGAAGAAAGTTTTTTGAAATTCTTTTTTAAAGCAAAAAATTTGGAAGAAAGTTCGTGAAAACCTTCCTCCAATTGATCTCTATCATGTTGGAGATCCTCATAGGATAAATGATTAAAATAATTGGAAGAACAACAGGAAGAGGAGTCGGAAGAGGATACCTCATGAAATGCCATTAGGCATTTTTTACCATTTTCACTTGAGGAGGAGGAGGAGGATGAGGAGCTATCACTCCATGTGGCCTTGAAAGCCTTCTTCTTTTCCTTTTGCTTGGCCTTTTTCTTGTTGAGTGGACAATCGGGCTTGTAATGGCCTTTCTTGCCACACCCGTAACATGTTACCTCGGGCTCGGATTTTTCGTCGTGTTTTTCCTTTCGAGCCTTGCGGGATTTCTTCTTATTGTGCTTCTTCATGAATTTGTGCATTTTGCGGGCAAGATTCTCCATTTCGGAATCGCCGCTTGAAGAGGAAGATGATGAGGAGGATGAGATTTCTTCTTGTTGAACTTTGAAGGCGATGTTCTTTGGAACTTTGATCGGTTTGCCTTCCTTTTCAGCTTGCCTCCTCATGGTGATCTCATAGGTCATGAGGGATCTAATGAGTTCTTCGACCGGCATGTTCTTGATATCTTTTTCTTCTTGAATAGCCGTGACTTTTGGTTCCCATGAGCTTGGTAGGATCCAAAGGATCTTCTTGACCATTGTTTCTGCAGACACATCATCACCAAGAGACTTTCTACCATTGCAAACGTCAGTAAAGCGTGTAAACATTTCAGTAATATTTTCAGATGGATGCATGGTAAAAGACTCAAAATCTTGACGGTACATGTCCAATCGAGTATCCTTGAATTTGTTGGTCCCCTCATGGGTAACCTCCAATAGTTTCCAGATTTCATGTGATGAGGTGCATGTGGAAACTCGATTGAATTATTTACGATCAAGGCCGCAATGAAGAGCGTTCATGGCTTTGCCATCAAGCTCGAAATTTTTAATATCGGCTTGGGTCCATTTGGATTCATCGGGAGAAGAAAGAGAATAACCATGCATGACAATTTTATAAATAGGATAACCTATACTTCTAAGAAAAGTGGTCATGCGGGTTTTCCAATAAGTATAGTCGGTTCCATCAAAAAATGGAGCACGACCCAAAGAATAGCCTTTAGGGGAGAAAGAAGTTGAAGCCATCATAAAGGATCTTAAATTTGAAACCGGTTAGGGTATTACTCAAATTTTTCTCTGATACCAATTGTTGGGCGGAAAAGTGATGGCAAGAGGGGGGGGGGTGAATTGCCTTTTAAAAATTAATTAACAATTTAAAACAATTATCAAAGTGCAGCGGAAATAAAAGAGGCAAGACACAAAATTGATAACGGAGTTTAGCTTAAACCCAAGCCTACGTCTCCGCTCCCAACTCAACCGTTGAGAGATTTACTACCGCTTGCTTTTCAATGGTTTTAGCAAGAAACCCACTAGACTTTAAGGCTAGTCTAGAACCTATTACAGCTTGCTTTTATTGGTTATGCAAGAACCCACTTACTTTTAATGGTTGAGCAAGAACCCACTATCCTTCTTACAGGTGAAGGCTAGCTCACCTTTGATTCAAGCCTTTTAAAGGTAAGGCTTGACTAACCTCTTCACACCTTGAAGGTGGTGTGAAAACCCAAAGAAGAGAGGATGAGAGAAATGAGGGGTTTGTAGGCACAAACCCAAATTGAAGCTCAAAATAAATAAAACAATGAAAAACCGTAATGGGAGAAGCCTTGGGCGCCAAAGGATTGATGGAGTTGATGAAGGGCACTCCCAAGCTTCTATGGTGGTGCTCCTTGGATGTGGAAGAAGGTTGGAGCAAGTGAGGGTTCCTTGAGGGAATGCGCCGGAGGTTCGCCAAATGATCAAAAATGTGTCCGTGGGCTTCCTTATGTTTCGCTTGTGTTTCGGGGCTTCCTAGTCCTTTATTTATAGAGGGGGAACCCTAAAATGTCCTTTGGGGGGCTTCGGAGCCGTTGGAGAGGCCTTCAGAGCCGTTGGGAGTCAAGTGGACAAGCCTGGTCAAAGCCCAACGGCTAGTTTGACTGGCTCCACCGGCTGACCGGTGCTAGGCCACCGGTTGGCCGATGCTTTGAAAAAGGAAAGGCCTTCGGGCTCAAGCACCACCGGCTGGCCGGTGAGGAGGCCACTGGTTGGCCGGTGCTGAGGCAGTAGCAAACACTATTTGTCTGGGTGCCACCGGCTGGCCGGTGGTGGGACACCGGGTGGCCGGTGGTCTGGACAGAAGGATGCCTTCTGTCCAGGCTCCATCGGCTGGCCGGTGGTCATCCACCGGTTGACCGGTAGGACTGAAATCAGTCCACTTTAGCTTTTCTTGGCCCAATTCCTTGGCAACCTTTTTCCTATCAACAAAAACACTTAAAACAAGATTAGATAAATAAGAGAGTGATTGTGATCATGAAAATTAAACCACGAGGGGTACGAGAGGTACAACAAAAAGATTTACTCATCCTCATTTGGGTCCTGAATTCCTCATGTAGGTCTCTCCAAAATCATGATGTAAACCACGTGTCATGATCGAAGACAATCGTCAAAGGAAACCCATAAAGGAGAACAATCACCCGTACATACAACTGTCCCAAACTCTCCACCAAACTCTAATACTTTATAGTAAATAAGTGTACCAAATTTGTGAGTCGGTCAAATATTACCTAGATGGCATCACGATCTTTCATTGTGCATGAAAGCCCTATCACAAAGTCCATGGATATTCCGTCCTACTTCCACTCTGGGATTTCAAGGGGCTGCAACAAACTTGCTGGAACTTGGTGCTCAGCCTTCACCTACAAATAGGTGAGGAACTGAGAGATGAAATCAACTATTCTTTGTCTCATAATGGACCACAAAAAATACTACTAAAGGTCTCTATACATCTCCCCCACACCGGGATGTAAAACTATGGGAGAAATGTGGAACTCTCACATCACCTCCTCCTACATCAGGATTGGAACCACTGTCTTCCCCTGGAATAAGATGACGCGATTCCCTCCTTCAGAATATTCATATGGTGAGTCACCTGTGGATATCTGATCACATATGACCTCATAGTCGATGTCTCCTAGTTGGGACTCTCTCACACACTCAAGAATCAGAGGACTCAACAATATTGACTATAGAAAAATTGTGCCCTCCTACTCCACCAAGGGTATCTTCAAGGAGGACAACTACTCCAAAGCCTCTTGCACCAAAAGAGTTTGAGACTTCCTGTTAAGGTCATCTGCTACAACATTACCCTTCCATAGAGTATAGACTATCTTGAAGTCATAGTCCTACAAGAATTCCAACCAGTTCCACTATCTCCGGTTCAAGTCTCTTTGTTTGAAGACATACTTGAGACTATGATGGTCTGAGTAAACCACAAAGTACTATCCTAGAAGGTAGTTCCTCCATATACCTAGGGAAAAGACTACTGCTTCTAGATCTAGTTCATGAGTTGTGTAGTTATGCTCATGGGGTCTCAACTGCCATAACCTGTATGCAATAACTAGATACTGCTACATCAACACATAGATGAGACCTTCTGCCAAGGAATCATAATACACTATATAATCTACACCCTCCTTTGGTAGTCTAAACACCATATAACTCTTCAGGCTCATCCTCAACTCTTGAAAGGCCCTATGACACTATTTAGACTAGGTAAACAATTGTCCTTTCCTCACTAGGGCATCTATATAGAATCAATTTTTTCCTTTTAATACTTTTAAATATTTCTATATATATTTTTCAGTTTTAGGTACTAAGAAGGTGTGAGATTCCGTGACCTAGTGTTCCCAGAATTGATTTTATAAATATATTAAATATATTTTATACTACGCGCATGCATTTAGTTAAAGAAAACTGGATAAATATTAAATGGTTGATTGAATAAAAAATATGATACCATGGTTGGGTTTGGAATGTGATGTTTTCCCCAGGTGCGTCATAAAACGAGTCGACATGGGATGTTTGGACCCCTCACCCATTGGCAGTGTGTTAAGTGGATTTATTTAATTTAATTAATTAATTAATTAAATTCATTTGATGTTAAATGATGTCTATAAATATATCATTATTTTTTTTTCTAGGGTTGGCCTCAAATTTTTTGGAATCCATCGATGAGAGCTCCTCCCTCCTCCATTTGGAGAATCGAGACGAATGACAATGCAACGTCAGATCGGATCAGATTAGGATGCAACGAACGCATCAAATTCTTCCAATTGCGGCATGGGTGTGTTCTTCACCAAAGATCGATCCAAAATAGTGATAGGACCCATCTTTTAGTGTTTTTATGCCTTTGTATTAAAATATTTAGTAGATCATTATTCTTTCTTCGATCTGTGTCTTGTTTTGAATTTTTCATGATCCCCAGTACTGAATTTCATATTGTTTAATCAATGTTTTAACCCTGGTGCCCCATTCTTGATCACCAGTGAATAATTATTGTCCAGTGATGTGTACCAATTTGGTTTATGGTGATTTTCTCCCTCAATTATTCATGTTTTTCTTTGTTTGGATCTTTGTGGTCCCATCTCGACATTTTCGGGCGACATTGAGCTTGATCGGTCCCCCAGATTCGCAGTGGATTGACAACGCGACAATGGTTTGGCATACAAAGAATAGATATGGAATTGTTGCGGTACATGGATACTCTATCTATTGGTTTTAGATATAAGATATAAGATAAGATATAATAGATATGATATATAAGATATGAGATATGAGATATAATAAATAAGATATAAGATATGAGATATAAATCTTGGTTAAATAATATTATATCAGTTATATATTTTTACCAAGGCATCCATTTGAAAAATTTTAAGTGACAACATGATACTATAATTGAGATGTTCATTTTAAGAATGATGTTGGATACCTTTTCGAAATTTTTCCTCTAGTCAACGAAATACCCAATAATAATAAAAGTATTATTATTGTGAAATCTTATATCCGATATATCTCCCTCATATGATGTTATAATGAAAAACCATATATGATGTCGTGACCCTGAAATTTAGGGGGATGTTTCAAGACTAATATTAGGTATTTAATTTTTAATCATGGCTTAGAACCATGAGACACCATTTGAGCATGATACGGTGAAATGCAACCTTTTCATTGGGTGTCTGATTGAGGCAAGTGAATAGACTATCTCGAGAATCTTTCAACATAGAACATGATGGTGCCCTACATTGTGGATTTTGAGATACATTGAGAGATGTTTTGATCATGACATGCTAAGGTGACACCCGATAAAGGCAACGATCATACAAGATAACCAAATATTTCTAGGATTACCCTTGAGAAGGGTTGGGAAATGACATTCCCCAATGATATTTTTCAGTTACCCTCCAATAGGGTTGGGCAGTGGAGTTCCTATAAGTTCTAGGCTTACCCTCCAGTAGGGTTGGGTAGTGGAATTCCTCGATGATATTTTCAAGTTACCCTACAACAGGGATGGGCAATGGATTTTCTCAACATTCCAGGCTTACCCTCTAAAAAGGCTAGAGAGTGGAGTTACCTGATGACCTTTCCGAGCTTACCCTCCAGTAGGACTGGGTAGTGGAATTCCCCTATGAACTTCTCAAGTGGTACCCTCCAGTAAGACTGGGCAATGGAGTTCCTCGGTGACTATCAGAGTAGGACCCTCCTGTCACACTAGGGCATGGGATCCTTACCTAGAATTTATGGCCCTTAGAATGTGTGTCAAACTGAAGAGACATGGTTTGATGTAGGTTTTGACTCACAAGGAAGAGGGATGCTTTCCCCACTGAGACGCGTTTTTGTGACATGAGCTAAAACCATGTGGGTGAGTCAGTGATTCCCAAAGAGAATAGTATTAAGGTGTGGTGATTAATTCCTTTATACATATGTGTTTGGGGAATATTCATGGGATATTGGGCATCATATATGGAATTTTCATTTGGAACCATTGTCTACTCTTCTTCTTGGGTTGATCTATGAGATGGAGATCCCCTTACTCTCTCGTTTTGGATTCTTTGATTGAGTATATATATATATTCTTTCTTCTAGATTCACACTTTGGCTTTAGATACTCTCCTTTTAGGAGAGGAAAATATGCACAGGGTATGCCATGTGATTTCCATGTCTATATTCTCGTGGTTGGATGAGTATACTCTCCTACTATAGATTTAAAAGGTTCGATGGGTATTTAATTTACTCACCATGTTTATCCCCTTTTTCTTGGACAAGATTACTTTCAATCTCTTGTTGGGTTAAACTGTACTCTTTCACTATAACTTTTTCTATCCACTGCTTCCCTCTTTAGTTGTATCTCTTAATGCTCCCCCTTCATCCCTTTCAGGGTGTTATATTGGGTATGTATATACTCACCCATGCATGGGATTTTCTCACACATGTCATGTCTTTTGAAGATGATAGATAGGTTGACCATGACTTTAGAGGATCTTAGGGATACTGGATTCTTGGATCGCGTACAGTGGTTGTAGCTCGGGATACAAGATCCAGGCCCTCTCATCTATTTACTCTTTTCCAATTTTTTTAGTTTGGGACATATTTCTGGTTGGGCATGTATTTTTATCCTTTAATTTTAGTTTACACTACCGTAATTTTGTACTTTCTAGAGGTTCATGCATGCCTAGTTTATTTTATAGTAGTGTTTCATATTTTCCCCTTTCCCTCTACACTTTTTCATTGAGTTAGATGTGTGTGTCAATATAGGTACTTAGGAAAATTTCTCCGTGAGTTTAGTTGTGCCTTCATAAATTTTCTTCACCCCTAGAATATGGAGGAGGTCTTGGGGTAGTTGTGGCTCGATCCCCAACATGGGTCGGGTTGTGATTGATTGATTTCAGAGAAAGTTCACTTCTTAGGACATTGTTCGGATGTATCCCCTTAAGAGGATTGGTTGAGTTTAGGGAAACAGTGTCAAAGTGTCTTGAGTGCTGCTCTCAGGCCAGGGAGTCCAGTGATGGTATGGGTGGATGACATATCCATTCACCAGGATCTTGATTACCTGCTTGTCGACTCAGAATACTGAAACATTTTTTTAGGGATCAATGATACATGCATCATATAGGATTGAGTCTTTTTATATCCTTCTTGAGTTATCTCCCCATTGTTGTTGATGTGTATATATGATCATCTGATTGAGGTAATCCTTGATAACTTTTAGGATGCCTCAGTGAAAATAGCCATCTAGGATACTAAATCTGGTTCATGATGATGATCCTATGAGTGACGAGGCCGAATTTTAGGGTTAATATCATGATTTCATTCCTATAGGTCGGAAGGTAGTAGTACCTCCACCTATCGAGTAGCATATCATCCTAATAGAGTAGGTTGAGAATGTGTGCAGGCTTAGTGCAATCTGTGAGTTCCAACATCAGAGACCACTGAGGTTTTTCGGTGAGCCAGATCCCTAGGAAAAAAAGGATTGACTAGAGTTAGTGGTCCATATCTTTAGGCTTTCTCAGAACCAGACATATTAGGTGGTGGAATTGGTATCTAGCCTTTTCCATGGAGCAGTTTGGGTATTGGTGGAGCCATATTACACAAACTCACATTGAGTTGACACTCTCTTGGGACGACTTCCATTGGTTGTTCCGTGAGGAGTACTACCCCTATTACTTACATTCAACCCATATCTAGGAGCTACTGGAGATTCAACAGGGAGGTATGATGGTAGATGAGTATGCAGTGATGTTTATAAACCTTACATGTTACTCCCTTGACATGATCCACGTTGGATACTTATGAGTATGAAAGTTTGAGCATGAAATCTACTAAGATATTCGAGCTGTGACCTTGTGAATCCCCACCTATGCTAGAGTGATCGTGTAACGACCCAAAATTTCATTAATGGAAAATCCCTCTTGATCCAGTTAAATGTTTCTTTATGAAAAATGTTTTTATAAGATATCAACTTTTTTAGTTTTACTTTAAGATTTGTGACCGTTACTTTTATAGCCGTTGAACAGTGATCATCTGGGTAGTTTAAATATAAGGCTTTAACGAACCAATTTTCTACTCAGACAAAGGAAGCGATGGCCTCATCCAGTAGAATTGCCCCTTACGAAGCCCATTTGTCGGAGCTCAGAAAAGAGGTGGCGTCTTTGGGCTTTGCCCTTGACCAAGCCCAAGCTGAGCTTCATCAAGTCAATCTCGAACGTGATCGTCTACGGGAAAAATGGAAGTTGATAGAGATTACCACTCGAGCGATGTTATCCGAGCAACCCCAAGAGTCTGTCACCATCGCACACCTTACCCTTAGGTCTTATGCGGCTATTTTAAGGGGTTATGTAACAAATAAGTAGCACCATGTTCATGTACATTATTTTTTGTATATAATAATGAATATAATTTCTAGTCATTTTTGATACATTGTAATTAGTTTTTAAAGTACAAATGGTGTTTTTAGTTATTATTTAATTAAGAATTATATTTTATTAAATTAAAGTATTTTTTGAATTAAATAATATTTTAATAAAATATTATTATTAATATTAAATTAATTTTTTATTAAGTATAAATGATCTTATAATTTTATGAATGCAATTAAATTTTTTATTAAGGTTTGAAATCCATTTCTGTCAAAACCCGTGATTTTTTTTATAAATGTCGGTTTTTATTTTAAAAGTGAAAATTCACATATTTAGAAAATTATTTAGATAAAATAAATATTATTTTTGGAATCAGGACGTCGAAATTATCCAACGGTGAATTTTTCATAATTTTCTGAGACAGTCAAATATTTGGGTAAAAATTAAATACCATTTAAATATAAAATGTGTTTTATGACATCATAATGACCCAATGGTGATGTAATAAAATAACATAATCCTTATGTTCGGCCAATATGTGTTTTATCATTAAAATAATGAGGTTTTGGGTTTGTTTGACTTACTTTTCAAAGCATTAATGGAGCCCTCAAGACTTATTCAACACTTTGCCTTTTTAAATTAATTTCCATGGGAGTGTGACTCACCTCCACATAAGCAACCCTAATTTTTTAATACGTTCGGACCTTGGACTTGTAAAATATTGTTTTCCTCTTTCCTTTTCCAGAAACCATGGGAAAATACCATGGGATGGTTTGTGGTTTGGATTATTTTAATATAAGGGGTCCCAAACCTAAATAATAAAGAATTATCTCACCTTTCCTATATAAACCCACCCAAGCTCCCACTTCATCCTCACTCAAAGCCCTTTAAGTTCTTCCAACCTCTGCCCTACTCTCTCTAGAATCCTCTCAAGGTGCCCCAAGCTCCCAAGAAGCCTCTCACAAGCCTCTCTCTAGCCTTTGGAAGCACACTTCCAAGTAAGGGGTTTTCTTCCTTTCTCATTTTTTTGTCAATTTTCTTTATGTCGTATTGCCCTTTTTTCAATTATGAATGTTGGGGTATGGTTTCTCACCTCCCCCATACTGACCTCTTATTGTTTGAATGATGTGAGAACCCTTTCTCTCTCATTAAATGCCTCCCATGTACACCCGTTACTATGCCGAAATTCCGAAAGGAACTTCTCTCTCTTCTTTTACATTCAAGCAATACTTTTGTATCATGAATCTAAATTCCATTTCGATTGTTGGGACATGTATATATATGACCTCCTTACTGTCCATTACAAGTAAATATGATGAAGAACCCCTTTCTCTCTCATCAACTTTTTTTATGAATTCTTATGTCACGCCGTTATGCTGCCGAAATCGCACCGATTTTCTAAGCCAATATCTTTGTGTAGTGAATACCATGCCCATTTCTCCATCAAGGGTATTCACCTTTATGCACATTTAAATTTTTATTGTAAAGTTTCATGTATGAATTCCACATTCCTTTATCGTGGAAGAAATTATTATGTTTTATGAATCCATGTTTTATGATCCATGTGGCACACTTATGCATGAAATGAAATGTTTAAGAAGGGTGCGCCCTTTATAGCGCTCCAATGCATTGGGTAAAGTATAGTATCATGATACGTCATGTGCAATGAGTTTTTACTCATGCTAATTCAAGTGCAACGAGGGTTTACTCATGCTTCAAGTGCAATGAGGGTTTACTCATGCTCCATGTGCAATGAGCCTTGGCTCATGCTAATTCAATGTTAAGTGTTGTTGCCACATTTCCATGTTATGATTATCATGCTTTATCATGCCTTTATGTTCATGTTTCTATTATGCTCTATTGATATGACTATTGCCTAACATGTATTTCACTCCTCATGTTATTCATTGTTTACTCCCTTACTGGGCTTTATAGCTCACCCTTTTCTTATGCATGTCCTCAGGTTATCCCATGCAATGCTAAGTACGAAGGAATGTAGTGGTCATGTAAAGGAAGTTTTCAATAAAGATGTTGTATTTCAAGTTTAAAGTTTTTATGTAATGATCCTAAGCCCCAAATACACTAAACCTCTCGATCTTCTTTGTTGTATCAAGTGAAGTTTTATGTGATAAAGCATGCTTAAGTTGTAATAAAAAGCAGGGTTGTCATAGTTGGTATCAAAGGATAGGTTTAGTTATTTTTGGGATTAGGAAACCCTAGTAAAGCCTTAGATACAAGACTAAGCATAATAAAAACATCCCTATGTTTTGGTAAATACTAAGTAAGTGGTTTATCAAACAAATACATCCCTGTATGGATACGAGCAGGTAGAGGCGGCTCTGGCACAGATGTATCCTAGGGGTAAAACCCGAAAACACCTCTTTGAGCTAGACTCGAACGGGAACTGGTGAACGACAACGGGCCTTGCTACACTCTTGGTTACGACACTCTCGGAGGATATGTTTTTATGAATTCACAATCTTAGTATGAACCCTTAGTAAAGGAAAAATGCCCCTAAGAATATATTTTAGAAGGAAGATCATGAAAATCCTGGATTGAATCCTATAGACTCATGAGTTAAAGAGATTAAAGTTTATTTATAAGTCATCAACTTTTGTCTTTGGATTAACCTTTATGTGTTACCCCTAACTTTCTTTTATTCCAGCCAATGGCCGGTAATAGGAGAACTCGGGCTAACAACCGTTGTGAAGATCAGTGTGATGATTGTACTTATGAGATGCCCAATCCAATGGGAGCGGGAATCGCGAACTTTGTCACGCTTCTCTCTCAGCTAAATCAAGTTTTGAATAGAAACACTGGTCAAGAGGAACGTTAAACCCCCCCTAAGAAAGAACAAGTCTCTATTGAAAGCTTCATGATACAAAGGCCTCCTACTTTTAGTGGATCATCTGATCCCACGATCGCTGAACAATGGATCAACTCCATTGAGAAGATATTCTCCATCATCCAATGCTATGAAAAAGAGAAGGTTCTCCTGGCGGCTTATCGTATGGAGGGTGAAGCTGATCAATGGTGGACATTGATCAAAAATACGAAGCCTGAGGAGGAGATCGAGGCTTTGGAATGGAAGGTATTCTGGAAGATGTTTTTCGATAAATATTTTCTACGCACCCTCCGTCTTAAGATGGAAAGGGACTTCCTTTCCCTCAAGAAGAAAGATGAGGAATCTGTGGGAGCGTACGAGGCAAACTTCACAAGGATTGCACGATACGCTTCCGGCTTTGTCGTTACCCCCAAATGCAAGGTTGACCGCTTCTTTGGTGGGCTGAAGCCTAGCTTGCGGAAAGCATTAATGATCCGTGACTTCGACAACTATGAGGAAATTGTCCGATGTTCCCTCAAGGTTGAAATGGAGATCGGAGAATCACAGGGGTATCATGGGGACAAGAAGCGTAAGGTGGACTTCAATGCTGGTGGTCCGATGGATAAATCCAACGGCGCTAAGAAATTCCAGCACCCCACTTGCCAAAAGTGTGGAAAGAAGCACCCTGGAAATTGCCTTAGAGGGACAAGAAAATGCTTCAAGTGTGGAAGAGAAGGGCACCTAGCTGTTAACTGTCAGCAAGAAGGACCCGCGGCTGCGACAGAGGAGAGGAACGCTTCGTTCGAACCTCAACGCGTTGTTCAATGCTTCAAATGCAAAGAACCAGGTCATTTTGCGAATCAGTGCCCTAATCCAAGGGTTATCGGAGGCAATCAACAACCTCCAAGACAGCAAGGAAGAGCTTTTGCCATCACTTCTGCCGAAGTGAACCCCGACAACGAAGTGGTGACAGGTACGCTAGTTATTCATTCAAGAATAGCGAACGTACTTTTTGATTCAGGTTCTACGCATTCTTTTATATCTCAAAAGTTTAGTAGAACAATCCCTGCACCACCACAAATCATGGAAGTAAAGATGTCGGTGAGTACGGAAAATGGGGCAATCATTGCATCCCATGAGTATAAGTCCTCCCCTATTATAATATGTGGATTGAATTTCCCGGCGAACCTCGTCATACTCCCTTTGGTGGAATTTGATGCAATTCTTGGCATGGATTGGCTTTCCTTATATAGAGCCAACATAAATTGTCGGGAGAGGGAAATCACACTCCATATGGAGAATCAACCCCCGATTCTTTACAAGTGTCAGGAGGAAGATGAATCTCCTTTAGCTCCATCATCTCAAGCATGGATATTACTGCCTTATGAGCACGCATATCTGGCTCAGATGATTAAGTCCAAGGAAGAAACCACCCTTGAAGAAATGCCTATTGTGAGGGAATTCGCTGAAGTATTTCCCGAGGAACTTCCTGGTCTTCCTCCAAGAAGAGATGTTGAGTTCTCAATTGAACTTATACCTAGGGCGCTACCAATATCCAAGAATCCATATAGAATGGCTGTGGTTGAGCTTGAAGAACTGAAGAAACAACTACATAAGAATCTGGATAAAGGGTTTATACGCCCAAGTGCATCATCATGGGGTGCACCAGTCCTCTTCGTCAAGAAGAAGGATGGGTCAATGCGGCTTTGCATCGATTATCGTGAACTTAACAAAATCACGATAAAGAACAAGTATCCTCTCCCAAGAATCGATGACCTGTTTGATCAGCTGTGTGGAGCACAATACTTCTCCAAGGTCGACTTGCGGTCGGGATATTATCAAGTAAGGGTGAAGAAGGAAGATATCCCCAAGACTGCTTTTCGTACAAGGTACGAGCACTATGAATTCATAGTAATGCCTTTCGGACTCACCAATGCTCCAGAAATATTCATGGACTTGATGAATAGAGTCTTTAGAGATTACCTAGAAAAATTTGTGGTAGTCTTTATAGATGATATTCTAATATACTCCAAAAACAAGGAGGACCATGAGGAGCATTTAAAAACTGTACTAGAGACTTTGCGCAAGGAGAAGCTCTATGCAAAGTACAGCAAGTGTGAGTTTTGGTTGAAGGAAGTCTCATTCTTGGGTCATATCATCACAAGCAATGAGATATCTGTGGACCCCTCCAAAACAGATGCAATTGAGGGATGACCGAGGCCAACATCGGTAACTGATATCCGTAGCTTCTTGGGGTTAGCTGGATATTATCGACAATTTGTGAGAAATTTCTCACGATTGTCCAACCCTCTTACCAAGCTAACTCGAAAGGGAGTAAAGTTTTCTTGGAGTGATGAATGCGAAGAAAGCTTCAAGGAGTTGAAAAGGAGGCTTATCACTGCACCCGTGCTCACTTTACCCACAAGTGGGGAGCTTTTTGTGGTATTCAGTGATGCTTCGAAGAAGGGCTTAGGATGTGTGCTGATGCAGAATGATAAAGTGATATCCTATGCCTCAAGGCAGTTGAAAATCCATGAGAGAAACTATCCAACACATGATCTGGAGTTGGCGGCGGTGATCTTTGCCTTGAAAATCTGGCGGCATTATCTCTATGGAGAGAAATGTGAGATATATACTGACCACAAGAGTCTTAAATATATATTCACACAGAAAGAGCTTAATATGTGCCAGAGAAGATGGATAGAGCTCATCAAGGATTATGACTGTTCAATACATTACCACCCTGGGAAAGAGAACAAGGTGGCAGATTCCCTAAGTAGAAAGGATCCAGCTATTCTATCAATGATGAGAATTGAGAAGGATCCAATATTCTTAGACTTGATGAATATGGACATGGGAATCATAAAGAAGGGAACATCATCAATCATTTCACAAATTATTTCTCAACCATCTCTTTTGGAAAGGTTAAAGGATGCTCAAAAGGATGATGCAGGAATCCAAGAAAAAGTGGAAGCTATCAAAAAGGGAAAATCCTCAGAGTTTAATGTTAATGAAGAAGGAATTGTGCGGTTTGGGAAAAGACTATGTGTTCCATCAAGTTTGGAGATGAAGAAGGAACTTTTGGATGATGCACATAGTTCAAATTTCTCTATTCACCCAGGGAGCACAAAGATGTATCGAGATCTCCGAGAAAACTTTTGGTGGGATAATATGAAGAAGAAGATCGCTGAATATACATCAAAGTGCCTGGTGTGTCAGCAAGTGAAGGCAGAGAGGCAGAAGTCTAAGGGGATGATGCAACCATTGCCCATACCAGAATGGAAATGGGAGAACATCACCATGGACTTCGTCACTAAACTTCCAAGGACATCCAAAGGCAACAATGCAATCTGGGTTGTTGTGGATCGTCTTATAAAGACTTCACACTTCATTGCTATTCGAGAGGATTTCTCTTTGGATCAACTGGCACAGATATATATCAGGGAAGTGGTACGGTTGTATGGAGTACCACTATCTATTGTGTCTGAACGAGATCCAAGATTTACCTCTAAGTTTTGGAAGAGTCTTCAACATGCTCTGAATACTGAACTGAACTTCAGTACGGCCTATCATCCTCAAACTGATGGCCAATCCGAGCGGAATATCCAAACACTTGAGGATATGTTGAGAGAGTGCTCAATGGACTTTAAAGGAGGATGGGATCAACATCTTCCTCTAGTTGAGTTCTCTTATAATAATAGTTTCCACTCGAGCATCCAAATGGCACCATATGAAGCCCTGTATGGGAAAAGGTGTAGAACACCGGCATATTGGGATGAGGTCGGTGAACGTAAGCTGCTTGGACCAGAAATGGTCGAAGAAATGGTGGAGAAGGTGAAAACCATTCAGCAGCATATCAAGGCAGCCCAGAGTCGACAGAAGAGTTATGCAGATAATCGTCGATGAGACCTTGAGTTTAAAGTCGGAGACATGGTGTTTTTACGCATATCTCCGTAGAAGAAGGTCATGAGGTTTGGAAAGAAAGGGAAGTTAAGTCCAAGGTACATCGGCCCCTTCGAGATTCTTGATCGTGTTGGGGCTGTGGCCTATCGACTAGCACTTCCACCTACTATGGCCAAGGTGCATGATGTCTTCCATGTATCCCTCTTAAGGAAGTACATACCAGACCCTTCACATGTACTCTCTTCCGAGGTGGTACAATTATAAGATGATCTTTCTTATGAGGAGCAACCAGTGAAGATCTTAGATCGTAGAGAAAAAGTTCTACGAAATAAGAAAATGCCCCTCATCAAGGTGTTGTGGAGAAACCACAAGTTTGAAGAAGCAACTTGGGAGTCGGAGGATATGATGAAGCTAAGTTACCCACATTTGTTTTAGTGTGGGAAAAGGAAAATTTCGAGGGCGAAATTTCTTAAGGGGGGAATGTTGTAACGACCCAAAATTTCATTAATGGAAAATCCCTCTTGATCTAGTTAAATGTTTCTTTATGAAAAATGTTTTTATAAGATATCAACTTTTTTAGTTTTACTTTAAGATTTGTGACCGTTACTTTTATAGCCGTTGAACAGTGATCATCTGGGTAGTTTAAATATAAGGCTTTAACGAACCAAATTTCTACTCAGACAAAGGAAGCGATGACCTCATCCAGTAGAATTGCCCCTTACGAAGCCCATTTGTCGGAGCTCGGAAAAGAGGTGGCGTCTTTGGGCTTTTCCCTTGACCAAGCCCAAGCTGAGCTTCATCAAGTCAAGCTCGAACATGATCGTCTACGGGAAAAATGGAAGTTGATAGAGATTACCACTCGAGCGATGTTATCCGAGCAACCCCAAGAGTCTGTCACCATCGCACACCTTACCCTTAGGTCTTATGCGACTATTTTAAGGGGTTATGTAACAAATAAGTAGCACCATGTTCATGTACATTATTTTTTGTATATAATAATGAATATAATTTCTAGTCATTTTTGATACATTGTAATTAGTTTTTAAAGTACAAATGGTGTTTTTAGTTATTATTTAATTAAGAATCATATTTTATTAAATTAAAGGATTTTTTGAATTAAATAATATTTTAATAAAATATTATTATTAATATTAAATTAATTTTTTATTAAGTATAAATGATCTTATAATTTTATGAATGCAATTAAAATTTTTATTAAGGTTTGAAAGCCATTTCTGTCAAAACCCGTGATTTTTTTTATAAATGTCAGTTTTTATTTTAAAAGTGAAAATTCACATATTTAGAAAATTATTTAGATAAAATAAATATTATTTTTGGAATCAGGACGTCGAAATTATCCAACGGTGAATTTTTCATAATTTTCTGAGACAGTCAAATATTTGGGTAAAAATTAAATACCATTTAAATATAAAATGTGTTTTATGACATCATAATGACCCAATGGTGATGTAATAAAATAACATAATCCTTATGTTCGGACAATATGTGTTTTATCATTAAAATAATGAGGTTTTGGGTTTGTTTGACTTACTTTTCAAAGCATTAATGGAGCCCTCAAGACTTATTCAACACTTTTCCTTTTTAAATTAATTTCCATGGGAGTGTGACTCACCTCCACATAAGAAACCCTAATTTTTTAATAAGTTCGGACCTTGGACTTGTAAAATATTGTTTTCCTCTTTCCTTTTCCAGAAACCATGGGAAAATACCATGGGATGGTTTGTGGTTTGGATTATTTTAATATAAGGTGTCCCAAACCTAAATAATAAAGAATTATCTCACCTTTCCTATATAAACCCACCCAAGCTCCCACTTCATCCTCACTCAAAGCCCTTGAAGTTTGTCCAACCTCTTCCCTACTCTCTCTATAATCCTCTCAAGGTGCCCCAAGCTCCCAAGAATCCCCTCACAAGCCTCTCTCTAGCCTTTGGAAGCACACTTCCAAGTAAGGGGTTTTCTTCCTTTCTCATTTTTTTGTCAATTTTCTTTATGTCGTATTGCCCTTTTTTCAATTATGAATGTTGGGGTATGGTTTCGCACCTCCCCCATACTGCCCTCTTATTTTTTGAATGATGTGAGAACCCTTTCTCTCTCATTAAATGCCTCCCATGTACACCCGTTACTATGCCGAAATTCCGAAAGGAACTTCTCTCTCTTCTTTTACATTCAAGCAATACTTTTGTATCATGAATCTAAATTCCATTTCGATTGTTGGGACATGTATATATATGACCTCCTTAATTTCCATTACATGTAAATATGATGAGGAACCCCTTTCTCTCTCATCAACTTTTTTTATGAATTCTTATGTCACGCCGTTATGCTGCCGAAATCGCACCGATTTTCTAAGCCAATGTCTTTGTGTAGTGAATACCATGCCCATTTCTCCATCAAGGGTATTAACCTTTATTCACATTTAAATTTTGATTGTAAAGTTTCATGTATGAATTCCACATTCCTTTATCGTGGAAGAAATGATTATGTTTTATGAATCCATGTTTTATGATCCATGTGGCACACTTACGCATGAAATGAAATGTTTAAGAAGGGTGCACCCTTTATAGCGCTCCAATGCATTGGGTAAAGTATAGTATCATGATACGTCATGTGCAATGAGTTTTTACTCATGCTAATTCAAGTGCAACGAGGGTTTACTCGTGCTTCAAGTGCAATGAGGGTTTACTCATGCTCCATGTGCAATGAGCCTTACCTCATGCTAATTCAATGTTAAGTGTTGTTGCCACATTTCCATGTTATGATTATCATGCTTTATCATGCCTTTATGTTCATGTTTCTATTATGCTCTATTGATATGCCTATTGCCTAACATGTATTTCACTCCTCATTTTATTCATTGTTTACTCCCTTACTGGGCTTTATAGCTCACCCTTTTCTTATGCATGTCCTCAGGTTATCCCATGCAATGCTAAGTATGAAGGAATGTAGTGGTCATGTAAAGGAAGTTTTCAATAAAGATGTTGTATTTCAAGTTTAAAGTTTTTATGTAATGATCCTAAGCCCCAAAGACACTAAACCTCTCGATCTTCTTTGTTGTATCAAGTGAAGTTTTATGTAATAAAGCATGCTTAAGTTGTAATAAAAAGCAGGGTTGTCATAGATCGAGAGGGAACTAGTGATAAAGATATTTTTGTCATAGGGACACTAGATAGCTGAAGATGGAAGTGGGCACAATAGAGTTGAGTCATCTGCAGTAGCTAGTAGGTACCGGGTGCCAGGATCAAGGTGCAATAAAACTTTTCATGAGTAGGCTCATACATGTGGTTGTATAGTTCATGGGTAGCATAGAGTACCAGGGAATCATGGGGAGGGATGGTGCTATGCTTGTGATGGGTGGGGTCACATAATTCAAGACTGCCCAACCAAAAGTGCAGAGCAACCCAGAAAGATAACTAGTGTACTGCCATGGAAGAGACAATGTCATGATTAGGGATCTCCTAGGGAGGTGGAGCTGGTAGAGAAGCATGATCTATGGGTGGTGGATTCTTTTATAATATCCTTCCACCACCACAACTAGGAGGACAAAGCCAGACTCAAAGAGTTGGAGGCCAGGGCTACATACAACTACATTTTATGGAAGTCTACATTCCCGCAACACACGAGATTATTTGAGATATGATATGTGTATTTTATACTCTTAATTTAGTGTTATTAGACACATGTGTGAGTCATTATTTTATCTTGATACTCTTGGTGTGAGATCTAAAGCTCCCTATAGAGGCGCTAGCATAACAGCTTCTCCTTGAGGTTCCTACAGGGAACACTTCTTCTGTATCTATCATCTACTGACATTATAATCTATCACTTAGAGGAGAGAGGTTCACATGGGACCTTTTGGTCATCACAATGGAACTTTATGACATCATCCTGGGTATGGATTATCTTTCTATGGTCCAAACCCAGATTTACTGTCACTATAGACAAGTCAGATGCCTATGTGCTGATTAGATGAGATTCTCCTTTTCTAGTGAGAGAGATATCCTAGTAGGATAAGTGAATGATTCGAGCAAGAGGTTGGATCCTATCACCCATCAGTTGGAAAGTTTAGACCTTAGTGCAGTAGGCTCTTCAGGAATCTGGGTTCCTTCAGTCATGGAGTATTAGATGGATGTCTTCCCTGAAGAAATTCTGAGACTACCTCTGAGGTGAGATATAAAGTTTTGTATTGAATTTCTTCATGAGACTGCCCTGATATATTTTTCGTAAAATTTAATTGCACCTACTAATCTTTGGGAGCTATAGTTTCAGTTGAAGGACTTTTGTGAGAAAGGTTTCATCAGACCTAGTGTGTCCCCCTAGGCATCTCTAGTGTTGTTCATGAAAAACTATAAGAAATCTCATGACATTGCGTGGATTATCATCACCTGAACCAAGCCATGATAAAGAACAAGTACCCCTTACCAAAAATTGGTGACCTATTTGATTAGTTGTGAGGTGTGAGATGGTTCTCAAAGATTGATCTTAAATCTGGATACCACTAGTTGAGGGTTCATGAGGCTGACATTTCAAAGTTAGCATTCCTATGTTGCTACAGACACTATGAGTTTCTAGTGATGCCCTTTGGTGTGATGAATTCCCCCATCATGTTTATGGATTTTATGTACCGATTATTCCATCCATAATTGGACTAGTTTGTTGTTTTCTTCATTGATGATATACTCATCTACTCTGCAATAAAGGAAAAGCATGAAAAGCACTTGAGGATGGTCCTAGACTTGCTTCGAGATCACCAGCTTTATGGAAAGATCTCAAAGTGATAGTTTTGGATACATGAGTTTCAATTTAAGGGGTATGTCATTTCTGAACAAGGTTTAGTCATGGATCTAGAAAATATTGAAGAAGTGTTTTCTTGGGTGCCACCCAAGAATGTGTCAGAGGTACAAAGCTTCCTTGGCTTGTACTATAGGAGTTTTGTAGCAGACTTATCCAGAATCAAAGCCCCTTTGAATAGCCTAAGGTGGAAAGGGAAGCTGTTTACCTAGTCTGAGTAGTATCAGGGGGACTTTGAGGAGTTGATGAAGAGATTTAATAGTGATCCACTGTTTAGACTACCAGAGGATGGCATGGAGTTATTTATGTATTGTGATGCCTTAGGAGTTGGGATCAGTTTCGTGTTAATACAGCAATAGACAGTTATCACATACATATCAAGGTAGTTGAGACCCCATGAGAAAAACTATGAAAATAATGACCTAGAGATAACATAGATAGTATTTTCTCAGAGGATGTAGAGACACTATCTCCTGGGAGAGTGATTTGTGGTTTAATCAGACTACCAAATTCTCAGGTACGTCTTTGCTCAGGGAGAACTGAACTTGAGATAATGACACTGGTTGGAGTTCCTACAGGACTATGAATTTGAGATAGTCTATACTCCAAGGAAGGGAAATATAGTAGAATATCCCCTTAGAATGAAGTCCTAGTTTGGATTAGTGTATGAATATTCAAAATAGTTATCTTCCCTGCAGATGACCTTGGTGGATCAAGTGGGTATAAGTTTTCTTCAGTTGATGGTTTTGACTCCTTCCCTCCTTGAGCATGTGAGATTCCCAGTTAGGAGAAATATAATTCAAGGTCTTACATGATCATATATCCACAGGTGACACACTAGATGGATATTCTGAAAGAGGGAATCACATTATCTTGTTCCTGGGGTGAACAATAGTTCCATTCATGATGCAAGAGGAGGCGATACAGAAGTTCCACACTTCTCACCTAGATTTACATACCTGTGTGGTGATATGAAAGTTCTAAAATTCTCCCCTAGATGTACATACATATGAAGAGGTGGTCCGACATGATATAAATCATAACTAAGTTCATCTCTCAGTGCCTCACTTATCAGTAGGTGAAGGCTGGGCACTAAGTTCCGATAGGTTTGTTGCATCCCCTTGAGATAATAGAGTGGAAGTGGGATGACATATCCATATATTTTTTCATAGGGATTCCATGAAGAGAGAAGGTCCATGGCACCATCTGGGTGATATTTGACTGAATCACTAAGTCAGCACACTTCCTTACCATCAGATAGAAGAGTTTGGTAGAGAATTTGGGGTAGTTGTATGCATGATAGATCATTATCCTTCATGGGGTGCCCTTGAAGATTATCTCTGATCATGACACATGGTTTACATGATGATTGTAGAGAGGCCTACAGGAGGAATTTAAGACCCATTTGAGGATGAGTACATCCTTTCACCCCCAGACCGACGGGCAGATTGAGCGCACAATCTAGGTGCTAGAGGATATGATGAGATCTTACATGTTAGACTTTGGGAGGAGCAGGGAGGATCACCTAGCCTTGGTATAGTTCTATTAAAACAACAAATACCACCCTAAAATTATCATAACACATTTTGAGGCCCTATATGGGAGTCCCTACAGGTCACTATTGTGCTGGACAGAGACTGGAGAGTCATATCTTGTGGGCCCAGAGTTGGTGCAGGTGACAATGAAGAAAGTCTGGATCATCCATGAGTGGATGAGGATGAACCATAGTATATAGAATTCTTATGTATATTTCTATCATAGGCCCTTAGAGTTTGATTAGGTATACCATGTTTTCTTGAGAGTCTCCCCACGATGAGGAATACAAAGGTTTGGCTGGGGAGGCAATCTATCCCTGAGGTTCATCGGGCCGTTTGAGATCGTGCAAAGGGTTGGAGAGGTTTCCTACCACCTTTAACTTCCCCCATAGCTGGAGAGGTTTCACGATTTCTTCCACATGTTTTAGTTGAGGAGATACATGCATGATCCTATCCACTTCATCGACTAGGGTGAACTAGACATCGAGGATGGAGCCACCTTTGCAGATCTCCTGGTGGCAATTAAGGACTGGCAGGAGAGGACCCTGTGTGAATAGACCATACCTTTGGTTCGTGTGCTATGGAAACATGAGAGCGTGCATGGGAGTTCCTAGGAGCGGGAAATACAAGTGTGGTATCAATATCCCAAGTTGTTTTCAAAGTTTTTCTTTTCAGGAATGAAATGATTGAAGGAAGGAATGATTTAGAGACCTTTTTTTTTTCATTATAAGACTTTTAAATATCTCTATGTATATTTACAGAGCTAAGAACAGAGGCTTAATGTGATTCTGAGGCCTGGTGTTCTCAGAATTGATTTTATAAAAATATGAACGTGTGCGTTTAGTTAAATAAAATAGGATAAATCTTAAATGGTTGATCAGATAAAAAATTTGAGACCATGGTTGGGTCCAAAACGCAGTGTTTCCCTAGGAACGACATAAAATGAGTTAGTTTGGGACATTCAAATCCATCTTTCATTAGGGGTGTGTTAAGTGGATTCATTTAATTAAATTAATTAATTAATTAAATTCATTTGATCTAAAATGATGCCTATAAATATATCGTTAAAGTAAATTTGTCAGGGTCGGCCTCACAATTTCTAGAATCCCCAGGTGAGAGATCCTCCCTCCTCCCATTGGATAATCGATATGAACGATGATGGAATGTCATATTAGATCAAATATGGATGTAATGAACACATCGTCTTCTTCAAATCATTGCGCAGACTCATTCTTCACCAACGATCGATCCAAAATAGATGTATGACTCATCTTTTGGTGTTTTTACAACTTTGGATTAAAATATTGAGTAGATAATTATTCCATATTTGATCTGTGTTTTATTATGGCATTTTCATGACCCCAAGTACTATATTTAATATTGTTTAATCAATGTTATAACCCCAGTGCCCCGTTCTTGATTATCGACCAAGAACGTTTGGCCTAGGATGTTTAAAACTTTGTTTTATGGTGATTTTATCCCTTAATTTTTTGTATTTTCAGCAGTTGGATCCCCAAGGTCCTACTAAACATTTCCAGGTGACACTAAGCTCGATGGAACCCCCAAATTAATGGTGGGTTGATGATGTGACAACGGTTCGGCAAGAAAAGTATATATTTGGAATCGTTTCGGTATAAGGATACTTGATCTGTTGGTTTGAGATATAATATATAAGATACAAGATATGATATATGAGATATAAGATATAGTACATGAGATATGAGATATAAGATATAAGATACAAGATATGATATATAATATATGAGATATAAATCTTGGTTAAATAATATTATACCAGTTATATCTTTTAACCAAGGCGTCTATTTGATGAACCGTTAGTGACAACGTGATCCTAGAATTGAGAAAATCATTTTAAGATCAACGTTGGATACCTTTTTTTGACTCATAACTTGGGTCAATGAAACACCCAATAATAAAATTATTATTATTATGGAATCTTGTATCTGACATATCTCCCTCATACGGTATCAGAATGATGAACCGCCTACGATGCTGCAACCCTAAAATTTAGGTGGATGTTTCAAGACCAATATCAGGTATTTAATTTGGACTCATGGATCAAGACCATGATACACCATTCGAGTATGATGTAGTGAAATGAAATATTTTCACTAAGTGTCTGATTGAGGTAAGTGAATATCCTATATTGAGTGTTTTTCCATGTAGAACGTGATTGAGCCCTCCATTGTGGATTTTGAGATACAATGTGTGATGTTCTGATCATGACACACTGATACGAAACTTGATGATGGAAGTGATCATACAATATCACAATAACTTTCTGAGCTTACCCTCCAGTGGGGTTGGTCAATGGAATTCTCCGATGATCTTTCCGAGTTACCCTCTAATAGGGCTGGGCAATGGAGTTCCTCGATGTTCCAGGCTTACCCTCCAGCATGGCTAGGCAGTGGAATTCCCTGATGATCTTTCCAAGTTACCCTCAAGTAGAGCTAGTTAGTATAGTTCCTCGACGTTCTGGTATTACCCTCCACCTGGGATGGGCATTGGAGTTCCCTGACGACCTTACTAGGCTTACCTTCTAGCAGGATTGGGCAGTGACATTCCTCGATGACCTTCCCAAGTGGTACCCTAAAGTAGGACTTGGTAGTCGATATCCTTGATGACTATTAGAGTAGGACTCTCCTATCATACTAGGGAATTGGATCCTTACCTAGAATTTGTGTCCCCTTGTCTGTGTGAAATAGTGACGAGACATGGTTTGATGTGGCTTTGGACTCACAAGGAAGAGGGATTTATTCCCCAATGAGGTCTGTTCTTGTGACGCAACATAAAACTTTGTGGCCGAGTCACAACCTCATAAAGTAGATAGTATCAAGGTGTGGTGATTTATTCCCTTATACTTTTGTGTTCGGGGAAGACGCATGAGATGATGGGCATCATAGATGGACTTTTATTTGGAAATTATTGGCTACTCTTCTTATTGGGATGAGCTATGAGATTGATATCCCCTTACTCTCTCATTTGAGATTCTTTTACTGATCTCACACACACACACACACACAAATATTATTTATTCTAGATTCACGCTTTGTCTTTGGATACTCTCCTTACAAGAGGGGAGAAGACGCATAGGGTATGAAATGTGCTTTCCATGTATATATTCTCGTGGTTGGATGATTCCACACACTTTTATATAGGCTATAAAGGCTCTAAGGGTAGTTCATCTACTCACTGTGTTTATCCCCTTGTGTTTTGACAATCTTACATTCACTCTCTTGTTGGGATGAGCTATACTCCTTCACCATGACTTGTCTTATCTACTAATTACCTCTTCAATTGTATCTCTTAATTCTCACTCTTCATCCCTTTTAGGGTTTTCTATTAGGTATGTGTACACTCACCCCTACATTGTATTTTCCCACACGTGTCATGCCTTTTTTAGACGATGGAAAGGTCGACTGTGAATTCAAAGGAGTTTAGGGATACTGGGTTCTTGGACCATGTACGGTGGTTGTAACTTGGGATATAGTAGCTGGGATCTCTCAGATGTTTATTCTTTTCTAGTTTTGTCTGGTTGTGATATATTTATGGTTGGGCATGTATTTTTCCCCTTTAATTTCAGTTTACATTACCATAATTTTGTACTGTCTAGAGGTTTATGCATTCCAAGTTTATTTTATAATAGTATTTTATATTTTACCCTTTACCTTTTCACTTTTGTATTGAGTTGGATGTGTGTATGCATACAAGTAATTAGGAAAATTCCTCCCTGATTTTAGTTGTGCCTTCGATGCTTGTCATCACCCCCTGGCCAATGGAGGTGGGCTTGGGGTAGTTGCAGCTCGAGCCTCGATATGGTTCAGGTCACGACAACGTTCAAAGGGGCTGAAATTCTAGAGATATATACCACAAAACTCCTATAGTACCCCACCAAGAAAAGTAATCTAGACACCCCTAAGACACTCTTGGGTGGATCCCAAGAAAGTAATACTTCAATATTTGTTGGCTCAATGGCTAAACCATGTTCAGAAATGACATGCCCCAGAAAGTGAACCTCATGAATCCCAAAAAATCATTTAGAGAGTTTTCCATAAAGTTAGTGCTCTTGAAGAAGATATAGGACCATCCTCAAGTGCTCTACATGCTCCCAATCTGATGAAAAGTAGAATAGTATGTCCTTGATGAAGATGACCACAAATTGGTCCAAGTATGGCTGGAAAACCTAGTTCATTAAATCCATAAACACTACGGGGGGATTCGTCACACTAAAGGCATCACTAGAAACTCATAGTGTCCATTGAGACATCAAAATGAAAAATTTGTAATATCAACCTCACAAACACTCAATTGGTGGTAACCGTACATGAGATTGATCTTCAAGAACCATATCATGCCTCGCAACTCATCAAAGAGGTTGTCAATCCTTAGTAAGGGGTACTTTTTCTTTATCGTATCCTAGTTCAGGCGATGATAATCTATGAAAATCCATAAGCTCCCATCCATCATTTTTAAAAACATCACTGGAGTTACCTAGGGGGACACACTGGGTCTGATAAAACCTTTCTCTTGAAGGTCCTCCAACTATAACCATAGCCCCTGGAGCTCGGTAGGGCCCATACGATATGTCACAGAAGATATTAGAGTAGTATCAAGATGCAAGTTGATGAAAAACTCCATCTCCCACCTTGGAGGTAGTCCTAGAACATCCTCAAGGAAGAAATCCATATAATCATTCTCAACTGAAGGAAACTAGATGTATGAAGATCCTAATGCACCAAGGGATATACTCTCCAACTAATGGGTGATGGGATATAGCCTCTTTCTCACAGAACCCACTTGTTCTCCCATGAGATCTCTTTTTCCAGAAAAGAAGAATGTCATCCCATCAGTGCATATACATTTTTCTTATCTAGGGTGATAATAAATTTGGTCTTGGACCATGGTCAACCAATCCATACCCAAGATGACGTAATACTATTCCACTGTGATGACCAATAGGTCCCATATGAAACTCTCTCTACCAAGCGGTAGCTCGCACTTTTAGAAGATAAAATATACAGAAGATGTGTTCCCTATAGGAACCTCAAGATGAAGTTTCTAGGCTAGTGCCTCAATTGGGTGATCCATATATCACACCAAGAGTATATATATAAAGTAATGACTAGAACCTATGTTTACTAATACTGAAGAAAGTGTATAAGAAATATAGACCATACCTCTAATCATCTTGTGCACTACGGGATCATAAAACTCCAAAGCCTGCAGCTACCCACGACCATAACCACCAGATCCATGAGTCTGACATGGGACTCCTGATGGTGGTGGTAGAAGGATATCATAGAATTTCCCACCACCTATATCTCCTCCCACTCCTCTTCCAACTCTACCTCCCTGGGGACCACCCTGTCCTCTCCTGAGAGATCCCTAATCATGACGCTGCCTCTACCATGGTGGTCTATCATCTATATACCTGTGCTAATTAGAAAATCTGGTCAAGTAGTATCACGCTATGTGACCTCTCCCATCACAAGTAAAGCATCTCCCATCTCCAAGCTTCCGTGGTCCTCTACGCTTCCCCTAACCATGTGTATGAGTCAGATCATAAGGAGGTCTCCTACACCGAGATCTTGGCGCCTGACATCTTCTAGTTGCTGCAGATAACTCATCTCTATGGTGCCCACTGTCATCTATAGCTATCTAGAATCCCTATAATAGAAAGATCACTATCACTAGTGACTTCTCTAGCACCCCAACATAGCTAGGGATGCACATGGGCACAACACTGGTTCAAATCTCTCCACAGAGTCCCTACTCAAACTTCCATGTTTGGAAGTAGCCATCTAAAATATTGTAAAAGGAATAACATGTAAGTTTTTTGAACCTCGTTGCATACCCATCCACCATCATCCATCCTTATTGAATCTCTAGAAGTTCTTGGATCCAAACTGAGTACAAACAGGAGGGGTAGTACTCCTCACATAACATTTGCTGGAAGTCGGTACAAGAGAGTGTCGACTCATCATGCATCTGCAAAATGAGACACCACCAGCATCTAACTTCTACGTGGAAAATTCTAGACACCAGTGGAACCACCTGATTCAGAAGTTTTTAGATGATCTTGAAGACTTGGACCACCGAATCTATCCAATCCTCTGTTGCCTAAGGATTTGGATCACTCCGGATCCTCTATGGCCTCTGGAGATGGAACTCACAGATCACACTAATTCTACATGAATCCTTAGCCTAATATGATGGAATGATCTACTTATCAACAAGTGGAGGTGATGCTACCTTCCCACATAGAAGAAGGGGGTCATGGGATGGACCCTGAACTGAGGCCTCATTGCTCATCGAAGCTTTGTTACGATCTGAAAATGGTATTTTGAATGGTCATTGTGAAGGAATCTTGAGATTTATGAAAATATACCATGGCCAGATGAGAATATATATATATATATATACACACAACAAAAATGGGGAGATGACTTAGGAAGGACAATAAAAGACTCAATCCTATATGATGCATGTGCCATTGATCCCTACAACCAATGTCTTGGTATTCTAAATCAAAAAAACATGTAGTCAAGGTCTGGGTGAATGGATATGTCGGTCACCCACACCATCATGAGACTCCCTGGCCTAAGAGACACACTCAAGACACTTTGAAACTACTTCTCTAAACTCATCCAAATCCTATTAAGGGGACTACTCAGAACAACATCCCAAGGAATGAACTTTCTATGATACCAATCTACCATGATCCGAACCAAGCCGGGGCTCGAGCTGCAACTTTCCCAAGCCCTCCTCCCTATGCTAGGGGGTGGAAAAAAGTGCTAAAAGCATAACTAAATCAGAGAGGTCTTTTCCTAATTACCTGTATGTACACAAACAACCATCATGATGAAAACATGTAGAGGTAAAGAGTAGAAGATGCAAAACAACTATAAAGTAAACCAAACATGCATGAACCTCTAGACAGTATAAAAGTATGGTAGTGCAAACTAAAAAGTAAAGGGTAAAAACATGCCCAAATAGAAATATGTTCAAACATAACAAAATTGGAAAAGTAAATGACTAAGAGAGCCCATATCCTGAATCCCAAGCTATGAACACCATACGCGGTCTAAAGCACCCAGTATCCCTAAGCCTCTCTAAGGTCACCACCAACCTATCCATCATCTACATAAGACACAACACATGTGGGAAAATCCCATACATGGGTGAGTACATACATATACAGTAGGACAAACCAAAAGATGAAAGGGGATCAATAAGATATATAACAGTAAATAAAGATAGTAGATGAAATATACAATCAAAGAGAACAACTCGACCCAATCAAGAGTGAAAGTAACCTTGTAAAAGATCAAGGGGATCAACATGGTGACAATATGAAATAACCATAAAGTATTTTCCACCTATAGCATGATATTAGACTCATCCAACCATAATAATCTAAACAAGGAAATCACATGTCATACCCCACATGTCTTCACCTCTCCTGGAAGGAGAGTAACCAAATCCAAGGTGTGGATAAAAATAATATATATATGATAAATCAAAATAATCCCAAATGAGAGAGTAATGATATCTCTATATCATAGCTCATCCTAAGAATAAGAGACCCAACAGTTCCAAAATTCCATCAATGATGCCCAACATCTCATGCATTTTTCCTAAAGTAACCTTCCAAGTCAAAACACGCTCGTCATTGTGATGAACAGTAGAGGGGAAAAAAATCAAAGTAGAGGACCCACACCCTAGTGAGTTAGGGGGGTTACACTGTAAAGTATTAATAAAGAACCCACAACCATGCTGATGGGGGTTCAGATATAGTGTCATAAGGACCTGCACCCTATGCTGATAGGGGGGTTTCACTTGGTAAGGTAGAGGAACCACGCCCATACCAATGGGGGGGGGGGGGTTCACTCTAAAGGTCGAGGACCCACACCCTAATACATCAGGGGGGTTCCACTATGGTTATCAAGGAACCACACCCTATCTGTTAGGGGGGTTCTACTTGAAAGTCGTTATAGAGGACTCACACCCATGCTGATGTGGGGGGGGGTCTACTCTAGTGGTCGAGGACCTACGCCTTGGTGCGACGGGGGGGGGGGGGGGGGGGTTAAAATCTAGTCATCGAGGACCCACGATATACTCGGTAGGGGGTTCCAATCAGAATATAGATTTAGAGGACCCCACCCATGCTGACGGGGTGTTCTACTCTATAGGTCAAGGACTCCACTTCCTAGCTCTACTGGAGGGTACAACTTGGTAGTCTCTGGTGATCCTTCCTGATCACGGTCGGAGTCAAGCATTGTATTAGTAATATTCATGAATAAAACATTTTAAATTGTATCTATTTATCCATAAACAAGGAAATTATCACATTATATACAGAAAAACACTTAAGATAGGCTACTCATGGGACAAAATCTGAGTTCAAATGAAGAACATACAGACGATTGAAGTTTCCTTAAAAGAGGTCAAGGGGTACATGAAATGTGTGGGGACCCACATGACATGTGGTCACACTCCACCACCTATCCATGTCTCTAACTGGAACATGGATCTCATCCCTTGTAGTAGTACATACCATGTAGGTGGACTACATAGAATGTACAGACTAACCGGGAATGGGTCGTGTCCTACTGGCCGTGTCCATGTACCAGAACCCATGTCTATGTACTAACCTCATGTCTGTGTACTCTATACATGGAGTGTTTCCTCACATGAGGTGCTGCTCATGTGACATTACTATGTTCGTATACTCGAGTACATGTCCATGTACCTGGCTCTGTACTCCCACATGGTATCCCACTCGTGTGATCCATCACACAGGTTGTCCATCCAGGGAAGGGGTACACAGTGTGTAGGAGGACTACCCACCGTGTCATACTTAAGTTTTCCAAAAAACTAGCCACTGTAGTTGAGGGGATACATTCCCTATATTCATCCATGTACAGGACATGTAGTTGGGTTTTCTCTAGATTTTACAGATCATCAGATCCGCTTACAACGTCTCGAATCAAGACTCATCACTTCAGACCTGACACTATCTACATCCAAAACTTGTGAATCAGGGCATAAATCTTGGTTTTTGTCCATTGTTAACTGGAAATTAGCCTCCATTCATGTTCATGTGAACCCATATATCACTGCATGTCCTGAAGCCACTACTTCCGATTAATCAGAAACTGATCGTACAAATGATCATCCTCGCCTTGAAAAAATTATATATCTATCCATACTTCATAAATCCGTGCTTTTTTTTATTGATTTTTCATGGTTTTGGGGGTCCCATTGGGATAGGTACCACCTGATAATATCAAACTAGGACCACAGGGTCCTACCGGTGATGAATACAAAGAATATTTGGGAGAAAATCACCATAACAAGGGTTTAAATGATCTTTGGTCAATAGTTATTAACCAATGAACAAGAATGATGATATTGGGTCAAAAAAAATTGAATAAATAAATTGAAATCCAGTAGATAGGCACATGCGTAGGCCACAATTGGCACAGATCCAAGAACATGGATGAATATTCTCAAACAATTTAATTAAAGGGAATAAATCACCAATTGATGAGTCAAACCTGGTTTTTTGGATCATTTGTTGATGATGAACATGATCTCCAATGATATAAGGAAGTTGTTGTGTTTTCTGTGTCCTGATCTACTCTGATTTTGCGTTTTTTCATCCTCTGATGTGTTTTGACAATAGAAGGAGGAAGGAGGGCTTCGTTGGTGATTCTAGGATTATAAGGTTAAACCTAGAAAATACTCCATGAATATGTATTTTTAGTAATAGAATAGGTCAAATGTGTTTAATTAATTAATTTAATATATTAATTAAACCCATTGAACATATTGCTAATGGGTGAGGAGTCCAAACTCCTCGCACTGACCCATTTCAAGTCGCGCATAGGGTAAAAACCATGTTCCGAGCTTAACTGTGGTCTATGATTTATGATCCAAGCTTATGTTTAAGAGTTATCCCATTTTATTTAGGAAGTTTCTCATGCATAATATAAAATATATTTAATATTTTTATAAAATTAATTTCGAGCACACCGGATCTTAGGATCGCATGCCGTCTCAGCACCTAGATCTATAAATATATATAGAAATATTTCAAAGTATTACAAGGAAAAAACTAGGTCTCAATAGTTTATTTATATTATGGTGTTGATTAGTGATTATATATATATTCCAAGGTTATATAATGAAAACGTATCATATTTTCATGCTTTATACCCTTGGTTCTACTCACCAACCTGAGGCCTATTGGAGGTGGGTATTGGGGGTCATTATGACCTTTAAATTAGGCCCATGATGGGTTCTTAGTGGTGTGTGTGTGTTTTGGGGGGGATGAAAAAGTGGTATCAAAACTTTTGGTTAATATTTAGGATTATGTTTGAAGTTAATAAGCTGTGAAGATTGCATGGGTTAGTAGGAAAACAATACCAATTGAGCTAGGTGTGTGACATAGGATAAGGAGACCAACTAGGGCATAAAATTTTATCCCCCCATGATTCGATATAATTAATATGAGTTTTCTAAAAAAACCAAGTGAAATAGCATCACTAATAGGGTAGAGACCTAGGATAAGTATATGCACCATTCTTTATTTCACTTGTGTTTATAATGAGGTGGTTTTGGGGAAATTAAATGCATCTGATTAAATAAATTTTATGAAATCATGCTTATGATTTTGGTTCTTGTTTTCATTTGATATCAATTGGTCATTATCCATAGGCGGTTTAGGTTTGTGAAGTTCTTCAGGTTGATTTAGTTCACTGCTAGAGGGTTGACCCAGCTGAGGAGGATGATCTTTGGAGGAAGTTTCCATGTGAGTTCCAACATAAAGGGATAACTAGTATGAGGAGAGTGTCTCTGATCTAGAGATAGAGTACTAGATGAAGGATATTGATATTTCTTTTAGTTTGATCTGAGATAGCGATGAGTATTAGGATTTTCTAGTTATTAGTCATATATAGGGATAAACATGATAGTAGTGGATCTTGTATCTCGAGGAGATGAAAGAGGAAAATTCTTATTGGGATGACTTCTAGTGGTAGTTTCATGAAGAGTTTCTATCATCAATGATGAGGGTAAAGAAGAGGTAGGATCTTCTCTCTATTTAATAGGGGAGACCAGGTGCATGGGAGCACGAGATCAGGTTTAATGGTCTTGTTTACTTTTCCCCTAATTTGTTCCCTAATGAGGAGTTAAGATCACATCGTTTGTAGGAGATGTTTCATCTCGAAATTCAATATGCATTTATCCCATTTACATTTCCTACTTACTTAGAGGTACAGAATAAGGATGAGGTCATTTAGAGGATACATTCCCATCTAGGTTTGTCTTGAGAGGGGATCCATTGAGGTTCCTCAATGAGTAAAAAAATTAGTGGAGGATCTTAGGCATTTGAACCATCAAGGTTTCAGTAGACTGACCTTAGTAGTTTCCTTCCTCTCATTTATCTAGGGATAACGAATTTCATGTACCCTTATAGAGATCTGAACTAGTGTATTTTTATCATGGAGGTCATAGACACTATTAGATCTAATGTACAACTTTTTAGGAAGGTCGGTATGGAAGAGGTGATAAGGTTTCTTATCATCCCCAATAACAACATTTTCCCTAGAGGCCATATTAGCGATAGGGGTAACAAGCCTTTGTTCCACTTAGGGAATATGGATCTATTAGAGGAAAACCCCATGATGACCATCACCCTTAGGAATATTGGGTTGAGCGTGGTTGTGTAGGTGGTCATCAACATAGTGGTAGAGGTGTTAGACATGGAAAGCTTTATACTATTGATGTGCCAATGATAGAATGACCAGAGATCATTTGTGGTACCATTTTCTTATCTTCTATCATGGTTTATGATTTATTTTATTCTATAGTGTCACACTCCTTTATTGTACATACCTTAGTTCATTCCTTGAGACTCAATGTGGAGATGTTTCTAGTGCTCCTAGTGTTGACTACATCAGTTGGAGTTCAGATGAGTTTGTTTGATGTGTAACAGGGTTGAGAGTTGATGATAGGGAAACATCAGTCATCTGGTGATTTCTTTTTGCTTTAGGTACAATCATAAAATGTCATTATATATATTGACTAGTTGTATTATGTGTACACAATTATTGATTTCTTTTAGAAGATAGTGGTATTTTATGTTGAAGATGGATAGTGTGTGGTGTTCATTGGTGAACAAGAGAATCATATGGGCCATAGATTCTTAGATCCATTGCTCTATCTATTAGTAGCTCTGACATTGGGTTCTGTGGAGATGAAGGTAGTGGAGTTTCCTAGTGTTGTGGAAAATTTACTTGATGTTTTTCCCAAGGAATTTGTGTATTTACCCCCTAAAATGTAATATTGAGTTCGGGATATAGTTACAAACTGACGTGTCTTCGATTTCAGTGGATCTCTATCAGATGAAACCCTATAAACTGTGGATTTTGAGGATTTAAGTTGATGATCTGATGTAGAAGGGATTTATCTGGTCTAACATGTCATCATGGTGTGTTCTAATGTTATTTTATAAGAATTAAGGTGATGTTTTTCCGTTATATATAGACTAACAAAGGTTGAATTAGGTGAAGATCAAGAACTTTTACCATCTTTTGAGGATTGATGATATGTTCAACCAATTGAAGGAAGCCTACTGGTTTTCAATGATCAACCTGTGATCTGGATATCACTAGATGATAGTTAGGGACCCGAACATCCCAAAGATAGCTTTTAGGTTTCAATATGAGCACTCTAAGTTTGTGATCATAATGTTTAGTTCCACAAATACCATGTTCGTGTTCATTTGACTCATGAACTCCATGTACAATGAGTTCCTGGGTTGGTTTGTGGTCATTTTCATCGATGAGATACTTGTATACTCAAGGTCAGAGGAGGATCATACTGAGCACGTCATAGATGTTTTACAAGTCCTTTGACACCATCATATTTATAGAAAGATGTACTAGTGTATGTTTTAGATACAATATGTGCACATACTTGGGAATTTAGTGTCTAAAAAAAGGGTGGTAGTAGATCAATTGAAGATTTATATAGTTGTTTATTAGTAAATACTCAAGAATGTTTTAAATGTATTTAGTTTCCTTGGTCTTATGGGATATTATTAGAGGTTTGTGTTTGAATTCTCTTAGACATGAGCCCATTGATAGCATTGAACATGAATAATTGGACCTTCTTATGGATTGATCAGTGTTATGTGACTTTAAACTATTGGAAGGATAGGTTGATCAATGATCTCATGATTTTATTACCAGAGGAAGGGTTATGTTTGTGGTATTCTATGAAACTTACTATATCAGGTTGGATTGTGTCTTTATGGAGTAGATATCAATGATATCATATGGTTCCAGATATTTATATCCCCAAAATCACAAATACGCCACTCATGATCTTGAGTTAATGGTAGTGGTTTTTGTTCTGAATCTATGATGACATTACCTCATCGATGAATGATTTGTGGTCATTATAGATCACAAGAGCTTGAGGTATATTTTTTATCAGAAAGATATGTGTCATGACCCCTCCCCCCAAAATTACCTCACCTTGGCTAATAATGAGAGAAGGGAGATGGTGCCTGCCCAAGTCCCTCCTCTAGTAGGTCTCGGGTTGGAGACTAGCATCAAGGGTATAATAAGCATATATATGGGAGGTATTACCCTCTAAGAGAACATGCAGAATAGAGAGATAATATAGATACATTTATCAAAACCTAATTAGAGATATATATAAAATAAAACACAAGTACATACATGTAATTTTATATAGTACTAAAACAAATGAAAGATAAACCTTAGTACAAAAAAGGTAAACTTGATAGTGACCACAAAGCTCAAACAACTCTTGTAAAACCATGAGCTAGTAAAATATAGATTGATCTCCAACCTTATACTGATGACCTGAAAAATAGTTTATATATAAATAGAGTGAGCATAACAGTATACTCAGTAGGATCCTCCTCGAATCCTCTCGTACAAAAGATAAATAAGGCATGCTAAAGCCAATTGAATAACAAGTGAAACTAACTTGTCACCTAAATAGGTATACTAGGTCCCCAACCTTACCATTTATATCTCTCACCAAGTATTTTATACAAGTGATCATATAATAATAAATCAACAAGGGTGCCCAGCTACCACTTCCCAAATAGTTTTCCACTCTACCCCAATGTTACACATCCTGGGCCATCCATCTTTAAAAGAAATCTAGCCCAAAAACACCTAGGCTAAGTATCACAATATTCACCTCACGCATCACATCATCACATCATCACATCATCACATCATCACATCATCACATCATCATATCATCACATCACCACATCATCACATCATCACATCATCACATCATCACATCATCACATTATCATATCATCATATAATCACATCATCAAATCATTACATCATCACATCATCACATCATCACATCATCACATATCAAATCACCATATATAGTAACCAAGTAGTTTATGAGATCCATCACATCCTGTATGACATGTATCATGCATCGGGTATTATACCTCAATCCATTACAACCCATACACCGAGTAAGGTACCTCAAGCCATCACAACCCACACACATCATACCTATAATAATAATTTGGATACTATATCTAGATATATATGTCTATGAAATAACTATGATCCATTACAACCATCTACCCACATATATGGAGAAAACTATCCACCATGCATACCAGCACAAAATACTACCAAGAGAAGAGAGTGGGTCCAAAGGGGGTAGTCATCCACCCATCCTCCCACTAGGATGTTGGGGAAAAACCGTCCAAAAATCAACTGAGTGTCAATCGACCTAACCGAAATGGGTGGGGTAGCATATAAAATCAAAAAAAAATGCAAGATATAATATAGATCACAACCATAATATGGGAATAACCTAGTCCTAATATCAACTGTAGCTATTGTCACTCAGACACCCAATTGCCACTGATAGGGAATAGATATCCTATAATCACAATTTTTTTTAAAGAGATATATTAAATTAATTCTTTAATTTTTATAATTTCCATTTATGTTAATTAATTCATAAACCATTAATAAAACATCAACATTATTCTAAATTACATTGCATTAATCATTAGAGTGAAGTCCATGACCTCTAGGTATATTCCAAATCGAGTTTACAGTTTATCAAGATCACATTTCTTCATTCGAGAAAAAACAAAACCCATTGGTTAAGAATTTATTAACATTATTACCATTCCATAATTATAGGTAATCTAGGAAAATATCCTAATCTACCACCAAGATAGATGTAACCAAGCACATCCAGCTACCTCACATAGTGAAGAAAAGAATACAGATAAAACAAAAAACATGACCTTCCATACATTAAACATATTAACCACCAGAAAGAATCCATATTTCAACACAATAATGAGTAATCATAGCTTCAACCCATTCCATAACCTTAGGTTCCATCGACGACACCCATATGCATATCTCAATGCATCTCTCCATCACAGGCATCAACTGATGCCACATCATCTGGGCCTCCCCGCCCACATCTCATCAGCCATCCTAGCATAATCCATCCTAGGATTAGACATCCCAAGATCATATCACATAGTGATATCACATCCATATAACATCACAAGGTAGTAAGAAAACAAGAATAGTCAACATGGAAAACTGGGCCCTAAAACAAGGCATTCACACTTCACATGAAAACAGGCTCTCATGACCCCCAACTCAAAATATTCAAACTTATCAATAAAATAGGCACTCCCAAACCCAAGAATCATATTTCATCAAACAACCAATTTTTATTCCATCTTGAATTAACTAATTCATTATTTAGAGGTTATAACCACGGGAAACCTAAGGCTGCAGATATAACAATCAATCAAAGAACAACATTTCATTAAAATCACCTTAACTCTTTTCATCAACAAGAATTAATATTATTCACATTCTTTATCAATTACATTAACACATGGAAGAAAACATTCAATTAAACATGATCATTCCATGAATTTGAATTACCATCAAATTAAAAGAAGCACCAGATTCATTTAAACACGCCTATTTAATTCTTTAGCCAACTAATTTAATTCCATATTTAAATTCTTTACTATTTTATAATGAAATAAACAATCTAAAATAAGCATAAGAAAACATAATAACAAGCATATTATAGATATCACATAATCTATAAAATAAAGAGGCAAAATGTTATCACGGTATAAAGCATCAACATGCAATCACTATCCAATTTCATTATTAATTATGTTCTATATTTATTAGGTCAATTCCAATTCCATACGAAGGGGTAAAACTTGATCAATTTATGATTTCACATAAATAAAATAGAAGCAAAGAATAGCATACCTAAGAAACATCAATGTTCTTCACACAAGAACAAACCAATGTTGTGGATCCCGATCACTTCTCCTGCAAGAAGCTGCATCCCACCAAGGATTTCATGACACAACCGAAAAAAAAAACAACCAAAACACTATAAGAACATTAAGATGAACTTAAATTGCCTGAAAAAATGAAACAAGAGGAACCATACTGAATAACCATGAGAGCAGGGGTAGAATATACCTTGGATCTTTGTATATAGAAGATGAGAATCTGGAAATTGATCACCCTTCAAAGGGATTACAAAACACCTTAGAATAAGAATACTAATAGAATCCTAGAGATTTGGGAGAATCACAGGGTTTGAGAAAACTTGAGGCACTACAGGTTGTAAAGTGCACTGAACATGGGATATTTACAACATAAACCCCTTGTTTACATCATAAATATATTGAGTATTAAGTTCCTCCAAAAAACACATTGCCTAAAACAACACAAATTTTATTTAAATTACATAATAAATGTTGGTTATATGATATAAATTCAATGGGATCATCCACCAAATCCATAAAACCCCTTTAGGTTGTAAGCCACACTTATGCTACAAATCACACTTACACTGTAATCCACTTTTTATGATGCGAATTCTCCTTGGTTCCATTTTTTAGTATTCTAACACAACTAGACCTCCACTAATCCTCTTAAGAGATCCATAGTCTTTGAAAACACACAATGAGTTAGGATAGATAAATCCTGGACCTTACATTAGATACCACTCAAAAAAATTTCATCCTTGAGAATCCAAAACCAAACCTGGAGAGAAAATGAAAGGGTCATCTAAATATCTACCCTGTGAGATACCTCTCAAGAATCTTTCCACCACATGAGCTCAAACAACTCACTCAAAGGAATAAATCACAAAGACACACAATAAAAACTATCTTCTAAACACTCTCCTAGGGGTGATACATCTCAAATAAGAGTAGGGAAATGATAAACAATAGGAGGAAACTATTTCATAAATCAGAAAGGTTTCAACATCCAAAATAGGTGTTATAATAATAAAAGATCCTAAAAATAAAAAATTGGGGTATTGAGAACATATATGTGATTCAAATTCCTAGGTACTCTCTTTTACACCATCGTGTTGCTACAAGATATGAACAAAGGGAATAACACACCCATGAAACCCATTCTCCTGGTAGTCCTAGATCTCTATAAGCCGCTACTTGAAGGTTGCATCATCATCAACATTGATATCACCCAAATAAAATATGTGAGAGTCATCATGAAGTTAATGTAAGAACTGTGATATGTGTAAAACATCATGTATCCTTCTCATATATGGGGGAAGTTCTATCCGATATGCCATAGCTCCAATGCAAGACATCACTTCTAAAGGTCCAACAAACCAAGGAGAAATCTTACTCACATGACCAAACATTTGTTTCCCATGATGAGGAGTCACCTTAAAAAAATGATCTCTAATTTCTAACTACATAGGTCTTCTCCTATGATCAAAACAAGAATTCTAATGATGATGTGCTACTTTCATCCTCTCATGAATTACCCTAACCATCTTTGTTTTATTTTGTACCAGTTCCATCCTGAGAATTAATGACTCTACAACCCCAGTCCAACACAATAGAGAATGGAAAGATTGTCCATAAAAAGATTCAAATAGTGTCATACCTGTTGGAACCAGGCATGCAGTGGAATCCCCAAACAGGTGGATTTTTAAAATTTTTCCACCGACGGTCGACGTAAACTTATTGACGTTGGAGAAGAGCCGCCCGGTCTTAGCCGAGGACGACACGTGGAGGATTTTAAGCACAAACATAAACCATAAAATACTTGGTTTAGATCCAAAGTCGCGCATGATGTCTGCTCATTGTTGGCGATCACTGCTCGAAGAATCCAAATCTAAATTCCTGTAGATCATCCACAAGTGCTTCAAGGAATCCACAGGAGCGCCGTTCATCATAGTCCGGGTGCTAGCGCAGAATACCAACGATGCCTTCGACGTTCCAACGATCACCGCATTGCTTCTCTAGAGATTCCTGAGAGAGATCTTCATCCGAGCTCCTTGGATCTAGATAATCTCTCTCTAAAGTGTGGGAGAGAGGAGAGGAGAGAGAATATACATGAATAGTGTTTGGAAAATTCCCCTCCTCTTCTATTTATAGTGCTCAATTAAAATACCCGGTATCGCCTCGCCGAACCTGAATACTTAACGCACTATCAACGACATTTTTGAATACTAAAATGAGTCATAAATATTATTATCATTTACTTGTAATATATTAAAATATATTATGTGATAATAATTGACTCATTAAGTTGAATTGTCTCTCCCATAAATATTAATTGAACCTTGAATAATTTAATATTCATCAATTAATATTTTTTCATGTATTTACTTAAAACTTGTAAATACATTTAATAAATTCAAAACTTATTATTCTAAACTCGAATAATATGAATTTATTTATTGCATTGGTGATCATTTAACTTTGGAAAAATCCCGGACCCTTATGGCGGGGCTTACCATGTCCAAAACTCCTATTCAACTGAATAGGGAAGATTCTTGAATATGCTATTGTGTGTGACCCTCTAGGCCCTTATTTCGATAGCTGTGATTAGTATTCACAGACCAAGAGAGGGATCTAGAAACCCATCATGGCCCCTGAAGAAATAAGGATTGTCACAGCAGCGACAACCAACCTACGAACACACACTGTGTAATATAATCTCTTTTTCTGTAATATCTCATAAAGCAGGACGCACTCACGTGTCATTGCCCTTATCTTGCTTTATAGTTTGTTGATTTAACTGGACGGATTTACCCTTGACTTCCATGGACATGGTCTTATAAAGTTACTGTCATCCATATCAACACGGCCTGAGATATATTAATTCCATAACCCAAAAGCGACAAATCCTTTCTTGACCATTCAACCAATGCCATGCCACCAATGACGCACCCAACACAAACTACCTCGCCACGACTTCATCGCCATGGTTTTCGTCTTGCATCAAAGTACGCAATCAAATGACATACATTGGTAATGATCTCAATTTAGAAGACCATTACACATGATTATAGATAGGAACATCCAATGACACCCGAAACATGTGGTGTTTCTATTGGCAGCTTAGTCCTCATGATCTCACAGCTAGAGATCACCAAGTGCGAACTTCATGAGAAGAAGTCTCAATGATTATGATCCCCCAGCACCTGATGGTCAGACATCTACTATGTCCAATTAGTAAGATGTATCTAGACCATAGAACATATATTTAAGATTAATGTCATAGTATCTAGAGGTTCTCATTATAGCCTGGGAACTACTATAACCTTTCGACACGACAATTAATCTCTGGACATTACCATTTAAATATTGGACATAGAAAAGTCTACATTATAATGGTAAGATGACATCATGCATAGCTTACTGTATACATGATATGGTAATCAAAAGCACAGAATATTTGGGTCTAGGGAACCCACTATTTAAACAATACCAATGGTGGATTGAAAACTACTATTGTAATAAAACTTGAACCAATGTAGGTGCCTCATCCATGAACCTCCAAAATCTAGGATACAAGATCATAACATGTCCTCACGAGTTTGGATAGTATGATATTTCTAACCATTCTTCTATGAATTAAAAGTAGTTTTAAGACATAATTGAGAGTTAAAACCATGATAGAGACCTCTCCACACCCTAGAGGTAAAACAAGGATCATGATCAGAGATGATTGTCTTTGGGACTCCATGGACTCTCACCACCTCCTCTAGGTACTTTCTAAAAAATAACCATCACTGAGCTTGACTCCCAGATCGCTATGAAGTGAGATTATTTTTTCAAATGATCCAATATCACCCATATAACATCCTATTCTCCCTGATCATGAGGTAAACAAAAAATAAAGTCCATATATATATCCTTTCAATTCCACTTAGGAACATATAATGGATATAGAAAACCACTAGGAACATGGAACTCAACCTCCACCTTCTGGAAGACCAAACATCAAGACACAAACTCAGTAACTGCACACTTCAAACCAGGCCACCAAAAATGACCTCTTAGATCTTGGTACATCTTTTTTATACTTGGATATACCACCAAGGGTGAACTATTAAAATCACAATGAACCAACCATCAGGGGCATCACTATCCATAACTTGGTCTCTATAGACCTCCACCTCAGAATACACCTACTTGGACTCCTCTACCTGTTTCACCAAGGATAACTACATTTTTCATATGGAAAAGACAACCTATTCCCCCAAACTATCCCATTTTATGATGTATCATTGATATCCCTGCCATCATTCTCAAAAAATCCCTAGATTCGCATAGAGAATCACTAAAAGACTTCTTGCTCAGTGCATCAGCCACACAATTTCTCTTTCCTGGTGTATCTGAAATATTTAAGCCATAGTCCTATAAGAATTTCATCCACCATCATCGTCGCAAGTTCAAGTAAAATCGGAAGAAGATATAACTCAGACTATTATGATCAGTGAAAGCCAAAAAATTATTGTTAATAAAGTCTCCACAAATTCAATGAGATCACAATGGATACCAACTCGAGATCATGGGTGGCATAGTTACACTCATGGGTATGTAACTACCAAGTCCCATAAGAAACAACTGATCACTTCTACATTATAAAACAACAAAATCAAATATGCGAAGTATCACATAAGACCTCAAACCAAACCCACTCCTTAAAAAAGGATGAGAGTGCTGACCAATTTTACTTCAAGTACTTGAAATATATATGAAACTAGTCTATATATATGAAAACTTGATCCTTTATGTCCAAGGATATTAGAGGAGTCAAAAACTGAGAGAAATCATCCATGAACCTCCTATAATAGCCTATAAGATCAATGAATATCTACACCTCTACTACTATCTCAGGGGATACCTAATAAAAAACTACCTCTATCTTTGATGGATCTATAACCACTCCCTGATGGGACATGACATTCCCTAAAAAAGCTTAATGAGTCCAGAACTACCACTTATAAAACTTCCCAAATAGCTACTGTTGATGAAGAACTCCCAAAACTGCATGCATATACTTTGCATGATCCTACTCGGATGCGGAGTACAAAAGGATGTAAGTGATGAAAAACATAATGAACTTATCTAGAAACTAACTGAACACTACATTTATTAACCCCATGAACACAACTAGATCATTTTTCACACTGAACAACATCACAAAGAACTTGTAATGCCCATGAAGACATTATAAAGTGGTTTTTAGAATATCCTAATCCTTCACCCACATTTGATGATATAATGTCCAAAAATTGATCTTTGAGAACCAACTATATCCTTTTAGATGATTGAATAAATCATTAATAAATGAAATAGGATAATGGTTCTTCACTTTCACCTGATTTAAGTGATGATAATCGATACAAAGATGCAATCTACCATCAGATTTCTTTACAAACAAAGCTGGTGCACCGCATAGTGATACACTCTTCTAAACAAAAACTCACTAAAATAGATCATCGAGCTATACTTGTAGCTCTTGAAACTCAAGAGGTGACATCCTATATAGATAAATTTATATAGGATAAATTCCTAGTTGCAGATCAATCCCAAAAACCACTCTCTCATTGAGGGGGTAATGCTATAACCTTCTCAGGAAATACATCAGGGTACTCTTCCACAATATTAGGAAAAAACATCGACTAAACCCTTGATGGACTCATAATTAGTTTAACCAATAATTAAGACAAGGATGGGACACACCTCTAACCCATACAAGGGTCTTCCTCTCCAAAAAACACTGCTGGCTCTCCATCACTATCATAGAACACAAACTGCCACCTGAAGTAATCCATGATAACTTTCATTGAATACAACAATACATGAAAAGGATGATGTCATATGTATGTATATATCAATATAGAAAGTCTTCCCAAGAGTGGTTCTATCCCAGTACTAGCTCACAGTCTCTACATACTTCATAAAATTAAGCTCGATCTCCAACTTGCATAGTCAACACTAAGGGAGCTAGAAGCATACCCACCTCAATTCCCAAATCATGGATGAGAGTACATTATATAAAGTATTTAATAGCTACTGAATCAAAAAAATCATGTAAACATGTATAAACAAGAAAAGGTAACCTTGTACAATTTCTGGGTCACCTAAAACTGGAAACTTTAGAGCATGAAGCTGACCACAGCCTGCTTCCTGACCTCTCTGACCCCGATGATGACCACCTCCATGACCATGATTTTATCTAAAAGGAAGTGGAATGTCTCAAGGTTTTCCTATTCCCATACCATACCCCTATACTGTTCCTAAGAAAGAACACATTAATGTTGCTATCTTAGATGAAACTATTATAACAGAGGAACCTAAAGTGAAATACCTACCACACGATGACTGCCTAGAAAGGTTGGGAACTCTCACAACCAATGGCCTGAACCTATATAAGAAAAACACACATATGATCCCTTGAAATAGTTTTAAGATCCTCCAACCCCATAGAAATGAGATGATGAGGTCTAGGACCAACCCCCATTTGATCTAAATCCCTTATATCTAGGAAAATGGGAACCTCAGACCACAACTCTACTTTATAAGCAATCCGAGCGACTCCCCTATCATAATGGCTAGTTATGGCTAGAATCCTCTCAATGAACTCATCTCATGCCAACACCTCAAGATATGTCAATAACATGAATAGGGTGACTTGGAACTGAATCTATGGATGCAAAGCCACATTGAAATGCCTCACCTTAGCCTCCTCATAGAGAAGGGTCCTGGAATGGATCCCAAACTCCCACACACTGGACCCTATTGAAGGGTCAGAAGCTCCTGGTGACTGGAAAAATTCTTGATCCAGGAATAAAATTTGCTCGAAATGGATCCCAAACTCCCACATATTGGACATTATTGAAGGATAAGAAGCTCCTGGTGACTAGAAAAATTCTTGATCCAGGAATAAAATCTGCTCGAAATAGATCCCTAAACTTATCCCATGTGACCGCTGAATCTTCACGATCCCTAAGAAAAAAGAATAACCACTACCTCTCTACCCCACACAACATTATCACAATTAATGAAACCCAATACTCCTTACGATAATGGATTGAACTGAAGTCTATCTCAACCTACTCTAACCAGCCCTTTGTGATGGAGATTAAAATAGAGCCCTCATACTTTTTTAGACTTTGGTGTTGAAACTTTCAGAGTGTCCTCCTCTAAGTTTCATCGACATCAAACACTACTATGCAAAAATCAGTTGGCATATCTTTCTGAATATCTTCAGCACAAACCTAATAGGGACATAAAACTAGATCCATACATATAATAATAACAAATAGTTATACTCCTAAACTTAGAATATGGAAAATTTAACATTAATTAATTAATTATTTCATTTTATTATTTAAGGTTTATCCTATCCCAAGGTCTAGCCATTTTAAACATAGGCGTACAGAATAATAATCCACAATCCTTTACTTGGTTTCTACCTATAAACCAGTATCACTTCATTTAGTAGGATTAATAAAGTTAAAGGACCATGAATAAGATCATAGGGGGCTCTAATACCCATGTCTCATCCCGTATCCCGCATTTTCATTGCTTACTAAAATCAACTAACACCATTTCCCTACCAACCCATGCAGTTCACACCTGTGCATAATTATAAACTCTATCCCATACCTCTACCTAAACCTATGATATAACTCTACCATGAACCCCCTAAAGAGTACCCCACATGGCTGGTAATGAGAGAAGAGAGATGGTGAGTACCCGAGTCCTACCTCTAGTATGCCCTGAGTTGGCGATTAACACCAAGGGTATAATAAAAATACATATGGGCGACATTACCCTCTAAGAGAACATGTATAAGATAGAGATAAGATTGATACACCAATAAATTCTTGATCATAGATATATATAAAATAAATCCCAAGTACATACATGTAATTTTATACAATACTAAAATAACTGAAATAGAAACCACAAGTACCAAAAAGGCATACTCAGCAGTGACCATGAAGCCCAAACAGATCTTGGTAAACCACGACCTAGTAAAATACAGCCCAATATCCAACATTTTCGTACTGATCTAAAAAATAGTTTATATATACACGGGGTTAGTATAATAATATACTCAATAGAATCCTCCATAGAGACTTTCATTCAAAAGATAAAGAAAGTATGCTAAAGCCCAGTGAACAATAAGTGAAACTAACTTTTCACCTAAACAGGTATACTAAGTTCCTAACCTCACTATGTCTATCTCTCACCAAGAATCATATATAAGGGATCATATAATAATAAAATAATAAGGGTACCCCATGACCACTTCCTTATTGGTTTTCCACTAAACCCCAACATCACACGTCCTAGGCCATCTCTCTCAAAAAGTAAGATAGCCCGAAAACACTCAGGATAAGTATCAAAAAATTCACCTCATGTATCACATCATCACATCATCCCATCATCCCATATCACATCACCATATATAATAACCAAATAGTTTCTGGGATCCACCACAACTCCTATGACATGTATCATACATCAAGTATTATAACTCAAGCCATCACAACCCATACACAGAGTAAGGTAACTCAAGCCATCACAAACCCCACATACCATACCTATAATAATTCTTTGAATACTATATCTGAAGATACATATGTGTGAAATTACCATAATCTTGTACAAACCTCTACAAACATATGGGGAAAACTAACCACCGTGTATACCAGGACATAATAATACCAGGGTAAGAGAGCAGGGCCAGACAAGGTAGTTAGTCATCTATCCTCACACCAAGATGTTGGGGAAAACATCATCCCAGAGTCCAATGGGTGTCAGTAACCCTAACTAATATGGGTGAGGTAGAATATGAAATAAAAAAATGTACATAATATAATATATCTCACAACCACACTGTGGACATAACCTAGTCCTAATATCAACTGTAGCTATCATCACTCACACACCCAACTGCCACTGTAAGGGACTAGATATCCTATAAGAATAATTTTTTTTTTAAAATAGATACATTAAATTACTTATTTCATTTTTTAGAATTTCCTCTTACATTAATTAATCCATTAAACATTAATAAACCATCAAAATTATTCCAAATTACATTGCATTAATCATTAGAGTGAAGTCCATAACCTCTAGGAATATTCAAAACCGAGTTCATGGTTTCTCAATATCATATATTTTTTATTCCATAAAAAGATAACCCATAGGTTAATCATTTATTAACATTATTATCATTTCATAATTTTAGTTACTCTATAAAAAAATCCTAAGCTACCATCAAGAGAGATGAAACCAAGAACATCCAGCCACCTCAAGTAGTGGTGAAAGGAAGGATGATAAAACAATAAAAAAAACCTTCTAGCCATTGAATATATTAACCACAATAAAGCATAAAAATTTCCTCACACCAATGGTTAATCCCATATTCAACCTGTTCCATCACCTCTAGTTCCATCCCCAACACCCACATGCATATCCTGATGCATCTCACCATGACAGGCGTCAACTACTGCTACATCATCTAGGCCTCCCCACCCACATCTCATTAGTTGTCTTAGGCTTATCCATCCTAGGATAATATCACACAGAAATCTCACATCCAGATGACATCACAAGGTAGTAAGAAAACAATCATATTAAATAGGAAAAAATGGGTCCTAAAATAAGGCATTCAACCTTCACATGAAAACGAGATCTCATGGCCCCCAAATAAAGGAATTTATCCTTCTTAAGAAAATGAGAATTCTTGGCCAAAAGAATTATATTTATCAAATAATAAATTTATTCAATCTTGAATTGACCGATTCATTATTCATAGGTCCAAACTATGAGCAACCTAAGGCTTTAGCTATAACAAGCTATGAAAGAAAAAATTTTCATTAACATGCCCTTAATTCTTTTCATCAACAAGCATTAACATGGTTCACATTTTTATCAATTCTATTAATAAATGTCTGAAAATACTCAATAAAATATGCACATTTTAATAATTTTAATTACCATAAAATTTTATAAAACAATGGATTCATTTAAGGATTCCTATTTAATTATTTATCCAACTATATTAATTCCATATTTCTGTCCTTTAAAATTTTATAATGAATGAAAAATGTGAAAATAATCATAATAAAACATTATTACAATCATAAAATAGATATCACACTATCTATCAAATTAAGAGGTAAACTGTTACCATTGTGTAAAGAATAAGCATTCCATCACTATCCAATTTCTATATTAATTCGATTTAATCTTTATTAGGTTAATTACACTTCCATATAAAGGAAAAAACTATGATCAATTTATAATTTCACATAAATAAAATAGAATAAATGAATCCCTTACCTTAGAAGTGTCAATGTTCTTTGCATGAGAATGAACCAACGTTGTGGATCCTGATCAATCTCCTACAATATGACACATACCTCAAAGAAAACCACACCAAAACTATTATAAAAAACAACCAAAACTCCATAATAACATGGAGAGGAATCACCATCTCATGGAAAAAGGAAATGGAAGGAACTAGACTAAAGAACCATAAGAGAATATGAATAGCACATCCTGGATTGTCGTAGAATGAATACATGAATATAGGAATCAATACCCCTTTTACAGGCTTCCAAAATGCCTATGAAGAAGAATTCTATTGGCTAACATGATATTTTGGAGAACTGTAGGGTTTAAGAAAACCTGAGGTATTACAAGTTATAAAGCGAACTACACAGAGGATATTTATGGTGAAAACCCATCGTTTACATCGTAAATATGTTGAAAATTAAGTTTTGATGAAAAATGTGTCACCTCAAACCAAACATCCTGTATTTAAATTATTACATAAATTATGGGTTTATGACATAATTTACATTGGCTCATCCACACAATCCATAAAAACCCTTTTGGATGCAAGCCTCACTTACATCATAAATCAAACTTACACCATAAACCCTTTGTTATGATGTGAATTCTACATGCTTCTAGATTTTAGCATCCAAACATCACTAGACCTCCACTAATCCTCTTCTAATATGCATGGGATTTGGAAACATAGAAATTGTTGGGATAAATGTATCCTGGACCTTAAAATATGAATATGAAACAATGGAGGTGGATAAAGTTTCTTGAGGATCATGACTTTGAGATCACCTACGCCCTAAGGAAGGAAAATGTAGATAAAAATGAACTAAGTATAAATCCATGGGGATATTTTGTTCTAGAATCTATATATATTTAGATAGGGATGGCTGGAATTTCAATTATTCATCTTGATAAAAAGGAGGTCGATGGAAGAGGTTTCCTATTTTAGATGATAGTGTAATCGTCCTTGATGTAGTGGGTGGAGGAGTCTCAATTTGGAGACTCATAGGCAGAGGTGATTCATGACCTTGTTCTTTATGGTGATGTTCTGGAGGGGTGTTCAAAGTATGATTGATATCAAATAATGTTTTAGAGGTGGATTTTTGCTCCATGAATGATGTTTAAGTAGGTTCTTTATGAGTTCCATAGCTGAGCAGTGGTCATGCATCCTAGTGTGAGAAAGATAAATCATGACTTGAGGGTCCATATTTGGTGGCCCAAAATTAAGATATCAATAGTGGAGTTTGTATCATGATGTTTATTCTTCTAGTTGGTGAAAATAGTGCATCTGATTTAGATGGTTTGTTGAAACCATAGGATGTACCCCAATGGAAACAAGTGTACATATGAATGGATTTCATCACTGAACCACCATAAGCCTAGAGAGGATATGATTATATTTGGATGAACATGGATAGATTGATGAAGTCATCTCACTTCCCATTAATTAGGTTTTTAGTTGCTATGGAGATTTTGGAAAGGCGGTATGTGAATGCAGTGGTGTGGCTTCATGGGGTATCAAAGACCATTATTTCCCATTTAGTTCCTTATTTTACCTTATAATTCTGGAGAGTATTGAAGTATGATTTGGGATCCCAATTATTCCTTAACATTACCTTTCATCCTAAATTGGATGGGAATATAGAAAGACCATCCAAACATTGGAGGATATGTTGTAGGATTGTATTCTTCATTTGGGTGGATCTTGGGTGAGGAATTTTTCCTTAGTTAAGTTCATATATAATAATAGATTCCCCTATTTAATTATCATGGATCCATTTGAGATATTTTATAGGTATCCTTTTTGATCTTCATTGTGCTGGACTGGGGTTGGGGAGCCAGTAGCCTTTAGACCAGATGTGGTGCATAACATGACATAAGAGATTCAAATGGTTTTTGAGCAGATGTAGGAGACACATGACCACTGGAAGTCATATGTGGTTCATTAGATGAGACTTATGAAGTTTGAGTTTGGTGACCATGTGTTCTTGAGGGTTTCTATAACACCATAATATTTTAAAACGACACCTTATTCGATAGTGTATACAACACACAACACTAAGCTTAAACGAACCATGAAATATTATTATTTTATAACCATTATAACATAGAAATTGAATTTTTGTGTATGAATATAATTAACTGTAGTATTATATATATATATATGTAAATAACCTAATCAATAAAAATTTATTCTTATGAAATAAACACTTAATTTTTAGTAAAATCAGTTTATTCTTCAAAAAATCTTTTCTTCAAAAATGGTATTTATTTATTTTTATGAAAAGATATTATAATTAATCTCTAGAACTTTAAGAAATTTTATTTAATAAAAATTATATCATTTTTTGAATCATCATATCAAAATTAGCTTGTGGTTATTTTTTAAGATTTTTTCGGAAAGATTGATTTTCCAGTGAATAGTGGAAATACTAATTTTTATTGAAAACTGTATTTTTGATTAAAAGTTACATTTTATTTTAAAATGATTTAAAAGTAAAATTATTTATATTATATTATTAATAATCCAATAAATTTCATTGTAACCAATTTTATGTTTGAATTTGGTATAAGATCATTTTTATAATTAAAAGGCAATTTTCTGAAAAACGGATTTTCGTTGCGTTTTGCATTTTTATCTTAAATTAATTTATGCCACTTATAGAAATAGAATTTTAAAAAATGGATTCAATATTTGTAATTATGGGTTCCACATTTTTTAAACTAATCCCTTTTATTTTTGGTCAATATGAATAATAACCATAGTATTTTTTGTTACCATAGTAAAGGTAAAATGGGTTAATTAGGGTAAAAAATAATGTGATAAGGATTGAAATTCATTCAAAAACTTTCTTATATTTCATTTTATGAGTCTATTTCATCAATAATAATCTAAAATTTTAAAATATTACATTTTTTGTCCATTTAAATTTGATTTTTACCTTTATAATATTCAAGTAAAAGATAAAGTAAAAAATATTACTTTCATACTTTTAATATCTATAATATTTTATGACAGGGATAAAAACAAACTAAGTTCAATTATAAATGTTAACTTTATATATAAATTATTTTTATCATGATAATTTATTTTTAATTTTTTGTAATGAAATAATTACCTTAAATTCTTACGCAATGCTCACACTATTCTTGTGAAAGCAGTAGAAAAATAAAGTAAATTATTTTTAAAAACTCTAAAATTAATATTTTAAATGAGTTATAGTGTAACAAAAATTTTGAATATAAATATAACATATTATAGATATTATAAAGGTTTATATTCTAATTCTATTGCCTTAATTTTGTTTTCAAAGTCAAATTAAATGAATAGTATCAAAAATGTCATTAATGATATTTTATGTTAAATAATATTTTATTAAATTCTTTTAAAAAAATAAAAATATTTAAATATATAAATTTGTATGATAAATGGTCTAAAATGTCATACCTTTTCCATTCATGATCCAATTTTCATCTTATTTTTAAAATCATAACCCTTTAATGTCAAAAAAGTCATTAATATGGTTAAGGTTAAAACAAGTTAACCAATGGGTCAAACTAAAATATATGGTTTAAAATGATATATAAACCTATCTAAATTTTATTGAGTGATTTTAATAATACCATATACTAATTATATTATAATCCATGTCATTTTGAAACCATTTTACATGAGTTGGACACATATTATATAATAATATTTCATGTATTTCAAAAAATGACATTAATGATATTTTATAATAAACAATATTTTATTAAATTATTAAAAAACCTATATACATAAAATATAATTTAATATTGTTGAAAATATCAACCATGTTCCATTTATGGGTCACTTTTCTTTTTATAGTAACTTTTTTGACCCCAAAATAGTAAAAAAATTGATATCACAGTAATTATGATAAGGTTTAACGGGGGTTAGAACTAAGAGATAAGGGTAAAAATATTACAAAATTTTCCAAATTTTATTAGATGAAATTATTTATAATCTTCCTCATATTATATTCAAATTATATTAATTTTTATCTATTTTTCTATGAAAATAAATTTATATTAATTTAATAGTTTAAATAATTCCAAGAGTGCCCCTCCCCTCACTTTTAAAAGGGAACCTCATATCCTTCATTATTCACAATGTTTGGGACTTCTATCTCAGACAAGAAATTCCCTAATATAGTCTTATATTCCTTTACCACATCCTAAAGCTTCCAGTCTCTCCAAAAGTTAATTATTTAAAGGATTAAGCTGTATTCCAAAAGTGGTTTCTCAACAAAGAGGTATAACTCTTAATCGAACATTTTCAATTTTTTTTCTTATTCTACCTCCTATAAATATATGGTATCCATTTTAAAATAACAACTTCAACATATTAATTATGATAAATTATTATTATGATAGTGGAACTTTAGAACCATCATTTTGAGGCACTACATTGTTTTATTCTTTTTATTTTATGTTTGGAGTTGGTGGGACAAATTATGAATATAGTTCATAGGAATTAAGAGAAGGGAGTCTATAAGATGGATATAGAAATTATGCATACTATGAATGGAGATTCATGATGTGAATATTTTTTATCTACATGTCATGACTTAATTTAAAACATGAAAGGTTTTTTTTGGTCGGAGTGAGTATCTCAAGAGGGGGGGGGGGTGAATTGAGTAACTAATAAAATTTTCTGTTTAAAATGAATTATTTTGAAATCCCCCAAATGTTTAAATACAACCCAGTTTATCAAAATATGTAGTATGATATAGATCTTAATATTTATAAATATTTCTCTAAATATTGATTAGGTTTTGGAAGAATAATATATAATATTATTAGATCATTTGAAATCAGTTTATTTGATCAAAATACTATATGAACACAAATTAAGATAAACTATCAAAGTATATAATTTTTTTACTGTTAAAACAATTTTTATTTTTAAAGATTAAATAAAGTGAAACAAAATTAAAGAAAATGGTAGAAAGTTTGAATACAATATGTTTAGTCTCAAGTCATGACTTAGTTCTATCCACTTGGTGATCACCTACTACTAAGTAGTTTATATAAAATAAACAAGCTGATCCACAACCTGGATCAAGTTTTGCAATAGTTAACAAACTGTTTAGGTCACACATGACCTCTTTCATAGTTATATGTGGAAGTAAAAATAAATAGGTAACATAAGGACCTCTACTGCTCTTATCCATAGGATTGTAGGTGTAAGAAAAGATAACAAGACATCTAAGTATCTTCAAGTTCAGTATAGAAGACAATGTGCATGTGATAAAATAGAGCATGCACACACACTACTCAAAATGTAAAAAGTGAATAAAACATAGCAATCTAAAAGTGTAGAGTTTATAAATTATCAGTCTATTTTAATTCATCTTGTGACTCTTGATTTGATTTGAAGTGAATCTTGAGCTGGGTTCTCTTGATAACTTCAGAAGAACAGAGTATCACAAACTCATGTTCTTGACTGGAGGAAAGCAGCTAATGAGTATGTACTTTGGCTTCCCCAGTCGAGTGATCACAGGATGTAGTAGTTCATATCTTTATAAATAAGTGTGTTTAATAGTCACAAGATCTTGGTTTTCTATTAGTTTTCTTTCCAGAGTATTCACTTCTACTCATGAGGGAGTCTACCTCTCTTTTTATCTACAACAACAGGAATATACAGATAGTCTATGCTTCCTTCTATTTCATGTCTAACACTCCCATCAATGCACTCTATCAAAAATTTTATAGATAATGATTAAAATAATAAATGGAATTAACTTAAATAATATATCCATTAGTAATAATTAAAAATAAGCAAGGTAAGAAAAAATAGTGGTGGTGGCTTAGTCCGGTGGTGTGTTAAAGTCTGGCAGTATGTTGTTTTGGCAGTATGGCACTGGAGGTGTCTTAGACTTATCCAAAATTTCAATTCGCCTATAATGTCTCAACTGGAAGTGTCTGGTCTAATTGTGTCTAGTCTAATAGTGTCTTAGACTTAAACCAAAATTATATGTTGGTGGTATGAAATTGGTGGTGTCACATATGGCAGTATCTCATACTTAGCCAAATTTACATTCAATGACATGAAATCCTGACTGCGTGTCATCTGATGGTGTCTCATACTTAGAAATATTTTCATGCTGATGGAAAGTCACAGAAAACAGTGTCTCATGTTGGCGGTGTTTGTCTCATTGGTATCTCATCCTTAGTCAATTTCATCACCTATCTCAAAATATGATATTATTACAAAAAACATGAAATTTATTAAGTTCAATATAATCATGATTTTGTGATCATTAAAATAAGGTGATAAACAATATCACCCTTTTTGATGATAAAAAATCATGGCATAAAATGTATTAAAAATGTTTAAACATGGTATCCAATATAAGATCAAAATATAAAGTAATACTTATTATTCATAGTATGTGTAGATATTAGTCAAAGATAGATAAGAAAATTATAAGTATCAAAGGTAAGTAACATGTAACAAAAATAAAAATATTAAACCAGAGATTCTATAAAGTTCTCCAAAATAAACCAAAACAAATATTCCATAAAAATTATCCCCCTTTTGGGATTATAAAAAAGGTAAAGATCAGTAGAATAAAGATAGTAAATGCAGTAAAAGTAAATAGACTAATAGAGAGTAAATTCAGTTAAAATGATTATCAAAAATATATTACAAACCAAGTCATTTCAAAGACATATAGTCTAATCCAACAACATAAAAAGTTCAAGATTTAGCAGTGGGGTCCACAGGTTATTTTCCTTTTCCTTTATCCTTGAACTTCTCTTGGTTTGACATAGAAGGGTCAACTCGAGGTAGAATATATGGAACACTAGTTGATAGTCTAGCTATAGTCTAAGTATGATCTTCTATAATAACAACCATCCAGATCTATCTCAAATATTGAGCAGGATACATCGTAAAAGGTTGGAATTTGGTAGGAAGAGGAGGATCTCAAGCAACTCCTAGCCAGATAGATAATTTAGGAGTAATAGGAACAGCTTCCCAAGAAACAATTGCTTGGCCATGAACATGAAGAAAAGGATTCATGAGATTAATGAAATACATTATGATTTGGCCAACCCATTCCATTTCACTAAATAAATCACCCTTATCTTCCATAAATAGGCTCAACATTGGAGTCATATCCTTTAGCGATATTACTTTTTCCTTGAAGGCCTATAAAACTGGAGGTATTCTTAAATTTTCAGCTAATAATTGATGCCATAACTTTCTTTGTGTAGATCCTTGATAGATAATATTTAATAGATTTTGTGACAATATCTCTATCTGAGCTCATGTCCTTTGAATGAATTCTTATTAGCATGTGAGCATGGTCTATATGGTGCTCAAAATTCCTCAACATCTCCAAAGGAATCACATGTCACTACTAGAAGGACCACTAGACATAACTGAAAATTCCTCTATGACAACTATTCTTAACTGAACAACATCCACTACTGGAGAAAAATGAGTAGAATTATCTGAAGATTTATCCTTATGTATTTTTAGTATCCTATCCATGGAGGTAGAAAAGGTTGAATTTAGATCTTCAATCATATCCTTGGTAGATTTCAAATCACTTCTAATTATCTTAGTTTCAATATCAACTTCATGTATGTGATGCATCATCTTTGTTCGGATATGATGAATCACCAACTCAAAGAGATATCTATAATCCTTTTCACTAAGTTTTTTTATAAGAGGGGATTGATTCATTAAACACTTATGAAAGTCATAAAGTCGATTTTCACCAAAATAATTCAAGTCATCTTGTGTGACTATATTCATTGGAAAAATAGGAGGAGTTGGAGTAATTGGTTCAGGTGCAAGTGGTCTCACCAAAACAATTTTTTATAATAAAAATTCAATTCTTACTTGAGATATCATATATACCTTAGGATATCCTTCATTTTGAACCTTCGATCCACCATTATTTGGTGGAATCCTTACAACACTGGAGTACTTACCCCATTCTACTTCCATAGGATTAACCCATCAATCTGGAATGACAACTGAGACAAATGCATTGGAAGGAGGTACTACACCAGTAGATAAAACTCACACTTCAAGACTTATATTTTCATCCAAAATCTATGCATTTGAGGTGTATCCAATACCATTAGGTTTACCGTATATCTGTTTATCAATAGGATGTGACAATATCTTCTGAGAAGCATCCTTTTGGCCATCATTAGTAGGTTCTACTTCCATATGACCATCAACTTATGGCTCATCAGTAGTTAAAACACCAATCTAAATATCACTACCTTGCTCATAATAAGGAATCTCCATATTCTATTTCTCATACACATACTGTTCTATAGTAGAAATCACACTCATTTTCTAAACCAAGTTAGAATTAGAAACTCTTTGACTAGTGGAAACAGAGCTGGCCTCAACTTTATCAACTACTAGAGCTTTTTAAAACATCTCCATAGATGAGGATTTCTCTCCCTCAATAAGTGTATCCCAAAGCTCTAGAGTCATTTCAACATATTTTATTTTTAATCAGGAAAATTTCACCATTAGGTTCAGAGTCATTATCATCATCACTTCCACCATCTTCACCCCTTTCATTTACATTATCATTTTAACCATTTCCATTTTCATCTTCTTCTTCCTTTTCTTGTTTTGCTTCCTTTTATTCCTCTACTTACTTTTTTTCTTCCTAACCATCATCATCATCATCATATAATTCAATGTATTTGGAACTCTTATACTACTCCTCTCCAGAGACCTAATTCTATTCTTCATCACTTTTAACAAGCTTTTATCCTTTTGGATATATCCTAGGTGTACTAGGAGATCCATATGAAATGGGTGAAGATTTTGGAGACAAGTCAGGATCACTCCCTTCATCAACATATGGTTCATTTTCTTCTTATTATTCAATATCCTCTTCTTTATCATCCTCAGAGTGTTCAACTACATCATTAGGCTGCAAGTATGGATCAACTTTATCCATTAGTATGGTTGGATGATCAATTGGATTATAATCAGCATTAAACTTATCAGAATATCTAACCCACTATCTCTTCTAGGGCTTCCAAATAATATTTATCCTTGAAAAGTAGCTTTTTAAAGACAAAAACCATCACAGTATGTAATATACTCTTTATCTTCATCTACTAGGCCCATGGACTTTAATAATATTGAAATAAACTTGGTGTAGATCAAGGAGTTGGATCTGGAGGATGGTTTGGTCATCTCACACATATACACCATGAGATATCTACAAAAAATTTTCTTATGACCTTCTTTCATAAGATATAGAAGATAAACATATTGGTACCTTAAAGTTGTGAAATCACCATTTCTTGGGCATAACATGTGCTGAAAAATCTTAAATAGTAGCCTATATTTTTCCATCAATCTCTGAGGTAATATGCCTTCTAGTTATTCCATCTCTTATTAGTTTTAACAAATCCTCTTCATACACAAACAACTCACTATTTTCAGAAATTGTGCCCTGATAATCCTCATATCTTCCTTCATGAGGTAAATCCAAATATTTAGCCCATGTCTTTGAAGAAAATCCTTTTACATGTCTTTTTATATGACTTATGATCCAATCATCACCATCTTGATCAAAGGAAAAATATACATGCTGATAGAATTCATAAACCAAATTAGGGTAGAAGGGCCTCTTATTAGAGGAAAACCACTCCATCCATCCTTTATTATAGATTAATTTGAGTACTATAGAATTTATAAACAACAAACACTTTTATTAAACTTCCCTTTCATCTACTATGACTCTATTGGAAAGCTTAATATTTAATGGAGCGACTGGAGTAGGTACACTCAGTTCTTTCTTCTACTTCTTAGAGGAAATATACTTAGAAGGAGAAAACTTGACATGATTATTCATTCTTGATATGAAAACTGGTTCAATAAGCTCATCTAAGGGTAAGGAGAAGGTTTGAGATGTAGGAAGCGAAGGGTTGTACTAGTCTTAAGAGAGAAAGATATGATAGTATTGCACTGGGCTCAAGGTATGTTTAGAATAGTCATAATTTCGTTTTAATATCATTTGGGATATTAGATATTCTAAAATTGAAATTGAAATGATACTAAAAAAATATATATTCAAAATTCAAAAGAAAACATGTATTAGGTTATGAAAATAAAATAAACCAGAATAAAAAATAAACTCGGCGGTTCAAAATATTGAGAAATAGAAAAATTTTCAAAGGCATGAAAGAGAAAAGACACGAAAAGGAAATGGTGTGATAACCCAATGGCATGTCACCACAATGGTATGTCAACTAAAACGGTGTGTCACCACAATAATATGTCAACTAAAACAGTGTGTCACCTCAATGTTATGTCAACTATAATGTTGTGTCATCACAACTGTATGTCAACTACAATGGTGTGTCATCACAATGGTATGTCATTCCAGGAGATTAAATTTTATTTTTTTTATCATTCCTATGTCATGTTTGGTATATTTAATTCTCTCATAATTCAAATTATTAGTACAAATATAATATAACTGATGTTTTGTGTGAATAAATTCATGAGTGATATCTCCTTTTTGAAACCGATCTCTCAAAAAGTGATGCATTATATCAATGTGTTTTGTTCTAGATTGAGAAACAGGGTTCTTAGAAATATTTATTGCACTTTTGTTGTCACAGTTTATGGGGACATGTCAGAATTGATATCTATAGTCTAGTAGAGTGTGTTTCATCCACAAAATTTGTGTACAATAACTACATGCAGCTATGTACTCAGATTCAATAGTAAACAATGAAATAAAATTTTGTTTCTTACTACACCATGATACTTGAGACTTTCCTAAAAAGTTAAATGTTCCATAGGTTATTTTTATATCTAAATTACATCCACCAAAATATGCATTAGAATAAAAAACTAAATCAAATGCTTGTCCTCTTGGGTATAACAATCTTAAATTGGTTGTATACTTGAGGTATTTGAAAATCCTTTTAACAAAAACAAGGTTCGACTCTTTTGGGTTTTCTTAAAAATAAGAAAACATACATACACTAAACATAATATCTAGTTTTATAGTAGTAAATTATAAAATACTTCCAATCAAACCTCTGTAACTGGTTTGATCAACTAATTTCCCAACTTCATCAAGATCCAATTTACTGGTGGCTCTCATAGGAGTATCACTAATATTAGTGTTATCCAAGTTAAAATGTTTTAGGAGATATTTTTTATGTTTACTTTGATTTCAAATAATTAATTATTTGTTTTGAAAGATCTGAAATCCAAGAAAGAATTTGAGTTCACCCATTAAGCTCATTACAAATTCATTTTGCATCATTTTAGAAAAATTAGCACAAAGAGAATTTATTAAAGATCTGAAAATAATATCATCAATATAGATTTGTACCAATAATACATATTTTGAAATTCATTATATAAAAAGAGTAGGTTCAAATATACCTTTTGAAAATCCTTTTGTGATAATAAAATTGTTAAGCCTATCATGCCAAGTTCTAGGAGATTTTTTAAACCATATAAAGCTTTAGTTAATTTAAAAACTTGATTTGGGAAATGAGGATTTTGAAAACTAGGGGGTTGTTCAAAAAAACATCCTCAACTATAAAAACATTTAATAATGCACTCTTGATATTCATTTGATAAATATTGAAGTCTAGATGTGCTGCATAAGTAAGCAGGATTCTTATGGACTCAAGTATGGATACAGGTGAAAAAGTCTCCTCATATTCTTTTCTTTCTTCCTAATTATAATTGTCTGTAAAATGTCTAGTCTTGTTTCTAGAAATAGTACCTAAATCATTAAATTTATTTTTAAACACCCATTTATTTCCAATATTCAAGGTGTCCCTGGGTCTATCTACAAGTTCCCATACTTTGTTTTTTTAAAATTGATTCAATTATTCTTGCATAGATATCACCCAAAATTCATCATTAATAGCTTCATTAATATTCTTAGGTTCAATATGAGATAATAAATCGTGATGTTCAACCATATTTCTAACAGATGATATATTTTGTGTTCCTCTATTTAGATCACCTACAATAGAATCCAAAGGATGGTACTTAATTATTCTAAAATCTTTAGAGAAAGAGGGACTGGCCACTTTTGGATTTTTAGGTTCAGGTTATGGAAGTTCTAGAAATTATTCAAAACTGGATGATTTTTCTTCTTGTTTTATATTAGAGTCTAAAGGTTTAGAATTTAAGTTCATATAATATAAATTATCCTCAAGGTTTTCAAAGGATGTATTAGGATCATTTGGATCTGTTTCATCAAATTTGACATGAACTGATTCTTCTAAAATTTTGGTCTTATTATTAAACACTCTCTAGTCTTTACTATAGATTGAATAACCAAGGAAAATTCCTTTATCACTTTTGGTGGAAATTTTTTCAATATTATCCTTAGTATTAATAATAAAGACTTTGCGGCCAAAAAATATAAATTAAGTAACCTTAGGCTTTCTATTATTTCACATTTCATAAGGAGTCTTCTTAATAATAGGTCTGATAAAAACTCTATTGGTGATATAGCAGGTTGTATTGATAGCTTATACCAAAAAATAGATAAGTAAGTCATACTCTTTTAATATGCTATGGGATATCTCTTGTAAAGTTATATTTCTCCTTTAAATAAATCCATTCTGTTGGGGTGTCCTAGGAGCAGATAAGTTATGAGTGTAGCCATTTTTCAAGAAAAATTATTCAAAATATTGATTTTAAAACTCACATCCATGATCACTCCTTAAGGTTTTAATTCTAAGTCCACTAATATTTTCTATAGACTTAGAATACTTGGTAAATTAAGACCATGCTTCACTTTTGTGAGCTATAAAGTATACCAATATATATCTATAGAATTCATCTACAAGAACATAAACATAGTGCTTCCCATTAAGATTTGAAACTCTATAAGGTCCAAACAAATCCATGTGAACCAAATCAAGTGGTTGAGAAGTTTATACTTGTTTCTTTAATTTAAAATAAACTTTATACTATTTTCCTTTTTGATAGGGGTTATAGACTTTATCATTTGGGAACTCAAGATTAGGTATCTCCCTTACTAACCTTTTCCTACTTATATTTTTAAGTGAGTGAATATTAAAATTTCCAAGCCTCTTATTCCAAATAAAAGATTCTTTTTGAAATAAATTTAAGAATGAAACATTTTGAGAAATAAAAGAATATAAATCAAAAGCATAAAAATTTTCATTTCTCAAGGCAGTAAAAATTAAAATATATTTAGAATCATAAACATTGCAAGCATAATTCTCAAACTTAACATAAAAACCATCATCAAATAACTGATAAATTATAAGAATATTATATTTTAAACCATTAAAAAATAATACTTTATAAATTAAAACTGAATTTTTGTTACCAATCTATCCTAGGATAATGATTTTTTCCTTTTTCATTATCACCAAAGGTTACATGGACACCATTAAACTTTTTTAGGCTCTTAAAGCATGAATAATATATTATTTTATGCCTTGAAAAACCACTGTCCAAGTACCATGGACTTTTAATGGAGGTATTCAAGCATTTTTCCTACAAAACAAATTTTATTCAAGGAAGGATTTTGGTACCCAGATCTGTTTGCGTCAAAAAATGTTAGAAATTAGAGATTTGAAAACCCTAATTTGCTTGGTGGGTTTCTTATAAACATATTATAGACTTTAATAAATAAATACCATGTTAGGTAATTTTAAAAAATGATTGGAAGTGGAACTCTCATGTATGGTTTTAGGGGAAAAGTACCTTTTGTTTTTTTCTTAGTCTATATTGATATCTAATTCTACTAACATATTTTGGTGAAAATTGATTTCCCAAAATTTGTGTGAGTTTCTCTCTACCATTTGTAAAATTTTCTAGATTCTTATTTAATTAATCATTTGATATTTTATGTTTAGTTTTTTCTTTGAATATTTGATCATTTTTCTCTTTTTTCTATATACATTTAATATTTTCTATTTGTAGATAAACATTCTATATTTTTTTAAAACTTTGTATTTATCCTTTAATTCATTAAGGGTGTCTAATGACATGCTCCGGTATTCAAATAATTATTCATTTGAAATATTATCATAATCATGTTGTTGATTTTCAGAATCATTAGAATTATGAATAGACAGAATATTATAAAACATAGGTAATACAGATAACTCATTGGCTTTAGTCATGAAACACATATTTAGTCTATCTGAATTATATTCAGGTGAAGAATCCAAATCACTAGAGCTATCTTCAGAAGCACTCTAGGTGGAATTTATGGCCTTTTTGTATCTCATGGTATTATCTTCATATTTATTTTTATTCTTATGATTTGGATAGTCATATTTAATATGTCCTTTACTTTTACATTCATATCAAAAAACTTCTTTTGAATCATCATACTTCTTGTATTATTTCTTCCAATTTAATATATTGTCATACTTTCCTTTATAGTTTTATTTTTTGAAGAAAATTTTCTTCCTACAGTTCTTCTTAAATATTCTAACTAAGTGTACCATGTTCTCATCACTATCACAAGGAGATTCACTATCACTCAAATATAAATCTTGGACTTTCTCCTTTTGTTTTTTCCTTTTTGTTGCCTAGGGGAAATAGTCATAAATGCTACTGATTTTTTTAGTCTCTTCATATTCTTCATAGTTTACCTTTAATTCCTATTCGGACATCATCGGTTTTATAATCAATTATTTCATAGGAATCCAAATTATGTCGCATGATTCTCTAATTAAAATTGATGTGCCTCTCTATATTTCAAGTAAACATCTCAGTAATATCATAATCTAATCCTTATCAGATACTGGTTTTTAAGCAATCTCATTGTGTTTAAAATATCATTAAACCCGAGATACATTTCAAAAATGAGTTTATCATGCTTCATCATAAATAGTTAATAGTATAATTACCATGCCTCATCTCTTTAACATTTGAAGTTCCTTCATGTGAAATAGAGAAAGTGTACCAAAATTCAAAATAGGTTTTACATACATAAATTCTATTAAATTCTTCATCTCCTAGTGCACAGTAATGTGTATTCATAACTTTACAATTATTATTGTAAGATAACTTTTTTGCATCATCCTAGGTGCTTCTAGCAGTATCGGGTATAACATATTCATCTTCTATAGCATACCAAATATAAAAACCCATACTTTCTATTTTCATTTTCATTTTAATATTTTATTGAGCATAATTTGTACCATTAAAAAAGTGAGGTCTATTAGTAGCAGACCCTTATTAATGATTATCCATTTAAATAGATAAATTTAGAAATGAATTTTTTTTAATATCTTTAAAGTAAAACTAAAATCACAGTTATAAAGATTTAAAAACTTTAATATCATAGAAAACTTCCTTCGATACCAAATTTTGGTTGGAATGAGTATCTTAAGAGGGGAGTGAATTGATTACCCAATAAAAATTTCTATTTAAAATGGATTATTTTGAAATCCCCCAAATGTTTAAATACATCCCAGTTTATAAAAAATATGTAGTATGATATTGATCTTAATCATTCTAAATATTTCTCTAAAGATTGATTAGGTCTTGAAAGAATAATATAAAATATTATTATATCATTTTAAATCAGTTTAATTGATCAAAATACTATATGAACACAAATTTATATAAACCATCAAATTATGTAATTTTTTTAGAGTTAAAACAATTTTCAATTTTAAAGTGGAAATAAATTAAAATAAAATTAAAGCACACAACAAAAAGTTTGAATTCAAGAGGTAAAATATCAAGTCGAGACTTATTCTATCCAATTGGTGATCATCTATCACCAAGTAGTTTATATAAAATAAACAAGCTGATCCACAACTTGGATTGGGTTTTACAATAGTTAACAAACTGTCCATGTCACAAACAACATCTTACACAGTTATACGTAGGAGTAAAAAAAACAGGACACAGAGAGACCTCAACCAATCTTATCTATACGATTAGAAGTGTAATAAAATATAATAAGATATCTATGTATCTTCCAATTATTTATAGAAGACAATGTATGTGTGATAAAACAAAGTATGTACACACACTACTCAAAATGTAAAAAGTGAACAGAATAGAGAAATCTTAAAGTGAAGAGTTTATAATTGCTTGATCTCTTGAAATGTATCTTTTGACTCTTGATTTGATTTGTAGTGAACCTTGAGTCAGGTTATCTTAAAAAATTCAGAAGAAAAGAGTGCCGCAAGCTCGTGTTCTTGACTAGAGGAAATCAGCTGATGAGTACGTTCTTTGCCTTACTTAGTCTACTGATCATATGATATAGTAGTTCATCTCTTTAGATCTAGGTGCGTTTAGTAGTCATGAGATCTCATTTTTCTATCGGTCTACTTCCTAGAGTATTCTCTTATATGCATGAGGGATTCTACTTATCTTTTTATCAGTAGTATCAGGAATATCCAGATGGTCTCTTCTTCCTCATACTGCACATTTGAAACTCACATCAATGCTCTCTGTTGAACATTGAAGAGACAATAATTAAAATAATAAATGAAATTTACTTTAATATTATAGCTGTTATTAATAATTTAAAATAGGTAAGGTAATAAAAAATATTGGCGGTGGCTTAGTTTGGTGGTGTGTTAAAGTTTGGCGGTATGTTGTTCTAGTGACATGAAACTGCCAAAGTCTTAGACTTATCAAAAATTTTACTTCACTAGAGGTGTCTCAACTGGCGGTGTCTAGTCTAAAGGTGTCTGGTTTGACAATGTCTTAGACTGAACCAAAATTTTGTGTTGGCGGTATGACCATAGCGGTGTCTCATTTAGCGGTTTCTCATACTTACCCAAATTTATGTTCTAGTGGCATGACATCCTAATGGCGTTTCATCTGATGGTGTCTCATACTTAGTAATAGTTTCATGATGATGGAATGTCATGGAAAATGTTGCCTTTATCTTCTAGTGTTAGTCTCAATTGTATCCCGTCCTTAGTCAATTTCATCACCTAACTCAGAATATGATATTCTTATAGAAAACATTAAATTTATTAAGATCAATATAATCTTGATTTTTTTATCATTAAAACAAGGAGTTCAGTGGGGTTTCTTTGGGTGGATGGATAAGACCATTCAAAACATGTGACCCATTCATGACGTAAATGGAATATCAGGTTTTTAAACTTTAATGATGGGTTTTTAGTATATATGAAAGACTGATGATTCAATATGTGAATCCCTAATTCACATCATGAATGGGGTATAGTCCTATATTTTTTAACCCTTATAACTTTTGGAAATATTTATTCAGTTCATTTTCTTTTCTCCCAACTTCTGGGGTTAACTTAGTTGATTTTTTGTGACCTTAGATGTCCATACTCTGATTCCAACAAATACTTAAGAATTTGATCATGGAAACCAATGGTCAAAACCTCATTCTCCCTTCTTGTTTTAGATATCCTGGGTTTTTTTGAATATAACCATAGATTAGTGTTGTAATACCTAGATCTATGTTTTTCAATGTGTTTTGATGATATCTTCTTGGGTTTTAATATAGGAATAAAAGGACTTGGTTAGATACGAGAGTCATCTTAGATCCTTCATGCCAAATGAACCCAAGGGAGGTGGATTCTCTTCCATTGTACTATTTTGGAATGTGATGGCTTGTGTGTTCCTAAATTATTCTTATGCTTTATATGGAAATATCTTGAGATATTCATATAGAGAACCCCTGCTGTGGTGTGATTTCAAAAGAGTTGTTTTGAAAGATAGAACAAGTTATTTTATAAATAGACTTGATGAAATTTATGTTTTAGTAAATTTTTTTATTGGTAAATTAGAATAAATGGGTCGGTGTGAGTTCATGTTCATGCAGGATGGATCATTTTCGTAAGTGAAACTATAAAATAATGATAAACATGGGATGGGTCATGGTCGGAAGTTCAACTATAAAAATTGGTACATCGAGTGACATCTTGGAATTAGGATGACTCCCCACTCATGAGTATAGGGAGGTCTAGGGAATTAATGTGTGTGTGAACATGAGAAATTTTTTCCCAGTATCAAGGATGGATAATATGCTTTGATTTACTATTTTCTTAAATAGAATCCACTTTACAACTTTTTATAAATTGTTCATCTTCTTCTCATATGTTTTATATAAAATATGATAACTTTTTCTTTTCCTAGTGGCACATATTAGGTTGTCTCTAGGGATTACCTATTGAGTGATACAATCACCCTATGCTTGGGAACTTTAGTGGGTTTAAAAATATCATTTACCAAGATACAGGGAAGAGGAATGTTTCTTATATCACTATTGGTGTTCCTTGACATTGCTGATTTGGTTGTTGGAGGAGATGGAGTATCATCATCTTGGTCTAGTGTATTGTCACTTTGGGACCATGGGGTGTTAGCCGAGTGGTTCCCGCTTGTTGTACCCCTCACTCTCCATGGGAACTGACCCAGGCTCGAGTCCTGCCAGACTCTAACACTGTGCGTATTATGCACAGGGCGATTCAAAGACATCTTCCTAGCTAGGGAACATGCGGTGCGCTCTGGGGCCTGGTGGTGCCCCCTCAGTGAGAGTCCAACATTAACCATACACACGTTTTAATCCAAGAAATTTTGGGTATTCAAAGGAAACAGTTACCTATAACCTATCTTGGGGCTCCTATTTTGAACGTCAGGGTAAAAAAGGTATTCTTTGAAGACATTTTAAATAAAATGTTGGGAAGTATACTAAATTATAAATCCAGGTTCTTGTCCTTTGTAGGTAGGGTGACTTTGATCAAAAGTGTGATCTCCTCTATTCCAATGCATGTCTTGTCAGTTATCACCCCGCCTAAAGGAATTATTGACGCTATGGAGAAGATGATGAAAAAATTTCTCTGGGACGACAACCTTTTAGGAAGAACCCACTGGGCTCCCTGGTCTCGTTTAGAAATACCGGTGGAGGAAGGTGGGGTCGGTCTCAAGGACATTTCGGCCTCAATGCAATCCTTGCAAGCTCGGTTAGCATGGGATTTTCTAGAGGGCCATTCGTTGTGGTCCAAAACTATGAGGAATAAATATGGTCTGAATTGGGAGGAGTGGGAGGTCAGGAAGATGTCCAAACTGGGGAAATCGGTTAGACATCATTTGGAAATCCTCCAGGAGGCTTCATGATGGGTTGTGGGCCGTGGGGATATCAACATGTGGTGTGATAATTGGACTGGGGAGAAGCTCTTATTCCCTCACTGCCCAGTTTCGGATTTCTCTGTCAAAAAAGCCAGCTGTCATCCCAGATTTATTGAAGCTATTATTAGCTCGAAGCAGATGGAAGTTTTTAATGAGGTAATGTTCTTGGAGGAAGTAGATAGACTATGTTTTACGGAAGCTAGCTCTGGGGTCTTCAATGGGAAGGACTACCAGCATATGATCAGTTATAAGGGTGTCCTTGATGAGTGGGGAACACGACTGTGGTGTAAAGAACTTCCCTTCAAGATGTCCTTTCTGGTTTGGATGGAAAGAAAACAAGCTCTGTTGATGGATGGAAACATTCAGAATAAGGGAATCAATCTGGATTCAAGATGTTTCTGTTTCTCTCACCCACGGACGGAGTCGGTGTTTCACTTATTTCTTAAGAGAGACTGGTCCATTTTTCTTTGGACCAGTTTGGATGTTAGGGGAAGGTTCAATACGACATGCTACTCCATGTACGAGTTCCTCTCAAGCTGGTTATCAGGTACAGGAAAGAATGAGAAGGATTCTAAAATCCGCTGCATTGTGCTTACAACAGTCTTCTAGACGCTCTAGGAGGCGCTGAATAAGGCACGTGTTGAACACCGATGGTCCCCTTCTTTAATTATGGTGAAGATGAAAGGAATGGTTCATGAATTAGGCTCTCTATTGAAGGAAGGTCAGCATTCTCTAACTCTTTGTAATTTTTTGAACAGGCCGATGGTATGCTCCTAGTCGCAGGGCTGCTGGGTAAGGTGGTTTCCTCTTGCAATGGGATTCAAGCATAATGTTGATGGCTCGTTCGTGGATGGGCTGATGTGCGGGGGTGGTTTGATACATGATGGGAATGGTTCAGTCATTATGGCCTTCAGGAGCTTCCATGGACCAGGCCACTCATGAGGGGTGGAAGTTTATGCGTTACACACAGGTGTGGATCTTTGTACCAGTTTATCCCTAGTGTGTTTAGAAGTGGAATCGGATTCCGAGATCTTGATTCAGGCCTTGCATGGGAAAGTGAATGTGCCGTGGGACTTTACTTACATTTTTCGTAGATGTGCTGCTATAATCCCTAATGATTGTTCTATACATCATATTCCAAGAGAATCTAACTTTGCGACGGACGGTCTCTCTAGAGAGAGTGGTTTGGAGGAACCTCGAAGGGTGTTCTTGACTGTGGGTTCTCTACTCTGGGTATGTAAGAATTTTGTTCAAGGGGATTCCCTTGGACTACATCACTTTAGACCACCCTGATCTCTTTAGGGAGGGATCTTTTTCCCTGTTTTAACTTTAATAAAATAAAAATGCAATTTTCAGTCTGTATTGTCACTTTGGTTCTAGAGTCTTTATATTTTAGAGTCTCAACACTGTATTACTATATTTTTTCCACTATTACTGTAATGTAGTTATTTTTTTTGGTCTTATATTGAGTTATATGGTTTATTTTCACATGTATTATGATATTGGTATTGTTGTTATACTATTGTCTTATTAGGTTTGTTTATTCTTTAGGTAAAATCATCTCCTAATATTTTACTAAGACCTTGGAATTTATTTACAACCTTTGGTATCTTGGAGATATCACCTAAGGTCAGTATCACCTTTGTCTCCACTCAATCCAATGAGTTGGGGTGGGATATTAAAAATGGTATCGGTTTTGTTTGGTCCTTGAGTTAGGTTGGAAGTAAGGAGATAGTAATGTAGAAACTTGAAATGTATAACATAAAAGTACACAAATAACAAATTTATGTTGAACTTCAAATTTATGGGGTGGTTTGGGTATAAATGTGTTCTAAGACACTTTGAGATAAATTGTAATCTCATCAGTGCAGGTTTAGCTGATGATTATAGCATATCATGCATTAGTAATGAGACTTCCAACTAGGAATTAATTGTATATTTGTTGTTTGATATGTTTTAAAAAATTATTAAAATGGTTAGAATGGTTTTTTTGAAAAGAAAATTGCAATGAGGGTTTCTTATGATGTTTTTAATTTTGTTCAATACTTTAGTTCCTAGATAATGATGACTAAATAGTGTTTTATTCTGTTTATAGAATGTGGTACCAGGTAGATATTGTAGAAATAATCTAGAAGTAGCTATAGAAAATGTAGTTTCACCTGAGCCACAGGTGAACCAAAAACTTTTACAAATTATTGTAAAATATTTTCAAGCTATTGACAGAGTAAATAAAAATGATGAACCAAGGAAGGTAGATCATTTTATGTAGTTTTAGAAACAGAATCCACAAGTTTTGGAGGGGATTTTGAAACTGAAAAATATTAAATGTAGCTCAACTGAATGAATTGAATCTTTTATTTTCTTGGTACACTAGTGAATATAAAAGTTATGTTTACAAACTACATGTTGGAAAATCTTGAACACCAATTTTTGGATTTATATTTCCAATCTAAAGCTAAAAAAGGACTTGTGTGGGGGGAATTTTAGGAATTATTCAACTAACAATTCTATCCCCACACATTCAAGATAGAAAGAACAATAGAATTTTTTTTATATTAAATAAATAGTACATATCTATGATAGAGTATATATCTATGTTTATGAACTTGGTCCATTTCACTCCATAAGTATCTACTAGAGTGTCCTTGAAGATGTGCATATTTTAGTCAGTATTACGACTAGAGATTCGATCCAAGATAGCTCTCCTCTATATTAAAAATTACATGGAGATGGTTAAAAGGGAAACAATGGTGTAAATAGGTCTTGATGGGAATACTGTGGTAGGTAGTATGTTTATTTCCATGGGAATTGGTGGGAACCCTACTGTTGGAAACAAGTGAAATAGAGATATCTATTCTCAAGAAGGTGCCACACCTCAGACTCAGACTATGGAATCTGTTAATTTTCCTCCAAGATCTAATATCAAAGTAGGGTGTTTCCAATGTGGTTTGTTTATGCATTGAAAGAAAGAATGTACCAAACCATCAAGGAATAACCACCACTATGGAATGAAAGGGCATCTTAAGAAGTATTTTCATGGTCTTATAAAATCAGCAGATGGAATAGGCTTGAGTCAACAAAAGGTATTCTATGCTCAAATAGAAAAATCCTATCAGACTAGTTCTCATCCATAGATCTAATTCAACCGTGAAAATTATATGACCACTTTGAATATCTAGTAAACACCTAAAAAAGGAAACAATAACTATACTATGGTTATTGATTGAAAAATTTATGGAGTAGATATGGCTATCATGAATGAGAAACCATGTCCCTCCATAGTATGAAGTACCCTTCTTATAAAATCGACTCTTATATATACTGTGTTTGTACTGGCACATAGAATTATTTCATGGATTCTTCCATGGTTAAAAAATTGGGACCATAAGTGGAAATCATTTCACATATCAATAGTATCAAGACAAACATTGTATAGGGGAGTTTAGAGGATTAAAATACTTAGCAAGTTCTATTACCATTTATGTAGAGCAGTTTCTTTGAGAGTTTATAATCCTAGAGATGGATGCATTTTATTTAATTTTTGGTATATAATGACTGGATGGATTTAAAGCCTATATAAAATTCTTTGTTGGGAAATTGATGTTTATATCTCCAAATGGAGTACTTCAACTATTAAAGGGGGATTTGGATATAAATGTTGGTTGATAGGGACCTTTAATAATAGTGGACAGAGCTATATCTATCCAGTTAGAAGGAATAACATTAGTAGCTACTAATTAAAGAAGAAATAAGACTCTTTCTACTATAGTGGATCAATACTCAGATGTCTTTCTGAATGATTTATATAGGTTTCCACCTGAATAAGAAATAAAATTTTCTATTGATCTACCCCTGAGAAAAATCCCTATTTCATTAACATCTTATTGAATTGATCTGAAAGAGTCATGAGAGTTAAAGGTTTATCGAGTAGAGTTTGAAAGTAAAGTCTCTAAGAGATCTAGTGCATTGCCTTGATATGCATTGATTTTATTCATAAACAGGGTAGATAATACTCTCCGGTTATGTGTAGATTATCATAAATTGAATCAATTTATAACAAAAAATCTGTATCATATTCCTTTAATTGATGAAATATTTGATCAATTGAAGGCATTTAAGTGGTTCTATAAGATTGATATATGATTAGGGTATCATCATATTAGATTCAGAAAAGCGGATATTATGAAGACATCATTTCAAAGTGGATATATACATTTTTAATACATTGTTATGCCCTTTGTTATGACAAATGCACCATTAATATTCATGGACTTGATGAACCATATCTTATAAAGATCATACTTTGTTTTTATTTTGTATTTTTTATCAATGAGTATATCAATATGTATTGAAGAAGAATAATTGATTATAATATCATTAGTGTCCCCAAGCATGTTTTTTCAATATTGATTTCCATATATAGATGATCAAAGACCATATTTTGAGATGAAGTGGTGATGCGTGGATGATTGTTATGGATTTGTTTAATAGTATTGGATGTCATGCTTGAATAATTCTCCATGTAACTATGATGATTGATAAATTGATCTTTATTGATTCAATAACATGTTCTTATTTATTGAATATTGTTTACAACAACATGATAATTAAATATAAATAATCTATTTATGATTTCATATGAATATTTATTTTTTTGAAGACCATGAAAAAAGAGAAAATACATTTGTATTTTTCAGGAAAAAATATCTTAGAAAAGGTATTTGATTTGTTTAGTAGTATATATTAATTACTAAGTATATAATTGATTCTTCATTTACTTAAAAATAATGGGCCAACCCGTAGCCAACTAAGAACCCCCTCAACCACATATGTGGGATCTAAGGGGTCAACCACATAGGATAGAGTCAACCTGGCTAGACATGGGTGGTATGTGTGAGAGACTGAACATAACTCCCATCAAGAGCATGTATAGCATGCATACGGGGGGGGGGGGGGGGTCAATGGATGAATATCACCAACATGGCACCAATCTGTGAGTGTTGTGGGTGCCAAAACCCACTACTAGCTCAAGAAGATAGTGGAATGAATTATTACTAAGTGTTCCAAAGACATGTGAAAAACCGATGTGGGATCCAACGACATACATGATACTATTCCTCTACTAAAAAAGAGTTACAAACATAATGTACGCCACCCAATCAAATGTATCAGAACTATATGATAATTTCATTTTATTTTCTTCAATATTAACTTATTTAGGTTCTACCCATGAGCTCAAAAAACTATCAACATTGCTATTTATAGGATGTGACATCCTTCTTCTTAAAAGACCATCAAGTTGAGCTTGAATGAATGAATATCAGGAAAATGAGACCACAAACTGACATGCATGCAAGCTTCACTTTGAATGGAAATGATCATTACAGGATGTTCTATTACCATGCAATGAGAATGAAATATAGTTGTAGATGATGATATGGTCATACAACTGAGAGAATCCTCTTGTATAGGAAAAATATGGTTATGTAATGATTCCATGATTCTCAAAATCATCAAGAAATAAGACGAATACTAAATGAAGATTAAAATACCAAAAAAATTGGTAAGCCGTGAGTTGGAATATTTTTCGTATTCCTTTGAACGTGTCTCAACTAGGCATACAAACCAGATCACACATGAAATTAAACTCAGAACAGAGGTGGTGCACCTCATCTATAAACAGAGAGGCACCAAAGTCGAGCCGAGATGATGAAATTATTGATAGATCTCATTTTTATTTGAAAAATATAGCACCTATTAATCATTTATGAACCTTATTCACAAAGAATAGATACCTCAAGACACATGAGTCTATAAGGAAAGATCCAATGCATCATTTGTGAGAAGACTGGAACTGTGCACAACTTCTACATGAGGAAGGTTTCTATGTACCCTAGTCTATTCAAATAACTTGTGAGATTTACATGAAGAATAAACACCATTTTATTGTATTTAAATTAAGATAGTATTATACCATAGTTTTGAGAAACACCTCTTACTTCCATGAAGTTATTCTGTTCTTGGTTTGTATAAATAAGAAGAGACACCACATACTCTTAGTTGAAAATAGAACCAAGTGAAAAATTCTTATTCCAAAGAGAACTATGAAACCAAGTACACAGTGCATTCATATGCATGCATGAGTTATGCACATGCATAAACCTTGAGATTCTATATCTCATGAAAAAGGTGTTTGCAAGTGTTCATGGATAAAATAATTTTACATGAAAAGAAAATTCACATTGAAATTAATCTTTCACTTTCACAAAGAATAAGTTGCCCCAAAATGAAACTAATACTTCTTTTAGTGAGTGAATTTGTGCGTGACATTGATAACCTAACACTACAATTTAATATTTCATGTTGTTTATCAAAGACCAAAAGTAGATGAAGGAACAATGATCGAACTGATATTTTTATTATTATTATTTTGGGATATATAATTCATGAGATAAAAACTCTACATAATATTGTTATTATTATGACTGAGGAAGAATAAGAGTAAACCCAATCTATTACTACATAATTGTGTTAGCCCATTGATTGTTGAACCTTAGATAGCCCACTGAATACTATTTTGAGGTAGCCATTAGATTATTGAATTCAAAGTAATTTGAAAAGAGTTTATTGATGTTATTTGAAGAGAACTTAATCTATATTTTCTGAACACTTAACAAGGGGCAATACAAAATCCAACCACTTGTTCTTAAATGTTCATTTTTCATTGTACCTAGCCAGTTCTAGGATAATAAGTTAGATGTTATACCCTTTCTTGTGTTTTTTTGATAATAAATGGAAAGCTATGTACATGTGGGATAATAACCACCATACACTAAGCACATACTCATCCACACTAGAGGTGAACCTCATAAAAATACTGATGTCCTTTGTAATTTACTATTTTATGTGCATGATTTTTAATGATAAGTGAAGAAGAAAAGATAACCATTCATTGAACAAGTGATAGAGTTATAAAAAGATATAAATGTTTAAAGTGATAAAAAGTCATCCCATACTTATTCACCCCATATTTGTGTGGTCATCCCAAAAGTGATCCTAAAAATTGGTATTAGAGCAACATGACACTCCTCTAATTATATTCTATAGTTTTAAGTTTATTAAATATTTGGATTCTCTTCTCAATTTAGAATGGAGTGAAATCTTAGAGGATTTGTATCTATTTCATACCATAACTCTATCTCATCAAACACATTGAAGAATAAAATGAATAATAAAATGAATAATGAGTTGAAAAGGATGAAGAAAACATCCATATTGGTTAAAGAGGTAGAATTAACTGGTTCTCTATGTTCTAATTTTAAGAAGGACAAGTCTAATATGAAGCAGAATATTTGGTAGTGTAGTATACTTATAAATTGATAAAAAATAATTCTTTCTCATGTAGTGTTTTATCCCTATATGAAGAAGTGGAAATTAGAGTCTCTTTTTAAAATTTTCCTCTTAAAGATCCAGGAATTAGTAGAACTGATCATATATATTAGGTGTTCAATACTGAATTAGTTGATAATTTGAATGATGTACTACATAATTTTCCCAAATAAATAGTTATTTTCATATGTGACATATTCAACGGAATGTAGAAAGATATAACTAATATTTAATAAAACATAGATATCTTAGATAAAGGATTTGATGAATGAATTCAATCCAATATTTAGATCTCTAAGAAAATTAGAGAAAAAAAGTAGTGATTGTTGAACATAAAGAAGGAAGATCCAGTTTTTAAGATCAATTCATAAATAAAATTCATGAGAAATAGGAAACCATTAATAAATTATAGGAAAAGCTCAATCATTAATATAAAATTAGAAGAACATCATTTATATTTATAATGATCAACTTAAAATCAAATAAAACAAGATCAAGGATCTTGACACCTTGATACAGGAGAAAAAAATACATGGTGATGAAGTTATAAAGATCAAGAAATAATTTGAATATATGTTGAAGTCATTTGAGGATGATAAATTTATCCTAAATATGAAATTTCTTGAACTTGGTGTCAAATTTGAAAAGTTTGAAAATGTTTGAGCTGAGACTTCAAAACAAGATAAAAGAGGAGTTGTTACATTAAGAGCTACAACCACACAAAATTTTAAAAGGTATTCTTACCCTAAAAGACATTTATCTTGTGGAAAGAACATATTTAAATCCTATAATTTTCAATCTCAAGAATTCTCAATAAAGAAGGTAACACCAACAACTTATACTAATATCTCTGCTAATTTTGATTTTATACATAGTGTAGGTTCAAAAATAAAACCTATAAAAAAGTTGATGAAGAAAGGCGATGAAGTTCTTTCAACTATATGTGTTGTGAATAAAGAAAAGAGTATAAAGAACTATTCCCCTATAAATTCCAAGAAGAATATTAAAGGAAAAAAATTGGAAAGTATTCCAATCTAGACTGATAGTTACTCCAAAGAATTGATCAATTTTTTTATATATTGTTGGTGTTGTGAGATATTTGAGCACATGACATATGATTTCTAGTACAACATGATAGTATCAAAAAATAAAAATATGTATGCATCAAGGGGGAGAAAATCAGTGAAGATGTAAATACCATAGATAAAAGGAATTAATATTCTTATTACAAATATATTTGAAAGTTTGAAGAATATATGTGGTATCTACAATGGAAGTGGTCATAGTGAAGAGTCTTGAGAGTATAAATAATCCAAGCATACAAGTAAAAAAAGTTATAAGAAAATACCACAGGATCCAAAAAATACAGATAAGTTTACCTTGGATAATAAAAAAATGAATAATTATATTCAAAATAAACCTAATAATTTCAAAAGGGGTTATAAAATAAAGAGAACAAGATTATTATTTTTTGTAAAAATAGGTCACTCCATGGATCATTGTAAAAAGGACATTTATATCTTAATTATTGAAAGTAATATTAAGTAACAAAAGTGAAGTCCTGTCCAAGAACGAAAGAAATGGACTGAATTGAAAAAATCACAACAAAGAATCCATGTGTGTCTAACAAGAATCATATGAGAATTACAAATGATATACTATTTATTTTCCCAATTGATGTGGAAAGACCAAGGAAGATGAAATAATAATAGTAGAAAGTAGAAGATAAATGAAAACATGATATTCCATATGAAGATATTAAATTTCATAATAGGTTTTCATTAAATAATAACCATAAAATCTCAAAAGTACTATGTGGATGGTGGAAGAAAGATAGAAATATATCATATGAACGTTTATTAATAACACCGTATTAAGGAGAAATACCAAACAAGAATCAGAAATCACATGGTGGTGAATGTGCCTTGATGGATAGTGATAAGAAGAAAATTCCACACAAAGTTTTTACTGCTGAAAGAAAAGGCACCATGTTGTCCAAAAAATGTAATAAATATAGAAAAGTTATCATGAATACTTTTAACCTCACATGGATCAGAAAATAAAGAAGTTTTATGGTTGAGAAGTAATTATTATCCTTGTTTCTCTCATCTAAGAGAAAAGGATATCCACCTTATTCTCATATACTTTATGTTTTTTCATTACTTGTTGGTAATTGAAGGTGATGTATATACTTAGGGGGAGAAATGAGTTAAAGAGAGTATATTTATATATCTAAAAGTTATAATATTCATTATAAGTTTAATGTAAGTCACCATACTAGTTTTATATATTCATTAACACATTTAAGATTATTTTGTTGAAAATAATCAAAGATCCACCTTGATGAAGATGATCAATTTTTTACGACTGATCAATAAATTTGAAGTCACCATATTGTATGAGAACACAAAAATTGGTATTCACATCAATTTTCATTTATAATATCAACCAAATGAAAATATTTGTCTTGATAAAGTGAAGCTGGAGACCATCCCTTAAGGGGGAGTACCCAAAGAAGTTCCCAGAGACTTATATATCATCTACATTTTTTCATATTTGGAATGTAATTGTTCAAAAAGTCATTGATAATGTATGGAAGTTTAATATCTCATAAATATCAAAAAATTGAATTGAAGTATGATATTAAAAAAGAAAAATTAAATTAATCCATGAAATGAATAAAAGAATATGGAAAATGTTATGGGACTGATTTCATGAACACAACCTGTTAAGTATACTTGAATGTTTTTAATTTGTGTATTAATATGAGTGTGGGTTTTTAGGTTGAAAATTTCTTGAGAACCTTTTATCAACAGGTGGTATTAAAAAATTTCTACTTTCTCTATATCAAATAGTATCAATAAATTGCTATAAAATTGGAAACAATTGACCAGTCTCTGAAGAAATATACAAGTAGTGGAATCTTAGTTGGTATCATATTATTAATTTAGAATGGACAACATTGATGTCTAAATTATACCCTCTTGTTTTCTACATTGTGTTTTCCCATGTAGACTTAGTGTGGGATAATTGATGGAACATTTCTTAAGAAAGAAATGGTATCATCTCCTCTCAGGTATCAATAAGGGGAGAGGAGAAATTGAATTTTTTTAAGAAGAAATGAGGAGAGAAGAAAGAAATCATATGTGAAAATTGGATAAACATATTAAAATGATATTTTCTATAGGTATTATAAAAAAATATAAGGGGGGGGGGGATTGAATAACCTACTTTGTTTTTTTGTTTTATTTGTTGTTAAGGAGTATTTCAATATGACTTGAATAATAGGAACGACTAAGAATTTTAGTGGTGTTACCAAGCATGTTTGTGGAAAATTGTGTTCCATCTATAGAAGACAAAAGATCATATTTTGAGATGAAGTGGCAATGCTTCGAGAATTGTATGGATTAATTTAATATAAATGGATATTATGATTATTGATGAACTGATCTTCATTAATTCAATAACATGTACTTATATGTTTCCCATTGTTTACAACATCATAAGAAGTGAAGATAAATCATCTATTAATGATTTCATATGAATATTTCCTTTGTTTAAGACCATAAAAATATTTATTTTCATGAAGAGTTTTTAAGGATATGAAAAAGTGGAAATGAATCTATATTTTTCATGAAGAACTATCTTGGAAAAGTTATTTGAGTTTGTTGGTAGTACTCAGTTATTAATAAGTACATAATTTATTGAACCTTTATTTTAAAATAATGGGATAGCCCATAGTAAACCAAGGATCCCCTCAACCACATATGTTGGACCTAAGTGATCAAGCATGTGTAAGAGGGTCACCCTAACCATATTTGGGTGGTAGGTGTGAGAGGTCGAGCATAGAGCCCCTAGGGAGTATTCATAGCACTCGTACAAGGAGATCAATGGGTGGTTAATGCCTGAAATGTGCCCATGGACCATGAAATGGTGTGGATCAACTTGTGTGGGTGAGTGTGTGCGAGTGTTGGGGGTGACGAACCCCACTCCCAACTTGATTATATGGTGACACATCAATTATTATTAAGCTACTGAAGTACATGCACAAAACCAATATGGGATCCCATAAAATATGAGATATTTTTCCACCACTAAAAAATTTATGGACATAACATACGCCAACCGATCAAATATATCTAGGCCCTACAATCATTTCATTTGATAACATTCAACCTATAATCTTTGAGATTCTACCCATGAACTCAAAAAACAATCGACATTACAATTTCTAGGAAGCGATTACCTTATTCTCTGAAGATCATCAAACCAAGACCAAAAAAATTGATCTTGAGAGAACGAGACCACAAACCAACATGTATAAAATATTTTATTTACTTGAAAATTATCATCCTATGATGTTTCATTTTCATGAAATAAGAATTAAATATAGTTGAAAATGATGATATGATCGTATGTATGGGAACATCCTCTCAAGACAGAAAAAGTTGATTACAAAAGGATGCCAGGATTCTTGGCATCATCAAGATATAATAATAATACTACATGAAGATTAAAATAATGAAAGAATTGGTAAAATCATGAGACAAAATATTTTTTATAGGTCCTTGAACAAACCCCGACACAACATAAAAACCAAATCACACATGGAATTAAACTTAGAACAGAGATGGTGTACATTTTCTATAAATAATGAGGGACTGAGGCCAAACTGAGATGCTGAAATTCTTGATAGCTCTCATTATCTCTGAAAAATAGAGAACTAATTGATCCTTTGGGCATCCTTTTACATGAATAAGAGATAATTCAAGCCTCTTGAGTTTACAAGGAAATATTCCACACATCATTTTTGTAAAGACTAGAACTGCAGAAAACTCTTATGTGAGGAAGGTTTCCACGTACCCTAGTCCATTAAAAGAAAAAAAGAGGTTTTAATGAAGAATAAATGATATATTAGTGTATATACATTAAGAAATTATTATAACAGAGTTCCACAAATCACCTCTTTCTTCTGTAAAGTTTTTCCATTCTTTGTTTGCATAAATAAGAAGATACACCATGTACTCTTAAGTAAAGATTGGAGTAAGCACAATATACTTACATGGGAGAGAATTGACACCAAGTACACTATGCATGCACATTCATATATAAAGTACATGCATGCATAAACCTTGATATTAAACATCTCATGTATAAGGTTTTTTTCTAGTGATCATGGATAAAATAATGTGATATGAAAAGATACCACACACTTGAATTAAAAAATACACTTTCACAAAGATTAAGTTGCACCAAATTTAAAATGATACTTCTTTTAGTGATTGAATTTGTGTGTGATATTGAGAACCTTCCACAATAATTTAATATCTCATATTGTTTTTCAAAGATCAAAATTAGTAGAAGAAAAAATAATCAGAATCGTATTTTCTTATTATTATATGGGTCAGATAATTCATGAGATAACTAGTCCACAACATCATGATATTATTGTTATTTAATAATAAGAAGAGGCAACCCTCTTGATTACTGTATAATTGTGTCATCACATTGATTGATGAACCTCAAACATCCCACTTAATTTTATGTTTAAGGCATCCATTACTACATTTATAGGAAGTTGATTATAGTTTATTGGTGTTTATTGAAGAGGAATTGATCTATATTTTATAATTACTTTAGAAGTCATGGGATGAAATCTTACATAATTTGCTTCAAAGTTTAAGCTTTCATTATACCGGATCAGTTCCAGGATAATATGTCCAAGTTAATCTTTATGTCTGTGGTCTTCTTGATAATAAATGAAAATATCTATACACGTGTGATAATAACCACCACACATCAAGTAAATAGTCATCTGAACTAGAGGCGAACCTTTTAAAAATCCTTGTTTCCTTTTTGATTTACTATTTTATATACATGCTTGAAAACTATAGGAGAAGAATAAAAGATAACCATTAAATGAAAAAGTTATGTAGATATAAAAACGGATAAAATTTTAAAGTGATAGAAATTCACCCCACACTAATTCAACCCCCTCTTAGTGTGGTCACTCCAAAATTGATCCTAACATCTTGCACAGGTACCTTGATTCTTTCATCATGGTATTTTTTGATGATATTTTGATCCACTCTCAAAGTAGGAATGATAATGAGTAATAATTAAAAATTTTACTCAGTACATTGTGGGATCATCATTTATATGATAAGTTTTCCAAGTGTGAATTATGGATCTAATAATTCCATTTCCTCGAGCATGTTATTTCAAAATAAGGAATATCTGTTGAATCTAGGAAGATAAAATTAGTAGTCTCTTGGAAGATACCAAAGAATTTATTAGAAATATTTTTTTTGAATTAATAGTCTATTATTATCACCTTGATAAAGGTTTTTCAACACATTATTCTCCCATGATTTCTCTGAAAATAAAGAGTGTTCCACTTTTATGAAATGATGACCGTCGGAATTTATTTCTAGATATTAAAACTCATCTCACCTCAATACCCATACTAATCATGCTAGAACCAAGTAAGGACTATGTAGTATATTATAATGTATCTGGATCTAGTCTTGGTTGTGTTATCATGTAGTGAAATCATCTTATAGCCAATGTTTTGAGGCATTTCTGAGTGTATGAGAACAACTATCCTACACATGATTTGGAATTAGCTCCAGTGGTCTATACCTTAAAGACTTGGAAACATTACCTCTTTGAAGAAAAGTTAACAGTTTTCACTGACCATTAAAGTTTGAAATATATCTTTTATCAGTGATACATTAACCTTAAGTGATGAATATGGTTGAAGCACCTCTATATGTTTGATTTTGACTTGGTATACACACCTATTAAAGGGAATTCTGTGGCTGATGAATTGAGTTATAATTAATATAGAGAAGTTATCTAAGAAGCTCGTAACTAAGGGAAGATGATGAGTACCATTGTTGACATGCGTCTGGACTACACTACACATGATGAATATGCAATTTTATTCCTATTTAGTCTTATTACTAACTTAATGGATTTGCTAAAAGAGGCCTAGAAAATAGATCATGATTGCATCACTATTAAGTCAAACCTAAATGTTGGGGAAAAGTTTAAATACTGGGTATTGGATGAAAACTCCTTGTTACATTTTCTCAATTGAATTGTAGTCCCTCATTATTTCCATGAACATATTATTTCAAATTATCACCATTTAGAATTGTATATTCATCCAGTTATTCATTAAATGTACAAGGTAATGAAAAAACATTTTTAGTGGTTAAGTATGAGATTCAAGATTGAAAATTATGTGATGAAATGCCTAACCCATCAATAGGTAAAATCAATTCATCAACAATTGGATGGTATTTTTTAGTCTATTCCAATATTATTATGGAAGTGGGAACAAATTGAAATATAATTTTTCAAAGGTATACCGATAACGTTATGGAAGAACGATGTTATTTGGGTGATTTTGGATTGACTCACCAAGTTGGAAAACTTTCTCCCCATCAAAGAGTCCAACACAGTAGACTAATTAGAAAAGTTGTATATCTGAGAAGTGGTTAAGTTGCATGGAGTTCTAGGTTTATTTGTATATAATTGAGATCCCTAATTCACTTCTCGATTCTATTGATCATTATAACAAGATCTCATAACTCAAATAACCATGAGAATGGCATATCATTCACCGATGGATTTTCAGTTAGAACACACAATTCAAACATTAGAAGATATTATCAAATAGTATTTCATGGACTTTGGAGGCTCTTGGGAAGACCATATTAATTTGGTGGACTTATCCTATAACAATAGATGTTAGGAGAAAATATAGATGGCCTCTTTTGAGGATTTGTATGGATGTCCTTATCATTATTCACCATATTGGGTGGATATAAGAGAGACATCATTGATTGGACTGAGTATTTTCTTGAGACTATAAAGAATACCCTAATGATCTAGAATAGGATGTCCACAACCCAAAGTCAATAAAAATATTATACAAATAATCATCATTGAACCTTATCTTTCAAGTTGAGTGACCACATCTTCTTTAAAGTGTGACTGAGACTAGATCATATATGCTTGGGGAAATAATGAAAGTTAGAACCAAGGTATGTGGGACCATTTGAGGCTGTTGAATGGATCAACACTGTAGTGTATCAATTATCCTTATCATCAGGATTTAGTGCTATCCATAATTTCTTACATGTTTCTCAACTTAATAAGTATCACCTGGATCCTCATCATGTAATATACTGGGATCATGTTACTCTTGAGCTTGATGTTAATTTTATCCATGAATCAGGTCAGATTCTAGATAGACAGGAAAATGAATTCTAAGAGAGATATATTTCCTTGGTATAAGTTTTGTGGAAGCTTGATCAGGTTTAAGAGGAAACATAAGAATGGAAAAATTATATACTAGAGAAATGGCCTAAGAAATTCAAGGGAAACATTGATATCCAGCTTCTAAAAGATGGAAATTCCAATAGTGGGGAGAATTAAACACCCTCTATTTTAGGTACATTGTTTTTTTATGATTTTTATTTTATTTTTGGAGTTATTGGGATAAAAAATGAATGTATTTCAGAGGAATTAAGAAAAGGGATTCAATAATATAGCTATAAGAATTATTCATGCCGTAAATAGAGATTCATGATTTTAATATGTTCTGGATAGATGTTGTGAGTTCCTTCAAAGAGTGAAAGGGTTTCATTGAGTGGATGACTAATACCATGAATCATGTGAGACTCATTCATGATTTAAATGGAATTTTGGTTTTTTAACACGAGGTGAAGGATTTTTTAGCATATGTTGCAACCTGACTATTCATGACATGAATCCCTAATTCACACCATGAATGGGGTCAGGTCTAGCTTGTTTTAATCTTTAACATTCTTGGAAATACTCATTTAGTTTCTTTTCTATCATCTCAATTTCCAAGGTTCACTTAGGAAATATTTGAGGATATTTTATGTCCAAAATCCAATTCCAATGAATCTTTGAGCATTTAATTTCAAAAAATAAAGGTTAGTACATTTTTCTTCCTTCTTTCCTTGGATCTCCTTGATTTGTCTTTGAAAAAAACCATATATTAGTGTTTTAATACAAAAATATATGGGTTATTATGTGTTTCTATGAGATATTCTAGGGTTTTAATAGAGTAATGGAAAGAAGATGTTATATATGTGGACTCGTTTTAGATCCTTTGTGCCAAATGAACCCAAGGTAGGTGGATTCTCTTCCACTCTATTAATCTAGAACTTGATGGCTTGTGTTTTCCTAAATTTTTATTGTTAATTGTTTATAAATATCTTTATATATTCATATGGAAAACATTTATTATGATGTGATTTCAAAAGGGTAGGTTTTAAATATGGTACAAGTTGTTTTATAAATAGGCTTGATGAAATTTATGTCAATAAATGTTTTTATTGGTAACCTAGAATTAATGAGTTATCATGAGTTCATATTCATGTGGTATGGATCATGTTCATAAGTTCTACCATAAAATAATGATAATATTTTGTTGGATCTTGGTTGGAAGTTTCACCATCAGAATTTGGTCACCGATTGATAACTTGGTGATAGGATGACTCACCATTCATGAGTATAGGGAGTTTTAGGGTATGCATGTGTGTGTGGGTGTGTGTGAACATGTGAAAGTTATGATAAGTGTTATAGAAGGTTAACATTATTTTATTTAATTTTTTATTAAATGAATCTTATAATATATATTTGTATAAATTGTTTATATTATTCTCATTTTTCTTATATAAAAGGAACTAACTTGTTCTTGTCCTTGTGGCATGTGTTGGGAAGTATCTAAAGATTACCTGATGAGTGATATACCCCCCCTACTTGGGAAATTTAGTGAATTTGTAGATTAAATCTACTAATATACATGAAAGTGGAATGTTTATTACTTTACTAGTGGTGTTCCTTGACATTGTTTATTTGGTTTCTTGAGCTACAACTAGGGAGTGTCGTCATCTTGGTCTGGTGTGGTGCCACTTTGGTTCCATTGTATTTATGTTTTAGAGTTTTAGACTTTCATTACCATTTATTTTTTCCATTTTAAATTTGATATTGCTATTTTTTTATTATTCTATTGGGTTGTGTGGTTTATTTTCTCATGAATCATGTAGTTAGTTTTTTTGTTATACTATTGTCTTAGTGTTTTTTTGTTCTTTAGGGAAAATCATCCCCCAACATTTTACTAAGCCCTTGAAATTTATTTCTAACATTTAGTGTCTTGGGTAAATCACCTAAGGTTAGTAGAACCCCTTTCACCTCTCAAACCAATTAGTTGGGGAAATATGTTATATGATCACCCATTATCTGCCCCTTTCCATTACATGGGAAAAGAAAACATCGCTCGTGAGTATGTTTGGAATATCATCTCCATGAAGCGATGCATTTAATTTTTATTTACTACATCAAATTAATGGTTATAATTATAGAATTAATGAATATATAGGATATTATTATGGTTCTATAAATATTAATTATTATTTAACTTTTTTCATTTTATCCATAGATAAATGGAAACATCACTCGTGCGTATATACAGACTGTCGACTCCACGAAGTAATGTAATTAATTTTTCATCACCACTATATATGAGTGACTATAAAAGTAAATAAAACGTTTACATATGAAAATTTTAATATGATTAAAATTTAGGATATAATGAAACCATGATAAAAGTATAATGACCAAGACTGCCAAACCGAAACATGAATGAAAAACAAAGTATTTATCACCTAAAATAATATTTTTAATAAAGATATGTTTATACATGGGTGATAAAATATTGTAAGTAAATAATACATGGTATGATATATACAACTATATATCTTTAATATATTTATAATAAATCTATACTTATTATACAGGAGTTTCAAATATGTACAAAGTAAGTCAATACTCAAGGTAAGAGATTTTCGTCTCACTTTTATTTTTGTGTGACACATGCCATATCGACCAATTTTTTATTTTTTGTCATGTATATACTACCCATGAATATATTTTATGATTATTATCATAAAAATTATGGATATTTACAAATAGATCTAAGTTTCTATATTTCATGAGGTTTTTGAATAAAATATTACCAATTTAGTAAGAGTCTTATGTTATAATCTCATTATTTACAAGGATTGTTTATCATTAAGTTTCTATTGATAAAATTTCATGATCTAGCTCTCAATAATCTAATGTTTTTTCTTCATGACTATTTATTTATTTATATTACATGTTTTCCACTCTTTTAAGTACTTAGGAGACCAATATTTTTTTTAAAGAAATACATCTTTATTTTTCTCTTCAGTCAAAAATATTTTTCTTCCAAATCCATGTTTTCTAAAAATATTTTAGAGATTTTTTTGAAATACTTATATTATTTTTTAAATAATTTTTACCAATTAGTTTTTTTAAAAATAGTTTAAAAGGAATTTTCCTGTCATTTTATTAATGAGGTAATTCTGAATTTTTATAAAAAATATGAAAGGAATATTTGTTTTAACATACAATACATGAATTAAATTTCCTTCCATTATGACCACACGAAACTTTAAAAAATCATTTAAAATTTTTCAATTTTATTTTCAAAGAAAAAATTTTACTTAACATTTAGAAAAATTTTAGATTTTAAATAAGTGATATCAAAATGAAATGGGTATTTTCCTCATGAAATATTACAAGAGATATTTTAATGGAATGTTTTTAAGATAACATCCTTTGGTGTTACTAAATATTTACTCGAGATATGATCCAATGATACTATACTTGTTATTTATTTGGATGATTTATGATAATGATGATGATATATTTATGAAACCCATTTATTTTACATGGGTTATGCTATAATGAATGGTTTAAATTTTTATGTAACCCATTTTTTTCCATGTGTTAGGATAAATGATGAATGTTTTATGATTTTGTGGAACACATATGAATGGATTATAATTATGTGATGGGTGGGTCTAGAATTATATACCTTCCAATGAATTGAGTAAATATGGATATCCCATGAGATAATAAGGAATGCAATGGGGAGTGAACCCAATTCAGTAAGGGACTCTGTCCACTATGATAGTATTGGGACTGAACCTTGACTAAGGATACGATGGAACAGATAGTGAACCCAATACAATATGATAACATTGGAAGTGATAATTGAATTAGTAAATAATTTTATAGGATTATATATACTCCAAAAATTTATGTATTATACCAATGTTATTCTCTCATGGCTCATGTTCTTTGATTCCTTTATGATTCATGTCTTACGAACTGCCAAACTTTATTACATGACTCAATATTTTGATCTATGATATGCTAGGTATGGATTTTTAAATATTAATTGTAACACCCTGACCCTAGTTACCCAGAGTTGGTGCATTATTACATAACGTTGGCATGATCACAAGGGATCAAGTCCTGATAGACCGATCAGTTTAGTAGCCTTGGAAGTGCTAGATACAAACATAAGTTTTACATTACATCCTCAGATAAAAACAACTACAAAATTTTGTCCCCTTTTAACAAACTTTTATTCTTTATCCTATACATAAATTTCAACCATAAAATAATTCTTCACATCCTGGGAAAATAAAACATAGAAAGAGGTGTGCTCAGATGCTCAGTAAGGATAATAATATAGCAGAAACTTTCATAAATTATCATAAACATTTAAGGAAATGTATAAGACTAAAACACAAGCCTTTTAAACTTAAAATTAAGCATAATATGGAAAATATAAATCAAATAATTCCATTTACTTATTCCAATGGATATTCTACTAGTTGAATAATCACATGCAACATCAATAGCCAATTTCATAATGATGGAATGCATAATTCCAGACATCATAACCTCATAGTCAAGGACTCATGCCAATAATACAAATAATATTTTGTCAAGGCCTTGTTCCAAGACATTACTTTGTCTCATGAGACCTACCGATGCATCTAGGAGATATAGTAGGCTCTACCCGTTACTTACTAAGTCCAATGCAATCCTCATATGAAAATATTGACACATAACATAAACATTCATTTTAAAACTAGAATATGAAATGTTAATACTTTAGCCATAAACCATGAATGGTATAAAAATAACACATCCACAGTTAAACATATCACAAAAACTTTAATACAATATGGTAGATTTTATCATAATATATCAACTTCAAACAAGTGTAAAATACATCAAAGGATGGTGACATAGATGAAATCAAAACTATTTGAGAGAAATATCTCTTTCTATTTTGAAATCATTTAAAAGTTATATAATTAAAAAAGAAAACACTTATTTGAAAAATAATCTTATAATATTATAAGGGAATCTTAGATGGTGTTATAATGGTGGAAAATATCCACACATTCCGTATATGTTAAAAAAACATTCTTTCCTTAATTTTGTCGAAAAGATTGTAAAGTACCTTGTTTGGAAAATGACGGAAAGATTCCTTTATAAAATTTTTATAAAAATTAAAATAAGGGTATAAATGAATTTAAAACATAGTCTAGGAAATACTAAAAATGTTTTGAAATATATTTTTAAGAAACACAGTTGTGGATGACAAAGAGGTCCTAGTAGATACTCACGTATAAACATCCTCGGATAATGAAGAGATTGTAGAATTAACCCTTACCTTGTAATTTTCCTTGGTAGAGGTTACATTGAACTCCTGTATAATAGTTAAATAATTGTTATTAAATTATAAAATAACCACATACATAAATATGATATCATATATGATCTTCTAATATTGCTTTGTTAATAACATTTCAGTAGTTTCATCGTTTTGAGTGTTAACTGATTCGTTTTACTTTATATGTTTTTTTACATAAGTCATGTTTGTTATGAATAATATATATTTGATTCATATAAAGAATGATATTAAGTTATTAAACATTATTTTTTAATCATAAAATGAAATTTATTCTTGAATGGTTACGATGGGGAGTGAATCTCATCGCGTTCGTGGAGACGGTAATCCGTACGTACTCACGAGCGACAATATCATTATATTGATGGTGAAATCATATGTAATTGGATGGTATATCATATATAAAAAATAATTATAATTTTATATTTATTATTTTCATCTGTTATACTCATTATTATACCCATCCAAATAATGAAGTGTTTGAATAACCAACTACACCACGACAAGGAGATGGTAAGCCGTACGTACGCACATATGGTGACATGTCATTCATAGGATGGATAGAATAATGAATATAGTTGTACCATATTTATAATAACATAATAGTATATATAAGGTATTGTATTTATTATTTTTGTGTTAAACAACAAATAAATAGAAAGTGGAAGAAGAAAATAACTTTGAAAAAGGTGGTGAAATTATTAACTCTTATTCGGGTTTTTCCTTTTGATTTGACCAAAAGGGATCCTTAGGTTAGATTATGATCAAAGTAATTCCTATATATTTAATTTAGTGTTTTTGTGAGGATATTTTATTAGGGTTTGGATGAAAAAAATGGCTTTGGAGGTGTGATTTTGAGAGAAGGGGAAGTTTCCTTTTATAAGAGAGGTGAGGGTCACTTTAGGAAAATATTGAAATATTATTTTATAATAAAATAATTTTCGATTTATAATGGCCCCAAAAGAATTTATTTAGAGGATAAGGTAGGTATGGGTCTAAATTCTCTCAACCAATAGGTTTTAGACAGGTTTAGGTCACCATATTAACCTTATATTTTAGATCTAACTATTAGTTAAACAGTTTGACATTTACCATGTCTCCTTGAATTTTTATATTAAATGGTTAATATACTTACTATAAACTACCAAGAAAACACCAAGTGGTTAATTATTGATATATATAACCTTATCAAAGTCTTTTTTCCGAACATTAGAATTTTAGGAATATTATATCAATTAATAATATAGTATTTTTTTTAAAAACTCATTTATGTCAATTTTGACACTATTTAGTATTTGATTTTTGTTAATGTCATAAAAAATTGATTACTTTGAAAAAAATTAATTTAATCAACCCTAACATGTAATATTAACCTAAAAGTATCAATTTACATTTATTTTGATATTTATAATTTCAATTATTTTAATCTTTCATTAATAAGGTAATTACTGTATCATCATTGTGTCATAAATAAATTTAATTATTCAATGTCTAAAAATTATAAATAAAATACCATTATATAGTAAATAGTTTTAAATTTCTAATAATTATTTATAGTTGAATTTATCTTATGTGTAACCCTATATTAAAAATGTTTTAGTTATGAAAACTTAAATTTAACACCTTTAACTCTTCTTTAAATAAAATAATAATAAATGTCCTAATCTAATCCAAGTGGACCCAAAGAATCATATTTTATTCCTATGGTGTTTTGGTCGAAATACACTTATTCAATATAATTAGGACATGTGTTAGGGTAATTATAATATATTTTTTACCTTTAATTACCCTATTTACTTTTAACCATGGTAAATAAAAGTCAAAAGTTACTATTCACCAAAAATTATTTTCATCTTATTGAACCAAGTTTTACTTACTAATTTAAACCATGACTCTAGTATTTTTGAAATTCAATTCACAGAAGTGATAAAATTACGTTTTATGCAAATTTCCAAATGTGCCTAGAAGGTGGGTAAAAGACGGTAAAAAGTTTAATAAAATTTTATATATATGATATTATTATAAAATGACTCAAATGAATTATATTGAACTTATATAGGTATTTTGTATCTATTTTGACTTGAAATAAATTACATTAAAATAAATAATTATAAAAAGTCGGTTTTGAATAATAACGTAGTGTTTTTCACTATTCATAAAAATTGAAAGTTTTTAGAAAAATACCAAATATTCACCCTAAGCTATTTTTGAAATTCAAAATCCAAAAATGAAGTCCATTTTAAAAAAGAAAATTTATAAAGTTTCAAAAAGTGGGTATTACTATTCATAACAGCTAGTTTGATTGGTCGTGGTGTGCTAGAACTCAAAATTGTGTACAACACAAGCTATTGTATTATTCAAATGGAAACGTACCTTGGAATCTTGGGGTATTACATTCTACCCTCCAAATAATTTCATCGTAAAAATTTCTAGAATACTACTGCATAAAAAGATTCTTGTGTTTCTTCATCATAAGTTCCACAGGTTCCAATTTTGGCTCTTCCATCTTATGGTTTCTTCATAGAACTTTCACCAAAAGAGTTATCTGGTTTCTTAACACTTGTTCTCTGGTATCAATAATTATGATAGGATCTTCGCAATAAGACAGGTCGGGTTCTAGTTCTACTTCTTCATAGGTGAGTACATGTGTTGGGTCAGGCATGTATTTTCTCAACAGTGATACATGGAACACATCATGAACTTTAGAGAGACTTGTCAACATTGAAAACTGATAAGCTACAACTCCCATTCGTTCTAGAATTTTGAAAGTCCCGATGTACCTGTGACTTAATTTTTCTTTCTTACCGAATCGTATAACACCCATCCATGGAGACACCTTCAAGAAAACATGATCTCCTACCCGAAATTCCAAATCTTTCATTCAGTTACCAGCATAACTCTTTTTCCTACTTTTAGCTGATTTGATGTGGGTTTGGATAACCTTTACCTTTTCCATTGTCTCCTCAACAAGTTCTAGTCCTACAAGTTTACTTTTTCCACCACCATTCCAACAAGTTGGTGTGCGACATCTCTTTCTTTATAACGCTTCATATGGTGCCATATGAATACTTGAATGGAATCTCTTGTTATAGGAAAATTCTACCAGAGGTAAATATTGATCCCACATACCTTGAAAGTCAAGTGAGAAATATCTCAACATCTATTTTAAGGTTTGTATAGTCCGTTCTGACTATCCATCAGTTTGAGGGTGGTAGGCAGTGCTCAAATGAAGTTCAGTATCCAAGGACTTCTGAAGAATTTTCCAGAATCTTGATGTAAAATGGGGATCACGATTAGAAACAATCGATAGGGGTACTCCATCAATACTTACAACTTCATTAATATATAGTCTTGCTAAACGTTCAATTGGTAAATCTACTCTTATAGTAAGAAAATGTGCTGACTTGGTAAGACGATCAAGAATGACCCATATTACATCATACCTTCTAGGAGTATTTGGTATCCCCATGAAAAAATCCATCATAATATCATCCCATTTCTACTTAGGTATGGGAAGAGGTTGCATGAATCCTCTAGGATGTTGTCTTCTAGCCTTTACCTATTGACAAACCATACATCTTGACACATAATCAACAATATCTCTCTTCATGTTGTCCCACCAAAAATGTTCCTTCAAATCTCTATACATCTTAGTTCTACTAGGGTGTATAGAGAAATTAGAGCTATGAGAATTATCCAAAAATTCCCTTTTTAGATCAGGTATATCAGGAACACAAAGTCTCTTCCCATATTTTATAATTCCATCTTCATATACAAAGTTAATCAATCTCCCATCATTCACAGCTTTAATTTTTGTTTGAAACTCCTCATCATCATTCTGAGATTTTTTTATCCTTTCTAGTAAAGTTGGATTGGAAAGTATTTGAAAAAGTATTGATATTTCACCTTCTATGGTTATTCCCATATCCATCTTTACTAGATTCATAAACATAGGATCCCTTTCAACTCTCATCTTGTTCAAAACTCAATGATCCTTTCTGCTCAAAGCATCTTCCACCTTATTTGCCTTCCCTGGGTGGTAATATATAGTGCAATCATAATCCTTGACTATCTCGAGCCATCACCTTAGCCTCATGTTGAGTTATTTTTGTGAGAAAATATACTTCAAGATATTGTGATCAGTATATATCTCACATTTTTCACCATAGAGATAGTGTTTCCAAATCTTCAAAGCAAAGATTACAGCTGCTAACTCAAGATCATGAGTGGGATAGTTTTGTTCATGAATTTTTAACAACTGTGATGCATAGGAAATAACTATATCATTATGTATAAGGACACAACCAAGTACTATCTTTGAAGCATAACTATAAATAACAAACCCATCATTCCCTGATGGTATAGTCAATATAGGAGCATTGACTAATCTTATCTTCAGTTCTTCAAAACATTTTTCACATTCTTTTTTCCAAAAAAATTTAACCCCTTTACATGTGAGCTTGGTTAATGGGTTATCCAATTGGGAAATATTATGGACAAAGCACCGATAATAACATTCCAAACCAATAAAACTGCATACCTCAGTTATACTTGTCAGTGCTGGCCATTCTTGGATTTCCTTGGTATTTGAAGGACCAAAAAAGATTCTATCCTTAAAGAAAATATGTCCAAGAAAATAAATCTCCTAAAGATAGAATTCAAACTTGCTAAACTTTCCATATAATTAATTTCTTCGGAGGGTTTTCAGAGTAGTGTGCAAGTGATTTTCATGATCTTCGTATCTTTTTTATTAAACCAAGATATCATCAATAAATACCACTACAAATTCATCAAGATATTCCTTGAAAACTAAATTCATTAGATCCATGAAAATAGAGGGTTAATTAGTCAGTCCAAAAGGAATTACTTTATACTGTTAATGCCCATACCTAGTTCGAAAAGCTGTTTTCAAAATGTCTTTCTTATTCACACAAAACAGATGTTATCCAGATCTAAGGTCAATATTTGAAAAATATTGAGCTCCATGAAGTTGGTTGAATGAATCATCAATGCGAGGTAGGGGATACCTGTTCTTTATTTTTATAGAATTTATCTCCCCGTAGTCAATGTACAACCTCATAGATCCATTTTTTTTCTTAACAAAAAGAACAGTGGATCCCCATGGAGAAACACTTGGGTGAATAAATACCTTATTACTCAATTCATCTAGTTGTTTCTTTAGTTACAATAATTATAAAATGTCCATTTTATAAGTGGTCTTCGATATGGACTTTAAACTAGGAATTAAATCAATGGAAAACTCAATTTCTCATTTTGGAGGATGTCCAGGTAAATCCTCTAGAAACACATCAATATATTCTTGCACAATAGGTATGTCCTATATTTGAACATTCCTTTCTTCACCCATAGTTATTTTATTATCCTCATCCCCAATAATTGAATTTAGTAGAGCTACTGGGGGTAGATCTAGATAAGAATCAGTTGGTGACATTTCTGCTTTTAAAATAAGGTACTCCTTATCATCATTGAAAATTGTAACCTCCTTCTTCTTACAATAAATTTTTGCATCATGGTCTAAAAGCCAATCCATTCCGAGGATTATATCAAATTAAATCATGGGTATGATGATGATATTAGTAGATAAAGAATTTTTATATTCCCTAATGGGAACTGATTCACAAAAATTTGTTGTAATGATACTTCCCTTAGGAGTTTTGACAGAAATCTCTCTTATTAAATCAAATTGGAAACATCTAATTTTCTTAGAAAAGTGGGAAGATATGAAACAATGTTATGATCTAGAATCAAATAAATCATTGGATAAACTTGAGGAAACCATTAAATTACCTACCACCATGTCTTTAATAGCTTCAACCTCAGCAGTAGTGATCGAATAAGCTTGGCCTTGCTCCCTTTTCCTTTTCTGAGATAAGTTTCCTTGGATGTTATGAATTTTTTTTCATAATGCCCCTTTTTTATACAATTGTAGCATTCAACATTGACATACTCTTTCTTTCCCTTGCAATCACGAGCTTGGTGGCCTTTTTCACCACACTTGTATTAGAATCCCATTCCCTTCAGGAATGTACCAAGGTGTTTCTTCCCACATTCACCGCAGGATGGATATTCAAATTTTCTCTTCTTACCCTTATTTCCATTTCTAGAGTGTTTAGTAGATCTCTTATTCTATTTCTTTTCTTTAAAGTCATAAGACTTAGAGATTTTTTTTTTCTGTATTGATAGCACATGATACAATATCTTCGTATGATGAGAAGGATTTTGAGACTAGTGATCGGCGAAGAAATGGTTTTAACCCATAAAATAATCAATCAATCTTAATCCCTAGGTAATGTATATAATCTGTTTCATGCCTTTCTAACCTTGTAAAGTTAGCCTCATACTTTGTGACATTATCATTCTCCTTTTGCCTCAGACTCATAAATTGTCTTTCCATATTCGCTTGATGGTCACAAGGAAAGTATTTTTCTAAGAAAATATATTTAAACTACCTGCATTCCATATTTTATACTTATTCATCCTCCTTTGTGTTTTGAACTAATGAACACCATTGATCTTCATCTCTCATGAGGCGATAAACTGGCATGAAAACTTTTTCCCTTTCGCTACTCCCCAAAGCATGAAATATTTTCTCTAAGGAACTTATCCATTGCCCAGCTAAAAATGGATTTTTAGTCTCATTGAATGTTGGTTGTTGTTTTCTCCTGAAGTTTTCTAACATTGATCCTCTATGTTGTGGATTAGGGTGCTTCATATGGGTAATGTTATTATTCATAACCTAAGTGAGTTGGTCCAGTATGGTGATAAGATGATCAGCACCAGTTTCATCCCCAACTCCACTATAATTGTCTTTATTAGGAGGGAAATACCTATATGGATTACATGCATTGATATGGTTTCCATTCCTTCCACTAGGCACCATTTCTAAACAATGTCATACACTAGCTTAGTTTATGAATCACAATAAATAATTCCAATCTTGTAAAACACTTAACATAAATTGAACAATTTATAGATATAATCCATAATCATGAAAATGTATTATTTTAGGAGGAATATACTCACAAATCCTTCATAATGGTTTGTAAATAAAATGTAAATTATCCTAAGCCTATCCCCCGAGAGTGTTGTAACCAAAAGTGCTGCAAGGCCCATTGTCATGTACCAGGATAACCCAGGTCAAGCCCGAAACTCCTTGTCAGAGTTTTCACTCCTAGGAACATCTGTGCTAGAGCCACATCTACTTTCTTGTATCCAGATAGGGATGTATTTCTTGGAAAAATCACAAAATCTATACATTACCAAAATTTTAAGAAGTTATTCTATACTAATCCTCAAAGTCTATATTAGGGTAATGTTCTCTAATCAGAGTTTTTCTAAATCTAGATTCCAAGGTTTGTACTAAAATTTCTCTAATACCAACTGTAAGGCCCCGACCCTAGTTACCCAAAGTTGGTGCATTATTACATAACATTGGCATTATCATAAGGGATGAAGTACCCAACGACTAATCAGTTTAGTAGCCTTTGAAGTACTAGATACAAACATAAGTTTTACATTACATCATGAGATAAAAACAAAAACAAAATTTTGTCCCCTTTGAACACACTTATATCCCTTATCCTATCCCTACAGGTCAACCATAAAATACTTCTTCACATCCTGGGAAAAGAAAACATAGAAAGGGGTGAGATCAGATGCTCAGTAAGGATAACAATATAGCGGAAACTTTCAAAAATAAACATAAACATTTAAGGCAATGTATAAGAATAAAACATAAGACTATTAAACTTAAAATTGAGCATAATATTGAAAATATAAATCAAATAATTCCATTTAATTATTCACATGGATATTTTACTAGTCAAATAATCACATGCAAGATCAATAGCCAATTTTATAATGATAGAATGCATACTGCCAGACTTCATAACCACATAGTCAAGGCCTCGTGTAAAGACTACAAATAAGATTTTGTCAAGGCCTTGTTCCAAGACAATAGTTTGTCTCATGATAGCCACCTATGCATAGAGGATCTAGACCGGGCTCCATCCATCACTTACTAAGTTCAATGCATTTATCATATGAAAATATTGAAACATAATATAAACATTCGTATTAAAACTAGCATTCAAAATGTTAATACGTTAACCATAAAAAATGGATGGTATAAAAATAACGCAACCATAGTAAAACATATCACAAAACCTTTAATATAATATGGAAGATTTTATCATAATAAATCAACTTCAAACAAGTGTAAAATAAATCAAAGGATGTTAACATAGATGAAATCAAAACTATTTGAGAGAAATATCTCTTTCTGTTTTGAAATAATTTAAAAGTCACATAATTATAAAACAAAACACTTATTTTGAAAATACTCTTATAATATTTTAAGGGAAGATTCGAAGGTGTTATAACAGTGGAAAATATCTGCACCCACCGTATAATTTAAAAAAACATTATTTCCTTAATTTTGTGGAAAAATTCATAAAGTACCTTGTTTGGAAAATGATGGAAAGATTCATTTATAAAAATTTTATAAAAATTAAAATAAAGGGTATAAATGAATTTAAACCATAATCTAGGAAATATTAAATTTTTTTCGAAATACATTTTTAAGAAACACATATGTGAATGATAAAGAGGTCCCAGTAGATATTCACGTATAAACAACATCAGATAATGAAGAGATTGTAGAATTAAAAATTACCTTATAACTTTCCTTGGTTGAGGGTATGTTAAACTTATTTATAATATTTAAATAATTTTTATTAAATTATACAAGAACCAAATACATAAACATGATATCATATATGATCTTCTAATATTTCTTTGTTAATAATATTTCAGTAGTATCATCGTTTCGGGTGTTAACTGATTCATTTTACTTTATATGTTTTGTTATGTAAGACATGTTTGTTATAGATAATATGTATTTAATTCATTTAAATAATAATATTAAGTTCTTAAACTTTATTTTTTTAAAATAAAATGAAATTTATTCTTGAATGTTTATGATGGGGAATGAATCTCATCGCGTTCGTGGAGACGGTAATCCGTACGTACGCACGAGCGACAATATCATTATATTGATGGTGAAATCGTATGTAATTGGATGATATATAATATATAAATAATAATTAATATGTTATATTTATTATTTTCATCATTTATACTAATTATTATACCCATCCAAATAATTAAGTGTTTGAATAACAAACTACACTAGGACGTGGAGACGGTAAGCCGTACGTACGCACGTTTGGTGACATGTCATTCATAGGACGGATAGAATAATGAATATGGTTGTACCATATTTATTATAACATAAAAGTATTTATAAGTTACTGGAGTTATTATTTTTTTGTGCAAACAACAATGAAAGAGGAAGTTGAAGAAGAAAAGAACTTTGAAAATGGTGATGAAATTATTACCTCTTCTTCGGGTGTTTCCTTTTGATCTGATCAAAATGGCTCCTTAGGTTGGATTATGATCAATGTAATGAATCTAGGTTGAAGGTAGGGTAGTTGGGAAGATATTTTCGTAGGGTTTGTCCGAGCCAAATGGCTTTGGAGGTGTGATTTTGAGAGAAGGGGAAGTTCTCTTTTATAAGAGAGGTGATGATCAGTTTAGGAAAATCCTGAAATATTATTTTATAATAAAATAATTTTCAGTTTCTAATGTCTATAATGGATTTATTTAGAGGATAAGGTGGTTATGGGTCAAAAAAATCTCATCCAATAGGTTTTAGAGAGGTTTAGGTCACCATATTACTCTTATATTTTAGATTTAACTCTTAGTTAAATAGTTTGACATTTACCATGTCTCCTTGTATTTTTATATTATATGGTTAATAAACTTAATATAAACTTCCAAGTGAACCCCAATTGGTTAATTATTGATATATATAACCTTATCAAAGTCTTGTTTCTGAACCTTATATTTTTAGGAATATTATATCAATTAATAATATAGTATTTTTTAAAAAAACTCATTTATGTCAATTTTAAAACTATTTAGTATTTGATTTTTTTAAAGTAATAAAAACTTGATTAATTCTAAAAAAATTTATTTAATCAAATCTAAAATGTCATATTAACCTATAAAATTAGTTTAACTCATCAAAAGTCTCATTTTACATTTATTTGGATATTTATAATATTAATTATTTTAATCTTTGATTAATAAGGTAATTAGTGCATCATCATTGTGTCATAAATAAATTTAATTATTTAATGTCTAAAATTATAAATAAAATACCATTATGTAGGAAATAATTTTATCTTTCTAATTAATATTTATAGTCTAATTTGTCTTATGTGTAACCCTATATTAAAAATGTTTTAGTTATGATAATTTGAATTTAACACTTTCAACTCTTCTTTAAATAAAATAAAACTAAATGTCCTAATATAATAAAAGTGGATCCAAAGGATCATATTTTATTCATAAGGTTTTTTTTGGTCGAAATACACTTATCAATTGAATTAGGACTTGTATAAGGGTAATTATAATATCATTTTTACCTTTAATTACCCTATTTACTTTTAACTGTGGTAAATAAAAGTCAAAAGTTACTATTCACAAAAATTATTTTCTTCTTATTGAACCACATTTTACTTAATTATTTCAACCTTGTTTCTCATATTTTTGAAATTTAATTCACATAAGCGATAAAATTACATTTTATGCAAATTTTCAAATGCGCCTAGAATGTGGGAAAAAGACGATAAAAAGTTTAATAAAATTTTAAATATCTAATACTATTATAAAATGACTCCAATGAATTATATTGAACTTATATAGGTATTATGTATCTATTTTGACTTAAAATTAAAGAAATAATTATAAAAATTCAGTTTTAAACAATAACGTAGTGTTTTTCACTATTCGTCAAAAATTGAAAGTTTTGAGAAAAATACCAAAAGTTCACCCTAAGACAATTTTGATATTCCGAATCCAAAAATAAAGTCCATTTTGAAAAATAAAATTTATAATGTTTCAAAAAGTTGATATTAGTATTCATAACGACTAGTTTGATTGGTCATGGTGTGCTACACCTCGAATTTGCGTACAACACAAGCTATTGTATTATTCAAAGGGAAACATACCATGGAAGCTTGGGGTGTTACATTAATATATTTTTCTCATACCATTATACTCATGTTATATTTAAGTGATCATTGATATCTCCCTTGTTTACCCTTACAGAGAATCCGAGCTCATCATTTTTTTATGTTTCCTTTCCCGAGGTTATGAAGAAGTTTTTAAGTAGGGTATATATAAGAATAGTAATATACAGAAAGATATTTATGGGATGTTTTGATGATATTTCATGAAATAAGAAGAAAATTTATCTAGTCTCCAAATATAATAAGTTTTTAATGTTATAGAATGGATTATAATTTTATGTAATGAATATTCATCTATTAAGATGTAATATATATGTATGATAAGTATGAGTTGTTATATTTGGTATTAGAGTAGAGTTTAGTTAATATTTTTGAGATTATGATTATAAATATTTAGTGAAAACCATGGGGATAAACCTAAGTATGGTATAACATCCAAAAGTCTTGTTAAGATAGAGATTATGTGATTTTCTTAGAAATATATCACTTGAAAGAAACTAAAAGTAAATGTGGTTTTTCCATAGATATATATATAGGGTTAATAATCCTGAAAAGAGTTTTTATAAGTATATACCAGCCACCATTCTGCTGCATGGTGAGTGTTCCCTTACTACACACCTAGTTTAACACTCTTAGGGGAAATTATTGGGTTAATTCATATTTTATTTATGAACCATTATGGATGATTTGAGTAGATGATAACCAAGTATGAATTATGTTAAACATAAGGTGAAATAGATTGAAAACAATATTTCATGATTTAGATATCCTATAAATGATTTTTTTCTATGAATATATGGTTTCCCACTATGATTATTATTTCTCACACTATAATTTTTAGTTTTAGCCAATGGATATAACCATGAGAATTTGTGTTAATGATGAATGTGATGGATAATGGAATGATCGTACTCATGAGAAACCAAATGAAATAGGAGTTGGAATGAAAATTCTTGTGCTTTTAAATAACCTGATATCCATTTATATAGTTAACAAGCTTAACTTAGGTGAGTTTCTTAAAACACCTAATAAGATAAAGATAGAGTTTCATAAAGACCACAGAGGAAAGAAGATTCAACTTCGAATATATCGAAAATGTGGGAAGAATCACTTAAGGGAATGTCTCAAAGTAATGGGATGATGTTTTCTTTGTGAAAATGAAGGGCATAGATCAAGTAATTTTTGAGTAAAAATAAAGAGTTTGATGGATGGATATGAAGTTAATCCTATGGTACCATTTATATCTCAATGTCTTATGTATGGGGAATATGGGAATTATCTGAGCTAATTCCCCAATCCAAGGTTTAACACCTAGTCCAAGGAAGGACCTATGCTATTACAATAGTTAAAGTGGAAGTATTAAAGTGTTTATGTATTGTGATTTTAGAATTATGTTGTAGAAGTGAGAAATAAATGATATTTTGGTTATAAGAATGATGAAACATCTAAGGATTGTTCTCTAGAAATTTTACATTAAGTATTTTCAAGCATATGTTGAATGGTACCAATAGCTCAAAAAGTAATTTATTGGTAAGGTGATATTTTTTGGAAAACTCATGATTTAGGAATAGATAACCTTTATTATGTGTTCGATGTATAGATAATAATGTTTTATTTGGATAAAGAGACAATTAATGTTGATAAAGTTAATTGGACAATATTTATGAATTTGGAATTTATTAGGGATTTGATAACAATGTGGTTTATGTTATCATTGGTGATGTTAATAACATTCATGTATTTATAAAATATAATAAATAACTTGTGATTTTATGAGGTTAATGTTACTTTTTGGATGGAATTATGTTTTTATGTGAGGTTAACTTAAGAATTATGGATATCATAATGGGTTTATAAGTTTCAAGTTAATCATATGTTAGGGCCTTAGACACCCTTATTGAGGTTTTATATGATGGGAATATGTCGATAGACATTTATTTAGTTTTGATAACTATTTGAGGTATATATAAACATTAAGTTTAACATGTAAAAAATGTATTTTTAGAATAATGCCTTTTTCATTTAATAGACATATGTTTAAAGGTATTGATAACCTTTAGGGTTTATATGATTTTTTATGTTGAGGTAATTATACTCCGAATGGCCCGAAGGCCTTCTTTTTTATTTTATTATAGATAATCCTCCTTTTAAGGGTTGAAGGGGAACCCGTACATGACCCGTAGGCCCAAGGCCCAAGGCCCGACATGACCCGCAAAACATGACCTGAAGGCTCAGAGGCATACCATGCCCATACATGACCCGTAGGCCCAGCCCACTAGAACTAACCCTCCCCAACGTCTTTCATCATTGATCATCTTATCTCTCCACCTTGCATTGCTGATCGGTTAGCATTGCCCCGTACAAAGCTGATCGGCTAGAATTGTTGAGGTAATTATAGGTTATTAAAATTTAGGAACATATGTTTTATGATATATATAACCATTGGATTGAGAAGTTATTTTGTGATTAAGTGATCAATGTTATTTTAGAGTAAGCTCATTATATTTTTTAATAAATTTTATGATTAAGGTAAATATAAATAAATTTGGATAAGATGGGATTTTTATTTTAGGAACAAAGGTTTAATTATCTTTTGGGAGCATATATGATTTTATTTTGGAATTATGTTGATTCAGGTTATTTTTGAAAAAATATTAATATATTTTTGAGATTATATGATTAGAGAATCTTAATTTTTGGTATACAACTTTATGAGTGACTAATGTTGTTTAAAGATACATGTTAAGTTTATTTTAGAAGATTATATGGTATAATATTTCTTATTTTTGGGTTTTAAAGATAGTTAGCAATATTTTCAATAGTTTTTAGGATAGTTACTTATGGAATGATCTAAGTTCATTCTTTGGGGTTATTGATGAATTTTGAAGATTAATTCTTCATATGTAGGTTTATACATTTTGGATATTATATTAGTTTGTGATATTTTTTGTTTTTTATTAGTGTATAAAAATAGAAGGAATATCTTGTATCTTTTTTTTGGATTATATGAAATGTTTGGAGTTTATTGTAGTGATTTAAGCATGAAAATTTATCTTTAATACTCATCATTTGGAGAAAAAATGATATTGTGGTGGAAATTTATTAAAGGATAAAATTATAATTTTCAAGTAAGTATATTTCCTTATGTTATTAGTCTAGATGGTAAAGGAATTCCTTAACTCTAAAAATCATCTCGAAACAAAATTTTTTTCCTATTATATTCATTTATAATGAATTGATGGTTTGTTCCACACCTAATTTATTTATCATTTTGTGGTCATTAAATTTCTCATAATCATCCACTTTCTTTTGATCAGTATTCTATATTGATTTATATCATTATTTGGAAATTATTTTTTTGCTAAATTTCCATATTTTCACTTCCCACTAATGTTATCATATTTTTAAACCTAGTTATTTGTTATTCCAGATAACCTTCATATTTCCTTTTTCCACTTTTCAAGGGGATTTTTTATTAACCCTTTTTTATGATGTGAGTTTTCAACAAAAGAATTTTCAAATATAAAACCCTTGATTACCAATCAAAAGTTATAATTACATGGAAATAATTTTTCAAAAGGGGGTGGGGGATGTAACACCCTAATATATTAAAATTACACAATGTTTGATAGTATATAAAACACGCAATACCGAGCATACAAAGAACACAAAATATTATTATTTTATGATCATTATAACATTTCCATTTAATTGGAGAGTATTAATATAAGTAAATCAATCGTTAAATATATCTATAAATTTACTAATTAATAAATTTTTTTTCGGAAATTATTAGTTAATAAACACTCAACTTTTAGTAAAGTCTTTTTATTCTTCAAATTTTTTTTTATTCAAAAAATGGTTTTTATTGATTTTTATGAATGAATATTATAATCAATCTCTATAATTTTTTGAATTTTTATTTGATAAAAAGAATATAATTTTTTAAATAATCATATCAAAATCATCTTAGGGTGATTTTGTTTTGAGATTTTTCTTAAAAGATCACTTCTGCTTTTCCAGTGAATAGTGGAAAATACTGATTTATATTGAAAAATATAGTTTTTTAAAAATAAATTTTGTTTTAAAAAGATTTAAATGTAAAATTAGTTCCATTATAATATTAATAATCTAATTAATTTAAATATAATAAATTTTATAGTTGAATTTGGGATAAAAATATTTTTATACTTAAAAATCCATTTTTCTGAAAAATTATTTCTCGTTGCATTTTGTATTTTTATCATAAATTAATTTCTTCCATTTATATAAATTTAATATTGAAAAATATATTCAATATTTAGAATTATGAGGTCAAAATTTGGTAAATGTTTCTATTTTAATTTTTTTCATTATAATTAGTAACCATAGTAAATTTGTGTTACCACACTAAAAGTAAATTGGGTTAATTAGGGTTAAAAATAATGTGATAAGGATTAAAATTCTTTAAAAAACTTTCCTATATTTTATTTTTTTATTATATTTATTTTATAATCATATTAAATTCTTAAATATGATGTTTTATTGTCATTTATCTTTGATTTTGACCTTTAAAATATTTAAGTAAAAGATAAATTCCAACACATCACTTTATTTCTTTTAATATATATAATATTTTTTTATAGAGATAAAAATAACTCATGTTTAGTTATAAATGGTTATTTTATATATGAAATATTTTTTTCATGGTAATTTTTTTTTAATTTTTAGTGATAAAATAATTATTTTAATTTCTTACGCAATACTGATACAGTTCCTATAAAAACAGTTGGAAAATCATGTAACATATTTTTAAAAACACTAAAAGTAATATTTTTTAGTTGAGTTATAGTGTCAAATTTTTTTAAATATAAATATAACATATTATATATTTTTAATTTTTTATTCAAATTCCATTGCTGTCATGTTGTTTTCAATGTCAAATTAAATGAATAGTTTTAGAATTGAAATTAATAGTATTCTATGTTAAATAATATTTTATTAAATTATATAAAATAAATAAAAAAAATAAAATTGGAAAATTATGATGTTAAAAATTCTAAAATTTCATCACTTATACATTTATGAGCCAATTTTCATCCTATAAGTAACATTTTAACCCTTTAATATTGAAAAAATCATTACCATGGTTAAGGTTAAAACTGGTTAACTAAGGGGTTAAATGAAAAGATAATGTTTTAAATGATATCTAAACCTGTATAAATTTCATATGTTGATTATAATAAGACAATATACTCATTATAATATAATCCATGTCATTTTGGAACCATTTTTCTTGAGTTAGACACATATTATATTATAATATATTTTATGTATTTCCAAAAATGACATTAATGATATTTTATAATAAAAAATATTTTATCAAATGATTTAAAATCAGTAAAATACATATATTTGGATATTTTAATTTTATATTATTGAAAACATAAACCATGGTACCTTTATTGATCACTTTTACTTTTATAGTATCTTTCTTGACACCTAAAGAGTAAAAAACATTGATATCATAACAATTGTTAAAAAGGTTAAGTGAGGTTAAAACTAAGAGATCAGGTTAAAAAATAACCAAAACTTGTACAAATTTTATTTTATGAGATTATTTATACTCATAATCATCCTATATTTAAATTATATCTATTTGGAATCTTTTTTTTTTCTGTGAAAATTAATTTATATTAATATAATAATTTATGTAATTTCAAGAGTGTCCCTCCCCCACCTTCTCTCATTCATTATTCACAATTTTTTTACCTTATATATAGGTAATTACCTACCATAATATTATAATATATTCCTTAAACATATCCTATATATTATTTTATTTCAAAAATACCATTCCTTCAAGGCTTAAGGTGTAATCTAAAAGTGGTTTCTCAATGAAGAGATATAACTCCTAACCAAGAATTTAAATTTTATTTCTTCTTATAACTCTTAAAAATATATAAAATCCTTTATAAAATAATTACTTAAGTATATTAAATATTATAAATTTATATTAATGTAATTTAACTCCAATTATCCACCTCTTTTATATCATATGGGAAAAGAAAACATTGGTCACACATACATGTGGACTACCACCTCCATGAAGTAATGTGTTTCATTATTCTTAACCAATTTACATTGATGGTTATAATTATATAATTAATGAATATATATTATATATATGAAATTATCATGGTTATATAAATATAAATTATTATTTAACTTTTTTTCCTTCCATCTTTCAAAAAAATGGAAGCATCACTCGCGCATACATACATACTGCTGTCTCCATAAAATGATGTATTTCGTTTTTCATAACCAATTTTATATGAAAGGTTATAAATGTGAATAAAATTAATAAATATGAAAATAATTAAATTATTAAAATTTTTAGATTATGGAACTATGATCAAAGTATAAATACTGAGACTTCCAAACCAAAACATGTATAAAAAATGAAGTAGTTATTACCCAGAATAATGATTTTAATAAAAATATATGAATACATGGATGATAAAATGTTATAAGTAAATAATATATGGTATGATATATATGATTATGGTTATTTATTATATTTATAATAAATCTATACTTATTACACAGGAGATTTGAACAAGTATGAAGCAATATGAGACTTTTTGTAAGGGATTTTTGTCTCACTTTTATTTATGTGAGAAACATGCCATATTAATAACTAGTCTCTTTTGTGTGGTGTATATAATGAAAATGAATTTATTTTATAACTATTATAATGAAATTTTTATGTATTTGAAAATACATATAATCCCATCCCTTTCATGTGGGTTTGAATTAGATATCATCAAGGCAATAATTGTTTTATGTTAGAATATCATTGTTTACCAGAATTATTTATGATTAAGTTTTTATTGATGAAATTTCACAATATGAATCTCAATAATATCATGAATTTTATTATAAAATATTTATTTTTTTGAGATTAAATTTGTTCTTCTCTTTATGTACTCAATAGTTTGAAAGAATATTTTTACATAAATTCGACTTTATTTCTCTCTTCAGTTGAAAATAATTTTCTTCCAAAACCATGTTTTCTTAAAATATTTTCAAGAATTTTGTTAATATTCTTCTATTATTTTTAAATTAATTTTTACATATCATTTAATTTTTACAAAATGGTTTAAAATAAATATTATTTTCATTTTCCAAATTAGGTACTTTTGATTTTTTTTCCTAAAAATATGATAGGAATATTTTTTTACCATACAAAGAATGAATGAAATTTCATACTTTAATATACACTAAAAAATTTTAATATTCATTTAAAATTTTATAAGGTTATTTTATAAGAAAATATTTACCTTAACAATTGTAATTTATTTATATTTTAAATAGGTGATTTCAAAATGAAAATGATATTTTCCTTATGAAATATTACAACTGATATTTTAAAAGAATTTTTCATTTAAGATAACATCCTTTGATATTAATTATGATTTACTGGGGATATAATCCAATGATACCATTATTATTCATTATATGGATGGTTTATGATTATGAGGATGAGATTTTTATTAAACTCATTTATTTTCCATGGGGTATGCTATGATGAATGGTTGTAATGTCTATAAAACCTATGTTTTTCATTAGGTTATGATATATGACGAATGATTTATGATCATGTGGTATATGTATGAATGGATTATAATTATACGATGAGTGGGATTGGATTTATATATCCTTATAATGAATTGGGTAAAGATGGATATCTCTTGAGATAATAAGGTCTGGAATGGGGAGTGAACCCAGTTTAGTAAGGAACTATACTCGCTATGATAGTCTTGGGAGTGAAACTTGACTAAGGATATAATGTAATGGGATAATAACTCAATATTATATGATAGTATTGGTAGTTATACTTTACTAAGGAAGTGATTTTCTATGATTATGTGTATGCCAAAAATTTGTTTCTTATGTCATGTTATGAACTCATGGATCATGTTATTCGATTACTTTATGATTAATGTCTTATGAACGTTGAATATTTATTCCATGATTAAAGAATTTTATTTTGATATACTGAGTATAAATTTTAAATTGTTAAGATCTTGTTCTCATTGTACACATGTTATGTTTAAGTGACTACTGACATTTTCTTTCTTTACCCTTACTGCGCATTTGATCTCACCCTTTCTTATTTTTCTTTTACCCAGTTTTTGAAGAAATGTTTTAATTAGGGTATTTATAAAAAGAGTAATATGTGGAAAGATATTTATGGAAGAAATTGAATATATTTAATGAAATATTAATATTTTTTATCTAGTATTAAATCACACTAAACCATTACGGTTCTATCATGGATCATAATGTTATGTAATCAATATTCATCTATTAAGATGTAATACTATGTATGAAATGTATGGGTCGCTATAGTTCCCCTTGTTGTGTGAAATAAAGGTTTATCTTGGGGAGTGAGTTATCTCCCTCTTTTATCCATCCATTCAAGTTGTTGTAGTGTATTGTCAAGGTTGTGTATCTATTTGAACTTCTTTTCTAGATAGATTATATTTATTATGTTTTCCATGTGTCACAGATCCATCAATATATTCGTGATGATTCTAAAGTCATTGATTAAGTAGAGTTAGATATCCAAGGAGATGAAATATTTATAGAGTGATTAGTTGAGAATAATAATCATTGAGATAAGGTTGTACATGGGAATGTTATTCCTTTGGTTTTTATCCCATAGAGGCATGGTTGTATTGGATATAGTACTTTTGAATGTGATTTGTGTGTAACCATACCAAATTTATTAACCAATTAATTTGAAAATTTCAAGTAACCATAGTTGTTCAAGATGGTTTGAATAATAAGAGATCAATATGGAACTGAAATTCATGTTGCAATCATGGTTAACAGTGTGAAAGGTGGATTGAAAATATGAATGCATTCTATCCTAGGGGAAATTCATGGCCTAAAATTTGTTCATGGATTGGAGTTTTAAGGTAATAATTTTTAGTAATATTATACATTGTTTAGTTCAGGGTGTTTCATGGCATGAAAGGGGGTTCATGGAATGAATGGATTCACACTTTAGGTGACAAAAATTTCAGTAGGTGTTCGACTTATATTGACTCGGGACTGAAATATTTTCACATCCTAAATTGGTGGGCTTCCTAAAAATTCCCAGAGTGAATGAATATTTCACACCATGAATTTATTATTTCTATAATTCTTATTATTTTTGGATGTCCTTTTATTTTTTATATTTTATATCGATTTTGGTATGAACCCTAGATGATTTTGGAGGATCTTCCAGCCCCTTTCCTCTGACTTTGATCATTGTATTCTAAAAATTTGATACCGATGATCCTATTCAAGTATGCCACTTATCCCTTTGATTTATTCCAATTATTCTATCAAGAACTCTTAGTAGTGGATAAGATTTTATGATGGAATGATCTGGATGTGATTTTGATAATATGTTTATGTGATCTAAATTGGTATAGGATTCTTAAGTGTGGATTTGATCCAACTGGTGTCATCTCTCCCAATTGTCTTGCACAGTGATTTAAAAAGCACTGATTGAGGTAGGCGATTCGATAAATATTCTGTTTATGTGTAAACTATGGAATTAACATTCCCATGTTTCTATTGAGTGAATATTATAGAGCAATTTAATGAAGATATTTATCAAATTTAATAATAAGCAGGATAGGGATTTGTGGTTTTATGGTTATAACTTATTATTAACTCTTTTTTTCAAGGTAGTGTGTTATCCCTTGATTTTTTTATTTTAATGTATTTTTCACCTTAAAATTTATTAAACAACTTAAATCTAGTTATGAAAATATAACCTATGTAAGAAGCATGAAAACTATTTACCACTATTCTAGGAATAGCTGAAATCTAGAAGCAGGCTATGGTTTCTCTTAGTTAGTTGTATCTATTGATTTTAAGTTGTTTAAGAATGGAAACCATGCATAATTAATCATATAATTAAATATGATCATGAAATAGTTGTTTGAAAAGATAATTTCTTAGGGCTGATCAATCCCACATTTTTATTAAGTCTTAGAAGTCTTTGTTCTATGGCCTCACTTGGCCCATGAGTTTGTATGCTGAAAATCACTGCTTCCTTATAAGTATTATTTAGGATGTCAGAACCTTTTTATGAATCATGCAGAACCAAGAGGGTTTTATTATTGTAACAAGGGATATAGAATATTCCATATATGGAATGAGATATGATTTTGGGTTATCTTAGTGGACCAAGGGGGGTGGCTTCCTTGCCACAGTTAGAAAGAGGAATGATCATGTAATTACTAAATGGTTGTGAGGCTTATTTGATAGTGGTCTATTAGATATGGAATATAACTTGAAATAATGTATCTAGTAAGAGATTTTGGGATGAAATTAATTTTAACCCTTGATTTAAATAAAAAATTAATGAAATTATTATCTAATGTGTCTAGTAATGGGGAACCCAATATATATGAATGATAAGATTCATTAGAAGGAAATGGTTCATTATTGTTAGTAGGAAAAAATGATGTGTGGGGCATGGAAGTTACTTTTTTGTGGCTGGAGGTGATATTAACCAAGTCTATGCAAGTCTTGTTGGTAGTTTCTTGATGAGAACCAATATATTGGGATTGTGTTTGTGATTAAATTGATGTATTTCCTAGTGATTTATATTTTCAACCACCCAAGTTGGATAACTAAAATGATTTCCAATTTATTGGGTATTAAGTGTTTTACCAAACACCTAGGTTGGTGACAAAACATATGATTGACTTCCCCCTATTCCCCACTCTTTTATCTTGGTGTGATATTGGTATGACCTCTTGAGGTCAACTGGAAGACCCTGTAGGGTATTGGTTTTGGTAGACCCAATGGGGTATTGGTTTGAGATATAACGGAAGACCCTATATGGTATATAATCATGATGTATGGTGTACTGACCAACCCTACATAGTATTTTGTGATACGCGATGTACTGGCAGACCCTGTGGGGAGTTGATTTGTACATAATGTACTGTCAGACCCTATCAGGTATTGGTATGATATTTGTGCACTGATAAACCAAAATAGGTTTTAATGAGATGAGATGTGGTGATTTTAATATGAGGATATATGGAGGTGGTTATGTATGGTTGTGGGAGCCCACAAGATTTATGTACTTCATGTTCATGATACCATACTATGATGTATAAGGATTGAGATACCTATTGTGCTACAAAGATGATTGTGAAATGGATAGATATTAGAAAGTTTGATGTTGGGACATGAGAGAGAAAAACCAGTGAAGAAGTGGTTGTGGGGATCCTTACTTATACTTCTTAGTATTATACTACTATAATTGGATGTGCATTTGGTGAGAGATCCATGGTGAGTTTGGGGAATTAGTTGACCTTGTAGGTGATTGTTGTTTTTGATTTTTATTGAATGGGGAATTAATATGCTTCTTCCACATTTTCATGAGAGTTATTGAGTATGATCACACTGATTATGGCTTCTATTTTAAACCATATATATACCTTTTAGGTTTCCAAGAGGGATTTGGAGATTGGGCTGGACATCACTAGTTTGGGTTGGAGTTGCTGAGGAGTCACTACCAAAGGACTTGTATTGTTTTATTTTAGAGTTTTTGAATTATGTATGTGATAAGATATAATTTTATTTACATTTTGAAGACATTTAATTAATTATTATTAATTTTTTATTTGATATTTCACTAGTTAAGTGTTGATTATTCTAGATAATTGGTTTTCAATACTCCAAAGAAAAAACCGAGGAAACTATCAAAAAATGATCATTACATGTCATGAAAATCACTCACACAATGTGCATGAGTCATTAAATGGATGTCACAAGTTGTGAAGAAAGTATTGAGGAAATTAAATGTCATGAAACAATTACATGATATGAATCTATAATACACATCATGTAACATTTTAATAATGCTTCCAACTTAAAGTTCTAGTCATGAGAAGAAGCATGCCGTGAAGACAAATTACATGTCATGAGTTGAGTAAAATATAAAAATCTTGAATATTCAAGACGAAATTAATGGAATATCTAAAATCCTCAGAGAAAACCATGGATTGAGAATACACAATTTGATATGTCTATATGTCATATAATATCCCGACTATTTTCTTTCCAGCATGCATACAACATGGTATATCTTTATTTCTCTCATTTCTTATATCGTTATATCTAGTTTTCTCCCTTATATTATCTCCCAACTCAACTATAAAAAATTCCATTTACTATTTGTATTTAATTAAAGTTATGTTTATTTTTTACATGCTTTCTACATTTTGTTCATCGCCCTTTACCATTTTGATATATGCTTACCATTTCCATTTCCATTCAAATAGCGGGTGAACCATACTTTGTTTCTAGTTTACCATTTCAAGTAAGTGTATGATTGATTTATTTTTAGCAGCACATGTTTTAAAGAAGGTAAGAATCATCTTTTTTTTTCAATTTAAAACCTTAATTAAATCTTGGAAGTTCACTATGGCCTAAGGAAGGTTCCAAGAGTGTTTGGGGATTTTTTTGGAGACTAGAGTTTTGGAAAATGGGCTAAAGAACTAGGCCACATGGTTAGTGTAAACCATACCCATCACATCACATGTTTAGTATTAAATGTTTGATGGAAAACAGAGGTGCATTTGGAGACACACAGTTTGTATGAAACCATGTGACTCTACACGCATGTTTGTGCGAGATTGAAGACAATCTTGAGAGTGGGTTTTGGAATTGTTTTCGTACAGTTATGTATACCGTTCACCTTATCCATGTGGTAAAATTCCCTTAAGAAGTTTCTTATGAAAATGGGTTGAAAACCATGCCCCTAAATTGTGTTCCCCTTATTTTTTTGGTGAAGATACATTTTTGACCCTTAATTAAACCTTTTAACCTTTTTTTTATTCTTCCTCCAGTGGATGAAATCCATCGTCCTCCTATTTCTTCACTCGTGAGCTCCCAATTCACTCAAGCTAGGAATTAAGCTAACTCCCGCATCCATCATCCAATTCATGATATGTTGGAAGCCTCAGATCCATCTTGGTAAAATACTCTAGTCTCTTACCTCACATCTATGTTTATCTTTGAATCCATCATGATATTTTGGTGAATGCTCACTTTCCCTATTTGTAAGGAGTTGGACCATTTATCAAATCCATTTTAACCTACTCCAAATATGAGGCTAATATCAAGCGAGGAGTTGTCTACAACCTTGAGGTAGGTGATAATATCATTTTACCTTTGAGTTTTGATGCTCCGTAGCAACAACATGGTACCTCACCATATTTTTCTGAGAATCACCTTTATATTGAGTGCTGAATTTCAAACTGATCATCGAGCTATGATACATGTCTCTTTACTCTTGATTAGTTGTTTATAGGTTTTTTATCTCACATATGGACACCCCTTGGGTGTGCCAAGTGTAATTTCTCCCTTTTGGCTAAATGTGAATATGCCTGGTTCGCCTCTTTAGAATTGATATTAGCTTTTAAATTAAATTTCCCTTGTAATGTGAATGATTTAATGAACCAAGGGTATCTACCATATGTTTTTCCAACCAAGACTTGGAATTTCACATGCAGACAATTCCCTTAATGACCTTGTTACCTTTTTAGAGGACCCATTGGGCCTTATAAATGATTTTTCCACACTTAGGTAAATTTAAGGGTATTGATTATATGGAATGGACTTTGAATGATGGATTTATTTTCCTTAAATAAAATGAATGAATTGAATATAATGAATTATAAAGGGTGGCAAGGACACACCCTCTACTGCATGTAATGTTAAATGGTCCTTTAGAATTGTAATAATTTGTTATAACTGAACTTGAATATTGAGATTTATGATAGGTAATGCCACATGCCTTATATTATAAATATGACTTATTCCTTAACAGAGGATATGGTACGATGGTAGGGTTTTAGTTGAGCATGAAGGTATAAAACTCCCCCATATGAGGTGCTAATCATTACGTCTCACACAATTAAAACTATTAGGATAATGAGATTTACACACCATGTTCCTTTGTTCGAGTGATGACATGATAGATCACTCGCCATCCTTAGTGTTGTGCATGAAATCTCACACTATTATTGTGATTTAGGGAATGTACCATTTTTCTTGAGATTATAGGTAGTTAGACTAGTCATGGATTTCTCAAATATGACCTAGTCCAGCCAGCAACTAGTACTCTAGGTATAGAGCCACTTATGTCTGCACATACTTGATTAATATAGGTGGATTCAATATATATATATATATATATATATATTATTACTATATATATAGTTACTCTTTAAACACTTCCCATATTTGAGCTGAAGTTGGTAGAGCCTTCAGGTGTCCTTTAAGAACCTGAGTGGATTTGTTATTTATTTATTCAGAATTGTCTTAATTATTTATTTATATCTTCACACTATTTAGTTACGAGCATTACTTAGATTACATGTAGACATCGTTGGTGGCAGCCTACTGAGATTTATATATCACACCCTACTCGGGCTACCTTTGGTACCCAAGAAGATTATTTTTTTGCAGGTTCAGATAAGGGAAAGGGCCATGTTATAAGTTTTTGATACGATTTTACTTATAAATAGAGATAAGGAGAAGAGGAAAAAGCATTCAATCGAGATGAAAGGGATCATATTTTTTTTCTTTTTGTACTTTTTGCATAGCATGATCATATGGGTATTTCCTTGTTCCCCATTTTTTTTACTAGCATGTGATGCATCCATGTATTGACCCAACCATAGAGGCTTTGAAATTATTATACAGTTGTTTAGTTTATATATTCCACTACTTAATATTCAGTTGTTTGTTTACACTTTTTCAATTCATTGATTATGTCAGGTTATATTATGATTAATCTATTTTATGTTTATTGTTTTATCCACTGTGCCACTCTGATACGAGGGTATAGTCTCCCCAACATACCACCTTTACACCTGTACTGCTAGTCAGAAGCCTCTGGTTTATAGGGAGGTGCGTTTGAGGCCATGTGACCCACCATCTCAAGGCACAGTTTAAATGGACCCGAGTTGGGATGTTACAAAGTGGTATTAGAGACATTGTTTTTTCTTTGTCATTTTTTTTATTTGATAAGATATTGGGAGTTAAAGGAATTTGGAATTGAACCTATGCATGGATGTATCTAACCCATGTATCGGATAAACCCAAATTTTCTGGGATGAGAAATTGATATTATCTATTCTGACATTTATAGAGGATACAATTTCCCTGTTGGGTGACACACTTGTGTTATGATGTTATTATTATTGATATTATTGAAATGATTATTTAATTTTCCTGGACCAATGAAACGATGGATTTTCATTATCACATGCATCATCATAGGCACAATATGATTAATATTCCATGAATTTTTCCATGCCACTTTTATTTTTATCATGCATATACCTGTTGCATATTGATTGTTCCTTGAATATGTATTGAATTGTGCTAAAACTTCCTACAGGGGATGGGAAACATAATTGATACTTAAAGTGTCTTCCTTAACCTAACAATGTTTTCTTGAATAGGTTAAAGAAGGAACCTTAAGCAATCAATTATAAAACATTAAGCCCTGGACCATTGGTCTCATGGGCTGGAACATGTTATGGTGTGGGTTAGGTGGATTCCATGCATTGGTTCAAAAGTCGTATGGACCCTTATGGATTAGAAAATGGAATTACATATAACTCAACCATTTTAAAGAGATTTAAATTTTAAAATAAGAACAAGTTCAAATGAATATGACTTATAAAGTAAAAATAAATATCAAATATATATATATATATATATATATATATATCTGACATAGATACCAAAACCAAAACCTGACCTTAGTAGTGGGTAGTGTGGTATCTCTTACATTTTTTGGACACTATGGTCTCTTATACCATATAGACATGTCTTTTGAAGTAGACATAGTGGTGTGATCTATTCATTGGAAGGATTTAATCTTGTTCTAGTTTTATATCTATAATCTTTAAGTTGCTTAAATATCTTATGAGGCATTTATTTGGCATTGTATCTTTATGATTCCATAATTTCCTCTAGTTTCACTGTAAAAAACCCAACCCCAATTTCCTAGAGTTGATGATCTTTTTATTATAAAGGTATAGAAACAAGAGATCGCGTCACCAAAGATTGATCTTTTTAATAATCTTAAAGAAAATAGATATATACATGGTTCCCTTATTTCATTTGTAATTAAACATAGTATATAACAAAAGAAAAGAAAATAATTCTTGTCACTTATTCAAATATTTCATCTTCACAACCCGGGGAAGGAAAAAAAATAAAAGGGTGATCTCAAATGCTCAGTAATGGTTATATAAAATAATAACAATTGAATTAAAGTCAATAAGGCATAAAAATTATGTCAAGGTAAACAATATGAAAAACACATTCCATCAATAAACTTAGAATGAGAATGATTCCATAGATTTTTTCACAGTGAAAATATCCCGAAAAGTAATAAATAAATACTAAATGAAGAAAATGATTATTATTTGGATTTCATGTATATAGAACATAAAACAATGTTAATACAGTTTAAGTATATGGTTAAAAATCTATCTGATTCTATTTGGAAACTAACACGAAGGACTTTCAACCAACAGTTCTATCTCATGAGACCTTTCGACGCATCGAGGGGCTATAACGGGCCCCAGAAATCACTACAATTCAAAATAATTATTTACACACACACACACACAAACACACACACACACATATATATATATTCAATTTATGAATAATACGGCTTATCAAAATATCCATATTGAGTAAAGGATACAGATTCATCAATATTTTCCTAAATAAACAATCATTAAAAGAAAACACCATATGTAAAAATAGTACATAGAAAATGATATAATAATATCCATGATATAATAAATATTGATATTTAATGAAATAATTAATGAATTAATGATCACAAATGAAAGGGAAGTATACATACACCACACACAAGGAATACATGATGGAAGTCATAACTAAATGGAATATCATAATAGAGTCCATGAAAGAATGGTTTTAAATCCTAATTGGAAATTAATAATGGAAAATAGGAATATATAATGATAAATGATATCCAAATAAATTTAAAATATGTAAAATGATTGTTTAAGAGACTTTAGAAATAAACCTTTTTAGTGCGGTTTAAGGAAAATATTAAAGAGTCTTTAAAATGAAAAAAGGAATTATTGTTTGTATAAAACTAGAAATTAACAAAGATAGTTTTTCTTGATAAAATGATTGGTTTTAGAAAAGTATTGGAAGCTTAAAATTGATTATGGATGGTACTTAAAAATGGGTAATAGATTGGGAAGTTCCCTTTAATCAGGATTGCTTATCGGGAAGAATTGAAAAAGGATCCTTATAAAACTTGTATTTACCATAAAATAAAGAATAATTGAGCAAGGTAAATATATTTGAAATGTAAAAATAGAATTTAGGAACAATACATAAGAATAATTAATAATTACATTGGGGTAAATAGAGAGAAATCATATCCCGAATTAAAAATGGATGTTTGGGTAGAATCCCTTACCTTATATATGAATGTGTTCTATAATTGATCTTAATGTCCTGGATAATCAGATTAAATTAATCAATCAATTAATTAATTAATAAAATTTTATAGATTTATTTTAATTATTATAATTTTATTAAATTTGTTTATGACCTTTATGATGAGTTATAAGGTACAATTTTATCATTCAAGATCATTCATTTCCTTAGTTTTCATTATCGGTTTACTTTTATACATGAATGAAAAATCATATAAAATGAGAATAGTTTTCTAGAATTAAAATTATATGTTATTAATAAAACTAAATAAAATTAAATGGTTATATATTTCATTCAGTTATATTGTATTAGGATTAATCATTAGATAAAAGTTTAGTGATAACTCTTTTGACTATTTTGGCATTTTTTCGATCATCACGAACTAGCTTTGTTTTATTAATTAATATTATATATATACTAGTTCAATAACTTTAAATAAGACATAATAAATATATTATAATATTTTTTAACCATATAAATGGTTTATTTTCATACTTTAAGGTGTAATTGAAAAATAAAAATATGTCATCCATGAAGGCGGTAAATCGGCATCTCACGGACAAAATTTTCATTTTTAGAATAAAAGGGTAGAGGAGAAGAGACTTGATGGTGGATTTTCGATAGAAATAATAAAATTAATTTATATATATGATAATTGAGTCATAATTCTTGTTTTTATATAGGATGTGAGAAGATAATAATAAAACAAAAGAAATTGAAAAGAAATTAAAATAAAAGGAAATAGGTTTTTACCTCCTGAATTCTTCTCCTTAAGAACCTACTTTGGGATTTGTTTTGTCTTTTTTGAGACCAGAACCTCTTATTCATGGGGAAGAGGCTTGGAAATATTATTTGGTATAAATTTGAACATTTTAAGGTTTAAGAGGTCTGAGGAGAAGAGGTAGTGAGAGGTGGTATTTATAGTGGAGGAGAGGGGTGTTTTTTTGATTATTTTATTCATTAGTATATTATTTTGGCTCAAAAAAAGAAATAGTGATGCTTCCATGAATAAATATAGTAAATATTTAAGTATAGTTTGAGATTATGGTTATTACATAAATAATTACTCAAGGAATATTTTGTTTAAATTATAATTTATATATACCATAAATTACCATATTTTATTGTTCACAAAAAATTTAACTATTTTAGAAAAATCCCAAAAAATCACCCTAATTTTTTTTTCAATGTTTAGAATTAAAAAATGAACTCCATTTTATGAAAATAATTTTATATGTAGGATAAATTTAATTTTTAATTAAAATCATCATTTACTTGGAAAATATCAATTTTAAAATTATAATTTATTTTATAACACTTTGAAAAATCAATTAAGGTCTCATAAAATTATTTTATAATAAAAAGAGAAATAAAAAATTAATTTTTGAATTAATTTTTTGAAAATAATATTAATTTTAAATAATTATATCAATTATAAAATTGAAAATAAACATTTGTGTTTTATAAAAAACATCAACACTTAGTTAATAATTTATAAAAAAATTATTTACTTGTACTATGATATAATTAAATCATATTACCCTTAATAAAATTCTTAAATTTTATTTATACTTTCATAATTGAGGTTACTATTCTAATGGTCACATTACTATTTCTAATTATCACATTACTATTCCAATGATCAAGTTACTATTTAATATTATATTTCTATTTGTTTAAGATTGGTGTTGTGTAAAACATAAGCTATAAAATGAATTGAATTTACTTAAGAAGATACATACCCTAAAATCTTGGGGTTTTATATTCTTCTCTCATTCAAAAATTTCATCTTAGAAATTTTCATGAATATTTCCTTCTAAACAGATTAGTGTGGCTCTTCTTCATAATATCCTCAGGTTTCCATGTTGCTTCTTCCATTTTATGGGTCCTCCAAAGAACCTTTACCAGTAGATTCATCTAATTTCTCAATAATTTCTCTCTTATTTCAATAATCTCAATAGTCCCTTCATAGTAAGATAAATCAGGTTCTAACTCCATTTCTTCATAGGTGAGTGCATGTGTTGGGTCTGGCATGTACTTCTTTTAACAATGATTTGTGGAATACATCATGAAATTTGGAGAGAATTTTTTGGAATTTCTAATCAGTAATTTATAACTCCATTTTTTTCTAGAATTTCAAATGGTCTGATGTTACTAGGGATCAGTTTCCCTTTCTTGCCAAACCTTAAGACACCCTTCTATAAAGATAATTTTAGAAAGACATGATCTCCCATTTGAAATTCCAAATGCTTTCTCTAATTGTCATTATAACTCTTTTGTCTAGTTTAAGATTCTTTAATATGAGCCTAAATAGGATTTAACTTTATCTTTGTCTCTTCAATAATTTATAGGCCTATAAGTTTCCACTCACCAACTTCCTCCAAACAAGATGGAGTTTCACATCTCTTTCCATATAATGTTTTATATGGCACCATTTAAATACTATAATGGAAACTATTATTGTAGGAAAATTATATAAAAGGTAAATACTGATCCCACATACTTGGAAAGTCAAGTGAGTATGATATCAATATGTATTCCAATGTTTTAATAGTTATTTCAGACTATTCATTAGTTTGAGGGTGATAAATAGTACTGATATGAAGCTAAGTATCCAAATACTTCTAACAGCTATTCCATAATTTTAACGTAAAATAAGGATATCCATCAAACACAATTGATTTAGGTTAACCATAAAGTCTTAAAACGTCATTAATATAGAGTATTTCTTGGCACTTGAGTAGAAAATATTTCATTATAATGAGGAAATGTACAAATTTGGTAAGTCGATCAATAATAACCCACATTACATTATTCCTTCTAGGTGTCATTGGTAGTTTTGTGAAAAAGTCCATAGTAATTTCACCCACTTCCACATAGGAATAGTTAGAGGTTTCATGAATCCTATAGGATTTTGTCTCTTGACCTAACTTGTTGAAAAACTAGACACCTTTAAACATAGTCAGCAATTTCTTGCATCATGTTATCCCATAATTAATTTTCATCCCGATCACTATACATGTTGGTACTACCAGGGTGTATAGAGAAGTTTGAGCAATGAAAATCATCTAATGGTTACCTTTTTGTCACTAGTATTTATGGGACACATAACCTATTTACAAATTTTAAAATTCTATCTTTATACAGAAAGTATGCCAATCTTCCATCCTTAACAGTTTTAATTTTCTTTTGAAAGTTCCCATCATCATATTAAGATCTTTTTTTATTCTCTTGTAAAGGCGGTTTAAAAATAATTTGAAAAAGTTGTGATGTTTCCATTTCCTTAATAATTCCCATATAGATATTTACTAAATCCATGAATATAGTATCTTTATAAATCCTCATTTGGGTCATAAGTCCATGATCTTTCTTGCTTAATGCATCTTCCACATTATTTTCTTTTCCTAGGTGGTAGTGTATTGAGAAATCATAATCTTTGAGTAACTCGATCCGTCATATTTTCCTCATGTTGACTTGTTTCTATGTATAGATGTATTTTAAACTCTTGTGATTCATATATATCTTACATCTTTCACTATAGAGATTGTGTCTTCATATCTTTAGAGAAAAGATTGCGGATGCTAAATCAATATCATGATTTGTATAATTTTTTTCACGGGTCTTCAACTTCCTTGATGCATAAGAAATAAATTTATCATTTTTCACATGGAAAAAAATTAATCCATTCCTTAATGCATCACTGTATATAAAAAACCCATCATTTCCTGATGGAAGTGTCAAAATTATAGCATTGACCAATGTTCTATTCAAATTTTCAAAACATTATATAAGTTATTTTGTCCATATGAACTTAAACCCTTTACATGTGAGCTTGGTTAATGGTTTATACAATCAGGTGAAATTACGAATGAAACATTGATAGTAACCTGCTAAACCAATAAAACTACGTACCTCAGTTATGTTCACTATTATAGGACATTCTTGAATTTCCTTTTTCTTTGTTGGATCAGATGAGATTCCATCATTAGAGACAACATAGACAAGAAAAAGAACTATTTGAAGCTAGAATTAACACTTTATAAACATACCATAAAAATATTTTCATCTAAGAGTATTCATAATAGACCAAAAGTAGTTCTCATGGTTCTCATAGATTTTGGATTATATCAAGATATCATTAATAAATACCACAATAAATAGTAAATATTTTCCTTGAACCCTCTATTAATTAGATCCATAAAAATATAGGGTGCATTAGTTAGTCAAAATTTCATTAATATAAACTCATAATGTTCATACCTGGTTCAGAATTCTATCTTAGGAATATCTTCCTTCCTCCCACGCAATTAATGATATCCATAACAAAGGTCAATCTTTGAAAAATATTAAGCTATGTGGAGTTGATAAAATAAATCATAAATTCGAGGAATATGATACTTTTTCTTTATTATAATATCATTTATTTCTCTATAGTCAATGCACGACCTCAAGTATCCATCTTTATTATTAACAAAAAGAATAGCGTCTCCCCACAGAGAAACACTAGGGAGAATAAATCCCGTATTACTCAAATACTCTAGTTTTTTCATCTGCTCCACTAATTCCATAATGGATATTCTATAAGTAGTCTTTGATATTGATATTGAATCCAAGATTAAATTTATAGTAAAATCAAATGCATTCTATTGGGGGGTGTCTAGGTAATTCTTCAAGAAATACATCAATGTATTCCTACACAATAGGTGCATTCTCAATTTGAAGATGACTTTCCTCATCCCTAGATTTTATTTTCTCTTCCTCCCCAAGAATTTAATTCAGTAGAGATACTGAGGGTGGTTCTAAATAAGAATATAATGATGAATTTTCTGTTCTAAAGATAAGGGATTCTACATATTCTTCCCAAGTCATAATTTTCTTCTTCTTACGATAAATTCTCACATCATATTTTGATATCCAGTCCATACTGAGGATTATATCAAAGTCAACCATAGGTATTATGATAATTTGATCAACTAAATCATTTTTATGTGTCATAATTGGGAGTGAACAACACATTTTTGTTATAATGAGACATCCCTTAGGTGTTTTGATTGATAACTCCCTTATTAAATCAAAAGGGAAATGTCTAATTCTCTTGGAAATATGGGTAGATATAAAAGAGTGTGATGATCCAAAATAAAATAAATCATTGTCTAGATTTGAGGATATAATTAATTTACCCAACACAACATCATTGGGTACTTCTACTTCACCTATGGTGATCACATAATCTTGGCCATCTCCCATTGGCCTCTTCTATGGTAGATTTCCCTGACGCTTGGGACATTGATTTGAATAATGCCCCATTACATTATAGTTGAAGCATTTAATATCATTAATTTGTTTCTTTTCCTTTCAATAATTATCTCAATGACCCTTTTTTCCATACTTATATCAAACTCTGATTCCTTCCAAGCAATTACCGGGATGATTATTTCCAAAATTTTCACATAATGGAAATTGATTCATTCTATTATTCTTCTTTGATGCTTCACTTTTTCCATGGTTATCAAAATACCTCTTATTCTCTTCAGATCCCTTAAACATTTAAGATCTATAAAATTCCTTCTCTATTTTTATAGCACTTAATACTATTTCATAATATGATTAAATTTTCTAAAAATCTAGTTCCCTTCAGGGACTTGGTTTAAGACCTTAGAGGAAATGATCAATTTTGTCTTATGAATCACGTATGTAATATATATCATACCTGGATAGTCTTGTGAAGTTAGACTCATAATTTTCAACACTCACTTCTTAACTTTTCTTTAAGATAATTAATTTTATCTTTATTTTAGCTGGTTTCTCACGAGGGAAGAATTTGTTGAAAAATGTTTCCTAAATTCTTTTCTATTTCATGTCTTTTATTTTGTCTTCCTCCTTTGTATTCTGGGTCAAAGAACACCATTGATCAATATCTTCCTTGTAGAAATATACTTCCACTACTACCTTTTAATTTTTATTGAATCCCAATGATAGACATATCTTTTGAAGGGACTTGATCCAGTTCTCAACTACCAATGGATTTGTAGTCCCACTAAAATATTAGGGCTTCTACTATAAGAAAAAATCCAACATAGGTGTAGTATAGTTATTCATCTAAACCTGAGTAATCTATCCAAATATTTTCATGATCTGATCAGTTCCAACACTAACTATTTTGAATTTATTAGAAGGGAAATACCTATATTGTCTGTGGGTATTGATTCCTTTCCTTCCATTAGGTTCTATTTATAAATAATGGAATACATTAAATTAGGTTATGAATCATAATGCATAAATTGTAACTAGAAAAACACTTAACATAAATTGAAAAATTATTCATAGCTAATCTTATAATCATAAACATGGTGTATTTAGGGACATAATTACTTTTAAATACTTCATAATGGTTTTAAATAGAATGTGAATTATCCTAAGCACATTCCCCAGGAGTGTCAAATTAGGTTCGTTGTAAGGCCCATTGTCATGTACTAGGTTACATCGAGTTAGGCCTGACACACATTTTGAGAGTTGTTACCCCTAGGTACATCTGTTCTAGAACCACATCCACTGTAGTATCCCGATAGGTATGTATTTAAAGTAAAACCCACATAATCTCTTCCTTATAAAAATTTTAGGATGTTATTCTATGCTTATCCTTAAATTTTATCTTAGGGTTATGTTTCCTAAACTATGTTTTATAGATCTAGTTTTCAATGTTTCTACTAAACTTGTTCTAATTCCAATTATAAAAACCCCAATCCTTGTAGTATAGATTTAGTGGTCATTTTATAACAAAGACATATAAATAAGAGATCACATCACCAAGGATCAATCAGTTTAGTAGTCTTGAAGAAACTAGATACATACATGGTTCCATTATTACATTGGGAATTAAACATATTATATATATAAAAAACAAACTAATTCTTTTCACTTATTCAAATATTTCATCTTCACAACCATGGGAAGAAAAAAAAATAATGGGTGATCTCAAAAATTTAGTAAGGGTTATATGAAATAATAATAAGTGTTGAAAAGTCAAAAAAGCATATACATTACAGAAAGGTAAATAATCTAAAAAATAAATTCCATCAATAAAATAAGAATGAAAATGTATATATAGATTTTTTCATAGTAAAAATCTCATGGAAAGTAATAACTAAATACTGAATGAAGAAAATTATTTTTATTTGGATATCATGTATCTAGAACATGAACCATTATACTATCAAGAAGGTTTAAGTTTGTGGGTAAAAACCCATATAATTAATTTTGGAAATAAACACAAAGGGTTTTTCACCAACTTTTCTATATCATGATAACTGTAGATGCATCGAGGGGATATATGAGCCCCACTTATCACTGTAATTACAAATCATTTTTTATACATAGAATTAATTTATGAATAATATGACTTATCAAAATATTCATATTGAGTAGAGGATACAGATTCATCAATATTTACCCAAATAAAACATCATTCAAATAAAACAACAGATGTAAAACTGGTAAATGGAAAATAAAATAGAAATATGCAAGATACAAAAAAATTGATATTTAATGAAATATTCAATGAATGAATAATCATAAATGAAAGGGAGGTATACATACACCACACACAAGGAATGAATACCGAAAGGAAAAACCAAAGAGAATATCATAATTAAGTCCATAAAAGAATATATTTAAATCATAATTGGAAATTAATAATTTAAAATTGGCATATATTATGCTAAATGATGTCCAACTGAAGTGAAATCATGTAAAAGGATTTTTTAAGAGACTTTATAAATAAGCATTTTTAGTGCATTTTAAGGAAAATATTAAAGAGTATTTAAAATTGAAAAATAAATTATTATTTGTATAAAACTAGAAACTAAAAAAGTAGTTTTTTTTATGATAAAATGAGTGGTTTTAGAAAAATATTTGTATCTTAAAATAGATTATGGATGGTACTTGAAAATGGGTAAGAAATTGGAAAGTTCCCTTTAATCGGGCTTTCTTATCAGGAAGAATTGAGAATGGATCCTTATAAAACTTGTAATTACCATGAAAGAAAGAAGAGTTGAGATAGGTAAATATATTTGGTACATAAACACAAAATTCATGAAGAGTACATGAAAATAATTAAGAATTATACTCGGGTAAAGAGAGATAAATTCTAACCCAAATGAAAAATGGATGTTCGGAGAGAAACCCTTACCTTATGTCTGAATGTGTTCTGCAATTGATCTTAATATCTCAGATAATAATATTAAATATATTAATAATTTAATTAATAAACTTTTTTAAATCTATTTTATTTATTATAATTTTATTAAATTCATTTATGGTTTTTTGATGAGTCATAAGATACAATTTTTTCATTTGGGAACGTTCGTTTCCTTAGTTTTAATGATCGGTTTACTTGTATACATGTATGGAAAATCATGTAAAATGAGAATAGTTGTATAGAATTAAAATTATATGTTATTAATGAACTTACATAATATTGAAATTTTATATATTTCATTCATTTTTATGGCATTAGGATTAATCATTAGATAAAATGTTAGTGATGATTGTTTAGATTATTTTGGCATTTTTTCGATCATCATAAACTCGTTTTGTTTTATAAATAAATATTATGTACATATTCTGGTTACAAAACTTTAAATAATATATTATACATATATTTTAATCTTTTTTAACCATATAAATGTTTTTTATTTCTATACTTGAAGGTGGAATTGAAAAATGAAAACACGCCATCCACGAAGGTACTAAATCAGCACATCACGGACGATGTTTTCATTTTTTAGAATATTAGGGGAGAGGAGAAGTGAATTGATGGTGGGTTTTAAATTTACATAATAACATTCCAGTATATATAGTATTCTGGAGTTATCATTCATGTTTGTATAGATTAGGTGAGGATATAATAATAAAATAAAAGAGATTGAAAAGAAATTAAAAGAAAAGGAAAGGGATTTTTACCTCTCAAATTATTATCCTTGAGAACCTCCTTAGGGAAATTGGTTTCGATCTTTTTTTGATACCAGAACCTCTTGGATGCGGGGAATAGGATTAGGAAGAGTATTGGGTTGAAATTGGACAATATTAAAGGCTTAAGAGGTGTGAGGAGAAGAGGTAGAGATGGTTGGTATTTATAGTGGAGGATAGAGGGGTGTTTTTTGATTATTTTATTCATTATTTTATTATTTTGGCTCAAAAAAATAAATAGTGATGATTACATGAGTAAATAAATTATATAAATAAGGATAGTTCATGATTATAGTGCTTACATCAGTGATTAATTAAAGAATAGTATATTTAATTTTTAATGTATATATATTGTAAATTACCATATTTTACTATTCACAAAAATTCATCTATTTTAGAAAAATCCAAAAAATTCACCCTAACAATTTTTTGATGTGTATAATTCATAAATAGATTCCATTTTATGAAAATAATTTTCTAAATATGAGAAATTTAATTTTTAATTAAAACCATCCTTTAGTTTTAAAATAAAATTTTAAAATTATAACTGATTTTAGAGCACTTTGAAAAATCTATTAAGTTCTCATAAAATTATCTTATAATCATTAGAAAATAATATTAATTTTTGGATTAATTTTATGAAAATAAAAATTCTTTTAGATCATTATATTAATTATATAATTGAAATTAAACATTTTTGTTTTATAAAAATATCAACAAGTAATTAATAATTTCTAAAAAATTTATTTACTTATACTGTGATATAATTATATCATATTACCATTTATATGATGCCTAATTTTTTTTATAATTTCATAGGAGAGGTTACTATTCTAATGGCCATGTTACTATTCTTAATGGTCACATTACAATTCCATTAGTCAAGTTACTATTTAATAGTATATTAATGTTTGTTTAAGGTCAATGTTGTGTGCAACATAATACATAGAATGAATTGAATTTATTTAGGATGATACATAACATAAAATCTTTGGGAATTATATGCATGCCTTGAAGGCGGAGATGACCATGGTCTTAAGGTGGTAGGCTCTGAGCTGGTAGTGATTCCTCCTGCAATTCCACCTATGGAACCTCATCATGTTCATGATATGGGAACTAATGCCCAATTCTGAGAGGGATTTCTATGTATGTTGTAGTTGATGAGTTTTTTGTTCGAACTTACCTAAGTATGGAAGATTTGAATCATGGATTCCAGAAACAACATTGTCCCATATTTTTAGGGGATGGAGGACCTCATGTTGTGGAGTCGTAACTCGATGAGATCCTTTCTATATTCGAGCATCTAGAGATGCCTCCAAAGTAGATGGTAAGTATATAGATATATTCTTGAAAAATCTCCAGATGATCTTCTATAAATAATTATTTTAATATACTCTAAGGGATAACAGAGCTAGAGAATTCAAAAACTTATAGTAGGGAAGTATGTCTATTATAGAACACTCTGCTCATTTTACAGAGCTATAGCGGTTCTCTCCTACTCTAGTTGCTGATGATCTTTTCACTACCATGCGGTTCGAGGATGGGTTCGTATAACCCATCTGATCACCGGTCAATGTGTTTAGGTTGACAACCATTTTTGAGATTGTCAAATAGTCCTTTATTACCAAATGAAATCTGAGGGAATGTAATTGTGCGAGTTAGGGTGGTTTGGAACCTAGAGATACCAGCAGTTCTTCTACTAGGTGCAAGAGACATTTTGAGGCTCCCCACAAAGGTAGCAGTAGTCTAGATCCTCGAACTGATATCTTTCTGATATATCACCAGTGTAGGAATCCAGGACACACAAAACCTCAATGCTTTCTAGATCTAGTCGAGTGTAGAGCCTATGGTAGGATGAGACATATCCATTTATTTTGTAGGACTTTTATTTTAGTGCCTATCAGGCAGGGATCTACTCCTACTCCTTATTTAGGAGAAGGGTCAATATGGGAAGGAAGCTGGAATACCACCGGATGATCTGGTAGAAGAGGTGGTCGAGGCAGAGGCAGTTTGACTTATGATTCTCTACTCCAGCAGAGCGGTCTTGCTCAGGGTAATCAGGCAGTGATTCAGGCCTATGGTACAAGCCATGCAGTCTAGTCTATTATAGAGGAGTAGAGCACAAGAACTTCTACTGTATGAGGTACTATTCTAATATCCTCCACTTAATTTATAATTTATTTGAAAAAGGTGCATCTCACCCTTTTATATCTGAGTAAATTATGGGAAGTCTAGGCCTCAAGATCAAACAATTTCATGGAGTTATTATTCTAGACACCTCTTTAGGTATCCGACCATAGGGAGTTAAATGTTGTAGGTATTTTTCCCTTGATATAGGCAGTTACCTTTTCTTATAGAATATTAACATTCTTGATATGGCAGGATTTGACGTAATCATCAGGATAGACTGGTTAGTTCCCTATTGATCTCACATCGACTACTATCATCATAGGGTGGTGTTTACATTAACAGAGGTCTATAAGCACATGCATAAGGGAGAATGGGATATTAGTGTGACACAAGTTGGACCTGAGAATCAGAGGCTGGGTAATGTGGAAGCACAAATCATGAGTCTTTTGTTAGATGATCTAGGGTTATGAACCACTATTTTCCCTTCTATAGTGGGGTGTTTCAGGGACATATTTCTTGATGTCTTCTCTAGTCTACCTATGGTGCGAGAGGCTGGGTTTACCATTGAGATTATACGAGGTGTAGCACTAGTGACCATTCCTCCTTATAGGTTGGAACCTAAGTAGATTCTGGAGCTCAAGAAGACGTTGGAGTATTTGGAGGCTAAAGGCTTTGTATGCCCCAACAATTCTCCTTGGGGTTCACAACATATTTTTTCCAAAAATTCAGATGGTACCCTGAAGTTCAATGTAGATTACCATCTATTGAATCAACTCACAATAAATAATCGGTATCTATTTCCTAGAAAAGAATACCTCTTTGATCAGTTATGATTTGGTGTAGGAATTACACACCTCGTCATGGGCAGTTCACCCTGGTTTCACCAAAATATATCAAGATCTATGATGCCAATATTGGTGTCCTGGTATGAAATGTTAGATTTTTGGCTTCATCACTCAGTGTTCTACATGTTCTTAGGTGAAGGTAGGACATTGACGACTGATAGGTATTTTATAGTTGTTTTTTGTTTATTGAGTGGAAATATAATGATGTTTAGATGGATTTTGTGATTGGTCTACCCAGATCACCTCATGGAAATGATATAGTGTGGGTTATCATTTATGGTTTAATGAAGTTCACACAGTTAATAACTATGAGAGATACCATCTTGGTAGATGATCTAGGATGGATGTACTTCAGGGAAGTTTTACATCTTTATGGATTTCCTCATTCTATCATTTCTGATAGGGATAATCGCTTCACATAACAGTTCTGGTAGGGGTTACAAATGGACTTGGTTATAAATGTGCTTCTAAGTATGTCATATCACCCAAAAAATGATAGATAAATAGATCATACTATTCATGTACTAGAGAAAATTATCTATGCATGTTTCCTTGACTTTAGGGGTTGTTGGGAGAAATATATTCTCCTTGTGGAATTATCTTATAATAACATCTTTCAGGATACCATCAAGATAGATCCTTATGAATCCTTATATGGCACTACTTTCTGTTCACCTCTGTTTTGGCTAGAGGTAGGGGAGGAAGGATTTCTTAGACCTTGTCTCATTCAGGATACTACAAAGTAGGTCCAAATTATTAGAAAGTGCTTGATGTCAACTAAGTCTAGAAAATAGTCGTATGCTAACAAACACTGGTGACCTCTCAAGTTTGAGGTTGGGGATTGGGTTTTCTTGTGAGTCTCACACAGGCTATGGAATATACATATTTGGAAGTAGAGTAAGATATCAACAAGGTTTTTTGGACCCATTGAGGTTGTGAAATGGATTGAACCAGTGGCTTACCAGTTGGAACTTCCTTAAATATTCCGGTCTATGCGTGATGTATTTCATGTATCTCAACTTTGCTGATAATATCTAGAACAGTCAAATTTATTTCAACCTAATGAGGTTGAATTGGATGTAGATTCTTACTTTGAGGAGTATTTAGTGAATATAGTGGATCAGAGCTTGAAAAAACTCAAAGAAAGGTTAGTTCCTTTGGTACAGGTTCTATGGTATCACGATAGAGTATAGTATGAGAGCTTGGAACAAGAAGTTCATATATGATCATCGTAGTTGGAACTCTTCAATGATGCTACCTCTTTAACCTCAGAAATACAAATCAAGAATGAGTTAATTTAAGGAGGGGAGGTTGTAATGACACATATTTTCATGGTTGAATATGTCATTTCTTTTTCAATTTAAAACCTTTATTTAATCTTGGTAGATGTTCACTACAGCCTAAAAAAGGTTCCAAGAGTGTCTAGAGATTGTTCATATTATTGATTTTGATAAAATTGGATAAATAACCAGGACACATGGTTTGAGTAAACCATGATTACTATGCCGCACAATTATTTTTAACCGTGTGGGGGAAAAAAAGGTGCAGCAGGAGCCGCACAGTTTTTTCTGAAATTGTGCGACTACAAGTGCATGATCTTGTGAGATTGCAGAAACTTTTAACAGTGGGTTTTAGCATGGCTTATGAACAGTTAAGTAAACCACGCACCATAACTGTGTGGGGAAATTTCATTATGTAGTGTCCTTTGAAAATTTTGTGCATATTTTCCAAACCGCGTTCCTAAACCATGCACCCTTTTATTTTGTGTTGAAATTATATTTCCCCCCTCACTCAAACATTTTAACCCTTTTCTATTTTATACATTCTCCTCCAAAAGATCAAACCAATCCTCCTCCTATTTCTTCACCCATGAGCTCCCGATTCCCTCAAGCTAATAATCGAGCGGACTCCCCCATTCCCCATCCAATTAACGATCTTTCAGAAGCATCAAATTCATCTTAGTAATCTCTTCTAGTCTCTTACCTCCTATATAATTTTATCTTCGGATCCTTCATGCTATTTTAGTGAAATATAATTTTCCCTATTTTCAAGGTGTTAGATCATTTTTCATATCTCTTCTAACCTACTTTGAATCTAAGGTTGATATCGAGCAACGAGTCATCTATGGCCTTGAGGTGGGTGGTTACATCGTTTTCCCTTTGAGTTTCAATGTTTTGTAGCTACTCTATTTTGCTGCATACAGACCATTTACAAGAAACCAATTTATACTGAGTTCTTCATATAAAACTAATCATTGAACTATGATACACATCCCTTGACTCTTGTTTAGTTGTTTATACGGTGTTGAACTCATATATGGACACACCTTGGGTGTGCCAAGTGTAATTTCCCCATTTTAGATAAATGTGTATATGCCTGATTCTCCACGCCCTCTATTGCATGTTACATAAAATTATCCTTTAGAATTGTAGCGCTTTGTTATATTTGAACTTGACAATTGAGATTCATGAGAGGTAATGAATCATTCCTTATATTATAAATATGACTTATGCCTTAATCGAGGCTGTGTTATGATGGTAGGGGTTCGGTTGAGCATGATGGTATCATGCTACACTACATCGGGTGCTAATCGTGACATCTCACACCATTGACACTATTAAGATGGTGGTCTTTACAAGCCACATTCCTTTTTTTGAGTGATGTCATGATGGCTCACTCACCATCTCGAGTGTCATTCTTGACGTCTCACACTCTTATTGGGATATAGGGAATGTAACCTACAACTTGATCTTATCACTACAATAAAAGTAAGGGTTATCGGAAGTTATTTAGTGGTCTAGTGGCAGTTTAAACTACCAACTAAATATTTAGATTCAATTCTTAAAACTTCTACATACTTCATGTTCGCTAGGCAATTAGCAGCAGTTTATTATATTTTGCGACAATTTTTAAGTGTTTTTTGTACAATTTAGCGGTGGTTTGTTGTTTAATTAGTGGAGTTTCTTTAATAAAAAAATATCCATTGGGAATATAAATAAAATAAAATCAACTGCTGTAAATCATTTAGTCGTCGTTATGTTTAGTAGAAATTAATTTGAACCACTGCTAAATACATTCAATAATATATGTTTATCGGCAGTTACAAAAAACTGCCTCTAAATCTGTTTTGATTTTTTTTAAAAAATATTTGATAAAAACAATAAATATATAAAAAATAACATGATATAAACTAAAACATAAAAATATGATAAACCCATCATTTATACTTCACACATCCACAGTCATAAAAACAACCACAATCTTCATAACCTAAGTATCAGTCACCCCATACATCAACCGGTACCTTTGTCAATAATATATATATATAAAATATGTCCAAAAAATCCCATGCCCAATTTACATCCATGTCATAACCTATACTACATATTTTTTCCTCCACATCCTCTCATCAACTGAAACCAACTACACCATCTCTTCAGTTGTAACAAAAGAAATAAAAAATTTAAACTAAACATAATAAATCAGAATTATAGTATAATAATTGATAAAATATTAACATACCATAGAAAATAAAAACCTTAACAAATTACTTTTAGAAAAATGTCATGTATCAGAATGGTCAACCCCCTACCTTCTATCGGCATCTTCCACCTATAATGAGAACCGGAACATTTAGGAAAAGAAATGAGAAAGTGAAAAGTCACAAAATGTTTTCATAATGCTGCAAATAGGATTTGTTATTTTTTAATAAAAGAGAATACATTTTATCCTAAAAAAATAATATATAATTAAAAAAAACTTTAAAAATAGAATCATACCTATTTAAGATAAGATTAAACACTTGAAACTAAAAAGGAATAAATAAATATTCTAATTTATTTTTAAAGTGACGTGAAATGTTCTTGAAATTTATTTAATAATTTTTTTTAAAGATTTTGATATTTGATCATGTCCTATAATTCAAAAAAAACTTATTCACTATTGTACCATGATTTCACTCCAATCTGATGTCGTTTTCTAGGGTTTTGACCATTCCAAACACGTTTTAGTGTTTTAAAACACTGAATACGTGTTTATAACCATAATGGTAAAACCGCCATTTTTAATATTGTGATGAAAGTTCATAGATTTCAAAAATAAATCTATTATCATTTTCCCAGGATTTCAGGGAAATTTTTCATTTTTTTCTAGTTTTAACCATTCCAGGCATGTGTTAGTGTTTTAAAATACTAAAAACGCATTTACGTCCATAATGATAAAACCATCACTCGGAATGATGTGTTATTGATTCCTACATTTTAAAATTAAATATATGGAATTTCTTTCTATATTTTTGGGATATTTAGTTTTTTTTCTTTCTATTGACTGTTCCCCACACGTTTTAGCGTTTTAAAACTCTTAAAACGCATTTCTGATCATAACAGGAAAACCACCATTGAGTATGAAGTTATATCAGTTAATAAATTTAAAAATTATATCTATGGTGGTCGTACCATGATTTCACATCAATCTAAAGTCATTTTCCTAGTTTTGACTGTTCCACACATGTTTTAGTGTTTGAAAGCACTAAAAATGAATTTATGGACATAACCATAAAACTATCATTCAGAATGACATTCCATCAATTCCTATATTTCAAAATTAAATCTACAGTCATTTTACCCTTATTTTAAGACAATATGAAATCTTTTTCCTAGTTTTGACCATTCCTGTAACACCCCAGGATTCCACGGTACGTTTCTCTTTTAATAATGCAATGGCATGCATTGTACTCAACTTTGAGATTCTAACACACCACAACCAATCAAACTAGCCATTATGAATAGTAATACCTAATTTTTGAAATTTTATAAATTCTATCTCTCAAATTGAAATTCATTTTTGGATTCGGAATATCGAAATTATCCTATGGTGAAATTTTGGTACTTTTCGGATAACTTTCATATTTTGATGAATAGTGAAAATTACTAAATTTTAATTAAAAAAAACTTTTTTTAATCAAAATAATTAATATTGATAAATTATGAATTTGAGTGGTTTTAAAGTATATTTAGAATATATTTTTACCCTATAATTCAATTTTTATCATTGGACATAATTTCACAATTAAACCAGACATAAACAAGTGTCAATCTTTTGATAGTTATTATCTCTTAAAAACACGCTTTTTGTTTTGACAGCAAGAATTAATTTTAAATTAATTTATGCCACTTCGATGTTTGGAATTTGGAAAAATGGATTCCATATTTGGAATCAGGATGTTCAAATTGTGAAAATAGGTAACTTTTATTTTTAGAAATTTTGAATAATTACTTCGGTAAATATTTTATTTACCATGGTTAAAGGTTAAATCCCGTAAATAAGGGTTAACAAAATAATATTATAATAATAAAAAATTACCCAAAAACGTGTCCTAACCTTATTGGTTGATACATTTCCGACCATGGGAATCTTTGGGTCGATTTGGGGACCCCATGGTTCCACTTGTAAGTGATAGGGACATTTTATTTTAATTAAGTTAAAATGAATAAAAAATGACACTAGCATATATCTTTTAGAAAAACAATTTTTACATAGGGTTATATATGTTGGATTTTAGACTATAAATATTCATTAGAAATATAAAAAATATAATACATAATGGTATTTTATTTATAAATTTTTGACATTAAATAATTTAATTTATTTATGACACAACGGTGATGCAGTAATTACCATAATAGTGAAAAATTAAAATAATTGATATTGTAGATACCCAAATAAATATAATTTGAGACTTTTTATGAATTAAACTATATTTACAGGTTAATATGACATGTTATTAATTATTTAATTAACTTTTTTAGAATTAATCATTCTGTTATGATTTTTAAAAAAAATCAATTATTGAATAGTGTCAAAATTGACATAAAAGACTTTTTAAAAAAAATATTGTATTATTAATTGATATTAAATTCCTAAAAATCTAAGGTTCGGCCAAGAGACTTATATCATTATAGTTGTATCTATAATAGACCACTTGGGGGTCTCTTGGATGTATATAGTTAGTTTATTAACCATATAATATAAAAATACAAAGAGACATTGTAAAAGTGAAACTAATAAACTAAGAGTTAATACTTAAAGATATGGTTAATATAATGACACAAACCTGTATAAATTATATTATTTGAGTGGTTTTCGACCTATACCCACATTAAAATTTAAATAATCCACTTTGTATCCATTAGAAATCGAATATGAATTTACTATAAAATAATATTTTTAGCTTTTCCAAAGGTGCCCCTCACCCCTCTTATAAAAGGGAACTCCCCCTTCTCATTACTTCACACCTTCAAAGACTTTTTGTTCAGCCAAAACCTGCCCAAATACTCTCTCAACCTCCCTCTATACAACCAATAGGCCTTAGTTTTATCAGAAATCCAACCTAAGGAGCCCTTTTGATCAAATCAAAAGGAAGAAACCGAAGAAGAGGTAATAATTTCACCACCCTTTTTCAAATTCTTTTCTTCTTCAACTTATTATTTCATTGTTATTCCCATTATAAATTAATGAATAAAGTATCTCCTATATAATGTAATATTATTATAAATATGGTACAATTATATTCAGTATTCTATCCATCCTTTGAATGACATGTCACCATACGTGCGTACGTACGACTTACCGTCTCCATGTCGTGGTGTAATTGTCATTCAATAAATTATTATTTGGATGAGTATAATAATGATGTGTAATTAATTTAAATAATAAATATAACATGATAATTATCCTTTATATATGATATAACATCCAATTATATATTATTTTAACATCAAAAGAGTGATATTGTCGCTCGTGCATACGTACGGACTACCGTCTCCACGAACGCGATGAGATTCATTCTCCATCGTATCCATTCAAGTATAATTATCATTTGATTATTTAAAAATAATTTTTAAAGACTTTATATCATTATGTATATTAATAAGATACAACCAATCAATGACAAACATGGCTTACGTAACAAAACATATAAAAGAAAATGAGTAAGTTAACACCCGAAACAACGATAATACTAAGATATTATTATCAAATCAATGTTAAAAGACCATATATGATATCATATTAATGTAAATGATTCTTGTATAATTCAATAACAATTATTTCACCATTATAGAGGAGGTTAAACTACCGTCGACCAAGGAAAAAGTACAAAGTAAGGGGTTTCTTATCTCACTTTTAATTCCATGAGAATTCCATTGTTCACCACTTATTTATTGTATGTGGTGTGTGTACTCCCCATGATTGTATTCATTGTGTAATATACTTTAATTTATGGATATTTAAATCATCATTTTATGATTCTTCTTTCATGGGTGCATGTTTCGTAAGTTACCAAATTGATAATGGAATTTGATATTTCAATTTCCACTCATTCGGCTTTACGCATACTTCATTGATTATTTTACTCCATGATTATGTGTGGAATCACTATTCATTTTATTAGGTCATAATTTCCACTCCCCTTTATGTGGATATAATTTTGATACACATAATCACTCCATCGATAAATTCTCAAGTGATCAGTATGAACTTGATAAGAGTAATTTTTACTCAATCTCGATTTGTTGAGTTAAACATCCAATTCATTAGCATTGTTTTTACAGGAATATGTGTGAATGTCCTTTGTAATTCCCTGACCCCAGTTACCCAGAGTCGGTGCATTATTACATAACATTGGCATGATCACAAGAAAGATCAAGTCTCGAAAGACCGATTAGTTTAGTATCCTTGGAAACACTAGATACATTAAAAAATTTTACATTATAAAAAAAACATTTTGTCTTCATATCCCCTCATACTATCCCTGAAGGTCATTCATAAATTACTTCTTCATAATCCTGGGAAAAATAAAATATTGAAAGGGGTGAGCTCAGATGCTCAGTAAGGATAACATTATAGCAGAAGCTTTCATAGATAAGCATAAACACTTAAGGCAGTTTATAACTAAAACAAAATCCTTTTTAAACGTAAACTTCAGCATAAAATGGAAAAGATAAAACAAAATAATGTCATTTACTTACTCACATGGATGTTCTACTAGTCTAATGATCACATGAAATATCAATAACCACTTTCATAATGATGGAATGCGTATTGACAGACTATTATAACCACATAGCCAAGGCCTCATGCCAAGACTACAAATAAGATTTTGCCAAGGCCTTGTGCCAAGACACTAGTTTGTCTCATGAGACCTACTGATGCATCGAGGAGCTATAGCGGGCTCCACCCATCACTTTTTAAGTCCAATGCATTCCTCATATGAGCAGGTTTAAACATAACATAAACATTCGTATTAAAACTAGCATACGAAATGTCAATACTTTAACCACAAACCATGGATGGTATAAAAATAACACATCTACAGTCAAACATAACTCATTCGATACAATATGGAAGATTTTATTGTATCACATTAACCTCAATCAAGAATAATAAAGGATGTTTACATAGATAAAAATAATCATCAAAACTATTTGAGATAAATATCCCCCTTTTTCTTGAAATCATTTAAAAGTCACACTATTTGTCAAGAAGCCGTTTAAAAATTGATTTTTGAATCAAAGTGTCCCATACCACTTTGAAAATTTCAAAAGGAGTTTTAATTTTAAAACTTTAATATCCATATAAATAAATCCTTAAAACCATTTTTTAAAACATGGAAATTAATGAGCAAGATTTAGAAGAATAAGCCTTTAATACATTTAAAGAAGAAGTGGAAGAAGAAAGGAACTTTAAAGAAGAAGTGGAAGAAGAAAGGAACTTGAAAAGGGGTGGTGAAAACATTACCTCCTCTTCGGGTTCTTCCTTTTGATTTGATCAAAAGGTCTCCTTAGGTTGGCTTTCTGATCAAACTAAGACCTCTAGGTTGTAGTGAGGGAATTTGAGAGAGTATTTGGGAAGTGGTTGGCTGAACCAAAAGGCTTTTAAGGTGTGAAGAAATGATAAGGAGGAGTTCCCTTTTATAAGTGGGGTGAGGGGCACCTTTGGAAAAGCTAGAAATATTAATTTATAAAAAATTCATATTCGGTTTCTAATGGCTCCAAAGTTGATTATTCAAAGGTTAAGGTCGGGATAGGTCGAAAACCATTCAACCAATAGAATTTAGATAGGTTTGGGTTACTATATTAACCTTATCTTTTAGTTTTAACTCTTAGTTAATTAGTTTGACATTTACCATGTCACTTTATATTTTTATATTATATAGTTAATAAACTTACTATATACATCCAAGAGACCCCCCAAGTGGTCCATTAATGATATAACTATCATGATATAAGTCTCTTGGCCGAACCTTATATTTTTAAGAATTTAATATCAATTAATAATATAATATTTGTTTTAAAAACTCTTTTATGTCAATTTTGACACTATTCAATAGTTGATTTTTGTGAAACTCATAAAAGAATGATTACTTCGAAAAAAGTCAATTAAATCAATCCTAATATGTCATATTATCCTATAAAATTAGTTTAATTCATAAAAAGTCTCAAATTATATTTATTTGGGTATTTATAATATCAATTATTCTAATTTTTCACTATTTTGGTAATTACTGCATCATCATTGTGTCATAAATAAATTAAATTATTTAATGTCTAAAAATTATAAATAAAATATCATTATGTAGTAAATCTTATTACCTTTATAATTAATATTTACAATCGAATTTATCTTATGTATAATCTTATATTAAAAATGTTTCAGTAAATAAACTTTGATTTTAACTCTTTTAACTCTTCTTTGAATTAAATAATAATAAATGTCCTAATCTAATCCAAGTGGACCTAAATGATAATATTTTATTCCTAAGGTTGTTTTTGGTCGAGATACATTTATCCAATAGAATTAGGACATGTGTTAGGGTATTATTAATATCATTTTTATCCTTAATTACCCTATTTACTTTTAACCGTGGTAAATAAAAGTAAAAAGTTATTATTCACCAAAAATTATTTTCATCTCATTGAACCATATTTTACTTCTTGATATTAACCGTGTTTCTCGGATTTTTGAAATTCCATTCACAGAAGCGGTAAAATTAAGTTTTATGAAAAATTCAGTTTTTTAACTACCACTTAGTAGTTTCACTATTCATCAAAAATTGAAGTTTTTCAGAACAATGCCAAAATTTACCCCTAAGCTATAATTGATATTCCGAATTCAAAAATGATGTCTATTTTAAAAAATTCCAAACATATAAGTTGAATTAATTAATTTTCTAATTAATTCCCGCTGTCACAACAAATAGCGTGTTTTTAAGAAACAATATATATCAAAAGATTGACAATTGTTTAGGTCCAATTTCAAAGTGAAATTATTTATAATGAACACTGTTGGGTAAAATGGTAAAAATATATTCTAATTATACTTTGAAACCAGTCAATAATATAATTTATCACTATAAATTATTTTGATTAAAAAAGTTGTTTTTAAGTATTTTTCACTATTCATAAAAATTGGAAGTTCTCAGAAAAATACCAAAAATTCATCTTAGGATAATTTCGATATTCCGAAACCAAAAATGAAGTCCATTTTGAAATATAAAATATATATAGTTTCAAAAACTAGGTATTACTATTCATGACGGCTAGTTTGATTGGTTGTGGTGTGTTAGAACTCGATGTTGCGTACAACACATGCTATCGCATTATTCAAAGAGAAGCGTACCGTAGAAGCTTGGGGTGTTACATCATTTGATTATTTTACACTTAATATCAAATCATATTGAGTGTATTTATATTTTTCACACATAATTATTTCATTGATTTATCCTTAACCTAAGGATACAACCTTTATGAGAGATTTCATCTCAATTTACATTCCATTGAGACTTCATTGTTGTTTTACGCCAATTCACTTTTATATGGTGTATATAATGTACTTTGAAATAATATATCCTGAATCCCTTTATTCTCATGATATTACAAAGTTTTTATTTCCTCAATTATTTTTATTCAAGTGTCTCCCTTTTAGTTAGGAACTCTAACTAAAATGACATTTTAAAATGTTTTAAAGATTGATTACTCTAAATATTTCTCATTAATGTCCATGTTTTAAAAATGGTTTTAAGGATTTATTTATATGGACATTAATGTTTTAAAATTAAAACTCCTTTTAAAAGTTTCAAAGTGGCATGGGACACTTTGATTCAAAAATCTATTTTTAAATGGCTTCTGGACAAATAGTGTGACTTTTAAATGATTTCAAAAAAAACGGGGATATTTCTCTCAAATAGTTTTGATGATTATTTTCATCTATGTCAATATCCTTCATTATTCTCGATTGAGGTTAATATGGTACAATAAAATCTTCCATATTGTATCAAATGAGTTATGTTTGACTGTGGATGTGCTATTTTTATACCATTCATGGTTTGTGGATAAAGTATTGACATTTCGTATGCTAGTTTTAATACGAATGTTTATGTCATGTTTAAAACTTTTCATATGAGGAATGCATTGGACTTAGTAAGTGACGGGTGGAGCCCTCTATAGCTTCTCGATGCATCGGTAGGTCTCATGAGACAAACTAGTGTCTTGGCACAAGGCCTCAGAAAAATCTTATTTGTAGTCTTGGCACAAGGCCTTGGCTATGTGGTTATGATAGTATGGAATTATGCATTCCATCATTATGAAAGTGGTTATTGATATTTCATGTGATTGGTCGACTAGTAGAATATCCATGTGAATAAGTATATGGAATTATTTCATTTTATCTTTTCCATATTATGCTGAAGTTCATGTTTAAAAGGATTTTTTTAGTTATAAATTGCTTTAAGTGTTTATGCTTATCTATGAAAGATTATGCTATATTGTTGTCCTTACTGAGCATCTGAGCTCACCCCTTTCAATGTTTTATCTTTTCCCAGGATGTGAAGAAGTAATTTATGAATGACCTGCAGGGATACTATGAGGGGATATGAAGACAAGATGTTGTTGTAGTTTTTTTTACCTTATGATGTAATGTAAGACTTATGAATATATCTAGTGTTTCCAAGACTACTAAACTAATTGGTCTTTCGAGACTTGATCCTTTGTGATCATGCTAATGTTATGTAATAATCCACCGACTCTGGGTAACTAGGGTCGGGGCGTTACAGTTGGTATCAGAGGAAGTTTAGTACAAACCTTGGAAGCTAGATTTAGATAAAATCTGATTAGAGCACGTAGACCTAAGATGAAATTTGAGGATTAGTATAGAAGAACTTCCTAGAATTTTGGTATTGTAGAGATTTTGTGAGTTTTCCAAGAAAAAAATCTTTTTCTGGATACGAGCAGGTAGAGGCGGCTCTGGCACAGATGTACCTAGAGGTAAAACCCGAACACACCGCTTTGAGCTATACTCGAACAGGAACTGGTGAACGACAACGGGCCTTACTGCACTCTTGGTTACGACACTCCCGGGGGATATACTTAGAATAATTTACATTTTCTTTACTAAACGATTTGAAGTATTAAATATATAAGATGAGAGTAAATGACCTTGTTTAATCATAATGTGTTTCAAATTGAGAATATGGTGACATGTTAATATCTAAATGATTTTATGACTACTGTTACTCACACAATGCTTTTTGGTTTCAGTCAATGGATGGATTCCAAGGAAGTCATAGTGACTTTGAGAATGATGTACATGGTGGGAACGATGGTGGTAATGAGCAACAAAATGGAATGTTGATAGGCGTAAAAGATATCGTCTTTATGCTAAATAAATTTTCCAAAAATATGATTAACAATATATATTAACCAATTCCCGGACTCAACAAAGAAGAGAAATGTGATGAATGATAAGAGCTCCAGCAGTGGAGACCATGGAGAAAGGAATCCTCAATTTCCATAATGCAAGAAATGTGGAAGGAGACACCCATGAAGGTGTCTCAATGGGACACAGAAATGCTTTACGTGCAGGAAGGAAGGACATAAAGTGAAGAATTGTCGAAGAAAAATGAAGAGTAATATGGAAGAAGATAAAAATGGTCCCAAGAGTCCATTTATAGTCATTTTCCGTAAATGTAGGGTACCTGGACATTACCCGAGTGAATTCCCTATTCTATAGGATATTTTCTTGGACAAAGAAGAAGCTATGTGGAAATAAATGGTTGGAGAAATGTTTAAAAAGTATTAGTGCACCTTGTTGATGGGTTTACTTTGGAATAATTTTCTCTTGTATTTGTAACCCTACAATTTTCCATGTGAGAATGATATTTTATGAAGAATTATCTTTTCTATTGTGGATAAAGTTATAAATAACCATTTGGTTTTATATGATCATTGGGTTTGAGGCAATTACAAGTTATTATAATTTGGGATGAAAATGCAAGGTATGAGATAAGATTTGTGGGTAAATTATGTTATGGTTATTTTGAGGAATTTATCTCATTTTGGTAATGTTATAAAATATAGTTTTTGAAAAAGGACAACATGCAGACCGTGTGACAACCCGTCGCATCAGACAAAGCTGTGGGAATCAAACCCACAACCAAAGTGCGATTGGGATTTATCGCCTACCACTGGAGTATGTGGAGTCCCTGGTTAGTGTGACTATTATTTTTAGTTAAATGATTTTATTGATCATTAATAATTTGATTTGGGATCTTATGACTTATCAAATGAATACCCTTAGTATAGGAAATTGATTTGTAATTAAGTGATAAATGTTATTTTGGAAGTTGTTCACTTTGTTGTATGGAAAATAGAATAGTATGGGATTTCATTTTAGGAGTAATGGTGGATTTTTAACTATGTTTTTTTTGTGGATTTATGGTGATTTGGGTTGTTTATGGAAATGATTAGGTTAATTACTTCTAAGTATGTGACTTTAAGAGTAATTAATGTCATTTGGAGATACAATTTAACATGTAAGACTACATTATTATAAGTTTTTAGTTTCAATATTAGTTTGGATTATATTGAAGGATTTTAAGGACAATTGATTATTGAATGGTATTTATTTAACTTTGGGGTATTGATGGTTTAATTTTATAAACTAAGATTAGTGTTTTTTTTCTCTAATAGAATATCCATTTGGGGGGTCATCAGATATTATACTAACCATTTTGGTTTTGATTAATCTATAAAGACAAGGTAAATATATAGTTTATCCTACATGGATCATGTATTTCTATAGAAGTTTATTCTAGCTCTTCCATTATGTCCAAGTATTCTTAAATACTCATTGTTAAAAAAAAATGAGTTAGTGGTAAAAAGTTATTAAATAATGAAACTCTACTTAAAAATTAAGTATATCTCTTTATGTTCTTAGTCAATATCATAAATGAATTCCTCGTCCTTATGTAATGTAACTTAAAACAAAAAAATGTTTTCCGTTTACTTTTCCTACTGGGAGACTAAGGACCGTTTGTCCCAACACAAGTTTGTGATTTTCTTATTGTTAACTTTCTCCTGATCATGTTTTCTATACCTCTCTATCAGAACTGAACACTTATTTTATCATCTATATCCATGTTTTCCTACATGGAATCCTAGTATGGTTTATCTTGGGTGACCTTTATACCTCTCTTCCTTTATTTTAAAGTGATAGTTTTATTGACTCTTTTTCCGATGTGGGACATTCCATTATATTTTCAAGCCCAATTTTAAACAAATTCCAAGGACGCAATTTATTGAATGAGGGGAGAATGTAACACCCCAGGATTCCATGGTATGTTTCCCTTTGAATGATGCAATGGCGTGCATTGTACGCAACTTTGAGATTCTAACACACCACACCCAATCAAACTAGCCATTATGAATAGTAATACCTAATTTTTGAAATTTTATAAATTCTATCTCTCAAAATGGACTTTATTTTTTGGATTCGGAATATCGAAATTAGCCTAGGGTGAAATTTTGGTACTTTTCGGATAACTTTCATATTTTGATGAATAATGAAAATTACTAAATTTTAATTAAAAACAACTTTTTAATCGAAATAATTAATATTGATAAATTATGAATTTGGGTGGTTTTAAAGTATATTTATAAAATATTTTTACCATTTAATTCAATTTTTTTCATTGGACATTATTTCACAATTAAACCAGACATAAACAAGTGTCAATCTTTTGATAGTTATTATCTCTTAAAAACACGCTTTTTGTTTTGACAGCGGGAATTAATTTTAAATTAATTTCTGCCACTTTTGTGTTTGGAATTTGGACAAATGGATTCCATATTTGGAATCAGGATGGTCAAATTGTGCAAATTGGTAACTTTTATTTTTAGACATTTTGAATAATTACTTCGGTAAATATTTTATTTACCATGGTTAAAGGTTAAATCCCGTAAATAAGGGTTAAAAAAATAATATTATAATAATAAAAAAATACCCAAGAACGTGTCCTAACCTTATTGGTTGATACATATCCGACCATGGGAATATTTGGGTCGATTTTGGGACCCCATGGTGCCACTTGTAAGTGATAGGGACATTTTATTTTAATTAAGTTAAAATGAATACAAAAATGACAAAAGCATATATCTTATAGAAAAACAATTTTTACATAGGGTTATATATGTTGGATTTTCGACTATAAATATTTATTAAAAATATAAAAAGATATAATACGTAATGGTATTTTATTTATAAATTTTAGACATTAAATAATTTAATTTATTTATGACACAATGGTGATGCAGTAATTACCATAATAGTGAAAAATTAAAATGATTAATATTGTAGATACTCAAATAAATATAATTTGAGACTTTTTATGAATTAAACTAATTTTATAGGTTAATATGAGATGTTAGGAATGATTTAATTAACTTTTTTAGAGGCAATAATTCTGTTATAAGTTTTAAAAAAATCAATTATTGAATAGTGTCAAAATTGACATAAAAGAGTTTTTAAAACAAATATTTTATTATTAATTGATATTAAATTCCTAAAAATCTAAGGTTAGGCCAAGAGACTAATATAATTATAGGTGTATCATTAATGGACCACTTGGGGGTCTCTTGTATGTATATATTAAGTTTATTAACCATATAATATAAAAATACAAAGAGACATTGTAAGAGTGAAACTAATAAACTAAGAGTTAATACTTAAAGATAAGGTTAATATAATGACCCAAACCGGTCTAAATTATATTGGTTGAGTGGTTTTCGAACTATCCCCACCTTAAACTTTAAATAATATACTTTTGATCCATTAGAAACCGAATATGAATTTATTATAAAATAATATTTTTAGCTTTTCCAAAGGTGCCCCTCACCCCTCTTATAAAAGGGCACTCCACCTTCTCATTACTTCACACCTTAAAAGCCTTTTGGTTTGGCCAAACCCTGTCGAAATACTCTCTCAACCTCACTAAATACAACCTAGAGGCCTTAGTTTGATCAAAAAGCCAACCTAAGGAGCCCTTTTGATCAAATCAAAAGGAAGAACCCGAAGAAGAGGTAATGTTTTTACCACCCTTTTTGAAATTCTTTTCTTCTTCAACTTTTTCTTTCATTGTTATTACCATTCTAAATTAATGAATCCAGTATCTCCTATATACTGTAATATTATTATAAATATGGTACAACCATATTCATTATTCTATCCATCCTTTGAATGACATGTTACCATACGTGCGTACGTACGACTTACCGTCTCCACGTCATGGTGTAATTGTCATTCAATAAATTATTATTTTGATGGGTATAATAATGATGTTTAATTCATTTAAATAATAAATATAACATGATAATTATTCTTTATATATGATATACCATCCAATTATATATTATTTTAACATCAAAAGAATGATATTGTCGCTCGTGCGTACGTACGGACTACCGTCTCCACGAACACAATGAGATTCATTCTCCATCGTATCCATTCAAGTATAATTATCATTTGATTATTTAAAAATAATGTTTGATATCATTCTGGATATGAATAAGATACAAACTATCAATGACAAACATGGCTTACGTAACAAAACATATAAAAGAAAACGAGTAAGTTAACACCCGAAACAACGATAATACTTAGATATTATTAACAAATCAATGTTAAAAGATCATATATGATATCATATTAATGTAAATGATTATTGTATAATTAAATAACAATTATTTCACCATTATACAGGAGGTTAACTTACCATCGACCAAGGAAAAAGTACAAAGTAAGGGGTTTCTTATCTCACTTTTAATTCCGTGAGAATTCCATTGTTCACCACTTATTTATTGCATGTGGTGTGTGTACTTCCCATGATTGTATTCATTGTGTAATATAATTTAATCTATGGATATTTACATCATCATTTTATGATCCTTCTTTCATGGGTGTATGTTTCTTAAGTTACCAAATTGATAATGGAATTTGATATTTCAATTTCCACTCATTCGGCTTTACGCATACTTCATTGATTATTTTACTCCATGATTATGTGTGGAATCACTATTCATTTTCTTATGTCATAATTTCCACTACCCTTTATGTGGATATACTTTTGATATACATAATCACTCCATTGATAAATTCTCAAGTGATCGGTATGAACTTGATAAGAGTAATTTTTACTCAATCTCAATTTGTTGAGTTAAACATCCAATTCATTGGCATTGTTTTTACAGGAATATGTGTGAATGTCCTTTGATTATTTTACACTTAATATAAAATCATATTGAGTGTATTTATATTTTTCACACATAATTATGTCGTTGATTTATCCTTAACCTAAGGATACAACCTTTATGAGAGATTTCATCTCAATTTACATTCCATTGATACTTCATTGTTGTTATACGCCAATTCACTTTTATATGGTGTATATAATGTACTTTGACATAATATATCATGAATAACTTTATTCTCATGATATTACAAAGTTTTTATTTCCTCAATTATTTTTATTCAAGTGTCTCCCTTTTGGTTAGGAACTCTAACTAAAATGACATTTTAAAATGTTTTAAAGATTGATTACTCTAAATATTTCTCATTAATGTCCATGTTTTAAAAATGGTTTTAAGGATTTATTTATATGGACATTAAAGTTTTAAAATTAAAACTCCTTTTAAAAGTTTCAAAGTGGTATGGGACACTTTGATTCAAAAATCTATTTTTAAATGGCTTCTTGACAAATAGTGTGACTTTTAAATGATTTCAATAAAAATGGGGATATTTCTCTCAAATAGTTTTGATGATTATTTTCATCTATGTCAATATCCTTCATTATTCTCGATTTAGGTTAATATGGTACAATAAATCTTCCATATTGAATCAAATGAGTTATGTTTGACTGTGGATGTTCTATTTTTATACCATTCAGGATTTGTGGATAAAGTATTGACATTTCGTATGCTAGTTTTAATAAGAATGTTTATGTCATGTTTAATACTTTTCATATGAGGAATGTATTGGACTTAGTAAGTGACGGGTGGAGCCCGCTATAGCTCCTTGATGCATTGATAGGTCTCATGAGACAAACTAGTGTCTTGGCATAAGGCCTTGGCAAAATATTATTTGTAGTCTTGGCACAAGGCCTTGGATATGTGGTTATGATAGTCTTGCATTATGCATTCCATCATTACGAAAGTGGTTATTGATATTGCATGTGATTGGTCGACTAGTAGAATATCCAGGTGAATAAGTAAATGACATTATTTCATTTTATCTTTTCCATATTATGCTGAAGTTCAAGTTTAAAAGGATTTTGTTTTAGTTATAAATTTTTTAAGTGTTTATGCTTATCTACGAAAGCTTATGCTATATTGTTATCCTTACTGAGCATCTGAGATCACCCATTTCAATGTTTTATCTTTTCCCAGGATGTGAAGAAGTGATTTATGAATGACCTGCAGGGATAGTATGAGGGGATATGAAGACAAGATGTTGTTGTAGATTTTTTTACCTTATGATGTAATGTAAGACTTATGAATATATCTAGTGTTTCCAAGACTACTAAACTAATCGGTCTTTCGAGACTTGATCCTTTGTGATCATGCCAATGTTATGTAATAATTCACCGACTCTGGGTAACTGGGGTCGGGGCGTTACTGTTCTATTCATGTTTTAGTGTTTTAAAACACTACAAACACATTTATGCCCATAACAGGCAAACCTTCATTCGAAATAACATTCCTTTGGTTCCTATATTTAAAAATTAAATTTATGGTTTCTGTCCCTTAATTTAAAGATAATAAAATTTCATTTATCCCATTTTGATAATTCCACACACATTTTAGTGTTTTTAAACTCTAAAAACACATTTATAACCATAATAGGAAAACCATCATATAGAATGACATGTCGTTGGTTCCTATATTTCAAAATTAAATATATGGGAATTTATCCTGATTTATGGATAATCTAATATCGTTTTTCTAGTTTTGACAATTCCACACATGTTTTAGTGTTTTAAAACACTAAAAATATGTTTACAGCCATAATAGGGAAATGGTCATTCGTAATGACGTGTCATTGATTACTACATTTCAAAATTAAATCCATAGAGGTTTTCCCCTAATTTCAATGAAATAGGACTTTTTTTTGGGTTTTGACCGTTCCATGCACGTTTTAGTGTTTTAAAATACTAAAAACACATTTATGGACATAATGGGTGTAACGTCATTCAAAATGACATGTCATCTACTTCTACATTTCAAAATTTAGTCTACAGTCATTGTCCCCAGATTTCAAGACAATCCTACATTGTTTTCTTGGTTTTGACCATTCCATATATGTTTTAGTGTTTTGAAAGACTAAAAACATGTTTATGACCATAACAGAAAAAATTTCACTTGGAAAGAAATTCCATTAGATCATACATTTCAGAATTAAATATATGGTATTTCCTTTGATTTCATAATGAGCCTATGTTGTTTTTCTAGTTTTGACCATTCCATGCACGTTTTAGTGTTTTAAAACACTAAAAAAACATTTGTGGGAATAATAAGAAAACCATCATTTTAAGTGATGTTCCATTGGTTCCTAAATTTTAAAATTAAATCTACAGTTGTTTTCCCCTAATTTCAGGACAATCTAATTTCATATGTCTAGGTTTGACTGTTCCATACATGTTTTATTATTTTAAAACACCATTAACATGTTTATGGCCATAATGGGAAAACTATTATTCAAAATGATATGCCGTTGGTTCCTACATTTCAAAAGTAAATCCACAATCATTTCCCCATATTTTAGGGGAATTTGAAGTCTTTTTCCAAGTTCTAACAGCCCAACACTAGTTTTAAAGGCTTTTGTACCTTTCAAAAGTGTTTACCGATTAATTATGATCACACCACACATCAAATTGACATGTTGTCTGCACATAAACATAAAAAAAACTAAGCAGTGGTTTTACCTTGATTTTAGTACCTTAGGATTTCCTTTTCTTGGTTTTGGATATTTCACACATGTTTTAGTGGTTTAAAAGACTAGAAATGTGTTTACAGCCATAACATGAAACTATCATTCAGAATGATGTGATGCCCATTCATATCTTTTAAAATTAAATATATGGTGGATTACACCTAATTTTAGAATAATATTACATTGTTTTTTTAGTTTTTACCATTCTATGCATGTTTTAGTGTTTTAAAACACTAAAAATGTGTTTAAAACCGTGGCAGAAAAACCCTCATTTAGAATGACATGTTGTTGGTTCCTACATTTCAAAATTAAATATAAAATCATTTTCACCCAATTTTAGGGCAGTCTGATATAAATATCCTAGTTTTTACCCCCAACACCTATTTTTAAAGGCTTTTGTACCTTTTATAAGTGTTTACCAAGTCAAAACCAAACAAACAAGCTCATATTGTTTTCAAACTTGTGGATAACAATCTATAATTTGTTTTTGACATGTAGTAATCAACCACATGTCAATCCAGCACAATATGTGGTCAATATAACTCAAAATGCATGTTTTCTATATAAAAGTGTCATTTTAGTTTTTTATAGATTTTGTATGTGTTCTTTATAAATTCCATGGGTGTGAAGTGGAGTCAAGGAAATCCAAATAAAAAAACATATATAAATAAAAAAAATTACATTTTATAATTATATTTCAAAATTTACTCATGTCTTTTATATTAATTATCAATGAATATTAAATTAATTATACATTTACTTGAGTATCAAAGACCTCATTTTTTCAAGATGTAGGAATATGCCACTGATTTTTATAATTAATGGGAAATCTCACTATCTCATAAGAAAGATACCTAAGAATCTACCCATATATTTTGATAGTGTCACCGGTAGGCACCCTGAAATCATAAAATAGAATTATAACCTTGAATTCATTTAGGTCCCATACATCTATTGTGTTTATATTTTCATCCCTTATATGAATATCTTTATTTGTTTTGAAAAATTATTTAAAAAATTAATAAAATATAAAGTTTTTTGAAAAATGACATATATACCAGTAATGGTAACCCACTAATATCCCCTTGACGGTGGGGTGACCAACTTCTCCATCATTGGAGGTGAGTCAGGTGGTGGTCTACCAATGAAATTTGGGTAAACGACTGGCTCACTAGTAGTCTTTGGTAAAATAGGATCAATAGAATCCAAAAAAGATGATGGTAATGGTGGTATGCTCCAAGGTGCTGATTAGATTAAATCCTGAATTTTTTTTGTTCTTGACATTCCTACATTTCAAATGGTTAAGATATATTAAATATATATATAAAATAAAAAATAGTATATTTTTACAAAAAGAAAAAGAAAAACTAGAACAATGTATATATGCAAGAAAAACTTTTAAATGAGAAATTGTAATATAATTCCATTACCAATTTATACATTCAATTATCTTCATCTTCATTATCTCCATTATTATCAACATTCATTATGACGAGTCCTTAATATTCAACTTGTCTTGCTAGTTCTACCAATTTGATATTGTTTGGAGAAAACTGTTCAATATTTTTTGGTTGACAGGGTTCATTATCACCAAGCACCAATTGATATTCATCACCCATATCATATAAGTCTCTATTCTTTAAGTGTACAATAACACTCCAACCTTCATGTATTTTATCATCCACATAATAAAAAATCTTCACTTGTGAATCCAAGATAAATGGATCATTCTATGCATACTCAGAGGTATCCATAAAGCGAGAGAAGTTGATATAAGTAAAGTGTAACAAATCTTTCATTATACCCCTATCAACATTGATTCACTTGAATTTGAATATCACAACTAAAAAATGGCATTATGTAAAATGATACAGTGTCAAAAAAATTATTTCTTGAAGTTTATCAAGTTCGGTTGGATTTATAATTTTTCCACAAAGCTCTTTGAAAAAGGTAGAAAACTCAACTAGAACCACTATTACTTTTTCAGGTAACGTATTATGCAAAGACAATGAAAACAACTCCTCCATCAAAATATTTGAGTTCTAACTTTTCAATCCATGTAACATATGATGTTTTAAGTCAAAACACCTTGATATGTTACTTGAATATCCATATGAAACTTTTAAATTCTTTAAAGTTTGAAGGAATATATCTTTCACATGATTTTTCATTGTGAAAATAGCCAAAAAAATACTTTCCATTCTCATTTACCCACAAACCATGCTTTATATTCATTGAATCCAAATACTTACAAGCATTAATGGGATCCATAGATTTACCCTGCACATTAAGCACTATAAAAATTACATTATTACTGACGTTATTCTCACTATGCATTAAATCTAGATTATGACGTTTCAAATTAGACTCTTATTAAGGAATTTTGAAAAATATACAAATTTTATTCCATTTTTGTGTTCCAGATTCATCAGATAATGTACCTTGTTCCCTTTTCCCCATTCTTTAAAATGATGACATTTTCCAAATTCTTTAGTGACATTCATCAATTGTCCCAACATTTTTGAGCCAAATAACACCTTCAGTGAATTTATCATTTCAATATCTCCATTGAATCATGTATTTTTAAGATTGAATTTATGAGAGTCATAAATAATTTAAGGATGACATGTAAAACACCATTTTATTCTATGAGGTAATATTTGAGGTTCAAAATCAAAATAAAAAAATGGACAAGACAAACCAATATAAGTGTTCCAACTAAATAAAATTTCTAGGCTAGGAAAGTCAGTAAATATACACATTAAAGGAGTATGAATTTTGAATTTTTGTATCATTGAAGCATCATATGTTTTAACATCATCACCCCATAATTTTCTCAATTATTTGATCAGAGGTTGAAGGTATAAATTAATATCATTTCCAGGAATTTTCTTTCAAGGAATAATCATCTAAATAATATAATAATTCTTCTTCATACACATTCATTAAGGTAGATTATTGAGGATCAAAACAACCGTCCAAATTCTATAATTAGTACTTAAAGTACCAATATGGTTAAAACCATTAAAAGCCAATCCCAAGTGTAAATTATTAGGATTTGAAGAAAAATTTGGATATAGCGAATCAAACATATTCTATGATGTTGAATATTTTGGATCTACCATCAAGGCGTTGTTACTATCCTAAGAATTCCACTTTATGTCATCTTCTGTCTTAGACAACATGAATAATCTTTGTAAGTACGGTTTAAGAGGAAAGTTATGAAATAACTTTGCAGGAGTTTTCTTCTTCCATTTCTTCCTGGTGTTGCATTGATTTATACTATCATTTTTGTTAATTTAATTACATCTATTTGTATGAAATCTTACACATTATTCTTTATCAGACTCTTCTCCCCATTAAATAATAAAATCATTAGGGCATGTATTTATCTTTTATTAATCAAGTCCAAGTTTGTTGATGACTTTATTCAACTCATAGAATGATGCATGGATATTAGATTCAATAATTACATCATGAAGAAATTCTAAAATCATGTACATTAATTTTTCAGTAATTCTATAGAGACACTTGATATGATAAAAATTAATTAGAAAATAAAACTTTTAATACTTGTCACACCCTTCGTACAGTTCCTTTTGTCTGTCTTCAACTAATCCATAAAAATATTTTTTTGGTCACTGATGTTCTGAGAAAGATTAACCTGATCAGGATCAACTAAAGGTTCTATTGATCTATTTAAATCTTGGACATTGTATTATGAAAAACCAAATGCATAATTTAACAAAATTCAAACTGAATTCTCCTCTTCCAGGTCACTTTATATTTCATTGACAGTTTTTTCATTGTTTTTACTTTCCATAACAGTTGATTCACCTTGCCAAATCCAATGTACATATCAACCAGGAAACTGTTTCAATATCAAATGATCATATAATTCGTTTCTCTTCAACCATCGCTTGAATTTACAATCAGGACATGGAAATTTTATTCTACCATCCACTGATTGGTTTGTAATTACGTAATATAAAAATTCTTCCAAACCCATGGCATATTGAGTTGTGTTTTGAGTTAAGTTAAACCAACTTTTATTCATAGGTATGGGATTGTAGTCTTTCTATGAATTCAAATATAAAGATATAAATTCTTAATCAAACAAGTAAAATCAAAATTAAATATCACCAAACTTCTCCGTTTACTCATTCATAACAACATAAAGGAAAATGGGATGAATAAAATATTGAATTTTTTCTTAGTAGACTTCTAATATAAAAACATGAATCAAATAAATTATTATTTCTCACAAACAGATATGAATGGTGTAAATAAAATAAAATATAATGGTGTATTCTACCCTAGTATTATAACTAAAGAGGGTTTATTCCATTAAAAAATTAGCTACATTGATCAATGTCCAAACCATTTCTCGTGATCTAACTAAGAACAAGATCACCCCTTTAAAAATATGAATGAAAAGTATGCTTTATTTGGATATCAAAATATTTCATGCATAACCAAAATATTCCACTCTATATGTATATATTCTATTGAATTGGTTAGTGGGACTTCAGGCTGTTCCATTAATTATATAAATCATCTCTTTTCACATAAAATTAAATCGGATATTCCTTCAATTTGTTCTAAACATAAAAAAACAATGTTAACATAAATTTGAATAATGTATATTGTGATTTTAAAATAGTATGATAAAAAATTAATCATTTGACTCAATAAAAAAACTAAACACTATAATTAGTTTTTATTAAAAATCATGTTTGTTGAAATAAAATCAATGAAACTATGTTGGTTATTCTAGTTACTGTAATCAATAATTTATTATCATGCATGTAAAACATAACCCTAAATACTATTTTATTATTTGATAGATTTTATTTAAACAGAATGATTCCCCACATATGCATAAAACATGAAGCAATATGAAAAATTTAAAAAGGGTCTAATATCTCATTTTCATGGCCTTTATCCCTAAAGACCTTTCTAGGATTGGTGATGAAACCATGTGTAACCCTAAAACCCATCACCATTTGGTCATGAGTTATAAAATATCCTTATTTATGTATCTATAAAAAATTGGATTCACTAACATATGTAGAATAAAGTGGAATTCATTAATATTAAATAAATACCACGAAATTATGAATGAACTAGATTCCATAACTGAAATATATCATAAATGAATTTATTTTTTAATTTAATACAACATAAAAAAATTAATGATCATTATAACTCCAAACATATAACTAAAAAATCCAAATAACACGTTATAAACTAGTATTACATATATAATTACTGTTCAATGAATAAAAATAAATTATGCACTATTTGTTATCACCCATGATTGTCCATATAAAGAAAATCAATACTAAAATTAGGGTGAGGATGATGCAACCTTTAGGGGGGGGGTCTGCATTGCCACTAAGGAAGGGATCCAAGTCAAGCAGATGGATGTAATGGGGGGGGGGGGGTTGCATCACCGAAGAGCTGGATAGAGAGGAGGTCAGAAGGGGTGAGGGTCACTAGGGTTGGGGTCGGAGGGGGGGGGGGTCCGGGGCCCAGGGGTCACAGACTCGGGGTCACTGCTAGGGATATGATAGGGGGAAGGGTGGGGGGAAAGGGGGTCGCAGGCTAGGGTTGCCGCCATGGAGGGCATAGAAGGAGGTCAAGGGTGGTGGGTGGGTGGGGCGGAGGAAGAGATCGAGGTCACATAGAGGGATCATGAGAGGGGGAAGGATTATAATTTTTTTAAACATCTAGTGGCTGTATAATTAAAACCACTGCTAATTGGAAACATAAAAAAATATCGCGGCAATTTTATGAACCCACCGCTATTTTATATTTTTTAAACTAGATTTATTTCACAGCAGTTACTATAACCGCTCCGAATAAACCACCACTAACCATTTCTTTTTTTACAGTTTATAGGATCATTAGACTCATCATGGATGTTTGAGTTATGGTCCAGTCCAGCTAGCAACTCGTACTCCAGATATATGGCCAGTTATGTTCACATGTATTTGGTTCATATAGGTGAATGAATATATATATATATATATAATTGTACTGTATATATTATTTCTATATATGTACAGTTACTCTTTAGAAACATCATGTCTATGAACTGCTGTAGGTAGAGCCATCAACTTTTCCTGTGGAACCTGAGTAGTTTGTTTATTGATTTATTCAGCATTTCCTTTATTATTCATTTATACTTTCACAAAGTTTTTTTATGAGAACTGCTTTGATTATGTGTAGAAACCGATGGTGGTGGCCTAATAAGATTTATATCTCACACCCAACTCAGGATGCCTTTGGTACCCGAGAAGATTATCTATCAGCAGGTTCAGATAAAGAAAAGGGCCCTATTACTGGTTATTGATTTTTTTAATTATATATGAATCTCAAGAGAAGAGGACCGAGCATTCACTCAAGATGCTAGTGGAGTAATTTTTTTTCTTTTTTTACTTTTTGTATAGGATGATCATATTCCTATTCCCCTATTCCCCTTTTTGTATACCATCATGACATGTATCCATGTATTGACACAACCATAGATAATTTGAAATTATTATACCATTTTTTAGTTTATATCTTTCACTACTTATTATTATGTTGTTTGTTTATGCTTCTCTAGTTCATTGATTATTTTTGGTTATATTATGCTTCCACTTTTGTATGTTTATTTTTGTATCTGCTATGACACTCTAATAAGAGTGTATAGTCTCCCCGTCGTACTGCCTTTACACCATCACCACTAGTCACCATCCATTGGAATACATGGTGGCATGATTGAGGCCATGTGACCCACAAACTTGGGGAATGAGTTTAGTGGATCCTGGGGTAGGACATTACATTATTATTTAATCTGATTGTGCACCACTTGATTCTTGAAACCTTTCTTGCGAACTATCATGTTTCAACTTTTTTCTTAATCTTTCAAGAATTTTTATAATTATTTCTTCGATCTTGATTATTACCATCATCTGAAATTAAACTAATTTGGATAAGGGTTGAGAGTAGGAGTGTTCTAAACTTAATGAATCTATAAATCCTAACTTGGTAACCCTAAGGCTAGTAATCAAGTCACATAAAAAATATTTATTCAATTATTTGAGGAAAATATGACCAAGGTATGTTTAAATAAATGAAGCAGTCCTGATTAGAGTAGAGTAAGTGTTGATCATTATCCTATAATACTTTCTATCATAGAATAGAGGATTAATTTATCTAGTTTGTTAGCTATATCCAAACCAAGGAATAGTTTCATCTTAGATATATCTAGTTGGTTTGAACATAAGAAACTAGTGATATTTGCACTTATTCACATCCTAAACCTTAGGGAAATTTCATGTTAGGATCAAGATTATCCTTTTTACCTAAACCCTGAAATTGATCTTGATCCCAACATTATTTTTGAATCCTAAACCAACTCAATATCTTTAATCAAATCTGCAACCCAAACTAATTCACAAGGAATCCAACACAAAGGGTTTGAGGTCCTGGTTCCTTACCTATAAAAACATTCCTCACAGGATCAACTCTGCACTATCACTATACTATGTAATTATAGAAAGTATAGTTTGGGATAAATATAAATTATAATCTGACCATAGATCATGTGAATTAAATGATGCATGCAGGTATGAGAAATTTTTGTGCTGTTTTTGGGTAATCGAACTATGCATAATCACAAGAACCTTCAACACAAACTTTGGATTACCTTACCCATACCCATTTTCTCTTTTAATTATTTCTTCCTTCTTTCAGATGCCACTAAGTCCTTCTTCTAGCCTAGTGCATGCGTCACCACCGAAACTTGTTCAAGGATCCTTGAATCCAAATATATACTTACCTTCAATCCTGAAATTGAAAGATACCTTTCTACAAGCCACAATTTAGGTATGATAGACCATAGAAATCTTACATTCCTAACCCACCCAACATAAAGTATGTGTCACCATCACTTTGAGGAGAAAAACCCAACATGAAACTGGAGTGCACTATTATGGATTAAGGATTTGCATCAATCAATGGTGATACACCCAATATTGTGTGCCCTCCTTTCCATGCACATAATTTTAAAATTAAACCTAGACACATCATTATGATCCAAAATATGATTCAATTCAGAAGACTTCAGAGCAAGGAACATAATGGACACATCTAAAACTTCTTAGAAGTCTATGATACCTTTATCCACTAGGGAGTTTCCTATAATGAAATAAAATAATGGGTATTCCCATTATCCTAGCTTGATAGATCCAATTATTGGATAAAGAGTCAAGCTCCCAAGTCAATCATGAATTGGGTCGAACTAGCCAATAAGTTTATGGATAAATATTTTCCACCTATATGAAATTGAAAACTTTGAAATGACATTCAAGTTTTTTATCAAACAAATGGAAAATAATACTAGTAGTCCTGGCATTTCCTTAAAGAACTTATAAGAAAATTCCCACATCATAGAGTAGATGTGTGGCTCAAGCTAAAAATCTTTTACCAAGGTCTTTAACTTGCTGTTGGTATAGTAGTAGATGCTTCAGTTGATGGTGGACTAATGGTTAAGACACATAAAGTAGGTCAAAAACATCTAGACGAGGTCTTACAAAATGAAAGTATATGGTAGAGTGATCATAGACCACCTCAGTGTGGAATCCACCAAGTTAAAGAGAACACCCATCTGGCTGCACAAGTAGAGGCCTTGACTAAGAAGCTAAAATCCTTCCAGATAACTAGTGAACCACCTCCCCCTATGGCTCCTATAATGAAGATTAAATCCCATGAAATGAGTGTTGGACCTCGCTCATATCAAGACTGCAGGTCAGGTGTTTATGAAAAAAAATCCAAGATTGTAATTACATTACTTATAATAATAAAAACCAATAATAACAGCAACCAAAACAATATTATTAACAGTGGCAAGCTCAACAATTGCAACAAAAAAATAAAGCGTACCACTGATAGAGAAGTGGTCAAGCACAACTCAGGAACCAAGGACCAGTAGGGTATCCACCTATGATTACTGTTCCTAGGCCACCTTGACCAGTTCCCCAATAATCCTTCCCTCCTAGAGGCTAGCAACAATTTCAACTCACTCCGCAAAGACCACCACAACCATCCACACCTCTTCAAACAAATTTGGAAAATTTTCTCCAAAAAATATTTCAAAAAGAAGATCATAGGATGACCACCGAAGAAATAGAAATGAAAAATCAAATGGATTCCCTCTGTAATCTCGACTATCAAATGGGTTGAATCTCAAAGACCTTGTTTGATAGATTTCTAGGTACACAGGTTGGTAATAATAAGACATACCCAAAGGAAGAGGAAAAGGTATTGGTATTGAGGAGCAGAATAGTGATAGAATTTTAACTACCATGTGTAGGAGAAGATAAAACGTATGAAGAACCTAATAAACATACAATATTCATTGAAGAAAATGACAACAAAAAATAAAATCAAAATTATCAAGAGAAACCTCTAGAATCACCACACCCTACAAAAGATATGATACAAGAGAAACCTAAATAGGGTATCTACATTACACCACCAGTCTAAAAACCACCTATTCCCCATATAGAAATAATGATATAAGGAATTATTGAAGGGAAATATAATAATTTTTTTGGATATGTTCAAGCAATTTCACATCAACATCCCATTTACTGAAGCAATTTCCCAAATTCCTGCCTATGCAAAAAGTTTCAAGGGACTGCTTTAAAAAAAGAAGAAGATAGAAGACTTGTGAATCATTTCCCTGAATGAAGAGTGCTCTTATTTTTTTAACATAAAATTCCACCAAAGAAGAGAGATCTTGGAATCTTCTCAATTCCACACACCATTGGATAATGCAACTTCATAAGAGCCTTGTGTAACTTAGGATCTTGCATTAAACTTATTACAATGAGTGTATTTTTTAATCTAGTACTTGACGAACTCAAGATTACTTGAGTGGCACTATAATTATCTAACTGATTAGTTAAGTATTCCCAAGGTCTTCTCAAGGATGTCCTATTTAGAATTTTTAAATTCATTTTCCCATAAAACCTTCTCATTTTGAACATTGAAGAATAAGGATACATTCTAATTATATTAGGCCAACCATTACTAGCCACCAAGAAGGCACTGGTTGATGTGAATCAAGGGAGACTGGTATTTAGAGTAGGTGATGAACAAGTAGTGTCCGACATAGTGAAAGTTAAAAAACAACCTGATGATTATTCTGACTACCAAGATATTTTTCTCACTAAAGAAAAGAATGATTACATGGATATCGAGGATGATAATGATGGAATATATCCTAATTAAGGAGAGGAGTATTACTATTAGGAAAAAAACTACCTATAACTTCTCACAAGGGTAATGATCCCTTATTTCATACCATCAATAATTTAGCCACCAATACTAGAGATGAAACCTCTCCCAAGAACACTCAAGTATTCTTTTTCTAGAGACAATAGTTTCACTTCCAATCATCAGTAACTCAACTGTTAAAGGCATAAAAATATTTCTAGGCCATGCATGATTCTACTATCAATTCGTGAAAGATTTTGAAAAAGTTTCCCACCTTATAACACAAATTTTAGGAAAGGATACACCTTTTGAGTTCATTGAAGTGTGCCAGTGGTCATTCAAAATTTAAGGAAAATCCCAGTGGTCAATCCTATTATCATTTCACCAGATTAAAACAAAAACATTAATTTGATGTGAGACACAAGATGCTTCACTGTGGGTGTAATTTTTAGACATTGGGTTGCATACACTTTCTTTCCCATGTATTATGCCAATCGCACCTTGAATTATGCTTAGGTGAACTACACAACTACAAAAGAAGAACTCCTGGTAGTGATCTTGGAATTTGAAAAGTTTCAATCTTACTTAGTTTTGTCAAAACTAATTGTTTACACTGATCGTGTTGACCTAAAATATTTAACATATAAAAAGGATTCCAAGATAGGATTGATATAGTGGATCCTATTTCTCCAAGAGTTTGACTTCATCATCAAATACACCAAAGGAATTAAGAATGGTGTCATTGATCATCTTTCCAGACTCCCATTACCCCTCATTATGAAAGATAATAATTTGGACATCATGGATGAATTCCCCAATAAAACTATTTTCAGCTGAAACAAAAATTTTCAACCATGATTTTTTGAAAATTCAAACTATATCTCGATGAGATACTTTTACCCCAGACCTCTCCTACCAGCAACGGAGGGTATTTTTATTTGAGACTTAACATTACTACTAGGATGAGCTGCTATTTTTTAAGCAATGTTATGATGGCTTAATGCGACACTGAATCCCAGGATATGGGATCCAAAGTTTTCTAGACATGTGTCACATTGCACTAACTAGAGAGAATCATGGAAGACAATTCAAATTATCCAAAATCATGAAAAGTGGACTCTTTTAGCCCACACTTTACCAAGATACAATAAATTATTATCAAAGATGTTATCGGTGCCAATAAACTGGGACCATTAGGAAAAGAAATGAAACAATCCAATACCCAATCATGGAAGTCAAAATCTTAGAATCCTAGGGAATAGATTTAATGGGTATATTCCTTAATTCAAATTAAAAAACTAAATCCTTGTTTGTGTTGAATACATCTTGAAATGGGTAGAAGATGAAGATACCACTCATGAAATGAAAAAAGTGGTCATGAATTTATTAAGGAATATTGTGTTTTTGAGATTTAGATTTCCCATACTACTCATTAGTGATTAGGGATCAAATTTTACAAATCAAGATGTTAAAGGACTACTGGAGAAGTACGAAATAAAATATAACACAAGCACTCCCTACCACTTGAAAACAAGTGGGAAAGTTAAATTCTCAAATAGGAAAATCAAAAAAATCCCTGAAAAGACCATAAACACAAATAAAAAACACTAGAGTCTAAAATTAGATGATTCATTCTTGGTATATCGCACTATGTAAAAATCACTATCGACACCACCCCATTATAATTAGTATAGAATAAGCCTTTCAATTTTCCTATAGAACAATTACATTGCTTGTACTAGGAAATTAAAACGCTGAATATAGATTCTAAAAAATATAGGGAATTTAGGGTGATAAAGTTGGATGAAATAGAAGAACTATGAAACTATGCCTATGAAAATTCAAATATTTACAAAGATAAAACCAAGAAATTTCATGATCAACACTTACCACGATGATTTTTGATACTAGGGAATAAGATCTTACTATTAAAATATTGATTTCAACTTTTCCCTGGGATGCTAAAATCAAGATAGTCAGGATCCTTCATGGTCATACAATAATTCCCCTATAGGAAAATCAAAATTTAGAAAGGAGTATAACTAAAATTAAAATTCAATGGTAAAATATTTAAGATCTATCAAGAACCATTCTATAAAGAATGTGTCATCACTTTAAAATTCATTTAAGAACCACTGAGTCAAGATCTCAACATTAAATGAAGTTTTCACTGGGAGGAAACTTGATAAAGGTTAAAGTATGCTATAATATGATAGAATAAGGTTTATTATATCCTAGGGCATGATAAGATAAAAGGACCAGACTCTGGTTCAAAAATGTGCAAAAACCCCAATTAATCATCGTGTAATCCAATACACGATGTTTATGGTTCACCACCCAAAACAATTTAATTTTTAAATTAAACATCATGTAAAAAAATAAACATCATGTAATTCCATAGCTAATTTATGCCTTGAACCTTTGGTTCATGATTCAAACCCCCCCATTCCTCTCTCACTGCTCGCACCTGACCACCTCCCTTCCTTCGGACACACCTCTCCCATCTCCCTCATCACCTCACCTCCCCCACCCCATCCTACTTGAACAAAGAATCCTCCATCTATAACCCATCCCTATCATCCTATCCATCATCTTCAGTCCACTTCAAAAAAAATGGAATGCATGAAGATGGTACACACTCATCCTTTCAAATCTATGCCTGAGTGTTATGATCCACCTCTGATCAAGAGCAATAGGGGTGCCACACCTCCAACATCCCACACATATTCATCCTCCACCTAAGCTCCATCCACTGTAGCACTATATATCTCTAATTATTCCCAATCGACCTCTAGTGGTTTGAAAGATTACATTCACCCCCACCTTCACCCCATCCATTATTTGCAACCCCCAACACCATGTTGCACTAAAATGGCTTCAGGAATATCCAACGAGGACCAATAAAACTCTCAAATTATCTATACTCACACACCTACACATTATATAGGAGGTCCTCTAGTTCCTTGACTACCTTCACATTACAACCATTATAGATGTTCATGAGGAAACCTATTGGGATATTTTCCTCCAGTTCATATCCACTTTCATTATAGCCATCGACAAACTTTTCTTCTGATTATGTGGAAGACCACACAATCTATCCTTCATAGAGTTTTACATTTGGATCAGTATTTATCTGGACGACTTTTCCACTTTCGAGGTATTCCCAACCTTTCAGCTTGAGCCATGATAGTTGGGTGTAAAAAAATATAGCACATGGTTGATCAGGATAATCAGAGTGAGCACTATCCTCAGGTTACCAAATCAACACAACTCAGATGTGTTGCATTCCACATTCTATATGGGGCATTGATGCATTACTAGTTTGCTCACACCGAGTCCCATGGTAGCATCAACTAGATGGATGTCCCCATCCTTACTACTACCATGGGTGGACCTGTTGTCAACATGGAACCACAATTCACCTTATACTACAGGGCTCATGCTCAGTAGACATGAGGCACATTGTTGGGTGGATCCTTCATCACTCATTTAACCCATCATCTCATCATATTCATGCCACACTTCCTCATACTTGTCTCAGTCCTATAGATTCCATCAACTTCCTCTAGCTTCCTAAGACACAGCTAATGACCAAGGATGGTGATATTTATCATTGGGGGCTAGTACACTTTGTGAAAACTGACAAGGCACCCATAGATCATGTTGTTGACCCAACACCTGTACCTACCACATCATCTGTAGCCACCACCCATACCATTCCACCGAGGGCCTATCCCCTCATTCTTCCACTTCTATTACTTCCCATACAAACACGACCTTTACCACTGCTCCACCACCTCATATTATCTAGAAGATATATGGTTTATGCACCTTTTAATTCTAGTGAATATGTGCTAGATTAACCAACATTTGACAATTCCTTTCACTAAGTTTTTCATTTTATTACCCACCCACTTCCACCATCCACCATATCCTCTCATCCATCAGCCACTTCCATCCCTTAATCATCCACCATTCCTACTCCATCCCCCACCCCATTTGACCTTCCATCTGAGTTGACAAACGCTGCTTCCCAGCAGGAGTTTCTAGTAGAGTAGGCCCATAGAGGAAAGGTCCAAGACTTAACACCATCCAATGAGGTGCCATTCATTGATCTAGATTCCATATCCATAGCACACTTAGGATTGGTACCTCACCACTTTGATCCACTGGTACTGCTTTCAGCACTATGGCACCCTCTCCAGTAGTTGATCTGCCATCCCCTACCTCTATGCTACTATTGATTAGTCTGTTTATCTACAAGAACCCTCTATTAGAGAGAAGAACTTGGATAAGAAGCTATATGATATTAATTTTCTAAGTATATCTCAGTCCCCTCCTCCATTTTTGTACACTACCTGGGTGCTCATATTTTTGTACTATTTGTATTCCATATCACTGATATACCATTTCACTTATTAGGTACAAGGAATAATATCTTAATTCACTATTTGTTATCTTATTTTTTATTTAATTACACTATTATAATAGCCTTGTCTAGATCTCCTTCCCCTTCTATGGTCATCGATGCACCTGTTCCATCACCATCTACCCTTGTTCTATGGATGAATTAACATCTGGATGATGCTGAGTGCCAACCTGAGAAGTTTCCAATAGATATCTATGCTCAAAAACCATCACCACCATAAGTAGCAAATATTTTATTCCTTCCAAAGCATATTAAACTTATTTATCTAATAAGGTGGTTAATCCCACCAAGAATCCATGTGAGCTTGATGACATGACCACTAGTTCTTACGAGAGATAAAATAATTCTGAGTAGATGGACCACACTTGATTCATCCATTTTTCCATCCATATGGATTATGATGACTTTATAAACACTTTATATTAGGCAATCTATATTTACATTGTTTTTTTTCATTTTTATTCTTGTTCATAATATTTTATGATTTTATTTTGATACCATTTTTTAACATAGGTCAATTTGAACTACATTTTACTCATATATATGCATGTATATGAGATATCTATCATTTATATTCATAGTGTGCACCTACCCATATTACTACTTCCAAAATGTTTAAACCCTTTAGGATAATGATTTATCTATTATAGGATTTTTCTTTCTAATCTATTATGCTGGTATCCCAATTCAAAATCCATATTCACTAAGTTTTCCCATGGCATGAAAATCATCACAAGGATATCTAGATTCCCAAACATTCATTTTCAAACTTTAAATTTCATTTTTCTATGATATATATATCATATCTCTCCCATGGTACTCTCCAAGATAGTGCAGACACTATCTCATTTTAAGTCTGGGGGAGTTCTCCTTAAGTTTTAATGTCGATACACTTGGATTTTTTCTTGTTTTCATTTATCAAGGACAAAATTTTCATTGGAAGAATTTTTTAGACTTGAAAACTTATTGAATAAATTTAAATAAAAAATTAAGTTAAGTTTGAAATTTTTGAAATCCATGCTTTAAATATTTTTATATTTTTAGAATTTTTGCCGAGTTTAGTAATTTAATTCAAATTCAAAAATTTTTAAAATTTATTTTGATTGACTTATTACTTGGTTATATACATGTAGTGATTGTCCCAAAACATATATTTCATTATTGAGTGGATTGGGAGCCTATAATTTCATATTCTTATCAGAGTATATTTCTTGATTGACACCTTGGATATGCAAACCTATCAGAATTTTCATGAGATCTTATTGAGGATATGACTGAACAAATAAAATTTTAATATGATTGAGGAAATATTTTTTGAGACACTTTTTAATGAGACCCACCTTACTTTTTTCATTCATTTATCCCATAGTTTCCATTAATGAACTGTTTAGGATAAAAATATTCCAAGATGATTATTACTTCCTACCCCACTCATGGTTTTATGCATGATTATACATTGAAAAAGTGTGGGAGAATTTTCAGCTGAAAAGCAAAAGATTTTTTCATTGAGAAGATGTATTATGGTACTTTTCTAGATATATTTGTTATGATCCATGTGTTATTTTTGGAAGTTTACATCTTATCTATTCCTTTGAGAAATATAAAAAGAAAAAGAAAAATATTTTGGGTTGTGTATTAGGAAAGTCAAAAATCACTATTTCAAGACCAATGAATCCCCTAAAGATCATATGTGGTTAGTGGATGGTTGCGAGATCTAGAATAAACATTAATTTTGGAAAATAAATAAATTAAAAAGAAAAATAAAGGAACATGGTACATTTTTGATACATACTTGTTACACTTATGGATCCAGTTTGAGCAATTTGAAGCATGGACACTTTTTGATCTTGAAGTAACCACATCACTACACTTTTTCCACTTATCTTGCATTAAACTTTAGCATTTACCTTATTTTTGAGCATCATTTTCACTTTTTACCCACCTTCCCTCATCCTTAGAGTCATTTGAACCATTTTTATTTAATCCATTATGATTAATTTTGTATTTTTATTTATAAAGTAGAGATGATAAAAAAAATGGAATCCTATGGTTAAGAACATGTATTTAGGGTATGAACATAACTACAATTACATTTTTACCCTGAGTGGTGAGGGAGAATTCATTGTGAAGTATATTACAAAATGGATATCGAATTTAAGAAGCAATTTTGAGATTGTAATTAAAATATTAAGATTATGAATAAGGAACTGAACTATGAGGTATGAATAATTTTCTATATAGGATTGAGTCCAGAAGAATTAATTTTTCTACTTACACATAGTTTTATTTTCGAGGATTTAATTAATGTTTTTTATTTTAAAATTTTTTTCTTTTAAAATCCCTTTTGAGACGATTTTTTATTGAGGATAGGCAGTTGTTTAACTGTGGTGGAATTTGTTAAAATAAAATTGTATATATATTTTGAAGTTATTTATTAATTATTATTCATGTTTTATTTGATAATTCACCAGGTATGTGTTAATTATTTCATATAATAAGTTTTTGAGATTCTAGAGGAAAAGATTAGAAAACTTTTCAAAAATGATCGTTACAAATTATTAAAATAAATTACATGATGTTTAAGAGTCATTGAAACTATGTGTCAATTTTTGAAGAAAGTCATGAATAAATTAGTAGTCATGAAAGGATTAAACGAAGTTAATCTCTAATACATATCCTGTAATGGTTGAATACCACTTACCGCTTAATATTTTACTTGTGAGAATAAGAATGTCATGAAGATCAGTTACACATTGTGAGATGAGGAAAATATCCAAATCTCAAATATTCAGGCTGATATTCACACCAGATACAAAATCCTTGGAGAGAACCATGGATTGAGACAACATGACATGAGATTTTTACACGTCATGTAATATCCTAACTATTTAATTTCCAACAAATGTTCAACAATGCATAAATTTATTTCTCTAATTTTCTCTCTCATTTTCTCTATTTTTCTCTCTTATATTCTATATCAACTGAAATATAAACAATTCCTTTTACTTTTTGGATTTAATTGAAGTGATGTTTATTTTTCTACATGAATTCTACATTTCTTTCATCATTGTTTACCATTTTGACGTCCGTTTACCATTATCATTTCCTTTCAAACAATGACTGAGCCATACGTTATTACTTTTTTACCATTTCAAGTAAGTGGTTGATTGATTTATTTTTTAATCTAATTGTTAAATACTTGATTCTTGAAAGTTTTCTTGAAAACTATGACGTGTCAACTATTTTCTTAATCTACAAAGTAAGTTTATAATTGTTTCTTAGTTCTTGATTATTAACTTCATGAGTGATTAAAATTATCAGGGTAAGGGTTGAGAGTAGGGGTTTTCTAAACCTAATTAATATCTAAATAATAACTTGGTAACCCTAAGGTAAGTAATTAGGTCACATAACAATTTTTTATTCAATTATTTTTTGAAAACCAGACCATGGTATGTTTAAATGAATTAACCTGACCTGATTGGTGTAAATTAGGATATGATCATTAGACTACAGTAATTTTTTCCATAGAAGTTAAGCTTAATGAATCTAGGTTTTTATCTATATTTGGTATAAGGAATAGTTATATATTAGATAGATCTAGGTGGTTTGACCATAATAATCTGGTGATATTTTAACCAGTTGGTAGCCTAAGCCTTAATACTATTCCATGTTAGGATCAAGATTATCATTTTTACCTAAACCCTAAAATTGATCATAATGCCTGCATTATTCTTAAATCCAAAACCTACTCAATAGATTTAATTAAATCCCAAACCCAAACCAATCCATGAGGACTCAAACAAAAAGTGTTCAAAGTACTAGTTCTTTACCTACCAAAACATTCATCATGGGATATACCCTACACTATCACTATACAACTTCATTATAGAAAGTATAGTTTGGGATAAATATAAATGATAATGTGACTGTAGCCCGCACAAATTAAACAACACATACATGTGCATTAGTATGAATTTTACATGCATGATGGGCTATCTATACCCATTAATATTATATTATATGATTGAGTTTCTTGGTGCTTGATTATATTATATCACGATCCATTCTTTTATTATGATATTAATGCCTCCCATTTTTGTGATTTTATATCCTCAGTGCTGGTCTCCACCCCATGAACTATTGAGGGTGGGTTTCAGGTTTCATTGTATCTTTTTATTAACTGCTACCCCAGAAGGGGTACTAATGGGTAAAGGGGGGTCATAGTAGAGTGGTATCAAAGTTCATGGTTGAGAGATAGGATATTGACTTATGTTAGGCTTCAGTAAATATTGTATGGGGTTTATAGGGTAATAGTGTTACTACACTTAGTGAATGATATAAGAAAAAAATACCAGATAATATATAATTTTTTTGGCACTATGTGATCTAAAACATAAACCTTAATCTTTCTAAACATTCTATGAAAAGTGGTATTTCTTAAAAGGTAGGAATATAATAGTGGTTCATGCATCATGTTTACTTTTATTCTGATTAAATGGGATGACTCTAACAAATTAACCTGAATCTAATTAAAAAAATATAAATTTATCTTGTTACACTAGTGTTAGTATTTTACTCATTTATTGTGATATATATCAGGAATTTTATACTTGTAGTTTAGATTGGTGTGGATCAATAGGAAGACCTAATTGATCATTAGAGGGTTGACCTGGAAGAGGAGAATGAGTAGTGGTAGATGAAATTACATTCTTTTTAGTGAAAGATATTTAAAATTTATGAAGGGGGGGTGTCTTTCCTACTGAGAAATATTTATTCCTAGACTATTTTGTGATTACATTTATCTTGATTTGATCTTGAGCTGAGTATTGGGTTTTTCTAGTAGTGATTCAGATTAGAGAGGTGACATGTTATTGGGGGATCCTATATTTGGGGGAGCGGAAAGAAGAAGATGTTTCATGGGATAATTTCCAAAATGTGCTCAGTGTATAGTTTCTATAATTTAATATGTAGGTTTTGAAGAAGCATGAGTTTCTCTCCTTTCACGAGTGAATCATGACTGTGGGGGAGCTCAAGATCAAAGAAATTATTGGGATTCTCCAAAGAAACCATTACACTCACCTTCTCTAGGTCCATAGACTCTAATGTATCTAAGATGATGTGACCTAATAAGTAAAATTTATCTATATAGAAATGAAATTTGGACAGATTAGAATATAAACTATGCTCTCTTACTGTATTTAGAATTATTTCAAGGTATTTATCATGATCGTGTAATGTCTAAGAATACACCAAGATTCCATCTAAAAAAACACCACGAAAGAATCTAAATATGGGTGGAAAACCCGATTCATCATGGCCGTGAAAATGGATGGCGTGGTTGTGAGACTAAAATGAATAACTATATACTTATAAAGACCATACCTACTATAGAGTAAGGTATGAGGTATGTGTAAAGGTCAAACACATACATAGGGAAAACATAACCTCAATTCTAATTTTGAGAAAACCTGAACTCCTCAGATCTGGTCAAAGAGGTCATCTATATTGGGAAAGGATATTGATTCTTAACCATTAATTGATTATATTTATATTAATCCACAAATAAATTAAGGGTTCCATCCACCTTCTTAGTTAAAAGTACAGGAGAACCCCACAGAGAAGTACTGGGTTGTATAAACCCATTTTCTTCCAAGTCCTCTAGTTTTATCTTGAGCTCATATAACTCGATAGTATCCATCCTTAAGGAGAAATAGATATTGGTGCTACCCCAAGAACTAGTTATATTATAAAATCTACCTCTATCTCAAAATATATGCCCAAAAATTAATTAGGAAATATGTCTATAAAATTATAAATCAAATTAGGTAATTCCTTCTGACGTGTTCCCTAATCGTCCACATAGAGTCTGGGAAACTGGGTCATCACCCCACACAGTCTGTGATGCTTGGTTCCATCTCGACTCACTTGGACATACCATTATCTCTTGTGGACATAAATACCACCTTATGGAGATGTAAAGGATACCCTCTGATGATAGAAATTTATATAGACATGGTATAAAACCAACTAGTCTATTCCAAGTGTGACATTGAAGCCTATCATCTTGAGGAAAAATAGATCCCATAGAAAATGATAACCACCAATTTCAAGGGTACATTTTTATCATTGTGTACACTTTCTGATTACACTTCCAATAGAATGTACAAAGACACCTTACCACTGCAACAATTTATCTCACACCCAAGGATTTCCATAGTAAACAAACAGATAAAAGAGTGAGAGGCACTCAAATCATAAAGGGAATACACTATAGTATATGCTACTAAGACTATAGCACTCACTATAGATAGCCTGAGGATCTTCTCCTCCGGAATAGGATGTGCTAGATATATCTAGCTTGAACCACAACCCTGGTAAACAACCCAAGTAACTTGATCATGCCCAATCTATTGTCACGGTGAAAAAAGTGTATGGATCCATCGACCCTGATCACATACTTAGCCTGAACGACTTGTAGTATTCCAAATTTTATCCTGATGTGGATCTTTGAATCATTCTCTTGAACCTAGAGTCAGTGTTGGACATCTCTCACTAACTGTTGGAGGGAAGGTTTTGAAAAACTACTATAGATGGTCTATCCTACCATAATCTCAACACTCAATTGGGTTTCTATCAAACTAGATTCTCATTTTTCCTTTCATATCACACTAGTGATATAAAATATAAATACCTGTACTCATTCTTCGGCTGATATTTTTCTCATGATAGGTTTCGAAGTTCCACTTCCTACCAGCTGACACTAGACTACCAGGTCAAGAAGCTAAACTACTCTACTATTTTCCCAATATTTTCTTAGATTTTTCTTATTAATATGCATCTAGTTTACTATTTAATATATAGTAGTCAACCAAAAAATGTTTAACTATGATCAAACAACATGATTTATCCCTTACTCAAATCATCTTTCCCTAGTAGACCATCTGCGAGATCGATTGGTGAAAAGTGATGAAGCCATGTAAAGTGAGACTAATACTACATAACAAACATTATACCCTTCTCTGGATGCATAAACTATTTTCCCAGTTCATCTATCAATGTCTTAGAAAAAAAGTAGTCATAAAAATTGGATTTAAATTCCTTCCAATCCACATCCCAATGCATATCTTCCTGGTTCAAGACATCCCAATAATGATTGGTAAATCCCCAAACCATATACATATGGGGATTGAACCTCCTCTCTGAAGGCATATCTATGTTCTTAATCATAGAAAAGACAGTCTCAATCTATAGATTAGTATCTTGGGGGCCACCGTCTCTGGAGAAAGTGGGTGTATAAAGCTATTAGAACTCTTACATAAACTCTTCCATAGTCAAGGTTGGATGTGGGGCTCCCTGAATAGTCTACATAAAGCATAGAAAATCCTATTGGAATTGAGAATCAGAACCCATATCAAATATAACTATAAATGATTAAAGCAGAACTATATAGGTTTGACTAGTGTCCTAGGTCCCACCAGCTTTAGATCATGGTCATTGCCACCCTCCTGACACACAACCAGAGGCCATCGTGGTGGAGTAACACTAAAATTTTAAGTACACATCTTATATAATATTTGATAATGAAGATATCATAGATAAATAAACATGATAGGTATAATCCTTCCTTTACATGAGTCACACCCCACAACATGATTTTAATGCTAGGTCTAGGCGATATAAGGGTCATACGAACACAAGAGATACTACTATTTCCCACTACTATGGTTAGGTTTGAGTCAAGTTCTCTACTATAATCCAGGGGTCCTAGTTTACTGTGTGTTAAATTGAAATTTATAGAGGAAGCACCCTTTAAGTTGTAATTGACATCTTCATTTAAAAACAACCTTCCCATTCTAGAATTTAAATTATACAAAGTCCATTATTTATTTATTAAAAATATTCATAAGTGGTGTAAATATATAGACTAAAATTTACAATTTATAAAGTCCCATACACTTTTTAAATTGAATTATGATATCCATTTAATCATAATGATAAATAAATTTCAGACCATACAACCAATGGTTAGTGACTCAACATGCCATAATTGACTACATAAGGTGTCTGCATCAATCTATCCTAGAAAAAACTATTATGTTGATAAATTAACATTAAGTAACCAATTGTGTTTTGTAGTACCCTACAAGAAATGTTAGTCAAATAAAATTTATATCTCACATGGAACATATAATTAATGTCATGCAGTCTAGAAATTCATCCTATATGACATTTCATATTCATGGAATGAGAATTTACTATAGGAAAAAAATGATGCATGTGACCAATATCTTCTTGCCATATAAAGCCAATTAAAAATAATACAAATCACAATCAATACCAAAAATCACATGTGTCACCTAACTGTGAAAATAGTTCAACAGTAATGAGCAAAAACTTGAACATCAAGTCCCACTCCCTAGTAATTTGGTTTTTCCATATATATGGGATAGATAACCTAGAACATAGCTCATTACCACATCCCAAATATATTCTATTCTCCATTTAATAACCCCAAATATAAATATAACAAGAAAATAAAAAACCTATGATGAAAGTTTGTAACGTCCCAACCTAGGAGACACTAAATTGTGGTCCGAGCAGGTGGGTAACATAGCCTCAAGTTCACATCCTCGTATTCCAGAGGCTCCTGACTAGAATCTAGGGTCTATGATGGTATTATGGGGAGACTATTACTTTATGATCAGAGTAACATAATTGTATCAAAAATAAAAAAAATGTGGAAGCATAATATCAACTAGCAACAGAAGATAAATCATACAGAAAATGAATATAATAAAAAAATCCAAGTGGACCATAATATATGATGTTATTAATATTTTAATAACTTTTTGTATACTCCCTTTACTGATTTTATATGAAATGTGCATAATTTGTGTGAAATATTAATGTTTAAATATTAAATGTAATTTTTGAGCACTATTTGAATTCATCCAGATTCAAGAATGTTAAATGGTTTAATAATAACTCTCACAAAAATTATCCAAATTTCATGATTCTTGTTTTTTAGGGTTCCTTACTCAAATTAAAACATTTCATTGAAGGAACCTTTGGACAAATCGTCCATTTGGAGGGCTATATGGTCCACACAAGAAGACCCAAAGAATATGTGAAGAAACTGGATCAGCTATGATGATTGAGTTACTGGTCTAAATAAAAAAGCAAAAATTTAATGAAACTCCACCATATATTCGTTATTACCAAAAGGAATCATGGATAAAACTTTTACGGTCCAAATACAAGAAAAATGGGCCCAACTGATGCATTGAAGTCCAACCCACCATTCTGGCCCGGAATTAAAATCAGTACAGTATTAATGACATGTCTCTTGATCTAGAAATCCAATAATGATAAGATTTTTCATTTTGAAAGACAATATATTTTAGTCCAATGTTGTTGAATAAAGTGTTAGGATTTTAAGGAATCTTATTATTGATAAACCCATTCACATATCGGACTTCTAAAAAGTTTGGATTGAAATGGAAAAATTAAAATTGTTTAATCAAGCCGCCATAGCTTTGGGTCCTTAAGTCCAATGGCTACAAAATTTTCATAGTTTATAGAGGAGATAAATATCTAAAACTTTTAAGAATATCATATCCTAATATTAGGCTGTCTAATTTATTAATGTGGTGATGCATATGGAGGGGTAGTTTTGGAATGAAAATAGCCCACAACATTGGGCTATAAATACATCCCACTCCTCTCCATGAAAAAGGTTGGAATTTCAAAAGAGATGAGAACAGATTAGCATGAACAAATATTTTTCAACGTCTTGGGTGGACCTTCCGTACTCATGTTTTTACTTGAGAGACCTTTCCTCCTCTCTTTGTTTTAATTTACTTTTGCAGTTTTCTTCGTTTGTAATTTCACAAGTGTTTGTCTTTTTAATTCTGTTTTAATGAAAGTTTCTTCTTTAATATATCTTATTCTCATCCAATTTTGGTTGTTTAATAGTAATGTTCTTAAAATAGTTTAAATCAAATTAAAACCCTTTCCCTTCTTTTGGTTCCTCATTAAATCGAAATCCTTTTTTTAACTCTCTTCAATGACCGTATGTGTTCAACACACTACTATTTTCCTTTCCCATTCATTTTGTTCTATTTATAATTCATCACCATAATAATATATTTCCAGATTAATAACCATTTTAATGGATGAGTAAATATACCCTTGGGGTGAGTCATTATTTAGAGATGTTAAGGGATTTAGAGGTTTTTCTCGAAGAGTATTCATTAATTTAACATTGTGTATGTTGGACTTAACATGTCATGGATTAACAACTTTTTTTGTTAAACGCATGGTTTCCATGGATTATTGAAATCATAAATACACCACTATCAACACGCTCTGATTTATATTAGAACCCTAAGTTAAGTTAAGGATTGTATTAAGTTATTAATTCTTGGAAATTCCAATCAACATCAACTTGTGACATGGGTGTTAATTTAATGCAATATAAAGCAAATCTCAAGGATATCACTAGCTTAACTCCCTAAAAATGAACTCACACCAATCTTTATAAATTTTTTAAATCAAAAACCAATCATTAATCTCTTCATTTTATATCTTCAAACAAACCCCCCAATCAAAATACAATTAAATAAAAATAATCGACTATTAAAATGTATCATCGCTGAGGATTCGACCCGAGTACTGCTATACACATTAGCAAAGCATCAGAACTTTGAACGGTCGATAGGAGAAAAGTATTCATGATTTAAAATGGCGCTGTTGCTGGGGATGGTTTAATTAATTATTCGTTAGTTTCTTGTTATTGTAAAAAAAAAACAAAAAAAACAAAAAAAAAAAAACAAAAAAAAACAAAAAAAAAACAAAATTTAATTTTTTTTTGAAAAAAACACAAAGAAAAACCTTCCTTTCTCTTTCATCCAAAATCTCTTTAAATTCCCCATAGCATCCCAAAAAATCCATTAGATTTGATTGACCCTAAAATTGAGTGAACACTTCTCCAAATTAGGAGGAACATAAAAGATAACCAACTAAACTTGTCCCACCAATTGAATTAGATATAGCCAATCATAAGGAACATACACTTAATTAACTTGCTACCCCTAATTTGAATTAACAACCTCTTGGTATTCAATATCCAAACATAAAGGCTGAATTCAAACTCAAATCGGGTTTTATTCATATTCTCCCTCATTTCCAAGGGCTAGTCGGTGAGGATCCACATCTCCACCTTAAAGAGTTTCAAGTGGTGTGTTCTACCATGAAGCCTAAAGTGGTTTCTGAGGAACAAATAAAACTTCGAGCATTACCTTTATCATTATCTGAAATTTCTAAGTCATGGATTTACTACCTCCCTCCTGGTTTCATAAAATCATGGATTGACATGAAGCGACTCTTCTTATAGAAACTATTTCATACTTCTAGTACTGCTTCTATCTGAAAGGAAATAAGTGGTATTCGTCAATTCCCAAATGAATTACTCCATGGGTACTGGGAGAGGTTCAAAAAGCTTGTGGAAACCTTCCCACACCACCAAATCCTTGACCAAATCTTAATCTAATACTTCTATGAGGGGTTATTGGCTATGGAGAGAACCCTCATTGATACTACAAGTGGCGGTGCTCTTGTTGATAAAACTCCTACAGCTGCAATAGATCTCATAAGAAACATGACTGAAAACACACAGAAATTCCATAATCGAGCACATGCCCAAGTAAAACATGTCCAAGACAGTCAATCCATAGTTCCAAAATAGGTTGACAGAGTGTATGAGTGAACTTACAGGTCTTGTGCGACAAATAGCTGTGGCTACCAAAGCCCCAAACTTATCTTATCCACAATCTTTGTTCCCTAGACCTATCAAGAACTGTGGAATTTATAGCTCCCCATATCATACAACTAACACATGTCCACAACTTCAAGAGGATCAATATTATTCATCTAGACCAATGGAGCTCAATGCATCATATGCTTAGCAGAACCCCAAACCTCAACAATCAATTCAGTTTGTTAGAAACTTCAACCTACCCCATTCTGATCCCTTCTGTTCTACTTATAACCCTAACTTGAGATATGGTAATCCCATTTCTCATCCCCCTCAATAACCTCATCAAAACCCAAACCAATTCCAATATGGTAAAGGTGTTGGTAACTTCCAACAACCTTATCCTTTAATTCTTCAACCTTAAAGGAATAATCCTCCTCCTGGATTCCACTATCCTAGTGAGCCTTCCCAATTCCCAAACCAATAGAATCACTTTCCCAAGAACCAAAATCAAGTTAGTCCCAACCCAAGACAAGCCTCTTCTTCCAAGCAACCATGGTAAAGTTCTGTAGAAGATCTTACCTCCTTCACCCATTATAGCATCAAGAAATTTGAAACCCAAATTGGTCAATTTTCTTCCCACCTAAGCCAGCAACAACAATCAAATTCTTCCCAACTCCCAGATCAACTATTACCCAACCCCAAGGGTAATGTAAGTTCAATTTCACTTAGATCAAGGAAGAAAATTTCTATTCATCAATATAATTCCTCCAACCCCCCTTTAAATGTTGACCTAGAAAATGAAAATAAAAAGAAACTTGAAAAGGAATCTAAATCCATTACCTCACCTCCTTCCATTCCACTTAGGAACCCAATTCCTTTTCCTCAAGACATTTTTTAAGACAAATAAGTCCTTTGAACCAAATCCTAAAATTCTTGACATGTTTAGACATGTTGAAGTCAACATTACCCTCTTAGATTCCATAAAACAAATCCCTAAGTATGCAAATTTTCTTAAGGAATTGTGAACCCACAAGAGGCAACTTAGGACCTTCAAAAATGTTTCCACCCAGCGGTTTATTCCCATAAAGTGCAAAGATCCAGGGACCTTTACAGTTCCATGCCAAACTGGAAGTTCCAACTTCGATGATTCCCTCATATACTTAGGAGCTTAAATTAATTTCATGCCCAAATCCATCTTCTCCAACCTTGGTCTAGGTACCTTATATCCAACATGTGTTTTCATTCAATTGGCCAATCTATGCACTACTAGTCCTGAGGGTATAATAAAGGATTTCCTTGTTCGTGTGAATGATCTCATCTTCCCTTCTGATTTCTATGTCCTTGACATGGAAGGTGAGAAGAACTCTTCTCGATCTCCTCTAATTCTAGGAAGACCATTCCAAATGATAGCCAGAACCAATATTGATGTCCATTCAGGTATCTTGTCCATGAAATTTAGTGACCAAATGGTCAAGTTCAACATTTTCCAAGCCATACGATACCCATTTGAGGATCACTCTGAATTCTCAATCCAAGATTTTGAGGACACTTTTGAGAATAAATTGAACCCCATTTTATCATGTTCGTCATGTTCTAATGATAAAGGATCTTGTGAAATATGCACCATGAATAACCAATTTATAAATGGTGAAGATGATGTAGACCTCTCATTCATAGACTCCATCAATATATAGGATATTGAAAACACTCTTGAATCCCACATCAAATTTGATCTCTACTACTCCTCCTTGGATAGTATCAAGGAAAATGAATCTGAAGCAACTGAAGTCCCTTCCACTATTCCTGAGTTTTCTAACCCACAAATGAAAGATGAGACTGATAAAAAACCTTTCTTGAACACCTGAAATATGCATTCCTTTTCCATGATAACTCTTATCCTGTCAATATCTCTACTTCACTTACCGAAATTTAGGATTCCAAACTTGTTCAGGTGTTAGAGGAAAACAAAAATACCTTAGGTTGGAACATAGATGACATACCAAGAATCAACCATACTCTTTGCATGCATGACATCCATCTTAAGGAATCATCCAAACCTATTAGACAACCACAAAGAAGACTCAATCCACTCATACTTGAGGTAGTTAGGGAAGAGATCACCAAGATTATTCAAGCTGGTATTATCTCCCCAATTTCCGATAGTGAATGGGTTAATCCAATTAAAGTTGTATCTAAGAAGGGTGGGATAACTATTGTCACAAATGAAAATGGGGAGGTAGTCACAACTCGAGTGAAGAAAAAATTGCATGGGTGCATTTATTAACAAAAATTGAATGTTGAAACATGAAAAGATCACTACTCTCTTCCATTCCTTGATCAAATTATAGAATGATTATCCGAAAAGTCACACTATTACTTTCTTGATGGATACACTGGCTACTTCCAAATCTCAATCGCACCTCAGGAACATAAAAATACTACATTAACTTTCCCCTTTGAAACATATGAATATAGGAGAATGCCTTTTGGCCTTTGCAATGCTCCTGTAACATTTCAGAGGTGTATGATGAGTATATTTTCTGAATTCATTGAACACTGCATGGAAGTTTTCAGGGATGAATTTACCCTTTATGGTGAGTTATTTGAATCATGCTTGCATTCACTCTCTCTAGTGCTTAAAAAGTGTGTCAAGTGTAAGATTGTGTTAAATTTTGAAAAATGCCACTTCATGGTTTGAAATGGGATTTTTCTAGGGCACATAGTGTCAAAATATGGTATTGAAGTTGATCTTTCCAAAATTGAAGTGATCTAATCACTTCCTAAACCCACCACTGTTCGATAAATACATTTATTCCTCGGTCATTCTGGTTTTTATTGGCGATTCATCCATAACTTCAGTTGGATTTCCATCTCACTCACTCAGTTTATCCAAAATGATACCAATTTCCATTTTTATGAGGTTTGCAAGAGAGCCTTCATTGAACTCAAAACTGCTCTTACATCTGCCCTGATAATTCAAACACTAGATTGTTCCTTATCCTTTGAGTTGATGTGTGTTGCTTCTGATAGAGCCTTTGGGGATGTTCTTGGTCAATGAAGAGAAAAAATTTCTCATGTCATCTATTATGACTCAAAAACTTTTGATGAAACTGAATCTCAATACATTGTGATGGAAAAATAACTTATAGAAGTTGTTTTCTCCTTAGATAAATTTTTGTCCCTATCTCTTAGGTGCCAAAATCATCATCTTCACAGATCATTCTACTATGAAGTTCTTAATCAAGAAAAGTGATTCCAAACTGAGGCTAATAAGATGGATCCTAATGATCCAAGATTTTGAACTTGAAATCAAAGATATACCAGGAAAAGAAAACCCTGTGGCTGATCACCTGAGTAAAATTTCTAATTATTTTCTTTTAGAAATCATTGATCCTGAATTCCCCATTGATCACCTTTCATATCTCACTCCAAAAAAACCATGGTATTTTCCAATTATAAATTACTTAGTTTTCGGTTTTTTTCCTAATTTTTTTTCAAAAGAACAAATAATGAAGTTGAAAAGTGATTCAAAATACTATTTTTGGGAAGATAATAATATTTGGAAAACTGGGGATGACCTAGTAATTAAGAGATGTGTTTATGAAGATGAAAATTTCCCCATCTGATAATTCTGTCACTCACTTAATGGAGGTGGCCACTTTAGACCAGAAAGGACATACCAAAAGGTCCTAGAATCTAGATTCTTATGTATTTCACTCTTCAAGGAATCACATGAGTTCTGTAAATCATGTCCCACTTGCCCAAAGTTTGGCACAATTTCCGAGAGAAATAATGTAACGCCCCGACCCCAATTACCCAGAGTCGGTGCATTATTACATAACATTGGCATGATCACAAGAAAGATCAAATCTCGAAAGACCGATTGGTTTAGTAGCCTTGGAAACACTAGATATATTCATAGGTTTTACATTACATCATAAAATGAGAAACTACTACAACAACATATTGTCTCCATAATCCACACTCATATCCCCACATAATATCCCTGCAGGTCATTCATAACTTACTTCTTCACTTCCTGGGAAAAATAAAACATAGAAAAGGGGTGAGCTCAAATGCCCAGTAAGGATAACAATATAGCGGAAACTTTCATAAATAAGAATAAACTTTTAAGGAAATGTATAACTAAAAAAAAACCTTTCAAACATGAACTTTCAACATGGTATGGCATAAATAAAATGAAATAATTCCATTTAATTATTCACATGGATATTCTACTAATCGAATAATCACATGCAAAAATCAATAACCACTTTCATAATGTTGGAATGCATAATGCCAGACTATCATAACCACATAGCCAAGGCCTCGTGCCAAGACTACAAATAAGATTTTGTCAAGGCCTTGTGCCAAGACACTAGTTTTTCTCATGAGACCTACCGATGCATCGAGGAGCTATAGCGGGCTCCACCCGTCACATATTAAGTCCAATGCATTCCCATATGAAAAGGTTTAAACATAACATAAACATTCATATTAAAACTAGCATATGAAATGTCAATACTTTCACCATAAACTATGAATGGTATAAAAATAGCACATCCACAGTCAAACATATCACAAAACCTTCAATACAATATAGAAGTTTTGTATCATAATAAATCAACTTCAAATAATCTTAAAATCCATCAAAGGATGTTGACATAGATGAAATCAAAATTCTTTTTAAAGAAATATCTCCTTTTATTTTGAAATAATTTAAGATCCATATAAAATAAAACATTTTCTTTGAAAATATTCTTATAAGATTGTAAGGGAAGCTTTGAAGATTTTATAACGGCGGAAAATAGCCGCACCCGCCGTATAAGTTAAAAAAAACATTCTTACCTTAATTCTGTCGAAAAGGTTAAAAAGGACCTTGTTTTGAAAATGACCGAAAGATTCCTTTATAAACCACTTATAAAAGTCAAAAAGGGTATAAATGACTTTAACTCATATTCTAGTAAATAGTAAAAATGTTTTGAAATACATTTTTAAGAAACACGGATGTGGATGATAAAGAGATCCCAGTAGATTATTACATATAAACAACCTCGGATAATGAAGAGATTGTGAAATAACCCTTACCTTGTACTTTTCCTTTGTTGGGGTAGGTTAACCTCCTGTATAATGGTGAAATAATTGTTATTAAATTATACAATAATCATATATATTAATATGATATCATATATGATCTTTTAACATTGATTTGTTAATAATATCTTAGAATTATCGTCGTTTCGGGTGTTAACTTACTCATTTTATTTATATGTTTTGTTACATAAGCCATGGTTGTTGTATCTTATTCATATCCAGAATGATATCTAGTCCTTAAACATCATTTTTAAATCATCAAATGATAATTATACTTGAATGGATACGATGGAGAATGAATCTCATCGCGTTCGTGGAGACGGTAGTCCGTACGTACGCACGAGCGACAAAATAATTCTTTTGATATTAAAATAATATATAAATGGATGGTATATCATATATACAGAATCATTAACATGTTATATTTATTATTTACATGAGTTACACATCATTATTATACCCATCCAAATAATAATATATTGAATAACAATTACACCACGACGTGGAGACGGTAAGCCGTACGTACGCACGTATGGTGACATGTTATTCAAAGGGTGGATAGAATACTGAATATGGTTGTACCATATTTATAATAACATCACAGTATATGTGAGATACTGGAGTTATTATTTTAGAATGGTAAGAACAAAGGAAGAAGAAGTGGAAGAAGAAATGAACTTAGAAAAGGGTGGTGAAATCATTACCTCTTCTTCGGGTTCTTCCTTTTGATTTGATCAAAAGGGATCCTTAGGTTGGCTTTCTGATCAAACTAAGGCCTCTAGGTTGTAGTTAGGGATTTTGGGAGAGTATTTGGGCAGAGTTTGGCCGAACCAAAAGGCTTTGAAGGTGTGAAGAAATGAGAAGGAGGAGTGCCCTTTTATAAGAGGGGTGAAGGGCACCTTTGGAAAAGCTAGAAATATTAATTTATAATAAATTCATATTCGGTTTCTAATGGCTCAAAAGCTTATTATTCAAAGGTTAAGGTGGGGATAGGTCGAAAACCACTCAACCAATAGAATTTAGACAGGTTTGGGTACTTATATTAACCTTATCTTTAAGTATTAACTCTAAGTTAATTAGTTTCACTTTTAAAATGTCTCTTTGTATTTTTATATAATATGGTTAATAAACTTACTATATACATCCAAGAGACCCCCAAGTGGTAAATTAATGATTAAAATATCATTATATAAGTCTCTTGGCCGAACCTTAGATTTTTAGGAATTTAATATCAATTAATAATATAATATTTGTTTTAAGAACTCTTTTATGTCAATTTCGACACTATTCAATAGTTGATTTTTGTGAAACTCATAACAGATTGATTACTTCGAACAAAGTCAATTAAATCAATCCTAATATATCATATTATCCTAGAAAATTATTTTAATTCATTAAAAGTTTCATATTATATTTATTTGGGTATTTATAATATCAATTATTTTAATTTTTCACTATTATAGTAATTACTGCATCATCATTGTGTCATAAATAAAATAAATTATTTAATGTCTAAAAATTATAAATAAAATATAATTATGTAGGAAATCTTTTTAGCTTTCTAATTAATCTTTATAATCTAAAATCCAACATATATAACCCTATGTAACAATTGTTTTTTTAAAAGATATATGCTTGTGTCATTTTTGTATTTATTTTAACTTAATTAAAATAAAGTGTCATTATCCCTTACAAGTGGATCCATGGGGTCCCAAAATAGACCCAAAGATGCTCATGGTCGACCATGTATCAACCAATAGGTTTAAGACACGTTTTAGGGTAATTTAGTATTATTATAATATTATTTTTTTTAACCCTTATTTACCGGATTTACCCTTAACCATGGTAAATAAAATATTTACCGCAGTAATTATTCAAAATGTCTAAAAATAAAATTTACCTATTTACACAATTTGAACATCCTGATTCCAAATATGGAATCCATTTTCCTAAATTCAAAACACAGAAGTGGCAGAAATTAATTTAAAATTAATTCCCGCTTTCAAAACAAAAAGCGTGTTTTTAAGAGATAATAACTATCAAAAGATTGACACTTGTTTATGTTCGGTTTAATTGTAAAATTATGTCCAATGACCAAAATTATATTAAATGGTAAAAATATCTTCTAAATATACTTTAAAACCACTAAAATTCATAATTTATCACTATTAATTATTTTGATTAAAAAAGTTGTTTTTAATTAAAATTTAGTAATTTTCACTATTCATCAAAATATGAAAGTTATCCGAAATGTACCAAAATTTCACCTTAGGCTAAATTCGATATTCCGAATCCAAAGATGAAGTCCATTTTAAAATATAAAATATATATAATTTTAAAAAGTAGGTATTACTATTCATAACGGCTAGTTTGATTGGTTGTGGTGTGTGTTAAAACTCAAGGTTGCGTACAACACACACTACTGTATTATTCAAAGAAAGTGTACCGTGGAAGCTTGGGATGTTTCATTTTAAATTTTTGATGTCCCCATTTAGTCAAAAAGTTTAAAATATTGTATTTAAAAAGGGTTCACTATTAAAAGTTGATAAAAGTGCAATACTGAAAATGAATTTGTTCTTGCATTATATCTAAGAAACTCATAATATGGATTATAAAATTATAAGGATTATATAAAGTTTAAAATTTAGATAATACTATTCATAACCTCTTTTGAATGGCTTTTTTTTTGTAAGTCATGGTGTGATTGAACTCAGTGTTGCGTGTAGTGCAAGTTATTGAATTATTTTGAAGAAATAACACACTATGAAATCTTGGGGTGTTACATTCTCCCCTCCTTCAATAAATTGCATCCTCGCAATTTGAAATTGTTCTTCGAAAATAAAAGGTTGAAAATAGAAAATATATTTGTGGGAAAACCCACATCGGAAATTAGGTTACTAAAATTTAGTCTTAATATGAGGAAAAGAGAAATGAAAGGGTCACCACCAAATTATGATCTTGATTAGGAGAACATTGGTGGCAATTAGAGACATATAATTGGAGGAAAAACATAAATATTTATAGGTAGTGATTGAGGTCATCAATCACAAAAAAGTATAAAATTGAGGTCCTTAAACTCATCAATCTATGATGATTTGAAGTACCATCGGTTCAACAAAATATAGGGTATTGGGATAACACATTTTTGACGTTTCAAAATATCTTAGTTGAAATCCCACATCGAAAAATGAATTAATGAGGCCTCTATTTAAAATAAAGAGTGGAAAGTATGAAGATTACCGAAAATAACACATACTAGGGTTCCATGTTGGAAAATATGGATATGGACGAGAAATCTAACCATCAATTATCTGATGGAGATTGGTAGAGAACATGGCTATGAAAAGGCCAACAATCCCAAAGCCATAAATTAGTGATGATTTAAGGTACCATCTAGGGAAACATTTTTGTTCTAAGTTCCTTTTATTAATGTTGAGGAATTTATTTATGAGATTGGCTAAGATCATAAGGAGATATACTTACTTTATAATCAGAGTTTTATCCATTAATAAGTTTCTACCACAAACTCATCTTTCACTCTAAAAGATAATAGAATGTAATTTTTTATTTATTTATACTATTCGTACAGGGTTCCAAAATAAATGAATTTATAATTCATCTACCAGATCTTTAAAAAAAACAACATTATTTAATCCAGGACATCTCATGGGCCAGTGGTAGGTGATACACCCTTGTCGCCCTTCGGTTGCGGGTTCAAGTCTCGCAGCCTTGCCAGACGCGACGGATTGCCGCCCGACCTCCGGGTTGTTCTTTTATGGTAATCCAAAATAATCCAAACTAGAACTATCCAAAATACTTCTGTCTAAACTCACAGTCCAACATTTATAAGGAAGGTAAACATAATATAGATCCTTTTTACCCCGTAATAGAATATGAATACCTTCATCATGTATTATCATATTCCTTATTGATTACATTCATGCTCCCTTATTCCATATAGAATGCTGGATATACTTCATTAATCCAAAAATGTTTTAAACCCCAACAATGATGGAATATACAAATCATTAATCAGCTTCAAGGTAGTCAATAATATCCAATATAATTTATCCAAATCAATCATGTATTATTCTAAAATCACTACTTCGGTATCAGAACTATATTATGGTTTATCATTCTCTCAAACATATATTTTCCAAAAATTTATCCTGCTATTGAGTCACTTTTCTTTGTTCCACACAATCTCAAGTCCTTAATGAAATAGTACTGCAGTACAATCCTTATATACTCCATAATTATTATAACAAGTACATTGTTGATACAACACTCAATTTACATAATCAACATAAGAACTCTAATCATTCCTCTTCATCTGTGGTAGTATCATAACTTGATTATTATCCAATAGCATCATTTGCGGCATAGTCTGATGACTGGGGCATAGGTTCGCGTAGTGTCCAAACTCCTTGCAAATGAAGCATTGTACATTTGAAACCATTTTCTCACCCTTGCAGTCACGTACTTTGTGCCCTTTTCCTCCACACTTATAACAAACTCCCATTCCTTTCAGGCAAGTTCCAGGGTGTTTCTTTCCACAGTTACCACATATGGGAAAATTCTTCTTTTCCTCTTCCCTTTATCCATCTTTCTCTCTTCCATCATTTTCTTCTCTTGCTTCCCTTCAAAGCCATAGGACTCAGCAAACTCTTTACATATCTTATCAACACATGATATTATTTCTTCATATGATGATAATACATGGGAGACTATTTCTCTTATAAATTATAGCTTAAGACCATGAAAGATATGATCCTTCCTTCTCTTTGAATAATGTGTATTTCTGGAGTTCTCATTCCTTCTACTGGGCGCCATTTCTAAACAATGGCATAAACTAGATCAGTTTATGAATCAAAATACATAATCCCATACTTATAAAACACTTAACATAAATTGAACTATTTATGGATATAATCCATAATCATAAAAATGTTTTCTTTGAGGAAGTATATACTCATAAACCCTTCATAATGATTTGTAAAGAAAATGAGAGTTATCCTAAGCATATCCCCCGGGAGTGTCGTAACCAAGAGTGCAGCAAGGCCCATTGTCGTGCACCAGTTCCCGTTCGAGTCTAGCTCAAAGCGGTGTTTTCGGGTTTTACCCCTAGGTACATCTGTGCCAGAGCCGCCTCTACCTGCTCGTATCCAGACAGGGATGTATTGCTCGGAAAACTCACAAAATCTCTACAATACCAAAATTCTAGGAAGTTCTTCTATACTAATCCTCAAAGTTCATCTTAGGTCTACGTGCTCTAATCAGAGTTTATCTAAATCTAGCTTCCAAGGTTTGTCTTAAACTTCCTCTGATACCAACTGTAACGCCCTGACCCCAGTTACCCAGAGTCGGTGCATTATTACATAACATTGGCATGATCACAAGAAAGATCAAATCTCAAAAGACCGATTGGTTTAATAGCCTTGGAAACACTAGATATATTCATAGGTTTTACATTACATCATAAAATGAGAAACTACTACAACAACATATTGTCTCCATAATCCACACTCATATCCCCACATAATATCCCGGCAGGTCATTCATAACTTACTTCTTCACTTCCTGGGAAAAATAAAACATAGAAAAGGGGTGAGCTCAAATGCCCAGTAAGGATAACAATATAGCGGAAACTTTCATAAATAAGAATAAAATTTTAAGGAAATGTATAACTAAAACAAAAACCTTTCAAACATGAACTTTCAACATGGTATGGCATAAATAAAATGAAATAATGCCATTTAATTATTCACATGGATATTCTACTAATCGAATAATCCCATGCAAAAATCAATAACCACTTTCATAATGTTGGAATGCATAATGCCAGACTATCATAACCACATAGCCAAGGCCTCGTGCCAAGACTACAAATAAGATTTTGTCAAGGCCTTGTGCCAAGACACTAGTTTTTCTCATGAGACCTACCGATGCATCGAGGAGCTATAGCGGGCTCCACCCATCACATATTAAGTCCAATGCATTCCCATATGAAAAGGTTTAAACATAACATAAACATTCATATTAAAACTAGCATATGAAATGTCAATACTTTCACCATAAACTATGAATGGTATAAAAATAGCACATCCACAGTCAAACATATCACAAAACCTTCAATACAATATAGAAGTTTTGTATCATAATAAATCAACTTCAAATAATCTTAAAATCCATCAAAGGATGTTGACATAGATGAAATCAAAATTATTTTTAAAGAAATATCTCCTTTTATTTTGAAATAATTTAAGATCCATATAAAATAAAACATTTTCTTTGAAAATATTCTTATAAGCTTGTAAGGGAAGCTTTTAAGATTTTATAACGGCGGAAAATATCCGCACCCGCCGTATAAGTTAAAAAAAACATTCTTACCTTAATTCTGTCGAAAAGGTTAAAAAGGACCTAGTTTTGAAAACGACCGAAAGATTCCTTTATAAACCACTTATAAAAGTCAAAAAGGGTATAAATGACTTTAACTCATATTCTAGTAAATAGTAAAAATGTTTTGAAATACATTTTTAAGAAACATGGATGTGGATGATAAAGAGATCCCAGTAGATTATTACATATAAACAACCTCGGATAATGAAGAGATTGTGAAATAACCCTTACCTTGTACTTTTCCTTTATTGGGGTAGGTTAACCTCCTGTATAATGGTGAAATAATTGTTACTAAATTATACAATAATCATATATATTAATATGATATCATATATGATCTTTTAACATTGATTTGTTAATAATATCTTAGAATTATCGTCGTTTCGGGTGTTAACTTACTCATTTTATTTATATGTTTTGTTACATAAGCCATGGTTGTTGTATCTTATTCATATCCAGAATGATATCTAGTCCTTAAACATCATTTTTAAATCATCAAATGATAATTATACTTGAATGGATACGATGGAGAATGAATCTCATCGCGTTCGTGGAGACGGTAGTCCGTACGTACGCACGAGCGACAAAATCATTCTTTTGATATTAAAATAATATATAAATGGATGGTATATCATATATACAGAATAATTAACATGTTATATTTATTATTTACATGAGTTACACATCATTATTATACCCATCCAAATAATAATATATTGAATAACAATTACACCACGACGTGGAGATGGTAAGCCGTACGTACGCACGTATGGTGACATGTTATTCAAAGGGTGGATAGAATACTGAATATGGTTGTACCATATTTATAATAACATCACAGTATATGTGAGATACTGGAGTTATTATTTTAGAATGGTAAGAACAAAGGAAGAAGAAGTGGAAGAAGAAATGAACTTAGAAAAGGGTGGTGAAATCATTACCTCTTCTTTGGGTTCTTCCTTTTGATTTGATCAAAAGGGCTCCTTAGGTTGGCTTTATGATCAAACTAAGGCCTCTAGGTTGTAGTTAGGGATGTTGGGAGAGTATTTGGGCAGATTTTGGCCGAACCAAAAGGCTTTGAAGGTGTGAAGAAATGAGAAGGAGGAGTGCCCTTTTATAAGAGGGGTGAGGGGCACCTTTGGAAAAGCTAGAAATATTAATTTATAATAAATTCATATTCGGTTTCTAATGGCTCCAAAGATTATTATTCAAAGGTTAAGGTGGGGATAGGTCGAAAACCACTCAACCAATAGAATTTAGACAGGTTTGGGTACTTATATTAACCTTATCTTTAAGTATTAACTCTAAGTTAATTAGTTTCACTTTTACAATGTATCTTTGTATTTTTATATAATATGGTTAATAAACTTACTATATACATCCAAGAGACCCCCAAGTGGTACATTAATGATTAACCTATCATGATATAAGTCTCTTGGCCGAACCTTAGATTTTTAGGAATTTAATATCAATTAATAATATAATATTTGTTTTAAGAACTCTTTTATGTCAATTTTGACACTATTCAATAGTTGATTTTTGTGAAACTCATAACAGATTGATTACTTCGAACAAAGTCAATTAAATCAATCCTAATATATCATATTATCCTATAAAATTTATTTAATTCATTAAAAGTTTCATATTATATTTATTTAGGTATTTATAATATCAATTATTTTAATTTTTCACTATTATAGTAATTACTGCATCATCATTGTGTCATAAATGAAATAAATTATTTAATGTCTAAAAATTATAAATAAAATATCATTATGTAGGAAATCTTTTTATATTTCTAATGAATATTTATAATCTAAAATCCAACATATATAACCCTATGTAACAATTGTTTTTCTAAAAGATATATGCTTGTGTCATTTTTGTATTCATTTTAACTTAATTAAAATAAAGTGTCATTATCACTTACAAGTGGATCCATGGGGTCCCAAAATAGACCCAAAGATGCTCATGGTCGACCATGTATCAACCAATAGGTTTAATACACGTTTTAGGGTAATTTAGTATTATTATAATATTATTTTTTTTAACCCTTATTTACCAGATTTACCCTTAACCATGGTAAATAAAATATTTACCGCAGTAATTATTCAAAATGTCTAAAAATAAAAGTTACCTATTTACACAATTTGAACATCCTGATTCCAAATATGGAATCCATTTTCCTAAATTCAAAACACAGAAGTGGCAGAAATTAATTTAAAATTAATTCCCGCTGTCAAAACAAAAAGCGTGTTTTTAAGAGATAATAACTATCAAAAGATTGACACTTGTTTATGTTCGGTTTAATTGTAAAATTATGTCCAATGACCAAAATTATATTAAATGGTAAAAATATATTCTAAATATACTTTAAAACCACTAAAATTCATAATTTATTACTATTAATTATTTTGATTAAAAAAGTTGTTTTTAATTAAAATTTAGTAATTTTCACTATTCATCAAAATATGAAAGTTATCCGAAATGTACCAAAAATTCACCTTAGGCTATATTCGATATTACGAATCCAAAGATGAAGTCCATTTTAAAATATAAAATATATATAATTTTAAAAATTAGGTATTACTATTCATAACGGCTAGTTTGATTGGTTGTGGTGTGTGTTAAAACTCAAGGTTGCGTACAACACACGCTACTGTATTATTCAAAGAAAGTGTACCGTGGAAGCTTGGGATGTTTCATTTTAAATTTTTGATGTCCCCATTTAGTCAAAAAGTTTAAAATATTGTATTTAAAAAGGGTTCACTATTAAAAGTTGATAAAAGTGCAATACTGAAAATGAATTTGTTCTTGCATTATATCTAAGAAACTCATAATATGGATTCTAAAATTATAAGGATTATATAAAGTTTAAAATTTAGATAATACTATTAATAACCTCTTTTGAATGGCTTTTTTTTTTGTAAGTCATGGTGTGATTGAACTCAATGTTGCGTGTAGTGCAAGTTATTGAATTATTTTGAAGAAATAACACACTATGAAATCTTGGGGTGTTACAAATAAAAAGCGTCAAAATCCTTTAATCTTCTGTGAGATCTTTTATGTTTGGGTCATCGATTTCATGGGTCCATTCCCCATTCCAATGGATTCTCATACATTCTTATTGCAGTTAATTATGTTTCTAGGTGGGTTGAGTCCAAACCCACTAGAAAGGATGATTCACATACTTTTAGTGAGTTCTTAAAGACACACATCGTCCACCGATTTGGCACACCATGTGCCTTGATAAGTGACTTCGGAACCCATTTTTGTAATAAAACCATGGAATATCTTTTGAAAAAGAACGACTTTGTACATAAAACTTCAACTGCATATCACCCCCAAACAAATGGCATGGATGAACTTTATAATAGAGAAGTGAAAAGAGTGCTTGAGAGAATTGTAAAACCCACCAGAAAAGACAAGCCTGAAAGACTTGGTGAAACACATTGAGCTTGTCGAAATTCATATAAAACACCCATTGGGATGTCTCTTTTTAGGCTATCATTTTCCAGTTGAAATCCAACATAATTCCTTTTGGGATGTGAAATCCAATAATTTTTATTGTGCAAAGTCTGGTGAATAATGATTGTTGCAATTGGATGAACTGGAGGAGCTTCGACTTGAATCCTTGAGAATTCCAATATGTACAAAGAAAAGGATGAGGTACTCCATGACAAACACATACTGAGAAAGGTATTCCATGAAGGTGAAAAGGTATTTATTTTCAACTCTCAATTTTGGCATCACCCAAGTAAGATTAATTATCATTGGGAATGTCCTTTTATTGTTTCTCATGTTTACCAATTTGGTGTAGTGCAAGTCCAAGACCCCTCTTTAAAAAGGAAAATCATAGTTAATGGACATTATTTAAAGAATCACCATGAGAGGACACACAATCCTAGAACCACATTGACTTCCATCGGATCCCCAACTTCTGTAGTTGACCCACCATTGGATGGAGATGGGAACCCACCAAATCCAAACCAAGGGGCACCTTTTTTCCTTTAACTCCTCTTCTCTATCTCTCTCTATCTCTTCCTATCTCTTCCTCTTTCTTCTTTTCTATCTCTCTTACATTTTTTACCATTTCCTTCATCAAACCCTTTCTTTTTCTCTTTATCTTTTGTGTGGGTGTTTATTTAAAAAACCCAAAAAAAAAATTATTTAAAAATATATGAAAAATCAAGAGTCACACTTACTCGCCTTCCAATTTTCAAATTTTCTCCAACCATTTTAGGGAGTCAAAATAAATGTTTTCATCTCAAAATTTTGTATTTTAATCATGAATTTGGATAAAGAATATTGTGTCAAACCCAATAATTTTTGAATGCTCAATTTTTTATTTGGAAACTTATTTTTCCCACCCGTGAGGAACACCATTTTCTTTCATTCCATGACCACCTATGGCCACCTTTTCAAAATGTGTGTTTTCACCCCCATTTGCGAGTCTTGAGTTTGTGGACCTTTAAGATAAATTTCCTACTTTAGTGTGCATTAATATTATAGAGGCATTTTCTAAACCACATGAGAATCACAACATCCAGATATCCCACCATTTCCCTTACATTAATACTCCTTTTGAAATCCCCTTCGAGCCTATGAAAAACTTTTCTTTGATAGCCACATGACAAGCCTAATACCTTTTCCCACCCAATATCAACATGGATTTTCATTGCATAATTTTTTAAATTTATGTGTGGGGTGAATGGATTTCATTTTGGGTACCCTTTTGTTGATTTTCACCTTGTTATAATATGATTGAGGGAAATAATCAATTTAAGTGTGGGGGAGAGTTGGTCATTTAGTGAGTTTTGTGGAATGTAATGTACTTTCATTTATGTAATTTTATAAATTTTATTGACAAGTGTTCAAAAAAAATCAAAAAAAAAATTGAAAAAAATAATGGGTTGTGTATTGGGTGGGTCAAAAATATCTCTTCCCCAACCTTTGATCTTTTTATAACTATTAAAATTAGTGTTGTTGGGAGATCAATCACGATTTGGGAGATGAGTGTGAGATCTATTTCAAGTCTAACATTTGAAAAAATAAAAAAAAATAAAAACACTTATGTCATTGGAAGAAGTTTAGTGGTTTGTAAATATTTTATATTCTCGTCCACTTAAAATTTACTTCCTCTTTTGTGTCTTATTTTATATTTTCATTCCCTCCTAAATATGTGTTTCCATTTTCTTTCATGTCTCATTTCAAGAAAAAAACATGCATTGATTTTCCATGTTGGTGTTTTACCCCCTTTTTCCTATATTTTGGACATCCTCTTCCTATCATCCCATAGCCCCCAGAAAACCCCTAAAAAGACCTCTTGATTTTGTGAACTTTTGGATACGGGGTGGAATCTGAGATCTCTTTAAAACTATAAGATTTTCATTTTTTTGGTGAATGAGTGAAGACCCATAAATTAATTTTATCATCTTTTGAGGAGTAAGTTTTGTGTGCAACCATTTTCCATTTATAAATTTGTGCAAGAAAAAATGAATTGTTTTTGGAACATTGTTTCTGTAACAACTTGTGGTGGAATTCAATATGGATGAGTGAAAATTTTCAAACCTCCCATTATTGGAGAAAACAAAATTTTAATATTTGTTGGTGAGTGAAAATGATTTTCTCATGGTTTTATATTTGTTGTACATGAGGACATGCACAATACTAAGTGTGGGGGAGTTGATGTTATTAATATTTTAATAAATTTTTATATACTACTTTTATTGATTTTATATGAAATGTGCATAATTTGTGTGAAATTTTAATGTTAAAATATTAAATATAATTTTTCATCACTATTTGAATTCATCCAAATTCAAGTCTATTTAATGTTTTAATAATAACTCTCACCGTACTTATCCAAATTAAATGATTCTAACTTTATAGGATTTTTTACTAAAATTAAAATATTTTATTATAAGGAACCTTTGGCCAAATCATCCATTTGGATGGTTATATGGTCCACAAAAGAAGACCCAAAGAATCTGTGAAGAAACTAGACCATCCATGATGATTGAGTTACTGGTCTAAATATCGAAGCCCAAATTTTATGAAACTACACCATATTTTCTTGATTATGAAAATGAATCGTGGATAAAGATTTTAAGGTCCAACTACTAGAATAAGGGGCCCAACTAATTCATTGAAGTCCATCCCACCATTCAAGTCAGAAATTAAAATTATTACAGTATTCATAACATGTCTTCTGATCTAGAGATCCAATCTAGCTAAGATTTAGCAGTGTGAAATCCAATATATGGGTGGAATTTGTTTTGAATAAAGTGTTCATATTTGAAGGAAAATTACTGTTGATAATCCCATTCACATTTCATCCTTCTAATATGTTTGGATTGAAATGAATAGATTAAAATTGTTTAGTCAAACCACCATAACTTTGGATATTTATGTCCAATGGACGCCAAATTTTTAGAGTCGACAGAGGAGATAATTATATAAAACTTGTAAGAAGATCATATCTCTAGATTCAGCTGTATAATTTATCAAAGTGGCAATGAAAGTGGAGGGGTAGTTTTGGAATGCAAACAGCCCACCACATTGGGTTATAAATACATCCCCCTCCTCTCCATTAAAAAGGTTGGAATTTCAGAAGAGAGGAGCACATATTTTCCTGAACAAAGCTTTGGAAAAGTCTTGGTATGACCTTCCATACTCAAGTTTTCTCTTGAGATACCTTTCCTCCTCTCTTTGTTTTAATTTACTTTTGCAGTTTTCTTAGTTTGTAATTTCACAAGTGTTTTTCTTTGTAATTATGTTTTAATGCTGGTTTCTTCTTTAATATCTCTTATTCTCATCCAACTTATGTAGTTTAATATTAATGATCTTAAAATTTTTTAAATCATGTTTAAATGATTTCCCTTATTTTTCTTCCTCATTCAATCAAAATCCTTTTTTAACTCTCTTCAACCATCGTGTGTGTTCGACGCACTACTATTTTCTTATCCCATTATTTTTGTTCTATTTATAATTAATCCCCATAATAATATATTACGAGATTAAAAACCATCTTAATGGATTATTAAATCTACCATTGTTTTGATTCGTTATTTAGATATGTTAAACAATTTAGAGCTTTTCCTCGATGAGTATTCTTTAATTTAACATTGAGTATGTTATACTTAACATGTCATGGATTAATGACTTATTTTGTTTAACAGGTTGTTTCCTTGGTTTTTTTGAACCATAAATACACTACCACCAAGAAGCTATGATTGAGATTAGAACTCTAAGTTAAGTTAAGGCTTGTATTAAAGCCTTAACACTTTAGAATTCCAATCAACGTCAACTTGTGACATGGGTGTTAATTTAATGTAATATAAAGAAAAGCTCAAGGATATGACAAGCTTAACTACCTAAAAATGAACTCACCGCAAACTTTATCAAATTTTTAAATTAAACACAAATTATTAATCATTTCATTTAATCTCTGAAAATAAACCCCCCCAATCAAAATACAATTAACTAAAAAAATCAACTATTAAAAAATATCATCGCTGATAATTCCACCCAAGTGCTGCTAAACAAATTAGCAGAGAATTAGAACTTTGAACGATTGATAGGCATCAATCAACTAATATTTCAATATACAAAATGATGATTATGTTATGAATCTATACAAAAGATAGTAAATACATGGAAACAAATATCAAACACAATAAAAGTATCAAATGTTCAAAAATACAAAAATACTATCTCCAAAAAGCATCAAGAGCCATAGATCAGTCCTATGATCCCTAGATCCCATGCCATAATAAATCAAGCACCATTATGTAGGAACTTTCATATTTCCTTACTTGCATCAAAGAAGTCCATCTGGGTACCAAAATATGGCACATATAGGGTGCGAGATAACACCCAATAGGCCACTTCCAATAGTTTCTATAACAAATGAAGTCTGCACATATAAGATGAAGCAATGTGCATGTATAATAGAAGTAAAAGTGATAAAATTAGAAGTGATACAATCCATACTACCAATGATCATGGTGATCAAGAAACCATAGAATAAGGGATAGCTGTATAACATGGTAAGCATCATCAAAAACCTACACTGAGTAATCATGTATTCGAACTACATGAGATAAGATCCAAGTTCAATGAATAGGGCATCCTATTTGAGACCATATAGAACATCAATAGAAAACTTGGTTAAGACTTGGGGGGATCCCAAGGATCATGTCCAAGGAAGTCCAAGATAACTGAATCCAAGGTTTAGAAAGGACCAAGGCATCCAAGTGGGTTGTCCGTGCCATACCATGAACCCTTATCATCAGTGCCATTCCATGAGTTCCCATATCAGTGCCATACCCTGTATTCTACATCGGTTACATAAAATAGCTTCCATCATCAAAATGACCATATAAGGTATCAAGGGACCATATAAATGTATATAACCTTTATAATTTAACTCATCACAAGTATTTCATTAACTATTTCATAATCATACAGAATCCAAGTTATTGTCCCTTTATTTCCTTTCATATATAAATGAAAAGGTGTTTTAAGGTGCTTACAACATTTAAAAAACTACTCAACTCTCATATATAAACCGCATTAAAGATAAGAATGCTCAACTCATCCAAAGGGTGAAATTTTCGTGGAAAAAGGAAAGAAAATATCACATGGGTGGTTTGGGTCGAGGTCACCACCTCTAACATTGTATATGGGGGTCATGACGTGTCTCAAACAAGAAATTAAAAATTTATTTTGGGTTTTATTATTTTAATAAGCAACTCCCATAATTTCTATCATGAAACATAGTTGAAAAAGGGAACAAACAACAATACTTTGAGGGAAAAGGTATATAAAACCTACTTTATGTCTGTAAATGATTTCTCATCCACTCCCATCCTCTAATTTAATCCAGATTAGAAGAAATCATAAGAAAAGACAGAATCCATTAGAATATGGCATAAGAGACCGAATGAAAATAAAAACCCATATGATAAAGAAATAGAAGGGAAGAATAAGAATGAAACTCTTACCAGTGGTGATCTAATGAGATAAACAACACTCGAATCGGGAATCATATGGAAGAGATAACATGAATCCTAGATTTGAAGGGAGGAGGGTGCACTCATATGAGGGAAGAGGATGCTGGTAAAATGAAATGGAAAATGTGTTAGTCTATTTAAAAGAACCAAGGAAAGAATGTTCATTTGACCCATTTTTTAAATGGAACATAGTTTGGCTGCATGGTTGGACAAACTGTGTGCCAACCGTGCACATCCTACTATCCAAGGAATGTGACCCACACAGTTGGGGAGCACAGGTTATCAAACCGTTATCTATATGTGAGTCCTCTATACCTAGGGTGAACACCCCACACAGCCTGCTGCACACAATTTTAAAAACTGTGTGCAGTTTATGCACTCCCTACATTGGATGCATTTAATAAACTACTTGTTTTGTTTCCAAACTCTGTGGCCTTTTTTGCAAGGTTTGGTCAAACCATGTTCCCACCCTTTCCTCCATAATTCAAAATTCCAAGCTCCAAAAAATCCTCATAAACAATTTATTCATTAATTTGGTGATTAAGAACAATAATAAGGATAAAACAAAGAAATTAAAATGAAATTTAAAATTTACATTCCTCATAGAAAAAACTCAGGATCTTACAATTGAGTTTAATGTGCCTAAATATTTTTGGGTCGAAGGTATTAATACTTCTTGTCATGTTTTAAATAGATTTTTTTTAGAATTTTTTTAAATAAAATACATTATAAAATATTTAATTGATTTAATACCAAAATGAAATATTTTAGGGTGTTTGGTTGCAAATATTTTATTTTAAATAGAAAATATAATTTAGACAAGTTTGATTTTATTAGTGATGAATGGAAATGTTTAGGTTATTTTAATTCTAGTAAATCATATAAAGTTTTAAATAAAGAGAATCTATTTGTTGAAGAGTCTATGTATGTTAAATTTATTTAAAATAATAATAGAAAGTCGAATTTGTATTTAAATAAAGATGATGATGAATTCAGAGAATTAATTTTTTTTGAAAATAATGATCAAGAGAATAACAATGCGTTAGTTGAAGGGGAGAAAATCTCATCACAAAATTATACTAAAGTGTTTAAAACTCTTAAATATCATACTCTATAAAAAGTAATTAGAAATATTGAATCTTGAATATAAACTGGGGAATTTGTTTCAAATTATTGTGTTAATTCAGTATTTGTTGCCAATTTTGTGTCTATTAATATTGTTGAATCATTGAATGATTCAAAAATTATTTTGGAAATTCATGAAAAATTATAAAAATTTTAAAGAAATTAATTTTATAATTTGTTTAATTACAAAAATATGAACAAATAATAGGAACTAAGTGGATTTTCATAATAAACTTGATAAAGATGGAGACATAGAAAAATAATAAATCAAGACTAGTTTCTTAAGGTTATTATTAGAAATTGGGAATTGAATTTAAAGATTATTTCTCTCCTACTTCGAGGATAGATGGCATTATAATTTTATTAGAATTTTAATATTTTTAAAATATCAAATTATTTCCAATTGATGCCAAGAGTGAATTTTTAAATGAAATAATTTTAGTTGAAGTATTTTTTAAGAAACCCCCCTAGGTTTGAAAATAAAAAAAAAATTCAATTCATATTTTTAAACTTAATAAATATTTTTATGGTATTAATCATGCTCATAGAGCTGGAAATGAAAGTCTAACTCAATTTCTATTGAAAATTGATTTTGTAAAAGGAATTTTTTCCCACCATGTTTATAAATAATGTTTCACATGATATTTTGATTTTAATGATATATGTTGATGACATAATATTTGGTTCTAAAATTTATTTACTTTATAATGATTTTTATTATTAATGACTAGTGAGATTGATATGAGTTTAATGGAATATTTTAATTTTTTTCTTTAGGTTACAATTTAACCAAATAAAAGATGATATTTTCTTAAATCAATCTAAATATGATAAAGAACTTGATAAAAGGTTTTTCCATGATTCATGAAAACATATTAAAATAATGATGAGTAAAAATTATAAATTATATTTGGATGAATCTAGAAGGTGTGTTGATTTTAAACTTTATAGGAATGATAGGATAATAACATTATTTACATCATTGAGAACCGATATAATGTTTTCAATTTGTTTTTGTGCTAGGTTTAATTAAAATACTAAGTAAAGTTATCTTAAATATACTAATAACATTATTACATATATTAAAGGAATTGTTAATGCTAGATTATATTATTCAAAGAAGATTTTTTTTGATTTATTATCATATTTTAACTCTAATTTTGGAGTTTTTAGCCTTTACTGAAAAAGTACAATAGGAATGTGTCATTTTATCCTCAAGAATTTAATTTCATAGGGTTCTAAGAAAAATATGACATGTGTATAATCTATATCTTAAGATGATCATGTTTCATATTCTAGTTTTTATTCTCAAATTACTTGGATTAAACATACTTTATGTGATTTTAATATTAGCTTTGGTAAAATTACAATATTTTGTGATAGTTCTAATACTATTTATATTTCTAAAAATCCTCTATGACACTATAAAAAAACATTTAGATGCTAGAATTCATCTTCTAAGGGATCATATGAATAAAAAATATATTAGTTTAGAGTTTATTGCAACTGAAAAACAACTTGCAGAGATATTTATTAATCTGTTGGGTTTTACTAGTTTTGAGAAAATAAAATTTGTACTTGGAATGGTGGATTTTTTTTTAAAAATACTATTTTATTTTTTATTTTATTTAGGGGATATTTAAATTTCTAATTTAAATCATTACTTTATATTTTTTTGATAAATTTCAAAAAGCGGGATAATTTTTGAAATTTTTTGTTCAATTTTGTAATTTCAAAAAAGGGGGAAACTTTAAAAGCTAGGGAGAGTTTTTGTTTTATTCTGAATTATATATATATTTTTCAATATTAAAAATGACTCAATATTTTTATTATTTTTTTCAAAAAAATATTTTTGAATTATATTTTATGCCTCTCAATATTTTTAATTAATTATATTTTTTTCTATGTTATTAATTTTCTTAATTTTATTAATTATTCTTATTATTATAAAATAGTTTTCAAGTTTTTTATTTTTTACTATGTATTTTACTTACCCTTACACATGCCTTTGAAATTACTCTATATCCTTACATGAGTTTTATAATATTTGTTTTACCCTTACGTATAATTTGATAATTTCTCTTCATCTTTATGTATATTTTATTTATACCCTAATGTATTTTTTTCGTGTAACGTTAGATAGCTTTAAATGTTATGCTGACACAACATATGTGTTTTATTTTTTAAGTTTTATACTGTGCATATGAACTATTCTTACCCTTACTCAGTGTGTTCACTTACCCTTACATAGACTGTATAAATTGAAGCTTACCTTTATTCAGCCTATAGATAATTATTCTTACCTTATGTATCTTTATTATTACCCTTATATATCATAATATAATGTTATCTACCATTATATATTGTTTATATTACCTTTACATGTGATATTGAAAGTTGATCTTACTGTTACTTATGTATGGATGTACATTGACCCAACCTACACAAAATAGGTCACACCTTCTTTCATCCTATACAAAACATGTTTTACCATTAAAAAAGGCATGAAAATTTATTTCTACCCTTATGAAGGGAATATAATTCTCCTTGAAATAGTTGTACCCTTCATTAGCAGTTGCAACAAACTTGCAACTGTAAAAGAAACAATCTATCCTAACGGTACCCCACTCTATTATAGTGGTAGAAACTCCTATATTATTAATAGTATCATATTAATTTATTGATAGTATATTTTTCTAGTAGTATAACTCCTATTATTATTGTGAACAGTAGTATTAGAGACACTAAAATAGTAATGGTATCATAATAGAAATGATAGCACTCTTTAGTAGTAGAAGTAGTACCAAGACAGTTGTATAATTTTTTTATGTGGCCAAATCTATGTAGCCAAATGTACATAATCGAACTTCCCACATAGCTGAATCACACAGATGAATATGAAACATATGTGCTTTTGGTAGAACCACATAGTCATTTCAATGATGTAGCTGAAGTACCATGTGATCCACATAATGGGTTTTACAAGATATCCAAATTTCTATATAGCTATAGTAAATCACATAACTTATTGAATGAATAAATATAAATCTTTAATAACTTTTATGTTTTACTGTAAGTCTATGAGAATAATTTTATTGTATTATTTATTTGAAAAAATGTTATATGCATTAATGGACATATTTTAAAGTGTTTTAATATGTTCAATGCATGAATTAGAGTGCCATAAAATAAATGGGTAGTGACATGTTTCTATAATTTTTAATATCTATATGGATTAAATGGCGATGATGAGTTTTAGAAACTCTTTCTCAAAAATAATTGGAGGGAGATGGATGAACATCTATTATTATTAAATAAATAACAATCAAGGGATTTAGCGTAAGAAAACAGATACAACATGCACATATAATAGAATAATTTTTTGACTACTATATAATTGGTTAGTTTATGAAGGAACATCAAACATTCCATTCATTATTTAGGAAGTTATCAAAGTTCCATGAGTTATATAAAATTTCATATCTTATGGTCTTTTTTGGTCTTCGTTATTATCTAGGGTTTCTTTGTTAATTTTCTTCTTCTTTTATTTGTTCTAAATAGATGGTTTATGATTTTACAATAAAAGGTAAGTCTATTATAGGTCATTATTCAAACTAAAAGTAAAGTTCTTCGGTTTTTACTCCTAAAAAAAGTCATGTCATATTAGGTTGGGACTTCTCTAAAAAGTATGGTATTGGTTATGCCTTAAGGTATTGTAAAATTTTATGTCTATAAATTGGTATCACACCATTTAAAGGGAGGTTTTATAGTGGGTTTTGATCCTCTCACCGATTAGAGTAGATTAAAGACAAGCGTAGGATCTTGGTTATTCAAACTACTTTAAAAATACTATGTTCATATTTTATTTACACTACATTATATTTTTATCACCTAATTAAAATTTTGTTTTATAAAATAATAAATTCTGATGGATTATTTGTTTTAAAATTTTTAAAGGACTATTCTCCCCACTCTAGTTTATTATTTCCATATATTGTGGACCAATGACCTTTACTATTACATTACTATTACTGTAATAATTTTTTTATCTCAAATTACTTTATTTAATACATGTTTTTCCCCATGAATATTATTTCAATTAAATGGTGTATATAATTATTATTTTTATTATATATAATGAATTATCTCTTATTAATGATATTTAATATTAAATTTAAATCTATCTCTCTTAGAGGTTTTCTTATTATAATTTTACCCAAGTCATAATGGTTTCTTACCCATTTTTAATTTCAAAATCTGGATTAACTTTGAAAGATAATCTATTTGGGGAATTTTATTTCTATTTATATTGAAAACCACCATTATTTTATTATCTTATAGTTACTTTGGGGTTTCACATGCCTTGTATGTATTTCATTTCCCCCCTTGAATCATTATTTTCCTATTTTAAGGAAACCAACCATACCTTTTAATTTTGGTTGGGAATACTCATTTTCCATGATTGTATTCATTGGATGATTTTATAAATTTCCTTATCTATTCCTCAATAATTAATTAATGTCATTTACTTCTAATTTTCCACCTTTAAAAATATTTGAATATATCTCTATAAAATAAAATTCCCACCACTAGATTTGTGTTTCTAAATCATCCTCTTTTATAAGCATAATTATTCTTCCAATGCCTTTCTTATGTGACACCCTTCAATGTATTCCTCTTATGAATGTGTTTTTCATATATTACAACATATTTTAAATTTTATTTTTTTAAACCTGGGATATGTATTTTTTAACCATCCACTTTCTTTATATAGTTGGATTATGATTATTTTTTGACTAGGGAAAGTATTGACATCGCATATGTTTTTATTCCAATATGTATGGTTCTGGATTTCTAAGGAATATCAATTATGTATATTTTTACCATCCACCATATTTATTTAATTGATTATGTATATGTTATCTCATTTATTGATTGGGGAATTATTGATGTTCCATATGTTTGTATCTCAATATATTATTTTATTAATTCCTAAGTCATGTGGATTATGAATTATATTGATATTAATATATATAATATGGTGAATGCATTGGAGTTAAAAATTTATGGTTGGGGCTCGAGATTATATATCCCCTCAATTTGTCCACTGGTCTCATGGGATAAATGGTTTTGGTATTTGATTTATACCAACCTAATAGAATCCTGATGACTTGGTTTTGACATTGACACTAAGAGTTATGTCTTGGATATGACATTGATGATAAGAACAATGTCATGGATGCGACTTTATTAGTAAATAAAAAGATATATGATATTATGCACTCAATCACCATGAATTCAGTTATTGTTATCCATTTGTTTATTTGTATTATTATGTTGTCCCTGAATTTATATCAAGCTCATGTGTTCAGTTATATGGAATTATTTTTCTCTAATTTATTCCCACCATATTATTCATGCCATGATAGATTCTAAAATACGTTTTCCCTTATTGAGAGTTTAAATCCCCCTTCTTATGCTTCTATTTTTGAAAGTTATGAATAATATTATTACACATGATATTTATAATAGGATTTATTTTTTGGATAGTTTTTGGGATATTTTGATGACTTATTATGGATTTAATAGTTTCTTATATAGTGATAGAAATGTCTTTTAATTGAAAAAGGCATAGAATTTATAGGTTAATGTTCTATCCTAATTATCTAAATATCTAAATATAAAAGTTAATTGGAATTTATTGTAATGAAATGTTTACTTTGAACCATGTGTTTATGGATACATATACCCTAGAATAAATAGTTGGTATCAAATCCTTTATGTAAATTATTTGATTTCGGCACCAGATCTGATATTTCTAGTATAGGGAATCATATAAAATCAATTGAAAACATTGGTAAAGTTACATATAGTTATTACATATAAATAAAATTTTAATAAATTAGGTATTTAGAAGCATGAATCATGCAACGACATTGAAAATAATGGATTAGAACAAAAAATACTACTGTAAATAAAGTGTAAACCCCTCGCAAGGAGTCACCACATGTCACTTCAGTGGAGAGTTTTGAATCAAGAAAGGCAGAAACCCATCTAATACCTAAATATCCAAACCCAAAAATTTGACCCAATATAAAAAATAAATAAAAATCCCAATGGTTATTAGTATTTTAGTAATAAGGGAAAACTAGTAGGAATGGGAGAGGGAGGAAGAATAGTAGAAGAACAAGGAAAAAAGATGGTCTTATCTTGAAGATCTACTTTTAATAAATAAAATAAGGGATCCAAATCAAAGGAAAATATATGGTAGATCATTAATGTCTCCCCTTTAATTCATATTAGGTGAATGGGAAAATAAAATACCTCAAATGGGGTTTATCTCAACAAGGAAAAGGCTATAATTTCAAAAAATTAAAAGTATGCCTAGAACTTTTCATGACATGTCACATTCATCATAGTGTGAATGGCACAAAAATACAACACAACACGTCATGGAACATTCATCGTGACATGAATGAATCCCTAAAATAAACTGGGCATTATTTCCCAAGGGTATATCACAACGCGACACCTTACATTGTGACTGCGACACATTGTAGTCCATAAATATAAGTATAAAAATTTCCTTGATCATAACATGGAATCCCCAGTCATATCTGTGATAGGTATATAGAAAAAATCTATAGAACTATCCCAAAAATATAAAATACTATATAAAAATCAAGAAATAAAAAAAATTAATATGAAAAGAAATATCGAAATAAAATTACATGAGAATGTTAGGTTTCGGTGTGGCAATTCTCTACACCATATCACTTTCTTCCCCCATAATGTTCAAGAAGTAATGGGTGATCAAAGAAATGAATGAAATGAAACCTTCCCATCAATTATAAGACTCTAGATATCAAGAAATGAGAGACCAACAAAGATAACCATTAATAATATAATCACCAAACTTAAAAAAACCTATAAAAATCAATGTAATAAATCCAAAAATAGATCAAAAAATATCCAAGGATAACAAAATCTTGATCATAAGGCATGTAACCCAAAGGATACAAAGAGCTAACAAAAGTCACCCTATTATTTATAATTTAGAAAATTGAATGATAAGGAACTAAATACATTTAGAGAAAAACATATCCAAAACCCAAAGAGATAATATCCCTCTACCAAACATGAATAACCATGCAAGAAACAAAATTTTGAAAACTAGAAAGAAAGGAACATCTACATATAAAAATTGAAATGTCTACAAAATAAAAACCATACTCAAATACATCAATGCTTAAATACAAAATTTTTAAACAAAAAAACCACACACATTCCTTAATAGAATGACATGGGTTCTAACCTCGGTCCACAACAAAAGAGGATAATAAAGGTAATTAAATTAGGAACACCTTCCCCTAATGAATCCATAAAAATACAAGTTAAACATCAACCAAAGAATAATCTCAACTATTGAATCACCAATCCAAGTTACCTAAAAATACTCCCAAGGCCTTTTCCTTTCTCAACCAGTAAAAATACAACCCCAACACAACCAAAAATCACGAATATAAAAATCCTAATAAAATATAACCCAAAAAATGAGGAATAAAAATAACCGGAATTCATTATTTTTTATATGGTAGAAATAAATGAAATTTACAATACATACCATACAAATTCCAAAATATCAACTTGTCCTACATCTATCAAATGTAAAACCCTAAACAAAGAATTATGTAAAATGTAATTAAAAATAAAGATTATTCTTAAAATATTTAAAACAACATGACCCTATCAACCATTACCTTTAAAAAATAAATACTATATTATTATATAAATTATTTTATGTTTGAATGATAATTATTTTATATAATTATGTTTCTTAAAGTCATCAACAACTTTCTTAGAATAGTGGAATAAAAACTCAAAGAAAATAACCCATACACTAATTCACCACTTACTCATACTTATGAAGACATAAGAAAAGATAAAAGTACAGCTCCACCAATATATTTAGCGTCTGAAGAATGTCAAGGGAAACAAGGAACTCACTTATTGATGAGAAGAATCTCCATAAGGATCATACCTTAAGATAAATTCCCACTTCCAATTAAGATTTTATTGAGAGTAATAAATAAAATAACATAAAACATGTCACGACCCGTCCCCCGGGGCCCGTATCGTGACTACCCCAAGCCCGCCTTCTATAGGCCAGGGGCTGGCGACTAGAACCAAAGGCGTAAGTCCCTAAACTGGGAAGGAATTGACTTTATAACTATAAAAAAACACAATAGAGTACACAACTAGAAGTAAAAAACTAAGTAAAACTGTATACAAAAGAAGTGATGGAAAGTAAAAGGGTTAAGAAATACAAGCCCAATAGAAAAGTACAAGTACAATTGAAGAAAAATAAAGAAGCTACTAGGTCATCCTCCGGGGTTCCTACCTAAAGGGTAGGTACAAATAGACTCCTCAGCACTCCCGTACATCTGGATCCTCCGTGTACCAACTCCTCATAAGGTCCACCTCCGAGTACTGTCCAGTTTTGTCTACTCCACCCCAGTCAGCGTTGTCCGTCATCTGCAACCAACACAACGAGGTGCGAGCATAGCCCGTGCAGGGGTGAGTATAACGATACTCAGTAGGGACCCTGAGACCCTCAAGGTCGCACAAAAACCAACAAGGATAAAACAAAAAGTATGAAATCAATATATAACGTCACTTAGGTATATGCCCATACATATACCTAAGTTACCAAGTAATCCATCTCAATAATGAGTAAATAACAAAGTTACTGACTCAGCTGAAACCAGAACTTTATTCTAGGGGTAATATGAAGTAACATCCCTAGTCACATTGTCAGAACCTCGGTTGATGGTGTAATCCTCCTCTATCGAGTACAATGGGCCTTCTGCATCACACAGAGGTGCTTCCCACTATCTTGGAATGCTGTGGTACTCCTCCTGTCGAGTACCGTGGGTCTGCTGCGCTCACACAGAGGTGATCCCCACTGTGGGTCTGCCATGCTCACAGAGAGGTGCTCCCCCTCGTAGCCAGTTGAGGTAATCCTATTGTAGAGTACCATGGGTCTGCTATGTCACACAGAGGCGCTTCCCACTGTGGGTATACCGCGTCACAGAGAGACGCTTCCCACTAGTCTAGTCGAAACACTCTGAGTCGAGTGGTCAGTAGTCGTCAGGTCTCAACCAGCTACTAGGTCTCCGTACTATGCTCACTCATATCTGGGGAGGATCTTCTCCACGAGCTACTGGTCAATGCTACAACTACCACAAAGTATCATGTAGAAGTATCTAAATGGTCCACCTCATCATAGGGGTCTCAACGCAACCGACGACGCGTCAATCAGACGCCCAGCTTGTGAGTTATTGACATTTCCGTCCCGGGGGCCCGGTTGGATTTTTTGGTTCAAAATAACCCAAAATTAACCCAAATGTGTCCAAACCTCAATTGGGATATGCTTAAAGAACCATCTCGCTCTAATCTTTCCGTCGCCGTAGACGGTTTGTCGATCCGACACCCATAACCCGAGTTATAAGCGAAAAGGTGTATTTGGGTCAAACGGGTTCAGACTGGGGTCCGACCCAGCCCGAGGGGGCAGCCCGACCTGAGGAGGAGGCCTGACTTGAGGGGGTGGCATGGACCGAAGGGGCGGCCCGACCAAAAAGGATGGCCTGACCCACGCTGGGTCCCGCCCGGTGGCCCGTGTGGCCTGGCTGGCGGCCCACCTGGCCCAGCTGGCGGCCCGCATGGCCTGGCTGGCGGTGCCCGACCTAGCCACATGGGGGAGGGGGAGGGGGGGGGGGGGGGTGCCCATACACCTCCGCCGTGGCCCGCCTTGGCCGCGACTCTCCTCCTCCACACAACGCCATGGTGCCACACCCCTTCGCCGCGTCCCGACCTGGCCGCGACTCTCCTCCTCCGCGCGGCGCGACAACGCCGCAACCCTATGCTGTGGACCAACCTGACTGCGGCCCTTTTCTCCTCCATGAAGCGTGACGGATCCATGCCCTTACGCTGACCCGATGGCCTTGTGCCACCGGTTTCTTCACGGCCGGCCCATCGCCATCCGTCGTTGCCCCGCCACGGTTCACTCTTCTGGCAGCACCGTTGCGCCGTCATCATCATCAATAAATGATGGAAAACAGAGGGGGAGTCAGGCCGTGTTCGTTCAGCGTCCACCCTCCGCCTTATGGTGATAACAATTGGAAAAACACAAACCAAGTTTTTTACATTGAAGGATGGAAGGCATTTCAGACGTAAAATCAACTACCTCGTATTGTTGTTCGTTGACGATGATGCGGAAAGGCGGACGTTGTTCCTTGACGTCGGAAAGAAGATGAAGTGGCTGAGGATGATGTCTTCAGTGTTCTTCAAGGACGATGCTTCCCTTTCATGCCCCGGTTGAAGATCGTTCTTCGTTGGTGGAAGAGGCGTTCTTCATTGGGATAATTAGTTCCTCCAAGCTCTTCCAACCCCTCTCCCAATGCTCCACCAAATGAAAATGCCAACAAAAAATAATGGGTTAAGCTAACCGATTATTTAATTGTTGTAAACAATATTCAAAAGATTTAAAAATAATTAATTAATGTTATATTAATTAATTTGAGTGGATTGGCACATTTATGAGGGAAGTTCAAGGATTCCCCCCCACTTATGGAGAGTTCAAGGGGGTTTAAGGCCCGTGTGGTCCCGACCTCTTTAATTGATAAGAGGTGTATAGACCTTGGGTGGGACCCACAACTATAACCTCTCATGGGAGGTTATAATGTTGTGGCCCCCACCTCTAACATCCACTTGGAGGTTTTAACAACCAAATAAAAATAAGATACACACGTATTTTTATTTAATTTTATTAAACACCCCAAAATCTAACTTCCATTCTCGACCAACTGCCATCGAGGTGAAAGTATTCTTAAGCGAATACTAGTGCTGCGAGTCTAATGGTGCCCTCAGATTTCAATTCCGAGTACTGGTTCAAAAGTTATAAAATCCCTCTCGCACGTTTACTGAACGTACCCAAACAAAACTTTAAAAATTGATTTCGGGCACACTGGGACTCGGAATAATGCACCGTAAACTTTTGCAGACTCATAAAATTCCCATCTATTTAAGAGAAAATTTTCCATAGAAATTTCTAGGTCTTTACATTCTCCCCACCTATGAGCTTTATATCCCCGTAAGTTACCACTCAAACTATGGGAACAAATGGGGGTACTCAGCACGCATCTGAGCCTCCTGCTCCCATGTGCTCTCTTGAAGGTTCTCGTGCTTCTAGAGAATGCGCAAAAGTCGTATCGACCATCCTCATAGGACATGATCCTGTTGATCCTTAGTCTCCATTGGGACCTCTGTGAAAGTTTCCCCATCATCGATGTATAGCTCTCCATGGTCGATGATGTGGGAAGGGTAATGCACGTATCTCCTCAGCAAAGATACGTGGAAGACATCGTGCACCCGGTGCAACTGAGGTGGAAGAGGCAAGCGGTAATCCACCTTGTCTACTCTTATAAGGACATGGAAAGGTCCAATGAATCGAAGATATAACTTTCCGCCTCAGCCAAATCTCCGTAGACCCCATCATGGTGAGACCAGTAGAAAGATGTGGTTGCTATCCTCAAACTCCAGAGGTCTCTATCTCCTATCCGCATATGATTTTTGCCTGCTCTGTGCAGTCTTCATCCGCTCTTGGATGATCTGCATCTTCTTAGTGGTATCCTGTACCATCTCTGGTCCCACTAGTGCTGACTCCCCTGGGTATGTCCAGCACAGTGGCGATCCACAAGGTCGACCATACAAGTCCTCAAAAGGTTCCATACCGATGGTGGAGTGATAGATGTTGTTTTAGGAAAACTCTACCAATGGTAAGTGATCCTTCCAGCTGCGACCGAAGTTGAAGACACAAGATCAAAGCATGTCCTCATGGGTCTGAATGGTCCGCTCAGTCTGAGCATCTGTCTGAGGATGGAAGTTGGCGCTCAAGAGAATCTGTGTCCCAAAAGCCTCCTACAACCCCTTCCATAGCCGGGAAGTAAACCGTGCATCACATTCGAAGATAATAGAAGAAGGTACTCCATGAAAATGCACAATCTCTTGCACACAGAGGCGTCCCAAGATCTCTACTGAACCCTGTTCTATAATCGGTAGGAAGTGGGCCAACTTGGTGAGTCGGTAGACGATCACCCAAATTGAGTTGTGACCCCTGGATGTATGTGGAATACCCATCATGATATACATTGATATCCCATCCCAATTCTACTATGGAACCTCTAAGAGATGAACTAAGCCTACTGGTACCTGGTGCTCCGCCTACACTTGCTGACAAGTGAGGCATCGTGAGATGAACTCTACTACTGCCTTCTTCATACCTGGCCACCAGTGCTGTCGTCGAAGGTCCTGGTACATCTTCGCCACTCCTGGATGTACCACTATAGGTTAAGTGTGGAACTCCTTCAACACTTTTTCTTGAAGTGCCACTGGTACCAAGGTATGTCCTCTGAATAGGATGACGTGCTCCCCACCTTCAGAAAAACCATCAGGTGCCTTCCCTAGGGATATCTGAGCATGTCGTGTCTCACAGTCAGCGTCCCCATGTTGCGCCTCCCAGACTCACTGAAGAAGTGGGGGAGTGACTGTAAGAGACTGAAGAAAAAATGCTCCATCTATATCCATAAAGGATATCTGTAAGGCAGCAAGCTGCTTTGTCACCTCTCCTAGAAGTTGTATGCCAGTCCTCCTACTGAGTTTATCTGCAACAACGTTCCCCTTCCTAGGAGTATAGACTCTCTCAAATTCGCAGTCCTGGAGGAACTCAAGCCGTCGATGATATCTCATATTTAGGTCCTTGTGAGAGAAGATATACTTGATACTCTTGTGATCAGAGTATGTGGTAAAATGTTCGTCCATCAGATAGTGCCGCCACATCTTCAAGGTGAAGACCACTGCTGGTAACTCCAGTTAATGTGTATCATAGTCCTGCTCATGCTATCTCAGCTGACGAGAACCATAAGTGATCACTTCTCGCTCCTACATCAGGACAGACCCAAGTCCAGTCCCTGATGCATCGCTGTAAACTACGTACTCTATGACCTCCTCTGGAAGCCTCAATATGGGGGACTAGTTAGCCTCTGCCTCATCTCTTGAAAGTTCTATATACATCTCTCCGACCACACGAAGGGTTTTCCCTTCTTTTTCTAGGCTCATAGTGGTGTTGTAACTCTAGAAAAGTCTATAACGAACCTCCAGTAGTAACATGCCAAGCCCAGGAAACTCCGTACCTCCGTCACACTCCTGGGTGGCTCCCAAGGAAGTACCACCTAAATATTCCTTGGATCCACTACAACTCCAGCCTCCGAGATGACATGAACCCGAAACTGAACCTCTCAGATCCGAAATTGGAACTTTGAGAGCTTACCATAAAGCTGGTACTCTCGAAGTGTGTCCAGTACTACCTGAAAATGGTAGGCATGCTCCTCCTCAGTAGTCGAGTAGATAAGAATGTCGTCGATGAAGACTACGAAAAAGTGATCGAGGTACAACTGGAAGATCCTGTTCATGAGACTCATGAAAACTGATGGAGCATTGGTTACACCAAAAGTAATAACCAAGAACTCGTAGTGGTCGTACCGACATCTGAAAGCCGTCTTCTGCATATCGTTGTCTCGAGCTCTGAGCTAGTGATAGCCTGATCTGAGGTCTATCTTAGAGAACCACTGTGCTCACTTCAGCTGGTCAAAGAGGTTGTCAATCCTCAAGAGTGGATACCTATTCTTCACGTTCACCTAGTTTAGGCTACGATAGTTGACACATAGCCTCTATCTCCCATCCGCCTTCTTAGAGAACAGAATCAGGGCTGACTAGGGAGAAACACTGGGTCGGATGAATCCCTTCCCCTATAAGTCCTCTAGTTGTACCCTCAGCTTGGGAAGCTCAGCGGGAGCCATCTGATATGCTGGAGTAGATATCGATGATGTACTGGGGTACAAGTCAATGTAGAAGTCCACCTCTCTATGAGGAGGTAGTCCCGAAACATCGTCAGGGAAAAAATCCATGTACTAGTCCACCACTACAGGATAAGTCGGACTCCCCACATCAACTACTCTGAGGGTAAGGCAAGACAATTGGTGAGTGATCGATTGCACCCTCCTCCAAGTAAGTATGTCATATACTGTAAAGGTTCCCTTCTTGCCGGGGAAGGTAAACCTGATCCCATCAGTGCGGACACACCTTACTTTGCACCTAATACAGTCAATCTGAGCATGGACTATAGATAAACTGTCTATACCCAAGATGATGTCATAAGGCCCCGATGCCACAATGAGGAGATCCCAGCCGAAGATCTCGCCTCCTAGAGTAAGAACACACTGCTGGAACCAGTGCGTAATCATCGAGTCTGCTTTCGTAGGAGTATCTATCCGTAAAGATCGAGCCAACGGCTCTGTCGGAATCTCTGATCTCCCTACGAGGGTAGTGGAAATGAAAGAGTGATAGGCACCTGTGTCTATTGGAACTACAGCTAAGGTGGAGTAGACACAGATCATACCTCGAATCATCTCTGGAGCACCATGGTCGTATGACTCAGCTGCCTGAAGCTGATCTCATCCATGTCCACCTGCTCCCTGTGGTCGGGGTGGTCCTCCTAGTGGTGGTGGAGGTATCACCTCTTAACGTCATCCACTGCCGTCTGCTCGACCAGCTCCTCTATGACGCCCGTATGTACCCTGCAGACTGGCTCGATCGAATATATGCCTCTGATTGGGATATCCCTCAACTTTCTGGTGATTATCTGAACGGTGGGTCAGACAGTCACGAGCCATGTGACCTTTCCCACCACACGAGTAACACTGCCTACTCCTGGATGGTATGTAACAATACTGGGTGCCCCACACAATAGATCCTAAGTCCTGCGGTCGTCCACCCGTGGTTCTAGTCCTCTTGGACCTCTACTTCATCTGTCTACTATTAGCTGCAGAAGACTCTGCTGCATGTCGACTAGTGGTGGGTCTCGCTGCTGGTGACTACTCAGAAAGGAAACTCTCCACTAGGAGGGATCTTTCTAACACCCCCACCTACGTCGGGATGCTGAGGGAAATCATCGATGCCCAGATCTCTTGCCTGAGCCCTTGCTTGAAGGTCGGGTACCTAAAGAATGGGTCCCGAACCATATCTGTGGAGTAGCGCGAGATGTCGGGGAACCTCACTGAGTACAGTGCTACTGTCATGATACCATGCTATAGATGCAGAGGTGCTGTATCCACACTGCACAAAAGGTGGCTGGGATAACCTCCATTCAGAATAGGCTCTCGAAGTCTGTCCATATTAGTGTCGCCTCATCACGCACCTGGAGCATCAGGCTCCACCATCTGCCTGCTACTTTCTGAAGGAGACTCGCGATAAGGATCACCATGTAGTCTGATGGTGTCCCTACTAGCCTGAAGACTCTCCCCATAGCCTCCATCCAATCCTCAGCCGCTTGTGGGTCTATCTATCCTTAGAACCTAGGTGTCCTCTGGCGCTGGAACTCATGAAACCCGCTCAAGCCGCGTGCATCGTCTTCTGCTGGGGTTGGTGGAATTGGTGACCCAACGAGAAGTGGTACCGCTGGTTCCTCCACTGGTAAAGGGCCCTGCACTGAGGCCTCGTCACTCGGTGGTCGGTCAGAGCGTACGACTCTCGAGTCTTTGCGGGGAGGCATCATGAAAGAAACCGATGTGACATGGTTAAAAGATTTATACCCGGTGAGCTGACCTGGTTGAGCTGTCTTAAAGAAAATTTTTTGAAAACACATAAGCAATCAGTGTTTTCGTGAACTGAGTCGAAAATCAGAAGTTAGGGTCCTGGTGTATGGATATGTCGGCTGCCGCACCAACACTGGACTACTTGAACTGAAGACCAGACTTAGTACCCTAAACACTATTTCTTCATAGAAAAGAAAGATTAGAGTCCTAAGTTCTTTGGTAGAACCGAATCCTCTGATATGAATTTTTCAACTGGGTCCCAGTGACAGCATAGACACCCCGCCTTAACATGGTCGTCAGGTCCTGGCCCACCAGGTACCACCAATTGCCCCGCGGACACGTGGTCCCCACCCTAGGGCCAACGCACGTGCCCGAACAGGTCATATAACTAATGACTGTCCCCACCGGCCAACACATGTCCTTTCCAGTGTGATTTTCCTCACTCACACACACCCTGGGAAACTTCCCAGAAGGTCACCCATCTTGATCACTACTCCAGGACAAGCATTATTAACTATGGAGTTCTAATCAGGTAGGCTCCCAAAAAGGAAGGTGCACCATGTTGACATGAGTGATATCATTTAGCCATTTAACCCTTTATCATTCGGGGGTGTTACAAAACATCATCTGAACCAGTCCATATTTCAAAAATAAATCTATTCATCTCATAAAAAATAATATAAAATAAAATTATTCCCATTATTCCACTTCTACTCAATGAAAATAAAAATATTATTTCCTTAAAAAACACCCATTTTTGAAGGAAAACATCCAACAATTTTTAAAGATTTTTTTTCCATTTTAGAAATCCATCATAGTTTGAAATCAAATTAATTTCAAAACAACTCTAATAATTGATTTTTAAATCACTCACCCTCCTAATCAGATTAAAATTGTTCCCAACAACCTTGTTAAATGTATTTTACATCCCAAAACCAATTTTTTTCCAAATTATAAAACCATCCTAAAAAAGAAAAAATATAAAAAATGGAATAAAAATCAATCAAAATCACACCCAATAACTACAATTCATATTGAAAATTCTATTATAAAAAACTTATATACCTTGGAAACAAGACCCTCTTTTAAAACACTCTATATCATTTGAAATTTTCATGAAGTCTCAGTTTCAAAACATATTCCAATTTTATTATAAAATAATTCAAATTTTCAATTCAAAATTAAAGTTAATATTTATATTTACCTATGAAATATAGTTTCAATATGAAAAAAATAGCATCAAATTATATTTTAGTTATTTTTTTTATAAAATTTCCCCGTTATTATAAAACGAATAGTTACAACATACACATAATAAAAATATAACACAAGCCATCAAATATATCTAAATATAAAATCATAAAAACATCACAAAACTTCGTTTAACATACCAAAAGGTAATGAATAACACCATAATAACCAAAATGAGGTCCAAATGAGATCAATTAATAAATAAAAATAGGTAAATGTAACTTTTCATAGCTTAGCTGTGTGTTTTGGTGGGATATAAATCTATAGTAAATCACTCCCTGTTAAAATCCCAGATCCATGTGCATGGGATTTACATGGTCCTCCAACCCATGTGATATAACCATGAAACACAATATTTAATTCCATTTTCACTAAAAAATTGATAAAAATATCAAAATATCCTATAAGGGTCAAAAAACCATCAAAGATGATCAAATTGTGACTCAAAAATCAAGAATCAAATCCCATCCACACATGGAAAATCAGGTTTCATCAAGAATGGTGGTGATTAGACACCCAATCATGACCTATTTCTTAATTACTAGTGAAAATCCTTCTCTCTATACTACCCAGATACACCCAAAATAACAAGAGAGTTTTTTGATTCCATTTTTATAGGAGACAAACTAATTTACCCGTGAGCCTAAAACTCAGGATTTTCTGTGGCAAGGAATGAGGTGCATTGTCGATATCATTGGGATGGAAAATAGTTCTAGGGTATAAAAAATAATTAAGTGGGAATGATTTCACCCTTGAATAACTTTAAAAATATAGTTTACTAATCTTATAAATCTATCATGATATATATATTTGTCGGATAACCTAGCACATAATGAAATAGAGACAATCAATCAGAGTAAACACAACAAAAATAATATAAGAAACTCAAGAAATAAAAAATCACATAAAATGAACATAATGAAATAAATAATTATACATCTATAAAATGAATCAATATATAAATCCAAGATGATATTTCTAATACATGAACATTCTAAGAATGATGTAAAACCAAGATTAACAGCTACTAGTCACTAGCATATGACTCGTGGTCACTCACCAATTGTCCATATAGCTCCCATTGGTTTAACTAGAATATAAAAAAATAAGGTCACAACTTGTGAAGCCTTAAAAAGAAAAATGAGAACCAAATTCACCGATGGGTTTTGTAATGAATTAACATAGGTGAAATATCCTAGTCACCCAGGGTAGTCTACCACATGGTGAGGTATAATAAAGATAATGGGGACAATTCTTGAATATAACCAAAATAATACATGAAACCAGAGTATAGTGAGGAAAAAATAGATACCACAAGAACCATACAATCCAATCCAAATAGGGTAAACTATAAAATTTTAACAATAAAAGACCAACAAGTCTTTATGTGGGAAACCGTCACCTCTGCACTATCCCGATATGAAGAAAACATATTAAAAGATAACCAGGACCACTAATTGATACCCATCCCTTTCCTTGAATCTTGAAAAAAGGACTATAGTCACCTAAAGTCAAAATAATTGTGTGATCACTGATCCTAGTTACATACCACCGAGGAATGTATAAAATTTAGAATATCAAGAATGCATAAGTTCTATATTTAAAAAAAATAAAGGTTATAAATAATTTTCATGAATAAAACCATTTTTTAAAATTAAATTTATTTTCCATAAATTAATAAAATATTCACAAAATCTAGGAATATATTTTATATAAAATAAAAGTAAGAAAATTAAACATTTGAGAAAATTACCATGAAATAATCCATTATGTAGTAAACCATGTATAAAAGAAAAAACAAACCATTTTGGATCTATACTATGAGAATACACACTAAAAAGAAGAAGCCTAAACCAAGAATAAGTTGGTTTAAAATGATATAGAGTCTTTACATAGTATATCAATTTCACAAAAGTATCCTCTAGTGAATACACACACACTAGGGTCACCTATATCTATTTAATGATGCACCAAATGTTCCGATTGTGTTATGTTTTTTCAAAATCATTTCCAAAAACATGACCACATTTAATTAAAACCCCCTTTCACCAAATAAAATCTATTTTTATGAAAAAATAAAATGTATCAAAGAGAAAATATACAAATTCAAGAATTATCAATAATTTCATAGATACACCTACTTAAAGAATGATGAAACATATATGTCTTCAATAATGGAGATCAATAAACCATGGAGCAGCCTTTGAAAGACAAGGCATGATAAGAAACTGAAAAGTATCAATAAAAAACAAATTGATCATGAATTTGAAACAAAAACATAGTGAACACTGTTTCCACAACCAAAGACAATGAAGATGCAGAAATACCACTTACCAAGGATATGTGGTGTAACCACCATAGGAATCAAACACTGAATGGAGTGATTCAAAAGGAGGGGGATCACCCAAAATTTCCTAAAATCACTTTAGGTTTTGAGAGGAAATACTACACAACATGTAACAAAATATTTTGGGGTGTATTTTGTTTAAAACTGATCGACATGAGACACATTATGAATTCCTTTCACCACATGAAATATCGCATATTAAAAATAAACTGAAAAAGTTTCCACCTCAAATTAAATTATATCCTGATCTAAATTTTCACAACATGTAAAGTTTTATGGACTATTAAATTTTTAGGCCCTGGACAAGATTCATGAAATCTAACCTATAAAATATTCATGTCATGTAACCCATTCTTGACATGAATGTTTCCATCAGATAGTACTCATTCCAGTTCTCTATAAGAAACCTCCAAACTAACACATAATGATCTTCAATCCTAAAGATAATTTTCTAAATAAATTTACACATTTATAGCTGGGATCCATTTATTCAAAGAAACATACATCCAAAACTTTAGTTCAACTTCCCTAGAAAATGATATCCCTTCTCAGGAATCCCACAATGCACACAAACAAGAAGAGAAACAAAAAAAGTCAAGGTATACTTGAAGGATGGTAACAGGGTGTTGAAATATCCTGAACATAGATGATTTATATCCCCATAAAGTCCTTAATATCCGGTAATAGGAATAATTGAATGCCTCTGCTACCTTATAAACAATTTCCTCTCCCACATATCATATATATCCCATTTGCATGACCATAGTACACATACTAAAGGAATCATTTTACCAAGCATAACCTTATCTTAGTGGTCCATAATATCAATTGGTTGCTTAACCACAGTGATGTTGGGATCAAGATCAACTTCCCCCCATACAATCACATGGGAAGGATATGGTCGATACCTCATCAACTAGGAAATATGAAACATGTCGTGGATAGAAGTCAAATGATGCAGTAAGTCCAACTGACATGACACTTTTCCAATCATCCAATGATCTCAAAGGGGCCAAAAAACCTCTATGAAAACTTACCTTACTTACCTAATCGATAATGTCCCAAGAGAGGTGAAACTCTAATAGAGATTTAATTAGAAACCTCAAACTCCATTATCTAACAAAGATAGTATTCATAAGATTTCTTACAACATGGTGTCATGGTCAGTCTCTTCTAGATCAACTGCACCCTTTCCATATTCTCTGGAACATGACTCAGCCTAATAGAGGACCACTCTCCCAACTATACCCAGCACAAGGGAGATCTACATGGCCACCCACAAAATTCCTAAAAGGGATACATTTTTATTGATTCCTAAAAACTATTGTCATAGGAAAACCTGACTAAAGGAAATTTATTTTCCTAAGAACCACAAAAAATGAAGCACACAAGCTCGGAGAATATCCTCAAGAACCTAGAAATATATTTTTATTTATCCATCCATCAATAGATGATATTATGTTCTCAATTTAAATTGGGAAGAAACCGCCTCTTGAAAACCTTTCCAAACCCATTATGTGAACCTTAGGTACCTATTAGAAACAACCATTTAGGGAACCCCATGAAGTTTCACAATCTATCTGGAATATAAGACCTCAAATTTTTCCACCATCATCATCTCCCTGATAGGTAGTAAGTGAGTCAATTTAATGAGTTGATCATTGATATCCCAAATCAAATCCTTCCCACTAGGAGTTCACGGTAAAATGATGATGAAATCTATGGAAATATTATCCCATTTACATAACAAAATGGGTAAGGGATTGAAGAAACCACCAGGTCTCTAGTGTTCTACCTTAATTCTTTTACATGCAAGACACCACGATACAAAATCCTCAACTGATCATCTCATCCCTAAACACCAATACCAATGTGTTAAATCATTATACGTGTTGGTAGTATCTATGTCAACAGAATATCATGAATGGTACCCACTATCCATCAATTACAACCTTAGAAAAAAAGGAATAACCAATCTATTTTGAAAACATAAAGCGCCACTAGGAGACCAAGACCACTCACCCGAGGTATCCCCACCATAAATGATTTTACTAAACCTCAAAAACTCAGGGTTAGAATTATTATCATGATGAAATTTATCATCAAACAATTAGTCAGACTTCATTTAAGATAGATATAACCACCCACCATCTTCTACCATTTCTATGTTCATCTAAAATAACAAGATCACCAAAGACAAGTCTTCCATCGATTCCTTCATTGATTATGTCAATAATTTATTGCTCATCGCATCAAAAAATACAATCCTTTATGCTGGAGTATAAGAAATATCAAAATCAAAAGGATGGATATACTCCAAAAACTATCTCTATTGAAAGTTCATATCCCTATGACTGAAAATATAACTCATGTTTTCATGATCATAATATAGCATAAGTAGTTTCTCGAAGAGGTAGTGGTGCCACATTTTGAGTGCATGCAAAACTGATTCCAACTATAGATCATGGGAAGGATAGTTCTTCTAATGAGGGTGTAAATTTAGAGATCCATTGGCTACAAATTGTCTCCTCTACACCAATACAAACCCCAAACCCACTGCAAAGTCATAAAAGAAAACATCATATCCCAAACATGGTTATGGAAGAATAAAAAATGGAAATGAAGTCAATATCACCATCAGTTCCTTAAATGATCTCTGGAACTTATCATTCCACTAAAACTTTACACCCTTATGGGTTAAAGCTGTCATCATAGATTTAATCTTGTATAAGTCCCGAAGAAATTGCTTGTAATAACTAGAAAACCCCAAGAATATTCGGATCTCAAACACATTTATGATCCTCTCTCCGTACATAGATGCTTGTAAATTTTTAGGATCCAATGAGATTAACTTATTAGATATAAAGTTCCCCATAAAATTTACTTCTTGAATAAAAAACTCACGTTTGGAAAACTTACCATATAGGAGATGTTCCCACAACATTCTAAGAATGATATCCAAATGGTCCATGTGATCATCCTCATACTTGGAGTAAAATAAAAATATAATTTAAAAAAAACACAAAAAAAGTATTTGAGAAATAATTAAATACCATGTTCATAAAATCCATAAACACTGCATGAGATTTATTTAGTATGAATGGAATAACCAAAAACCCAAAATGAACTTACCAGCACCTAAACACTATATTAGGCATATCCTCTCTCAAAAAGTAAAACATATGTTTGGAAATTGATTATAATATTTTAAAGTACTTGATATTAATAAAATAACATATTTTAAGTCATGTATTGTGGTTAATTAGTTATCACAACATTATTATATAATTATGAATTCATTAAACATACCAAAAAACTAAAACTCTATTTTTACTATTCACAAAAATAAAGTATTTTAGAAAATCATCATAAATTCACCCTAACCTAATTTTTATGTGGTGATTTGTAAAATTATATTTATTTTATCATAATAATTTTCTAAATATGATAATTATTATATTTAAATATAAAAATCCTTATTTATTAAAAATAACTGTGGATTGAAAATGCATATTAAAATTTATGAAACTTGAAAAAAAATATTTTATCATTTATATTTAAATAAAAGTGTTTTATCATAATATTTCATTAAAATAAGAATTATTCATAATATATTAGTTTATTATAAATATTTATATATTTTCTAGAAACTAAAATTTCTATTTGAAAAATAAATTTATCAAAATCCATTAAAATTTTATTAAGAAAATATATTCTTAAAAAAATTGATGTAAAAAGTATTTTATACAATAGAATTACTCTATACATAACTAATTCCTTGACACATAACCTCTTATAATATCCACATATGACCTAAGGGTAAGGTGTTTGATTATGATAGATTCATAGGGCGACTCAGGTGACATTGCGTGAGAGGTAAGTTCCACTAACTTGAACTTATCCTGTAGATGATTTTGTTAAAACTTCAATTGTTAAAGCTAGACTTGGGCTTGGTCAAAGGGAGAACCCTAGTGATTTCACCTCCCTCTCATGCTCTGAAAAATGGGATTCATATGAAATTACTCTACTGGTTGAGGTCATAGTTTATCCTTTTTATATTAATTTTCCTTTATCATTTCTACTTATAAATACACATTGTAACATCAAAATTTATATCAAGAGTATATATTCCAATGATCATATTGACCAAGAGTCATATAAAATCTGAAACCTTGTTGTCACATTTCAATTTATACCCACTTAATTATTAAAGTGATATAGTTTATCTAAGTATCATAACACATAGTTTATCAGAAAAAAATTATCATTCAAAAGGTATAGGTTGTTACATTCCCCCCCCCCTTAAGAAATTTCATCCTTGAAATTTTATCTCATTCTCTTTGTTGATAAAATGTGTAGGTACTTCTGTATCAATGTATCCACTGGTTCCCACATCGATTCTTCCTATTTGGGGTTCCTCCACAACAATTTGACGAGGTGGGTAGTCTTGTTATGTAGAAACTTATCTCTATGGTCCAAGATCTCCACCAGATACTCCTCATAAGAGAGGCCATGTTCAAGTTATACCACCTTAGGATATAGTACATGTGAAGGATCAGACATGTACTTCCTTAAGAGAGAAATGTGGAATAACTCATAAACATGAGCTAGATTTGGGTGAAGTTCAAGAAGATAGGCCATTATTACTATGTGACCAAGAATTTAATATGGGAAAATAAACCCAAGGATAATATTCCCTTTCTCCCCAAACTTTATGACTCTATTCCATGGTGAAATTTTAAGGAATACTTTGTCTCCAACATAAAATTAGAAGTCCCTTCGACGGTTGTCAGTATAGATCTTCTGTCGACTCTGAGCTACCTTAACATGTTGTTGGATGTCAAGAACATTTTCTGTTGTCTATTGCACAAGATCAGGAACAATAAAAATCCTCTCACCAACTCCATCCCAAAAATTATGAGTTATACATAGATTCTCATATAGAGAATCATAGGGTTCCGTTTGAATACTCAAATGGAGCCTGTTGTTGTTTGATAACTCAACTAATGGGATTTGTTGATCCCGTACACCTTTAAATTCCATTGAGCATGTTCTCAACATGTCATCGAGTGTCTGAATAGTCCTTTCAGATTGGCCGTCAGTTTGTACATGATTGGTCATACTAAAATTCAATTCAGTATTCAGAGCATGTTAAATAGTTCTAAATAATTTTTATGTGAACCATGGATCATGATCAGAAATGATAAAGAGTGGTACCACATGTTGCCTAACCACTTCCTTCATGTATATCTTGGAGATTTAGTCAAGAGATAAATCTTCAGTAATAGTTAATAAATGGGTAGTATTGGTGAGATGATCCACTATAACCTTAATCACAATTTTTCCTTTGGATGTTCTCAGGAGACCAGTGGTAAAGACCATAATGATATTGTACTAGCTTTATGTTTGTATGGGTAGCGGTTATAATACCCTTTAGGAAGTTTTTTCTTTTCCTTCCCTTGTTGACACACCAAGAACCATGTAGTGTATTTAGAAATCTAACTTTTCATGTTATCCCACCAAGAATGATCATGAAGGTCCCTATACATTTACATTCTTCCAAGATATATAGAGAATGTAGATCTATAAGCTGTATACATTAATTATATATTTATATCTGAAATATTTGGAACACATAAACTTGTTTGAAATTTCATTTGACATTCTTGATCAATATTGAACTAATAAAACTTCTCATTGTTTACAGCCTCTATCTTCTACTGTAAAAAGGACCTTCTCTTTGATTTTTGTTGATATTATTTAGTAATGATAGTTTATAAATCATTTGGGATAGGGTTGATGATGTATTTACCCTCATGATTCCCATGAACAACCTTAATAGGTCCTTGATCGATGGATCTCATTGAATCCTAATCATTTCCAAAACAACAATGTATTTCCTACTTAATGCATCAATAATATTATTTTCTCCTATGGGTTTATAATAAATTGAACAGTAATAGTCATTAATATATTCCAACCATCTCTTATTTATTATGTTTAATTCCTTTTTCATGAAAATATAATTCAAAATTTGGTGGTTTATGTATATATCACATTTCTCCCCATAAGGATAGTACCTCCATATCTTCAGAGAAAAAAAAATCATAGCTAGCATCAGGTCCTATGTATGATAATTCTACTGATGAGGCTTCAAATATAGAGATACATAAGAAATAAACCTATAAATTTTCATGATGATTAACCCAAGCCCTTTCATATATTCATCACTAAAAATAATGAATATTTCTCTAATAGAGGGTAGAGTTAACACATGTTCAATAGCCAGTCTCTTATTCAGCTCTAGGAAACTTTCTTCACACTCCTTTAACCAGATGATCTTGGTACCTTTTCAAGTTGACTTTGTTAGTGGATTAGAAATTTGTGAAATGGTTTTCACAGACCTCCTTTAATATCCATTTAAAAAAAATCTATGAATCTCAATTACTATTATAGGATGAGGTCACTCCTCCATAACCTTTGTTTTCACAGGGTTAACTAAGATTCTTTAATTGGTTACAATGTTCCCCAAGAAAGAAACCAATTGTAACCAAAATTTTTATTTGATGAACATACCAAATAGCATCTCCTTCCTCAATGTTTTCAATATAACCCTTATATAATCCTCATTCTCTTCTCTACTTTTGGAATATATTTGAGTATCATCGGTAAAAACTACCAAAAATTTATCAAGGTATTCCTTAAAGACATTTTTAATAAAATTCATAAATATATTAGTTGAATTAGTCAAGAATAAGGGCATAAAAACATACTCAAATTTCCCATATCTTGATCGGATGGTAGTATTGGGAATATCTTATTTCTTCACCCTCAATTGATGATAACCATATCAAAGATCAAGCTTAAAGAAGAATTGAGCCCCATGAAATTGGTAAAATAAATCATCAATACTTGGAATATGGCACTTGTTCTTCACTATGACCCCATTAAGTTCTCTATAATAAATTAATAGTTGCATTGAGCCATCATTATTATTTACAAAGAGGACAGGTGCTCCCTAAGGAGACACACTTGTTCTGACAAACCCCTGCTCTAAAATATCTTGGAGTTATTTCTTTTAATTCCTCCAACTCCATATTTTCCATTCTATATGGGGTCTTTGATATCATCTTGGATCCATACATGCGTTCAATGGATAACTTTACCTATCTTTTTGAGGGAGGTCCAGGTAAATCCTCATGAAATACTTCAATGTATTCCTAAATGATGGGGACATTCTCTATTCATATACTTTCATTTATTTCTTCATCTCCACCTATCATTTCAATAAAAATGCTATGGGAGGTTCTTCTAGACAACTATTAGTTCAGGATATCTCTCCTTTGAAAATAGCTATAGGTTTTCCATTCAAGACTATTGAGATTTATTTACTTGTTTAGTTGATCTTAGTATTATACTTTGATAACTAGTCCATACGGAGTATAGTTTTAAAATATATCATGGGAGTGACTACTAGAATTGTGATGAGATTTTTCTCACCAAAGTTAATAATATTGTTTCTATACACTGTTCATGCTTGGATAATCCATCCTGGTGTCTTGAATGATAACTTTACTTATAGTTGTTTAAGGATTGATTATATATTCTTTACAAACTTGGATTAAATAAATGAATGAATAGAACTTGAATCAAATAATGTTCTTGCTAGCTTTGAGAGAAAAATAAGAGTACCTTCCAACACATCATTTGGAGCTTCAAATTTAGCCGTCATGATATAAAAAGCTGGAACATTTTATTTTGGCCTATGCTAAGGTTGATGGTGTTCCCATATATTATCTTCAGATTTCGACAATGGTTTGAAAAGTTCCCAAGCTGTCCAGAAATATAGCATTGGAATTCAAGATGGGCATGCACTATATTCCCTTTGTCATTAGTGGTGAGAAGTTGAGTCTTCACCTCACTATGAAAGATCCAAGAAATATCTCCAACTCTTCTACACTTGTCAGATTTCTTACTCCCGAGCAAGTATGTCCTCAAATGATTCTTCCCAAATTTGTTTCATATGGGAAGTTTCACTTGATTTACTCCTATTCTATGATCAAAGTTCCTTCAGCTTGGCTCCATTGATATCTTATTTTTCATTCTATATATGGGACAATTGTGACTCTCTAAACTCTAGTTGAACCTTCATAGTAATTTACACTCTCCTCATAATTTTCATAATCTATATTGGATAAATTATTCAATAGATAGGGTCTTAGTAAATAAAATAATAAATCAACCTTTCCATTATTATGCATGAAAAATCTAGAGGTGTAAGGAAAAATTCTTGTAAAGTTAATTGCATATCCCATAGATTCATTTTCCTTTTTCTTCAGCTCTAGCAATTCCTTCTCCATTTTTGTTCACGTTGAACAAGGGAAATAATTATTGAAAAAGGTTCCCATGAACTATTATCTCTCCATAGATTCAATATCCCCTCTTAGATTCATGTTTTTAATCTCTATCCACCACTAATCAACTTCTCCCTTCAATAGGTACACATATAGGGTGACTTTCTCTTATTCTGAACAATGGTGTACATGAAATATCTTCTATAAATAGCTTATCCATTGTTAAAAAATCAATAGGTTGGTAGATTTACTGAAATAAGGTGTTCATTGACACATAAAGGACTCAAAAGAAAGTTGTTCACTTCAAGGTGAAACTGGTTTCCCATATCGATTCAAGTTATTGTTCATAACTTGAGTTAGTTGATTCATCATTTTATGAAATTTTCCATTCCAACTTGCATCGGAGGGCTGTTGACACATGGTCCATTGTGGTCACCATTTAAATGATTCTTACTATTCCTTCCATTTTATAAAAGATAAAAACCTTAGTGAGAAATGTGTTTCATTTAATAATCTTATAATTCTAAAGGAATTTTTATGTCTTAAAACCTGATGCTCAAATATGTTATTCTTTAACAACAGATACTTTTTAAATAAATCCTTAATAATGGTTCATAATAATCTTGTGATTAACCAAAATATCCTCTATGTGTGTCAAACTAGGAGTGCCACAAGGCCTGTTTTTGTGCACCAGTTTTCGATCGATTCTATCTCAAAGTGGTGTTTTTGGATTTTACCCCTAGATGAACCTGTGCTAAATCCACATCCACTTGTTCAAATCTTGTTAGGGATTTATTTTCTTAGAAACCTCTTATTTAATACATCATTAAAATACCATGATGTTTTTCATATATTTTAACTCATCCGTAAGTTTATTATTAATGTTTTCAATTCTTAATTTCAACAAATAAATAAACATTCCTTTGATACCAACTATAACATTTTTCTTTTTATTATATAAAATTTTAATTTACATGGTACAAGTATCATATCTTTTAATGTTTAGTTTCTTAAAAAAAGGTACAAAATACATGAAAATTTGAAAAATTATTATAATACACTTGAAGGATTATTAAATGGTTCATCCTATGTGCATATACTATATCTCATAACCCGGGGACATACATCGAAGGAAAGGGTGAGCATAATTAGTAGTATAGGAAATCAAGGGAAATAGTTTACTTATGAACTTGATGAATATAAATAAGAAAATGAGGAATATCATTTTGGAATGAGAAAGGGAACATGAGGAATATCATAATAAAAATAATATTAATCATAAAATTAAATTTTGGCTACAAAATTTAAATAAGATAGTCATAAGCATATCCCCAAATTTTTTCACCAAGGTGTCATAAAAATTAACAAGGCTATTCCATAAGGTATCATAAAACATGTCATATCTAGAGATTAAATTATTTACCTAATACATTGGGGAGCTATCAAGGATCACCCTTAATATGTATTAATTAATTTTATCCACATAGTTCATAATAATTTTTTTTATAAATAATCTTTGGTGTATAAAATAAATGGGTTTTGTGTCAACATCATGGCGTTTTAAAAATTTCTTAAAGAACATGATCATCAGGTCATTTTTGACACACAAAAAGGGAATTTGGGTTATATGTACGTCAATACAAGAATAAAATAAATAATTTTTTTATCTTGGTGAATACCCCTTAAAAATAAAGAGATATGGGTATTTACAAAATTAAAATAAAAGAGGATTTTCTAAGGAGAAGAGAGATATTTTGAGAAGTAAATTCGGCACCGTAAAGGGTATAAAACATGGTTTTAGAAAAGGGTTAAAAGTAAGGGTAAAGTGGTAACCCATTGATAAAATATAATTTGGAATCAAGGGAATGAATTAAAATGATATGATAGAGATTGAAAATAACATCGAAAAGATGTATTCAAAAATTGGTTCTTGAAATGAAGATTACTGAATAATATTTCTCTTACCTTAAAGAGTTACTCCTAAAACTTGAGTATTGGAACCTTGTGGGAATAAGAAAACCTTTTAAGGAATAATTGGGAGATAAATATACCATATATTCAGGTATTATGGATTAGGAGTGAAGTAAATGTAGGAATGGGTTGGTATTTATAGTAATAGTGGAGGATTTGTTTAATCATTTCCAAATATAGGCCTTGGAAACCTAGGTTGCAGAAAATGAAAAACCATGGGCTTTCACATGGTATTTTCTCATGGTTTAACACACTTGGGTCATATTTTATGTTATTTTAATCCAAAAGAGACGAAACATATTTTTTTATTACTTCTTGTTTTTATAGAAAAGTAAAGTTTCCACAAAAATAATGTTTTTAATGGTAAAGTTTACATCTTATTCATTGGAAAGTAAAATATAGGTTTTAAGATTGATTAAAATATATTTAAATAATTTATATTTATAAACTAACATATTTTATGTCATGGATTATGGTAAATTCGTCATTATATCATTATGACATAATTATGAATTCATTAAACATACAAAAAACTCAAACTGTATTTCTGCTATTGATGAAAAAATAAAGTATTTTAGAAAATTATCATAAACATACCCTGACCTTATTTTAATGTGATGATTTCCAAAATCATATTTATTTTATGAGAATAATTCTCTAAATATGATATTTCTATCTTTTAAATATAAAAATCCTTATTTATTAAAAATAACAGCGAATTGAAAATGCATAGTAAAATTTTTGACACAAGAATAAAATATAATAAAATAAAATTATTTTATTATTTATATTTATATAAGAGTGTTTTTATCATACTATTTAATTTAAATATATATTATTCAAAATATTTATATCTTTTCTAGAAAGTACAATTTCTGTCTGAAAAATAAATTTATCAAATTCCATCAAAATTTTATTAAGAAAAACTATTACTAAAATAAAATTGATGGAAAAAAATTTTATACAATGGAAATAATATTTAAGTAACTAAGTACTTGACACATAACCCCTTATAACACCTACGTATGACCTAAAGGTAAGGTGTGCAATGATAATAGATTCATGGGCTGGATCAGCTAACATCGCCCGAGTGGAAACTACGACTAACTTGAACTTCATTCGTAGGCGATTTTGTTCAAGCTTCACTTGTTGAAGCTCAGATTGGGATTGGTCAATGGAGAACCCTAGTGATTCTACCTCCCTCCCAAAATATGAAAAATAGGATTCGTACAATGTGGATCTACTAGTAGAGTCCAACATTTATCCTTTCTTAATTAATCATCCTTTTTCATTTCTACTTATAAACACTAAATTTTAAATTAAAGTTATTATCAAGAGTATAGTTTTCAATGATCATATTTACCAAGGGTCATAACTTACCAATAGTCATAATTGACCAATTGTCATATAATAGTCAATTATGATCACATTTCAATTTACATTCACTTCATTATTAAAGATATATAGTTTTGTTGAGTAATGTAACACACATTTTATCATGAAAAAATTATCATTCAAAAAGTACAGGTTATTTAAAACATTCCCCTTAGATTAATGATAATAAACACCACCATTTGAATCATTAGTATGAATCTTCAAGCCCTTGGTGATTGTTGATCCACTCTTACTTCCTTGGGACATCCTATCACAATTTTTTTCCAGATGGATAGACTGCCCATACTAAGGAAAATTCTTGGGAGCCTCTATGAAATTAGGCTTGGTATGACCAGGAGGACCACATAGATATAAAAAAACATGTTGTTGGCTAGATGAAGCCCACGAAACTGTTCCTAAAGAAAGATGACTACATTTTTTCTTCCTTTTCAGGCCAGAAGATACAGCCTAGATAACAATAGTACCAACTGAAGCTCCTCACAAACCTACATCTTCAACTATGTTATCCTCTTACAAATATTTCTTATCAATTACCTCCACATATTTTGGAAGGAATATGAGAATAAACATCGATTTAATATCATCCCTCAACCCCAACTCCAACCTATGATCCTTCAGGTAATCATTGGTGATAATCTCTGGTGCCAAGTGTAATAACTCAGTAAAATCTAGGGAATAATCCCAAATGGTTTACTCTCCTTGCTCTAAGGACAAAAGCTCATGGTTCTTTTCCCCATGTAATGTCTCATGATAGAGTGATTGGTTGAATATTTTTTTCAAAAAATCCCAGGTAAGATCCTCTTGCATCTTAGCGTGCACAATAAATTCCCACTATTGTCAAGACCCGTCCTCGGGGCCCGTGCCGTGACTACCCCAAGCCTGCCTTCCATAGGCCAGGGGCTAGCGACTAGCACCTAGGCGTAAATCCCTGTAAAAAGGTAAGGCATTGCCTTTGTAAAGTAAACAAGAACCACAGATAGCTCCACTGCTCCTCGGGTCCCGCCGTCCGCTCCGAGTACATCCCACCCAGTGGTCCACCTCCAGGTACCGTCCTGCTCTGCAAGCCTCGACCACGATCAACGCTGTCCGTCGTCTGCAACCAACACAATGTAGTGCGGGCATAGCCCGTGCAGGGGTGAGTATAAGCTACTCAGTAGGGACCCCAAGACCCCCGAAGGTCTCCCAAAATCCACCAAGGATAAACCACAAAGGAAAGACATAATCACGAAGTAACAACCGACACTGCTTAGGTATATGCCCATACATATACCTAAGTCATCAATTCTAATACGCTCCAACCTCCGATCCCAAGTACAACGCAGTCCACACAGGAAAGTATACGTATTCCACATAGGAAAGCAAAACGTAATCCACACAGGATAGTACAACAAAATTCACACAGGAAAGCAAATAGGTTTCATCTCACACAGGTATACATCTTCGAAAGACGATAGAGATGATCACTAATCCATCTAAGTCGTCGGACCCACAAAGGATCGATAGGTACTAACCCCCGCAAAGACCCACACAGGATCGGACCCACACAGGATCTGTAGGCGCTGGCTCACACAGAACCGCTGAGCACTGACCCACACAGGATCAGGCCCACACAGGATCGGTAGCACTGATCCACATAGGATCGCTGAGAGCTGTAGTCGTCGTCGTCGAATCCACTGAGGATCTCTGCACAGTCGTCGTCGCAGTCACAGTTTCATTCGCAGCCAGCACTAGGGTTCCCACACACAGCAAGCTCGTTCGGGAGGGTCCGCTCCACGAGCCGAGAGGCTGATACATCAACTGTCAAATAGTCCAGAGTTGATGTATCCAAAAGTTCCGTATCTTCAACAGGAACTCAACGCAACAGACGGCGCGTCAATCGGACGCCCGGTCTGAGAGTTATTGGCTTTTTCGTCCCAGGGGCCTGATTGGTTTTTAAAGTAAAACCAACCCGACCGTACTCCACCTGCGTCCAAACCTCGGTCGGAGTATGCCAAAAGATCCTTCTCACTAAGAGAAACTAAACAAAGTCGACGGCACGTCAATCAGACGTCTGAAGCTCAAGATATGAGCGTTTCCGCTTCGAGGGCCCGGTTGGTTTTGTGTACGAACCAACCCAGCCTAACTCAAAGTATTTTGAAACCTTGAGTGCGATATACCAAAACAACCGTCTTGTTCCAAGGATCATGTCTCCACTGACGGCGCATAGATCGGAGGTCCGTAGCCCGAGTTATGGGCAATTGAACCCAAACGGTCCGAAAACGGGGGTTTCGGGCCCGGACCGACCCGACCCGAGACCCCCCGGTTGGCCCGAACCGGGTCGACCCGCCCCAGACAGGGTCGGCCCGGGCTGGCCCGACTGGGCGCGGACTGGAACGGCCCGGCCCGGCGCGGCGCGGCGCGGCCCGGCCGGGCGCCGGTCCGGCTGGGGACAGCGCGCCCAGCGAGCTGTCTGGCTCAGCTTTGGCCACGCCGTTCGACAAAGGGGGGGGGGGGGGCGCCTGCCCCCCTGTGTAACCACGGCCCCCCTAAAATATGGGGGGCCGTTTGAACCGGCCGGGGGAATTTAATTCCCCCGGCCCCTCCCTTTTTCGGCCGTCCCGACCTGGCCGGCCGACTCCTTCTCAATGGGACCAGCGATGGCCGGTCCCCTTCCAGCTCCATCACCGGCGGCCCGGTCCGGCCGCCGGTCACCTTGCTCCTCCGCGGCCCGGAACCGGCCGCGACACTTGTCGTCCGGCGCGGTGCAACGACACCGCGCCCCTTCGCCGCGGCCCCGTTCCGGCCGCGGCGCCTTCGATTTCCTTCGACGCGGCGCGACAGCGTCACGTTCTTAAACTTCTTTCCATGGCGCGGCGCGATGGCGCCGCACAATACTTTCCGTGTGATTCCCACGTGGTGCGACGACACCACGCCATCCCGTTGCATCCGCAAAGAAATCAAACATGAACATAGGAGGGGGTTCGGCCGTGTTTGTGTGGTCCGACCCCCCTCTCATTAATGATAACATCTAGTCGAAAATCCACGATAATTGATAAACTAGAATCATGAACGGAAATAATTATATAAAATAATCCCCTACCTCAGTTCAGGAACGGTGTTCGTCAACGAGCCGTGGAAGACGAGCGTCGTGGAGGTCGGGCGTCGCGGGAGAACGTCGACGTCGCGAAGCGAGGATTCGAAGTCGTTGACGACGATTTAGTCGCGGAAAAACCGTCGCGGAAGAGACGACACGGAAGAAGAACGTCACGTCACGGATACGGCGTCGTGGAAGAACTGTGTTCTTCGGCGAAGAAGTTCTTCATTGAAGAATGGTGTTCTTCGCGTTCTTCGTCGAGGTTGAAGAAGAAGAAGATGCTTCCCCAATCCTCTCAAGGTTGCAAAACTCTAACATAATAAAATAAGACTAAGTCTTATTTTATTAACACAACCTATCAATTGAATTTAAAAATTTTGAAATTCAATAACCACACACAACTCACCTCATTAAACTTATTACATTTAAGTCATAAGTTATAACTTAAGTTAACAAAAATTAAAGTGGGAGTTGAGGGGGGTTTTAGAGGATATGAAGGGGTGGGGTTCGTGTGGGCCCCACCACCCTCATAACCTCCCAAAGGAGGTTGGGTGGTTACCCAACTTACATCAAGAACTAACACTTAGAGTAAAATAATAAAAATTGTAGTGTAATTATAAAATAAACTTCCACAATTTTTATTATCAACAGTCGTGTAAACGCAACTCCGGAACATGAGTTCCGAAGCAATTACCGGCGCTGCGGTCCCATCGGTGCCCTCAAAATTCGATTCCGGGCACCAGTTCAAAAGTTAGAAATTCCCGCTCATTCGTTCACTGAACGTACCCGAGCCAAACTTTGTAAATTGATTCCGGGCACACCGGGCCTCAGAATCAGGTGTCGTCAGAAACCACGCTTTTGTAAAATTCCAAAGAAAATTAAGAAAAAATTTTCCTTAAATTTTTTGGGTCTTTACATTACTCCCACCTTAGGGATTTACGTCCCCATAAAGATACATTCATAACTAGGGAAACAAATGAGGGTACTAAGCATGCATCTGAGCCTCCCGCTTCCAAGTGCTCTCCTGGAGGTTCCCATGCTGCCATCTGATGCGGACAAGAGGAATCGACCGTCCACGTAGGACCCGCTCCTATCGATCCTCGATCTCCACCGGGACCTCCGTAAAAGTCGCCCCATCGTCAACGTCAAGCTCCCCATGGTCAATGATGTGCGTCGGGTCGTGCACGTATCTCCTCAGCTAAGATATGTGGAAGACATCGTGCACCCGGTGCAACTGAGGTGGTAGAGCCAGACGATAAGCCACCTCGCCAATCCTACTGAGGACCTGGAATGGTCCGATGAAGTGCGGAGATAACTTGCCGCCTCGACCAAATCTCCGTAAACCACGTCGAGGTGAGACACGCAAGAATACGTGGTCGCCATCCTCGAACTCTTGTGGCCTCCGCCTCCTGTCAGCGTATGACTTCTGCCGGCTCTGAGCTGTCCTCATCCGCTCCTGAATGACCTGGACCTTCTCTGTCGTGGCCTGGACCATCTCTGGTCCAACAAGTGCTGACTCCCCAGGGTCTGTCCAGCACAAAGGAGATCTGCAAGGTCGGCCGTACAACACCTCGTACGGTGCCATCCCGATGGTGGAGTGGTAGCTATTGTTGTACGCAAACTCCACCAAGGGTAGGTGGTCCTCCCATTTATTACCAAAGTCAAGGACACATGCGCAGAGCATTTCCTCGAGAGTCTGAATGGTCCTCTCTGTCTGACCATCCGTCTGAGGGTGAAAGGTTGTGCTCAGACGTAGCTGCATCCCGAACACCTCCTGCAATCCCTTCCATAGACGGGAAGTAAAACGAGCATCTCGATCGGAGACGATAGATGATGGCACACCGTGAAGCCGAACAATCTCCTAAACGTAAAGGCGTCCCAAGCTCTCCACTGAGCCCTGCTCTCTGATGGGTAAGAAGTGAGCCAACTTGGTGAGTCGGTCGACAATCACCCAGATGGAGTCATGACCTCTGGAAGTGCGTGGAAGTCCAGTCACGAAGTCCATAGATATGCCGTCCCACTTCCACTACGGAATCTCCAAGGGCTGTACCAAGACTGCTGGTACCTGGTGCTCAGCCTTCACCTGCTGGAAGGTGAGGCATCGAGAAACGAACTCTGCTACAACCTTCTTCATGCCCGGCCATCAGTGCTGTCGTCTGAGATCTTGGTACATCTTCGCCACTCCAGGATGTACCACCAAAGGAGAAGTGTGAAACTCTCTCAGTACCTCCTCCCTTAAAGCGACTGGTACCATGGTACGTCCTCTATAACGAATGTCATGCTCTGATCCAAAGGAGAAACCATCAGGTGCCTATCCTGAGGATATCTGTGCACGCCGTGTCTCACAGTCAGTGTCCCCACGCTGTGCCTCTATGACCTGTTGTAGTAGTGGAGGAGTGACTGTGAGAGTCTGAAGGAAGACTGATCCATCTCTATCCACAAAAGATATCTTCAAAGCGGCTAGCTGCTCTGTCGCCTCCTCAAGTAGCAGAATGCCCGTCCTCCTGCTGAGGGCATCAGCTACTACGTTCCCCTTCCCAGGAGTATAGACTATCTCAAAGTCATAGTCCTGGAGGAACTCGAGCCATCGTCACTGTCTCAGGTTCAGTTCCTTCTGAGAGAAGATGTACCTGAGACTCTGATGGTCAGAAAAGACTGTAAAGCGCTCTCCCATCAGGTAGTGTCGCCATGTCTTCAGAGCGAAGACCATTGCTGCTAACTCCAGGTCATGGGTTGCGTAGTTCTGCTCATGCGGACTCAAATGTCGTGATCCATAGGCGATCACTTCCCGCTCCTGCATCAGAACACACCCGAGTCCGGTCCTTGATGCATCGCAGTAGACTACGTACCCTTCTCCCTCCTCAGGCAACCTCAAGATAGGTGCGCTGGTCAATCTCTGTCTCAGCTCCTGGAAGCTCTAATGACATCTGTCTGACCACACGAAGGGTTTCCCCTTCTTCGTCAAAGCTGAGAGTGGTTCCGCAACTCTGGAGAAGTCTGGAACAAATCTCCGGTAGTATCCAGCTAGACCCAAGAAACTCCGCACCTCCGTCACGCTCCTGGGTGGCTCCCAAGCTAACACTGCCTCGATCTTCGCAGGATCCACTAAAAATCCCACCTCAGAGATGACGTGTCCCAAGAAGTGGACCTCACGTATCCAGAACTAGAACTTTGAGAGCTTACCATAAAGCTGGTGCTCTCGGAGTGTGTCTAGTACAACCCGTAAGTGGTAGGCGTGCTCCTCTTCAGTCGTCGAGTAAATCAGAATGTCGTCGATGAAGACCATGACAAATCGATCGAGGTATGGATGAAAGATACTCTTCATGAGGGCCATGAACACTGATGGAGCATTGGTTACGCTGAATGGCATAACCAAGAACTCATAGTGGCCATACCGACATCTGAAGGCCGTCTTCTGCACGTCCTCGTCTCGAACTCTGAGCTGATGATAGCCTAACCTGAGGTCTATCTTCGAGAACCACCGTGCTCCCTTGAGCTGATCAAAGAGGTCATCAATCCTTGGTTGGGGATACTTGTTCCTCACTGTCACCTGGTCCAGGCGACGATAATCGACACACAGTCGCAAGCTCCCGTCCTCCTTCTTGGCGAACAATATCGGGGAAGCCCAGGGTGAAACACTGGGTCGGATAAACCCCTTTCCCTGCAAGTCCTCCAGCTATACCCGTAGCTCTCGAAGCTCGGCGCGGGCCATCCGATATGCTGGAGTCGATATCGGGGCTGTCCCGGGGTACAGGTCAATATAAAAGTCTACCTCTCTGCGAGGAGGTAACCCTGGAACGTCGTCGGGAAAAACATCCGCAAACTGATCCACCACTGCAGGAAAACCAGGACTCCGCACGTCAAGTGCTCCTAGGATGAGGCTCGCCAACTGATGAGTGATGGGCTGTCCTATCCTCCGCGGAAGTCCATCCTGTGCTGTAAAGTCTCCCTTCTCGCCGGTGAAGGTGAACCTACTCCCGTCGGTGCGTACAGATCACACCTGGCACCTAAAACAATCAATCTGTGCATGGACCATAGATAACCAATCCATGCCCAAGATGACGTCGTAAGGTCTCGACGCTGCTACAAGAAGATCCCAACCGAAGATCTCACCTCCTAGAGTAAGCTCACACTACCGGAACCAGTGCGTAATCATCGAGTCTGCTCCCGTAGGAGTCTCTAGATGTAAGGATCGAGCCAATGGCTCTGTCGGAATCTCCGAGCTCCGAACAAGGGCTGCGGCTATGAAAGAGTGACTCGCTCCTGTGTCTATAAGTACTGCAACATGGGTGGAATAGACACAGATAGTACCTCGAATCATCTCGGGCGCACCATGGTCGTAGGCCTCTGCTGCCTGGAGCTGTGCCTGTCTCTGCCCGCCAGCTCCCTGTGGTCGGGGTGGACCTCCTGGTGGTGGTGGTGGTAGAGACTCAAAGCGTCGCCCACCACCTGCTGCTCGGCCAGCTCCTCTGCCTCATCCGCCTCCTCCCTGCGGACCGCCACGGTCGACCCTCTGCCTCTGCCTCGGTGGTCCCTCAACTGTCTGCTGCTCCTCGGCATAGCGGGTAGGGCAATCACGAGCCATGTGGCCCTGCCCGCCGCACAAGTAGCACTATTTGCCTCTCGAAAGACTTGCTCCGTGCTGTGTGCCCCGCACTGCTGAACCAGTGTCCTGGGGTCGTCTTCCTGAGGGTATGGTCTGCCTAGACCCCTGAGTCATCCGTCGACTGCCTGCTGCAGAAGACTCTGCTACGTGCCGCCCTGCGGTGGGTCTCGGTTCTGGTGTAGACTCAGCAAGAAAGCTCTCGATCAAGAGGGCCCGCTCCAGTACTCCTGTCTGAGTCAGAATGCTGAGGGAGATCAGCGATGCCCTGATCTCGTGTCTCAATCCCTGCTCAAAGGTCCGGGCCTGAAAAAATGGGTCCCGTACCATGTCGGTCAAGTAGCGCGAGAGATCATTAAATCTCACCGAGCACTGAGCGACCGTCATGCTGCCCTGCCGTAGCTGAAGAATCTACTGAATGCGCACCGCACGGAGGGTGGCTGGGAAGAACTCCGAGTGGAAGAGGCTCTCAAAGTCCGTCCAAAGTAAAGATGCCTCATCGTGCACCTGGAGCATCAAGCTCTACCATCGGCCGCTGCTGCATGCAGTAGGCTCGCAACGAGGATCACCATGAGGTCTGCTGGTGTCCTCACTAGCCTGAAAACTCGTACGACTGCCTCCAGCCAGTCCTCGGCAGCCTGGGGGTCCGTCTCCCCATGGAACCTGGGCGGTCGCTGGCGCTGAAACTCATGCAGTGCGCTGAGGCGACGTGCATCGTCAGTGGCTGGTGCTGGAAGTATCGGTGGCTCGACGGGTAAAGCTACCGCCGGTGCCACTGCTGACAAAGGGCCCTGCACCGAGGCCTCGTCACTTGGTGGGCTGCTGTCACGCTTGACTCTCGGAACCCTAGCTGGCTGCCGTCGTGGGGCCATCCTGAAAAGGAAACAGGTGCGCCACGGTCAGAACAGTATACCTGGTGAGCTGATACAAAGTAATCACAAAGAAAACTTGAAACACACAGGCAATCAATGTTTTCGTGCATTAAGTCGGAAATCATAAGTCAGGGTCCTGGTGTACGGATACGTCGGCCGCCGCACCAACACTGGACTCCCTGGACTGATAACCACACTCAATATGCTAAACACTATTGCTTCACATAGAAAAGATCAGAGTTCGCGGTAGAACCGAACTCCTCTGATACCAATTTGTCACGACCCATCCTCAGGGCCCGTGCCGTGACTACCCCAAGCCCGCCTTCCATAGGCCAGGGGCTGGCGACTAGCACCAAGGCGTAAATCCCGGTAAAAAGGGAAGGCATTGCCTTTGTAAAGTAAACAAGCACCACAGAGTAAGCAAGAAGAAAAGTAAACACTAAGTGAAAACATAGTACAACTGTAAGTGCGGAAAAGTAAGTGGGCCAGTATACAAACCCAAACTGAAAGTAAAGTACAACTTGAAATGGAAAACAACAACTGAAAAGTAAAAGCCGCTATGCCGAGCTGTCCACTGGAAATCCCACCTAAAGGGTGGGTACAGATAACTCCACTGCTCCTCGGGTCCCGCCGTCCGCTCCGAGTACGTCCCACCCAGTGGTCCACCTCCAGGTACCGTCCTGCTCTGCAAGCCTCAACCACGATCAACGTTGTCCGTCGTCTGCAACCAACACAACGTAGTGCGGGCATAGCCCGTGCAGGGGTGAGTATAAGCTACTCAGTAGGGACCCCGAGACCCCCGAAGGTCTCCCAAAATCCACAAAGGATAAACCACAATGGAAAGAAATAATCACGAAGTAACAACCGACACTGCTTAGGTATATGCCCATACATATACCTAAGTCATCAATTCCAATATGCTTCAACCTCCGATCCCAAGTACAACCCAGTCCACACAGGAAAGTATACGTATTCCACACCGGAAAGCAAAACATAATCCACACAGGATAGTACAACACAATTCACACAGGAAAGCAAACAGGTTTCATCTCACACAGGTATACATCTTCGAAAGACGATAGAGATGATCACTGATCCATCTAAGTCGTCGGACCCACAAAGGATCGATAGGTACTAACCCCCGCAAAGACCCACACAGGATCGGACCCACACAGGATCTATAGGCGTTGGCTCACACAGAACCGCTGAGCACTGACCCACACAGGATCAGACCCACACAGGATCAGTAGCACTGATCCATATAGGATCGCTGAGAGCTGTAGTCATCGTCGTCGAATCCACTGAGGATCTCTGCACAGTCGTCGTCGCAGTCACAGTTGCATTCGCAGCCATCACTAGGGTTCCCGCACACAGCAAGCTCGTTCGGGAGGGTCCGCTCCACGAGCCGAGAGGCTGATACATCAACTGTCACATAGTCCAGAGTTGATGTATCCAAAAGTTCCGTATCGTCAACAGGAACTCAACGCAACAGACGGCGCGTCAATCGGACGCCCGGTCTGAGAGTTCTTGGCTTTTTCGTCCCAGGGGCCCGGTTGGGTTTTAAAGTAAAAACAACTCGACTGTACTCCACCTGCATCCAAACCTCGGACGGAGTATGCCAAAAGATCCGTCTCACTAAGAGGAACTAAACAAAGTCAACGGCACATCAATCGGACGTCCGAAGCTCAAGATATGAGCGTTTCCGCTCTGAGGGCCCGGTTGGTTTCGTGTACGAACCAACCTGGCCGAAATCAAAGTATTCCAAAACCTTGAGTGCAATATACCAAAACGACCACCTCACTCCAAGGATCGTGTCGCCGCTGACGGCGCGTCGATCGGAGGTCCGTAGCCCGAGTTGAGGGCAATTGAACCCAAACGGTCTGAAAACGGGGGTTTCGGGCTCGGACCGACCCGACACGAGACCCCCCGGTTGGCCCGAACCGGGTCGACCCGCCCCGGACAGGGTCGGCACGGCCCGGCCTGACAGACCGGCCGGGCGCCGGTCCGGCTGGGGACAGCGCGCCCAGCGCGCTGTCTGGCTCGGCTTTGGCCGAGCCGTTCGGCAAGGGGGGGGGGGGGGGGGGGCGCCTACCCCCCTGTGTAACCGCGGCCCCCCCTAAAATATGGGGCGGGGGGCGTTTGAACCGGCCGGGGGAATTTAATTCCCCCGGCCCCTCCCTTTTTCGGCCGGCCCGACCTGGACGGCCAGCTCCTTCTCAATGGGACCGGCAGTGGCCGGTCCCCTTCCAGATCCATCACCGGTGGCCCGGTCCGGCCGCCCGTCACCTTGCTCCGCCGCGGCCCGGAACCGGCCGCGGCCCTTGTCGTCCGGCACGGTGCGACGACACCATGCCCCTTCGCCGCGGCCCCGCTCCGGCCGCGGTGCCTTCAATTTCCTTCGATACGACGCGACGCCGTCACGTTCTTAAACTTCTTTCCATGGCGCGGCGCGACGGCGCCGCGCAATACTTGCCGTGTGATTCCCACGTGGTGCGACGACACCATGCCATCCCGTTCCATCCGCAAAGAAATCAAACATGAACATAGGAGGGGGTTCGGCCGTGTTTGTGTGGTCCGACCCCCCTCTCGTTAATGATAACATCTAGTCAAAAATCCACGATAATCGATAAACTAGAATCATGAACGGAAATAATTAAATAAAATAATCCCCTACCTCAGTTCAGGAACGGTGTTCGTCAACGAGGCGCAGAAGACGAGCGTCGCGGAGGTCGGGCGTCGCGGGAGAACGTCGACGTCGCGAAGCAAGGATTCAAAGTCGTTGACGGCGATTCCGTCGCGGAAGAGACGACGCGGAAGAAGAACGTCGCGTCGCGGATATGGTGTCGCGGAAGAACCGTGTTCTTCGGCGGAGAAGTTCTTCGTTGAAGAATGGTTTTCTTCACGTTCTTCGTCGAGGTTGAAGAAGAAGAAGATTCTTCCCCAATCCTCTCAAGGTTGCAAAACTCTAACATAATAAAATAAGACTAAGTCTTATTTTATTAACACAACCTATCAATTGAATTTCAAAAGTTTGAAATTCAATAACCACACACAACTCACCTCATTAAACTTATTACATTTAAGTCATAAGTTATAACTTAAGTTAACAAAAATTAAAGTGGGAGTTGAGGGGGGTTTTAGAGGATATGAAGGGGTGGGGTTCGTGTGGGCCCCACCACCCTCATAACCTCCCAAAGGAGGTTGGGTGGTTACCCAACTTCCATTAAGAACTAACACTTAGAGTAAAATAATAAAAATTGTAGTGTAATTATAAAATAAACTTCCAAAATTTTTATTATCAACACTCGTGTAAACGCAACTCCGGAACAGGAGTCCTAAGCAATTACCGGCGCTGCGGTCCCATCGGTGCCCTCGGAATTCGATTCCGGTCACCGGTTCAAAAGTTAGAAATTCCTGCTCATTTTTTCACTGAATGTACCCGAGCCAAACTTCGGAAATTGATTCCGGGCACACCGGGCCTCGGAATCAGGTGCCATCAGAAACAGCGCTGTTGTAAAATTCCAAATAAAATTAAGAAAAAATTTCCCTTGAATTTTACGGGTATTTACAACTATGTCCATCCCATTCCTTCAATAATATATGTGAAAAAAACCACCTTAGATTCCTCAAGTCTCTTCATAAAGTTTAATATCCCCTAAATTTACTCAAGAAATTATTTATATTCCTATGGTCCTTTGTTACCATGGAAGGTAGTTGGATGCTGATTTGTAAATTATAAGAAACGATCCACTAATCATCCCAATTTCTCGACAGTTTCCAGACCCATTGTTTGAATATTGTAGATTAAAACTTATACCAAAGAAGGATTCACTAGAGGATATTTCTATGGAACCTGTCTCATATCTTAATCAATTAGATATGAAAGAGTTATTTTAGGAGGTATCATATAATAATCCCATAAAAAAACAACCAATCACAAGTATATTCCAAAATCATAGGACCAAATATAGGTATTGATATTAGTAATTTTAAATAATAACATTTTAAATAAATTAATATTTTTAAAAAAAAGATGACTACTTAAAAAAAATAAGTATATTTTAAATAAAATTCTTATATAGTTCATTAAAATGACCTCAAATACCAACTCTTAGACTAAGTAAAAATTTTCCGACCACCCATTGTAACTTGAGTTCAGACATGGATGTGAGCTGGTGAAGAAACCTCCCACACATACTACCCAAATTTTGATAGTCCTAAAACTTATCTACCTGAGACATAGAACCAAAATCATTCAGTGTTAACGAACTCCAGGCTGATCATCCCCAGAGATATTAATTTATAATGAACCAACCTAGGTTAACTAGGAAAGTAACCCAAGGTGGTTCGCCAAATGGTGAGGTATAGAAAAGATAATGTGAACAAGTATTGAATATAAAAAAACAAGACATAAAACCATAGTACAATGAGTAAGAAGAAGATATAATAAGATCCACACAACCCAAGCTAAATAGGGTAAACCAAAAAATTATGAAAATTGAAGACCAACAAGTCTCCATGTGACCAACCTTCACCTATAAACCATCTCTCTACAAATTAAACATATGATAATAGTACCTGACATGCTACTTCATTACCTTCCCTTTTGCTAAGTCCAAAAAAAATTTTCTACAACCACCAAAATTAAAAAGTAGGGTGTCAGTATATATCCCCATAAGATACCAATAAAGAATTTATACAAGTTCAAATATAAAAAATTTAAAAGTTTTAGATTTAAAACAAAGTCTAGTTTATAAAGTATTTTCATAAATAAAACCATTACTATAAATTCCCTTTGTTTTCTACAAATTCATACCATATTCACCAGATCTAGGAATATATAAGGTATAAAAAAAAGGTAAATTAAACATTTGAGAAAATATCCCGAAAACAAACCATCATGCAATAAACATGTATAAAATAAAAAGAACACCATCTAGGCTATAAGATATAAGAATACATACTGGACATAATATATTACTATACTGGTTATAATTTTGTTAAAAATGATATCAATTCCCTTCATTGTCTTTCCATATCACAAAAGAAACCCCTAGTGGTTCCATACACACTAGAGTCACCTATGTTTATTTTCTGATACACCCATGCTTCCCAATGTGCTCAATTTATTCAAAACCATTCATAAAATCGTTGTCACATTTAATTAAAACTCTTTTTTTAACCAAAAGAAATCAATTTCAATGAATATCCTAAGGTATCAGTAAGAACATATAGTAATTAATTAATAATAAGAACTTTTATAGACACACTAAGATCAAGAATGATGGAAACCTATCCACTTTTGACAATAGAGATAAAAAAATCACGGATAGAACTTAAAAAGACTAGTCATGATAAGAAACTATAACAGATTGATAGAAAATAGTAATCGATCATGAATCTGAAATACAGACATAGAAAATGTTGCTACCATGACCAAAGTAAATAAATAAGCAGAAATAACACTTACCAAGGGTATGTAGTGCAACCACCATAGGGATCAGATGCTGAGAGAAGGAATCCAGAAAAGGGGGATCACCCGAAATTTCCTAAAATCACCGTAGGGTTCAAGAAGAATATATGAAAACCCAATGATACAATATTTAAGAGTGATATATTTTTAAAACCATTGGAAATAATAAATTAACGTGGTGAATTCCTTCCATTCTATGAAATCTCATATATTAAAAATATACCAAAAAGGAATATATATGGATTAAATTAAATAACGATTGATGTTGTCATGATGTGTAAAGATTTCATGGCATGAAAAATTTCCATTCTCTACACAAGATTCATAATATATTCACATCATATATCCATTCACAACCAGAATATATCTAGAAGATAGTACTCATTTAAGTTTTCCTCAGGGAACATCCAAACAAAAAGTTTAGGCTCTCCAATTTCAAGGAGAACCTTTTAAATCCATTTTAACATTTATACCTAGAATCAATTAATTTAGAAAACAAAAATCCCCAAACATTCAGTCAATTTTTTTTCCAAAAAATGATCTCTATTCTTTAGAATCCCACAATGTAGCCAAACAAAAAGGTAAAAAATGTAAATGAATACCTAAAAAAGGGTAATAGGGTGTTACAATTATATAAAAGGTGTGAGGAAATGTGACCTGAGTAGGATCTCACAAAGGAGTTTTTATAATTCCTTTAAAAGATATTTTATTCAAGCTGATTTGAAATATATTGAGAAAATATGTTTTAATTATTAATTATAACAAAACAAAACAAATTTCATCTACCTTTTCTATAAGACAATCAATTTATTTTATATAAAGGTTATATAAGAACAAAATAATTTAAACAAATTCTCTAAACCTTTATTTGAGATACCTTTCATCAATTAAAACCCATTTTCCCCCTTTTTAAAACCTTTTTGAAATTTATTTATTAAAAATAACTATTTAAAAAATAAAACACATCATGTAACTTTAAAAAAAATAAATATTACACTATATAAATAATTAATCAAAGAACCACACACAAAATGTTACAACATGAGTAAATCAATCCAAGGGTAGAAAATAAGAAAAATTAGAAATCCCATTTATAGTATCATTGATAATATTAGGTATCATGGGCAACATACTGAGGCCAAAATTGATATGGTCTTAAATATAATATAAAATAGGACTAATATATCAACCTATGTTCTGTCAAAAAATAACTTAAACCATTCGAATATACCACACTAGTATCACAGAACAGACACACCCCCAGTAGCCCTAACATACTGTACAACTTGGGGGGAAGTAGTACCAGGTGAACCAATTAGTTCAATATAAATATTGACTTCCGTTTTACCCTATGGATCTAATTTAATTAATTACATATAGGTGAATAATAAAGTTACCAAAAAATGAATACATAAATAATTTATAATAATAGAACCATAAATATCATCCCACCTCAAATTCACATATAATAAATAACCCCTTTTCATATCATCAATATTACAATGATATTAAATATCCCCCATCAGGGGTTACAGTTTAAATTATCACAATTAAACAAGGGGCCCAAGGGAGCCTCACACACCCACACAACTTGGAAGCCATTTGAATTTTCCAATTGATCCATAATGAAAATGGAATTGGAATTTTTATTAATTTCTAGAATTTAAAAACCCACTTTATAACCTTCTTTGAAAAAAACCATTTAAATCTACATTTGAAATTTATTTAAAATATAAAATCCTTCTTCCTTTAAATCCATTTGAGAAATTGAACTATTTCCTTTATTTTGACAATTCCATGAAAATCTATATTTTAACCCATTTCATGTCACAAATTGGGTCAAATACCTTTAAGTATCAAATTTAATTTAGGAAAAATGATAATTTTATTAAACACTTAGAACTCAACAACACTTTGAAAGATAGAAAAACCATTAAAATTCCCTTTATTCAATGTATGTAATCACTTAAAAACAATGATAAAAATGCTTATATTTTTTAAATATAGTTATAATTTCATAAATAATGGATTTAGAATCATTAATAATTCAATTAAATGAAAAATAAAGTAAGGGAAAAAAACCCTACCTTAAATCAAGCATATTCCCCTCATAATGAGTCACTACACATCACCTTAAATAGAGAGAATGAAAATGAGCATGTTGATGTATAATTAAAGTATTAAATATATAAAACCCAAAATAAACCCCACCCAAACCTTATATCACAACCCCCAATACAATTAGGGTTTTGATAATAATAGAAGACCAAGTGTAACGGGAGAGGGAGGAAGAAGTAGAGAAGAACCAAAAGAAAAGGGTGGTCTACATTGAAGACCAATTTCAAATCAATGATAGAGGGGATCCAAATTAATGGGATATAGAGGTTAGACTACATATGGATCCCATAGTATTTTTAACATGTGAATATGAAAGTAAAAGGCCCTAAATGGGTTTTTTATAGATAACTATGGCTAGAATTTCAAAAAATTAAAACTCTTTAAAAAATGTGTCGCAATGCGACACAATCATCATGACATGAATAAATAAAAAACAAAGCACATAATAGTGTAAAACATTGATGTAAACATGAATAAATACCTAAAAAAACTGATAATTACATCCCAAGGGTATGTAATAGAATGATTCCACACATCATGGGTACGATGGACTGTTGTCCAGAACTGTAGGTCAGAAAAATAGCATGGTCTTGGAATTCCAACCTCAGTTGTGGCCACGAATAGTCTATATTAAAAAGTGGTATAACTATCCAAAAAACATGAAAAATAATAAAAAAATAATAAATAAATATAATTTTAAAAAATCACTAACCAAATAAAATTACAAGAGAAATGGGGTTGAGGTTGTGAAAATTTGGATCCCATGAATTATCTTATGTAAAGTAATAAATTAAAGAGGTGAAACTAACCATTATGTTCCTTATTATTGGAATTTTATTTGGGTTTTACTACCTAAGAAATATTAACCATTAATATCTTATAGAATTGAGTTTATTGAATCCACATGGTTGATTTAGATAGAGTGTTTATCCACTCAGCTATCTAAGAGTCACATATGATATGACTAAAAAGTGTTTTCTACCAGATATTGTCATAGATTATTTTTATGATACCTAGTGGAATTAATAATGATATACAGATCTTAAATCTCTAATATATATGATTATTTTAAAAGGGTTCATCATTTTGTGGTGTCCTTTTTAATATAATTCCTTTATATATGAAAATAAAACATGATACTCATATGATAAAATATTTTATCATAGATAAATAACATCATCATCAATCATAAATTTAATATCAATCCTTATAAAGTTAAAACTTTATATAAGAAACTATAAATACTAGTAACATAAGAAAAATTATTATGAAAGATAAATTATATATGTTATAGAAACAACTTCCAAAGTAACCAAGTGTTGGATTTTTTAATAAGTGAATTTAGTTACATATTAGAAGCATAAAATGATTCACTCAAGGTTTCAAGGAATTAAATGCATAGTTACTTAAGGAATTTTTATTCTCCCCCCATATACCTAATATGATTTAGTATACTAATGATTTAGTGAAAATAGTGGCTTCCTTTTTCCTTGTTCTAGTTAAGGTCTTCATCTTGTTTTTATCTATGAAAATTTTCTTACAATATTAATTAATTCAGGAAACATTTACTAGATATTATAAAGTGTTGAGAATATATGAACCATGCATATTATGTCTACATTATTGTATAGTAAAAACAATTTCGATTGTGAAAAAGTTCAATCAAAAGGAATAAAAATTAGTAAAATTTTCCAATAATGTTTCTTCAAGTATCCTATGATGATTATAAAAACCTAAAGGTAAAATAAGGAAGTAGGAGTAATGATTCTATAGTATTGAATAGTTTAGGATACCTGGAGGGGTTTGTGAAAATTCATTTAATTTTTATGTTATGTATTAGTGTTATAAAAATCATTTCATTTAATTTTAATGGTTTATGACACAGAATTTATTATTTTAAACTTTTTTAAATATACATTGGTTTAAAATCAAGGGAATAATTGATAGATATCATAGTTTCAATTCAGACAATGAATCAAAAGGTTTCTATATAAAATATTTAAATATAAAAGACTATTTCAATCTAATATTAATATAATTAATGTATGTGTATCTTTAGCTCATTTATCTTATATGATAAAAGAGTTTTTTCATTAACAAATAGTTATTGTGAAAAAATGAGATCATAAATTGAATATACATGGTTTATGGTTTATTAGATTCAATGAAATGTTTTGAAAAGGATACAGGGATAAAAATGTTTTATCCAAGATAAATAGATTATATAACATCTTAAAATATGATGTAAGGTGTTACCTTCACCCCTAATTGAATATTTTAGTAAATTCTTATTTTCAGAGTAAAATTATCCAAACACATTGGGTACAATATATGATATGGGAAAAATAGTTTATTTGTTAGAATTTTACTTCTAAGAGTAAATAAGAGTTATTTCCAGTTACAAAGAAATTTTTGTTTCTTAAAATGATATTATAAAAGGAATATAGTGTGTAATATACTAGTGGGAGAATGTTTGAACATAGAGAAGTTCAATGTTAATAGATAAAATATTATACCAATAAAATATTATAGTGCTTATCGCTTAATATTCTAATGAGTTTAGGATTTGTAATGGTAATTTTTTTTAAAGTTATATTTAGTTACTGTGGGGATGTAAATTTCGCCCTATCATAAAAAATTATTCCAGTCAAAATATAAAGTGAATGTGACTATATCCTAAAAGAGTTTAGGATTTATAGTATATAATAATGTATATAGTTACAATATTTTTAAAGTAAAATGATTAGTTTAAAAGTTCCAAGGATGTTGTTGTTAAACCTAGAAAAGTTCTACGTATATAATAGATTTTTTCATCATAATGTTTGATGTTGTAGAGTTAAGAAATTTTAATATCATCAAGGAGTTGAACATTAGGAATATGATTTTTTAATCTTCCCATTATTCAAACTTGTTTTAATTATAGATGTTACTAACAAAATATTTTCGTGGGAGGTAATTCTAAAATGGTAATATAGAGATGTGGTAGTAATTATATATAGATGTAATGAGTTAACAAAACCCCAAAAAGTGCATCAAACATAATGCTAATTTAGAAATTTATCATATATTATATAATAGAATAGTTCTCATATTATGTATTGTTAATTATTCTAATTTTTTTTGATAATCTAAAATGTATGATATAAAATAAAATTTCTATTCTATCATTATTTAACATTAGCTTTATAATTATATATAGATATGTATTTTGTAAAGTGTAATGATGATTGACCTATCAAAACATGTCAATGAGTTATCTCTCACTGATGTCCATAATGGATTATTATAGGTTGTGAGGAAATTTTAAGATTAGTGTTATCATTATTCTTATATATGATAAAAATATGATCAATAGGCATAAAAAGTTTTTTTTTGCACAGGATGACCAACTAGGTATACAACATGGAGTGTCACACACTTTTCCATTGGTACACATGAGGTGTGTGAATCATATAGGGGATTAAATTACCTAAGGTTAGAGAAATACCTAGCATGATAAACTTCATACTTTGATACATTGTTTATAATATACACTTAAAATTTTCAAATCATGGGTGGTTGAGTCTTTTATTTATCGTGTTATTGGGTGGAGCTCAACCTAGATTGGATTTATCCTCTCGTATGAAGAGTATAACATTTGGTCCCCCGATTGAGATAAAATATAGAGTGAATGGCCACAACTAAAAAGTATATATGATGTTCTTATTTATTTATATGAGAGGAATGTGATATGACCATATATAAAAGTTAATGGCACTTGATGTATTCATTGACCAAGCCGATCTATACTTAAAGAATCAAGAATGTATGGGTTGACTATATGGGATTGACCTGCACTAGTACCATGTTTACTAATTGTATTAGATAAAGGGAATACACGAGAGTTCATTATATCATGAGATATGGTAGGTGTAAATTGGTATTTAGATACATGTGTTTGATGGAGATCATGTTCTATACATTTATAGATTGAGTAACATGGATTTTTTTTCTATAGGCCGCTATTTTCTTACAATTATGGATCTAATGATTTATATTTTTCTCAATGATATAAATTAAATTGGGCTCACACTTGGTGGTTGACTGAATGAGGATTCCATTTTCCACAAAGAGATACTCTATAAGTGTTTTATATTTAGTCCAAAAGTATTTAATTAATATTATCTAGGTATTACATATGATCCAATATAAGATAAAATTGAAGATAGATTTAAAAAGTGTTCTAAAAGATATGAAAAAGAGTTTTGGATATGATTCTATAATTTATTATATATGATAAAATATTAGGTGAAATAGAACAAAGAATTATTGGCTTTAGTGCAACTGTAATATTGAAGGATATGTGTGCTAAAGCCCATATAAATAAGATGTATTAAATATATGTCATAGATTATGGTTGTATGTATCATAAGGTAAGAAATTAAATTTCATGACTAATAATATTATACAAAAGGGTTATTGAATATAATGAAATTATATTTCATGCAATACCAACACATTTATCCATGGTATTTTATGATTAAGAGAATTTAATAAGACACAAAAAATCCACTACCTTCAACTACCTCTCCCAATCATAAGTTATGACCAGTCTTGTTGTAGTTCCTAGGTTTGTGATGTTTCCTTGTAATTTTAATGAGTGATTACCCATATTTTAGGGAATTTTATATGATAAAATGCTAATTTATACTAATTACATATGTGACCTAATGTCAAATGTTATTATTCGAGAATAACTTCCACATAATCTGTCATCATAAGGATAAAAATTATTGGGATTAATGATTTCTATGTGTTCCTGTAGTTAGATTAATTTTTAATCAATGTATAAAATTATATCATAATAATATCAATAAGGAATAGTAATTGAATACAATAATTTTCAATGGATGGATTCCAAAGAAATGATAAAAAAATATCCTTTAAAAATTTGAGGTATGTGTCACATATATTTGATCCACACTAGGGATAAAAAAATTTACTCAACGAAAGACTTCTAAGATGTTATGCATTATAATAAAAGGTTAACATATGCCAAAATAGAGTTTAATCCACTTGGGAATTAGGTCCTAATAGAGTATTCACTAGATATATCTTGATTATTATTCCATAGAAAGATATCCCCTCTTAGAACTAATACACCTATATTACCACACTATATGGCATATATATGGATTTGGATAGTGAAGATAATGGATATATGAAAGTTTAAGAATAATAATGGAGTGTGAATATGATACAATGAGAGGAAATATTATTACCTTATTAAAAATAAAATAATGGATTGAAAATAAGGTTGCATAACAACATTGGCTATATAAATGTTTTGGAATTAAAATTATGATGAAATAGAAATTAATAAATGAGGTGAAAACCGTTATTTTTATAATTAGCTTCATAAATATTGAGATAGAACACATTATAAGCATAAAAACTCATTATAGGTATTATTGGGAAGAAATATTAGAGAATAACCATACACACTAATTTTAGAGTAAAGAGGAATGAGAGGACGAGTGTGTATTGTTGGACGTTTTTGTTCCAATTGTCACCTTTCCCTTAAAAAATCATGTTACCCCTTATATAAAAACTTTTTATACCATCTAAAACAATTACTATATTTCACATAGTTACTATACCATGTCAGTTCACTTTCTTATTATTTTACTTATAATAAAAATGCATCTTTTATATTTTTCATTATTTTATAGTATGACCCTCAAGAGTTCATTATTATGGTTCTTCACTTTATTTTTATTTATTCAGTAGCACTTATTTTAGTCTTTATATTGAATGTAATTTATTTATTTATTTTTTATTATACTATGATAAAATAATAAAAGGTCTTGTGTTATGTGATATACATTTAAATAATATGGTTTTTATTATAGTGATATCTCAGGTCTTCCATTATGCCCCATTCATCATTGAAATTTTAGGTATATAAAAATATATGATAAAATATGGGTAAGTTTTCCTCATTTATTATTTAGGTTCCCATTTTACTTCCCCCATAATGAGATTCCTATGAAGTGTCTTTACCATATTTGTTATTAAATTTTGTAACACTTTCTCTCTGGTGTCAAGAATTTGGATAAAAACATCATTATTGGTCTAGTCATGCTTAGTCTATATTTCTTTGGTGGTGAGTTTTTTCATTGGTTATAGCTTATAATTCTTCAATATTGAGCCACATAAAATGTCTTGAACTTTAGAGATGTTGGGTGGAATAACCAAACAATAAGGCACAACTCAAATTTTATCCAAAATCTCAAAATCCTAAAGGTACCCTTGAATTATCTTCCCCTTCTCAAAAAACATTATAACTCCCTTCCTTGTTGATAATATCCAGAATACCTGATCCCCTACATTAAAATCTAATCCCTTCATCGATTATCATGATAACTATTTGGTATTCTTTGAGATTCGTTGATATGATTATGGATATCTCACAATTTCTTAGTTATTTTCCAAAAAAGATTTGTATTTACTTGTTTCCTTTACCGAGATTCATCCAAGATGGTTGGTGTATGAATTATCTTCCCTTACAAGGCTCTGTATAGTTCAATTTTCCTATGGGGGTGAAAATTTTTATTGTTTGAAATCTCTACTAGAGGTTAATATTGTTTCCATGTTCCTTGGAAGACAAGTGGGAATTACCGTAGACTTTCTTATATGTTTTAGATAGTCCCTTTAGGCTATCCATCAGATTTAGGATTATAGGTTTTTCCAAAGTGTAACATAGCGTTTAGTGAATTTTTTAACACTCACATTAAATTTTTATTTGAAATGATTGTCATGATTAGATATAATTGTAAATTGTTTTCCATTAAATCTCATAATTTTGTTGATATATAACCATGTAAGATGTTAGAATATAAGATAATACCTTATTTTTAAGAAATTAGAGACTTGCTATAGGGATCCACAAGGATCCATATAGAATAATTCTTCTTAGATACCTAAGTTATCCTGTTAACAAAGCCCATTGTGATATTATGGCATTTTTAGATTGGAATATAGAGAGGTTGCATGAAAACATTTAGAAGTTATCTCTTATAGTTTACTTATTAGCATACCAAGAATCATGAAACACAGTTAGATATTTACCACTCTATGTTTTCCCTCTAGAATTGTTCTCTTAAATCTTTATACATCTTGCTGATACTAGGTTTTATAGATAAATTTGATCCAAGTGCTTTATCTAATACTTATATATTTATATTAGGTACCTATGGGGAACATAGTTTTTTTCAAACTGAAATTAACCATATATATAGATGAATTATATCAACTTACCATTTTCTATAGATTTAATAAACTTTTACAAGACCTTGTCAACTTGATGAGACTTATTTTTTTCTTTTCTTATAAATATGGATGGGAAGTTACTTGGAAATGGAATGACATTTATCCACCCCTAAAACTTTTCATTCCCTAATTTAAAAAATCCATAAACATTTAATAACTATATATAATCATCATGAATACAACTACATGACCCTTCCAACTAAATATACATGCCACCTTGTTTTCCTTCCCAAGGTGGTAGTGTATTGAACAATCTTAGACATTGAGTTGTTTCATCCACATAGTTTTTTCTCATGTTAAACTATTTCAATTTGAATATACACCTCAAACTTTTATGATCCATATATATATAAAATTTTAATCATACAGATACTATCTCCAAATATTTGAGGAGTTTCTTCATAAAGATACTATCTCCAGATATTTGAGGAAAATATTATAACTTTTATCTTAAGATCTTGAGTTATATAGTTTTTATGGGACTTCAATTGAATTGATTCAAAAGTAACTACTCTATCATTCCAGTAAAGTAAACACTATAGTCCTTACTTTGATGAATCAAAACATATCACAATCCCTTATTTTCTATATGATAGGTTAATACAAGTTCATTGATTATTCACTTCTTTATTTTCTCAAAAAATTTCATGTTCATTCAACCATGTTTATCTGACACTTTTACATGTAAACTTGGTTAAAAGATTATCTAATCAGAGAAAGTATCTAACAAATTACTGATAATAACCGTTTAGGATAAGGAAAAATTATATCTTAGTAATGTTCATTGGTTTTTGTTATTATTTGATCAACATTTTTTTTAAATTTCATAATTTTTTGTAACCTTAGAGACAATAAGACATAGAAAAGAATCATGTGAAGCCATAATTCACACTTAATTAATTTCCCATATAACTTATTTTATCAAAGACTCTGCCAATTTTTTTAATTACCTATATTGTTATTCATAGTTCTTAGATTTTATCAAGATATCATCAATAAACAACAAAAAATATTTATCAAGATAATCCTTGAATACTCTATTGATCAGATCCATTAACACAGAGGGTTCATTTATTAATCAAAAAAGCATTACTATGAACTCATGATGCCTAAAAATCATATGAAAAATCCATATTTGGTATATAAAACTTCTTGACTTTCAATCCATGATAACTAATATAAATTCCAATCTTTGAGAAGTATTGAGCTGCTTGAAATAGATCAAACAACTCATTAATGCGTGTTAAATGATGCTTGTTCTTAATAGTAATGGAATTTATTTCATTATAGTGAATGTAGGACTTAATAAATATATAATTTTTCTTCAAAAATAGGGCTGGTTCTCCCCAAGGTAAGATAGTAGGGTCTATGAACTTCTCATCACACAACTCTAGCAGTTACTTATGTAATTCCATTAATTTTATGAGATCCATTCTATAAATAGGATTACATATGATTTTTTCATTACATATAAGATTAATAGAGAATTATAATTCACATTCAGGTTGATATCTGAGTAATTACTTAGGAAATATATTAATATAATATTGTACAAAAAATACATCCTCTATTCTTAAGATATTCTTACAATTCATTGATTCATGTTCTCTAAGAACTTCATTAAGCTAATACATTGGTGGTGGTTCCACACAAGGCTTAGGAAATGAATATATACCTTTAGAAATAATGCTTTTTATTTGATCCTTAAAAATTTTAATCCCCATCTTTGAATAAAAAATTATTACATTATAATTTGAAATTAAATTTATCCAAATAATTATTTCAAATTCAACCATTATCTTTACAAGTCGGTATGAAACTAAAATACCTCCATTCATTTTGATAATGAAAAACTAATATATTTTCATTAATATATGATTTACACTAGAATTTTTAATGAACAACCAATTTCATAATGTATCAAGGGATGATTCAATGTTCTTATAAAACACAAATTATATAAAAGAGTGTGAAGATCTAGAATCAAAAAATGGTTATTTTACTTTGATTTTATGATCGTAGTACATACTAAAACATCATTTGGGACTAAAAATTTCATTATTTTAATTGCATAAGCCCAAAATTTCTACCTTGGCCTCTTATAGGGTATATTCCATATATTCTTGAGGTATTTATTTGAATAGTGTTATATATCTATAAAACTGAATAATTATACCTTAGTGTATTCTCTCTTTCCATTTCACTTGTGATCATAATGGAATTTATCTTCACAGTTGAAGAAAACTCTCAATATAAATATTTAAATTTAACCATACCATAATTACATAATTTATTGAATATATGATATCACTTACATACCCATCACATTTTTGGTTTATAGATTTAGATAATTATGAAAATCTATTACATAATAAAACCCACACTTTTTCCACCAAGAAGAATTTCTTTCCACTGAAACAAACTCTTTAAATCATACCCCAAATTCATTCAAAAAAAAGATCATAAATGGGAATTAGAAGTCGTAATCATTATCTCTTAGAATTAATCACTATAAAAATTATATTAAGACATATTATGGGCATTAAAACCAAAATTATGGTATAAAATAATTAAAACACATCAGAACTTTGAAAAATAATAGAATTTATAAAAGAAGATTTTACTTTAGAAAAAAAAATCTAACTCAAATAAACTCATATTCCATAAGGAAATGAAATTATTTTCTAAAATAATTCCATAAAATAAACCCATTAGAAATCATAAAAGAAAATTAAAAAAAGGTAGGTGTATTGGGAACATAATTTATGGAAAAATAATATAAAAATTTGTCATAGAATAAAAATGTATAATATGATTTTGTCATATATGTAAACATAGAAAACAATTTATTATACCAAGGATATTTTACAAGATCATCATAACATAGTAAATTAAGTAGAAAATGGATTGGGTTCACTACCCATTCCCATAATCTTAGTGGATAGAGTCCCAAAGTAGACTGGGTTCACTCCTCATTCCCTTACATATCATATGATGTGATATAATTCTTTACCCAATGCATTATAGAGAAATATAATTCTAGGAATAACTATTACATATTGAAAAAACTTAAGTATGTGTGACAAATCAAATCAATTTTACCATGAAATCTCATAAAACTATATTTTTAACCCAAAACATGAGTATTTAAGTTAACTTATAAAAGAAAATTAACTTTAATGTATGGGTAAACAATTCACTATTGAAAACAAAATTAAAGTGAATAATATAAAATTAATAAATTTCAATGAGTAAATGTGAATTTAAATTCTTATAAAACATTAGATAGAATGATATTTGAGTGAAATACTTCAAAAAATTTCTTAAAAGGTTTAAAATATAATCCCTTACCTTATATCTTGACTTTCATTACACACCCTCTGACTTCCTAAATGATAAAATTCTATTAATTAATTACTTTATTATTAAACTTTTACTTGTTTATCATTCCTTTTAATTCACTATAATGTTTTTAAAATTTGTTATTTTAATTTTTCTTAACTAATTTTTTTTATGGTTTTCTGGTCCATAGTTCCAAAATAGTTTTAGTACAACAGTAAAAGATCATCGTCTAATGTTTCCATAATCACTAGAACCAAATGGGTTCACTTGGTCAACTGATAGTTATATTTCAATTGTTTAAATTTATTATCTTTATCATCTTGAATATGTTTTCTTAAAAAAAACATGTCACATATAATAAACATTCATGCCTTTTTCTTCTTTAATATTAAAATTAGTATCTTTCATATAGGGGGTTGAACTAACCCAAAAATAAACATACTATAGAAAATGAATAATATAGAACCTTCTATATTTAAGAAGTATATTATTACTAATTAATTTTTCTATAATTAATTATATGTTATTATGGTTATAAATTAGTTTTAAGAAGAGTAATTGAATGAATATTAAGAAAATAAATAATGAATAAGTCTATATTTATGTTGAAGAATAAAATATTCTTATAGTAATATATTAATAATAAAACCTAAATAAACATTATCATGATCAAAGGATAAAATAAATGAATTAAAATTCCATGAGAATTTAAAATGGGCGTAATTTAGATAGGAAACCAAATGCTGAATGTTTGTAAAAGGTTGGAGTGTTTTCCTTTTTATAGAAAAATTCAATGGAGTTTCTATAAATAAATATTATCTAGGGGACAGATATAAAATTTTCAAATATTACAAGTGGATCATAACAATTGAAATGTTGGGAAAAGTTCATGTATCCTTAATCTTTATATTTCATAAGATTTCATAAAATCTCATTTAGTGTGATTCAACTATTTTTCTCTAAAAAATATAATTCGATAATATTTGATTTATTCACAGAACTCATGCAACACCTCAAAAATCATATCTTATTTAAATATTTTGAAACCCTTAACTTTATATATATATTTAGTGGTTACATTTTCAAAACATTTTCATTTCATCATTTTCACTTCCAATTATGATAATATCTAATCCTTTTTTACTTTGTTTATGTAAATACTACTTCAATACTTCCATCATGAAATTATTTTACAACACTTGAATGACTTATCATGTAAGATATGTTTATAAAATATTCTAACTTTTTTAGAAAATAATATAATATAAATAAAATTCTATAACCATTTATTTATTCATTCATTATTATTTATTAATATTTATTTCATTTTATTTTTAATTATTTTGTTACCTTTAAAACATAAGTCAAACTTTAATATATAATTAGTAAATTTTTTATGAATTTTTAATGACAAATATTAAATAAACTCAAATAAACTTCTTTCAAATAGGAATAAAACACAAAACTTTTGCTATTTAGGAATAAATAATTGGACAACATATCTCATTGGAATAGACTGCACATGAATAGGTTATTTCTAACACAATTAACAACAATGTGATATTACAAGTAGGTTTTTTTAAAATCCATGTAGAAGTAAAAATGTAAGATATATAACTATGTCAAAAATTAATGACTTATATCAGGAAAAGAATAAAATGAGTGATTTACAACCAGTTTTAGAATAAATCTGAGTGGACGCTTAGCTATGTAGGAATGATCCATTAAGTAAGAATAAAAGAGTTTGAATCCTCTCTATATAAGAATGGTTCTCGAAGATACAAGAACCTCATAAAGTGAATCAATGGTTTTTATAAGAATCACTAGGTTAGAAATAACCAAAATATGAGTTAGAATTTATAGTATTAGCTCATGTATGAATAATAGATCCACAACATAACTCTCACATGTAATTAAAACAATACCTTTTTATATTCAATTGATGCTCATGTATGATTAATTTTTTGTCAGAATAAAACTGGGGACTTTTCATATTCAATACATTCTGGCGTCATGTTACATGTATGCTTGGGAAAAATTAATCTACTAAAATATAGCTTATGATAGATTCATATACCCTCTGCATGATATTAACATATCACTTATGTGTAGATAAAACTGCTTATGTGAGATTAGATATAGAATGATGTCATATTAAACATACTCCTACATGAAATTAGCTCTCGAACATTTTATTTATTAAAATATACATAATAGATAAATTAATTTAAAAATAAAACATATAAAATCAAATTTATAAATTTTAAACATAAAAATAAAACCATATTATTGTATTATTATTGAAATAATTAGTTTTTGGTTTTTAAGAATAATAAAAAATATGAATCCATAATTGACATAAAAATTATTTAATAAAATATTTTATAACCAATATTTTTTTATATCCTTCTTTGAAAATATATTTAACCCTCTAGTAAAAATATTATATAAAGTAAACATTATAATTTTCAAAAATATATCCTAGTTTATATGGCATAAAAAGGACACATATACACTTTAAAATAGATATTTATTTAATAAATTCATTAGCTGAATGTTATTTTAACTTAAAACTAATTTATTAAAAATAATTAATTTTACAAATATCGATACCCTGGCTTAACATACAGGTATATTACACCATTTTAGATAAATATTTAGTACATTATAATAATATATTCCTGATGATCTTAATAGTTTAGTGTTTTTGGAAACATGGAAACAAAATTTTCTATCCTTGTAAAAGATCTTAAACATCTCCCATAAAGATATCCACCTTTATTACTTTGTCCTAAAACCTTTCTTCATAACCTAGGGAAAGGAAACCTAATAAGGGGTGATCTCATATGCCCATTAAGGGTAAATAAAGGCAATGTGTAATCATAATATAAACAAAGTATATGGAACTTGAGCATAACATTTAATGATTGTACCCAACATATTAGAGATCATAATAAATATTTTTAATTAATAATAAATGGATCATTATATATATAGGAGAATAAGTTATAAAATAAAAATATAGGAATAAAACATTGAATTGTGGAAGACACATAAGCATATAATATGATTTTCATAGTAGCCAAGGCATTACCGCCAAGACCACCTTGGTAGTATGGGTTCACTCCCCATACCATCTCAGTAGTCATGGTTCACTCCCATGGCCATCTTAGTATAATTACTTTACTCCTCACACTATCTTGGTAGTCATGGTTTACCGTTACGACCATCTTAGTAGCCAAGGTTCATTCCCAAGACCATATTAGTCTATCTCATTAGATTTAAATCTTCACCCAATGCACTAGAGGGATATATAGGTAAATCCCATCTCATAAAGAAATAATACATACATATTCCACAATATCATAAATAATAATATCATAACCCATTAAATGAAATGGGTATTATAAAAATGTAATCAAATCACAACCTTTGGAAAAGACAAGTTTCATAATAATTTCATGAAAAGAATAACCCATGGAAGAGAAATGGACTTCATAAACATAGAACACATGAAAGAGAAAAAAGTTTCATAAAGACCATGGAAATAAGTATAACCCATTAATATAAATAATTTTAATGAAAACTTTATATCATTTCCTAAAAAATTATGAGTAACATCACTAGTTGTCTTCTTAGAAAGAAAATAAATTTGAAATATATTTCAAAACCGTTTCTTGATGAAAATATACTTTCATATTTGAAAAATGGTTTTTAATAAACAAACTTTTTGAAAATAATTTTCTTAAAAAAATTCCTTGAAAAATTTTAAAGAAGACTTGAAATAATTTTGAAAATATTTTTCTTTGAAAACTTATAAAATAATCTTCAAAACATTTAAAAATGTTTTTCTTCAAAATCCATTTGAAAACCTATAAAGAAATCTATAAAATGTTTCTAAAACCTTATTTATTAATAACATATGAAAGGATATTAAAAATGTTTTGAAAACCATTTCTTATAAAATACTTTGAAAACTTATAAATAAGTATTTAAAACGTTTTGAAAAAAATTTTAATTTAAAATTTATAAATGAAATTTGAAATCTTTTTGAAAACAATTTCCCTTGAAAATCACTTTAAAAAAAATTATTAAAAATTAACCTTTTAAAAATGAAAATTAAGATTCAAATAAATGATTTTTGGTAAATTTATACATGCTAGTTGGTGAGGTCTCTCTATGTGCATCCACGAGACCCAGGTTCAAAACCAGGTGGAGGTATAATTTCGGGGGGTACTGTAGTAGGTACTGTAGTCGTTACTACAGTAGGAATTGTAGTAGTACTGTAGTAGGCACTATAGTAGTTACTATTCAGTACTGTAGCAATTAGAACTATTCACACTGGGCCACCAGTTTCGTCTTGGAGTCCTTAAGGCCTTCGGGCCACCCAAGGTCTCTAGGTCAGTAAGGCTTTCGGGCCACCTCAAGGCCCTCAGGGCCACCTCATTTGCAGTTGCACATACAGATTCTACAAGGAACCACTCCAGAGGAGGAAAGAGCAGGGAAAATCCACTAGAGAAGGGATAAACAGACTTTGGAAGAATGAAAGGGTATATAATTTTCCATTGGTACGATGCCTATGCACCCCTACACATGGACATGCTAGCCGGACAGTCATGCAAAGGTGGAGAGCTAATCACAATGCAGATGCAGGGGAGGAGCAGTTTCAAGTAGTCATAGTCTGTATGATTTCATTAAGAACTATGGGTCATGTAATGTATCCAAGCCTATGGTCAATGTAATTCCTAATCCTACGGGCCTTGTAAGGGTTAACCCTCATCCCTTGAAAGGGGGGTTATTAGAAAATCAATAAAAAAGATGGCCTTCAGGACATTCAATCAAAAAAAAAAAGATTAGAAAAATGACTTGTTCATAAACTGAAAAGAAGATTCAATTAAATATATTTGAAAAATAAAAAATGGGTTAAATTTATTTGAAATATTAAATGATAATGGTAAAATATTCTTGGAAACTATTTTTACAAAACATGGTTTTGAAGGAATATAGATTTCTGACCGAAGAGAGGGTAATGTCGAGATTTCTTGAAGACAATTTATTAACTATATTATGTACCTAAGAGTGGAATAAATGGTACCAATATATTAATAAATCATTAATAACAAAAGAAAAAGAAAATTAATGAATTTTCATGAGATATGGATCATAATATTTCGTCAAAGGAAGCATAAATAAAAAAAATCTTAAAAAGTGATGAGATTGTCTCTATAAACTCTTAGAACAAGGTAACTTGGGGTTATACTCTCCATGTAAGAAAATAAAATTAAATGAAACTTAAAATAGCATGAAAATAATTAAATTCATTATATAACATGTAAAATTGAAGTATATACACTTCAAAAGAGAATTTAGGTGCACAAAAAAACATGAGTCTCAACGATGAAAAATTGAGACCAAACTATTTCACTGATTTCGTAACATTTGAAATTAAACCCCATGAAAAAAGGTCATAAAATGGATATGTTAATACCCATAAGTTTAATTATAATATTCATTGAATAAAATCATGGAAATTATGTACACCACACAAATGGAAAGAGTGCAGAACGTATCATGTATCTCATGGAAACAAAAACTGAGATGAAATACCCTTAACATATGTCCTAACTCTAATTGTATTTGTTCATAACACCTTTCTAATAACTAATAATTTATTATAAATCTATTATAGAACCATATTATTATATATAATACCTTATATGGTTTTATTATTACCCTATATTAACCACTTGTTAACCATCATATGTTACGGTTTCACTTTAGATAATATTTTCTTAGTTCTTCGCATGTGTCTTAATTTGTTATATCATTGGTACTTATACTTATATCATTATTATAGAATGTAAAAAATGATATAAATATCATTTATATTCATTATATGTGTATTATAATAATCTATATGATATAGATGTATTTAATGAAATACATCATTCATAGAGATGATAAGCCGTACGTACGCATGAACGCTATTTCTTTTCAATTGTCATTTTAAAAGAAAGAAATAAAATGACATATAATTATATATGTATATAATATAATTATAGCATAATTATAATGTTATATATATCATATAAGTTCACTAATCCTATCCTTAATACATTCCATGTAGTTTGTGAATGAATCACATCGCTTTGAGGGGGCGATAGTCCACACTTCCTCAAACGAAATTATCAAATTTAAAACTAATAGAAATTAATAATATATGTGTTTAAAAAGGAACAATTAAGGTTAAATACATAATAAATATAATATATAATATAAAAAAACTGATTTTCCATCATAATTTCCACCATGAGAGGCATAAAATAGAAATTGAACCATCATCGTTTTGTGAGGCGGAAGTTTTCCATAAACATAAACAGTATGTTCATTACCCACTAGATGGAGGAGTGATTAAGTGTAGGTCAAACCATTATCATAAAATAATCCTACTATATTTATGATACTCGTGTATTTATACTTTCATCTAATAAATATAGTAGAGGGGTGGATATGGAAAATAAAAGAAAGAAGCTTGAGAGAAGGCATTACCTCTTAATCGGGTCACTACGTTTGGTTTGTGTCAAAAGGATTACTTGGAAGAATTTATTCCCAAAGGGAGGCTTTAAGGAATAAAGGAGGTATTTTGGAAAGTTTATTGGTTAGATCTTGGCTGAACATATGTTTTTTAAAGGTGTGAAGAAGAGGGATTGGTGGTGGAGGACACACTTTCCATTTTTGGACACAAGTTATGTGTACCAAAAATTTTACATTAAAATAATCATAAATAACCATAAAAATTAAATAATGGAAGGTTCATGGACGAATAATGGATAGAAAATGGGGTTTGGACAATTTTCTTGGTCGTTTTGGGTCTTAAATTTGAGGTTTAGTTTTTAGTTTAGCTTAATTCTACCTTAACCAATGTAATTAATTGTAATTACTTTCACATAACATTTTGATAAAAAAATATGTTGATCTTATTAGACATTATAAATTACTATTATTCTAAATATGGAATCAACTTTAAAAAATTACTTCCACAGGATTGGTAGAAATTATTTTAAAATTAATCCCGCTGATGGGACGACACTGTGAGATTTTAAAGTAAAAAATGATCAAAAGTTTCCTAAGCTTTTATATCCTATTTCATTGTAAAATTGGTTAAAATGACCTAAATTGTATTAAATGATAAAAATATTATCTAATAACATTTTTAAACCAATTTAAAATATAATTAATCCTTATAAATAAATTAGATGAAAAATTTGTTCAGAATAAAAATCCAGTATTTTTAATTATTTATTAAAAATGAAACCTTACAGGGAAATACAAAAAAATTATAACCTAATATTTATGTTTAGTTTAGAAAAATAAATTTTATTTGGACATATTAAACCTATAAATTTTCCCAAAATTGGATTTAAAATAGGTTCTCCATTAAAGGGAATTAAAACCACCTTTAAAAAAATATATAGAGTTTTATGCATAAAATTAGGTCTTTTATTATCTAATGTCTACCTAATCTATTGGATGAATATGAAAAATATTAGATTAAACATATAACACATATATTAAATTAATATCACTCACTAATTGTAATTAATTTAATTTATTAGTGTAAAACAACTTTGTGACAATAAAAATATCAATATTTTCCTTTATATTCAATCGATTTTTATATTCATTTCTAATTAATTGATAACCTATAAATTAAAATTATATTTGTGTAAAAAATTTATTTCCATAAATTAGTTAATACTATTAATAATCTCTAATTTAACTACTTGATTATATTTTATTATATTAAAAAAATAATATTTTAATAATATATTATTGTTTGGTAAAACTCTATCATGCATGTTATGCACGCCATTGAGGAAAGTCATTTTTGCATGTAATGCAAGATAACCTCGATGTTTCAGTGTACAACATGATAAAATTAATGTTGTGTGCAGCACAAAATTAACTTGGTGTTGCGTATAATGCAAGAAAAATATAGCAATTTAATATAAAATAAACTATTTTTAGTGTTATGTGAAATGAAAACTATCACAAAGTTTAAAAAAATGATAAAAAAACAATTTCTAAAATATCGGGGTGTTAAATTATAACCACTTAAAATGCATTTACCCTTTGAAATTTTTCTGGGTTATTAAAAGTTTAATACTTGAAAGTTTCATTCATAGAAAACCACATCATAAAAAGGGATACTAAAACTTCCCTTAAAAAGGAAAAGTTAGAACCATACTAGTTAATATAACTGGGTTTCTATAAAGGAGAACATAGGTTAGGAGTGAATATTACACATGGAGGAAAAGGGAAATATTTATAGAGAGTGATTTAGGTCATCAATCATAAACAAATGAATGAGCAATGAAAAGTTGAGGGACTTAAATTCAAAATCTGTGATGATTTAAAAGGAAATCAGTTCAATAAAATTAAGGTATTCAGATAATATATTTTCTTTTGATCATTATCCTAATGTTGAGTAATTCTTTTATTGAATAAGAATGTAAGGAAATGTACTTATTTGATATATTTCTATAAATAAAATTTCATTCTTTAGTCATGATTTTATCAATTTCTAATTCATCCATTATTTCATGTAATGGACATCTAGAAATTAACTTTGATGCTTAAAGTGATAAAATACACTTTTAGTAGATCTTAAGGCCCATAAAATAATGAAAAGTATTACTATTTAACTATAAATATTCCTAAAAAATCAATTTGGTTTAGAAATTAATCTCTAAACATAAAATTAACACTAAATTTTCAACCATAATAGTTATTCATAAAAAATAATTATACATTAACCAGGACATCACGTTGGCCAGTGGCAGGCGTGAAACCCCTATCGTACATCGGTCATGAGTTCAAGACCTATTGCCTTACAGAACTTGATTGGTTGTCACCCGACGTACATTATATCCTTTTCTAAAACCACACTAATATAATCTGCAAAATATGATGGACATCCTTGAAATAAGGTTGATCACTAAATAACATTTTAACCAAGGTTTTATATACAAAATCAGTTCATAAATACTTCCTCCAAAGTTTAACTTAAACATTTCATCAATGGTAAACCATATAACCCGTCTCAAAGATGAAAATACAAAACATTAGAAAGAGAGTCATGGAATCAACTTAACATTTATTCCCCCATATATAACAAAGTATATATTTGTTGTCACATTCCAAACATGTGAATACCCTCATCATATATTCTTATAAAACATGTTAATACCTTGAATTACAATAAATTCTTATTTAAAACCTACATACATACTTATTCAAAGTATATTGGATTTATTTAGTAAATATTAAAATGTTGTAAACTTCATCCATGATGGCATAAACTTCTTGTCAACAAGTCCTTAATTAGTTCCAAGGTAATAAGGACCATCCAATTCACTTATTCATATATCACATTAATTTTTATCCAAACATCATTATCATAATATAAGGAATGTATTAAGGGTTATATTTCCCTTAATAATTGTTTCCATGGACATCACCTTTCTATTATATCACTTTTATATTCCATCAGAACCATTCACTGTGTTCTTGTAAATCCGTACCAAAAAACATAAATTGAAAAATCCTTATATATTTCACCTTTATTATAACATAAATCTTGAACCCAAATATATAAAGTCTTTTATTATTCCACTTCATCCTTATTATTTTATCAAGGCTACCTCATCCTATGACACAATACCTCTTTCCTTTTACATTTCATTTATAGTCTCTTCATCATCAGAATTGTAACTATTACTCATACCACCTTGCTGATCTTCTTTTGGATCTTTATTATTTGAACATTTAGTTTCATAATAACCATTTATTCCACACTTAATACACTTAACCTTGGATTATGTCTTAAGGAAGCCAATAGTCTCATCCATTCCGTTAATCGAGCTCTTCATTTTCCCCTACAATCACTTGTTTTGTGTCCTTTACCATATTCAAAACGTATTTTTGATCCTATAATACATTCAATTAGGTGATTCCTTCCACATCATTAACATAATGAAACTGAATCTTCTTTCCACCATGGTATCCATTACTTGAAATCTCAGAAAAATGCTTCTTTCTCTTCCTTGATGGGCCCAAGAGTTGGTTAAGGTACACATTTTTAATCATGTTCCATGAAAACTGATTAGGCATGATTACAACATCATTCACTCTAGTGATCATACCACATGACTTCTCATCATCAAATCATCATTCACATTAAAAATTAATCAAGTTCCTTATAGTTCCCTCCGTTGACTAAAACCAGAATCATAGTGTGAGTATTACTTATCATAGTAGAAAACCACATAGTCATGAAATTAATTACCGGCAGGATGTCTAAATCAGGACACCTTCCTTAATATATGACACCCTAGGTTCATCCTAGGTTATTAAAATCCCACTTATATTTAAATACATCATGAAATTTCATTAAGAGTTTGTGAATTTCCAAATAATATACCCTGGGAGTGTCATACAGGTATAACGTCCTTGTTCCGGGTGCCGCCCAGAGGTTCCTTGTACTCGGTTGGTCACATAGCCTAAAGGGAATTCCCCCAAATGCTAGAGGCTGCCTAATAATAGCAAGGGCCTTGGGTGTGATAGTGGGGAAACTATGCCCTCATTAGTAGAGTAATGTAGTGGAAAAAAGTAGATAACAATAGCGGAAGCAATAATAACAAGAATTAAGTAAACATCAGAAGACTAAAAGTAATAAAAAACTAGAGAACATATTTAAATTATGTATGGTACATATGTCTTGTAAATAAGATAAACAATTCACTATTCTAGAATAAAATACTAATCCAAGATACAAATAAAACAAATAAACTCCAGCAGCATCGTAAGCCTCAGCTCGGTCTCATGCTCTCCAGCTCCACAACAATCAAGTACATGATATAGAAGGGTGCTTTCCCTTATCTATACCTACAAAAATATAATTTGTTTGGGTCCAAAATCATGACCCAAACAGGGTGTGAGACGAATCCCAGTAGGCAACCACCCAAAGATCTGTGCCTAATAGTCAGTGAATATATATGGCAGGAAGTAAGAAAAATGAAGTAGTAAACATGGAAGTACACAAGAGTAAAAAATACCACAGTTTTAATTTCATTCATTTTAATTTAACAAGTAACTAGATAATAAAAAAATTAACCATATGGGATGTACCCATAGCCTATTCCCTTTGGTTCAACCAAACAATAACAAGTAACCCTTTGGGTAATTTCTCACATCCTAACCCCTCTGGTTCAACTTATAGAAGGGTATAACGACCTCCTGGGTAGATCACATAATCTAACCCCTTTGGTATCATGCAAACAAAGACTCTTTGAGAAAGAACTCACCATCAATTCCCCATATAATCATTTAACGATAACTAAAAACAGTATGAGCAAGCACTCAACCTCAATTCCCCCTGTGGTATCTTAACTGTAACTATAGACACTCTAAGGGAGCACTCAGAATCAATCCTCCCTATGGTCTCGCAACATGATAAATAAATAATAGACACTATGGGGAAGACCTCAATGTCAATTCCCCATATGGTCTCACTACACTATGTTCCCACAGCCCTGTGTAAAGAAATCATGCACAAACTATGTTCAGCAGCCAAAGTAAACTTAAAAGCACCGCTTGGCTAATTAGTTACAAGGCATACCACAACATTAGATAAAATCACTCCATCCTAACAATACTAGGCATTGAAAGAAATAAGTCTAATAGGAAAGGCTAGACCAAACAGTCAATTCCAAAACAAGCATGGGAAACACATCTATAGCATGGAAAATAACCCTATTCATAAAAAAAACTCTACTCAGGCACACATGGCATAACAGACATTAACAAGGCTAAAATCCCGAAACACGCAATAATATATTCTAGATTTTGTGAACTTTTTCACATAAAATTCAAAGAATAACTACAGAAAGAAACAAACAACCTACCTCAATGTTTTAAGATCAATATACTCTGGTGTCGGCCCTTGAATCAATCTAAAACGCAGGAGATCGATGCGATTCTAACGCAACCAACAAAGTTCAATTTAGAGAACAAATGATAAGTCAGAGGCCTGAAGAAGCTTCATCGATATCCATCACTCCTGGATGAGATAGACCTAGAAGAAGAGGTTTTTGTTGATTTGACATGATCTTGGTCTAACATAATAAATAAAAAGAAAATTACACAGTTTGTTATTTAAAAGTACACAGTGTGTACTTTCCTTAAGAAACCTCTACTTTAGGAGGTCTCCAGGTAACCCCACACAACCATGTACTTAGCCATTACACGACCAGTACATGGTCACCTGTGTCAACTGGATATATGTCGTGTACTCTAAAGTACACGACATGTACTCATTAAATTTCTAGATTCTTTTATTTTTCTCACAGACACTAGAAAATAAAAACCCATACTTGAAAAGAAGATCTGGGTTCTTACAGACTTTCCCCTTAAATAAATCCATCCCCAAATTTCCCTAAAAATGAAGTATAGAAGAGTAATACTCAAACATATCCAGGCACTACGATCATACGTCGACCTCCCTCTCCCAAGTCTCGTCCTGTAATCTCCCATGCTTCTATAACACCTGTACTAGATGAACATACCAGCCATGGGGAACCTTCTCACTATAATCAATTATCTGGATAAGATACTCTTCCAAAAATGCATCCACATCTAGATCAACATCCTTGGGTTTAAACACCTGAGATAGGTCTGAGAAGTAACGCCATAGCTGAGAAACATGGAAAAATTGTGCATAGCCCCAGTACCGATGAGGTAACTACAACTGATAGTCAACTAACCCGACTCTCTCCAAAACCTAAAACAGTCTAACATATCTCAGTGAAAGATTTCCCTATCTTCTAATCCGTCTGTGTCCCAACCTCAGTGTGAAATGTAGGAAAACCTGATCTCCAACCTCAAATTCTAGAGGTCATCTCCGATGATCAACATAAGACTTATGCCATGAATTTTCAGTATTCATCCTCTTCCGAATTAACTATATCTGCTATGTGGTCTCCTGGACAAGACGAGGTCCAAACATAGCTGCCTCTCCTGCCTCCAACCAGTATAAGGGTGATCGACATGCCCTACTGTACAACGCCTCATAAGGTTCCATCTGAATAGTTTCATGAAAACTATTATTGTAGGAAAACTACACAAGAGGTATGTGCTTCTCCCAATAACAACTAAAATCTAGGAAAAATGGTCGGATCATGTCCCCCAACACCTGAATTGTACACTCAGACTAGACATCTGTCTGGGTGTGGTAAGCTATACTCAGAAGTATCTGTGTACCCAAATCCCTCTATAGTCCCTGCCAGACCTGAGAAGTAAAAAGGTCATCCCTGCCTGACATTATAGAGCGTGGAACCCCATTTAAGGTCATAATATATCAGATGTACATCCTTCATTTCTCATCAACATTGATGGTCTCCTTGATTGTCAAGAAGTAAGAAACCTTCGTGAGTCTGTCAATGACAACCCATACTGTATCATTACATTGAGCCAACCTCAGTAATACTGTCATGAAATCCATTGTGACGTCATTCCACTTCCACTCATGAATGGGTAACTACTAAAAAATCACTGCTGGTCGCTGATGCTCCGCCTTCACCTATTGGTAGTTGGAACACCTCATCACAAAACTAGCAACATCTCTCTCCATACCTAGCCACCAATTCTGACAGTGTAGATAACGATACATCTTGGTGACACCAAGATGAACTACCCAAACTTAGGAATAAAAGTATTACATTATCTACTTATGTATGTATACTGACACCCATACACACCCATGAAAATTCAAGATGTTATCCTCACCCATAGTCTATCCAGGAATAATTTCCTCTCCTAACACACTCTTCCGTAGGACTAGTCCTTCATAATCTGATAGATACCTCATTACCAATCATTCAAGAAGAGTATAGGTAACATATACATACGAAAGAAAGGTCATCCCCTATATGTCATGCACCTCCAAATGAATATTAGAGAACAAATCCATCAACTTCCACTCCTTACTGGCCTCCTAAACTTTCTGTATCTGAGTCCTCCTACTCAACACATCTGCTACTGCATTACCTTTTCTAGGTGTGTAAGAAAGATCAAGGTCAAAGGAATAAAGGTACTCAACCCACCTTCTCTTGCTCAAATTCTGATCATGTTGAGTGAAGATATACTTGAGAATTTTGTGGTTAGTGAAAAAAAAATGATCTCCCAATAGGTAATGTGACAAAAAATGTAAAGCATGAACAACTGCAACCAACTTGACATCGTGCATTAGGTAATTCCTCTCATGTGGCCTCAACTGCCGAGAACCATACGCAAAAACTACTTCTCCATTCATAAGCACTACTCTCAATTTGATACCTGATGCATCATAGTATACAGTATAGCTCTTGCTCGGCTTCGGTAATACTGTTATTGGTGCTGAAGTCTACCTCCCTTTCATCCCCTAAAAGACTGACTCATAAGAATCTGACCACAAGTACTTCACACTATTCTTAGTCATGCCAGTCAATGGTTATTCTAAGCATGAAAAGTTTTGTATGAAATGTCTGTAGTAACTAGCCTGCCCTAGAAAACTCCATACCTCAGAGATGTTCTTCAGCAGATCCCAGGAAACTACTACTCTCACTTTATTTGGGTCCACTGATACTCCTATATCTAAATAACATGACCCAATAAGTGAATCTTGTCCATCCAAAAGTGGCATTTTGAGAAATTATCATATAACAGATGCCCTCTCAGTGTACTCAAAACGATCTCAAGATGTGTGGCATGGTCGTGTCGAGTGTGAGAGTACACCAAGATATCTTCCATGAAGACTACCATGAAATAATCCAAGTACGGATGGAACACTCGGTTCATTAGAGGCATGAAAACAGTAGGTGTTTTTGTGAGAACAAACGGCATAAACACATACTCATATAGACCACACATGCTTTGAAAGGATTTAAGAGGTATATTTGATGGTCTAACATGCAACTGATGATAACTGGATCTCAAGTTAATCTTTGAGAACACGCGGGCTCCTTGAAGTTTATCAAAGATATCATCAATCCTCTGCAAGGGATATTGGTGTTTGACCGTCAACTACTTTAGCTTATGATAATCCACACAAAAGCGGAGGGTACCATCTACCTTCTTCGCAAAAAGTACAGGCAAACCCCAAGTATATGTACTGGTTCAGATGAAACCCTTTTCCTGAAAATCCTCCAACTACTTCTTGAGATCCTGTAACTCTGGTGTATCTATCCTACAAGGAGTAATGGACACCGGTCCTGCCCCTGGCACAAGATCAATAGAAAATTCTACCTCTCTCTCCAAAGGAAAACCTAAAAAATCCTCTGGAAAGACATCCCTGAAATGATCAACCACTAGAGGAAAGTCATACTGTGAAGTCCCTAGGTCATCTAGATATAGAATAGAAATCCGGGATGTAACGTTTCTTAACCCATGATGTTTGGGTACTTCTCTATTTGCCGAGATATCCCGTTCTCCCTTATGTAAGAACAAACTACCCTTTGGTGATGAGAAACTCACCCTACAATGATAACTGTCAAAAACTACCTGGAATGGAACTAACCAGTCTATCCTGAGAATGACATCATAGCCTATCATATCTAGGACATAGAGGTCCCACAAGAAGTGACACCCACCAACCTCAAGATGTCAATCCTTGCACTGATGTACACTAGCCGTTCTTGTCCCCAATAGAGTGTCCAGTGTCAGGTCATCAATAGAAGAAAATATACAGAGCCCAAGGATTTACACAACAACAAAAAATAAGAAACTATGATAATCCCCTATATCAAAAAGTGTAGAAGCTATAAATGAGACAACTAGAATTGTACCTCAAACTGTAGAGGGTTCGAGATCCTTCTCCTACTGGTTCTACTCTACTACAAAAGTCTAGATTTCCTGCATCCCTGTGACCCTACCTAACCACCCTGTGTTGATCCAACCTATTGTCAATGAAATATTTTATATTGGCTACCATATTTGCGACCCCCACCACATCCTGAACAACCGAAAGAACTCTAGTTCCCAGACTGATGAGAAACTAGTGGTGCTTCTTTTGAACAAGGAGTCCTAAAAGAACCCTTCTCTCCCACTACTAGTGAAAAAAACTGACAGAACCGCTGAATATGACCCATCTTTGCACAATTGCAGCACTTGACATAGTCTCATGGGAAATGTGACCTCGTATGACCAACTTTCCCACACTGGTAACATACCACCTAGCTACCCGAAGGTGTATCTCGCCTACTCGGATCTCCATGTATAGACTCCCTATGGCACTTACTACCATCAGCTGGAGAATCACTAACTCTATATGTCAAATCGACTTGTTCCACAGCTCTAGAATTTATCAGGTTTCACTCTGTGATCAATGCCTGGTTGACAATAGAATATATGGTCATCAAACTAATGATATTCACCTGAGATAAAATTTCATGATTGAGACCATCCTCAAAATTCCTTGCTAGGAAGAGCTCATCACCCCCTAGAATAAGTGGAAGCACTGTAGCTCCATGAAGATATAATAACGATCCATGACCGAGAGAGTACCCTATTCCAAACTCATGAACTATCGGGCTTGATCAGCCCTAAAAGTCTCCAGGTAGAAGTATTCATAGAAGATATGCTAGAACACACCCCAAGCCATAACCTACTAGAGTCCTGCCTGCAATATCAAATCCCACCATCTCCTAGCAGAATCCTATAGCATTTATGTAGAGAGGTTCACCCTCCTATCTGGAGGCGTCTCCAAATACTCAATGATAGATAACATGGCTTCTAACCATGATTCTACAGCCTGATGTCCTCAATCCACTAAAAAAGTGGGAGGATGCTACTGCTGAAAGACCTATTTCAAATCTTCCATAGATGTGGTAGGAGGTGGTACTCCCTATAAGGTCTTCATGAAACTCATAAATCTATCTTGGAATTGGGCATCATCACATTTTTCCAGAATAATGACTGGTTCCAGGACGGGCATGACTGGAGGATATCTGGTAGTTCCTGATCATCCATGTCTAGGGTCTGATCACAACCTTGTATCTGGCATACAACTTCAGGACTTCTCAGTGTCATGAATCTTCAAGTTCAAGTGCACACATTAGCTCAAGATTATCAAGGACTAAAACTTATAAGTTCATGAAGGGGATATGATAAAGAAATCATTCAAGAAATCGAAAAGCTGGAAACTTGGTGTGTACAAATCCTACACGACATGTTCCCTTAATATTTAATATGGACATGTACCTTTTCCAACCCAGGTCATGTAACACAACATACACATGGCGTGTACTTGAATCCTATTCCCCATCCCAATTTCTTCTAAACGACTTAATCCTCATGGTTCTACAAGTTCAAGACTACACAGCGTGTTCGTGCAAGGCACGACGTGTAGTAGAAATAACTTCACTGACCCATGTTGTTAGTCACAAGATAGGTTACATTGATGACTCTACATGGAGTGTTTGTGCTAGACATGACGTGTACTAACTACCCATAATCCACCCATGTCATTAGTCACATGACCAAACACATGGCACCTAAGACACAACATTCACATAGGGTACATGACATGCCCCACCAAAATTTTCCAACCACATGTCTCATCCCACAAAAGCAGTAACACAGTTAAGAACAACATGGCGTATACATACAGTACATGGCGTGTACTTAAGAAAAATAGGTCCTTTCCGAAAAGAGGGATACATGGCCTGTATTTATCATTACACGCCAAGTATTCTAGATTTTTATGGGAAGTAAGCCTCAGAAACTACTCCAGAACCTATAAAAACACTGAAACAAACATTAAAGTGCCAAATTCTGATCTGTGAGGGCCCATACACCCTACGAATCAGGGTTCGACATCTCATAAATGTCATAAAAAAATCATAATAGTGAAATTATCCACTACATTCTGATCCATGAGGGCCCATAACACCTCAAGAACCAAAGTTTGGAATTCATTCAAACAAAACCTTAAACATTAGCAACACCCTATCAAAAAATAGGTATTTTATCAATGCATCTATCAAAATAGTATTCATATCTAGCACAAAATCTATCACAACAACATGAAATTAGTAATGCACCCTAAATGTCATGGAAAGAATGCATGACATGTGATCTCTAGGAAGTTCCTATATGATGCACGATATGGCATACCCTCATCTCATCGGGTTGCAAAAGAAATAGAACCTCAATAATATCAACAATAACAGCAAAAAACATGTGAATCACCCAATGCTGAAATCAAATCAACTTTAATAATTTGAAGACCAGAAAAATTGCAATATATGAGGTAAATTGGATTTTTCTTATAAACGAGTTAGCTACTCCTGGGAACAACTTATTACCAAGTACCTATTCCTTTCTATCCATGGCTATAGGATCTAAACAATAAGTCAAGAAGAAAATAGTTCCTCTAATACCACTTTATAATGTCTTGGTTCCGAGTGCCACCCAGAGGTGCCCCTTACCTGGTTGGTCACATGGCGTCAAGCCCATTTCCCAAAATTTCAAAGGTTGCTGACTAGCAGTGAGGGCCTTGGGTGTGATAGTGGGGAAACTATGCCCTCATTGGAAGACTAATAAAACAGAAAAAATAGATAACAATAGAGGAAGCAGTAATAACATGCAATAAGAAAATAGAGGAAGACTGAAATTAATAAACAAATAGAGCACATATATAAATGATGCATGATACATATGCCTAAGAAAGCATCCAAACAAGTCACAAAGCTGGAATAAAGTACTAATCCAAGATACAAAGAAAACAAATAAATTGCAGTAGTATGGGAACCTCAGCTCGGTCCAATGCCCTCCATCTCCACAACAATCAAGTACCTAAAGTAGAAGGGCGCTTTCCCATTTCTATACCTACAACAATATAATCTGTTTAGTCCCAAAAGAATGACCCAAATAGGGTTTTGAGATGAATCTGATTAGGAAACCACCCAATGATCTGTGCCCAATACTCAGTGAATGTATATGGAAGGAAATAAATAAAATGAAGTAGTAAACAAGGAAGTACTCAAAAGTAAACAATCCTACATTTTTAATTGAATTCATTTTCATATAAAAAGTAAGCAACTGATCAAACAAGTAACCCTCGAGGATGTACTCATAGACTATCTCTTCTGGTTCAACCAAACAATCACAAGTAACCCTATGGGTATGTTCTCACATCCTAAAACCTCTGGTTCAACTTATACAAGGGTATAAAGACCACCTGGGTATCTCACACGGTCTAACCCATTTGGTCTCATGCAAAAAATACTCTCTAATAAGCACTCATTGTCAGTTCACCCTATAGTTTTTAATGACAACTACATACAATCCGAGGAAGCACTCAACGTCAATTCCCCCTATGGCCTTGTAATAGTAACTATAGACACTCTATGGGAGAAGTCAACATGAATCCCCCCTATGGTTTCACAGCGTGATAAAGAAATAATAGACACTCTGAGGAAGCCCTCAATGTCAATTCCCCCTAGGGTATCACTGCACCAGGTTCCCACATCCCTTTTTAAAGAAATCATGCATAAACGATGTTCAGTAGACAAAGTAAACTTAAAAGCACCACTTGGATAAGTCTCTATAAGGAATACCACAACATTAGTTAAAATCACTCTATCCTGACAATACTAGGCATGGGAATCAAGAAGCCTAATAGGCAAGGCTAGACAAAATGGTCAATATGAAAACAAACATGGGAAACACATCCATAGTATGTAAAATAAAACTATTCACAAACAAAAAAGCTCGACTCATGAACACAAAGAATAACAGGTATTAACAGGGCGATAATCCCTAAACACAAAATACCCCATTATAGGGTATTTAGAAATTTTTCACATAAAATTAAAAGAATAACTACAGAAAGGAACAAAGCACCTACCTCGATGTTGTAAGATCAATATACTCCAACATTGGCCCTTGAATTGATCTAGAACACGGGAGATCGACGAGATTACAACACCACTGATAGAATTTGATTCAAAGAACAGATGGCGAGTTGGAGGCCCAGAGAAGATTCATCGGTATCCATTTCTCCTGGAGGAGATAGACATAGAATAAGATGTTTTTGTCGATTATACGTGACCCCGATCTGACATAACAATTAAAAAGAAAAGTACATGACATGTTCTTTAAAAGTATATGGTGTGTACTTGCCTTAACTAGCCTCCGCTTTTGGTGGTCTCTTGGTCACCCCATGCAGCCATGTACTCGGCCGTTACACATCTATTACACATTCACACACAACAACCGGATGCACGGTGTGCACTCCAAAGTACACGGCGTGTACTCCTTAAATTTCCAGATTCTACTATTTTTTCAAAAAAACCAGAAAAGAAAAACTCATACCTAAAAGGGAGATCTGGGTTCTTAAAAACTTCCCCCCTTAAATAAATTCATCATCTAATTTCCCTAGAAAGGAAAAATATAAGAATAATCATCAAACATCTTCGGCCACTATGATCGTACGTCGACCTCCCTCTCCCAAGTCTCATCCTTTACTCACCCATGCTTCCATATCACCTGTACCAGAGGAATAGACCAGTCACAAAGAACCTTCACACTGTGATCAACGATCCAAATAGGATTCTCTTCAAATTATGCATCCACATCTAGCTCAACCTCCTCAGTTTGAAATACATGAGACTGATTTGAGAGGTAATGCTGTAGCTAAGAAACATAGAATATGTCGTGTATAACCCAGTACCTCCGAGGTAATTGAAACTGGTAGGCAACTGGCCTGACTCTCTCCAGAACCTCAAACAGTCTAATATATCTCAGAGAAATCTTGTCATGTCTCCTAATACTTCTGTGTCCCAACCTTGGTGTGACACATAGGAAAACCTAATCTCTGACCTTGAACTCCAGATGTCGTCTCCGATGATCAACATAATACTTCTGTCATGACTGTGCAGTATTCATCCTTTTTCAAATCATCTCTATCTACTCTGTGGTTTCCTGGACAAGACGAGGTCCCAGCATAGCTGCCTCTCCTACCTCCAGCCATCATAAGAGTGATTGACATGACCTACCGTTCAAAGCCTCATAAGGTGACATATGAGTAGTTTATTGAAAACTATTATTATAGTAAAACTCAACAAGTGGTATGTTCTTATCCCAATAACAACCAAAATCAAGGAAACATGATCAAAGCATGTCCTCAAGAACCTGGATTGTATGATCGGACTGGCTATCTTTCTAATGGTGGTAAGCTGTACTAAGAAGTACCTAGTTACCCAAATCCATTTATAGTCCCTGCCAGACCTAAGAAGTAAAACAAGAATCCTTGTTTGAAACTATGGAGTGTGTAAAACCATGTAAGCGTAAAATATCTCATATGTAAAGCTTTCCCAGCTCATCAACACCAAATGTCTCCTTGATCGGAAATAAGTGAGAAACCTTCATGAGTTCTTCATAACTGGCCACCAATACTATTAGTGTAGATAATGATAAATCTTGGTGACACCAGGATGAATTTCCCAAATTGAAGAATGAAATACCCACATCATCTCCTATCATATGTTTTCCGACTCCCATACGCACCCATGAAAATGCAAGATCTCATACTCACCCACGGTCCATCTAGGAATAAGGTTCTATCATAACACACTCTCTTGTAGGACTAGGCCTTTAGAATCTGATAGCTTCCTTATTCGCACCCATTCAAGAAGAGTAGAGGTAACAACTATAGAATAAATAAAGGTCTACCCCTTTCTATTGTGAAACTCCAAATTCATCTTAGAGAACAGATCCATAAGATGCCACTCACTACTGGCCTCCTGAACTGCCTGTATTTGAGTCCTCATACTCAATGCATCAACTATTACGTTGTCTTTTCCAGGCGTGTAGGCAAGCTCAAGGTCAAAGGACTGAAGGTACTCAACCCACCTTCGCTATCTCAAATTCAGATCATGATGTGTGAAGATATACTTGAGACTTTTTTGGTTGGTGAAAACCACAAAATGATTTTCCAATAGGTAATGTTTCTAATGGAATAAATCATGAACCACTGTAGCCAACTCGAGATCGTGTGTTGGGTAATTCTTTTCATGTGGCCTCAAATGCCAAGACCCAAACACAACGACTACTTATCCATGCATAAGCACTGATCATATCCCGATACCTGATGCATCGCAGTATATAGTACAACTCTATCTTAGATCTGGAAATACTAGTATTGGTGCTGAAGTCAACCTCCCTTTCAGCTTTTGAAATGTTGACTCACAAGAATCCCACCACAAGTAATTCGTACCCTTCTTAGTCAGGCCCATCAGTGGTGCTACTAAGCATGAAAAGTTTGGTATGAAACATCTGTAGTAACCATCCAGCCCTAGAAATCTCTATACCTCAAAAAAGTTATTCAGATACTACCTAGAAACTATTTCTCTCACTTTCTATGGGCCTACTGATACTCCTATATATGAGATAACATGACCCAATAAGTGAATCTGGTCCATTAAAAAGTGGAATTTTGAGAGCTTAGTATATAACTGATTCTCTTTCAGTGTACTCAAAATGACATCAAGATGTGTGGAATGGTCGCACCGAGTGTGAGGGTACACAAAGATATCTTCCATGAAGACTACCATGAAAGAATCTAAGTATGGATGAGACACTTGGATCATCAGTTCCATGAAAACAACGGACATGTTTGTGAGACCGAACATCATAACCAGATACTCATATTGACCATACCTGCACCTAAAGGCTATAAGAGGTATATCTGATGGTCTAACACTCAAATGATTATAACCAGATCTCAGTTCAATTTTTAAGGACACCCATAATCCTCAAATCTCATCAGAGATATCATCAATCCCCAATAAGGTATATCGTTTCTTGATCGTCAACTGGTTCAGATTTTTTATAATCCCCACAAAGTCAAAGGGTACCATTTTCCTTCTTCGAAAAAAGGACAGGTGAACCCCAAGCAGTATTACTAGGTTGGATGAAACCCTTTTCCTGAAACTCCCGTAACTCCTTCTTGATCACCTGTAACTCTGGTTTAGCCATCCTATAAATAGGAATAGACACCGGTACTGCCCCTGGCACAAGATCAATAGAAAATTATACCTCTCTCTCTAGAGGAAAACCTGAAAAGTCTTCTGGAAAGACATCCCTGAAACAATCCACCACTAGAGGAAAGTCCAACTATGAAGTCCCCAGGTTATCTAGATATAGACTAGTAATATGGGCTATAACTTCTACCAACCCATGAAGCTCGGGTCTTGCTTTGCTTGCTTGGACATCCCATTCGCCCTTATATAAGAAAAAACCACCCTCTGGTGATGCGAAACTCACCCTACAATGATAAAAGTTGACAAATTTCTAGAAGGGAACAAACCAGTCCATCCTAAGAATGACATAATAGCCTGTCATCTCTACGACATAGAGGTCCCACAAGAAGTGACAACCACCAACCTCAAGAGGTTAATTCTTTCACTGATGTACACTAGCCGTTCCTATCCCCAATGGGGTGTCCAGTGTCATGACATCAACAGAAGAAAAGATAGAGAGCCTAAGGCTCTCCACAATAGAAACAGATATGAAAATATGGGAATCCCCTGTATCAAAATGTACGGAATCTAGAACTGAGGAAACTAGAATTGTACCTCAAACTGTAAAGGGTTCGAGATCCTGCTCCTACTGGTTCTGCTCCACTGCAAAGGTTTAGCCTGTACCATGGATCTATGACCCTTCTTGACCACTCTAAGATGATCCACCCTATTTTCACTGAATACCTTCCATTTGGCTATGACAGCAGCAAACCCCACCTCAGATTGAATGGGTGGAAGAACTCAAGTTCCCAAACTGATGAGAAACTGGTGGTGATTCTCTTGAATGAGGAGTCATAAAAGAACCCCTGTCTCCAGCTACTGGTTAGAAAAACTGATAGAACTACTTAATATGGCCCATATTTCTACAAGATCAGCACTCGACTGGGTCTCTCGGGCAATGTGGCCTCATATGGCCATGCTTCCCACACTGGTAGCATACAACCTGGCCACCTGAAGGTGTATCTCGCCTACTCAGATCTTCACATGTGGACTCTCTGTGCTGATTCATACTATCATCTGGAGAAGCACTGACTCTGGATGTCGAACTTCTAGGACGACAGCTCGACAATCCCTCAAGTTGTGCTCTGTGATCAGCACCTGGTTGACTAAAGATGATATGGTCGTCAACCTAAAGATATTCACGTGAGATCAGATTTCATGACTGAGACCATCCTCAAACTTCCTTGATAGGTAGATCTCATCACCCCCTATAATAGGTGTGATTTACCGTAGCTCTGTGAAACTAGAAGAATACTCCATAACCGAGAGAGTACTCAGTTCCAAACTCATGAACTCTCAGTCTCGATCGACCCGCAAAGTGTCCAGGTATAAGTAGTCATATAAGATACACTAGAACTCAACCCAATCCATAACCTACTGGCATCTTGCCTGTGGGATCACATCCCACCATCTCTTTGGAGGAATCTCATAGAATGTACATAGAGAGCTTCACCCTCCTATCTGGAGGAGTCTCTAGATGCTCGAAGCTAGATTGAATTACTTCTAACCATGATTCTACAGCCTGAGGTCCCCCATCCCCTGAGAAAGTGGGGGGATACTACTGCTGAAGGACCCGCTTAAAATCATCCATATACGGGGTAGGATGCAATACTCCTCGGAAGGTCTGCATAAACCTCATAAAGACCTATTGGAACTGTGTATTGACACCTATGTCTGGAATAATGGCTGGTGCCAAGACAAGCATGACTGGAGGATCTACTGGTAGTTCCTGATCTTCCATGTCCGGTGTCTGATCCCAGCCTTGTATCTGGCATACAACTAGATGAAGTCTCGATGGAGTCACTCTGCAAGGTCAAGCACACACCTTAGATCAATATTATCTATTATTGAAACATAGATGTGTAAGAAGGGAGCAAGAGAAAGAATGCATTCAAGAAATCTAAAAGTTGGACACCCGGTGTGTAAAACTCCTACATGAAGTGTTCCCTTATGTTTTCATATGGATGTGTAATTTTTCCAACCTAGGTCATGTAACACCACATACACACAGTGTGTTTTCCAAACACACAACGTGTACTTGAAACCTATTCCCCTGCCTGAGTTCTTCCACATTACTTAATCCTCACGGTTCTCCTAATTCAAGACTATAGAATGTGTTCCTGCCAGACACGACATGTCCTAGAAAGAACTTCACCGACCCTTGTTGTTAGTCACACGGATGGTTACACAGCTGATTCTACAAGGAGTTTTCATACCAAATACAGTGTGTACTAACTACCCATAATCCAACTATGTCATTACTCACACGACCAGACACATGGCTCCAAAGACATGGTATGCACATAGGGTACATGACATGCCCCACCAAAATTTCCCAACCCCATGCCTCATCCCACATAGGCAGTAAAACGGTTTGAAACTACACATAGTGTATATACAGTACACAACATGTACTTAAGAAAAATAGTTCCTTCCTGAAAAGAAGGATACATGGAATGTATTCATCATTACACACCTTGTATTCTGGATTTTTCAAGACAATAAGCCTTATAAACTACTCCGATACCCATAAAAACACTGAAACAAACATTAAAGTTCCAAATTCTGATATGTGAGGGCCCATAGTCCCTACGAATCAAATTTTGGCATCTCATAATTGTCATAAATAAGCATAACAATGCAATGATCAACCAAATTCTGATCCATGAGGTCCTATAACACCTCAAGAACCAAAGTTTGGCATTCATTCAAATGAAACCTTAAACATTAGCAATAACCTATAAAAAAAGTATTCTATCAAGGTATCTATCATAACAACATGCATATCTAGTAAAACATCTATCACAACAACATGAAATAAGTAATTCACCCTAAATGGAATGGAAAGAATGCATGATATATGATCTCTAAAAAGTGACTATATGATGCATGAGATGGAATACCCTCATCTAATCAGGTTGCAACATAAATATAACCTCAATAATATCAACTATAACAACACAAAACATGTGAATCACCTAACGGTGAAATCAAATCAACTGTAATAATTGAAAAACCAGAAAAATTGAAATATACTAGGTAAATTGGATTTTCCCTATACAAGGGTTAGCTACTCCTGGGAACAGATTATTACCATGTACATATTCCTTCCTATCCCTGGATATTGGGTCCAAATAGAAATTGAATAAGAAATAAATTCCTCTAATACCACTTTGTAACGTCCCGATTCTGGGTGTCGCCCAGAGGTACCCCGTACCCGGTTGGTCACATGGGCTCAAGAAAATTTTCCCAAATGCCAGAGGCTGCCGACTAGCAGCAAGGGTCTTGGGTGTGATAGTGGGGAAACTATCCCCTCATTGGAAGAGTAATGGAGCAGAAATAAATGGATAAAAATAGTAGAAGAAATAATAACATGCAATAAGTAAACATTAGAATACTGAAAGTAATAAAAAACTGGAGCAAATATATAAATGATGTATGATACATATGTCTAGGAAAGAATCCAAAAAAGTCACAATGTTAGAATACAATACTAATCCAAGATACAAAGAAAAAAATAAACTCCAGCATCTTCGCAAGCCAAAACTTTGTCCCATGCTCTCCATCTCTACAGCAATCAAGTACCTAAATTAGAAAGTCACTTTCCCTTATCTATACCTAAAGCAATAGAATCTATTTGGGCCCAAAAGCATGAACCAAATAGGGTGTGAGATGAATCCTAGTAGAAAACCACCCAAATATCTATTCCTAATAGTCAGTGAATATATATGGCAGACAATAAGAAAAATGAAGTAGTAAAATATGAAGTACTCAAAATTAAACAATCCTACAGTTTTAATCGCATTCATTTTCATATAACAAGTAAGGAGATAATCAGACAAGTAACTCTATTTTATATACTCATAGCCTATACCCTATGGTTCAACCAAACACTCACAATTAATCCTCTGGGTAAGTTCTCACAGCCTAACCCCTCTGATTCGACTTAACAAGGGTATAACGACCTTTTGGGTAACTCACACGGTCTAAACCCTTTGGTCTCATAAAAACAAAGACTCTCTGATGAAGCACTCACCGTCAATTCCCCTAATAATATTTTAATGATAACTACAAGCACTCTAAGGAAGCACTCAACGTTAATTCTCCATGTGGTCTCGTAAGGGTAATTATAGACACTCTGAGGGGGAACTCAACGTCAATCCCCTGTATAGTCTTGTAGTGTGATAAATAAATAATAGACACTCTAGGGAAACCCTCAACATCAATTCCCCCTATGGTCTCACTACACCATGTTTCCACAACCCTGTTTAAAGAAATCATGCAAAAATGATGTTTAGAAACCAAGGTAAACTTAAAACCACAACTTGGCTAAATATCTACAAGGAATACCACAACATTATCTAAAATAACTCAATCCTAACAATACTAGGTATGAAAAGAAATTAGCCTAATAGGCAAGGCTAGACCAAACGGTGAATATAAAAACATGCAAGGGAAAAAAATACATAACCTAGAAAATAACCATATTCACAAAAAAACAACCTATACTCGGGAACACAAGGAATAACAGGCATTAACAGGGCTAAAATCTGTAAACCCGCAATACCGCGTTCTAGGGTACTGGGAACTTTTTCTCGTCAAATTCAAAGACTAACTACGGAAAGGTACAAACCACCAACCTCAACATTTTAAGATCGATATAATTTGTCTTCAGCCCTTGAATCGATCTATAACATGGGAGATTGATGCGATTGCAATGAAACAATAGAGTTCTATTTAGAGAACATACTGTGAGTCAGAGGCCCAGAGAAGATTCATCGGTATCCGTCAATCCTGGATGAGATAAACCTAGAATAAGAGGATTTTGTCGATTATACGCAACCCTGTTATGACATAACAATTGAAATCAAAAGTACACGACATGTTATTTAAAATTACATGGCGTGTACTTTCCATAATCGACCTCAACTTTAGGCGGTCTCCAGGTCACCGCACACGACCATGTACTCGGCCCTTACATGTCTAGTACACGGTCACCAATGAAAATTGGATACACGACATATACTCCAAAGTACATGATGTGTACTCCTTAAATTTCTATATTCTCATATTTTTTCTCAAAAAATCCAAAAAAAGAAAAACCCATACCTGAAAGGAAGATCCGGGTTCTTACAACCGGTGTGTAGTAAGACCTGTTATAGTGTAGAAGAATACCCCGAGTTAGGCCCAAAACATCTTTTCTGAGTTGTTACCCCTAGGTAAATCTATGCCAGAGCCACGTCCACTTATAGTATCCAGATAAGGATGTACTTCTAGGAATCCACTCACTCTATCCTTTAACAAAATTCGAGGACATTTTCTTAAATGTTGACTCATCCTTATACATATCCTTACAGACATCCTTAGACATATCCATTGAAACATATATAGGGATATTACTAAGGTTTCTGCATACTAGTTTATAAAGGTTGAATAAACATTTACATTGAGACCAACTATAGTGACCTATTTTTAACATACATGGATATTAAACCATTTTATATGAATATTCAGTACATTACAATAATACATGCCTGAGGACCATAACAATTTAGTGTCTTTGGAAATGTGGAAATAAATCTCCTATCATAGTTAAAGATATTAAACATATCCCATAAAGATATACACCTTTAGTATTTCTACCTAATACCTTTATTTATAACTTGGATTATGGAAATATATGATAGGTTGAGCTCAGATTCCTCATATGGGTAAATAAAGGAAACATGTAAGCATAACATGAAAAAGGGTATAGAACTTGAGCACAACATTTGAAGATCATACATTGCATATTAGAGATCATAATAAGGATAAAAAATTCATAATACATGAATCATAATAGAATATAGATAATTAGTCATGAAATCACAATATAGGAATAAAACAGAGAACTTTGGAAGACATATAATCATATAATATGATTTCCATAGTAGTCCAGGAATCACTTCCAAGACCGTCTTGGTACTATGGTTTCACTCCCCATACCTTATTGGTAGTCATGGTTCACCCTCATGGTCATATTAATAGCATGAGTTCACTTTTCAAACCATCTTGATAGTCATGTTTCAATCCCATGGCCATCTTAGTAGTTAAAGATCATTCTGAAGACCATCTTAGTCTGTCTCATGAGATATAAATATTTACCCAATGCCTTATAGGAAGATGTAGCTCCCACCCATCTCATAAAGAGATCAAACATACTTGTTCCACAAGATCATTAATAATAATATCATAACCCATGAAATAAAATGGGTATTATAAACATTTAATAATATCATAACCCATGGAAAAATATAGGTTTCATAATCATTTCATAAAAATCATAGTCTATGAAAGAGAAACATATTTCATATACAAATAACCCATAAAAGATAAATGTGTTTCATAAAGATAATGACATTAAGTATAACTCATTCATTTAAATAATTTTAACGGAACCATTAGATCATATTCTAGAAGGGAATGATTAACATCAACATATGTCATCTTAGATAAAAAATAATTTTGAAATATCTTTCAGAAAATATTTCATGAGTTAAATATCCCTTCTTATTTGAAAAATTCTTTTTAATATATAAAACCATTTGAAAATAATTTTCATAAAAAAATACCTTGAAAACTTATAAAGAGGACTTGAAATCATTTTGAAATCCTTTTCCATTAAAAATAAATTTTATAAAAAATTTCTTCAAACTTAACCTGTTTAAAATGAAAAGTAATCTTTAAAGAAATTATGAAGGGTAAATCCGTACAAGCCATACGAGGTAGAATGAACAATCCATTTTCAAGGTAAAAAGGTTAAATAAATACCTTATTCACAAAGTGATAAGAATATTCAATTGAAGATATTGTTAAAATTAAAAAGTATAAATATTATTTTAAAGATTAAAGGATGAAAATAAAATATATTTGGAAACCCTTTTTATAAAACATGGTTTTGAAAGAACATAGATTTCCAATCGAAGAGAGGGTAAAGTTGAGATTTCTTAAAAAAATTCTTAACTATATTATGAACCAAATATTGAAAGAAATGATACCAATATATAAATAAATCATTAATAAATTTAAGATAAGAAGATTCATGAATGTTCTTGAGATATGGATCATAATATTTCATCAAAGGAAGCATAAACATAAAATCTTGAAAAGGGATGAGATTGTCTCTATAAACTCTAATAACCTTGTAACTTGGGATCATACTCTCCATGTAAGAAAACTAAATTATATCAAAATTAAAATATCATGAAAATAATGAAATTCATGATATAACATGTAAAATATAATTATATACACCTTGAAAGAGAATTTAGGTGCATAAAAAACATGAGTCTCAAAGAAGGAAAATTGGGAAAACATATATCACTGATTCGGTAAATATTGGAAATTTAACCCCATAAAAGAAATATCATAAAATGTATATTTGAATACCCATATAATTTAGTATTATATACATATAATAAAATCATTTGTAGTACATACACAACACAAAAGGAAAGTGTGGCGAACATAACATTTATCTCATGAAAATAAAAAGCGAGATGAAATCCCCTTACCACATGTCTTGACTCTCATCGTACTCATTCAAACAACCTATATAATAAATATAAAATTATTATAAATATTTTACATACCCATGTTATTATATATAATACCATATATGGTTTTTTTATTACCTTATATTACCCATTTGTTAACAATCATATGTTAAGGTTTCACTTTGGATAATATTCAATTTTTTTCGCATGAGTCTTAATATGTTATATCACTTGTCCTTATAATTATATAACGATTATATAATTTAAACCATGATATAAATATAATTTATATTCAGTATATGTGTATTATAATAATCCATCAGATATATAAGTATGCAATGTAATACACCATTCATGGAGATGGAAAGTTGTACGTACGCAAGAACGTTATTTCCATTCAATTTTCATATTGAAAGAAAGAAAGAAAATAATATATATATATATATATATAATATAAATAAATTAGAATTAGAATTATATATATAAAATATAATTTCAATAAAATCATCCTTAATACATTCCATGTAGTGTGTGAACGAATCACATCGCTTTGAGGGGGTGGTAGTCCACACTTCGTCAAAAACTATAATCACATTTACACCAAATGAAAAGTAAAAAGATATGTTTTGTAAAAGGAATACAAAAGATTAAATAAATAATAAATATAATATACATAAGAAAAGTTTCCAACATAATTTCCTACATGAGAGGCATTAAGGAAAATTGAACAATCGTCTTTCTGTGAGGCGAAATTTCTCCGTACATATAAACAGTGTGTTTGTTACCCATTAAATGGAGGTGTTTGTATGTGTGGGTAGAAACATTATCATAAAAATATCATAATATATTTAGGATTCTTGTTTTTTTATACAATCATTTAATAAATATGTTTGAGGGTGCGTAGAAGGAAAATAAAAGAAAGGATCTTTAGAGAAGGTGTTATATCTTAATCGAGTAACTCTTTTTGGTTTTGCCAAAGGCATCCTTGAAAGACTTTTATACCAAAGAAAGGATTAAAGAAATAATATAGGGATTTAGGGAAGTGTTTTGGGTAAATATTGGAATAAACTATATGGTTTGAGAGGTGTGAAGAAGTGTGAGAGGTGGTGGCCTTTTATTGGGAAGGGAAATGACACACCTGACATTTTTGAAAATAAGTTAGGTGTACCCACGCTTTTTCCAAACAAATTCATACCAAAAAAAATTATTGAATAATAGAAGGTTATTGGACTAATAATGGACATAAAATGGGTGTATTATAGGTCTCTAGGTCATTGGGGGGCTTAAATTTATGGTTTAGTCCTTAGTTAAGCTTAATTTTACCTTAATCGATGTAATTAATTTTAATTACTTTCACTAATAATTTTTGTAAAAAAATAAGTTGACCTTATTAGAAATTTTTAATTATCAGGACTAAAAATATGGAGTTCATTTTTCCCAATTCCAATAATAGGTGTGTCATAATTAATTTAAAATTAATCCTACTGAAAGGACGACACTGCATGTTTTTAAAGTAAAAAATGATCAAAAGTTTGCTAAATTTTTATATCCAATTTCAATGCAAAATTCGTTCCAATTACCTAAATTAGATTAATTGATAAAAATATTATATAATTTATCTAAAAAAATAAATGAAAATATAATTTAAACTTATAAATAAATAATATGAAAAAGTAGTTATGAATTAAAATCCAATATTTTTAACTACATTAAAAAATTAAGCATTAATGAAAAATACCAAAAAATTATCCTAAAATAATTTTTATTTTTATCTTAAAAATAGAAAGTTTATTTTGAAATATTAAATCTATAAAATCTCCCAAAATTGGATTTAATATGGGCTGTCTATTAAAAGGCGTTAAAACTACCTTTATAAAAAATATAGGTTTTTTTTCAAAAAATAGGTTTGTTCTTATATTATTTGTATCCAATATATTTGATGAATAAAATAAATATTTTATTGAATATATGACATATATATTACATTAATATCACACACCAATTGTAATTAATTTAATATATTCGGGTAAAATAACTTTAAGATCATAAAAATATTAATATTTTTCTTTATATTCAATCAGTTTTCATATTCATTTCTAATTAATTGATATCCTATGAATTCATATTATGTTTATCTAAACCATATATTTTCATTAATCAGTTAATACTATTCATAACTAAAAATTTAGAAACTAGTTTATATCTTATTATATTAAATAATAATATTTCAGTAATATATTATTATTTAGTAAAACTCTGTCATGCGTGTTTTCCTAGCCATCGAAAAAATTCATTATTACAAGTAACAAAAGATAACCTAGATGTTCTTTTTATATCAAGCTAAAATCTCTTTTCTGTATAGTACACTATTAATATGATGTTTTGTATAACACAAGCCAACCATAGTGATTTAATATAAAATAAAATATTTTTAGTGTTATGTGAAATGAAAAATATCGCAAAAGATAAATTAATTCTAAAAAAAATAATTTAAAAAATATCGCGGTGTTACAAAATCCAAATTTGTTATTGTAAATTTATTTTAAAATGTATTTAATCTCTTCAATATCTTACAATACACCCAACCCTATTTCTAAATGAACTATGATATAATATACCATTAAAACCTAGGTGTTAATTTGGTAGCTATATATAGGAATAACTAAATTAAGAATTTTTTATGTTTTACACTTTTATAAAATAAATTCATCAGTTATATATTGATTATAAATAAAAATAAATATCACTTGAGAGAAAAATAATTTTTTTTGAAAAAGCATTTTTATGCACACAATGTATTTTTTATATAAATAAATTAAGTTAGTCGCTATTGGTCAATTATTTTATTGAATTTTATATAATATATTTTCAATGATTTTTTACCATTCATACAATATTATATTTATAGGTATGACATATTAATTAATCAATTTTTATACTTAAAAACTGTATTTTTCTAAGAAGTGGTTTCGTCATGTTTTAGGCACTTATTTTTAAATTTATTTATTTATACTTTAAGAAAATTTATTTGAAAAAAAAATATTCATTTTTGAAATAATAGTTTCAAAATTATCTAGAATTTATTTTTTGATAATTTTCTAAAATTTTTATTTTTCCAATGAATTATAAAATATACTATTTTTACTAAAAAATTCATTTTCATTTAAAGCATATACGAAGATAATTTTTTTTTCAATTTTTTTTTGAAATTTAAATCGGTTAATTTTCTTAACAATTAATCCAAATTAGGTAATTTTAATCAATTTTACGTTTATATTTGATATAAAAACATTTTATACTTAAGAAAACATTTCCTTTGTAAAACCATTTTTGATGTATTTACAGGTTGAATTTTAAATCCAAATTATCCATTCCCATGAGTTTATTTTTCTAAAATAGGTTAAATAATTGTAATAACAACTATTAATATTATTTAATAATTTATTCGTAATTTTTTTCATAATTAATATTAAAAATTGTTAAAATTGTTTACCCTGATTTTTGTTAAAACGAGTTTACTAGGGGTTAAACCAAAAGGTAAGGGTAATTTTGTAAATTAAACTTATAAAAATCCTATTTTATGGATATATTTATACCATATACTGTCCCAATTTCGTATCTGTGTTCAATTTGAAGAATTATTCTTGAGAATGACTTTATCATATTGTATTCTTTAAGGAAGCTTCCAAGTGGTTTCCTAGAGGGTCCCCTCCCCCACTTATTAAAGGGAAACTACTCCAATTACTAATTCACACATATAAATCAATTTAGTTTGACAAATACCAAAAAAAATATATCCTCAAAATCCCTATACATGTTCTATAGCTTTTGGTATTCCCAAAATATGATCCCCAGGGTCCTTAATTAGAAACCCAATGGAGTTTTTCCTAAGAAAAGGTAGTTGTCCTCACAAAGATATTTATTTATTTTACTTGTTTTCTTACTACATTAAATAATGTACTATTAATTAAAATATAATAAAACCATTATATACCATATACTAAGATGTTATTATGTTTATGGATTAACCTATACCCATCTTCTCTTTCATCAAATTTTAAACATAACTGTCAATCATGTGTACAACAGACTACTGCCTCGTGAACTGATGTAATTTGTTTTCCCTAACCACCTCTCATAGATAGATATAATTATGGATTTAATATATATATACCTATTATATTAAGAAAATTATTATACTTATGTAATTATAATATCATATCTACCTTATTACTTTTTAATCTGTTGGAAAATGATAACATAGCTCGTTCGAACATGTGGGCTACCACCTCCATGAAGTGATGTGATTATTTATTAATTTATAATTTACATGAAAGATAATAAGGATAGATTTTATGAAAATATATGATTTATATTATATAATATTTATTTTTAATGGTAAATTATTATTTATATTTATTTTTTCATTTCATCATTTGAAAAATTAAAACAATATGCATGCGTATGTATGGTCTACCATCTCCATGAACGGTGTAAATAATTTTTTAATCTGTAAATTTTATGGATGAATCTAAATATGTATATAATGAATATATATTTGATTTATATCATTATTAAAATTATTTATATAATGTAACCTTGATGAAAGTACAAGGTCTGAAACTACTAAACCAGAAAATACATTAAAAATGAAGCAGTTATTTTCTGAAATAGTGATTTTAATAAAGAATTGTTAATAAATAAGTGATAAAAATTTATAAGTAAATAATATATGGTATGATATATATGATCATTTTTATGGTATATATTTATAATAAATATATATTTATATTATAGGAGGTTCATAGATGTACAAAGGAAGTCATACATTAGGTTAAGGTTTCTCGTCTCACTTTTACTTCCATGAGACATATTCCATAGTGACCAATTGTTTTTTGTGGTGAATATAATATTTATTAATGTATTCTATGATTATTCTCATAAAAATTATGGCATATAGATATCCATATTAGGATCTTTATTTCATGTCCATATTTCAATTTTTTTAGAATGTTTTTAATATCATTATGTGAGTATTTATAGGAATATTTACCCATGTATTTTTATAAAATGTTTTTTAATTAATCTTATTTTAATTTTGGTAACAATGTAATTTTTTTTATTTTATAGAAAATTTGAAAGGACTATTTGTTTTAATGTACTCATTCTGATCAGAATTCCCCTCCATCATTTCTACAAAAATAATTTAAAGGTTTATTTACAAGATTGTATGTTTATTTTCAAAGAAAGTGTTTTTCCTAACATTATGGAATTTTTAATTTTTAATAGTGATCTTCAAAGTGAAAAGGGTATTTTACTCAAGAATTCTGTTAGATAATTTTTATGGTATTTCTATTCATAAATGAAAATAATACTTTTTTTAATTATACTCCTCTAGGGATATATTGTAATGATAAAATAATTATTTTTTTATCTAAATGGTTTATGATTAGTTTGACTGGGGATGTACTATTCTGATACTATTCTCCATATTACTCAGAATGTTATATGATTGTGTTATTTTCATTTTTGGAAATTATTAACATTTTATATGATAGATTTCAATACAAATGTTTATTTTGACTATATTTCACCCCTTCTATATAAGGAATGCGTTGGAATTAGTAAGTGACAGGTGGTATTCACTATAGAACCTCGACGCCTTGGTAGGTCTCCTGAGACAAACTAGCTTGGGTATTTGTCCTAGGCCTTTACATTTATGTAGGATGTCTTGAAACAAGGCCTTGATATTATGTTTATGATGTCTGGAATTATGAATTCCATTATTATTATATTTGTTATTGATGTCCATGTGATTATTTGATTAGTTATGATATCCATGGATAATTTTCAAGCTTAGGTGATTAGTTACATGTCATTATTTGATCAATATTTTTTCATGCCATATTATTATTGATTCTCAAGTTATCAATTAAATGACATTTGTTTTTAGTTATTGACCTTTACATAATTATTATGCCTTATTAATTCATAATAACGTCCATTGTATGCATATCCAAAAATGAGTAACTGAGCTCACCCATTTCTTATGTTTCCTTTCCCACGGTGACCTAAAGTGTATTAAGATTGATTTGTTGGGATATGCTAATGTTAATAATGGTGTTCTCAAACAAAATACTATTATATTTAAAGTTTTCAATTATAATGTGATATTAAAGTATGTATATTGTTTACCAAGACTACTAAACTATACAATACTTCGGAATGCGATAAATTTTATCTTATTCCAATGTAATAAAGTAACCACAGACTCTAGGCTATTGGAGTCAGGGTATTTACAGTTGTTACTAGATAATTTTTTTGAGACATTTGGAACTTGATTTTTGGAGTCATAGATTATAGAACTTAAATATATGACTAACTTTAAGGATAAGTATAAGTATAATATAAAATCATACTGTTTAGGTAAGATAGATATTTTGTTGTTTTCCAAAAAATACACCTCTATCTGGATACTACATGTGGATGTGGGTCGGACATAATTTTACCTAGGGGTAATAACCCAAAAAAGGGTGAATTGTGATTTGAATTTATTATCACCTTTTGTACAATAGTGGGACTTACTGCACACCTGGTTAGACACTCCTGGGGGATATGCTTCGGTTAATTCACAATTACATTACAAACCATTATAAAGGATTTGAAAATATTTTTATAACTAGAGAATATTCCCAAATATACCAAGTTTATGTTTTTTAGATTAGTTATTCACAAATTTTAAATTTCTGTTAAGTGCTTTACTAGTCTTTGAATTATGAATTCTGATTAATAATGTTATGATATAATCTAATGTAATTCATTGTTTAGAAATAGACAATAGTAGAAGGAATGAAAACCATATCAATGCATGTAATCCATGAGGGATTTCATTCCTCAAAATATAATGAAGTTGGAGATAGTGATGAACAAATTACAACTATATTGGGGCAACTAAATCAAATTTTGACTAATAACCTTGCCCGTATAGAGCATCCTAGTAATTCAAAATAAAGTGTAACAATGTTAGACCACTTACTGCATTAGAAACATCCATCATTTAAGGGACTTCAAATGAATTTGAAGTTAATTAATTGATAAGTTCCTAAGAGAATATATTTATCACTTTGGGAAGTAATTAAAGGGAAAAGGTTTTCATGGAATTTTATTGTCTATTTGGGTATTAAAATCAATGGTGGACTTCGATTTAAAAAATGGATGAGGGTGAAATAATAATAAATTAATGGATGTACTTTATTGAACTTTTCATCGAAAACTATTTTCCTTACAAATAAAGAGTAGATATGAAGAGAAAATCTATGAGTCTAAGTGAAAAGGAAGTAGAAAATGTTTCTAATCATGAATCTAATTTTAGAAGATTATAAAGGCATACTATGGACTACATACAGAATCCACAAAGTAATATTGATAATTTATTTTATAGGATAAAGATAGTCCTTCAATGGACATTGATCTCTCAAAAAGTTTCTTTATATGAGGACATAATATCATGTTATGTTAATACAGATAAAGAATTCACCATGTCTTTTGAATTTTATAGAAAGAAACATAATAAAAAGGTGTATGCACTATTTGGAAAATGAAATATGGAAAAGGGAATAAGGTAATGGTAAAATTTAAAACTTTTAATAAATTTTTAAAGAAACACCATGGAATATGCTTCTTGGGAATAAGAGTTTGATAAAATCATGAAGAGAATGGTCACTGGGTTCATGATTTCAATGGAAATAAAGAAGCTACTGGTGTTCCATGCTTCAACTATAATGAAATGGGTTACTATTTAAATTATTTTCCCATACATCAAGGAAATTTTTGTTAGAAATACACAACGAAGAAAGTCTAGGAGTATGTGATTATTAAAGCTGAGTTTGAGGTTTCTAATAATGTAGTGGAATGTACTTTACTCATATCATTAAATTTGGATAATTAATTATTGGATTTATGATCTTATCACTATTTTATATCACCCATGTTTTTTTTAGAAAAATACATATTTTCCTAGAACCTTAAGAAGGGAGTTATCATTCATTAATCCTAGTGGAAGTATCACCTCAATAAGGACGTGTTAATAAGTTCCTATTATGACACATAAATGTGTTTTATTTACTGGATTTATTATTATTCCTATGCTTTATTTTTACATAATGCTTTATAGGATTGGATTTAAAAACATGGTGAATTTTTTTTACAATGAGAAAGAAATTAACATTCATGATGAAGTAATATAATTCCTTATCTTTTGAGGGGATACTTCATCATCTAAGTCATTTCTAGATCCACTACTAGTATCCCTTCCAAATGATATTCTCGAAGAAGAAGAGTAGACATAAGCTAACGATGGTAAAATGTAATCTTCAAATCGAGGTTGTAAATGTTTTATAAGAATACATTGATGTATTTTACAAGGAATTACTTAAACATTTACTAGAGTGTAAAACTTAGTTTTCCATTGATCTAACTCCATATGGATGAGTGTATAAAAAACATCCTATATAATGGACATTGTTGAATTAGGGCAGTTAAAGAAAAAAAAATATGATTTGTGTTATAAGGGATTTATACGCTGTAGTATTTCTTATTGGGTAAACACTATTCTTTTTATTAATAAGAATGATGGATCTATGAGGATGTGAAATAACTATAGGGATATCAATGAATTTACAATAATGAAAAAGTATTCTATATCTCACATTGATGATTTATTTGATCAAATTAACAAAGATCAATATTTTTCAAAGATTTAAATTCATTATGGGTGTTATAAATTGTGAGTAATTAAAGAAAATATTCTGAAGACAACATTTTGAACAATGTATGGAGATTACAAGTTTACATTAATGCCTTTAGAATTGACTAGTATACCATAGGTTTTTATGGACCTAATGAATTTTGTATTCAAGGAATATCATAATGACATTGTTTTGATATATATTTATGATATCTTGGTATATTAAAAGATCCAATAGGAACATGAATATCTCTTATGCATTATGCTTCAGACTCTTATGAGAAAAGAGTTATATGGTAAATATAGAAAGTGTAAAATTTGGATTGAATTTTTTTCTTTTATTTGTCAAAATTTCTCCAAGTATGGAATCTCAGTTGAACATGTATAGACTAAAGCATCCCAAGAATGTCCTAAAACAATGAACATTACCAATGTATATAGTTTCATTGGTTTGGTAGGTTACTATTGGAAAATTTTTCAAAAATTTTACCGACTCTATAACCATTTAACCAATATTACTTATAAATGTGTTAAGTTAATTGGGAAATAGGGATGAGAAGAATGTTTTGAAGAATAAAATATATGTCTATTGAATGATTTGAATTTGACACTACCATTAATAAATGATAATTTTTTGATATATAGTGATGCATCGAAGAGGTGAATTGGTTGTGTCCTTATTTATAACTATAAATTTATTTTATATGCATAAATTTAGTTAAATATTAATGAAAAAAATTATCCAACACACTATCTTGAGTTGGTGGCTGTAATATTTTACTTGAAGATATGAAAACATTATCTCTATAGAGAAATATGTGAGATATAAAAGGATTATAAGAGTCTGAAATACATATTTTTATAGAAATATATTAACATGAGGAATAGATGATGGATTGAGTTACTTAAGGATTCTGATGGATAAATACACTACCAGCCCATGAAGGAAAATAACATAGTGGATGAATTGATAAGAAAATATCTCTAAGTTTTGAATTAAATGGGTATAGATAGGGATCCTATGCTCATGGATCTATTAAATATGGATATGAGAATTACTAAATATGGGGATACATCACTTGTTTTTCAAACAATTTCCAAACAACATTTTTTTGAAATGATAAAATGTTCTTAAACCTAATGATGGGAATTTCCTAATGAAAATGAAATATTTGAATGATGGAAAATTGACATATTTCATTTTTCAAGATGACATTACGAAATTTTGAAAGAGTCTATGTGTTCCATATATACCTGAGATGAAGAGATAATTATAGGATGATGATCATTGCTTAAATTTATCTATAAACCATGGTAGAGACAAGATGTATAAATATTTTAAGGAACATTTTTGGTGGGATAATATGAAATGGGAAATTAGTGATTTCATGTAAAGATGTTTGGTTTGCAAACAGGTGAAGGCTGAGATACAATAACCTATAGGAGTTGTGTGACCGATTCCTATTGTTATATATAAATAGGATGATAATAATATATAAATTTTCACTATATAACCAAATAATCCTAGAAAGAATTATGAAATATGGGTTATTATTGATAGAATCACCAAACATGCATACTTTATCCCTATAGGAGAAGATTTACCTCTTTAGAATATGGACTAACTCTATTTTTGTGGGGTTGTAAGTCTTCATGATGAATATATTTCAATTGTGTCTGATCATGAACCATAATTTATATCAAAATTATTAAAAAGTCTTTAGAAGGATCTTGATACCATGCATCATTTGAGCACCACTTATCACCCTCAAACTAATAGACTATTAGACAAAATATTCAAACATTAAAAGACATGTTGGGGTCACGATATCATGATTTTCATGGTATGTGGGTTTTTATTTATCTTTGATAGAGTTCAACTATAATAATAGCTTCCATTAATGTATTAAAATGGTGTGTTATGAAGCAATATATCACTAGTGATGCCATACTCCAAATTTTTGGGTTAAAGTTAGTGAATGGAAGCTTATAGTCATATAATTTGTGGAGAGACAAAAAATGTAAATGCTATTCAAACCAATATCAAATTAGCTCAAAGTAAAAAAAATATCTATGTAGATAAATGGAGGAATGATTTGAAATTTCAAGTGAAAGAATATGTTTTCATGTTTTTATATCCGTGGAAGGGTGTTATAAGGTCTATTAAGAAAGGGAAACTGAACCCCAGGTGCATCATAATTTTTAAATATTATAAATAATTAGATATGTGACTTACGATTTATAAATGTCATTATGTCTCTAAAAATTACATGATGTGTTCCATATATCATTATTAAGGAAGTACATACCAGACCCAATGTGTGTGATCACCTCTGAAGATAAATAATAAAAACCTAATCTATCTTACTGTGAATATAATTTCTAGATTTTGGTTACTATAAAAAACATTTTTAGGTATCAGATTTCTTAACTAGTAAATCTACTTTGGAGAAGTCATAAGATAGAAGAGTCTATGTGGGATCCTGAATAAATTTTGATTAAGGACTACCAAAATATGTTCATAAGGTAAAATTTTAGAAATTTTAAGGTTAAAACAATTTTAAGGAGATATTAATGTAACACCCATAGATTTTATTTTACATCTCTTTTTAAATATATTTAATCTTTTCAATAACTTGTGACACACACGACCCCAAGTCTAAATTAATCACGATTTAGTATAACCTTATAACCTCTAATTTAAATTTGAGAGTATGAATAGGTATAACTAAATTTAAAAAGTTATATGGTTTACACTTTCATAAAATAAATTCACTATCTATCAATTTATTATAAATAAAAATAAATATTCTTTTATAGTAAAATTAATATTTTTATGAAAAATTTATTTTATATTTATAATGTGTTTTTTATCATAATAAATTCAACTAATAACTATTAGTGAGTGATTTTAATCAATTTTTTTATTATATATTCAAAAAAATGTTTTACCATTTGTCTATTATTTTTTATAGGCATTATATAAGAATAAATAAAGTTTAATGCTTAATACTTTATTTTTTTAAATATATGATTCGTAGTGTTTTCCGCACTTATTTGCAAAATTAATTTTTGAAATTTTTATAAAATGTATTTGAAAAAATTAAATTAATTTTTTAAATAAAAATTTGAAAATTATATTAGAGTAATTGTTTTAAAAATTCTCAAAAAATATTATTTTTTTACAAACAGTAAAAATTAATTATTTTTATTGAGAATTGCCTTTTCATTTAAAGTGTTTAAAAAGTTACATTTGGTTTTAATTTTTTTAAATGTAAAATTGGTTCTATTATATTATAATTAATCCAATTTAGGTCATTGTAATCAATTTTTTTGGATACTTTATTTAAAAAGATTTTATGCTTGAGAGAATGTTTCCTTGGGAAAGCGGTTTTTTCATCGCATTTGTGTGTTTAATTTTAAATTAATTTTTTTTACTTATATGAATTGAATTTAGAAAAAATGTATTTCAAAATTTTTATTAGAATAATTATTATTATATAACAAGGTCAAAAATGATTTTGGTCATAACGAATAGTAAAAATTTTAAAAATTAAATAGCCAAGTTTAGGTTAAAACAGGTTTATCGGGCTGGGTTGGGGGTGGGGGTGGTTAAACCAAAATTTAAGGGTATGTTTTTTAATTAAACTTTTCAAAATACGATTTAATGGCCATTTTAGACCTTATCATATCCCATTTTGAATATCTTGTTATTTGGATGCATTTTTCTTAGGAATGACATTATTATATTGTATTTTTTTGGAATTTTTTCAAGTGGTTTCCACGACGGTCCCCTCCACCAATTATAAAAGGGTTCTACTATACTAAATTATTCCCACGTATTAAGACATTTATTTTTCCCAAAAATTTTCAATATATATTCCAAAAAATATTATACGTTTTATATAGTTTTTTGTATTTCTAAAAGAAAAAACCTAGGGTCCTTAATAAGAGAACCAAAGGGGGATTTTAAGAAAAGGTAATTGTCTTCATTAACCTCTTTCTTTTTTTTACGTATAATATTACCATATTCAATTATGTATCAATAATTCAAATATAATAAAAAAATATCTATAATATACTAACATGTTATTAAGTTGATGGAATAACCTATATCCTTCTCCCATTCCATCAAATGGGGAACGAAACTATTGATTGTATGTACAATGGTTTACCGCCTCGAAAAATGATGTAATTAATTTTACTTAAACACATCTCAAAGAGGGATATAATTATGGAATATATATATATATGATAATTATGTCTTAATTATACTTCTATAATTATAATGTAGTATCTACCTTATTACCTTCCAATCTATTGGAAATTATAATGTCACTCGTGGATGCATGTGGTCTACCTCCTCCACAAAATGATGTGATTCATTTTTTTATTTACATGAATGATAAAGAGGATATATTTGATTAAAATATATTATGTATATGATATTATAATGGTTCTGGAAAGGTTAATTATTAATTACCATTCTTTCATTCTATCTATCGAAAAATTAAAACAATGTTCATGTGTATGTGTGGCCTACCGTCCCCATGAATGATGTAACTCATTTATCAATATATAAATTTTATGGTTGAATTTAAATATTTATATAATGAATATATATTATTTTTATATATTTTTTAACATTATTGAGAATATGGAACATGATTAAATTACAAGGCTTGAAACTACCAAAGCGAAACATACATGAAAAATAAAGTAGTTGTTACCCGAAACAATGGTTTAAACAAAGAATCGTTAGTAAATAGATGATACAGTTTTATAAGTAAATCATATATTTTATATATATATGAGTATGGTTATAGGATATATGTATAATAATTCTAAATTTATTATATATGAGGCTCAAAAACTTATGAAGGAAGTTGAACCTGAGTTAAGGGTTTCTCGTATCCTTTTTTACTTCCATGAGGCCTTTGTCATGTTCATCACTTATTGATTTTGTGTGGTGTATATAATACCTATGAATTTAATTTATTATTATTATCATGAAAATTTTGGGATATACATATCCATTTAAAGATCTTTATTTTAGGGTGCTTACGATTAAAAAGTTACCAAATTTGTATGGGTTTATTTCATAATCCCATCATTACATGATATTGTTTATGTTTAAGTCCCCTATAGGAGAATTATATGATATTTAGATCTTTAACCCAACCTATATTTTATTCGCCTCAAGTTACTCTATAAAATTATAAGATTTTATTACATTTTCCTCTTTTATTTTCTCAAAATATTTATTTATTTTTAAATAAAATAGACATTATTTCCTCTTTAGTTTAGAATATTTTTTATCATGTCCATATTTTCTAAAAATGTTTCCAAGAATTTTCTTAATATTATTATATGATTTTTTAAAGGAATTTTTACCCATTTATTTTATGAAATTTTTTAAAACTAATCTTCCTTTTTTTAAACAAGGTACTTTTTGATTTTTTCTAAAAATGTGAAAAAATATATTTATTTAAAATACTTGGAATGAATGGAATTTACAAAGTTCATTAGCACAAAAAGTTTTTACTGTTACCTTAAATTATTTCATGGTTATTTTAAAATAATTTTTTCCTAATATTATGGAAATTAATAGTTTTAAGAAATGATTTTCAATGTGAAAAGTGTATTTTATAAAATAATGTTTTTAGGGAAATTTTATGGAATTTATAATCATTAATGAAAAAAAACCTTATTTAATTATTATCCATTAGGGATATGTTGTAATTATACTCTCCTTATTATTTCTCTAGTTGCTTTATGATCTGTTTGACTAAGGATGTACTATTCTTACACCATTTTCCATATTACACTAAATATATTATGATCATGTTTATTGATTGGGGAAGTATTAACATTTCATATGAGAGTTTTCAATATAAATGTTTATGTTATTATATTTTACCCATTTCATATGAGTAATGCATTGGACTTAGTATGTAATGTATAAGGAACACTATATCCCTTTAATGTGTTAATAGGTCTCCTAGGACAAACTATGTTGTGTATTTGGTTGAGGCCTTCCCATTTATAAGAGATATCTTTTCTAAAGGACTTGGTTATAGATTTATGTTTTATGACATTATGCATTCCCTCATTATGAGATTATTTATTTATTTATTTTTAATTATTAGATTAGTTAATATATCCATCGATAAGTTTTAAGTTTATGTGATTAGTTATATGAAATTATTTGATATGTATTTATTTATACTATATTATTCTTCATGCTCATGTTATTGATTAAATGAAATATGTTTTCTATTATTTACCTTTCCATATTGATTACGGATTATTTATTCATGATATATTATATTGTAAAAATACCTTTATTGAGCATCTGATATCACCCCCTTCTTATGTTTTCTTTCCATAGGATTCCTGGAAGTGTATTATGATCGATACACAAAGATATGATAAAAGTAATAATGGTATTATCAAAGAAAATACTATGTTTTATTTTAATTTTTCAATTTTAATGTGAGATTAAATTATATATCTTGTTTTCAAAGGCTAAACTATTAGATCCTTTATGATGATATCACTTGTATCTTATGCCAATGTAACAATGTGAAAAGTTATTTTGGGCCATTGAAGTTAAGATACTTACACTTTTTTATATCATATATCTCACTTTTCAAGTATCACTTGAAAAATAATCCGAATGGAAACTTAAATTAATAAGTTATAATTACCTTCAACAATCATATTTTCCCTTACAAATACCCACACAATTATCTCTTTAATTTTTTCCTCAAAATTCATTCCATATTTCAAAATATTTTCCTTCTTTATATAATTATTTTTGGTGGTATTATTTTCCTGGGGACCATAATGATGCATATTAGAATCTTATTATACACCTTTATACTTGTAATTATTGTCTCGTTATACAAGAACTGAGCCTATGGAGTTAATTATTAAATATAATTTAAATTAAATTAATAAATTAATATTTATTTATTTTTATACATGCATTGTTATTTTATATTTACAAAATCTATTATAATAATCATATAATTTATGAAAAGATAAAACATGATAAAACCTGTGTTGTTACATTTTACTCCTTAAATAAACTTTATCCTCACAATTTTAATATGTTATTAACATAATATATAGATTTTATTCATAAAATTATTTTCTTTGTTATGATAATTAAATTCATCATTTTCTACAAAATAAAAATATTCCAAGGATATGAACCTTATAATTTATAAAATAAATATTTCTTATACCAAGTATGAACCTTATAAGATTCATGCATGTGAATGTGTTTATAAAGGGATAAATTGATATTTAGGTGATGATCCCCACAAATCATAATGACTCGGGTTTTATTATATTTTCCCTTTGAATATTTCCATGTATATATATAGATTTATCCTTGGTGTCAGCAGAGAGTTTGGGTGTCTGAGGACCTAGGAATTAATATATTAAAAATATTAATTATATTTTAACAAACATTTACACATCATTTTTGTGTTTCTCAGTTTTCTCATTGCTTAGGACCTTGTATGGAAAATCCAAGCCCATGGATGATTATAGAATGTTAGGTTTACCCTAGGTACGACCTAAGGTTGGTCGATGCCAAAAATTCTATGAAAAGAAACTTTTGTAAGCTTCAATTAATTAAAATAAATAGAGAATTTATTTATTTAATGTTAAATAACAAAAATCAAATACTCTATAAATAAATAAATACAAAAAATATCCAAGGTTAGCTGCATAACCCTGGAAGAATTTTAGAGGAGTATTAGGCGTTCTTCATTGGAAAACTACATTGTTGTATGATAAGGGATTGAATCATAGTTGATATAGATACAGAAAACTCAATGGGTCTTCATCATCTTTGGAAAACACTTTATTCACCAATTATAGATCCTAAATAGAGACAAGGATTGTCAATTTATGTTTTCACCTTTTTGATTAAATGATTGATCATGGATTCTTATGTGGTTTTATTGATCTTAGATTTCATACCTTTCTCCCATGATAGTATGGATAAATTGAATTCATAAATTAATTTATAATTTTTATTCCTTTATAACACTCATGCTTTCACTAATTATGTTATCATTGGGATTATACCACTTGGTCAGTGATTGTTTCACCTTTGTTCTTATTATTTCCACCACACATTCCTCATGTACTTTATCATTAGACCACAAGTTCACAATTCAGCCTTATCAGGACAGGTTTGAGTGCTGTCAAACCCCTATATTTATAGTGGTTTCATGAAATATAAAAAATATTATTGATTTTTACATGTATTTGGATATTTTTTGGATATTTTTTATGGACAAAGTTTCTATAGTGGTAATGATAATGTGATGCACTCCAGGACATGCTGTGGGATTCGAGTGGTTGATCAAAATCTGATTTCTAGCCACTCGAGGCTAATAATAGACAACCAGAGGAGAACCCCATCAAATTTATGCGGTAAAATTATAGGTTTTTTAGAATAGAAGTATCAAGAAACCACATGAATAATACGAGGATTCTGTGAAAACACGACTATATGTCATGTAGTGCAAGAATGACACAAGATGCATACTTCTTTTTCTATGGTGGAAAGTGATTTTAGCTAATTTAAGGATCACACAGTGTGTGGATGGTCCCACATACCAAGTGAGACTATCTAGTTTGCTATGTTTGTGTTAGATGTACATGAAAAGGTCCTTGGGTGGTTATACATGCCATTTACCATGAGGACAAATTGTGTGGATGTACATGTATAATAGAGCTGTATTCTAAGTGTACTAGTCCAGGACCTAGTGTTGATATACACATGGAGTACCCCAATACATTATGTGTGGTATGAAATGGATTTCAAATCTATGTCGAGGTAAGAACACAAACATACAACACTGTGTGGTCATAAGAATCATGGACTCCCATACACTATGTGTATCCCATCCATAAATTCTTCCAATCATATATCCTTTTTTGGGATTCATATTTTAGCCCTCAAGTAGCTTATCCTGAGTGTTTTTCATATATAATGAGATGGTGGAATTCGTTGTGGAATACAAGATACAATTTGAGGTCTTCCAAGCACGAAATGTATTCAGGTTATGATTGACAATGGAGGTGATCATTATAGGATCATATGAGAGACGATGGCTTTCGAAACCAACCTGTAGAACTAGAAAGTGGGTCCCCCCATATTCCACTCTATCAACTGAGTGGTATACCTATTATAAACTAGGGTTCAGGTCATCTGTTTATTGTGTGGTACCCCCCTGAAGGACTAGTGTATAGGTCCTCTACCTACTGAGTGAAACCCCCTATCGTACTAGGGAATTAGTCCTTTGTTAATTGTGTGGTTCCCACTATTATGCTAGGGTTGGGGTCTTTTATCCACTGACTAGTACCCCCTATTGTACTCAGGTGTGGTTACTTCATTCACTAAGTGGAACACCCCTATCACACCAGGGTGCCAGTGCTCTATCTATTGGGTGGGACCTCTTATATTACAAAGGAATGGTTTATCTATTGAATATTGTGTGCCATTATGATGTGGAGCAGTGGAGAGTTGTGAGTTGTCCATATGTCTTTCTTAGATATACATGTGAGATGCCCATCATCGGTAAAATACCTTTGGATTTTCAAGCAGAATTGTCATACTTGGATGGGCTATGATATGGAGATCCCTTTTCTCTCTTGTCTGGGTTTCATTTGGAGAATATATATCTTTGATGGGTTTTTGTTTCCTTCGTTTTATGGGTTTATCTGACCATTATTTTGTCTTTCTATTTCTCACTTTATTTTTTTGGGGAATCCTACTAGGTATGTATATACTCACCAATATTTGGGATTTTCTATAACATTTCGATTCTTATAAAGATGAATAATATTTCAGTAATGACATTGGTGGAGTATAGAGTTATCTCAGTACATTGACCATGTACGGTGGCTAGAATTAAATATTTGAAACCTGGTTATCTTAAATTTATTTATTTTAGTTTTTTGTTTGGGTATTAATTTCTAGTTTGGATTTTTTTCTATTTTTCTATTTTGTTTTATTCTTTAAAACTCATATGTATTACCTAGAGCTTATATCATGCATGGTTTTACTTTATATGTTACAAAATTTATTTGTTTCCCATTAATATTTCATGGATATGGTTGGGTACATGTATAAAGGTACATTAGGAAAAGGACTTCAATTTCATCAATTCCTTCTTGGTGTTTGTCTCCACCCCCTAACCTATTAAAGGTGGGATTGGGGTTGTGGTAGTTTGTCTTGCAGTCAACCTGGTGGGACCCAGTGTGTTTGGAAATTGTAGATTGGTATTAAGTAATTTTATTCTTTAGGATGATATTTAGAGTTTTCCACTTTATAAATAATTTGTTAGGACTTTTAGGAAATATTGTTAGAGTGTCATGAGTGCATATTTCATGCTAGACTAACCAAGGTAGGTATGCCGATCAATGTATCCATAAACTAAGAATCTGACTAATTGATTATTGAATTAGTATTCCGAGACATCAGTTTCATGGATCAGTAGTACATGAATCAAATAATATTGATTACATAGATTGTTCTTCTTGAGTCAGATCCCCATATATATTTGATCATCTGCCCTTTTTGTGGCTTGATCACATTCATATTACCTCTATGAAGATAGATGGATAGGTTAGTGATACATGATCAGGATGAAAATTATTTCAGTGATGAGGCCTAATTTCAGTGTCCATATCATGAGGTGTTTCCTCAATATGGGATCCAAGATGAACTACTAAATATCCTGTAGAATATAGTAGAAACAATGTAGGATAATTATTCACATAGCTTTAGAATTATTGAATTGTTCTATCACCGGAGAGCACTGAGGTTTTGTGGAGAGCCAGATCCCCAGGCTGGGGAGGGTTGGCATGAATCAGTTATTTGATTCTTCAAGATTATGTGGACCCTAGTTGATTAAACTGTTACACTAGCCTCTTTTATTTTCTCTAGAGTATTAGGGAACTGGTGGAGTCTAGTTACATAGACTCATGATGAGATGACGTTATCATGGTTTTAATTACAACATCTATTTTATGAAGAGTATTACCCCCTGTACTTGATCTTATTTCAGATCTGGGAGCATATTGTGTTTTATTATGGTAGTATGATAGGTTCTGAGCATTCCATGTGGTTCACCAACCCTATGTGATACTCCCTCATCAGGGTTCGTGATGTTTTGTTATAGGCATAAATTTTTGAGTAGGGTCTCTATAGATGCATTCATGCTACTGTAGTCCATTGTGTATTACCATCTTTGTTATAGTTTTGGAGTAGGATATAGTTATAAGGATATTCCTACAAGTGGTACACCGTGAATTTGGAGTTGGTACTGGGATTCATAGGATTGAGTCATCTAAAGTAGCTAGAAGGTTGTAGTCAGTAGGGTGTCACCGTATGTGACCTTCTCATGGATAGACTCAATCATGTGAACATGTGATGCATGGTTTACACAGAGGACCTGATCATGTTGTAGGGGGGAGATTCTATGCTGGTGATGGGAGAGGTCACATGTCCCGTGATTACCTAACCCATCGAGCAGAAGAGGGAAGGAATACATGAGATGTACCATCATTATAGAGGCATCATCATGATTAGAGATCTTCTAGGAATTGATAGGGAGGCCTCAAATGAGGCAGTTCTTAAAGAGGAACAAGTGTATCTCTAGAGGTGGAGCTATTGGTGAGGTAATATGCTATGAGATACTCCCACCACCACCACATGGTGGACCACGTCAGTCTCAAGGAGCTGGCGGTAGGGGATGCAGACCATTTCTGTCTATGGAGGTCTACAACCAAGTTTCACATGAGATGATCCAGGACATGATCTATGTTTTTTACTCTTACTCTAGTGCTGGTAGATATAGATTTGAGCCATTTCTTTATCGCCATATACCTAGTGAAATAGATATATCTTCCAATTGCATTTTTCTCCCAATGTATTTGGATGGAGGTTTCTATAGGTAGTGCTTCTTTGATATCACATATCTACTGGTAGTGAAAATTGAAACTCAGTGGAGGTAGTTTATTATAAAACCACTTGTTCATCATGATGAAACTTTGTGAAATAATCTTGGGTATGTATTGGTTGTAAATAGTTTGTCCCAGATTCACTGTCATCAAAGGCTAGTTAGATTCCTTTGGGCTGGTGGGATAAGATTATCCTTCACGAGCAACCAAGATATCATGGTTGAGAGAGTAGTATTTCGGAGAAGGAAGATGTAACTAATCACCCATTATTTGGAAATATTATCCCTTGGTTTAGGTGGATCTTCAGAAATATAGATTCCTTCACTAGTGGAGGAATTTATGAACATATTCCCCAAAGATGTTATGAAAATACATACAAGGAGGAAGGTGGACTTCTATATTCACTTTCACCTCATGAATACACTGATATCTTCTTAAACGTATCATATATATCCTACTGAGCTCAAATAGATGAGGTTTTAGTTATAGGATCATCAAAATAAGGGTTTCATTAGTCCTCGTGGTTCCTCTTGGGAAACCCCTATTTTATTTTTGAAATAATAAGATGATATATTGAGGATATATGTAAATTATCATCACATAAACTTGGTAATGATAAAGAAAAAGTACCCATTTTAGAGAATTGAAGAAATATTTGACCAGTTTCAAGGTGTGAGTTGGTTTTAGAAGATCAATCTCAAGTTCGACTACCACCATTTTAGTCTTTTCAAGGCTTATATTCCTTATACGACATTCTGATGTCACTTTAGACACAATGAGTTCCTATCGATTCCTTTCGATGTGAAAAATTTCCTATAATGTTTATTTATATGATTAACAATATATTTTATCCATAATTAGACCAATTTGTGGTTGTCTTCATTGATGACATAATCATCTACTCTATTTCATAGGAGGAGCACTCAAAGCATTTGATATTAGTTCTATACTTACTCTCGGATAAGTAGATTTTTGTTAAACTCTCCAAGTTCTAGTTTTGGATCCAGAAGATTCACTTTGTAGGGAATTTCATATATGAGCCTAGATTAGCTGTGGACCCGAAAATGAATGATTTTGTTCTTTATGGGGACCCACCCAAAATATTTAAAGAGGTGCATTGTTTCCCTATCTTACTGGGATACTATAGAAGGTTCATGGGAATATTCTTTAGGATTTTAGACCCTTTAACTACCCATACATAGAAATGGTTTCCATTTAACTGGATCAATTAGTGCCAAAGAGACTTTAGGGAGTTGAGGGTGACCAATGATCCTATTTTGAGACTGATAGAGGAGGCTGTGGTGTACATTGTGTTTTGTGATCTCAATGGATCTAGGATCAGATACGTGTTGATACCGAGGTAGGATTTGATCAGATATGGATTGAGGCAGTTGAGAAAATGTGAAAAGAACCATGATACTCTTTACCCATAGTTGGTCACAATAGTATTATCTCTAAAGTTGTAGGGGTATTATATTCAGGGAGAGAACTTTTTTGTATACTCAGACCGCAAGATTATTCTGTATATCTTTACACTGAGTGATCTAAACCTTAGACAAAGGTATTGGTTGATGTTCCTATAGTAATATGACCTTGAGATTGTCTATACTCTTAGTAAGGAAATAAGGTAGTATATTCCATTATCATGAAGTCTCATTCTTGATTGGTGGAGGCCCTTGAGTAGTTAGATTCTTTGCAAATCACCTTGGAGGGGGATATGTGTGTAGTGTTTATTCAGTCGATGGTCTTTAATCCACAAATTCTTCAGCATACAAGAGAGGATATATTGGGATATATCAACTTCAATTTTATAAGAGACTATATATCCTTATGATTTTCACTAGATGCATTGTTTTAAGAAGGGGAGTAGATCATCCTTTTCCTAGGTCAGATATTGGTTCCAATCACATTGTGAGAGGAGGTGATGTGGGTGTTTCACAATACCCCCTTGGTTGTACATCATGGTATGGAAAATATACATAAGGGTCTTTTGTGAATGTTTTTGTGTGCTATAATGAGGAATATTTTTGCCCAATTTTCCGATAGGTGTCTCACAGGTTAGTAATTGAAGGAAAAGGACCAGGTTTGAGAAGGTTTTACATAGCATTTTGAGATCCTAGAGTGGAAATGGGATGTCGTGTCCATGGAATTTGTGATTGGTATTCCATGGATAGTGAGAGGACACTATGGCACATTGGAAATTATTAACCGACTTAACAATTCAGTTTACTTCCTTGAAATTATGGATAAGATCTTAGTTTAGAGTTTGAGAAATTTGTATGTGTGGGAGATCATCTAATTCCATGGGGTACCCTCGATTATTGTATTTGATTATGACATGAAATTTATATCATGGTTGTGGAGAAACATTCTTAAGGGATTCAGGTCCTAGTTGAGAATAAGTTCAACATTTCTCCCTTAGATGGATGGGAAGACTGAGTGGACTATATAAGTGTTGGATGATATAATGAGAGTGTTCATTATATACTTCATCTAGAGTAAGGTTAATTACTATACAGTGGTAGTGTTTTATTATAATAACGAATATCAATCTAATATCAACATGGATCCTTTCAAGGCCCTGTATGGGATACATTTTAGGTCCCCATTATGCGAGACTGATATTAGTGAGGCATACCTAGTAAGCTCAGAGATGGTGAAGGAAATGATTGAGAAAGTTTAGGTGATCCAAAACCATATGAGGATATCCCAGAGATGGAAGGAATATTACACCGATCGATTTCATATGACCTTAGAGTTTGAAAAGGGAGACCATGTTTTACTAAGAGTATCCCCACAATGATTATAGTGTAGTTTTTTCCAGGGACACAAGATATTCTTAGGGTTCATTGGGAAATTAGAGATCCTACAAAGGGTTGGAAAGGTTTCTTACCACCTAGCCTTACTCCCACAGTAGGACTAGGTGAATGATGTCTTCCATGTTTTACAGTTGAGAAGATACGTGCATGACACTAAAGATATTATTAACTGGGGTGATCTAGACATCGATGATGGAGGCACCTTTTTGGAACACCTAGTGGAGATTGGGGATCATAAGTAAAGATTCCTGTGAGGTTGGAACATTTATTTAGTACATGTTCTTTGGTAGCACATGAGCTTACAAGAGACCTCTTAGAAGCGTGAGAGATATATACGTGCTTAGTACCGGAAAAAATTCATTTATCTTATGCTTTTTGGTGTGAAAATACTTGAATAATTTGATAATGTAGTGAATATGGTTTTATTGGATTTTGAATTTGAATATTTCCATGTATACATATTGATTTATCCTCATAGTCGGCATAATGATTGGGCATCTCAGGACCCAAAATTAATATATTAAAAATATTATTTATATTTTGATGCACACACATTCATATTTTTAGTGTTTTTTGGTTTTAAAATTTATTGTGACTTTGGATGAAAAATATGAGACCACAACTGATTCCAAATCATAGGGTTTACTATTAGTGTGACTGAAGGTTTGTTGGTGTCAGATTTTCCAAGGAAAGCAGCAGTTGTCTTGTGTGTTTAATTAAAATTTATAAATAAATAATTTATTTTATATTAAATTACCTAAATAAAATCCTATATAAATACCCATTTATAAAAAATCCCAAAGGTTAGTCCTATAACCATGAGAGGATTTTGATGGAGTATTATGTGTCCTTCAAAGGGGGATCAAATTGGAGGATAATGGGAGATTGTATCATGTTGGATTGAGAAGAAGTGAACACAATAGGTCTTCATAATCACTAGAAAATACATTCTCCACCAACAATTGATCCTAAATTGAGACAGGGTTCATTAATTGTGGTTTCTTTCCATTTGATTAAAATATTGAGTATAGATTCTTAAATGATTTTATTGATAGTCTATTTTACACCCTTTTCATGAGCCTATTTGGATAAATAAAATTGTTAAATGAATTTGTAATTGTTATACCCTTCTAACACCCATGGTTTCCCTGATTATGTGATTATTGGATTATAATTATTTTCCAACAGTGGTTTCATCTCTATTCTTGGGCTTCTCACCCACCCATTCCTCACGTACTTCATTTTTAAACAGATGGGTTATGATTCAACAATATTAGTGCTGGTTAGAACATGATCAAACCAATAGATTCATTGAAGTTTCATAAAAAATTAATGGATTGGTAATTTTAAAATTTATCAAGATGTTTTGTTGGTAATTATTCATGGATTTGGGATTAAGAGAGGTAACGATGATGGGTAGCACTTTGGGATGCAATGCAGGTTTTGATTAGTTTATTAGAATCTAATTTCCATCCACTAAATACCATTAATCATTATAAATATGTAACCACCTTTGATTATATGTGGTCAAAAGGTAGGATTTTTTGTGGAATCGATGGATTGGGAAACCATGTGAAGAATATAATGATTCTATGAAAAGAACCACTACACACTGTGTAGTGCGGAATAACACACACTGTGTACTTATGTTTCTATAAAATCTAGGGTTTTCATCTGATTAAGGATCACATGTCATGTGAATGGCTGAAAAACCATGAGACTGTACCTTAATAGCTAGTTGTGTGCTAATTATATAAAACTAAGACCCCAGTTGGTCATACATTCCATGTACCATGGTCACATTCCATGTGGCTATACTTGGCCAGCCGAGTCGTGTACCCAGAGTATACACCCAAGACCACATATTGACATACGCACCAATTACCCCTTGTGCATGCTTTGTGGTATGAAAATAATTTCCAAGCCATATCCAGGGAAGAACATGGAATGACAACATAGTGAGTTCACACGTCATGTGGACCCCCATACATGCTATGTATTGTTCGAGAACTTCTTCCTCTCCTATCGACTTATTCAATGTTAGGGTTTTAGTTCATGATTAGTATATCCTACGTTTCTAATGGATAAAATGGAATGTTAGACTTAGTTTGGGAATACAGGATATGATTTGAGGAGCTCTGAACGTGATGATTCTTTAGGTAATGTGTGACGATGATAGTGATCATGGTAGGATCATATGAGAGATTTCAGCATTTCCAACCCCTATTGATCCTGAGAATGTATCCCCATATTCAACTATATCTACTAAGTGGGAGCCTAGATATAAAAGGGTTCATGTCCTCTCTTTATTGAGTGGTTCCCTTTGATGGACCTAGTTTTTGGTCCTTTACTTACTTAGTAGCACCCTAACCATACTAGGGTGGTATTCCTCTATTCAATAAGTGGTACCCCTATCATGAGATGGCTTAGGTCCTCGATTAATAAAGTGGTACCCCTATAATACTAGGGGTTGGGTCCCCTTTTCACTGAGTGACACCCCTATCTCACAAGTGCATGGGTTCTCTATTTGTTGAGCGGTACCCCTTATCATACTAAGGAACAATTCCTCTATAGGATATTGTTTCCCTTGGGTTATAGATCAGTGGAGAGATGTGATTTCAACATATGAAATTCTTGGAAAGATAAACAAGATATTGGAGATCATTGGCAGACCTTTGGAGTTGTAGGAAGACTCATCTTTCTTATATGGGATCTGAGATGGAGATCCCATTTCCCTCTCATTTGGGTTTATTTTTGAGTATATATATCTATTAAGTGTTATCATTTATATATTTTTTATGGGTTTATCTAACCATTATTTTATCTTAATAATTCTCCTTCTGTGGTTTTTATGGCATCTAACTAGGTATGTATATACTCACCCCTGCATGAGATTTACTCACATGTGTTATGTCTTATGAATATGATGGATAGTTCAATGATGACACTAGTGGAGAATATAGTTAACTAGGTGCATTGACTGCATACAGTGGTTATACGTGGAGACTAGGAGCTGGTATCTCTTAGTTTCCCTTTATTCATGTTGTTGTCATGTTTGGACTTTATTTCTGACTTGGAATGTATTTTCACCTTATTTACTTTGTCTTTATTCTATAATTGTTAGATATATTCCCTTGAGGTTATTTCATGTTTAGTTTTACTCTAAACTCCCTATTATTTATTTTATTCCTCCAAAATTTTTCATTGAGATGGTTGGGTGCATTCATATAGTTACATTAGGAAAAGACCTCACATTTCATTTATTCCTTCTTGCCACCTATCTCCAGACCCTACCATATTTAAGGTGATAATTGGGTTGGGACGACTCATCTTCCCACTTTATAGGTATTCCCTAGTGGGTTATGTAATTACACATAAGCTTCAATAGATTCATCTCCCATTTTCCTGAGTTTGAGAAATTCTAAAATAGAGCACCTACAACATGTTGTTTTCAACTTTGGGCCTCACCCTCATGGGTTTTTAACTAGTTATGGCCTAATCCTCCCCTAGAAAAGTCCTTTTATTGGATAAAGGTATCCATACATGCTGATAAAAGGGTTTTTTTCTCCACCTTCTCTAACTGGGGATCACCCCACAGGCCTCCCACACCATAAGGTCCCACTATTATTGTTGGATGACCAGAAAAGCACTAGATTTGATACCAATTATAACAGACCACTCAAAAAATTATATTTTCTAATATGGGACTCACCCTAATTTTTTATAGGATACAGGCCAATCCACCCTTAGAAATGACCTCATGAAGGATGAGGTATCCAAACCTACCTATGAAGAGGTTCTTTTTTCTCTACTATCTCTGATGCGGGATCACCTTATGAGCCTAAATATAACATCCTAATGTCACTATTATTTGTAATGTTATTTAATCTTGTTATATTTTAAATTTTGGGAGTTTTTTTGGTAATTTTTAAAATCTTGTAGTTTTTTTCGTTTTTTGGTTATAGAAAAGTTAAAGAAAATCATGTATATTTGAAATAAATATTTTCAAATGTTTTAATTCCTTAATGGTTGGGTTTGAAAAAATTGTTGTATACTTTTTCAAACTATTAATAGTTCCCTAGGTGATAATGTATCTCTATTTATGTGTGTGGGTGACCTGCATGGTTGGATACTAGTTGGAGAAATTGCATGACCCAAACTATGCAGGGTGTGGTGTTCAAGTAAATGGATTTTACATGGTTAGTCCAGAGTTTCAAAAAAAATTATTCCTATATAAATTCATTTAAAGGTTAATTTAATCTTTTAACCCTCAATTTTAAGTGCCTATCATCCACAAATCCCCTCCCATACATATGTTCGAACCCAATGAGATCAAGGGATATCTACTTTATTTTTCTCTTTATGATTTTGGTCCTCTTCTTCTAGAATTAGTATAGTTTTTTTTTGTAAAAAAGCGTGTTTGGTTGAACTTTTTCAATATATCAATGTGTGTTTTAATATAAAGTAAAGATAATATGTTTCTATAGTTGTGTATGAGACTTTCTTTATCATAGTTAAAGAAGATTCCTTATAAGGTGTAAGTAACTTATCTTATGAAAATTTCATCACTTTTCTAGATGATTCTATGCCATTTTATATGTTCCTAAAATCATGAATGGTTTCATGACCCATTCTTGAGTAAAAATGGGGTGGTCGAGGTTACCAAACAGATAATAATTGATCAAGGTTCCCAAATACAGATCATTGGATATATTTGATTAGATTAATTTCAACCAAATGTTTTATGTTTTAGTTTCAAAATGTTATTTAAAAAAATGAATGATTTTATTGATAATTTTTTTAATAAGTCTTCATTGATAAGTGTAATTTGTTTTTGAGTTTGTAAAAATAACGCAAAGTGGGTTTCTAGAGAAAGATTAATTTATAGATAGTAATAATTTGTGAATATTATCGTACGAACTCACCCTATGAAAAAAGAGGTACAACTGGGGATAGTTATATAAATATAAGTTTTTGAAGAATATATAATGTTATGGTGGATAGATTTTCAAATCTATCAGATGGTGGAAATTCAAGTAGATGAACAGAGATATCAATGAGACTGTAATGATTGGAGGTCCATTAATCAAGGTACATTAGATAGACAATCAAGATATCCAAAAAATAGATTTATGATTACTTTGGATGGATAGATGTGAAGGTGGTCCAGGAAGAGAAGGCTATACAAAGTTTGAGATAACGTTTTGTGGCATCCGATGGATTCACGTTGTACTGAGGCACATGATGTTATTGGATGGATGATCACATGTCATAGATTTCATATAAAGAACAATTATTGGAGAGTAGTATGAAGATCAAACATAAAGAGATATGATATTTCATCAGAATACTTATATTGTGAACATTAGAGAGAGGTTCCCAAGTAAATGAGAAACTCAAAAAAGGTCAATTATATGATGAATGTTCCTGAGCCCATCAGATGAAGGAAGATATAGTTTTTCATTAGAGTATGAATGTTTGTGAGTTCCTCAGATAGAGAGTACTGAAGGTTTACCATTATATATAAATTCCCTAATAATAGAAAAAATACGGAATTACCCAATAAATAACAGTTCTAAGGATATTTAAAAACTATGCAATATATTTAACAATGATGATGTTTTTCTAAACATTAAAAGTTTGTTTATTTAGCATGAATATGGAAGTTTGAAGAAGTTTTTTTTAATTTTTTGTTTATGTAATTTTTAAAAAGGGTGAGATTTCAAGGAACTTCAAGTGTGTTTTAGAATGTTTTAGAACAATTAGGAAGTTTCACGCGAAATACAATTGAGCAAAAGATTAAAAGTTTAAAGTAATATTGATTGGTAAAATACATTTGAGTTCCTGCCCAAACATATGGAAGTGAACCTATATAAAGGGGTGAAAGAATATGGAGAATATGTTTGTGTGGAACACCGTTTATATGTAGAGTAGTTGATGTGATGAAGATTTAGTTCTGTAAGAATATGATCGAGTTTCTACTTGATTGAAGAAGAAACATAGAGTCAAACTTGCTTTATTAGATAGAGAAGCATCAACCTACGTTATTTTGAATAGAACACTCTAGAACGAAGCACAATATTGTGAAGTATTAGATAGATATATACTTGATTGAGTCATTGATAGAGGGAATATTGATTGGTGTTGATTAGAAAATTTTTTTTAAGGAAGTTTTTCAGACTAGTTCTCAAAAAGTCCAAATTGATACTATACAGAACATCCAAAGACTAGGAGGAAGTTTCATGGACAATAAAATCCTAAGAGAGTTATTAAATATCTTTAAGATTTTAAACAGATAATGGTGATCCAAATTTCTTGTGTAGAAAGAGAATATATTTCAAAAGTGGATCTAAAATAAATTAAAGATCTTGTAGAAGGGGGTATAAATAGTTAATAAAATTACTCTCGGCTGGGGTTATAACCAGTCGTGAAAAAAGAGGATAAAGTTAGGAATGTTGGGGGGGGGGGGTGTATAACCAACTATGCCAAAAGATATGATTGATGAGGGCATAATAATGTTTTGTTGGAGAAATAGTTACTTTGGGTTATAACCTATTGTGGCATGTACCTTTATAATTTTGGAAGAAGTTATTAAATAAATCCATGTTGGGTGGAATAACTAACATCAGAAAAGCAAGGTATTTATAATGAACCTTTTAAATATCATCTGTTGATCTTTATTCGTATTTTTTTCATATGAAAGGTGACACTAAAAAATTTTAGTAAATTGTATTAGTTTTGAGAAGTGGTTTGTAAAACTATTTCTAAAAAGAAAAACTACATTCTACAACCTTTTTAATGATTATTTTTTAAATCATCATAATTGAGTAATAATTTTGTTTAAAATTATACTAAATAATTTTAAAAATTATTTCAAGGTTGTTTTATTTAAAATTTCCACTATTGTTTTAATGAAATAATCATGGCCCTGACCCCCACCCCCACTCAAAAACCACCCGGCATCACCCTCTCCCCTCACCGTCGTTTGATTATGGACCTGCCTGAAACACCCACTTGCTACCACTTTATAAAAAACCCCTCTAAGAACCCCTATGAAAATTCTTGATATCGAACCCCATCTTGGTCGCCCCCTCGACATCGGTTGACATGGGACCAAATTCACTATTGGAATTGATACCAAACCCTATCTCAAATTCCCTATCAACCTCTGTGACACTAGACCCTCTTCAGGATATGCAAAGAACTATATAAAATTTGTTTTTCCATAATAACTAGTAGTTGATTTTTTCTCTATTTTAGGGGGAATATGGGTAATATAGTTAGGTTTAGTAATTTTCCTATTCTAAATATCCTTCCATGATTATAGTTCAGTAGATTTATAAATTATTTTTATTTTATAGGTAGTTTGGGATCCATTTTTGGTATTATTATTTTTAGTTTGATATTGTTATCCACTTGGACACTATGACATTTATTTAAATGATTTTATACTAAATACGAACTAATCTTAGGTTTGAATTTTTAGTATTAACTTAGTGATTTGAAAATTTAGTTCAATTGCGTGATCAAGATTTTACATGAATTTTTAAGAGATAAAAATTATATGAAAATTTGTTTTTAGGTAAGGAAAGTGAAGATAAATGTAAAAAAGACATTTAATTTGGTAAACAGAGAAATAATTCATGAAATTGAAGTTAACATTATTGAAATAATTTGTTATAATTTTCTGTATGATTGAATTATTTTTAGTGCTATTTGGATGTAACACCTCGCGCCCAATTATCCAGAGTCGGTGCATTATTTCATAACATTGGCATGATCACAAAAGATCAAGTCTCGAAATACCGATTAGTTTAGTAGCCTTAGAAACACTGGATACATTCATAAATGTTACATTACATCATAAAGTGAAGAACTACAATAACATAGTCTCCATAGTCCACACCCATATCCACTTCAGATAATCCATGTAGGTCAGTCATAAAATATTTCTTCACATCCTGAGAAAAATAAAACATTGAAAGGGGTGAGCTCAGATGCTCAGTAAGGATAACAATTTAGCGGAAGCTTTCATAAATAAACATAAACATTTAAGGAAATGTATAACTAAAACAAAAGCCTTTTAAACATGAACTTCAACGTAATATGGCAAAATTAAAATGGGATAATGCCACTTACTTCTTCACATGGATATTCTACTGGTCGAATAATCAAATGCAATATCAATAACCACTTTCATAATGATGGAATTCATAATTCCATACTATCATAACCACGTAGCCAAGGCCTCGTGGCAAGAAAACAAATAAAATTTTGTCAAGGCCTCATGCCAAGACACTAGTTTGTCTCATGATACCTTCCGATACATCGAGAAGCTATAGCAGGCTCCACCCATCACTTATTAAGCCCAATTCATTCCTCATATGAACAGATTTAAACAGATCATAAACCATAACATAATCGTATCACATAAAACATGCATCAAGGAAACATAAAAATTACACATTTTAATCAGAAGATATCAATACAACACATTGATATAATAAAAATACTTTCAAAACCATTTTCAATACCAAAATAAAAGAAAATTAAATCTTGGTATTTATTTTTCATTTTAAAAAAAAGTTATGGCTTGTAGAGGAATCTGAAACTCAAATAATGGTCATGGAGGCGGAGAAGCCATTGTCGCCGCATACGTATGACAATTTTTTTTCCTTTTGTCGCCTAGTAAAACGCTTCATATAAAAAAAGATTCTTTTTGAATAAACATAAAATTCAAAGGGGTTTATACACCGTATAAAAGAAAATTGTGTATAAAACAAAATATGCCTCAATGAATGGTGATTGAGACGAAGTCCCTTACAAAGATAATTTTTTTAAAATATAATTGAACTATTATTTGTATTCACTATAAGTACAAAAAAATAATGTACAAATATAAGATAGAACATAATAATATCATGACATAATTTGTAAGTAGGAGATTAACCCAAAGAACGAAAATTGGGTTAAGTAGTTCCCTTACCTCGTGTCCAACTTGAATCGATCGTTCTTTAATCTCCTGAATAATAAACTAGAGTTAATTTATACTTTCTTAAGAACCTTTTTGAAGTTAATTATTCCTTTTATATCACTTACTTCCATGTTATGAACATTATGTAATTATTTATGTCAATAATGGTCGTTTTGTCGATCTTTGGTACTTGAGTCAAAAATAAACTTCTTATAATTACAAATTGTTCATGTGGTAAAATATACATTATATACAGATTTATATTCATGACTTAGATATCATATATATCATATATATCCAGAATATACATTCATTCATAATATTACGTAACATTTAGAGGTAAGAAATGAAATGCACCGTTCATGGAGACGGTAAGCCGTACGTACACATGAACACTACTTTCATTTCTATTTAGTATTTAATGGAATTAAATAATAATGATATAAAGGTGTATTATAATTCTAGTATAATATCATTTAATCCATCTCTTATACGTCCCACATATGGAATTAACGATTCAAATCACTTTGAGGGGGCGGTAGTCCGCACTTCCTAAAATGAAATTATCACGTTTACCCATAATGGAAATCATAAAGGTATGCCATAAATGAGAAATACATAAGAATAAGGAAAAAATAAACATAATATATATCATATATAGAAATAGTGTCATCATAATGTCCACCATGAGAGGTGTTAAAAAAAGATTGAACAATCATCGTTTCGTGTGGCAAAAATTCGCCACCCACAGAAACAGTATGTTCTTTAACCATTTGACGAAGGTGTGTATAAGTGTAGCTCTAATAATTATCATAAAAACATCATAGTATATTTAAGATACTGGTTTTTTTACAAAAGAAAGCAATAAAAAGAGTTTAGGGGGTTGGAGAAGAAACATAAAACAAAAGAACATAAAAGAAGACATTGCCTTAAAATCGGGTAACTCTTTTTGATTTAAGCCGAAGGCTTCATTGGGAAGACTTCTACCCAAAGTGAGGCTTCTAGGATTAAGATAGGGAAGGTGAGAGAGTATTTGGGCAGAGTTAGGCCGAGCCAAATGGCTTGGAAGGTGTGAATAAGGTGGTAGTGGTGGGGGCCTTTTATAAGAGGAGAGGAGGGTCACTCTTGGAAAGTAATGAAATGTTACATTATTATGAAGTTATTTTCAGATTTCAAATGTCCCAAAATTATATATTTCGAGGATAAGGTGATAAGGGTTCTAAATATTCCCATAAAATAGGTTTTTTACAAGTTTAAGTCTTTTATTTTACATTATCGTTTCATTTTATTTAAATCGTTAGTTCATGAGGTAATCGTTGCATCATCATGGTGTCATAAAAAATTTAATTTATTTAATTTTTAAACATTATAAAAAAAATATCATGATGTAGGAAATAGTTTTATCTTTACAATGAATATTTATAGTAGAAAAGTTAACTTATATTACCCCAGGTAATAATTGTTTTAGTAAAACAATACATGTTTGGGACAATTTTATTTTTACTTTAAATAAAAAGTTATTATTGTCATTTTCTTACCCAAGTGGCTACATGGGGTCCCCAAGTTGACCCATGGACTTTCTTGGTGTTCCATGACTAATCCAATAAGGGTAGGACAAGTGTCAAGATATTTTCATATTTTTATAATATCATTTTTTCCTTAAATTTAACTAATTACCTTTAATCGCGATTAATTAAACTTAAAAGTTACTATTCACCAAAAAATTATTTTAATCCCATTGAACCAAATTTTACTTCATAATGACAACCATGTATGTCGGATTTATGAAAATCAAATCATAGAAGTGGCAATGTTTCATTTAAATGAAAAATCAGTTTTTTAACTATCACTTAGTGGTTTCACTATTTATCAAAAATTGAAGTTTTTCAGAACAATGCCAAAATTTTACCCTAAGCTATAATTGATATTCCGATTTAAAAAATGATGTATATTTTACAAAATTCCAAACATATGATTTAAATTAATTAATTTTATAATTAATTCCCGCTGTCACAACAAATAGCGTGTTTTTAAGAAATAATATAGATCAAAAGATTGACAATTGTTTATGTGCAATTTCAAATTGAAATTAATTATAATGAACACCATTGGATAAAATGGTAAAAATATATTATAATTATTATTTAAAACCACTCAATAGTATAATTTATCACTATAAATTATTTTGACCAAAAAAGATGTTTTTAAGTATTTTTCACTATTCATAAAAAATTGGAAGTTCTCAGAAAAATACCAAAAATTCAACTTAGGATAATTTTGATATTTCGAATCCAAAAATGAAGTCCATTTTGAAATATTAAATATATATTATTTCAAAAATTGGGTATTACTATTCATAATGGCTATTTTTATTGGTCACAGTGTGTTAGAATCTCGAACTTGCGTACAATGCAAGCTATTACATTATTGAAAGAGAAGCGTATCGTGGATGCTCGGGGTGTTACATTCTCCTCTCCTTAAATAAATTTCTTCCTCGCAATTTGAAAATTTTCTTTGAAAATAAAAGGTTGAAAATAGAAAATACCTTTGTGGAAAACCCACATCGGAAATAAGGTTAATAAAATTTAGCCTTAATAAGAGGGAAAGGGAAATGAAAAAGTAACCACCAAATTATGATCTCAATAAAGAGAACATTGGTGGAAATTAGAATCATATAATTGGAGGAAAAACGTAAATATTTGTAGGGAGTGATTTAGGTCATCAATCACAAACAAGTGTAAAATTGAAGGCCTCGATGCCTTCAATTTATGTTGATTTAAAATATTATCAGTTCAACAAGTATTAAGATAACACATTTTTAATATCCCTTTACTAAAGTTTGAGAATTAATTTATTCATAGAATAAGAGATAGGTATATATATATTTATGCTTGACAAGTAGAGTTTAAACCTTCAACTAATTTCTACCACAAACTCATCTTTCACTCAAAAAGATAATAGAACTCAAAAATATTACATTTATCCTCATCGTGCAAGGTTCAAAATATTAAAACATACAATTTAGATTAGGAAAACTATTTTGTAATAACCAGGGACTTCTAGTAGGCTAGTGGTAGGTAATAAAGGCATGTCTCCCTATGGTTGTGGGTTCGATTCCTGTATCTTTGTCCGACGCGACGGGTTATCCCCCAACCTGCAGGTTGTCCTTTTCCTAAAGCTATAGTATTATAATATTCTAAAAATAATCTTCAGAAATGTTTTAACCATAAATAATACTATCCAAAGTTCAACTTAATCCATTCCAACCTTTATATTTATCCAAAATACATCTTTCCATACTTTCTCTAAAAGGACTCTAAATTCCAAAATCAATTGTAACATCAGATTCCCCAAATAAAGTAAAGTTTCTCTTATTGTCACATACTAAAAATATGATTACCTTCATCATATTAAAACCTTAATGAAAACAACAAGTACTGTAGTACAATACTTATATATATCACATTATCCTTATAACCATAATATAATCCTTGAGTCCAAAAGCACCAAAATATTAATTATTCCACTTCAACTATAGAAACAGCATAAGATTGGCCTTGATCCCTTGGCCTTTTCTGAGGTATGTTTACCTGATGCTTAGGACATTCATTTGAATAATGCCCCATTTCCCTACAATTGTAGCACTCAACATTGATAGCCTCTTTCTTTCCCTTGCAATCACAAGCCTGTTGACCTTTTTCTCCACATTTATAACAAACTCACATTCCTTTAAGGCAAGTACCAGGGTGATTCTTCCCACAATTATCGCATAATGGAAAATCCTTATTTCCCTTTTTCCCTTTATCTGTCTCTTGTTACACCGTTCTTTTCTTCTCTTGCTTTACTTTATTATCATAAGATTTAGAGAATTCCTTTTCTGTCTTGATAGAATACGAGACTATATCTTCATATGTTGAGAAAGATTGTGATACTAATGCTAGACGGAGAAACGGTTTTAACCCATCAAAGAAACTATCGATCTTACTTATTGGGTTACGTATATAATCTGGAGAATGCCTCGCTAACCTTGTAAAGTTATCTTGATACATTGCGACATTCTCATCCTCCTTCTGCCTCAGACTCAGAAATTGACTTTCCATATATGCTCTATAGTCACGAGGGAAGTATTTTTATAAGAAAATCTCTTTGAACTCCCTCCATTCCATATTATATACTTCTTCATCTTCTTTAGTGTTTTGAATCAGTGACCACTATTGATCGGCATCTCCAGTGAGCCAGTAAACTTCTATGACAAACTTCTCCCTTTCGCTACTCCCCAAGGCGTGGAATATTTTCACTAATAAGTTTATCCATTTCTCAAATACTAATGGATTTGTACCCCCATTATATGTTGGCGGCTTTTCCTCATGAAGCGGTCTAACATTGATCCTCCACGTTGCGGATCAGGGTGCTCCATATGAGTAAGGTTATTATTCATAGCCTGAGTGAGTTGTCCCAGTATGGTGATAAGCAGATCAACACTAGTTGTATCACCAGCTCCATTATAATTATCTTGAGTAGGAGGGAAATCCCTACATGGAGTGCGTGCATTGATACAGTTTCCATTCCTTCCACTAGGCGCGATTTCTAAACAATGGCATAAACTAGATCAGTTTATGAATAAAAATTCATAATTCCGTACTTGTAAAACACTTAACATAAATTGAACTGTTTATGGATATAATCCATATTCATAAAAAGAAAGGTTTTCTTTGAGTAAGTATATACTCATAAACCATTCATAATGATTTGTAAAGAAAATGAGAATTATCCTAAGCATATCCCCCGGGAGTGTCATAACCAAGAGTGCAGCAAGGACCGTTGTCGTGAACCAGTTCCAGTTCGAGTCTAGCTCAAAGCAGTGTTTTAGGGTTTTACCCTTAGGTGCATTTGTGCCAAATCCTCCTCTACCTACTCGTATCCAGACAGGGATGTATTGCTCGGAAAACTCACAAAATCTCTATAATACCAAAATTCTAGGAAGTTCTTCTATACTAATCCTCAAATTCTATCTTATGGATATGTGCTCTAATCAGAGTTTATCTAAATCTAGCTTCAAAGGTTAGTACTAAACTTCCTCTGATACCAACTGTAACACCCCGACCCCAGTTACCCAGAGTCAGTGCATTATTGTGTAACATTGGCATGATCACAAAAGATCAAGTCTCGAAAGACTGATTAGTTTAGTAGCCTTGGAAACACTAGATACATTCATAATTGTTACATTACATCATAAAGTGAAAAACTACAATAACATAGTCTCCATAGTCCACACCCATATCCCCTTCAGACTATCCCTAGAGGTCATTCATAAAATATTTCTTCACATCCTTAGAAAAATAAAACATTGAAAGGGGTGAGCTCAGATTCTCAGTAAGGATAACAATTTAGCGGAAGCTTTCATAAATAAACATAAACATTTAAGGAAATGTATAACTAAAAAAAGCCTTTTAAACTTGAACTTCAACATAATATGGAAAAAGTAAAATGGTATAGTTCCATTTAATTCTTCATAAGAATATTCTGCTGGTCGAATAATCACATGCAATATCAATAACCACTTTCATAATGATGGAATGCATAATGCCAGACTATCATAACCACATAGCCAAGGCCTCGTGCCATGACCACAAATAAAATTTTGTCAAGGCCTCCTGCCAAGACAATAGTTTGTCTCATGAGACCTTCCGATGCATCGAGGATCTATAGTGGGATCCACCCATCACTTATTAAGTCCAATGCATTCCTCATATGAACAGGTTTAAACATATCATAAACCATAACATAATCGTATCACATAAAACATGCATCAAGGAAACATAACAATTCCACATTTCAATCACAAGATATCAATACAACACATTGATATAATAAAAACACTTTCAAAACAATTTTTAATACCAAAATAAAAGAAAATTAAATCTTTGTATTTATATTTCATTTTAAAAAAAAGTTATGGCTTGTAGAGGAAGCCGAAACTCAAATAATAGTAACGGGGGTGGAGAAGTCGTTTTCGCCGCATACGTACGACAAAAAAACATTCCCTTTTGTTTTTTAGTAAAACACTTCTTATAAAAAAATATTCATTTTGAATAAACGTAAAAGTCAAAGGGGTTTATACACCGTATAAAAGAAAATTGTGTATAAAACAAAATCTGCCTCAATGAATGGTGATTGACACGAAGTCCCTTACAAAGATATTTTTTTTAAATAAAATAGAACTATTATGTGTATTCACTATAAGTACACAAAAATAATTTACAAATATAATATAGAACATAATAATATCATGACATAATCTGAAAGTAGGAGATTAACCCAAAGAACGAAAATTGGGTTAAGTAGTTCCCTTACCTCGTGCCCGACATGACTCGATCATTCTTTAATCTCCTGAATAATAAACTAGAGTTAATTTATACTTGCTTACAAACATTTTTCAAGTTAATTATTCCTTTTATATCACTTATTACCATGTTATGAACATTATGTAATTACTTATGTTAATAACGGTCGTTTTGTCGATATTTGGTACTTGAGTGAAAAATAAACTTCTTAGAATTACAAGTTGTTCATGTGGTAAAATATCCATTATATCCAGAATTATATTCATGATGTAGATATCATATATATCATATATATCCATTATATACATTCATTCATAATATTACGTAACATTTAGAGGTAAGAAATGAAATGCACCGTTCATGGAGACAGTAAGCCGTACGTACACATGAACACTACTTTCATTTCTATTTCGTATTTAATGGAATGAAATCATAATGATATAAAGGTGTATTATAATTCCAGTATAATATCATATATAATATCATTTACTCCATCCTTTATACGTACCACATATGACATTAACGATTCAAATCACTTTGAGGGGGCGGTAGTCCGCACTTCCTAAAATGAAATTATCGCGTTTACCCATAATGGAAATCATAAAGGTATGCCATAAATGAGAAATAAAGAAGAATAAGGAAAACATAAACATAATATATATCATATATATAAATATTTTTTTCATAATGTCCACCATAAGAGGTGTTAAAAGAATATTGAACAATCACCGTTTCGTGGGGCAATAATTTGCCACCCACAGAAACAATATGTTCTTTAACCATTAGAAGAAGTTGTGTGTAAGTGTAGCTCTAATAATTGTCATAAAAAAATAATAGTATATTGAATATACTGGTGTTGTTACAAAAGAAAGGAATAAAAATAGTTTAGGGGTTTGGAGAAGCAAAATAAAACAAAAGAACATAAAAGAAGACATTACCTTAAAATCGGGTAACTCTTTTTGATTTGAGCCAAAGGCTTCCTTGGGAAGACTTCTGCACAAATTGAGGCTTCTAGGAGTAATATAGGGAAGGTGAGAGATTATTTGGGAAGAGGTTTGCCGAGCCAAATGTCTTGGATGGTGTGAATAAGGTGGTAGTGGTGGGGGCCTTTTATAAGAGGAGAGGAGGGGCACTCTTGGAAAGTAATGAAATGTTACATTATTATGAAGTGCTTTTCGGATTTCAAAGGTCCAAAAATTATATATTTCTAGGATAAGGTGATAAGGGTTCTAAATATACCCATACAATAGGTTTTTGACAAGTGTAAGTCTTAGAGTTTACATTATCTTTTCATTTTATTTAAATCATTAATTAATGAGGTAATCACTGCATCATCATGGGGTCATAAAAAATTTAATTTATTTAATGTCTAAAAATTATAAAAAAATATTATGATGTATGAAATATTTTTATATTTCCAATGAATATTTATAGTCTAAAATTTAACTTATATAACCCTATGTAATAATTGTTTTAGTAAAACAATACATGTTTGTGATAATTTTATTTTCACTTTAAATAAAAAGTTATTATTGTCATTTACTTACCCAAGTGGCTCCATGGGGTCCCCAAGTTGACCCATGGATTTTATTGGTCGGCCATGACTCATCCAATAAGGGTAGGACAAGTTTCAAGATATTTTCATATTTTTATAATATCATTTTTACCTTAAATTTCACTAATTACCTTTAATCGCGATTAATTAAACTTAAAAGTTACTATTCACCAAAAAAATTATTTTAATCCCATTGAACCTCATTTTACTTCCTAATGACAACCATGTATGTCGGATTTTTGAAAATCAAATCACAGAAGTGGCAATGTTTCATTTAAACAAAAAATCAGTTTTTTAACTATCACTTAGTGGTTTCACTATTCATCAAAAATTGAAGTTTTTCAGAACAATGCCAAAATTTTACCCTAAGCTATAATTGGTATTCCGATTTCAAAAATTATGACTATTTTAAAAAATTACAAACATATAAGTTGCATTAATTAATTTAATAATTAATTCCCGCTGTCACAACAAATAGCGTGTTTTTAAGAAACAATATAGATCAAAAGATTGACAATTGTTTATGTCCAATTTCAAAGTGAAATTAATTCTAATGAACACCATTGGATAAAATGGTAAAAATATATTCTAATTATAATTTAATACCACTCAATAGTATAATTTATGACTATGGATTATTTTTATTAAAAAATTTGTTTTTAAGTATTTTTCACTATTCATAAAAAATTGGAAGTTCTCAAAAAAATACAAAAAATTCAACTTAGGATAATTTCGATATTCCGAATCCAAAAATGAAGTCCATTTTGAAGTATAAAATATATACAATTTCAAAAAGTGGGTATTACTATTCATAATGGCTATTTTGATTGGTCGTAGTGTGTTAGAATCACGAACTTGCGTACAATGCAAGCTATTGCATTATTGAAAGAGAAGCGTATCGTGGAAGCTCGGGGTTTTACATTGGCAATGTTATAGTGTGGTGCTCTATTATAAATGGTGAAATAAATCAATAAATATTTTCTTGGGTATAATTTATGTGCATGGTTTCTAAAAATTTATTTATTTAATGTTATATTAGTTCTATAATATTTTAATATATGTTTAGAAATAAAGTTTCATGTGAATGACTAAATAAAGTTTCTTAATAGCTTTATCCTAATTTAAAAAACTGAAATTTTCTTCCATTTTGAAATTTAATCTATTTTATTTTTATATATAATAACATAATTATATATCTTATTTGAATACGTAGTATGTGAAATACATATGGATAAAAGATGTAATAACTTAAATTGGAAGACATCTTAGAATGTTACATATTTGAACACATTTTTTGGTTTTTTCATCTAAAAATAGATCCATGGATGGAAGAATCAATTGTCGATGTCCTAATTTTAAATTCATATGATGGTTAAAGTGAGACTAAATATTTGATCTCTTGATATTGAAACAATTGTTTCCTCTTTTTTTTCATTGTATTCATCAATGATAATTTAACGTTATAGAAATTCGATCAGTTATATATTGGGTGAAAATGAACGAGTGAGTGATTTAATAGTGAATAATTAAATTCCAAACATGATAAATGATGGTTTTGGCATAATATCCATCAATATTGTAACACATTTGTTGATTTATTTTTTGGTGTTTAAATTATTAAAGATTATTTCAAAATTGTAGGACATCCTAATCAATATAATAACATATTAATGGATGATGGTGAGGAGAATAATACAAGGGAAAACTCAGCTGATGAAACTACTATTTTTTCTAAATTATTTATATATAAACATCAATAATTGTATAAGGATGTGTTGAATAACAATAATTTACTTTTCTAATGATTTTATACAAAATCAATCATTTTTATGGAATTATAAATAAATAAATTTCTATGACTTTGAAATTATTGTTTGATGTATTTGATGAAGCCATGATCCTTTTATAATTTTATGAGATGAATAGTATTACTACCAATATTGGAATCAATTATAAAAAGATACAGAAATATACCAGTGATTATATGATTTATTAGAAACAAGATTCAAGAATAGAAAATTTCCAAATATACTATAATTCTAGATGGAAATAAAAAAAATACTAATGTTAGTTTAAATTTTCATAAGGCTACAAATAAAGAGAAAAATAAAATTTATGCAATGATTTTACATTACTTTACATTAAAAACATATTTTAAATTATTTTGTATGCCATCTAAGACTACCGAAAATATGAAGTTTCATGTTCTACAAAACAATAATGAAGAATTAATGCAACATTCGAGATATTCAAAATCATGGAAGATATTTAATTCATTACATCATGATTTATATTATTCACCTTGAAATATACTCTTATGATCAGAATACGATTGATTCAATATTTTTGGGTCATTAAGTGGAATTTATAGAATTTGGATAATGCTTTTGATCCCATATAATCTATCTCCCAAGATGTGTCTGCAACTGACATCATTCATCATATCGTTGATTATTACAAGAAATCAAATGCCCAAAAATGAAATTTACACATAACTTCAACCTCTTAATCATGTATTAGACGAGTTATCGAATTATGGTGTATAAACATATGATGAATCTACCTAGAAAATGTTAAAAATTCATGCTTCCCTTTTGTGGAACGTTAGTGACTTTCATAGACTAGGAAATTTTTCTTGTTGGAATATACCACTAATTTTGGTTGTATAGTTTGAAACTTTTATTTTGATTCTAAATGGATACCTTTTTGGTAGAAAGTGTTGTTTTATATTTCCTTGTCGATTCCTTGATACATCTCATATTTTTCAGTTTAATAAGTCATGTATCAATGGAAAAACTGATTTTTGAATTCCACTAAATTTTTTATCAGGATCAAAGATCTCAAAAAAATATCAAATGTTGGTAAAAACCTTGGAAAGTATATTCAGGTCAATAAATTTAAAAAATACTTAGAGAACAATCATTTAAAAAATGGAGCACAATAATGGAATAAAATGAGAATATTTTTCAAACTGCCCTATTAGGAATTTAATTTGCTACATTATAATCACGATGTTTTTCACATTGAGATGAATGTATGAGAAAATGTGTTGTTTAAATTTTTTATCGAGTATGGTAATCCATATAAAATTTTATATATGGATAAATGAGAATGGGAAGTATCGAATAGTTATTTTTTAATTAAAAAATCATTAGAATGATGCATTCCATTGAAGTTTAAAAAATGTGAATGTGTATGATGTATATTATGTTAATATTTCATTATGTATTGATTTGAATTGACATAATATACATGGATTGAAAAGTCACAACTCACATGTTTTGATGGAGTAGTTTTTACCTTTTTAAATGTACTATATTTTAATCAAAATAATTACCACCATTAATATCAACTTTCACACATTCTTTAGATATATTTGTGAGAAGTAACTAAACCATAATAAATTGGATAAACTATAGGAAAGAATTTTTTGAATGATATTTCATATTTTTTTAAAGAATATAAAATTAGAGGGAATATACATTATCGATGGATCTATCCATTATAGAGGTATTTTTTATACTATTTTCATTAAAAAAATTCTAATTTTATTATTAAATATATAAAAACGTTATTTATTAATTTATTACCCTTTATCATTGGGTATCTTGGTTATTTGAAGTCTTCTGTGAAAAATAAATATCATCCAGAAGGTTCTATTATGAAAGGTTACCTTTCTAAAGAGGGTATAAACTTCTATTCAAGGTATTTGGATTTGATAGACACAGTATTCAATTATGTGGGATGTTTTGATGATAATCTAGGACAATTGTGGGATAATAATGTGAAATAAAAGTTTCAAAATTTAGGTAGAGAAGTGTTAAAAGTTTCTTAATTTTCATTGATAGATATATAGTTAAGAAAAACACATAGAAATGTGTTACTCAGTACCGAAATTTTTTATCTATGAGCAATATCATCACACATGTTTACAGGGAAGAGGATTCTATGTGTAATAGTCTTGAAAAAAAGTGATGATTTCTGATGAGTTAATTATGTCCAATACTCTTTCAGATGAGCTGATTTCACTCTTTCATAGAGATTATTGTAAAATTCCTTCCATCAGACTTCGATATTTTATTTTTTTCTTAATAAAATAGAGGTTTACTCTTGTAAAAGGTCTCATATATTATTATTATACAAATTATATAATTTTTTATCAACTTGTATAGTTAATGAAAGATGATAATTATACTTAACTATATGAAGATTTGATGTTTTTTTCTCGAGGTCCTTTGAAGTGTTCTAGGAGATTCAATGGTTAAAATTTTAGTGGCTTAATGTTATGTACAAATAATTTTGAGGAAGGTTTTAAAAAAAAAAATACTTATAAATTAATAATAGTTGATCATGGTTACTATGGAAATTTTGTTAATATTATCAATTTAAATTATCTTATGTAATTTAAAGTTTCATTATTTAAATGTAACTGGGTCAATATTAACAAGGGTATAAAGAAAGATCCATTATAATTTAATTATGTTAGCTAGTCTTGATTAATAAATACTGATGAGTGTGAAGAACATATCCATATATTATATATTCCATATAAAATATTTTATATAATGTTGATAATATAGTGTATGATGAATAGAGTGTTGTTTTTCACTTGAATCTAAGAGACATATATGATATGGGTGATGAAGTTGAAGTAATTTGTGATAGTGAACCACATCAACAACAATAGATTTTTTTAGTACCAGATAATATTAATTTTTTTTGAGGGATATTTAATAATAAGAATAATGAATAAAAGAATAATAAATAATGTTAACAATGGAACATGACAAAAACATTACTAACATGGAATAAAATTTTTACGTATCTTTTTGATATTAATAATTAAAAGGAAAGTTTTTTTATATTAATAAATGAAAGGATTATTTTTTTAATATTAATAAATGTAAGTATTTTTTTTATAGGTATTATAGTAACCTATACTTTTTATACATATATATTATATCTTAATAAACGAATATTCCTTTTATAACATTACAATTCACACCAAAACCATAAAGATGTTGTGTCTTTAGAAAGTAGATAAAAAATATTCTTATTTCATGAAAGATATTAAATTTATCCCGTAAATATATTCTGAAATAGAATTATTCTTATAAATACACTACTTAAAACATTTCTTCGTAACTTGGGAAAAATAAATATTGGAAAGGCTGAACTTAGATAATCAATATGGGTAAAAAAGAGAGATATTAATGATAATCTAATCATAAAATGACTTTAACTATACAGTAACTAGATTTAAACATATGAAAATCTATTCCCAACATATAATATAACATAATATTTATTTATTTCATAAAAATTGGTAGTTTATAAGACATCAATCATAAAGGAAGTAAATAACATGATACATAAGAGCCTAGATTTGGCATATGACATAATTATTCAACATATAAAAAATCATGAATAATCATTTCCTTAGTAAAGTCCCACTATGAAGACTATCACAGTGTATTGTGTTCACTCCCCATTCCATCATATCCTCAGTCATGGTTCACTCCCAAGACTATGATATTTTATATAGTCTCTTAGTGATCTTGGTTCACACCGCATTCTAGTCCTAGTTATATCATGATATATCCTTATTTACCCAATTCATTGGAGGGCTATATACTTCCAAGATCCTCATCACATAATCATAATCCATTCATATTTATTCCATAATATCAAATATCATTCATCATATATCATAACTCATGGAAAGAAAATGGGTTTTATAAACATTTCAACATTTCATCATAACATAAGCCATGTAAAATAAAGGGGTCTAATAATTATTTCATCATCATATTAATAAAAAATTCAATTAAATAATAAGGTTGGTATCCTTGGATCATATCACTAGTAAATCACAAGTCACATCAATGGATGTTAACTTAGATAAATTCTCCTATATAATATCATATGGAATACTTCTTGAGAAAAAAAAATTTTCTTTTTGAAATCACTTCTTGAAAATATAAAAAATTAAAACAATTTATGGAAATATTTTTAGTTCAAAAGAACCATGTAAACTTATAAAGTAAGCCTCAAAACATTTGGCAATCATAAAGGTGGGAAATTCTGTTCATCTCAAGTACATTAAAACAAAGATTCCTTTAAAATTTTCAATAAAAAGTCAAAAGTACATTATTCAGAAAATAAAAATTAGATTACTTTATAATTTTTTTTAAAATGTTAATCATGGGTAAAAATTACTTGAAAAAATAATAGAATAATATTAAAACATTATTAAAAATATTTCAAAAAAACATGGACATGGAAGACAAATTATTTTCGACCGAAGAGAGTAATAAAAGTAATATTTCCTTAAAAAATATTTTAGTATCTTGAATATTTAAAAAGTTTAAAACATGTAATTTCTATAAATATCCATTATATAAGATAATCCTTGAGATTCTTGAGATGTAGATCATTGCATTTCATTATCTTAAACTTAATCATAAATAATCCCGGTAAACAATAAGATTATAAAAAAAACACTTACAACCTTTGAAATATTTGATTCAAAACATAATGAAAGAGAGAATATTATATGTATTTTTAAGTACCCATAAATTTCACTGGAATAATCATAAAATTTATTTATGGGTATTATATGCACAAAAAAAAGAAATAAGTGGTGAATATGACATGTGTCGCACATAAATAAAAGTAAGACTAAAATATATTGTCTCAAGTATAATCTTTATTTGTACACACTAGAACTCATATAAAATTAGTATATATTTATTATAAATACATTAAACAAGAGGAGTAGACCTTTTATAAGTGTGGGTAGGGGCACTGTTGCAATTAATTAAAGTACCGAATCATTAAAAATTAATTTTTAAAAAAACCCCAAATTATTATTAATTGAATATAAGATGATTATGTGCCTAAATAATCTCATAAAATAAAATTTTCAAAATATTTCACTAATTTGTTACCCTAATATATTAGTTTTAACCCCTTGTAACCCTTTTGACAACTTCCATTATATTAATGTTTTTTTTAATCTTTAGGTGTCAAAAAATTTACAATAAAAGGAAAATTGACCGAAAAAAGGACCATGGATGATATTTTAAACCATATAAAATTAACTTAACTAAAGATAGAGATTTTATGTATTTTAAATAATTTAATAAAATAAATATTGTTATAAAATACCATTAATGTGATTTTTGGAAACACATGGAATATTATAATATCCTATGTTTCTTACTCATGTAAAATGGTTCCAAAATGACATAGATTCTAATACTAGGAGAATAATTTCTTATTACAATCAACAAATAAAATTTTTGTAGGTTTAGGTATCATTTTAAACATTATCATTTGGCTTAACCTCTTGGTTACCCTGTTTTATCCTCAAAAATGGTAATGAATTTTTCAATATTAAATGGTTATAATTTTACTTATAAAATTAAAATTCGATCATAAATTGGAAAGGTTTGATATTTTTGATAATTTATCATTCTAATTTTCATCTTTAAATATTTCTTTTATAATTTTTAAATAATTTAATACGGTATTTTTTAACATAAAATATCATTAATGCAATTTTGACACTATTTATTTAATTTTAATTTGAAAAAAAATAAAAACCTGAAATTGATTATAAACCTTTAATATATATATATATATATATATATTATGTTATATTTATCTTCAAAATTTGTAGGGAACTGTAAATCGTCTAAAAAATATTACCTTTAGAGTCTTTAAAATTAATTTACTTTATTTTTCTACTATTTTTTCAAACACCATTTTAGGGTTGTGTAATCCTTTAAGGTAATTATATAATTAATAAAAATTAAAAATAATCCACAATGATAATTTTTTTCTTCATATTTTAAATATAAATTTATAACTAAATGCATATTTTTATTCCTATCACAAAGTTTTATTTATATTTAAAGAAAGAAAGTCACATTTTTGAAATTATCTATTACCTAAATATTATAAAGGTAAAATTAGTAGTTAAATGATAAAAAATTTCATATTTTTGATATTTTTATGATTATGGAAAAAATAGACCCATCCTATGAAATAGGGGCATGTTTTTGTCTAACAACATTGGAAAAGTGAGGCTTAGAAGTCTAAATTTTACTACTATTGTCAACAAGGTCCATCATTCTTTTTAGGAGGATACCTGAATAAAACTGTACAGTTAAGCATGCTCGACCCATATTAGTGGTTAGGATGGGTGACCTCATGGGAAGTTCCCTGACATGACAATGATTATAGATAAAATACACTTAATGAACATATGTTGGCTTATGGGGACAATCATTAGTCTAATAAGAGATTCTGGTGTGTAATTAAATATATTATGATCCAAAGGTAATCGAGTTATAATAGGTGACCTATTGGGTGAGTTGTATAGGTTCATGGTCCAAGGATGGTTGTGTCATGAAAAATGGAATTAAATCCAATACATAGCATAAAGTGTAGAGGCACTTCATTGGTTTGGTGTCCAAAATGTGGGTGTTGTGATTTAAGGGGGTAGAGAGTGTAACAACCATTGAAAAGTGATCCTAAAATACTCAATGTTATTATCCGTTTCAACAATGTGAACCTTTAATTTTGGGATCCTACCTGATTAGAACTCAATAACTAAATGTTCTTATTCTGAAGTAGTGGTAAGTATTAGTGACCTCATGGAATGTTTCCCAAGGTGTGTGTGAGTGAGGAAAAATAACACTAAGAGAACATGTGTTGGAATATGAAGAGAATAATTAGTCTGATAAGTTAATTTAGTGTTTAATATCTTGTAGTGTTCTAGGAAGACAACCATGTTATTATAGGATTCCCATGTGGTTTGTTGACTAGGTTCATGGTCTGAGGTTTGTCGGGTCACGACAAATGGTATCAGGGGAAATACCCATCCGGAAGTGTAGAGGCACTTCCTAAGTTTGATGTTTGTGGTCCATAATATGTGAGTTTTGTTTTATAGTGGCAGAGAGTGTAAAAAACCAGGAAAATTGAGTCTTAAAATGCTAAATGTTACTACCCATGTCAAAAAGGTTTACCTTTCTTTTTTGGAACCTACCTAATTAGAACTCCATAGTTAATCGTGCTGGTCTTGAAGTAGTTTTCAATATGGATGACCTCCTAGGAAGTTTCCTAGGGTGTGTGTGAGGGAGGGAAGAGCATACTGAAAGATCATTTGTTGGCCTATGAGGATAATCATAATTCTAATAAGTGACTCTAGTGTGCAATATCTTGTAGTGTGCCGAGAAGGAAACCAAGGTATTACAGGAGACCCATGGGGATAGTTTATTGATTAATTTTTACAATACAACATAATTAGAAGTCTATAGATAACAACAATTATTATAAAGTAGTTTTTGTGCTGGGTGACCTTTGGGAAGTTTCCCAATGTGTGTGTGAGTGAAGGAAAAGTACACTAAATAACATGTATTGGCCAATTGAGACAATCATTAGTTTAATGAGTGACTCCAGTGTGTAATAGATTATAGTGTGATGGGAATGAAACCAAGGTATTATAAGAGAATCATCAGTCATTTTACTAGGTACATGGCCTGTGGTCAACTTGTTTGTGAAATTTTGAATGAATTTTAATCCATATGACATATGATTTAACCATAATTAACCAATTTTACCCTTAATGAGGGAATTTTTTTTACTATGGTCACTATTAATATTGAAAAACATAAAAGGGATCAATTTTCCAAATTTGGACCTCCCAATTCCTAATATAAAATAATTTTTTCAAGATTCAATTTCTATATGTGGTAGAAATTATTTTAAGATAAAAATACAAAACTTAATGAAAAATAGTTTTTCAAAAAAATGATTTTTAAGTATAAATTTTTACACCAAATTTGATCATAAAATTGATTATGTTGAATATAATTTCATTATTCATACTATTATAGAACTAATTGAAATTTAAAGTAATTTTAAAATGAAATGGAACTTTCTAAATGATTGAAACAAAAATACAGTATTTTATAAAAATCTGTATTTTCTACTATACACTGGAAAACCAATCATTTTTGAAAAATATAAAAAACTAACTCTAAGATAATTCTAATATTTTGATATATATTTTTTAAATTTATAAAATAAAAAATCTATAATTTTTAGATATCAATTTCAATATTCTCTCACAAAAATAAATAATTTTTTTTGAATTAAAATAATTTTTTGAAAAAAAAACAACTTTACTAAAAATTGAGTGTTTATTACTAGGAATTTACTTATAAAGTTTTATTTATTAGGACCATTATATATATTTAATAATGATTTCACTTCTATTCATACCCACTAATTCAATGGACATTTTATAACGGTCGTAAAATAATAATATTTTGTGGTTCTTTTTTGCTTGATATTTCATGTTATATTTGCTAGGAAACATACTGTTTTATAAAATATGAGGGAATTTCACTCTCTCCACTTTTAAAAACTTATATCCTTATAATTTGAACTTTTTCCTAGTGTTGAAGAGTTTGATAATTGAAAATTCCTCTTCTAAAAATCCACATCATAAAAGGGTTTAAAAAACATCCTCTTGAGAAGAGGGAAAGTGAAATAAGTATTTTTGAAATAATTATAGAGAGTGAATGATAAAATTGATCACAAAAAATTGAATTAACTTGATAAAATTAATTAACACAAAATTATATATAAGTTGGTTGTGATAATGAACATCAATTAACATGAAATAAATATTATAGGACAATATTTTTTGTTTCAATATCATTCTTTTAATGTTTAGGTATTACTTTACCATATTCACTAAGAACATAAAAAAATATACGTATTTGAAAAGTATAATTCCATATTTATTCAATTTCTCCCATAATCTAATCTTCAATCTATATTATGAGTATTCAAGAAGATTATTTCATTACAAAAGTGCTAAAATAAACTTTTAACGGGTCAAATAATCTAAAAAAGTATACAATCTATGCCAACTATCTTTAGTCATTTATAAAAACCAAAAAATTATCATAGGACAATAGAATTTTGAAAATTTATAAACCTTCATATGAACAATTAATTTCTAAAATTTAATAATAAACCCAATGGTTCAACTTAGATCATTCTATAAATAATTATCCTTAGAATTCTTTAAAAAATTCCTCACTAATTTTAAAACCCAAAAATTAGAAATATTGTTTCATATAATCTTACAAAATAAAGTTAACATGTATCTATAAACAATACTCATCACTCATAAAGTAATTTAAAAAAATGAATATTCCCTCATAATATAATATTCAAATTGTACTATTTTCCCCAGAAATTTCCTAAATGACCATAATTCCAAAATAAAATCATATATTCTTCCAAAATAAAATAAAAAATTTATACCTCAAATAAAAATCCCATCTTATACAAATATATTTCTATTTACCATAATCGTATAGTTTCCCAAAAAAACATGATGATTCTATTTAAAAATAATACTAATAAATTAATCACCAAATGAGTTTTCAATCCCATGGTCATCTATACGATAAAGAATATGTTACCAAATTGTAATAACCCATAGTTATCTGAACATAAAATATCATATAATCCATAATGGTTATTAATACCTTTAAGCTTATATAAAAAAATGTAAATAAATTATTCAACAAATAAAATTTTCACATGTTATACTTATGGGTTATTTATACATTGAAAATTTATAAAAACTCATAAATGTATCCCAAAGTATTTAAATCAGATAAAACCACAAAATAAGTGTCAAAGACTCTAAATTTATGATCAAACTTAAACTTATAAACCCTTGATTATATCTATAACTCTTAAGTTAACCACACATGAAAACATAACTATTTCCAAAAAGTAACCTTATCCTTATTATATAACTGAAAATTTAATATATTCTAGAATTAAAAAAATATAGTAGACATCAAAAAAGATAGTATAAATCAACTTATCATCAAATAACTAATTAATTACTAAAGTCATCAGTACCACTTAATTTACCTTATGAATATCAATTATCTGTTTATCCTGACTCAATATTATTATCTCATCATCAGGCACATAATAAAGGTTATCTATTTCTCAATCATATATTTTACAAGAAATAAAACCTTAGTATTAAATAAATTTTATTGTTTATTGATACCATTGAAAATATGATTGTAAATTCATAATTAAAAACTTCTACAGAATAATCCTTAGATTTTTCATGATTATTATAACCAAAATGTCACCAATTTCACACTTCTACAACATAATTATAGAATCCTAATAAATAAACACTTTAATCCTTGTAGATTAATGATTTCATATCATATATCATTCAGTTTTCTAGGATTTAACTCTTGTATTAGGTAATTATCTTAGATAATTCCCATATTAAAAAAAACAAGACATTGAACTATAGGTTGTAATGTTGGATGTAATTCATATCCCTTAGTCAAACTCTTTATTTTTCCTCAAAAATTACATTCTATAACCAAATTCTTTAGAGATAAAAGATATATTACCATTCTATTGAGACATTACCTTGAGTGTTTCTTTTAACATTCTCGACATATAGGAAGCTTAATCTTCTTTCCTTCATGGTCATTATGAAACCCCGTATTTCTCTTGTTATGTGTGTCAAAAAACTCATGAAGGTTGATATTATTAATCATATAAGATGATATATTATTATTCTTAATAATATGGTTTCATATTCTACCTCCCATTTAATTTGGTTATTATGGAGTACAATCAATCCATTGTTTGTCACATTTAGCATTAACACGAATGCTTTTGGTTCCAACCATTAGATGGAACCAAAAAGTATAGTTTCAAAAATAATTATCATATTGGGAAACCACATAATCATGAAGAATAATTTATTTGACATGTAAATCATGAGATATTATTTATAATATATAACAAATTAGGTTTAACATAGGCCATTATTTGTTATCAACTATTAAAATCTTATAAAATGGTTACCATTTGAATGTGAAATCCAATACTATCTTGCTACTCCCAGGAATAGGCCCTATTTCAGTACAATCTTATAGAATTGATTTGATAGAGTTATAGGGATTAAATAATTACCAAGAATATTTATGAAGTAAAGTCTTTATTATACCTACTACATTTCCTTGGGCTACACTGATTTTAGTTGTAGTTAATTTAGATGATACACTTCACTTATGTGTTGATTATCATAATTTTAATCAAGTAACAATTAAAAATATGAATCCTATTGCTAGAATAGATGATCTATTTGACCAATTTAAGGGATTTAAGTGCTTATATAAAATTTATCTACACTCATGATATTATCAGCTTAGATTTAGATGAAAGGATATTATGAAAACAAAATTTTGGAGTCACTATGGCAATTGTGAATATATTTTTCATGAATGTTTGTTTGATGAACACACCTATTGTCTTCATGGAATTGATGAACCGTATTTTCCATAATTATCTTGATTATTTTATCATGATATTTATTGATGAAATTATAGAATATTCTAGAAACACGAATAACTACGATGATGTCATGACACATCCTAGAGGGTCTCATGCTTTGACTACCCCAAGACCACCCCAATAGGCCAGGGGATGATGATAACATTGAGTAGGTATATCAAAAAATGTGATGCATTATCCTAAAGCGACTTTATGCATGAAAAAATCTCTAAGCCAAAAATTATGAAATGTAAAAACTCTATGTAAAAAATTCAATCAAACCACTATATCCCACAACCAGAGTACAACATTGAAAGTACTAGAAAGTAAATAGGGCTAAATAAAGAACACCACAAAGAGTCTGTAACAACAAATCCATCATATAATAAATGAGGTTCTGGGACTCTGATCTGCACCACATGAAAAAAAATCATCTGTTTGGCCTCACTATGCGCCGCCTGGTCCTGGAACACCTATGATTCCATCCAAGGGGTTAACATCTCCACAAGGAATGACACTTAAAGGAAAATCCCGTACAGGGGTGAGTATAACAATGCCCAATAGGACAACCTGAAACCATAAAGGAAATACCACAAAGGAAATATCAAAAAGGAAATACAGTCATCTCCACATAAGTATATGTCTAAAACACAGGTAACAAGAATATCTAGATGTACCCAAGAGGGACACCACACCCTCAGGAGGTCATAAAAAATTTCCAGCCATAGGATTCCGCTCGAAGCACACTCGTTTCAAGATAACTCACTCCTCAAGTCATGATATCATCAGAGACACTCATGAATAGGCCTAGATCATTTTGGCCCTTCCCAAATGAGAACTTATTAGTCAAGGAAGATTATGATACATAGAGTGGGGATCATACCCTTTCACACTAGGGAATACCACTCACCAAATACGAATCAATTCGCAACATAGAGGATCCTACCAAATCACATTTGGGATTAATACAGACCCTGATGATATGGCCTGGTACATGGAGGACCATAACCCTTATTTCAAAGTTTACATCAATTATAAAAAACTCCCCTAGGGGTGAGGGAGGATCGCTCTGGTCCCAGGGAGGGATAACATAACTCTATCTGGGACTTGACCTCTAAAGGGGACTACAATCTAGTAATGTGGATGTATTTCCATACTGAAACCTCAAGGATTAGACAGAGGGAATTCTCTCAACCTATACCGGTCCAAGATAGAAAATCACCACCTTATCTCAAAAGGATGTTCTTGACATTAGGGTACTAAAAACATAGATGGCTCATCAAATGGACCTAATGTTTCAAAGTTATGAATGTTTGAAATTTTAAAAAGGTTGTCACTAGGCATGTGGATTGACCACATGGTTGGTCCACTAATTATGGTAGTTGACTGTTGTGGATGACCACCCAGACCGGTCGCCTCACGGCTGCCGTAGTCGACTGCCCAAATTTATTGCGCCCCTAGCTGCTGTGGTCATGAGGAAGTTGCAACGACAGTGGCCTGGCTCCGACCTAGTCTCCCTAACTCCGCCTGCTCAGCTCGACCTATATGGGCCTCGCCCGTTCGGCCCAGACCACTCTACCTGGCCCTACAACACACACATATGGGCTACCTAACCACTTTCGCAACATCTTATCCATGCGACTGCCACTACGTTCCACTTCTACTGGCCCCTCCACACTATCATGGGTAGTGCCACCTCTGGTTTCCGCTGCCACCTTTGACATCAAACCACCACCATTCCTCACTGGAATAGCGCCTTGCCTCACTGGGCCACCACAGAGGACCTATGCTGGTGGTTTCTTCTATGGACCACAAAGCCACCTACAATGCCCAAAATTTGAAATAGTCATAGTTATGAGATTCTCAGATCACAATATACATAAAACCAACCTGTATTGTAGATTTTCCTCCAATATGGGGGTTCAATCATGTTTAGAGCCACCCAAAAATTCAAACCGTGGCCACATGGGTTCAACAATCGAGAAAGTAAAGAAAAGGGGAGAAAAAATAAAAAATAACACCTTGAGAAAATTACCACAACATTTGTTCATGTTAGTCTCAATCCAAGTCTATTATAAGGATAAACGAATAGGAAATCAAGAAAATCCCCAAACTAATCCATGAAATTTTAAACCATCCTGTAATGATAAAACTGTTGATCAATATTTTTTTGGATTGTCCCGTGTTTTTAATGGAAATAAATAATGGGGAAATCACAAATAAACAAATTACCAACCTCTATTTGGTTCAGTATCTTATAATGGAAGATCGTTGCATGGTTGTCATTATTATCATGGTTCATTATAATTTTCTATTAGTTGATCGTTGGTCCATGATGCATTACTTTTTGTTTGATAAAATTATTTATACATGTCTTAGAGGACTTACAAGGCTATGTTGATAACCCTATATTATTGAAAAAGGCTTAATAAAAAAAAATTTTCGATGCGTTATAAAATATTTTTTATAAAATTATTTTAATTACTGTTTCTTCCTCTTGATTTATTATAAATTCAAACCACACCAACAAAGGTTATGTCACGCCTAGGGTAAATAAACTTTTGTGAACTCAATGGTGCCCTCATATTTTAGATCAGGGAACCCGTTTAATATTTATTCATTTTTTCATAAAAACTATGCATACATTCTATTAAAACTTTAACATTTTTCAGAAAATTGTTCCGAGGTAATCGGGTCTCTGAATAACACACCATTTCAGCACCTGGTCTCAAAATCAATCCATATAATTTCTAAAAATAATACACAGGAAAATTTGAGATGTTACATTCTCCCCACCATGGGGCATTACATCCCTAAAATTTAAGCCAAGGTCTATTCAAACAAATGAGGGTACTGAGCTTGAACTTGAGCCTCCCGGTCCCATGTTCTCCTAGAGATTCCCATGCAACCACAGGACACACACCAAAGGAATCCACTACCGATGAAGGATCCCCTCCTACTAATCTTCAAAATCCACTAGGTAATAAGAAAACGTCTCCCCATCCTTGAAGTCTCGCTCACCCTAGTCGACGATGTACGATAGGTCATGCACGTACCTCCTCAACTATCACACAAATAAGAAGTTGTGTACCTGATATAACCTTGGTGGTAGATTCAAAAGGTATGCCACCTGACAGAGTCTACGCAATATCTGGAATAGACAGATGAACCTCGGAGATTACTTATCGCCCCGACCAAATCTATATAATCACAGTCATGGAAAAACCAAAAGGAATACATGGTCACCTTCCTCAAACTCTAGAGACCTCTGTCACCTGTCATAATAAGAATTCTGACAGTCCTATGTAGTCTTCATCCGTTCCAAGATGATTTTCAGCTTCTTCATAGTATCTCACAAAAACTCCAGGCCAATGAGTGATGACTCTCTTGGGAAAATCCAGAAATATGGTGACCTATAGGGTTTCCCGTATGAGGTCTTGAATAGTGCAACACTAAATATGGAGTGATAATTATTTCTAAATTAAAACTCCAATAGTGGTAGGTGATCCTCCCAACCATGTCCAAAATCTAACATGCATGCCCACATCTGTAGAACCTGAATGATATTCTTAGTCTGACCGTTCATATTTGGGTGAAATGCTATGCTTAAGCGTAGAGGGTTGCCAAAGTCCTCCTGTAATCAATTACACAGCTGGGATGTAATATGAGCACCATGATCTAAAACTATCATCGATGGAACATCATGGAGTCTAATTGTCTCCTACACATAGAGGAATACCAAGATATCTTTTGAACCCTTCTATCAAATTTCTAGGAAGTGGGATGACTTGGTGAGTCAGTCAATGATCACCTAGATGACATCATATCCCATAATCATATGAGATAATCCCATCACATAGTCCATCGATATCCCATACTAATTCAATTCCAGAACCTCAAGGGGTTGAGCTAAACCTGATAGAACCTGGTTCTTAGCCTTCACTTATTGACTGAAAAGTAAGGCATTGAGAGAAAAAATTTGAAACTCCCTTCTTTATCCCTTTCCACCAAAGCTGACATGAAATGTCCTGATATATCTTTACCACACGTAGATGTACTACCAATGAAGATGTATAGAACAACTTCAAAACATCATCCCAAAATCCCAAAGGTTAAATTGTGAATGCTTGGAAAAGAATGACATGCTCCCTGCCTTCCAAATATCCATCAAGAGAATGCTCAATGGAAAACTGTGCTTATAGGGTTTCTCAGTCGGTATCCCCAAGTTGTGCCTCCTAAACTCACTATAAGAGGGGCGGGGTAACAACCATCAACTAGAGGTAATATACTACATTTTTATCTAAAAAAGATATATATAGTGAGACCTACTATTATGATTCCTCATTTAGAAAATGAAAAATAGATCTCCTATTGAGAGAATCATCCACCACATTCCCCTTCCTAGGAGTGTAGAAAATATCGAAGTCATAGACCTAGAGGAACTCTATCCATCACCTATGTTTCAATTTCATGTTCTTCTGTGAGAATATATACTTGAGATTTTTTTGATCATAGTAGATGATAAATTGCTCACCCATTAGGTAGTGTCTCCACATATTATATGAAAACACTATCACTACTATCTCAAGATCATGGTGCGCATAGTTCTACTCATACGGTCTCAACTGTAATGAAATATAGGCAATCACCGCTTTTCCCTACATTAGTACACAACCAAATAGTGTCCCTGATGCATCACATAACACCACCTAATCGACACCTTCCTCTGGTAACTTCAATATGAGGGTGCACATCAAAATCTTCCTCATATCCTAGAATCACTCATGGAACTTAATTGTCCACATGAAAGGCTTCCCCTTTCATGTCAAAGCTATCAAGGTTTCAGTTACTCTATGGAAGTCAGGTAAAAAAATTTGATAGTAACCTAACAAATGAAGGAAACTCCACACCTCGGTAACAGTCTTGGGTGGCTCCCAAGCAAGAACTGCCTCAATCTTCACTATATTCACTACATCTCTAGCCTCCAAGATGACGTGCAACAAAAAATGAATCTCTAGAATCCAGAACTGACACTTTGAGGGCTTCCTGTAGAGTTGGTTCTCTCTAAGTGTGTCCAAGACCGTAATTAAGTGTATCACATGCTCTTTATTTGACATTGAGTACACTAGGATTTATTTTATAAAAACCTCCATCAACTGGTTCAAGTAAGCCCGAATGATCCGGTTCATGAGTCCCTTTAACATTGATAAGGTGTTCATCACACCAAACAACATCACCAAGATCTCATGGTGACCATAATGACATATGAAGGCTATATTCAGTATATACTCATCCCAAAATTGTAACTAGTGATCGCCTAATCTGAGTTCGATCTTCAAGAACCATCATCCCCCTTTAAAATAATAATAGATGTTTTCGATCCTTGTTAATGGATTATGGTTCTTCACGGTCACTTCGTTCAAGAAAGGATAATCCATACATAATCTTAAGCTCTCATCTACCTTATTCGAAAACAAAATTGGGGATTTCCATGGTGAGACACTGGGTCTCACAAATCCATTCCTCTACAAGTCCTCCAACTATACCCTCAACTCACGAAGCTCTATAGGATCCATTTGATATGAAGGTGTAGATATAGGCGTCATCCCAGGATGTCGATCAATTTAGAAGTCTATATCCATGTGGGGTGGTAATACTAGAACATATTGAGATGATACATACTTATACTCCACCACTACTGTGGTAAACTGAGGACTCATATCATCCACTACACTGAGGGTGAGGCTCACCAATTGATGAGTAATTGGCTGTAGCCTCCTATGTGTGAGTCTATCCTGTACTACATGTGTTTCCTTTTCACCAAAAAAGGAAAATTGGTTCCATCACTGAATACACACCAAACTCTACTCCTAAAATAGTCAATATGAGCATGAACTACACATAATCATCCCATAATAAGAATGAAATCATAAGGACTTGACACTGCTAATAAGAGATCCCAATCAAATCTATCACCTTCAACAGTTAGGGAACACTGTTGGCACTAGTGTGTGATCATCAAATATCCTACCATAGGATTCTCTAATTGTAAGGGTCAAGTTAATGGTTTAACTGAAATCTTTGAGTCCGGATCAAAATTCGTGGTATGAAAGGAATGAAACTATAGGACCTATGGAGTTTTCCATGAAACTTTTTTCTTATTTGGTGGTTTATATTGGGGATTAATTTATTGATATATCTCTTTATAATTGTTTTACTTTGGGCACCACTTACTTTATCATTGTTATTTTTTGATCATTATTTTTTAACGGTTCCTTCTTATATTGTTCTATTATTTATTATGGTTGTATTGGATTCCAAAAAGGATTTTGAAAAATGGTTTTAGGAATATTTTTTTCAATAAAATAGAAGTTATTGTTTTTGCACTTGGGTTTTATGCAAGGATGGAAATGAGGGAAAATATCATTTTGTTTTGTTTTATATTTAAGGAAAAAATTTCATGTTTGAATTATTGTACTAATATGTGGTTATTCTGCTAAATTTTTGTATTAAAAGAGAAATTTATATTTTTTAAGTTGAGTGTATGCAATTTGATTTCAATGTTTTCTTATCAAAATGAAAACCTTACTTTCTTTTGAATTTGTAATTAGAATTTATGAATTTTATCTATAAAATTCTGAGTTGGAGTCAACTTAGGAGGTTCCCAAGACTCGTTCTTCACCTGACCTTAGGCATGCCTCCACATATTCCAAAGGTTTTCAACCATGAGTGGGATTCTTGGGTATTTATATGGAGAGACTATACCCCCATATTAGAGTGTGAAATTTTTAAAGAAAAAACCAAACATCATCCACAATATAGAAATCATAGGCTATGAAATTAAATAAATTAGAAACAATATAAAATAGATGGAATGTAGAATATAGGTTTGTTTATACAAGATAGACAAAAGAAATATGTATACGTAAAAATAGATGTGCTATATGCCTGAGATTCACCACATCACAGTTTCTGATCTCATCCACGAAATCATACATGACCATGCTATATTGGGATTTGGTCAATCTTGAACCTACAACCATTGATGTAAGCTCTAGAACCCAAGTGTCATGGCCACCTGATGAGGGTGTGAGTACATAATTTAGTAGGGAACCATGAACATAGTCTTGTACATAACCAGTAAAACCAGTGATTGTACATGTTATATTCTTAGAATTATAAACAATATATTGAACATAAATAAATAAATCATGACCTACTCTCAAGTTCCATGGTGACCCATAAGGTTGATCATACCTAATTCAGACGAAACAAGAGTATCTTTGGTCACATCGATTAATCATTCCAACCAATTAAATCACAATGTTTGGAATCAGTCTTGTATACCTAACATAGTCACTTAGAAGGCCTACCCACCCATTATGAATGAGATAGACATCCAGTGTTTGACCCACCTGATATATATGAGACAAAAACCTAGGGTATGAACCCCCTGGTATACATATTATAAACACATAGGGGATTTCTTACCTAGTATGCATTAGATAAAAACCATGGGGGCTGAACCACATGGTATGCATGCTCAACAACTGACTACCAAATAGGGAAATGTATTGTATACAAATCTCTGTGGGAGTCAGATCACCTTCCCAAATATCAAAGTAGTGTTTCCATGGGATCCCAATGTAGATACCCGAAGCTTAACATACATAGACATTACATTAATTTTGCGGAATACTTAGTACATAACAAAAACACACACACAAGGACCGTAATAGTTTAGTGTCTTTGGAAACTCGGAATATAATCTTCTAATCGTGGTAAAAGATCTTCAACATCTCCCATAAATATATTATTTTTTTTAAAAACCTAAATCCTTTCTTTATACCCTGGGGAAAAGAAAAAATAAAAGGGTGAGCTCAAATTCTCATTAAGGGTAAACAAAAGAAATATCAATCACATCATATTCATAAGAACATATCTTTTGGAAATCTTAACCTGCAAAAGAGATCATGATTTCATAACATGGGATAAATCATAGTATTGAAATGTAATCCCAATAATAATAATTTAAAACATGAAACTTTGTGGCATACACACATAATCATATATAATCATTTCTTATTAGTCAAGACTCATTTCCAAGACTATCTTAGTGGACAAAGTCCCTTTCTGAACCGAGTTCACTCCCTGTTTCAGTCCTGTTTCACTGAACTGGTGTAACCTACCATTCCAGCCATGTCTATCTCATGAGATATAAATCTTTACCCAATGCATTGGAGGGAGATATAGGTCCCACCCATCTTATAATGATACCATTCTTATGTGTGCCACAAAATCATAAATCATACATCATCGCATAACCCATGTAATAAAAATGGGATTCTTAAACAACATGACATTATAAAACAATTCATATAAGATAAAGGAATTCATAAAAATAATTCCATCACAAAATTATCAAATCAATTTAATAATAGGGATAGAAATAGAACCCTATTTTTTCTTATATGGAAAATAATTTTGATAAAACACTTGAACTCCATTCTTGGGGAAAATATCCTTTCTACTTCAAAAACACCTTTCCTTTCTTAACATGTCATAAAATTTTAAACTAAAAGAAGTTGATTAAAAATAACCTTGAAAACTTGTAAAGGAAGCTTCTTGGAAATAATGTTTTAAAAATCCATTCACGCCGTATAAGTTAAAAAAACATTCTTCTCGTACTTTTGTCGGAAAAGTCAAAAAATACCTCGTATGAAAAACAACAAAAGATTCCTTTCATATCATTTACTAAAAACTCACCAAATGGTAAAATAGGTTTTAAACAATTGTAGGTGGATGGAAATAATATTACATATTGAGGAAACATGGATGTGGATGATAAAATACACCCCAGTAACTTTCAAAGTATAAACAATCTCGGATTAAAATGAGATTGTGATATTTCCCTTACCTTAGGTCCGATTTGCTTCGTAAGTGTCCGAACCTCCTGTATAATGATTTAAATAATGTCATTGACTTATTCCGTAATCATACTCATTGTTATGATATCATATATGGTTCACTTATGACTTTATATTACCCTTTCTTTTGTAAATTCCATGTTAAAGAGAGTTTTGGGTAAAATCGCCTCATTTGTCGTTTGTGTTTTAACTTGTAATTATTCATATGATTACTTAGATCATGATTACATAAATCCAGAATGTAAAACATGATTTATATATAATATATATTCAGAATATACATATATATAATAGATCAGTAAATGGAAAGAAATACACCGTTCATGGAGACGGTAGGCCGTACGTACGCATGAACGCTGTTTTCGTTTCCTTATTGAGTTGAATGTAATTAAGTAGATTAAATACATATATATACACATAAATCCAGTATTATTATATCATATATTTCATTATTACTTATTATATATACTTTATAATTATTCATGAATGGTTAACGTGGAGAATGAATCTCATTGCGTCGTGGAGACGGTAGTTCGTACGTACGCACAAGTGATGATATCGTTCTCATGATCGTGGGACTGTATTGTAGTGTATGTATAATATCTCAGAATCAATAACACTTTAAAATAATAATATATAGTTATTATTTACACCATTATACCTATCCAAGTAAGGTGGTGGTGGAAAATAGATTACACCACGGCGTGGAGATGGTATTCCGTACGTACGCACGCGCGGAGATTTCATTTTCCGTAGGATGGATAGATGTTGAAATAGGTTGTTTCATACTTATAATAACATATCAGTATATGAGTGATACTTATGTTATTACTTCATACTTAAAAAACCTATGAAGAATAAGTGGAATAAGAAATAAAGTGGGAAGAATCGGTAACGGACATTACCTCTTCTTTGAAGCGCCTCTTTGAGACCTCCTTTTAGGGCACTAAAATAGGTCTTTGAAGAAGACCAGAACCTCTAGGATGTTTCTAGGTAAGTGGAGAGGAGAAATTGTCAGGGGTTGGACGAGATTGAAGGCTCAAATTGGTGTGAAGAATAGGGGGAGGAGGTGCCCTTTTATAAGGGAGGAGAGGGGCACCTTTGGAATAACTAAAAATATTAGTTTATTATAAAGTCAAATTCGGTTTTTAATAGCTCCAAATTGATATATTTCGAAGATAATGTGGGTAGGGGTCGAAATACTTTCATCCAATAGAATTTAGACAAGTTTAGGTATCAATTTTAACCTTATCATTTAGATTTAACTTTAAGTTAGATAATTTAACTTTTACCGTGTCTTCTTGTTTTCTTACACTATAAGGTTAATAAACTTACCATATCAAGCCAAACGAACCCCAAGTTGTTTATTATTAATATATATAACCTTATCTAAGTCATTTGGCCGAACCTTATATTTTTAGGAATAAAATAACAATTAATAATATAATATTTTCTTTAAAAACTATTTTATGTCAATTTTGACACTATTTAGTATTTGATTTTTTTGAAAATCATAACAGAATGATTAGTTCGAAACAAGTTAATTAAATCAATAATAACATGTCATATTAACCTATAAAATTAGTTTAATCTATAAAAAGTCTCAAATTACATTTATTTGGGTATTTATAACATCAATTATTTCAATATCTCATTAATAAGATAATTACTGCATCATCGTTGTGTCATAAATAAATTAAACTATTTAATGTCTAAAAATTACAAATAAAATACCATTATGTAGGAAATATTGTTATATTTCTAATGAATATTTATATTTAAATTTATATTATGTATAACCCCATATTAAAAATGATTTACTTATTAAACTTTGATTTTAACTATTTTAAACCTTCGTTAAATAAATTAATAATAAATGTCCTAATCTAATCCAAGTGGGCCTAAATGGTCATATTTTATTCCTAAGGTTGTTTTTGGTCGAATTAAACTTATCTAATAGAATTAGTACATGTGTTAAGGTAATAATAATATCATTTTTACCCTTAATTACCCTATTTACTTTTAATCGTGGTAAAAAAAGTAAAAAGTTACTATTCAACAAAAATTATTTTCATCTCATTGAACCAAATTTTAGTCCTTGATATTAACCGTGTCTCTCAGATTTTAGAAATTTTACTCACAGAAGCGGTAAATTTAAGTTTTATGAAGAATTCATTTTTTTAACTACCACTAGTGGTTTCACTATTCATCAAAAATTGAATGTTTTCAGAAAAATACCAAAATTTCACCCTAGGATAATTTCGATATTCCGAATCAAAAAATGAAGTCCATTTTAAAAAATAAAATTTATAAATTTTCAAAAAGTGGTTATTACTATTCATAATGGCTAGTTTTAATAATATTTTAATAGCATATCATTGTTTAATGAAACTCGGTATTGCGTACGACGCAAGCTATCGATGAAGGCCGCGATTGCATGTAAAGCAAGCCAAGCTAGTTTTGTGTGTAGTGAAGGATTCCTTTGATGATTTATATAACATAAAAACAAAAATATTTCTCATAAAAGTCTCGGGTGTTACATTCTACCCCCCTTAAAATGAATTTCTCCCTCGAAATTCGTCACTTTGTAACAAACAGATGAGGATACCTTTCCCTCATCATATCCTCAAGCTCCTATGTAGCTTCTTCTAGTTGGTGGTTCCTTCATAAAACTTTCACCAATCGAGTGGTCTTGCTTCGTAGGACTTTTTTGCTACGATCTAGAATCTCTATCGACTGTTCTTCATAAGAAAGATCTTGCTCCAGTGGTACAACTTATGAGCTAAGTACATGTGAAGGATCAGGTATGTACTTTCTCAGGAGAGATACATGGAACACATCGTGAACTTGAGAGAGATTTGGTGGAAGCGCCAATCGGTAAGCTACCTTCCCAACACGATCCAGTATTTTGAAAGGACCAATATATCTAGGGCTCAACTTCCCCTTCTTTCCAAATCTGATGACTCTCTTCCAGGGAGATATTCGTAAGAACACTTTATCACCCACTTCAAACTCTAGGTCTTTTCTTCGGTTGTCAGCATAACTTTTCTATCGACTTTGAGCTGCTCTTATGTGTTGTTGAATAGATCTGACCTTTTCTGCCATTTCATCAATGAGATCAGGTCCTAATAGCTTTCTTTCCCCAACTTCATCCCAGCAAGTTGGCGTCCTTCATTTATTTCTATAGAGAGCTTCATAAGGAGCCATCTGAATACTGGAGTGAAAGCTATTATTATAAGAAAATTCCACCAAAGGTAGGTGTTGATCCCAACCACCTTTGAAATCCATAGAGCAAGCTCTCAACATATCTTCTAGAGTTTGAATTGTTCTCTCAGACTGACCGTCTATCTGAGGATGATAAGCAGTGCTGAAACTCAACTCTGTATCCAGATTATGCTGAATACTTTTCCAGAACTTCGAGGTAAATCTCGGATCCCGATCCGATATAATAGAAAGTGGTACTCCATGCAATCTTACCACTTCCTTTACATATATCCTGGCAAGCTGATCTAGAGAAAATCCTCTCTAATAGCAATGAAGTGTGCAGACTTGCTAAGACGATCAACTATGACCCAGATAGCATTATTGCCTTTGGATGTTTTTGGAAGTCATGTGACAAAGTCCATAGTGATGTTTTCCCATTTCCACTCGGGTATGGGTAATGGTTGTAACATCCCCTTAGACATCTGTCTCTCAGATTTAACTTGTTGGAAAACCAAGCATCGAGAGACATATTCAGCAACATCTCTTTTCATGCCATCCCACCAGAAGTACTCTTTTAGGTCCCTATACATCTTCGTGCTTCCAGGATGAATAGAGAATGAAGAACTATGAGCCTCATCCAGCAGCTCCTTCTTTAATTCGGGGATGGGAGGAACACAAACCCGATTCCTGAACTTTATTATCCCATCACAATCAAGGTTGAATTCAGGAATATTTCTCACCTTCTTTCGTAACTCTACATCTTCTTCCTGTGCCTCTTTAATCTTCACATGTATAGATGGTTGAACATTCATTTGAGAAAGATAAGTTTTTTCCCCTTTCATTATAATTCCAAGATCTATCCTTTGTAAATCCATAAATATTGGATCTTTTGTGATCCTCATCATGGATAAAATGGCATGGTCTTGTCGACTTAATGCATCTGTCACCTTGTTTGCTTTCCCAGGGTGGTAATGGATTGAGCAGTCATAATCCTTAATCAGCTCCAACCATCTTCTTTGACGCATATTCAGATCCTTTTGTGTGAAAATATACTTTAAACTTTTATGATCAGTATAAATGTCACACCTTTCTCCATAAAGATAATTCCACCAAATCTTTAATGCAAAGATTACCGAAGCTAACTCCAAATCATGAGTTGGGTAATTTTTCTCATGGATTTTCAACTGGCGTAAGGAATAAGCAATCACCATATCATTTTGCATAAGAACACACCCCAATCCCTTCTTAGATTCATCACTATAGATCACAAACCTTTCTCCACTACAAGGCAGTGTGAGCACAGGTGCACTGGATAACCTTCTTTTCAACTCCTTGAAATTCTCTTCACATTCTTCCGTCCAAACAAACATAACTCTTTTCCAAGTCAACTTGGTGAGTGGATTAGATAATCATGAAAAATCTTTCACAAAACGTCGATAATATCCAGCCAAACCACGAAAACTTCGGATCTCAGTTACTGTTGTTGGTCTCGACCATCTTCCGATAACCTCTGTTTTTGCTGGATCCACAGATATCCCTTCTTTTGATATTATGTGACCCAAAAATGCAACTTTTTGAATCCAAAATTCACACTTGGTAAATTTGGAATAAAGTTTCTCCTTTCTCAGGGTCTTCAATATAATTCTCAAGTGATATTCATGTTCTTCCTTGCTCTTTGAATAGAAAAGAATATCGTCTATAAAGACTTCCACAAATTGATCAAGATAGTCTCTAAAGACTCTATTCATCAGATCCATGAAGATATCAGGGGCATTAGTAAGACCAAATGGCATCACTATAAATTCATAGTGTCTATACCTTGTACAGAAAGCCGTCTTTGGTATATCCTCCCTTTTGACCCTTAATTGATGATACCCTGAACGAAGATCAATCTTGGAAAAGTATTGAGCTCCGCGTAGTTGGTCAAATAAGTCATCAATGCGTGAGAGAGGATATTTGTTCTTCATAGTGATATTGTTAAGTTCTCGATAATCAAGGCAGAGTCTCATTGATCCATCTTTCTTCTTAACAAATAGAACAGGTGCTTCCCAAGGTGACGCACTAGGGCGTATGAATCCCATATCAAGATTCTCTTGGAGTTTCTTCTTCAATTCCTACAACTCAATTGGGGCCATTCTATAAGGTGTCTTTGAAATAGGCAAAGCACCCGGTACGAGTTCTATTGAAAACTCAACTTCACGATTTGGTGGAAGACCTGGTAATTCCTTCAGAATGACATCATCAAACTCCCGTACAATGGGCATATTATTAATCGTGAGTTTCTCACCAACCATTTGAGATAAATAACCTTCATTTAGTGGAATCAAGACCCATAAGGTAGAAGGAATTTCCACTAGAAGGTTATGTTCATCCTTGCATTGATAGATGATCATAGATTGATCTGGAATATGAAATGTGACTTCCCTTCTTTGGAAATTGATATGAGATCCATATAAAGAAATCCAATCCATGCCAAGAATCACATCAAATTCCACTATAGGAAGGATCACAAGGTTTGCAGGAAGCACTTTCCCACAAACTTCGATTGGAGAAGAATTATAAACTTTTGATGCGACTGTTGTTCCATTAGGTGTTGTCACAGCTAACTCAATATCTAATTGTTGAGGTAATACGGTGATACCCTTAGAAAATTCTTCAGAAATAAAAGAGTGGGTGGATCCAGAATCAAATAAAACATTTGCTACTTTAGAGTGGATGGTAAGTGTACCTTTCACCACATCGTTATCGTACTCCACATCACTGATAGAAATTGCATGTGACTTTCCTTTGTCTTTAGCCTTAGGAGTTTGTTGACATCGACCATCATCATCAACTCTTGGATTTGGGCATTGATTGGAATAATGTCCCATCTCCATGCACTTGAAACATTGAAGTGTAGTAGGTTCATTATGTGTATCCCTTCCTTTGTTTGCATCATTAGAAATCTTCTTCCCATCATCATGGCATTCAAATGCCCGATGACCTTCCTTTCCACATTTGAAACATTTACTTGTCCCTTTAAGACAACTCCCTCCATGTTTCTTTCCACACTTTGAGCATAAGGGAAAGCTCATCTTCTTTTCAGTGTGCTCTTTAGATTTTCCTTTGAATTCCATTTTCCTCTTCTTATCAAACCCATATGACTGATGGGTTACTCCAATCTCCATCTCAACTTTGAGTGCACATCGGACGATTTCCTCGTAGCTATTGAAGTCCCTTATGGATAAGGCCCTTCTAAGACTTGGTTTTAAGCCACTAAAGAATCGATCGATCTTACTCTCAGGTTGGATAATAATACCAGAAGCGTACCTTGAAAGTCTTGTAAAATTTTCTTCATAGGTACCAACAGATTCATCATCCTTTTGCTTCAGTTCAAGAAACTCTTTCTCCATCTTTGTTCGGAGAATATGAGGGAAGTACTTATTGAAAAATAAGTTCTTGAACTCATCCCATTCCATGGACTCAATTTCATCCCTTTGCCTCGTATTCTTAATAAGATTCCACCATTGATCAGCATAACCTTCCAAACGATACACTACAAGGATGACTTTATCATGATCAGAACATTAAAGAACTAAAAATATATTTTCAGTAGTACTAATCCATTGTTCAGAAACTAATGGATCATTAGACCCGCTGAAAGAAGGTGGATGCTACCTCATGAAGGATTCACCAGAATGTTACTCCTTCCTTTCCTCGTTTGGAAGTCCTGCATGATTCATAGCTTGAGAAAGTTGTGTGATCATGGCTACAAGATTTTTCATTCCAGCTTCCATAACGTTTGGTTGCTTAGGGGGACAATCATTGCATTGTCCATCGCATTCTGCACTAACACGGTTCCTTCGGGTTCCAGCCATTGACTAAAACCCAAAAAGAATAGTGTGAGAGGAAAAAATCATGCTAGGGAAAACAACATAATAAAGGGGGAGTACCTTAAATATATAACATATTAGGTTTAATTACATGATCATTAGCGTAATTCTAGGAATATAACCTATACGTATACTTAACCTTAGGGATATCCCTAGACACACCTTAGAAATATCTCTAGGGATCTCACTAAAGTTCTCGTATCCTAGTTTCAAAGGTTGACTAAACCTTTCCTCTGATACCAACTGTAGAGACCCAAAGCTTAACGTAGATAGACATTACATTAATTTTGCGGAATACTTAGTACATAACAAAAACACACACACAAGGACCGTAATAGTTTAGTGTCTTTGGAAACTCAGAATATAATCTTCTAATCATGGTGAAAGATCTTCAACATCTCCCATAAAGATCTTCTTTAAAAAAAAAACCTAAATCCTTTCTTTATACCCTGGGGAAAAGAAAACATGAAAGGGTGAGCTCAAATGCTCAGTAAGGGTAAACAAAAGAAATATCAATCACATCATATTCATAAGAACATATCTTTTGGAAATCTTAACCTGTAAAAGAGATCATGATTTCATAACATGGGGTAAATCATAGTAGTGAAATGTAATCCCAATAATCATAATTTAAAACATGAAACTTTGTGGCATACACACATAATCATAGAGAATCATTTCTTATTAGTCAAGACTCATTTCCAAGACTATCTTAGTGGACAAAGTCCCTTTCTGAACCGAGTTCACTCCTCGTTTCAGTCCTGTTTCACTGAACCGGTATAACCTACCGTTCCAGCCATGTCTATCTCATGAGATATAAAATCTTTACCCAATTCATTGGAGGGAGATATAGGTCCCACCCATCTCATAATGATACCATTCTTATGTGTGCCACAAAATCATAAATCATACATCATTTCATAACCCATGTAATAAAAATGGGATTCTTAAACAACATGACATCATAAAACAATTCATATAAGATAAAGGAATTCATAAAAATAATTCCATCACAAAATAATCAAATCAATGTAATAATAGAGATAGAAACAGAACCCTATTTTATCTTAGATGGAAAATAATTTTGATAAAACTCTTGAACTCCATTCTTGAGGAAAATATCCTTTCTACTTCAAAAACACTTTTCCTTTCTTAACATGTCATAAAATTCTAAAATAAAAGAAGTTGATTAAAAATAAACTTGAAAACTTGTAAAGGAAGCTTCTTGGTAATAATTTTTTAAAAATCCATTCACGTCGTATAAGTTAAAAAAACATTCTTCTCGTACTTTTGTCAGAAAAGTCAAAACGTACCTCGTATGAAAAACAACAAAAGATTACTTTCATATCTTTTACCAAAAACTCACCAATGGGTAAAATAGGTTTTAAACAATTGTAGGTGGATGGAAATAATATTACATATTGAGGAAACATGGATGTGGATGATAAAATACACCCTAGTAACTTTCAAAGTATAAACATTCTCGGATTAATATGAGATTGTGATATTTCCCTTACCTTAGGTCCGATTTGCTTAGTAAGTGTCCAAACCTCCTATATAATGATTTAAATAATGTCATTGACTTATTCCAGAATCATACTCATTGTTATGATATCATATATGGTTCGCTTATGACTTTATATTACCCGTTCTTTTTTAAATTCCATGTTAAAGAGAGTTTTGGGTAAAATCGTCTCATTTTTCGTTCGTGTTTTAACTTGTAATTATTCATATGATTACTTAGATCATGATTAATTAAATCCAGAATGTATAAAATTATTTATATATAATATATATTCAGAATATAAATATATATAATAGATCAGTAAATGGAAAGAAATACACCGTTCATGGAGACGGTAGGCCGTACGTACGCCTGAACGATGTTTTCATTTCCTTATTGAGTTGAATGGAATTAAGTAGATGAAATACATATATATACACATAAATACATTATTATTATGTCATATATTTTATGATTACTTATTATATTTACTTTATAATCATTCATGAATGGTTAACGTGGAGAATGAATCTCATCGCGTCGTGGAGACGGTAGTCCGTACGTACGCACGAGCGATGATATAGTTCTCATGATCGTGGGACTATATTGGAGTGTATGTATACTATCTCAGAATCAATATCACTTTAAAATAATCATATATAGTTATTATTTACACCATTATACCCATCCAAGTAAGGTGGTGGTGGAAAATAGATTACACCACGGTGTGGAGACGGTATTCCGTACGTACGCACGCGCTGTGATTTTATTTTCCGTAGGATGGATAGATGGTGAAATAGGGTTGTTTCATACTTATAATAAAATATCAGTATATGAGTGATACTTATGTTATTACTTCATAATGAAACAACCTATTAAGAAGAAGTGGAAGAATAAATAAAGTGAAAAGAATCGGTAACGGACATTACCTCTTCTTTGAAGTGCCTCTTTAAGACCTCCTTTTAGGGCAGTAAAATAGGTATTTGAAGAAGACCAGAACCTCTAGGATGTTTCTAGGGAAGTGTAGAGGATAAATTGGCAGGGTTTGGCCGAGCTTGAAGGCTGAAATTGGTGCGAGGAAGAGGGGGAGGAGGTGCCCTTTTATAAGGAAGGAGAGGGGCACCTTTGGAATAACTAAAAATATTATTTTATTATAAAGTCAAATTCGGTTTTTAATAGCTCAAAATTGATATATTTAGAAGCTAACGTGGGTAGGGGTCTAAATAATCTCATAAAATAGAATCTAGACAAGTTTAGGTATCAATTTTAACCTTATCATTTAGATTTAACTTTAAGTTAGATAATATAACTTTTACCGTGTCTTTTTGTTTTCTTACACTATAAGGTTAATAAACTTACTATATCAAGCCAAAAGAACCCCAAGTTGATTATTATTAATATATATAACCTTATCTAAGTTATTTGTCCGAAACCTATATTTTTAGGAATAAAATAACAATTAATAATATAATATTTGTTTTAAAAACTATTTTATGTCAATTTTGACAATATTTAGTAATTGATTTTTGTGAAAATCATAACAGAATTATTAGTTCGAACCAAGTTAATTAAATAAATACTAACATGTCCTAGTAACCTAGAAAATTAGTTTAATCCATAAAAAGTCTCAAATTACATTTATTTAGGTATTTATAACATCAATTATTTCAATATTTCATTAATACGATAATTACTACATCATCGTTGTGTCATAAATAAATTAAAATATTTAATGTCTAAAAATTAAAAATAAAATACCAATATGTAGGAAATATTTTTAGATTTCTAATTAATATTTATAGTCGAATTTATCTTATGTATAACCCCATATTAAAAATGATTTACTTATTAAACTTTGATTTTAACTATTTTAACCCTTCTTTAAATAAATTAATAATAAATGTCCAAATCTAATCCAAGTGGGAATAAATGGTCATATTGTATTCCTAAGGTTGGTTTTGGTCGAATTAAACTTATCCAATAGAATTAGGACATGTGTTAAGGTAATAATAATATCATTTTACCCTTAATTACCCTATTTACTTTTAACCGTGGTAAAAAAAAGTAAAAAGTTACTATTCAACAAAAATTATTTTCATCTCATTGAACCACATTTTAGTCCTTGATATTAACCGTGTCTCTAGGATTTTCGAAATTCCACTCACAGAATCGGTAAAATTAAGTTTTATGAAGAATTCAGTTTTTTAACTACCACTTAGTGGTTTCACTATTCATCAAAAATTGAAAGTTTTCAGAAAAATACCAAAATTTCACCTTAGGCTAATTTCGATATTCCGAATCCAAAAATGAAGTCCATTTTGAAAAATAAAATTTATAAATTTTCAAAAAGTGGTTATTAAAATTCATAACGGCTAGTTTTAATAATATTTTAATAGCATATCATTGTTTAGTGAAACTCGGTATTGTGTACGACGCAAGCTATCGATGAAGGCCGCAATTGCGTGTAAAGCAAGACAAGCTAGTGTTGTGTGTAGTGAACGATTCCTTTGATGATTTATATAACATAAAAACAAAAATATTTCTCATAAATGTCTCGGGTGTTACACCCAAACTATCAATACTAATCAAAGAGTTTGTACCATATCTTCCATATCATGACTTCTACATGAACCTTTACAATCTCATTTATATAATCCCACTTAATGAGAATTTACCATTTCATTTATTTCATATACCAAATTAATCCACTCTCCTGGTTCACACACATTAAATAAACATGATATTTAGGGCATCCCTCATCCCCTAAACCTCATATCAAGTTTACAACTTCCATTTCCATTCAATTTTAAAATTTACCATATTCATTTATCATCTAGTCTTCCATTTTATCATTTTTACAAGGTAGTGATTAGGCCTTGCACTATAATACCTTATGTTCTAAGGTGACACCAGTTCAATTGCCTATTAAACTTGTACTACCCCTATATAAGGTTAATATAAACTGGGGATCCTACTAAGATCCCGTAAGCCATATTTCATACATGAAATCCTTCCAAGGGTCCTTTAGTCCATTCCATGTCATAGGGGAAAATCCCATCACTCAAGGAAATTACATACCTTAATGTGTCCTTAATCACATCCCACCACCATGGGATGAAAATTCAATAAAGTTTATCCTTGGTTCCCAAGGTGACACCCAATGCCCACTCTCCTATATTCATCACTGCTCACTTACAAAGGAATGTCACTATGGAACCTATATCTATGTTCTTTAATCCATTACCATTTATTTCATCAAATTCCATATTATTTACATAACACCTGTAATGAGACTTTATATTTCTCTAGAGACATTATATTACCCTCAGTTTTTGGTACACCATCATTTGATGTGTTTTCTTTTATTCTTTTAGTTTGGGATTAATTAAATGGAAGTGTTATGAGGGGAAAATAGTGAGTCTGGTTGCTAGAAAAAGTCACAGAAAAAATGCTTTCGTGTAACATTTACATGATGTGAAAGCATTTGGGATAGATTCTTTGAATATTTTCATATCTTGAAACCAATACACATCATAGAATATATTCACATCATTTAATTTTTTTCATCAGATTATAAAATTTGATACAACCCGAATTTTGACATATGTGGAATTGTGAAAGTACATGACATGAATGTGGGTTACATGTCAGGTGAATTACTATGACTATTAAGTTTAATTATTACCAACATTTACTTTGTTCTTAGATGACCTATTATTCCACCTCTCAACTCTCAGGGTTTCCTTAGGCGAATTATAGTTATTTTTGATGTCCTAACTCTGGTGTCATAGAATTTTTGAGTGGGTTTTTATGGAATAAAATGTTAGAGTTACGTTCTTCCTTTTCAGGTTGTATCTCCTTTTATTGTCTTGATTGGAATCATAGATTGTTGTTGTTATGCCTAAATCTATGGGTTCATATTTTTTTTATGATATCTTCATGGTTTTTTGAAAAGGAATGAGAGGAAAAGGTTTAATCTGCAAAATCATCTTAGATCCTATGTGCTAATCATATCAAGGTAAGTGGATTCTATCCCACTCTAAAATTCTTGAACTCTATGTCCTGATCTTTTATAAATAATGTTTCTGCTATTTTGGAAATATTTTGTTGAATTTTTTGGAAAAACCTGTTGATGTGATTTCAAAAGGGTGATTTTTGAAATATGGATTTTTTTGTTTAATATATGTTTTCTCTAAAATATTGGAATAATGGTGTGGTTTGGGTTCATGTCTATGTGGGATGGGTAATGGTTGTATGTACCATATATTATAATAATAATTTGGAATGGATAATTTTTGGAAGTACCAAAATCAGAAATTGATAATATGGGGTAGATCATAGTTGGAAGTACCACCATAATGCTGATCACCAAGTGATTGATTAGTGATAGGACAACTCCACACTCACATGTATCTGGAGGTTAATGGTTTTATGTATTGTTTGTGTTTGTGGGTGTGAAATGTGATGGTTTGCCAATGTAAATGAAACATTTTAAAAGATTTATCCTGGAATTTATTTATATCACATATCTTTATGGCTCGGTCTAATTTTCTTATAAGCTTATGTACTATTTTTATAAAATGTGATAAAATGTTCTTGTCCTAGTGGCATGTTATGGTATGTCGTTGGAGAAATCCAACTCAGTGTTATACATACTTCCTACTTCAAAACTTTTGTAAATTTTAATATATTATATATCAATATATATGTATGGGTCATGTTTCATAATTATATAGTGGTGATTATTGACTTAATGGTTTGGTCACTGAAGTTGGATCTTGGGAGTGTATGAATATTTTTTTGGGATGATGCCAATTCGATGTCGATGTCTTTTTACTTGGACTCTTAATATTTCACTTTTATTTATATTTTTTCACTATAATCTGATTTTATTATGTATTAGTTTTGTATTGAGTTACGTGGCCTATTATAATTTATCATTTAAACTATTCTGTGATGTTTTATGTCTCTTCACATGTAGTATATTTTTCTGGGAAAATCATCCCCCAATATCCTCTAATTCCCTTGACATTTATTGACCTTATTTGGTGTCTTTTGGATATCAGTTAAGGCATTAACATTTTTCCTCTACTCAAGCCTCTGAGGAGGGCATTGTTTTACTAATGGTATCTATTTTTTAGGTCCTTGAGTTTCATATGGAAATAATTTTGTTCAATCCTTGTGTTTTGTTGGTAGAAAGAAGATAGGACTGTGAGAACCTAAAATGTATAGTATAAAAAGATGAAACAATCCTTTTTCATACTGAAATTAAATTCACCATGGATATTTGGGTACAAAATTGTTATAACACACTTATATAAGTGTTTTTATCTCATCATCGTGGGTTTAGTTGGTGAAAGTTTCATACCATTAATTATTTTAATACTTACCATTTGGATTTCATTCCACATATTTTGTTACAATGATTTTTGGAAAACAAATAAACTACTTTATCTTGGAAATGATGGTTGCACTAGTTATTTATTATGGTGGTGATAAATCTTTATGATGTATTAGAATTTTCTCAAGCCTTAATTTCCTAGGGAAAAATAGTCTAAATGATGTATTGTTTTCATTATAGTATATGGAACTAAGAAGATTCCATAGAAACCGAAAATAATAAGATACTAAAAATGTGGTTTCAACTAAACCATAGGTGAATCAGAAACTTGTATAGAGTATCATGAAACCTTTTCAGGCTATTGACAGAGGAAATTGATATAACAAACTAGGTAAAGTGGATCATTCGTTACAATTTCAGAATCTGAATCCATCGGTGTTTTGAGTGAATTTTTAACTTGAAAAACCCAAAGTGTGTCTAAACTGAATAAAGAGAATCTTCAATTATATTGGTACTCTAACAGAACTAAATATTAATTTAGAAAATTATTTGTTGGAAGATCGTTCATGAAAATGGTAGTATTTACCTGTCCAAGTAAAATTTGACCAAGGACTTATGTCGGACATTTTCTAGAATATTTTCTTTAAAAAATTGTGTCCCCAAACTCTCAAAATAGAAAGAACCGTAGATTTCTTCAATGAAAAGTAATAAAACCTCTCCAGGACAGAATATGTAGAAGATTTTATGAATGTGGTTAATTTCACCTTAGAGGTAGGGAGTTGTGCATCCTTAAAGGCATGTATCATTGAGTATATATTATGACTATAGATTCTACACAAGACAACCATTCTCTGTATTGTAGATAATAGAGATATGGTTAATAGGGAAACTGTTTCCAAAGGAGATATTTTTGGGAATTCTATAGGAAATTGTCTATTTTTTTTGCATGGGAACTTGTTTTAACTCTACAATATTCCATTACCATTGATGCAATTCAATTTATCTAGGATTTTAAATTCCTAGAGATGGACGTATTGGATTTTATCGTTGATATGGATTAGATGGTATGGTGTAAATATTATATAGACTTATATACATGACACACAAATTTTAAATCCATAGATGGATATCAATATGTCTTTATTAATATTGGAATATAAATGCAGGAAGATAAGGACCTCTTGTGATAATAGAACGAGAAATTCCAGGACAGTTAGTGGCAATGACCTTGAAAGCTATTGATGAAATAAGGAATGTGACTCATCCTGTTATAGTGGATTGATACCTGGATGTTTTCCAAATGATTTCATTGGGTTAGAAACCTAGTGGGAGATAAAATTTATGATCAAACTACTCTCAGGAAGAAGTACTATTCCTTTACCATCTTATAAAATTGCTTTAGAGGAGTTTTGAGAGTTAAAGGATCAACTTGAAAATTTGGAAAGTAATGGATTTATCATATCTGTAATTTTGCCTTGGGATTTACCAATATTGTTTGTAAAGAAGGAATATTTTACTCTCTAGTTATGAATTGATTTTCATAAACTAAATCAATTTATTATTAAAAATTTATATCCTATTCCTCAAATTGATGACCTATTTGACCAATTGATGTGATCAAAATGGATCTCTAAAATTTATCTATTCTCAGGATATCATCGACTTAGAGTCATAAGATAATATATTCCAAAGATATCATATTGAAGTTACTATGGGATTTATCAATATTTCCTCATGTCTTTTAATATATTAAATTCACCTTTACTTTCATTTCTTTAATGAACCGTATCTTTCTTATGTATATTGATTCTTTTTACATAGTGTTTGTTGATGATATTTTTTTTTTCTAGAATCAGGAATAACCATGAAGATCACTTGGAAATTGTAATGAGTACGTTATTAGAACATAATTTTTATGCTTTGTTTTCTAAGTGTGACTTCTGGATATTAGAATTTAATTTCCTTGAGTTTGTCATTTCTGAAGTAGGAATATCCATTTATCCTTGAAATATAGAATTAGTAGTCTCTTGGAAGATACCAAAGAATGTTTTTGTGGTATGTAGTTTCCTAGAATTGGTAGGTTACTATCACTACTTTTTTCTGTATTTTACTCGGATTGCTTCTCCCAGGTTTATTATAATAAGGAAATGTGTTCCATTTGTTTGGAATGATGAATTTCAATTTTTTGGAACTTAATACTCGTCTCACCTCATCATCCATCCTAATATTTTTATATCTAGGAAAAATCTATGTGGTGTTTTTTGATGTGTCTGGTTCCGGCCTTATTTGTGTTATCATGAAGGGAGACCATGATATGTCCTAAAATTTGAGAATATTTTAAGTTCATGATAATGATTATCCAACACATGACCATGAATATTTCATATTTTTTCATGTGTTAAAAAAATTGTGGAATTTCCTCTTTGGGTAAATTTTCATAGTTTTCATTGACCATAAGAGTTTGAAGTGCATATTTTCTCTTTGAGTCTTGAACTTTAGGAAAAGAAGATAGATGGAGTATCTCTACAGGTTCAATTTAAAGTTGATATAAACACCCAGAAAATGGAATTCTATGGATGATACATTGAGTAAAAAGTAGTATAATGAAGTGGTCCAAGAATCTCATGGCTAATGGAATTTGATGAGAATGATTGTCGATATGTGGTTAGATTTTTCATCACAAGATTAATGTGAAATTTTATCCCAAATATGTCTTATTCTAGTATTGGTAAATTTTTTAAAATAATCTCAACCATATAATTTTAACTCCATCACCATTATTTCAAACCTAAATTGTTCGGAGACCCTTGATAACCAAAAAATGGATGAAAAATCTTTGTTATGTCTTTAAAAAATGGATTTTAGTTCCTCAGTATTACAAAGAATAACTTATTTTATGTCCTCATTATTTAAAATAGGTTATTCATCAAGGTGTTCATAAAGTTTACATGTTAATGAAGTCTAATTTCTGGTGGGCAGGAATGAAACACGATATCATAGAGTTTGTGATGAAATTCTTAAATTTCCAATAGGTAAAGGAAGAGAATCAACATCCATATAGTTTTCTGTAGTCTATGCCTATACCTATATGAATGTGGCAACAGATTATGATGGATTTTTTCACAGGACAACCATGAACATTATGAAAAAATGATACTATATGGGTATTAGTGGATCAACTTACTAAGTCTGCACAATTTATCTTTATTATAGAATCCAACATAACAAATGACTTAGAAAAATTATATACCTAAGAAGTGGTTAGGTTACATAGAGTCTTAACTTCAATTATATTTGACAAAGACTGACACTTCACTTCTCGACTATGGATATTGTTACAATAGGTTCATGTAATTCAATTAAATTTTATCATATCATATTATCCAAAGATGGATGGAAATTTAGAACACACTATGTGGACATTGGAAGATATAAATAGATCTTTTGTTATGGAATTATATGTTTTATGGTAGGATCAAATTCCATTGGTTGAATTCCCTTATTAAGAAAATTATCAGTCAATAGTTTAGATGCCATTGTTTGAGGCTTTTATATAAATCCTTGTCATTATCCTTTATATTGGGTGGAAATATGATATTGGTATATTATTAGACCAAGTCATATACAAGAGAGTATATAAAATATCAAGATTATATATAAATGGATGGAAATGACACAAATCAGATAGAATACAATATCATTTATGTGTTTTATTCTTAAAGTTTCAGATTAATTAACTGGATGTGTTAAGAAGTGAAAAACATGGGTCAGATTTCTTGAAAATAACATAGAAAAAATTCATGTCGTGTAACTCTTACACAACATGAAAGTGTTAGGAAAAAATTCAATGAATATTTCTACAAAATGAAACCAATATAGGTCTTATAAGATATCCACATCGTGTAATTGGTTTTTCTAAAAAATAAAATTCTAGATGATGTAGATTTCGACATATGTGACCTCACGAAAATACTTGATGTTAATATGGTTTACACATCATGTAAATACCCATTCCCAACATGTTTAGTTATATCTAACATGTATTTTCTCTCACTAAACCAATTATTCTCCCTCTCTAATCCTAGGGGTTCCTTAGGTTCATTCGGGTGATTTTCTACTTCCTAAATCCCATGAAATTGAATCTTTGAGTGATTGTTTATAGAATAAAAGTTTATAGTTTCATTATTCCATATCAAATTGGATCTCATTGGGTAGGATTTATTGAAACCATAGATCAGTGTTGTTATTATCAGACCGATGGGTTTGGATTTTTATTGATGATATATTCTTTGTTTTTCGTAAAGGAATGGGAGGAAATGGTTTAATATACAGAATCATCTTCGATCCTTTCCACTAATTATATCAAGGTAGGTGTATTCTCTCCCACTCTACAATTCTATTACTTTTTGTCTTGATCTTTTCTAATTTATGTTTCTTCTACATTGGATATATATTTTTAAATTGATTATAAAACCCTTTTGATGTGATTTCGATAGTGTGAGTTTTAAAGGATGGTTTTTTTGTTAAATAAACATTTTCTTGGAAATTTTGGCATAAATTTGTGGTGTGTCTTTTGTTTTATGTGGTAGGGGTAATGTATAGAAGTACCAATGAAAAATAATTCTAAATTTGGATGAGTAATGGTAAGACATTCCAAAATAAAAAATTATAATTTGGGACAGATCATGGTTGGAAGTACCATTGTCATGTTGATCACCAAGTGATGGATTGGTGAGAGGATGAATAACCACTCACAGGTTTTGGAAGGTCCATGTTCGCATAAATTGGGTGTGTGAATTGGTGTGAAATGTGATAATTATTACAATGTAAATAAAATGGTTTTAAATACTTTATCTTGAAATTTTTTATATGATATCTATTTATGGATTGGTTTGATTTTCTTATCTGCATATCTCCCATTTTTATAAAAAGTGAAAACCTATTATTGTCCTAGTTGTGTGTGATAGGAAGTCTTTTGGGATATCCCACTGAGTGTTATAATCACCCCCTACTTGGGATCTTTTTTACGTTTACAGATACCATTTACTGAGATACCAGGAAGGGTCAGATTTCATACTTATCTATTAGGGATTCATGACATCAAGGTTTGGCTACTGAAGTAGGGGCTTGGGTGTGACTGCATCTTGGTATGGGATGCTTCCACTTTATTATTGATGTCTTTCTAATTATTCCATACTCTTTCAATTTTAATTTCATTTTTCTACTTTACACTGATGTTATTCTTTATTTGTATTATATTAAGTAATGTGGTTTATTCTCACGAATAATTTAGTCTATTTTTGTATATTTTTATGTCACTTCGCAAGTTGTATATATTTTTGGTAAAATCGTCCCCCAATTACCTCTAATGACATTGACATTTATTTCCAGCCTTTGGTGTCTTGGGGATGCCACCAAAGGTGAGTAACATATTGCCTATACTGCTGCCAATGAGAAGGGGTCATGTGTTAACCACATAATCATAATCAAGTCCTAAATCATCTATGACTGAGAAAACTAATACAATACTCAAATTCCCTTGTGACCATAGAACTTGTTTAATTAAGACATTTTCATTTATTTTTAATTAAAAAATCCATAAAATTGAAAATTAAACAGTTAATTAAATTTAGACTCGTTTTACACCTAATTTGGAGACCCTATACAAGTCACATTTCATACCATAAATAAAAATAGTAATTAATATAGTGAATATTAAAGAGACTACCTACCACATTTTAGTATCCATTCCTTTTTTATTTCACCACACAACAGCTCCACCTTGGCATGCCAATACCATACAGGATTAACCATTCAGCATCAATGTAACATACCTTCAATGAGATTTTTGGAAATGATGTATAATAAACATAAAATTATTTATTCTTTATAAGAAGAGTGAAAATACCATCATATCAGTATTATCTAATATGATCTAATAGAACAATCCATTCACCCTAACTTGGATGAAATAAAAATTATAGGTTAAAGAAGGAGAGGATGTAAGGAGGGAAATTAGGGGAGAAACATAAAAAAAATCTCTATAAATATTCCAATAAATCCTCCCAAATTGAAGGGGAGTAATAAGGGAGAGGGGGATTGACCTCCTGATCCGTGTTCACACAAGGAATAAAGGGTTGGGGGTGATATCTTTTAATGTTTTAAGGGGTAAAATGCTAGTGATGTCCTTTGAATGATTCGTATAGTTTAGATACATGATTTTCTTAATCATGCACCAAAAACATGATAAGCACTGACCATGTACACTCCCTCAATAATATTGGTCCACTTAATTTCCAAACCTTGTGCCAACCATGAAAATTGAACTTCCATAGTATAACTTTTCACACAGTTTATCTCTAACCATGTACAAACTATGTGCCAAGCCCCAAGTCCAAGTGAACTCTCACGGTTTGGTCTATGATATTCATGGTTTCATCCAAGATAATCTATAACAAATCTAGATTACGATTCACTTTTATGAATAAACTAAAAAGAACCCCATGATCAATATTATTCATGGTTATTTCAAAACTATAAACAACACTCATTTAACCATGGAAAAAATCCTCCAAAAACGCATGAAACATAACTTGAACCTCCTCATACTCGCATAAGAACCCATATAACCTCTTAGCCCCCAAAAATTATCTAAAAACCTTATATCAGGATGTTTTAACCCTTGAATTATCTATCCAAACCTTGGTTATCAATACAGACCATTAACCAAACTTAAAAATTCAAATTAACCAAGATTTTTTTACAACTGAAAGAGGTATGGAGTCTTAGAGTATCATGTAAGGAATTACACTAACTCCTTGGTGAGTTTATACAGGGCATGTTAGCTCATACCTTCCATACACACTTGTATTCATGTATGAGACATTGATGTTTTATATAAGTTACAAGTTATGTATTAATTTATCTATCACTTTCTTCATCCACTGATAGCTTGGTGGGGATTCAGTGAGAAAAACTAGGTTTCATGGAGGTTATTTTTCAGTTTTTGTTTTATTTTATATAATGTTCTTTTATTAGATAAGGAAACCTTTATTTTTCTTGTTTTCTATCTCTTTTTAGACTATGATATATATTAATTTATATATGATGTTTTATATTGGAATGAATGGGTTTAATTATATTCATTATTTATAACTCATTGGTTTACTCATTCATTTGGTAATGCGTTTCTAGTTCTTCATGGAAATAGAGTATATAAATGAACCATGCAAGATTCTTAGTAAATTATCTTATTATATATTTACTATGATATTAGATTTAAACCATTCTAAAGTCCTTTTATGTGATTATTAATAACTAGTTACTACTCTTATGTATTGGGAACACCCATTTGTCCTAACAATGGGTTGGAATGTGTGATATGATAAGTCATCTCCGGATGGTTCATTAGGAATACTTTAACCTTCAAGATAGAGAATATTGTACAATTTTCATACTTGAGTTGTTTCTATTTCATTAGTAAAATTTCTTCGTTTGGTTTAGTGTTTTTATTTGTGCCCTGTATTGACTCCCTTCATATTCCCATTGTTGAAAACCTGATATAAAATTTCCTTTCTTAAAGAATGAAAATACACCATTAATGGATTCATGAGATCTAATAATGGTGTGAAATATGTTTTGAAAAGTTTCCTGGTTCCATCCATTAACTGAAAAGTAAAATTATTAGCATGAGTAGATCTAATGAAATTAATATATACAATCATATTAATACTAACATTTGACACCTTTAATTCAAATAACGAAACTATTATTTAAATCTATGTTACATTATAAATTATCCACTAATGAATTTTCATTTGGTCCTAACAAATAAATAGTCATATAAAATCCTTTAATATTTTACTTAGCCAATTTGAAACTGAAAATAAAATTCAATGAAAAAATTATTACATTTTTCCCAGAAATAAGATTAACCCCTTATCCGAAAAATAACTTAACCACAATATTCATCAACCTATTTTTACTATTTTCTAAACACAAAATATTTCCAAACCATAAGCTATAGAAATTAACTCAATATTTACTTCCCATACAATCATTATCACCTTGATATAGAATAATATATCATAAAACAATTTTTTATATATACCTTAATCATGTATATTTAAAAACTATAGGAAACTTATTCAAAAATTACTTTATCACCTGTTCACCAAATTAGTTTTTTAATCCCCATGGTTATTTCTACTACTCAACTTACCTTCCCATAACAAAATATCCCTTTGTCCCAAATAGCCAAAAATATAAAATCATCAATTCAAATATAAAACCTAGGGGATATATTTATCTGAATCCTGTATTATCCACGAAAAAATAATCATCTATAAAATATCATTAGTAACCTTAAAATTAAATCACATAAGACCCAAAAATACCACATATGACTTTGAAATAATGATATCCCTTGAACAAATTCTTCAGTGATGGTATCTATATCCCCTAAATTATTCTCAATCGATTAAATTTAACATATTAAGTAAAATAATTTTTTATTTGAAACCATCTATAAAGAACTAAACGTAACAATCTCACAATTACACAATTTATACCAAATATTTAATCACTTACATACCAGAATACTTATAGGTTTAGTGTTTTAGAGAATAAGAAAATGTATTACATAAAAACCCACAATTTTTCTAATAACTAGATTTTTTTTCACTAAACCAAACTCTTTAAATGATACACCTACTTCATTCAAGGATAAAATCTCTCAATTGAGACTTTGATTTCATAATCATTAATATTTATCCTTAAGCCCTGTAAAAGTCATTTGAAAATTTCGGATGAGTATAAAATTTTTACTAAGAGGTATAAAATTAATAAGATTCATTATACCCTTCAAAAAATTGATAATACATGAAATATATAGCACTTTAAACAAAAAACATTGAGTTTATATAACCTCTTATCCACTTTTTAAATAAAATCATTTTATCAAATAATTCCATAAAAAACTTATGATTAATCATAAATTTAATAGAAACATCATAAAGGTTTATTAGGAATATAATCCATGGATACATAACAGTTGAATGTTTCGTAAAATAAAAATATACCATAATATTGTGACACATACATAAGAAAAGAAAAATAATTTCTTATATTAAGGTTGTCTTACTAGACCATTATCATATTGTGGATAACATTACATAGTGTATTAGGTTCATTCCTTATTCCCATGAACATAGCAAACATAGTCCCATAGGGGATTGAGTTTACATCCAATATCCTTATATGTCATCTCATGAGATATAAAGATTTTCCCAACACTCTAAAAAAATTAAATTTACTAGAAATTTTTAAAATGACTGCTAAATGCTTCTTTTTTATGATTAAGTGTATGTTTTTGAAAACCATCACAAATTTTCAAAAGATTATTTATAATTTTTGTTAATTGGTGGTCAGTTTTTTTAGTTTTTAAAACCATAACTAAATCTATTTTTTTAATTTTAATTTTAGCAGTAGTTCTTAAAACTCTATTACTAATTCAATATGGTTTATTATATACCACTATGATATTAATGATAATCAATAATTAATTAAAATTTTAAATACTTTTTTAATAATTAATAATTATTTAAAAATAATAATTATTTATTTATAATAATTTATTATTTATTATTTAAAACTTTGATTAAATTTTTGTTTTTAATTATTAATTGTTAATTAGTAATAATTATTAGTTAGTAATTATTATAAAAAATTAAAAATTAATTATTTTATAATTTTTAGTTATTTACTAATTATAAATTATTAATTGGTAATTAAAAATTAAAAATAATTATACAAGTAAATAATTATATGTAAACACACACACACATATCCATAAATACACACACATTAAAACCAAGGCTAAAGAAGACTTATTTAACAAAATTTTTTCAGAGAAATTAAGTATCAAATGTTATCTTCAAATGATCATAACGTTTGATCTGGGTGTCTGTTTGTGCTACAAAGCCCATCAAATTTAAACTTAAAAAGAGATATACAATTATATAGGATAAATGTTTGACAATAATTAGTAATAAATTTTTGAAAAATATTCTTTGAGAAGTTGAGAATCTAACTTCAACTTCAAGTGACCATAAATTTTGATTTTGGTGTTCATATGGGCTATGTGACCAGTCAAATCAAATATTACACTAGTTGAAAAATATTTATATCATACCAGTTTTTACATTGTTTATTTAGAATCGATGTGAAAAACTAGTAATTTTTAATTTTTATGTCAGTTTTACATTAACTGAGGTGGAAAAGGCAGTTTTCACGTCAGTGTTCATATAATCGATGTAAAAAAAGGTTATTCAATTGCTCTTGCATGTCGTTTAAATGATAGAATTGATGTGAAAGAACAATGTTTGATGTCCTTTATATTATAATCAATGTGAAAATAAAGATATCATGTTGATTATATTATAATCGACATGAGAAATATTTTTAAAATTTTTAAACAGATGGAGGGTTCATTACATGGTCTTCCATTATCAAGATGAAAGTTTCATTTGTCTATCACCCATGAAATAAATATCTATTTTCTTCAATTATGTGGTCCAATATCTTGTTATGGTCTTAATAAAGCCTCATGATTCCTCAACCTCATGTTACACATAAAATATAGATCTAAAATGATCCTAACACATTTTTGTTTCTCTGTTTTCAATTGTTCATTGGATTGTAATATCTAACCAATTATTGTTTAATCAGGTGGACCTCATTCTCACATTACTATATTCATAAACTCAGGGTTTTTAGATTTCTCATTTCATGTTCTATTCAAGATCTACTCATCTCCAAGTATCTCCCTTTAAGGTTTGAATATCTTTTATAATTGGTTAATTAGTTGTTCCTAATTTTATTTCTAGTATGAATTAGTTTTTCTCATTAAATATATTTTTCCTTGTTTATATAAATTTAAAATTATTTTGAATAATATGTAACACTAAGGAGTATTATTTATGAGATATGATAGGTGTATCTTGTGTGTTTTTGAATTGTCATTCAGGTCAATATGTTCGGTTTTAAATTAATTAGGCAATGATTTCACATTTGGTTGATTTGAGTTATGATAATGTTGGCACATGGGAGAGTTGAAAAACGTTTTTTTCATGTAATTTCACATAACGATATGGTTTTTGTAATTGGGTTTTTAATTGATTCTTTTTAATAGATTACATGTGTGTATTGTAGAATAAAATGTGAGTCTTTGTTAAAAACTAGTTTATAGTTTGAAAATGAAAATTAGTATTGAAATCCATTTCAAAGAGATGATCAAGAGTAAGGGGATCATCATAGATGCTTCTTATTGATGAGAATACGAATGGTGTGGAGTTTATTTTGGGTAGAGACATTACATGTTAATAAATATAGTGAGATTGAATTTCTTCTATTGAAGTATGTGTGAATTGATAAACAGGACTCATATGAGAATTTTGAGACTATGAGAATCTTTAGGTGGTGTAGTTATTCATGGTTATGTGTTTCAATGGTACTTTGGTTTATTAAAAAAGGTTTGAGTTGGTGATGGTTCTACGTTTTAAAGTTTTAGACCAACCGAGTACCTAGTTAGGGAATACTATGTATAATATGAAATCCCATGAAGCAAGGTTTAATGTGACATTTATTTAAACTACGATACATTTTAATATTTGAATATACAATTAATTACAAAATAAAATATTTTTTTTTATAAATAATCAACTATGAATTAGTTTTTCCCATTCTATATATTTCTTTTTGGATATTGTTTTACAGATACCATTATACATATTTTTAAATAATTTCATAAGTTTATAATCATTTATTTTTAGTTGATAATTTTTTGAAATGTATCCATTTTGTAATTCCTTCCACATGAATGAATTTTCTCATAAAAAAATTCTATTTTCCTTCTAATGTTGTCATTCTTGGTTTTGTATTTTTTTTATTTCTAACGTTAAGATTTTTTAAATTACTTCCTTTGTTTTTTATATTTATTTTCGTTATTTTTTGTTGATAATAATGCATTGAAGCTGGATTAATAAACCTCGAAAAGGTTCTAAATATGAGGAAGGTTTTGATGATATTTTGAAATTTTATAAACAAAATGTTCCAAATAATTGATTGTTTTTCATTCCATGACTAAAATATTTAAATTTTAAGAAGTTGTAAAGAACCAAAGATCAAAGATCATTTAATTTTTTATGATTTCAATTCAATTTAAATTCCTTAGAATTGGCATGGTGAAACCAGACATAATTTTATATCTATTGATGTTGGTGCTTTGAAAGAGGATAAATCTAATCAACTTGATCAAAATATTTATGGTATTGAAGTAAAAGTAATTGAGAAAAATTGAAAATTTTGTATTTATATGGTGATGATTAGAAACCGTTATATCCATGTTTTATAGAATATATGGTTTTATTGATGGTGTTATGACTGATTAAACTGAAGGAGAAACATGGATGGAGTGACAATAATTTTATAGAGATTCTACAACTGGTGAGAGACATTATTTCTAACAACAATAATATTCCAGATTCAAATTATAAGACCAAGAAAATATTATACCCAATGGGATTGGGGTATAAGAAAATATATGTCTACCTGAATGATTGTGTACTATATAGGAAACGATACAATTTTTTTTAGAGTGTCCAAAATGTGGGACATCATTTTATAAGTTGAAAGAAAAATCACAGGTTGATGTAGATGTTATAGAGACCTCTGCCAAGGAATTTGGTTATCTTTCTATAATTCTTCACTAGTAATGATTATTTTCTAATTCACATAATGAAAAATGGTTAACATAGCATGCTGATGAGTGAATATGTTATGAAAAAATATGTCATCCAGCTAATTATCAACAGTGGAAGAAAATTGATCACCAGTTTCCTATATTTAGAAATGATTTTTGAAATCTTATACTTGGACCATGAATGAATGCAATGAATCCATATCAAATCCATAATACTACACATAGCTCATGGCATATTTTATTGTTTATTTATAACTTATCTCCTAAATTTTGTATCAAGAGACAATATGCCATGTTGATTTTAATGATCTATGGACAAAAAAAATCCCAAAAATGATATTGACCTTTTCTTAATCACCATTAATTGATGATTTGAGACTATTATGGGAGAAAGTTATAAGGGTGTGTGATTCTTATGAAATAGAATATTTTCAACCGCCTGAAATGATTATGTTAACTATAAATTAATTCCCAACATATGTAAATTTTTATGGATATAGTGTTATGGGGCATAAATCTTGTTCAATTTGTGAATAAAATACTTCATATTATAAGCTACATCATGGGATAAATACAATATACATGCTTGATCGAAAGTTTTTACCTATGGGCCACTCTTATAGAAGATTAAAAAAAGGATTTCAATGGCTCAAATGAATTTAATATTTATCAAAAAAGTTTATCCACTGATCGTTATTCTGAGAGGGTGAAAAACATTGATGTGACATTCAGAAAGACACATAATTTCAGTAATGATATAAATATTCGGAAGAAATGGTCAGAATTTTTTGAGCTACCATATTGGAGATATCATGAGGTGAAATATAACATTGATTTAATGCATGCGGAGAATAATATCTGCGAATTTGTCAATTGAACATTGTTAGATATTAAAGGAAAGAGTAAATATGGGTTGAATCGAAGAATATATTTACTATCAATGGGAATACGTTTGGAGTTTTCTGCCACTATGGATGGAAGGTGATCATTCCTACCCCCAACTTTTCATACCTTATCAAAGTGGGAGAAAATTATATTTTTTCAATGTCTTTATGATATAAAATTTCCACATGGTTATTCTTAAAATGTAAAATTTTATGTCCTTAAAGGATTTGTTGTTGATAGGTATGAAATCTCATGACTATCACGTCATGATGCAACAACTCCTACTACTTTCATTGGGTCAAATATTTCCCACCTGTGTTATAATAACTATCATAATGGTGTGTTATTTTTTTAGTTCAATTTGTAATAAGGCGATTGATTCAAATGATTTGAACACTTTGGAAAAGATAATGGTTTCTATACTTTGTCTATTGGAGATATATTTTCCTCTATCTTTTTTTGAAATCATGGTGTATTTAAGGATTCCTTTGGTGCTGGAAATAATGCTTTTCATACCTGTATATCTAGATTGGATGTTTCCTTTTGAAAGGTTTATAAATATATTTAATTTTTATGTTAAGAATCCACATTGACCTGAAGCATCCATTGTTTAGAATTATACATCTGAGGAGGTTGTAGAGCTTGGTACAAGATATTTTTCTGATGTGGAGAACATCGATTTACTTATATCACTCCATGAATGAGTTAATTACGTGGAAAGTGGGATTCAAGGCTTGAAATTCAACTCATAGAAAGGTGAATAGATAAAAAGGTATATTTATACATCTTGAATAACATAGATGATTCTCAACCATGTATATCATTTCATATTAATGAGTTGAAATAATGTTATCCAAAGAAGAATGATATGTGTATTTTGAATGAGTATAACAATTTTTTCTTTGTTTTAAAGAGACCATTCTTGGTAAACCAGATCCATTAGAAACATTGATATGGTTAGTGGGTGGTCCATGTCCAAATTTGATAACATGGTTTTGGTATGACATTAAGGGATATACTTTCAAAAAAAGATTAGGAAAATAGAAATGTGATTCAGAATAGAAGTGTGTTTTTGTTCAAAGAAGTAGTTCATTTTTTGAGTGTTAAAGACAAAATATCAATATCTGTATCAACTATATATTATGGAGTCATTGAAGAAATATTGGTGGTTGATTACAATAAATTTCAAGTTTAAGTGTTAAAGTGTAAATGGTTTAATGGTAATGATAGTGTATGACATGATGAATTTGGAATGAAACTAACTAATCTACTTAAATTGGAATACCAAAATGATCCTTTTATCATGAAAACACATGAAAAACAAATTTTCAATGTTTTTGATCAATCCGATATGCAGTGTTATATTGTTTCTCATGAAAAAATAGTATGTTGGTGATGATAAAATTGATAAAGGTACTGATTTATTCCAGATCCCTACTTCACTAGAATGATTAATAAATAATATTGATGATAATATGATAGACAAGGTTTGTGCCATTCTAAACGATCATGATGAAAGAATTTGAAAAAAAAAATCATTAGTGCAGTCCTAATATTACAGTCAACATATGTTTAATTATGGTTTAATTTTTAAAATTTCATAATTTTTAAATTCTAATTTGATTTTATTTGTTAAAACATGTATTATAACTAATAAGTTAATTTTTTGGTTTATATTAGTTTAGTTTTGTTTAGTTTTCCATGTTTACCCTTAGGTAACTTATCTATTAATTGATTCTGTTGAAATCCAATTATTTTAAATTTTAAATTTTAATTAAAAACAAAATATATTATATAAGAGTATATTATATATTTTTTTTAAAAAAAATGATTTATCATATTGGTGAATTTTTACTATGTCATTTTATATCTCATTAATATTGTGTAGTTTTAATTTATTTACTTCATTTCATCTATCATTAATATTGTTATCATTTTAGTTAACTTTTAAAAATATGAATAATTTTTTTTATGATTAGTTTAATTTACCTTTTATTTGATAATTGATAATTTTTTATTTCTATTTGTATATAATTTTTGGATTTCTATATATTTTTACTAATTTTTGTGGCTTATATTTGTTGGATAATGACAGATCAATCATTCGATCCACCACATATTTTTAGAGATGATAATACTCATAACTATGAGGAGGAACATACACATGTTCCTATTGATGTGACTCCTCATCCCCCATTATATGATATATATACGTCCATGAAGGTAAAAAAGAGTTAGAGGGTTGGTAGAAGTGGCACCCCATGTTTAACAAAATTATCAGTCGCCCATATGCAAGAACATAGGATACAAATAGAATTTGATAGTAATGTTATTCCAAGAGGTCCAAATTCAGAACAATTCAACACTTTTTTATCAGTATATGCTAAAAGAAAAGTTAGTATTTGGTTTTATGATTGACTAAGTGTTGAAAAATAGACATTATCAGAATTGTGGGGGACCATTTTGGTATGTTGTTTTTTTATTATTTTAATTATCTAGAAATGTTTATAGTAATATATTTTTTCCCCTTACTATCATATGAAATATGATATACATGATACTATAGGAGTTGGGAGGAAATGTTTTTAATTGGATACTAGGAGATGGAGGTATTTAAAATCATCCCTCGCATCATAGTTCATTTTTGGGAATAGAGAGCATAAAAATCAATGTTATATATATCAATTTATAAATGAAGTTACATGGAAGAAATTTGTTGAAAGTAGATGACTAGAAGAGTATTTGGTGAGTGAAATGCTACCATTTTGTATGTTTTTATATTATTGACTATGTTAATGATTTAAATATTATTAATTCTTAATTTATAGTAATCAAGAGATTTCATTTGGATATTTAGGCTAAAAATTTATACCCTCATACATTATATCTAGGAGGGTATACATTTTTGAAAGAACATATTCAAAAGGAAAAAATTAACAAGATGAGAGATGAGTAATTAGAGTCTGTAGAGGGTTACCCTCCACCCTCTACTTGACATGAAAAATGAAAGAGGTCTCGAATGAGAAAAATTGACAATATCTTACATAAGAGTCGACAGTTGTAGATGATAAGATTCTAAGATGTTTATTTGTTTATTGATGTTAAATCAACTCATTACATATTGTGATTCATAAATAATGTTTTTTAATATTCCATATAATATTCTCTTGAGGTTTAGAGAACATATGGAGTCTGTATTACTGTGGTTAGAATGTTTATTTTAGATATAACATTGGAAAATCCCAAACACCCGAGTCATGTATGAATATACACTGCAGGTGTATCAGTACAATTTTTTCCACTTTAGGAAGATTCTTCAAAGGAGAATATTTCTAAAAAAAATATAATCTTTGGAATCCAAATTTCCAAATATTCGATTGATGATGGAGGACATGATCATAGCTTTAGTACATGCAATGTTTGCAGACATACAAGGAAAATTTCAGCCTATTGAGCTGACTCCTTCACCTCCACTAGCATATCCCACTCCTCCCCCTTATCATATGCATACATCTCTATTTATAGACCCCATTAATTATTATACTACCCAACACCCCTCCTCTAAATATTATTTAAAGCATTTCACTCCTTTGCGCATCTCTGTTTATTAAAAATTTAAGTCAAATGATTTCAGCATTATTGAAAATTCAATTCAAATACTTTTTTTCATTATTTTGTATCTTTTTGATGACCCATTACCATACAGGACAGTGGATTTGAAATATCTACAAATTTAATGGGCTAATATTTTTATAGGTTTTCTATATTTTTGGTTTATTTGTAATATACGTTGAAAATTTAAATTTAAATTATAAGTGTCTTTTGCTGGTTTTTTTCTGCCTTTTCTAACATTCTGTTGATTTTGTCTTCTTATGCGGTGGAAGATGAATCAATGGCCATTTTTTTAAATAAATTGTTTTTCATGTCAGTTACTTAATAAAATATGTGAAAAATGGATTTCCACACAAATTATAAAATAACCAACATGAAAATCCAATAACATATATTAAATTATAATGTCAGTTTTAGTTATACGATATGAAAGAGTTATCTACTACATCTCCTCTAATAACATCAATTAATAAATGACATGAAAATTTATAAAAAGTGATTTAAAAATTCATTTTTCCACTAGTGTTATGGTGATATCTACATGTCATATTTTGAGGGGGATCGCATAACCGAATTTTTATTTTTCAAAAGCGGTCTAAAGGGCCTCCAAAACTAAGTTTTATGTCAAGGTATCCTAAATTTTGAACATTTAATGGTATTTATTCTTTTTTTAATAGGTTCTTATTATCCTTTCCATATGATGTATGAATTTATTTTTTGGATTTACATTCCTTTTTATATGATGGAAACAAAATTTTAGAGGTCTTACCATATTTATTAATTTAATTTTCAGATGTACCACATGCGTCAATAATTTTCCTTACTTAGTAAATCACGAAAAATTATTTCATGGCAATAACAAATATTAATTTTGATGTAATTCATGGGTAAACCTTAGAGGTCATGTAAATTCTTTATAATGGGAAGTTCTAGTTTAATAATTTTTCATGTGTTCGAATATTATATATATATATGTGTGTGTGTGTGTGTGTGCGTTTGTGTGTGTGATGAAGCTAATATTTTCATACTCTTTATACTATAAATTAATATTTTTATTCCCAATATAGACTTATTTTATGGAAAATTGTCACATTTTTAGTTTTTAGTAATATTTAGTTCTTAATTGCTAAAATGGACAAATTTTGGATTATAAACTCTTTTAATTTAATTTTGTATGATGGATTAAATTTTTTTACACAGGTTGAAATTTTAAGAGAACTTTTTTTTAGGATTCCATACATATTAGGATATATTTTATTCAGTTAGATCAAAATTCTAATCTAACATCTTGAGTCCCAAAGGTAGCTCCCAATCTGGGCCTCAAAATCTATGACGAGATATATAGAATTTTGATGTTGGGATTATAAATGAAAAATAGATGTACCAATTAGGAAAAAATATGGCATACAGCTAGATAGAAAGATGAGGAATAACTTAATTAACTATGTAAACTCATTATTATATATTTTTAATGTTCATAGATACATGGGAATTTGAATAATTAGAATTCAAATAGTCTCCAGGATAGATTTTTTTTGAATTAAATCTACCATTACTACTTTAAAACATGGCTATTGAACCTATAATTTTATAGGTACAAAAAAAATGAGGTTAAAAACGTTCAAATATAAAACAATGATCACCATATGGAAGAAATATCTCTTAAAATGGAACAAAATGATTGTATGCTTCATGATAATTTCAAGATGCTTGAATAAGTGAGCAACTAAATAAAGATCCTTTTTAATGTTGCTCAAGAAATAAAATTTATTTGGAAGGAATGAAAAAAAACATGATGATGAAGAATACATAATGCCTATTTCACCAATATTTGATGTTGAACAACCTGAAAAAGAGATGATAAAGAAACTTCAGGAACCCATTACCTCTTATTGTCCATTAGTTGAAATGGATTCTACATTTGACATTACAACTGATAAAACTATAGAAACACAACACTATTATGAAAGAAATTTCTTATATTTCAATAAATATGAAAAGTTAAGTGATTCTAAATTTTTTATAAATGGAAAATAAGACCATCTATAGTTCTCTATTACATTGGAAGATGATGTAGATAATCATTCAGAGAATGAATTTTCTGTGGCCTTTCCCAAAGAGATCATTATTCGAAATCTATTACTAGAAAGGAAATATTTAACTATTAATTCATCAATATTATCATTTTTATTAATTATTATTAATTTTAAATTATTATTTTTATTTACCTTTTACTGAAATTTATAAAATAGTGGAAAATAAGAAGGTCTTGAATAAAAAATTAAAACACAACAAAGTTACCTCTGAAGAAGAAGGATACCAATTATTCATCCTTCGAACATTGTCCAAGTTGTACCACATTTAAAGGGGGGAGGATTTTATGTACTATAACCATGGGTTCCTCTATGACCAGTTCAATTTGAATATAACTATAAAAAAGAATCTATGGTGGTTCAGGACCAAGAAGCCACACCTACCTTCATATTTGGGATGACCCACTAAAACTTCATAACAAGGGGAAGAAAAAACATTGAACCCGAAATTGTTTCCAAATTATATTTTATACTCTTTTCCATTTATGTTTATTTATTATTTATTTTTATTATGTTATGTTTTTTTCTTTATTTCTAGTTGTAAAGTCACAGTTTCTTGGAGCTTAAATCAATGCTGTCATCGGAGAAGAATGTCAAGTTTTATCTTTATTTATCTTCGATTTTTCTATTTTTTTTGATTTTGTTAACCTGAAATGAAGGTTAATGAAATAAATGTGTATGTGGAGTGTTAAACTGATTAGTTTTTTTGAGTTTTTTTATTCTTTTTTTTTAAGTTTTTTAAGAAAATTTATCTGAAATAAAAATTTTCTTCAATTTTCCCACTTGAATTTATTTGGAGATAGTTTAAATTATTTTTTTTAAAATGGATTTTAAATGATTTTAGATGCGGAAATTTTTTTCCCTGAATTTTATTCGGAATTTTTTTAATGATTTTGAATCATTTTTGAAATCAGTTCCCATGAAAAAATGTCTCAAAATATTTTCTTATCTGATGAGGTATTCCAAATCATTTTGAAATATTCTTACTCATACCCGCACTTTCTTGAAAGAATCATGTATTTTGTGTTAGAACCATAACTTGTTATTTTTCTCTTTCAATGAATTTGTTTTCATGGAATGTTTTTGACATGATTAATGAATTTTATTGGATGTACACATTTTAACTTCATATATACCTTTAAATTTACCCATTTTTATCCCATATAATCTACGAATTTCATTATATGTTTAAGCCATATTACAATCCTATTTTTTTACCTACCCACACTGTTAGTATTTTTTCTTAGATATTTCAATTCTGAATGTGTGGAAAGGGCCTTTCATGAATTTTATATAGGATGTGATACATTTTGGGGTGGTGTGATGTGTGGGTTTTAATTTTGGGTAGTGGGGATAGAGATAGAATTGGTCAGGAGTTATCATTTCATTACGATTTATTTGTATCATCTGGTTCTCCTTAAAAAATCAACAAAAAAAAAATCTAAGGAATTTGGAAAAGGAAAAGATGGAGTTGATTTTCAATAATTCATTTTGAATAATTTTTTGATTAATGAACCTATCAAAAATCAAGGGAATAAATTTTTATTCCTTCATTTTAACCAATATTCAGCTCATCATCCATAAAAAAACCTAAAAATTAAAAAAATAAGGAAAAAAATGAAATTGGTGGGGAATTTGAATGACGCCATTCATTTTAATGATTAAATTAATCTTATAACATGTAATAAAAATGGGGTAGTGTTTAGTTTAAAAGTTATAATGGGAATAAAGAGAGTAATTTCTTGAGATTTCACTTAAATATTTATGCATTTCACATAAGAGTTAAACCACATTTTTTAAATTTTGAAATTTTATTTTTTTACCCACAAACCCTAAGCCACATAAATCACATGAAAAAATACCTCATGATTGAAAATATGTTTTTCTCTTGCACTATAGTCAGATATGAATTATCAAAATCCTAATGTGATTTAGACATTTTCTGAGTATGAGTATCGCTCCATATTTAATATCTCTTGCATGAAGAGCAAGAATTTTTTTTTGTGAGGTAGGTTTTGGTTGGGCCATGGATTTTTTTAGTTGAATGAATTTAAATGAAAGGTATTAAAATTAAATTGTTTTTTTTTCATAAAGGGGAAACGATGAAATTCAATTTTTAAATAATTATTGATTCTTTTTCATATTTCATTATTTTGTGGATTTTGATTTTGATATTTGATTATTTCTCGAGAGTGAAATGGTTATGTGTGGTGGAGTGATGAAGATAACATTTTACTTATTTTTATACTGAAATTAAATGTTTAGAATCCAAATACTATATTATTTTTTGGGAAATTGACACATTTTTTAGGTTTTGGTAATATTTTGAGATTAATGGATAAAATGGAATTATTTTGGATTTAAACTATTTTAATTTACTTTTCTATTTTGGATATTATTTTATTCATTGATTGAAATTGTGAAATTAGTTTTTAGTAGGATTCCATACATCATGGTATTAGTTTCATTCAACTAGATCCAAATATCAATACAACTTATTAAGGTCCAAAACTTACTCAAAATAATGGCCTTGAAATCTATACACAATATTGAGTGTTTTGAAATTGGGAATAAATCTCAAAAAAGTGATGACATAATTTAGCTAAAATTCCACCTTAGCCTAGAGTAGAGTCCAGATAACATCTTCATTAACTTTGGAAATTCCTAATTTTATATCTTTTAAGGATTTAAATTCATTGGAATTTGAAGATTTGGAATTAGAATAGTCACCATACCCGAATTATTTTATGTGTAAAATATAAATTAAATCCTTCAATACATGGTCAATGATGATGAAAATTTATGGGTGTTGATAAATACATAGGAGAAAAAATCTAAAGGAAAAAACATTTCAAAATTATTATATTTAGTATTCCTAATATGTGCTAAATTTCTGAGGAGTTTTTTGGATCATAAATTCTTCTAAGCTCTCCCTATAAATTTATACTCCACATACAATTCAAGGGGTTGGAAAATTATTGATAAATTTTTACAACATTGGAGGTTGTTTGATGTTGTTGTATATTTATATACTTTTATTATATTTCTCTTACTCTTTATATATCATTCTCACATTTATTTTCATTTTATGGGTTCTCACACCATTTTGCATTCTCAACTCTTTTGAAAATGGAGAACTAACCTCGATGATTGCTCGAGGGAGTGAATGGCAGTTTGATTGAATTTTAGTGAACTTTTATTTAAATATATTTATTAAATTATGGGAATTTTGGTGATTCCTAAATCGATTATGATGTTTTGTCTCCTCATTTTCTCTATTATTCGAGTTCTTATTATAGTTTATCAATCATCCTTACCATCAGTATTTGTGTCATGAATACGGTGGAACATGGAATAGAATGTGATGTTCTAAGAATAAATCCCCTAGATGACATGTAGAAGAGGATTTACATATATGAAAAGTTATCAATATAGTATAATCACAATTCAAATGTGAATGTGAGGTGTGACATGTATTAATCATCTCATTGAATCGAATATTGAGAATGATTTTAAACATTGATATCAATCACTGTGACTATGTTACATTCTTAGGAGAATAAGAAATGAATTGAACTATGTTTTGTAACAAATCACTACTATAAGTATTAGTATTTGTGTGTGCTAATATATATATATATATAAACATACATACATACATATATATATATTTATATGTTTAAATGTATTTATGTAGATTTATATAGGTATATATATAATTATTTATAAAAATGTATTTATATATATATTTATATAAATTTATTTATATTTAGAAATATTTATATGTATTTATGTATATTTATGTGTGTATACATATATGTATATCTGTATTTATATAAATATATTTATATATATTGAGATTTATTATCTGGGAATATATATATACAGATATATAGATATTAACATATATATTTATATGTGTGTATGCATATATATTTTTATACAATTGTATTAAATTATATATATTTACGTTTGTATTTATATAAATTTATGTAAGTTTATTTATAGTCATATATGTTCATGGATATTTTTATTAATTAATTTAAATTTATATATATTTGTATATATTTTTATATATTCATTTATATTTTTTGGGTATATATATGTGTGTGTATAAATTTATGTATATTTATATATGTTTATATATATATATATTTATAATTATACAAAGTTAGAGATATTTTAATATATATATATATATATTTATATTTATATATATACATGATTATATGTATTTGTATTTGTATATATTATGTTGGTGTGTGTATATACACACATATATATATTTATACATTTTTATATCTATAAAATTATATATATATATATATATCTATGTGTGTGTTTGTGTATATTTATTTATAATTTATCGATATTTATGTATATTGATTAATAATTATGTATAATTATATATATATATATATATATTATATTTAGATGTACAATTACAATAACATAAATACACACCACACACACCAACATTCCAGAGGGCAGGGTGTAGCCCCACTATGGGATAACCCCCAATCACAACCTTATATATATATATATATATATTCTCACAGAATCTATTAAATATAGTACCAAAGGCCCGCATTAAGTGGTCCCAAGGCCCAGATGATCTTTCCCATGGATGTTCATCAATGGACTACAATGCCCCTATTTTTGTGATCTCCGTTTCCCCCCACTAATTGTGTTTTTCACCTTGTTGATTCCTCGACCTAATGCCCACTAACTCTAAAGACACTAAAATATTCCCATCACACCATTATCCAGACCAAATTTTCCCCGTTTACCTCCACATCTAGCTGATAATACCAAAAGCCCGACCATCAAGTGTCTTCATCAGCCTATTCTTCTAAACACTGCTACTAAAATTTAAAAACCCCCACTCAAAAAACTCCATGAAATGATTCATAATGTTTCTTTAAAAAGAATAAGGAAATAAAATTTGACACAAAAATACATAGTGGTTTTTTATGAACCACCATGAATTATTTCATGGAGGTTTTGATGGTGCAATACATTGGAGGACTATATTATTCTTGGCCCCCCCATTCACATAATGAAAAACTATACATATATGTACCACATGAAATCAACCCTATCAGGAAAACAAAAAAATCATACATTTAAATCTTCAATGATTATTATTTTCCTATAAAAAGAAATTTAATTTAAAATAATGGGGTAACCAATTCCCCATTGAAAGGAAAATGAAATCAAAGAATTGGACATTCAGAATGACCAATGAAAAAAATAAAAAGAATATTCTTAGAAAACAGTAGAGAGGGGTGGAGGGATTTGAAATATAGTCTTTAAAACATTTAAAGTAAAGGTTTAAAAGAAAAACCCTTCCCTATGACCTGACCTACCTCACATGTTCTCTAAATTACTGAATAATATGATACTCTTAATTATATAGTTGGTTTAGAACATTATTATTGTTTATTTTATTTTTTCAATTATTTTTATGTTTCAAATATTTATGGGATTAACTTTTCTTAGTTCAAATATTTTATGATTTTATGGTCTATAGTCTTAATTTTTTTGGGTCTAATGGTAAATTCTTATTTTAATAGTTCTATAATTCCTAGAATCAAATTTTTTCACTTATTAGGTAAATTGTTATATTTTTGTTGTTTACATTTAATATATTAATTATTATGAAAATATTGTATTATATAAAATGTATACATCATAAATATTTAATATTTCATTCTTTTTTATTTCTTAATAAAAAAAGTACCATCATTCATGAAGATGGTTGAACCAACCCAAATGTAAATGTACTACAAAAAAATATTAATATAAAAACATACATATTTCGGTAATATATTCTTATTACATAATTTAATTAACCTTAATTATATGTTATTAAAGTTATAAATTATTTTCAAGAAGTGTTAGATAAATAAAATTAAAAAAATAAATGTATAAGAAGATCTATTTATATTGCAGAACCAAAAACTCCATCAATGATCATCTTTATAGTGAATCATTATAAACTACTTCTCCTTATCAATATAAAAATAAATTAATAATGATTATAAGAGAAGATAATATGGGAATCATATTGGTAGGAAGCCAAATGCTACATTTTTAAATAGAGTGGAGTATGTTTGGGAATGTGAAGCTTCTTTATGGTACTAGATTCAACCTACCAAAAAGAGAAGCTTTGGAAGTTCTTCCTGATGTTGCAAAGGTATTGATAGAATCATCCTCAACATGTAGGTATGGGTTCTATATGTTTTATATGTTTTTAATGGATTTAGAAAATAGGTCATTTTACCAAATAGGGGGGCTTTTAATAGTCCACCGACTATAATAGTTAAGGAAGTGGGACCAACTACTAATTGCATTGTATGTTGAATTCAATATGTAACATTGGATCATTTTCTATAATGTTTATAATAATTATTATTATGATAACACAAATTTATCCTTATTCTCATTTGGATAGAGAAATAAAGTATGATCCATGAAAATATTTATAAATCCTTTTTAAATTTTTCTATTATTTACTTGAATGTTTTGAGAGTTTTCCTAGAGCTGTGAGAGGTTTGGATTAGATACGGTGATTAGGAAAGTAAATACTTACTAGTTTTAGTGCTCTATAATGTGGAATGTTTTAGTGTTTTTTTCTATAGTTCCCCGACTTGAATCATAAAGTCCTGGACAGAGTGTTACATAACCACATGTGTTCACCCATGTTTTCAATAGACCATAAACTAGTGGTGAGGGAATAAATTTGAACATTATGATACTATTCCATTGGTATAAATATCCACCTAACATTTATACACAAGGAAGGAATAATAAAATGATAGGATATAAGAATGAAAGAAAATGATATAAAATAGGTTGTATCAATATTTCATACAAAAAACCAAATAACTAACCAATAGTAAGTTCAATACAAAGGGAAAAAATATGAAAATTGACAAGAGACTCCATAATAAGTAGCTCAAATTTCACCACAACTCAAATTATGTTCCCTAATACTCTAGCTCAGTACTCCAAAAGGGTCCTTTCTCATGATGGGATCCTTGACCACAAATTCTGCATGCACCCTAAGATGGCCATGTATGGTGTGATTATAAACATAGTAGGACACTACTAATGTATCCTGAAAATTAGTAAAAAAATGTATATAAGTGTATGACATGAAGGCAAGTATAGAAGTAAACAATCACTTGTTGGGTCATTGTGCACTAACTGGTCCACCACATTCGCTGAAACCTTCTTCTTTGGATCCATTCTAAAAGATAATTTTTTTATAGTTACTATGATTCTAAAAGAAAACAAAAAAAGCCAACATATGTCTCATAATAAGTCACAAGTCCACCGTTCCTCGAGTGAATCCACTATGCCATCGTACCCCACCAATTATGTCAAGTCAAGCCATAAGTCCATCATTACCCACCAACTATATTTGGTTAGGACAAAATTATTTCATTCCCTCCCCTATTTCATTCTATACCACCCATAATCAATAGTTATACAGTCAGATAGGCACTGCCTAGAAGGGATTACCAAAGCCAAGAAGGGTCCACCTATCACTTTGATACGAGATAATAAAAGTCTATTATCCACACACATATAAACATACATGATCCATATCAAGGGATTCCTAAGCTAATCATATGAATAAGTATGTCATATTAATATAGTTATCATGTCACACACACAATTTTTTTTATATCTTATAGTTTAATATAATTTCCATAACATGGTAATGGGAATCCTATATTAAACCTATTGAAGTCCAAAGTGAAGGTCTACTTCCCGTATCAAGATCACACACACATGATCCCTTAAGAAACCCCCAAATCATCCCATATGGATCCAAGAGTAAATATACATGAATAATAACATTTCAGGGTATTTGATCAATTTAGAATTACCCTGAGATCTAAAGTAACAAACAGATCCAGATGAATATAAGAATGATCTATGAAAAATCAGATTTTTTTCTTCCTTTCCCATGAAAATATAGATGAAATAATATTAAATCATGATAGAAATCTTATATATGACCATTAAAGTCTAGATATGTGGCCATTTATAAGGAAAATAGATAAGATCTTTCAAGAAGATGAATAATTGAAGACAAACACCCACTTACCTTGAAATCCCTAGGTCCAACGTCTTTAGATCTAATGGAATTTCTCTTCATGGGGAGGAAATCATCAATAACTTCCACTACAGTGAATATGATTGAGATCCCTAGTTATGAATGAAATCATTATGGGTTTCATAGTGTTTCTAGATGAAAATAATATATTTTTTTATTTATTTTATATCATGTTCTCAGTTTAGTCACATGTTTTTCCAATTCGTGCACCAACCATGTGATGATCACTTCCTCTCTAGGGAACCCACATGGGTTGACCACACGATTTTATAAAATATTCTCTAACCATGATTTATCTCTATTTAAATTTAAATATATTCTTAGGAAATTTTTCTTGATTAGTTATTATATAGTGCTAACCATGCACTACACACTGCGCATGTCCCATAGTCCGCACAGTTACTTAAGGAGAACCACGTGGTTTACCTTAATTATGATTAAATAATAATCCCCAAAAGTCTTATAAACCCCCCCCCCCCACAATCACCCCTATGATTCCTTATACTTCATTAAAATCAATAATAAATCAAAAAAGTGTTTAGTATGGTGAAAAACAAGGTATAAAACACCTATAAAATCCATGGATGTTATAATCTCCCCATATAAGGAAATATCATTCTCGAAAAGTGTCTCAAGAGGTACTTCTTGAAAAAATTAGCATGTTGAGCCCACACATATGATTATCACTCCTACATTTAATTTTGGATATGTCTGTGATTCCATAAAACTTTATCAAGAGAAACGATCTTCCATCACAACACCTTTTTACTCTAATCAACAATCCGTACATAATTTTCCATGAACATAGCATCTTCCTCCAACTCAATATCCTCACAATAAATAAAAAATGATGGACACTGTTTGAACCTTCTTAGATGAGACATTTGGAACAATTATTGTATACAATAATCCATTATCCTAATTGGTTCCACCATCTCAGACGGTATGAAAAACCATGGTTCCAAATTCCTATACCACTATAATTGCCAGTTCCTCAAATGAGTTGATAACCACTAGAAAACTCAGTCACCTATGGATAAATACAATGGTCACCATCATCATTTTTTATAAAAAAATTGATTTATCTAATTAGTAACCAACCACTTCATAATTAACTTCACACACTTTGATGTTTTCTCTATTAAAATCAGTCTAATAACTATTGAATCACTCAATTCAAGGCATCATAATGGATAATGAATAGATCAAACCTAAAGAGCCTCAAAGTGATCAATTTGAATTGATGATTAAAAAAATTAATATATGAAATGTTTTCTAATTATAGATGGGAATAACAAGATTTAATAGTGTATATGTGACATATTGAACTGGGGTGACATTCAAAGTTTCCCCATGCTCAGTTGGAAACATGGCCTCAAGAGAATATTACCAAACACCAGAGGCTATAGTCTAGTAGTGAGGGACATGTGTGCGTTTGTTGGGATACTATAACCTCATTAATAGAGAGTAGCATAACAGATGAATTTAATAAATGGTAAATACTGGAATAAATACATATAGAGAGATAGAACAACAGATAACATACACTATAACACTATACCAGTAACCCACCATAGCAGAAGAAAGAAAAAATAATTAAAAAAATAAAGAAATAGATAATAGTACTCAAAATCAAGAAAATAAGTCATATACAAAATGATGATGATACATGTCATGTCTCTATAAAGCAAGAAAAAATGGATACATGGAGGTATGTGATACATGGTATACAAAAATAGAAAAAATAAACCAAAAACTATCCATCATCCCAAGATCTAGCTCGGTCATCTACTAACAAGAACCATCCTATTGTAAGCAAGCAATATTTGGTGTCTAAAGAAGGATGCTTCCCCTTGTCAATACCTTCATTCATGCAATCTTCCTAGGTACCAATGGTGGCCCGAATAGGGTGTGGGATAAATCCCAATAGTCTACCGCCAACAGTGTCTATAACATCCTTTCCATGTGATATAAACTGGAACAGGGTGAATTCATGCATATATAAAGTAAAGCAGTACAATAATGTAAATACCCATGTAACTACTTCAGCCTCAACTGGTGTACAAACATGTAATCATTTCATTAATTAATTATGTTCTTGTTTATATCATAGGTCATATGAGGTATATCTAGTACTTACATTTTATAATAATAGTAATAATAAAAATAATAAAAATAATAAAAATAATAAAGGATCCAAGGTGTAATAAGGTATCATGTAATTATTATAATAGTTAAGAGGATCTAAAGGAATAACCAATGAATCCTTGGACTTAGGGGTTGATCCAAATCCGTAATAACCTATATCCTGGCTATAAGGGGTCCACGTGTAATCCAAGGGCAAGACCCATGGAATTCCACTATAATATGAGTCTAACTAGGTTCAAGGAATTCATATAAGGTAAAACAGGATAAGCATTGACATGGCCCAATGGGTGTATCTGTGGTGCCACATATCCATAAACAATGATTGAGTTATATGGTGGGTATCAACCTTGGAACTAGAATACCTGAATTAGAATGGAGTCCATGGGTACTCAAGGCATTCCCTTTGGAATATGAGCATGGATCTAGTCCTCCCACTTCTATATTGATGACATGGTCTATATGCAATAGGCACCTTATACTTGTTTCATTTAATAATTTAGGAAATTTAAAACTCATGCTCTTTAGTAAGTCAAATGGTTCATTCCATACCTTTCATTACCATAATAGGGTTTAAAAAAACATAAAACCAATTAGTATATTAATCACATTTATTTATTTGGTTCAATCATTAAACTTTCGTTAACATTAAATGGTGGGATAAGGATGTGTGTCTATTGGGAATTCATTTATAATTAACTAGGTCATGTAATATCTATTACATACTTTCAAATTAACCATTTAAAAATCCATTAATTAATTAGAACACTTAACTTATAAGGTTCAAGTGAAACTGTAATATATAAGTCTAACCATTACAATCCAAAATTAATTTCATTATGAGTGGTATTACAATTAATAGGGCCAAGTCATTTCACACCCTAATAGTGGCACAAACTAACATTACAAATTACTGATGGCATAATTAAGGAAACCATCCTACATGGGGTAGTTGGGGTTGATGGAGTAACCTCCAATAATGGATAATATATATAACAAGGGTCTTAGAATACAATTATAATGATTACAATAAAGGAACATGAATTTAATAGGACACACTCGATGAAATCAGTGAGCACACACTATGACAATTTATAAAACAGTGAAACATGATGGATGAGTCATAGCCCACCTACCATATGCTCATTTGAATCTCTTCTTCCAGTAGCAACATTTAGTTTAGCCTAAATCAAAATATTCTTTAAGAACAGATGAATGCCCTGAAGATAGAGCATATAATCATGCATCTAAATAACATTTTTGATGGAAAGAGGACTAATAAACGACTAAAAATAAATGAAGAATGTAATGGGAGGAATCCAACAAGATGAATGAGAGATCGACCAAACATATAGTGGAGGAGTCCTCCCAATACATAGATTAGGATTGAATAGGGAATACCAATGAGAGGGAGAGGTGTCCACAACTAAAAAATTAGGAGAATAAAGGAGCGGGTTAAGCATAAGGTCCATTAAGTGAAAAGTATAATTTTACCCAAAGCATAAGAGGCATAGGGTTGACCATAACCTACACCAACTATGTGATATGTATTTGATAAAAAACAACAGTTTTATTTCTTGGGAATGTGTCCCATAGTGCATAGTTTGGGATAACTGTGTACCCTTGTTTACCCCATTGTTCTAGGTTCGAAACAAGCCTCAGACACATTTAAAACCTTTTTATCCTCATTGGGATTCCATAGAAGGTCCATAATCAAGAATTAAAATTAATTTAAAAGGATCTATAACTGAGGTAAAAATTGGGTTCTTACAGTCTTCCCCCTTTAAATGAACTCAATCACAAGTTCACCTTCCAAGGGAGGGAAGACATAATTTGAGGAAAAGTCCAACCAATGAGTATGTATGTCAACCTTCTGCTCCCAAATATCATCCTCTACACGACTGTGGTGCCATAAAATCCATACTAAAGGTACATACTAACCTTAGATAACTTTTGTGCCCCAATTGATTAGGTTCATAGGATACTCCTCAAATAAAGCATCAATATTTAACTTATCCACCACTAGATAAAAATTATGAGATAGGTCGACATGATACTGATGAAGCTATGAAACATGGAAGATGTTGATCATGGAATAGTGCCTATTAGGTTGTATCAAACATTAAGCTATCAACTAGACCCTCCCCATAATCTCAAATAGCCCAAAACAAATAAGGTGACCACTTCCATTTCCTTAGTATCCATATATTCCCAAGTCCATGCGATATATGAAGGAAAACACAATCCCCAACCTTTAGCTTTATAGGTCATCGATGGTAATCTACATAAGAGTTCCATCTAGACCGATTTGTAGAAATATTCTTCTTGATCAGTTGAACCAACTATAAAGTCTCTTGCATGAGATTAGGACCTAGTATCACAACCTATACTACCTCTATCCATCATAAGGGTGAACAATAGGGCCTACCATACAAGGAATCAAAAGGATCCATCTGAATCATCTCCTGAAATTTATTATTGTTGGTGAAATTGAAGAGAGGGATATGATTCTCAAAAGGACTAATGAAATCGAGGAATCATTCTCAGATCATGTCCTCTTACACATATATCATCCTTTCTGTTAGTCCATCATTATGATGGTGAAAGGATATGCTTAGAAGCACCTATGTACACATAAATTTATATAACCCCTACCAGAACTATCACATGAAGTGAGAATACCTATATTAAATGATAGTAAGCGGGAACCCATGTTGTCAGAAAATCTCATAAACAAATGGTCTCCCCAAATAATCATCTTACAATGTCTCCTGGATAAGATGTAAGTGGGATACAATCATGAACCAAGAAATGACAGGCTAAACTAGGCTACTACCTCAAATTTTCTTCGATAAGGGGACTATTGAAACCATGAAAACATATTTCTATTTCCGTTAAAAAACTGGAATAAAAAATAATAAGTCATCATGATAACGGTGATTCAACTTCACTATCTGATAGGTAAAACACCTATTGATAAATCCTGCTATCTCACATTTCATCATAGGCCACAAATAATGGCATCACATATCTTGATACATCTTGGAGATTCTAGGATGAATAGAACACTAATAATAAGGGGATTTACACATCATTCCCTCACTTATATCTGTAATAACCCATACATGCCCATAAAAATAGAGGATATCAACCCCATTGATAGACCATTCCTGAGTTGGGTCCCCTCATGAAATACTCTCATGAAGAAAAAATCCTTCAGGATCTTAAAATTGTATGGTCTTCACAATCTCAAGGAGGGAAGAGGTAAATATAATGGATGAGAGATTACACTACTAGGGTCTATCGCAAAACTATATTTGCAGCTCAGAGAAGAGATCCATTAATTTCCTTTCATCACTTTCTTCTTGCATGGCCAGTGCCTGAGTTTTTTGACTCAGGACATACGCTGCCACATTGCCTTTTCCATGTATATATGAAAGTCCAAAATTGAAGGACTAAAGAGGTTTGACCAATATTTGTTTCATGAGATGTGGTTCATTCTTTTTAAGGATGTATTTTAGGCTATTGTGATTTGAATATTCTATAAATCACTCACCCAATAGATAGTGTCTCCAACAACATAAGGCACAGACAACTTCCACAAGTTCAATGTCGTGCGTCATGTAGTTTCTATAATGTGGCCACAACTGTTGAGACCCATATGTAAATAGTCTATCCTCCTGCATCAGCACAAATCCTAGGATGATATCTGATGCATCACGAAACACTTTATATCCTCTATTAGGATCTAGAAGAATCAGAATTGGTGTTGATAGAATCCTTACATTTGTTTCTAGATAGGTTTTTTCAAACTCATATGACCATGGGAACATAATACACTTTTTTGTAAGAATAGTAAGTGGTGATTAAAGGTGTGATAATTCCTGTATAAAATTCCAATAATATCTATATAGTCCCATGAAATACTTATTTAAAACACATTCTTGGGCTGCTCCTTGGAAACCATGACACTGACTTTCTCCGGGTGAACTGATACTGTTGGTACTGAGATAATATAATCCAAGAAGTGATCTTGGTTGATCCAAAATTGGAACTTATCAATTTTTGTGTAAAGATGATTCTATCTCAGTGTAATTATAATGATATCAAGGTGCTTATCATGGATGCTATGAGTGTGATAATACTCCACGATTTTAACCATAGACTATGAAGAAATAATCCATATTGGGATGGAAAACCCTACTCATCATGGCCATGAAAATAGTAGGTGAATTCTTAAGACCTAATGTCATAACTAGAAACTCATATAGACCAAAGTTGTTATGAAAAGATGTACAAGGTATTTCTAATGGATAGACTTACACCTGATGATTGCACGATCTCAATTCGATCTATGAGAACACCATATCTCTTGGAGATAGTCAAAGATATTATCTATTTGAGGCTGTGGATACCATTTCTTAACCATAACTTGGTTCAACCATCGAAAATATATGCATAGACAAATGTGTAAGAACTCGAATATTCTTTTTAGGTATAAATCTTACTTTCTAGTTGTTTTTGCGAAAAAATGAGTTTCTGGAAATTTTAGGAGTACACTCCGTGTGCACGGTTGCCACTGGTGACCGTGTGCTGGCCGTGTAACAGTCAAACACATATCCATGTGTGGTGACCTGGAGAACACCTAAAGGAGAGGCTGATAAAGGCAAGTACATGCCGTGTACTTTTAAAATACATGCCATGCAATTTTTTCATTAAATGGAATGGGGTCATGTGTGATGGACATAACCATATTCTTCTTCACCCGTCTCATATAGGAGCATTCGTATGACCGTGAATTTTCTTCGAGCACCTGAATCTCTTTCCGTTATTTGAATTGACCATCATCGATTGCGTTGGAATCACATCGGTGAGTTATCCTTTCTTATTGAACATCATCTCTTGATTTCTCCTCTCTCGCGAGTAATCCTCAATTGAACGTTTTTAACATTTTTTTAGATCTACAGTGTTATAGGTTGATTTAATGCATGATGTTCATGTATATAGATCTCACGACACCGAGGTAGGTGGTTTGTGCCTTTCTGTAGATAGTCTTTTAATTTTATGTGAAAAAGTTACCAATATCCCAGTTCAGGGTATTGCGTGTTTATGGTTTTAGCTCTATTATTACCTGTTATGCCTTGTTTGATTGGATAGAGGTTAATTGTTGTGAATAGGGTTAACTTTTCCATTATATGGATTTTTTTCAATGTTTTCTTGTTTTGACTGTTCGGTCTAGCTTTGCTTGTTAGGCTGCTGCTTTGCTTCCCATGCCTAGTATTGTTAGGATTGAGTGTTTTCATTCTAACATTCTATGATATGTTGTAGATTGTTTATCAAAGTAGTTCATGAGGTTTACTTTGGCTGCCACATATCATTTGTGCATGACTGACTTACACAGGGCTGTGAGAACTTGGTGTAGTAGACCATAGGGAGAATGGATGTTGAGGGCTTCTCCAGAGTGTTTGTTTTACTTTTACATTGTGAGGCCATAGGGGGGGGGGTGGATGTAAGTGCTCCCTCAGAGTGTCTATTGTTCCTTGAAGTTAGCCACAAGGGGAATTGGACGTTGAGTGCTTCCTCAGAGTGCCTATTAGTTACCAGTATGATACTAAAGGGGGAATTGACTGTGAGTGCTTCCTCAGAGAGTCTGTGCTAAAGCTGAAATGGTGGGGTTAGACAATGTGTACTTCCCAGAGGGTTACTTGTGTTTGTTTGGTTGAACCATAGGGGTTAGGCTATGAGTAATTCCCATAGTTTTACCTACTTTTGATTAACTACTTACTTTGTATATGAAAATGAATGCAATTGAATTTTTAGGATTGTTACTATCTGTACTTCATTGTTTACTACTTCATTTTGTTTATTGACTACCATATATATTACATGACTATTAGGCACAGATCTTTGGGTGGTTGCTACTGAGATTCATCTCTCACCCTATTCGGGTCATGCTTTTGAGCCCAAACATATTATATTGTTGCAGGTCAAGATAAAGGCAAGCACCCTTCTACATCAGGTACTTGACTGCTGTGGAGTTGGGGAGAATGGGACCAAGCTTTGGATTTCGATGTTGTGGAGCTGTTTACTTGATTTTATTTTGTACTTTGGTTTAGTACCATATTCCAACATTGTGATTTTTTTGGATTCTTTCCTAGACATATGTATCATGCATCATTATATATATGTGCTTCAGTTGTTTATTTCTTCAATCTTTCCCTGTTTACTTGTTTCATGATTTTACTGCTTCTACTTTTGTATATTTGTTTTACTTCCACCATGTTACTCTTCAAATGAGGGAATATCTTCCCCACTATCACACCCAAGGCCTTCAATGATAGTCGATAGCCTTTGGCGTTCGGGGAAATGCGCTTGAGGCCATTTGACCAACCGGGTACGGGGCACCTCTGGGCGACTCCCGAAACCAGAACATTACAAAGTGGTATCAGAGTAATTCTTTTCTTCTTGAATTACTATTTAGAGCCTATATCCTAGGAAAGGAAGTAATAGGTACTTGGTAATAAGCTGTGCCCAGAAGTAGCTAACCCGTGTACAGGGAAAATCCAATCTACCTCGTTATTGAAATTTTTCCAGTTTTTCAATTTTACAGTTGATTTGATTTCACTGTTGGGTGATTCACATGTTTTTTGTTGTTATCGTTGATATTATTAAAGTTCTATTTCTGTTTCAACCCGATGAGACGAGGGTATGCCATCTCATGCATCATATAGGTACTTTCTAGAGATAACATGACATGCATTCTTGCCATGCCATTTGGGGTAAATTAGCAATTTCATGTTGATTTGATAGATGTTGTGCTATATATACATGCTGTTGTGATAGATGCCTTGGTATAATACCTACTATTTGATAGGGTATTGAGTTGTGTAATGTTTTGTTTGAATGAACACCAATCATTTGTTCTTGAGGTGTTATGGGCCCTCATGGATCAGAGTTTGGTGGATCATTGCTCTGTTACATTTATATATAAAATGTATAAGATTCCAAGCTTTGATTTATAGGGATTATGGGCCCTCACAGATCGGAATTTGGCACTTTAATGTTCGTTTCAATGTTTTGTTGGGTTTCAGAGTAGTTTCTGAGGCTTACTGTCCAGAGGAACCAAGAATACATGACGTTAAATGATAAATACACACCATGTGTCCTTCTGTTCAGGAAGAAAATAATTTTATTAAGTACACATGGTGTAGTCTCTAACCATGTCACTGACTATGTGGGCAGAGACATGAGGTTAAGAAATCATTGGGGGAACACACCTTGTTTCTGATGTACACGTCGTGTTGTAAAGACCATGTGTCCACCCATGTGACTAATGAAATAGATGAATAAAACTTATGTTATACACACCGTGTCAAGATTGAACATGCCATGTAGTGTAACCCACATATCCTAATGTGTAGTAAAAAACACAGTTCGTTGAAATATTTTCAGTACACGACGTGTCTGGCACAAACATGTTGTGTAGAGTTATCCGTGTAACTGGTCATGTAACTAACAACACGGGTTAGTGAAGTTCGTATAGTACATGCCATGTCTGGAACTAACACGCTGTGTATTCTTGTTTTATGAAAACTGTATGTCTTATCCATGTAGAAGAACTCGGGAAGGGGAAGAGGATTCAAGTACACACCATGTGTTAGGACATCACACTGTGTGTATGGGGTGTTACACGACTGGGGTTGGATGAAGTATACACCCATGTGAAGGATTAAGGGAACATGTCGTGTAAGCATAATACCCTCCGTGTATCCATGTTTTAAAAACATGAATTATTTCTTTCTCTTGTTCCCTACTTACACATCTAAGTTTCATTCTTTGATAATATTGATCAAAGGGTGTTCTTGACCTTGCAGAGTCATGCCACCGAGACGTCCTCCAATTGTCCACCATTTTTAGGGTAGTGATCAGACACTAGATTTGGCAGATTAGGGACTACCAGTAGATCCTTCAGTTGTTCCATTCTTGGCACCATCCGTCATTCCAGACAGAGGTGTTGATGCACAGTTCCGAGAGGGATTTATGAGGTTTATGTAGACCTTCTAAAGAGTACCACATCCTTCCCCTTCTATGGAATATTTGAAACGGGTTTTCTAGAGGCACCATCCTCCCACCTTCATAGAGGAAAGAAGACCTCAGACTGTAGATTCATGGTTGGAATCCATGATTTCTATCTTTGACCATCTGGAGATGCCTCTATAGTGTAGGGTGAAGCTCGCTACGTATATTCTATGGGAAAGAGATGGTGGGATGTGATCTCATAGGTAGGAAGCCATCAGGTTATGGCTAGGGATGTGTTCCAACGTTCCTTTTATGAATACTTCTACTTGGATACTTTGAGGGAGATCGAGCCCGATAGTTCATGAGTCTGGAGAAGGGTACTCTTTTAGTTATAGAGTATTCTTCTCACTTCATAGATCTATATAACTTCACGTCTATTCCAGGAGGTGATGATCTATTCATGGAAAGGAAGTTTTAGGATGGTCTCAGGCATGACATTTGATCTTAGGTGAACATATTCAGGTTTACTTCCATCACGTTAATAGTCAACCAAGAACTAATCACGGAGTGTAATTTGAAGGATTCTGGAGTGGTGAGCTAGGGAGGTTTGACATCTAGAGTTGGTATCGCTCCTATTGACAGAAGGAAGTGTTGTTGGGAGTCTACAATAGGGGATCCGAGGATGCAGGACACTACTTTTGGTAGCCAAGTGGTATGCTAAAAGTGCGAGAAGAATGGGCATACGAGGCCACATTACTCGAGAGACCTAGCGGAGTGCCAATATTGTGGCAAGATAGACCATCTTCAGCACTTCTTTCAGATCTTCTCACGACCAGTTGGTGACAGGTGTTCTTCTATGACTCCTCATTCAAGAGCAACACAACCAGTTTCTCATTTTCCTAGGAACTAGAGTTCTTCTAGCCATTCAGGGCGAGTTGGAGGTCGTGGCCTTGGTATCCAGTCTCTAGGATTCTAGTGACAACAGGGTGGATCAGCTTAGATTGGTCAGGAAGGGTCGCAGGGCCGCGGTGCAGGTCGGAATTTTGTGATGGAGTAGACCCATTAGGAGAAGGATCCTGGACCCTCAATAGTATGAGGTACGATCCTAGTTGCCTTAGTTTTATCTTCTTCTCTTTTCAATAAAGGGGCTTCCCATATCTTTATATTTGTTTCTATTGTAGAGAACCTTGGGCTCTATATCTTTCCTTATACGGATATCTTGACATAAGACACTCCGTTGGGGACAAAAATGGTTAGTGTATGACAGTACAAGGAGTCCTCTCTAGAGGTTAGTGGGTGTCACTTATAATGGGACCTATATATACTAGAGATGACAGGTTATGATGTCATTATCATAAGGGACTGGTTAGTTCGCTTGCATGCAGTTTTCGGTTTCTATCACTGTTGGATGAGTATCACATCATCGAAGGGAAGATCATTTTTTCATAAGGTCGAGTGGGATGTTCAGGAGAGAATAGCTGAACCCAAGTATCATGGGTTGGGAGGAGTTACAACCCATATTTCTTATCTATATCTATATGACCAGGGAACATCATAGATAGACTTTCATCTAGAGGTGGATTGTTTCTGGGATGTATTTCTAGATGACTTTTCAGGTTTTCCTCTAAAGAGAGAGGTGGACTTTTCTATTGATCTTGTGCCAAGAGTGGCACCAGTGTACATTACTTTTTATAGGATAGTTACACCATAGTTTTAGGAGCTCAAGAAGCAGTTGGAGGAGTTGTAGGAAAAGGGTTTCATCTGACCCAGTACTTCTCCTTGGGGTTCTCTTATCCAGTGTTCGAAGAAGGCGGATGGTACCCTCATACTTTGTGTGTATTATCAAAATTTGAACCAGTTGACAGTCAAGAACCGATATCCTTTTCCGTGGATTGATGATCTCTTTGATCAACTACAGGGAGACCAGGTGTTCTTGAAGATTGAATTCATATCTGGTTACCATAATTTGTGCGTTAAACCATAAGATGTACCTCTTACAGCATTTCAGAGAAGGTATGGTCTATAAAAGTATGTGGTTATGCCGTTCGGTTTCATGAATGCACATGCAATTTTCATTGCACTAATGAACCAAGTGTTCAATACATACTAGGATTCATTCATGGTAGTCTTCATAGACCAAATCTTGGTGTACTCTCACACTCGACATGACCATGCCACACATCTTTAGATCATTTTGAGTACATTGAGAGAGCATCAGTTATATACTAAGCTCTCAAAATTCCACTTTTGGATGGACTAAATTCATTTCTTATGTCACGTTATCATATAGATAGAAGTATCAGTAGAACAAAATAGAGTGGGAGAAGTAGATTCCTGGGAGGAGCTGAAGAGTTTCTTTGAGGTAATAAGTTTTCTAGGGACGGTTGGTTACTGTAGGTGTTTTATACATGACTTCTCATGCTTAGAAGCACCACTGATGGGATGGAAAAAGAAGGGTGCGAAGTACTTGTGGTCAGATTCTTGCTAGTCAACCTTTCCAGAGATGAAAGGGAAGTTGAATTTAGCACTGTACTTGTTTTTCCAGAGCTGGGAAAGATCTATACTGTTTACTACGATGCATCAGGTATTGGGGTGGGGGTAGTGCTTATGTAGTGAGAAGGGGTTGTTGCATACAGGTCTCAGTGGTTGAGTCCACATAAGAGGAACTACCCGGTGCACGATCTTGAGTTGGATACTTTTGTTCATGCATTACACTATTGGATACAATATATTCTCAGAGGGCATTTTTGTGGTTTTCACCGACCAAAAACGTCTCAAGTATATCTTCACTCAACACGACTTGAATTTGAGACAGTGAAGGTCGGTTGAGTACCATCAGTATTTTGACATCAAGCTTGCCTACAAACCTGGGAAAGACAACACTGTTGCTGATGCATTGAGTATGAGGACTCAGGTAAAAATAGTTCAAGAGGGAAAAAATGAGTGGAGGATTATGGATATATTTTTTTATATGAATTTGGAGTTGAACAACATAAAGGGTTATACTTTCCTTTCTTCTATAGCTATTACCTCAACCCTACTTGATCAAGTGCGAATGAGGCACCTATCAGATTCTGAAGGCCCAATCCCACGAAAGATTTTTTCATGAGAGGAACATATTCCTGGATTGACAGTAGGTGAGGATAAGATCTTGAATTTTCATGGACATATGTGGGTGCTAGCAGACATACAAGAAGAGCTAATGTGATACTTTCATTTCTCATTTTGGGTAGTTCATCCAAGTGTCACCAAGATGTATTGAGATCTGCACCATCATTATTTGTGGCTAGGTATGAAGGGAGATGTTTTGGGTTTTGTCATGAGATGTTCCACCTATTATTAGGTGAAGGTGGTTCATCAGCGACCAACAATGCTTTTACATTATAAACCCATTCCCGAGTGGAAGTGGAATGATGTCGCGATGGATTTCGTGATAGGTTTGATGGGGTCACCTCGAGAGAATGATGCAGTATAGGTTTTTATTGACAGACTCACAAAAGTTTATGAATTCTTGATGATAAAGGAGACCTTCAGTGTTGATTTTCTTGGGAGGTTGTAAATATGAGATATTTTATGTTTAAATGGGGTTTCATAGTCCATTGTTTCAGACAGAGATGCACAGTTTACTTCTCGGGTCTGGCAGGGACTTCAGAAAGATTTGGGTACGCAGGTACTTCGGAGTACAACTTACCATCCCTAGACAGATAACCAATCCAAGCGTATGATTTAGGTGCTTGAGGACATGCTTCTAGCATGCATCCTGGATTTTGGAGGTTTGTGGGAGAAGAACATACCTCTAGTGAAGTTTTCCTACAATAATAGTTTTCAAGATACTATTTAGATGGCATCTTATGAGGCTTTGTACGGTAGGCCATTTCGATCACCCTTATGCTAGTTGGAGGTAGGAGTGGCAAATTTACTGGGACCTCATCTTCTCCAGGAGACCACAAAGCAGATTGGGATGATTCAGAAGAGTTTGTCTACTGCATAGTCATGAGAGAAGTCTTATGATAATCGAAGAAGATGACATCTGGAGTTCGATGTCAGAGATCAGGTTTTTATATGTGTCACACCGAGGTTGGGACACATGAGGATTAAGATGAAGGGTAATCTTTTGCTGAGTTATGTCAGGACATTTGAGGTGTTGAAGAGAGTTGGTTTAGTTGCCTATCGGTTTTAGTTACCTCAGAGGTACCAGGATATGCATGATGTCTTCCATGTTTCTTAGCTTTGACGTTACTTATCAGGCCTGTATCATTTTTACAACCCGAGGAGGTTGAGATCGAGGTGGATGCCTCATCCGAGGAGTATTCTATCCAAATTTTTGATCAAAGTAAGAAGGTTCTCCATGGTCGGCCTGTTTCTCTGGTATGAGTGATATGGAAGCACGGGCGAGTTCCAGATGATACTTGGGAGATGGAGGCTGACGTACGATAATAGTGGCCGGAGCTATTCGAGGATTCTTCTTCTACGCCGCATTTCTTGGGAAATTCAGGGATCAATTTCTTTAAGGGGGGAACTTTTTATGAACCTGAATCTTTTTTTCAGGTATGAGTCTTTCTTTCTGGTTGTTTTGGAGAAATAGAGGATTTTTTGGAAATTTCTAGAGTACACAAATTGTACTTTAAGTACACGCCGTGTACCCTATTGCCACTGGTGACTGTGTGCTGGCTGTGTAATGGCCGAGCACATGGCCATGTGTGTTGACCTAGAGACCACCTAATGTAGAGGCTAGGAAAGTAAAGTACATGCCGTGTACATTTAAAATACATGTCATGTAATGTTTTTTATTAAACAGACCGGGGTCACAGCTGATGGAAAAACCATCTTCTTCTTCACCCGTCTCATCTAGGAGCATCTGTACGACCGTGGATCTTCTCTGAACCCCCGAATCACCGTCTGTTCTCCGAATCGACCGCTATCGATTGAGTTGGAATAACATCGGTGAGTTCTTCTTTTTTCTTGAACATCATCTCTGGATTTTGCATCTCTGACGAGATATCCTCAGTAGAAAATTTTTAATGTTTTTGTAGATCTATGGTGTTCTAGGTCGATTCAAGTCTTACGGTTCATGTATATTGATCTCACAATGCCAAGGAAGGTGGTTTTTTCCATTCCGTAGATAGTCATTGAATTTTATGTGCAAAAGTTCCCAATACCCTTGTTTGGGGTATTTCATGTTTATGGTTTTATCTATGTTATTACCTATTATGCCTTGTTTGTTTGTATAGAGGTTAATTGTTGTGAATAGTGTTAACTTTCCCATGATATGGATGTTTTTCCAATGTTTGATTATTTTGACCATTTGGTATATCTTTTCCTATTATGTAGTTGCTTTGCTTCCCATGCCTAGTATTCTTAGGGTGGAGTGTTTTTATTATGACATGCTATGATATGCTATAAATTGTTTAACCAAGTAGTTCTTGAGGTTTAATTTTTCTTCCACCTATCGTTTGTGCATGATTTACTTACACAGGGCCATGAGAAACTTGTGTAGTAGACCATAGGTAGTATGGACAGTGAGGGCTTCTCCAGAGTGTCTGTTTTACTGCTATGTTGCGAGACAATATGGGGCACGGACGTAAGTGCTCCCTCAGAATGTCTGTAGTTTCTTGATTCGGGCTATAGGGGGAATTGGATGTTGAGTGATTCCAAAAAATGACTATTAGTTACCGATATGATACTAAAGGGGGAATTGAAGGTGAGTGCTTCCTCAGAGAGTCTGTGATAAAGCTGAACTAGAGGGGTCAGATTTGGTGTACTTCCCAGAGGGTTGCTTGTGTTTATTTGGTTGAACTATAGGGGTTAGGCTATGAGTACTTCTCAGAGGGTTAACTTTTTTATTAGCTTCTTACTTAGAATATGAAAATGAATGAAATTGAATTTGTAGGATTTTCACTAGGTGTACTTCCTTGTTTACAGCTTCATTTTTCCTATTTCCTGCCAAATATATTCACTAGCTGTTAGGCATAGATCTTTGGGTGGTTGCCTACTGATATTCGTCTCACACCCTATTTGGGTCATGATTTTGGGCCTAAATAGATTATATAATTTTAGGTCTAGATAAAGTCTAGGGCCCTTCTACTTTAGGTACTTGATTGCTGCGGAGCTGCGGAGCATGAGACCAAGCTGAGGCTTGTGATGTAGTGGAGTTGTTTACTTTATTTCCTTTTGTACTTTAGTTTACTAATGTATTCTAGTATTTTGATTTTTTGGATGCTTTCCTTGACATATGTATCATGAATCATTATATATATGTGCTCCAATTGTTTATTTCTTCAGTCTTCCACTATTTACTTGTTTCATTCTTTTACTGCTTCTGTTATTGTATATATGTTTTACTTATTCTATGTTACATAACCAATTAGGGCATAGTTTCCCCACTATCACACCCAAAGCCCTCACTACTATTCGATAGCCTGAGACGTTCGGGGAAATGCGCTTGAGCTCATGTGACCAACCGGGTATGGGGAACCTCTGGGTGGATCCAGAAATTGGGACGTTATAGAATGGCCACATCTAACTTCTTGGTGAATGGAATGGGTGAACCCCAAGAAGAATTACCAATCCATATAAAGCCTTTGACCTATAGGACCTTCCACTATCTCTTTATCTCTTGGAGTTTAGTAGGTGACATCCTATACAGTATAGTGGAAACTAGAGATGCTCCTAGAACTAGCTCGATCATAAAATCTAACAATATCTCTGGAGTTAATCTTGAAAAATCATCTAGAAATCCAACCCTAAAACAATCTACTATGGGAGTGAAATATTCTAGGTGTATTTTCTACTCGTCCAAAAAGAGACTATCAATATGGGTGGTCACTCCTCCTATCCCATGATGATATGGTCCGAATCTACTCTCATAGATATTCCACACACCCTTGTGTAGATAATTTTTAGCCTATGGGGATGTAAATGATACCCTATGGTTATAGTATTCTACAAAGTTATAATACAGAACCAAAAAATACATCCCATGAATTTCATCTAAGCCAGTCATCTTGAAAAAAAAGGTCCCGCAAGAAAGGGTAACTACCTACCTCAATAGTACAGTCCCTGAATTGGAATATTCCCTATGACCAAACTCCATATAGCATATCAATGGACATCACACTATAGTAATACTGAATTTCAAACCTGAGAATTTCTATTATAGATAAAGATAAGGAGTGTATATCACTAATATAAAAAAGATAATATTTTGGGGGACACTTGAATAATACCTCATATTTTAGATGTTCTTGCACTCTGCTCCATGGATATCAGCTAGAAAGAATGCATCTAGCTTGATCTGCAACCATGTGATGGAGTTGGACTGCCCTGAGTATGACTGTTCTACGAGGTATATAGATCCAAATTCTGGATACCATGACCATGAAAACCTTATCATCTAGTCCTACTAGTTCTACTCAAACTCCATACCAGACATGATGTAAAATAACATGTCCCTGAAGGTGGATGTGGTGCAGATCCTCTTCCACTGGAGGAAGATGGAAAGGCCTAATAGAATATATACAGATACCCCATACGACTATAAGAATGACACTCCACCATATCTCTATTTCTTTAAGGGATAATATTCCCCTTCCACACACACTAATTGAATATAGTGGATCTTCCAGTGTTGTTACATTGAACACCACTACTCTAACATGAAACCCCGATGGAACGTTTACTACTACCCAAATAACTACTTGACAACCTTGACATTAATCCTTTATACCTGGTACTATTGACTTCAGTCAATTTTTTATAATTTTTAAGAGCCTGAATGATGATATTAGAGAAATTAGATAGGCAAGAAACATCCACCTGAGTGTAGATGACATACTGGAGCCCATCCTCTAAGCATCAAGTATGAGAAATCTCGTCACCGACTATAAGTGATGCAAGGAACTATAACTCATTGAAGTGAACTGAATAATCCATGTATGACATATCAAACTCATCAAGATTAATGAACTCTCAAGTTCAGTTATCTATCAACATCTAAGGAATGAAGAGACAATATATGATAGTCTAGAAATCAGCCCAAATCATTCCCTGATGGTGACCATCCTTGGTAATCACACCCTACCAGATATTTTCCGAATTACACAACATGTGAGTAGAAATATTGAACATCAAATATGGAGGTGTATCTATAAGATCAATGATAGATAGGGTGGCCTCCATCCATGACTTAGTAGCCTATATACCACCATCCCCTAGGATGGTAAGAGGATACTGTTGTTGGAACTCACTTGTCAAATAAGCTAGTATAGGTGTAGGTCATGGAGCACCATGAATAGACTACATCATTCATAGGAAAATCTCATGAAGTTGAGCATTAGATCCCATGTCTAGTATAATAGATAGTTTCTCAGGTGGCACACATTGCGATAAGACTATGGGCTCTGTGGACACCAACTCTAGAGCATGGTCATCGTCACCATCCTGTCAAATGACATAAGGACATCGTGGTGGAATATCTCTAAAAATTCCGAGCACACAAATTATAACATGCATGAAGTAGATATAAACACTATCAGAAGAATAATTTGAGATGAAGGGATCACTACCTAAGGGATTATACCATAACTACAAGCTTGTAAGGCCTGGTATTGCTAAGTGTTCATGTTTAAATTGTAGGGGTTCTTGTAGATAAAGGGTCAATGGAACCTTTCCACTTCATTTATTGGCAACCATTAATTTTTAAGTCAGATTCTACAGTTTTAAATTTACATTTTCTTTTAAAGATATATCAAAGTATAATTAAAATGTATTATAATTCCCAGTGAATCATGGAATATACACCTTATCACTGAAACCAACACCCATTTAATTTTTATTTAACAAATTCCACATTCATTCTCAGAATTTAATGGGTTATAAATGATGGATTGACTTGGTAGACTACCCATTCCCAACCATGGAGACCCATGCACTTCATGAATTGAAACTAATAATCACTCATTCACATACAAAGACAACAACAAGAACGCACACATAGGCACACACACACACACACACATCTCCCATAAAATCACTCAACAATGATAGGAAAAAAGAAATTCAAAATGTGAAATAAACCTATATGACTTGGAATATGAATGGTATGTGAATTCTAAGTGACTATGATGATGCATGGTTGATATTCCTTGACCTCATCTCATCAGAACAAGGAAAAAATAGTAAAATATATTATAATAATAATAATAAACATCACATATCATGCGAATCAACTAATGGTGAAAGGATATCAACTATAATAGGAAAAAGAAGAACAACAAATATTATTCAAGATACTCCGAAATTATCCTGAACATGGCTTAGTTACACCCAAGTGTGACTTATAACCATATTCTAAATCATTATTACTCTCTTTTCTTTTGTATCCAAAATATTAATGAAAGAATGTAACCACTTGGATACCACTTTATGATTTCCTGAACTTGGGTGCCACACAATGGTGCCCCGAGCCCAATTGGCCTCATGGCCGCCATGGCATCACCCAAAATGAAAGAGGCTACCAACTAGTAGAAAGGGATTAAGGTGTGTTCGTGAGAATACATTGTTCTCATTGCAAATGTTTTTCATAGTGGATGGATATGATATTAATTTAATAGTAGAAGAAATATAAATAAAGAGGTGGCACAACACACAACAGACAATATGACATTAGAAAAGCAACCTACTGTAGTATAATAAAGAAGAAGTAATAAACAACTGATAATAGTTATCAAAAATTGAAAACTGTATTATATACAAAATTATTGTGATACATTTCATGTCTTTATAAATTAGGAAAACATGGATACAAGGAAGTCGTAAATACATGATATAAAAAAGTAGAAAGAAAAATAAAAAACTCCCCACCATCCCATGATCCATGTCGGTCATCTACCACCATACTCTATCCAAATGAATGCAAAAAATATCAGGTGTCCAAAGTTTGAAACTTCCCATTGTCAAAACTGGCATACTTGTAATCTTCTTGTGTGCCAACGATGGCTCAGATAGGGTGCGATATAAATATCAGTTGGTCACCACCAATGATATCTATAACATCTAATCTATTTAATATAAAATAAAATATCATGAAAGCATGAATATATTAAAGAAAAATAGCACTATAATGTAATTACCCAAGTACCCAATTCATCCTTATCTAGTGTCTGAGCATGTAATCATTTCATTAATTAATTATATTCCAATTTATATAGTAAGAAAAATGATGTATATCCATAACTAACATCCTATCATGATAAAAATAATAATGTATACACGGTATAACAAGGTATCTAGTATTGATAATAATAACTAAGAGGATCAAAGATAATAACCAGGGCATCCTTGACCTTGAGAATGAAGCCAACTCCGTAATAACATATATCCTATATATAAGGGGTCTATATGTAATCTAAAGGGCATCTCACAAGGCATTAATCTATAATATGATTCCAAAAAAGTCCAAGAAATTAATACAAGGTAAAATGGGATAAGCATTGACTAGTAAAAATGTATAAAAATATTAGATGAACTGCTTATAGTGCTAGGATAATCTAGGGAAAATACAGCCTTACAAAAATTTCTAGTCTACAAAAATGCTGTAACTTCCTCCACCTTATCTAAATCAACAGAAATACCTGTCTCAAAAAATAAAAAACCTAATAAAGTGTACCACTTTGATTCAAAAGTGACATTTCAAAAGATTATCTTTAAGCTGAGGCACTGAAAGTGTACTCAATAAGATCTCTAAATGTATATCATGAAATAAAGAGGTCCAAGAATACTCCATGTTTTGGTCAAGAGATAAATTCATGAAGCAATCTATGTATGGGTGAAAAATTCTACCAATGAGGGCCATGAACACTATTGAAACATTTTTTAACTGAAACAAAATCATGAGGTACATTTATAACCCATATATTATCCAAAACCCCATATTTAATATATAATATTCTCTAAACATATGTTGGTGATAGACCAATTATATATCAATTTTAGATAACCATTAAGCTCCCCTCAACTGATCTAACAAATCATCAATCCTCAGAAATGGGTATCAATTCTGCACCAGGACTTGACTCAATTTTTGGTAATCCATGAATAGACTTGAGAAACAATCATCCTTGTTGAAAAAAATAACTACAATTAATTAAGAGTAAGTTATTAGTTGGATAATGTTTTTTTCTAAATATCTTTAACAATCACTTTCAAATACATAATTTTGGCCACTGCCATATGATAAGTAGGAATCAATATAGGTTTTTCCCCTAGAATGAGTTCAATCTCGAACCTGATTCTTATATGGAGATTAATTCTTGATAAATACTTTATAAATTCATCCTAATATAGGTTAACAACAAGAGGAAAAGTGGTTTGTGACATTAACTGGTCTTAATCAAGATCCATTCTTTCCATCTAAGAAATAAAAGTCTTGATCTGATTGAGATTTGATACCATTTTACCTACTATTACAACCCATTCTCAAGGAATGATTGTCTCCATATAGGGAGGTAATGGGTCACCCATATTTGATAACAATTGAGAAAATATTGATGAATAGTTAAACAGTCAATACCAAGGATCACACCAAAAAGAAAAAAATTCTAAAACTAGGATATCCCAAAGATTTTTATTGGATAAACCTCTATTAAACACTCTGAATATATTTAATTATGATATATCCTCCTCCTGAGAGGAGTATTCAAAGAAAAACATTCATGGAAAATATTAATAGGAAAATATAACCGAGAACATACCTGAGAAAATATGAATGAATGGGAAGCTCTTGTTTCAAAGAAGGCAATAAAGGGTGTAGAAATTATAAAATCCAAAAATTGAACTATTGAGGGGCCCTCCCCATCATCATCATCTAGAACCTGAACCACTAAATAAAATATATCCCTATAAGGTCTAAGACCTTAACCCCATGATCACTTGTTTTCCTGATTCAAAAAACCCTATGGAGACTATAAATACTATTGAGACCCTCTGATTTTTATACAATACACACCTCTTGTAGTTTCTTAAACCCCCTTTTAAGGTTTTACTAACCATTACCTTATAATTAAGGTCTTCTTTAATTTTCTATATGAAATCAATTGTGATTATCTTGAAAATAAATGATGGAGATATATCATCTTACCACACTGATGACACTTACTATGAGTTTTTTTGGAATAATTTATAATATTTTCTAATCTATCCATAATTAAATTGTTGGGAAACACCTCCTCCAATGGAGGGAGATGAAGAAACCTTTCACTTATTTGGCTGTTTTCACCACCATGGTGCATGTCCTCAACCATATTATTCTTTCTACCTAATGTGGAACCCAAATATATAATTGATAATCAAACTGTTAGTCAACTAAGGAAAGGAATAAATCCCACTACCGCATCCTACTCTAAACCCTTCTCAATTGTATGGGCCTTACAAACCATTTTTGAGCTTGTGGTTGGGTTTATGTTCTTCTCCTAATTTTTTTATCTCAATTTTTAATACAATATCAAACTTATAGTCTTTATATGCTTCAATGCCAATCATGATAGGAGAAAAAATCATCATATCTATAAAATGTATAGAATACTTCCTCACTATCATTACTCAATGATACAGTTCTTTGAAATCCTTTGATCTATCCAACTCCAGTGTATCTGAGAAGAAGTTCTCAAAAAATAGATTCTTGAAGGTCAGATCGTCATGAAACCTAGACTAGTCACTATCCTCCACCATATCCTAGTGGGTATTTGTATTATATATATATCCAATCTCACACGCCACTTTCTAGGAGTCCCTACCAGATTGAAAATCCCCTAGTGGTCTGAATCTAGTCCTCAACATCACGGGGGACTCTTTTTTCCTAGAATTCATTGGGTTGCCTTAACTAGAAATCTCAAGAAAAATAAACAATTTTCAAACCAAACCTTTGGTATCCCCAACACCAAATAGTTACCAATAAAAAGACTCCATCCTAAAGTAGTTTCGCTACCGAGAACATTGTTTCGACTATAAAATCAAGCCCATATTTATCCTCATGCATGTCTAGAGATGCTACAGGAAAAGTTTCCTTAACCTACGAATCTTGAATTTCATCCAAAGATGATCCCATAAGACATCATCAATTCAGAATTATCTAAAATTATATATACATATAAATTAATTTAACATCTTAAACAAGAATACTACCTAGGATTCTAAATCCCATATACGTAATAAATACTTGACAAAGACACATAATGAGATGCTACTTATGACTATAATTTATAACCCCACGTGTTACCCAAATCATAAGTCCACATATTCAGTACCTACACATTAGAAATAGTCATTTATGTATAATAAAATATTACATGATCATGATCAAATAATTAAATTTCAACAATAATACATATAAAAGGCGTATAATGTGAATTATAACTAGAACATAATTAATTAAACCTTCATCAATGATAAACGAACAAGTGCATGACATGTGAACCAATTTACCTACTCATGATACATGAACACACCTATATATAATAAATTGTATCTAAACACCATTACTCAAGATTAACATAAAAATTTGACACCCCAATCAATAATAAGAATCCCACTATCCACAATAACTCGAATGTCCATTACACATGAGCTGGCCAAGAACATGCGTAATTCTCCTACCTGAATCCCAACCATCTGTCCTATTTTTTACTAATCTACCAAATCTCATACAAATAAAAAGAATAGATTTGGTACCATATTTTATTTCCCCAACCAAAATCATCAGTTTTATACCAATGTCTTACATAACTTTATATGTGTTTCCCTATACGCAGGAGGTTTACAATTTTTATTGAGGGATTTAATCAAAACATGGGGATAGTATGACCCTTGTACAAATATCTAACAAACACATAGAAAAGATGAATTAAAAATAAAATAGGATAATATAAAAATGGAAGCAATTGATATAAAACCATTCTATATACATATGTTATAAAAGAAAACCAAACAACCAACCAATGGTATGTTATGTACGAAATAAAATATATATTAATGATAACAAGAGATTCCATAATAAGAAACCCAATGTCCACCACAAATCCAATTATCTACCCCACTCCTCCAGCTCAACTACCTGATAATGGGATCTTTACTTTGACTTGATTTTTGGCCGTAAAGTCTTCACACACCTTGAGATTCCCATGTAGAGTGTGAGTATAAACCTAGTATAACACAACCAATATGACCATATCATATGTTCATCATTTTTATAAAAGTGTTTTTAATGAAGTTAAGGAAAAGTAAAAAGTAAAATAATCACATTTTGGGCCATTATGCTCTAATCAGGATACCATGAATCCCAACCCTATCTGCTTCGGCTCAAATCGAAAAAAAGTTATATTTTGTTTTATTAATATCAAAAGAAGAAAATAGTCTAATATATATATTAGAAGAGGCCATAAGGTCAATATGACTTAGTTTAGGATAAAAGTACATCGTACCCCCACCAAATATTTCAAGTCAGGAAAAAATACTTCATTCCCCACCAATTATCTCAGTTTCGGCCACAAGTCCGTCATGCCCTGACATCTTTTATTCAACACCCCACTATAATCATTGTGAATCCAATCATATATTCACCAAACTTTAATGGATTAAACAATATGTTAAGGTTATACATGTCACTTTGTTACCAGATAACTCTAGTATATGGTCTATTCACATTAAAACATAGGCAATACAAAATAAGCGAGTCATGAGCTGGTCACATGCAGAAGCATGACATATCAAGAGAGGTCTCTTGAGAAAAACACACAAACAATAATTTCATATCATATATTTTAATATAATTGTCCTAACATGGTCAGAAAATTTCTACCTTAAACATATTAATGGAAAAAAGTAATGTTTCACCTCCGAAATAATGTTCACACACAAAAAAACCCTAGAATCTTCTCCAAACCATCACATGAGGATTCAATAATGAAGAGAAAATAAGAAGAATATGTCAATGGATAAGAGATATGATCTAGTAAGAACAAGTTAGATAAAATAAAAATGTTCAAATACCTTGAAATAACTAGGTCCAACATATATAGATCTTATAAAATTTCCATTTAAAGGAAGTAATTTTCAATGAAAATCCACTGGATCCACTTGGTTTGAGAGAAATAGGTGAAAAGGAAGAATGATGGATTACATGGTTTTTCAGAGAGAAAATAATGATTTTTAATTATTTAATATCACACACATGGTCTTAGAACATGTTTTCCAAACCATACACCAACCGTGCAAGGCTCACTACATCTTTAGGGAACCAACACATTTTAGCCTCATAGATAGATGAACCATGCAATAACTATGTATTTGGATATATTATGAATTACATGTTTTCCTTGGAAATGCCTCACGATTATCCCTAACTATGATCTAGCTGTATTCCAAACACTTCTACTCTCCAAAGTCTACAAAATTACCAATAGAGAACCACATGATTTACCTTAACAATGATCATACCATGATCCCTATTAAAGGATTCTAAAACCCTCTAAAACCACCTAATATCTACCTAAAACTTTAACCAAAACATTCATAACTCAAAAAATTATACGGAATTTAAAAAAATGGATAAAACACTATGAATTATGAGTAAATTTTATTTTCCTCAATATAGAAGCATAGGTTGGTAAAATATTCCATAGAATGAAAGTTAACTTATTCATTTATTTTAAAAATTTATTACTTCCAAATAATTTTTATTAGAAATTTGTTTGTCATATTGAAAAACCTAGATAACCCCTTAAATTGTGTTATCAATTTATTAATCATAGTTGGGTATAATTTCATCTTAATACATGATTATGGAAGAATGAAAAGATCTAATCTTCCAGTTTGATGGAACTGATTTTTAATTATAGTGAATATAGATAGATGAAAATACCAACAAGAAGGATTTGGATCTTATTTTAGAAGGATACATGATAAATAACATGGATTAGGGTGAATGTGAAATATTTTGAAGAAAGTAACTTAGATTAGTGAGAATGTTGTTGGCACTGAGTGAGGGCTTCAATATCCAGGAGAATAGAACTGAAATTGAGTTAGTGGAGTCCCTAAAAGACCTGTGTGAAAAACCTATGACATTAAACAATGTGTTTCTAATTTAAAGGTTGTTTAACATGAGGATATAAATGATATATCACGTGAATTACATAAACATGATCCGAAACAATCTCAAATAATGGAAAGTGACTTTTACTGATGATGTATGGGAAATTATACTATATTCATCTTTACTAGAATCATGTGATAATACGTTTAATATGTTAACTAATTCTTATAGAAAGGATGATCTTGTGTTCAAAGGGAACAAAAATATTATCTTAAATGATGGTATCCAAATAATATTGGTCCATGTATGTTCTATAAATTCACTAAATACAAATAAATGTGGATACTCACCATAAAGAAGGAATCGTCAACAGTCAGAATATAATCCTACTAAAAAAAATCATAGAAATTTGATTGGTCTTGGTATCACATACTAGAATTATGGGAAGCGTGAAATATTCAGATGAATTATATCAATTGAAAAGTTGGTACGAGAACAAAAACATCTAGATTTTCAAAATCCTTTAGTAAAATAGTAGATGGTATAAACCTACTACATAACATAAAGGTTCTAATAGATTAATGGGTGGTTGAATCCAACAAATCATTTTATTAAATGATATATAATAGATTCATGGTTGAATATATATCTATAATCTTTTGGAAATTTCATATAGTGGGTGATAATTCTTTGAAAGATATCAATAAAGGAAATGCAAGCCACCATATGAAGAATGGATGTTTCCTATGATTGTGTGAATTAAGAAAAATTCTATGTAATTGGAAGAACATAATCTCTACAAGGTAGAAATATGATGCTAGTTATAGAACCAAATTCACTATTGTGGACCAAAAAATGATTTGAGGGTCTATGGTTATGGTGCGAGGACTAAAATACAAGACCCTTTAGAAAACCATTAGTTCAGAGGGAGGTGAAATTGATGGATGTACATCCTTGGAAAATATTGAGGTTTGAAAATGTCGATTGTGTAAACTTATTGAGAATTAAATAAGTGTTTTAGCTAGAAATTCCATTATGAAGATTGATGTCAGAAGTATAATTTTTTTTGAGATACGTGTTCTTGGAAAGAAAATGTGGGTCTCATTCAACTTGAATGGAAAGAAGCTCAGAGCCCATAAGATAGAGTTAGTTTACTCAGATATATACATACCTTCCCTAGTTCAATATCATGAAAGATCCCATTACTTCATTACATTAATTTGTGGAGATATAAGGAATTTATGGACGTATTACTTTATAATAAATGTTACATTTTTTATTCTTCTGTATAGAAGAAACCTGTTACTGAAGGAGAGAGTGGATGAAATTTAAAATTCCTTAGGTCAGACAATGGTGGGGAGTATAGAAGAAGTAACTTCTCAAAATTTTTACCAGATTAAAGGGATTATTATCAAGATAATAGAACGTGGTGATTTATAAAAAATTATAGTGATTGGTATAATGAAGTGAACATTTATTAAGATAGAAATATGATTGTGTGTGCACTCTAGAATTTATTTTTCCATTTGAGAAGAACAAATCAACTTGAAAACATACTTGTCCAACTAAATTCCATTAGCTTATATGAAAAATAGTAAGCCGAAAAAGATAAGGTATATTATGTAACTACAATCAAGCACATGATAATCTTTAGAGGTTTATCTTATTACCTCCTTGATGAAAAAGATAGAGATAAGATAAAGGAAAAGTCTAAAGGATGTTTTATAATAGGTTAAAGAAATGAATATTTTCTGTTTATAATTTGGGATAATTATAAACACCGAGTAATCATAAATCAGAATGTTCTCTTAAATGATAACATCATTTTAAATGATTTGAACATTTTGGAATTAGAAGTTGAGTTGAAGATGAAAAATACTAATGCTCAAGAATATTTGGATAGAAGCATCAGATGTTTACATGCTTGGATGACTCTAGATAAAAGAACAAGATGATCATAACATTATATAGTAAAATAATTCACAAAATTTTCAATATTTTATGAATATTGAGGGAATGATCATGAATTTCAGAAACCACTACCCGTTTACCTAGATATCGTGATACTGGAAATTTTAGTACTATAAACGATAGAGTCTCAAATAGAGTTGAGAAGGTCTTCCAGAGTTAGAATGCCAGTCTAGGGGTTTGGAATTGTTGGAAAATTCATAATTATAATGGATACTGGGAATCTAAAATTCTTATAATAGGCCACAATTCCAAATAACATGAATTAGTGTGATTAAAACATAGGGAAAGATACACACTCTTTAATTTTAAATGTAACTTGGGAGATAGATGAATTGCTGGGGAGAAAGAAAGAAATTGAGAAAAAATTTATATTCCATTAAAATAAGGAAGACAATAAAATATAAAGTTACAAAGAAATATTCTTTGTGAAATTATTCCAATATAATGAAGGAATTTATTTCATATAAATATTTAAAATGGTGGTTAAGTATACTACCATATTGATAGTGCTGAATCATCTAATTTGGATGGTTTACACTTGGATTAGATGGATTTTAAGACTAAATTTATTCTTAGAAATTTAATTGTGGATATATAAAAGATGTATCTTAATGGATTTAAAGATCATTAGAAGAAGGGACTAATTTTTAAGTTTACACAAAGCCTCTATTTACAGAAATAACCACCTCGATAGTGGAACCCGATTAGAAAAAATTCATGTTCCAATAATTATTCTTATAATGATAATGTAATTATTAATATTATTATAAGTTATTTTATGATGATTATTATATCTCACTCTTACAATATGTGGATGGAATATTACCTATGGGTATAAAGATTAAATTGTTCTTGAGCTGAAGAGTTTGTTTTTGGAGGATTTTAGAGGAAGAATGTTGGCCTAGCCAAGAAAATCTTGAGGATGAGGATAAAAGGGATAAAAAATAGAGTACTCTAGTGTTTTCCAAAATTGAGTAATTTTGGAAAATAATTAAATTATTTGGTTTAAGAGGATAAAAATATATCTCATACCCACTTTATAGACACATCACGTTTTCCAAGGCACATGAATCAGAATTGGAAGATGAAGACCATCACCTAGAGAAGGTAATGTATGTGTCAAATTTTGGAAGCTTGATTCATGAAATTACATGTATGTGAACAGAAATTTCATTTATAGTCGGATTTTTACATATATTTATGTCAAACCCTGAAATAGAACATTGGGATTCTCTGAATTCAATCATCCAATATTTGAAGGTATCACAAGATAAATCACTCTATTTTAGTGAAGATGATACTTTTAAAGGATTTATTAATGCGTATTTTATGAGGGAATTGTATAACTAAATGAAAAGGACCATATTTATGTTTGGTTTTAGTGAAAAAATGTTAAATTGGATATCTAAAAAATAACATATACTTAATATTTATACAAAAAAGTTGAATACATAGCATATAATGAAGCTAGAAAGTAGTTGGTTTAGTTAATGCACTCGTTGAAGAAGATTGGAAAGTTAGTAGTGGAAGAATATTATTTAGTTCCAATAAGAGTGCTATCTAGTGGGATCTGAATGTATTTTTTCATGTGAGAGTGAAAGAAATTTATTTAAAATTACATTTCAATTTAATAATTCTATAAGATCAAGTGTTAGAGATATTAAAATAACATGGTTGGAAAATATCGCAGACATGTTCATGATGGTTCTACCCCTTAAAGATTGAGAAAATACCATTACTCAGTCGAACATGGGTGAACAAAGGATATTGGAGACCATTTCATGCACCGAGGAAGAGGGTGAGTATTTATGTATGTTTTGGAGAATGTTGAGGTGGTCCTTGAAGAAATCATAAAGTGTGTGATTGTTGAAAATGTGAATCTTCTTCCTGATACCAAATTCAAACTACTAGAAGAAGGTAATCGATAAGTTCATCCTATACTTATCAAGGTAAAAAAACAACTTATTTAGCATGACTATTTGGTTGACATATGTTAGGTAACTTTCAATGGGATTTGGGAAATTGGTCAGTTCATCGAATGGGTATCTATGTATAGTCCACCTAGTATAGTAGATGAGGTGGTAGAAGAAAATTATGAAAAGTGATATCAATGGATAAATGACTACAAATATCGGATAGTGGTGCAACCTATTTTATTGACTGAGAATCTCTATAAATCATAGGTGTGGCTAGTTATTGACTACAATGTACGAAAAATTCAAAGTGTAACACTGGATCTTCATCTATAGTGTTTATAATTGTGGTACTTTTGATATTAAAAAAGTTTTCAGGGTTCTCCCATTAAAGTTGGTTGAAATACCAAAACCTATAAATGATTGTTTATCCTCAAATTATCATACTCTAAGACTCTGGATGTTATTATGGTTGTTTTGAAAATAAAAAATCATCAACAGGTACGATCTTCTATAAAACAAAAGTTTTATTATCAGTTGATTATAAAAAGGTTTCACTACCTAAAAGTTTGTTCTGTTTGATATAAGAACTCAAGGTATGTTCCCTTAATAAATATTTCATTGTGTTAAAGTATGAAATTTTAAAATATAACTATTGGATCATAAAAACATATATATTGTTATGGTTTCACATACCTCTTATCTACTTATATCATAATATTTGATAAAATCACGTTTTTCTTGAATTCATCATTATTATCTATAAAATATCATTTCCTAACCTTTTCTCATATATAAAAATCTCATACAAAACCTAAAAAAAATATTTAATATTTATTTTTTCAAAAGTCCCTAACATTATCTATAAATTCTTCTGTTCTGTTTTATAAAAAATTTCATTTCTTTATTTACTCTTCCTATTATGTTTATATCATGACCTGTCTACTTTGGTCATGAAAATAAATATTCAATACTTCCATCATGAAATTATTTTACAATAATTGTATAATTTATCATGTTTCATAATTTTCTATAATATTCTGTCCAATTTAGAAGAAAATATATTAGAAAATAAAATTCCATAACTACTTATTTATTTATTCCTAATTAAATTTTCTATTTAAATTTTATTTATTTTGTTTTATTTAATTGAAAAGAGTTTCTTTAATACATATTTAATAAATGTTATGGGATAGTTTTAATTTCAGATATTAATAAGGATAAATAACCTATTTTGTATTAGAATAAAATGAATAGAGTTAGGTACATATCTTGGATATATTGGAATAGGTTTTATATGAATCAGATACATTAGAGAAAATTAGTAACTCTATTAGATAAAGATAATAATTTTTTTAAACCCACATAAAAATAAAAAAGTAAGAGATATATCTATGTAAGAAAAAGATGATTATAGTCGTAAAATAATAAATGAAGTAATTAAGACTCCGTGAGGTGTATCCAGATTAATGGAAAAAATTAGAAAGGGTGCAAGGACTACTCTTACTTACCATAATTAATGGGGACAAGATCTGATAAAAAGGTGATGTATAAGGTTATAAATTGTAATATCAATGTTATTAGTAATAAATTTGATGTTTCTAGTGATCACAAGTAACAGCACAAGCAAGAAAGTTTTTTGAAGTATTTAAAGACAAATTAAGAAGGCCTGGTACTAATGAATGCTCTACTTACCATGGAAACTGACAAGTCTGAGACTTTTAGTAATGGGGAGACATGGGAAATTATTATTCAATATAAGGAAGAAATGTTTGATGAATCATTTCTGATTAATTCCTCAAAATCAGATGTGGCTAGGATATCTCTGTGATTTTTTACTTGTGGACACTAATAAGGAGTAGCTAGAGTGGATCAACAAGAAATATCATATCTTAATAAGAAGATTCAATGAATAGAAGATAAAAATAGAGGTGTTTATTTAGATTTTGGAAGATACGGTCGACTATTTTGAAGACCTTATCACAGATGATCCATACATAGAGGTAAATGTTCTTTAATAGAAGTTATTTAGGAATAATACATCTAATATGATTAAATTAAATTTCAATGGTAAGACTATCAATTACTGTATTAGAACCTTTGTATTTTGTAACTGCATGGCCTCTCACTTTAGCATAAAAGTGTTTTAATCTAAAAAGCATTAACTATTAGTCAGATAGTCAATATTTTTTTCGAAGATCACATAAGAATAAAGATGAGATGAGGATTATCTATGTAATAATGATTAAATTTTGGGAAGATATACCATTACAATAGATTAACAGAGTCTTAATCAACACTATATAATAATGGTTTTGGAAGATACAATAGCTGCATAAGCTAAAGTAGGTTTATGTGTAAAAATAATCATGTAAAGAATGTACCTAAAAATGGATAAAAATGCATGATATTGACTAGAATATGGATAATCATTCAGTATAATTACTCCTAAATTTCATTAAAGGCAAAAAATATCCGTTAATATAAAGACATTTATAGGATTAATTTTGCATTAGAATAAAACTATGGTCAAAACATATTTAGTCCACCCTGGTGCCAAATTAAATATGAAATTATATATGATTAATATACTAAAATATGGATTTCGATAGATTCATATAACCACCACATGATATTAATTTTCACTTATATACAAATAACTCTTCTCCCATGATATTATAAATAAGCCCATGTTAGATTAAACATATTCTCATGTGATATTAGTTCACTCAGAAATTTTTCATTAAAATTTATATAACAAATAGATTCATTTTGAAAAATAAAACCACATAAAATTAAACCGAAAATAATAAAACATAAAAATATTACCATATTCTTGTATTATTCTTGATAATATAACATCTATGATTTTAAAAATTATAAGTAACGTGAATCTATAATTAACATAAATAAAACTATATAAAATATCTAATATCTAATTAATTTTTGAGGTCCTACTAAAAAAATAAACTTTACCTTCAATTAAAAATATTTTATAAAGTAAAAATAATAACTTAAAATAACATTTCATTGTTATAATGATACGATATTTTCACTTTTACACTAAAAATAGATATTTATTTAATATTTTTATAATATAAATACTAATTAAATATAAAAATGATTCATTAAATATACGTGATCATATCATATAAAATAATTTTTTGGGATCACCTAATGACTACCCCTAATTGATACATCAATGGATAAATAATGACTATCTACAATGGTAATGATTTTCCTGATAAATACCCACAAATTTCTCTCTATCATTTTATCTTGAAAATTTCTTTATAATTTCCACTTATTTTCCTTATTTCTATAATTATTTTTGGTTGTACTATTTTTTTGGTAAAACGACTCTTATGTAACTTTTTTGGACAACAAAAATACCCTTTAATTTAAATTTGATCTAACCAGAGGATTTTGTTTTATGTTTTGTTTATGTGTTTTATAACATCAAATTCTATATTATGATGAATTTTTGTGATCCATATAATTTCCAAAACATGGTGAAGTCTAACTGAATTTTGTTCATTAAAAGATGTTTTTCCATCAATGCTGTTGAGATCAAACCCAAATAATTTGGAAAATTTATTTACAACAACATCTATAAATTAAACATATATTTGAGGAATGAAATACATGATGTTGTTATGAGTGATCACACTAGGATGGATGTGATTACATCGATCTATGAATTACCTCAATGCTTTGAGAGTTCTCATTTATAATTTTTAGTGTCTTTTTAGAGATTTTGATTATGCATGGATTATTATAAAACATCTATGTCTTTTTACTTGTAATTGTTTCTTCTAATACTTGGGATGGAATCAATTTTGGGGTTAGAAATTTTGGCTTCTTTTGATATATGATATCAATAAGGTGCTTTATGATAGGTACCAACTTTTTTTGAACTGTGATGTTTAATGAATTTTAGGTTCATAGAATTTTTGTTGATCATATTTGTAAAAGAGGATATCGAGGATTGATCTTCATAATAATGAAGTTTTTTAAAGATGTTTTATGGTAAATAATTTTTACTTATGATTGAGAAGCTTGTTGATGTTATTGTTGAAGAAATTTTGTGCCCAGTTATCATTTTTTTTGAACTTATAGCCTCTTTGGGATAAAATTTAAGGGTTCCGTGATTCATATTATTTGGTAAATAATATACTTTAACGGATTTTTATTATTATTATTAGGCACTACAACAATATTGTTAATTTAATGGTTTTATTTTGTAATTGTATTTCTTTTATTAGTTAAGTTGTTTAACTTTATATTGTTTTATTTTAATTTTTTACTATATTTTTTTTATAATATGATAATTTTAGTTATTATAACTTCTATAAAAATTACATTCTAATTTGGAGAAAAATTTTATGTTGTTATTTCAACTTCAATTGAACATACTCTTAAAGATTCCCTATGTCTGACCATCAGGAAAATATTTGGTACCATATCCTAACTCTATATTTTTTTTCTGATACAACATTTAGTGTTAGATATAATCTCTTTATTTATCTAACTTGTGATATTTTATATTAGTATTCATTTTACTAACATTTATATTAGGAAATATCAATTTCTTAATCTATAATAGTAATACCGATTAGAGACATAGATAATTTGAATTTTTTCCATCATCTTATTTTTTATGGAGGTAACTATTAATACCATAGATATTGGATGAAGAAGTTCGTTATTAATATTAATATGAATAATTATTATATTTTGATTATAAATTACTAAATTTAAGAAAATGAAATTTCTTAATTTACCCATGAAGAGGAACATGACTATAAATATAATTATAAGGTCCATAATACCCTGTTATTCTCAATGGCATGTAAATTATAAAATAAAGTAATTTTATTTGAAGAAATGAATGAAATTTAGAGAAAATAAAAAAAATATACATTTTTTAAGGTTTAATGCCTTTTAGGCAAGAAGTGTTATGATTCTTCCAAATGATCATGTTTTTTTATCTTCTTCCTATATAATAAAAAACTCAAATTTACTAGAGGTTCATGAAAATAATGAATATTCTTTAGTCACTTAGCGAGAGGGAGATGAATTATAGTCAACATATTTAGAATATTATTAATATTCTACTATAGTGATAAAAGTACAAGATAATATCGATTGAGGAAACCAAACATATTATGAATTTGAGTGAAGTTTACTTGATTGGAACTCTTATGAAACAAAATAGTATATTGAAAAGAGATGTTGAGAAGCAGATGATAGAAAATAGAGTTGAATCTTCATTAACTAATGGGTATATAAATTTCCATATTAATAACACAATGCATAAAACTATAAATAGAAAATATTAATGTCATTCAGACAATATTTATTTAGGTGTTATTGAAGGAAAACATAGATATATTTAAAGGAAAATGAATATAATTTATGAAACATTTACTTATTGAAATATCGTCAAAAGTATAGAAAATATAAATATTAAAATGAAATGTCTATATTAAGTGGTCTACAATGTTTTATAAATTCCCTATCCTTATTATTTTATTTTTTCTAAATTAGGAAAAATGACTCTTGGTATTAAAATATTAGTTCGTATTATTCTATGTAAATTTTTTTAGTTCAATGAAAAGAATTTATAGGTTAATGGAAAATGATTTTATTCTACAAATTACGTGAAACAATTCCAACTTATTGATGTTTCAAAAAGAAGAGAGGAGATGTGTTAGTTTTGGAGACACTGCACAAGGAAAAATAGTTGGTATTGACGATTTATTCTTTCTTAATACAGCTCCTATTTTAAATACACTCTATGTTTTTGGAATTGAGAACAACTTTATTATAATAATTGTATCATTTGATGAGGGGTACTTCATGAAATTTGTGAATGATAAATGTACCATCACATATTTGTAAGGTGTTCATATATTATCTTTCATTAGACGTGATAATGTTTCCCCATTGTCCTATAAGTCTTAATTTTCTTGAACATTCATTTCCTTGGTACATTCGGAGACAAGTTTTGGATTTGATATATAATTTAGGGAAAATAAATTGTTCTAGACTATATTAAAATTTATAGGAAAGTCAATATAAAGTAACTTCTAGAATATAGGTTCAATTCATCTAGAGTCTATGACTCTTTCCAATATATAATCAATGTAAGCTGATATTTATACATACTAGATACATATCAACTTTTGGAACTTTACTATTAGTGTTCACATGCCTTTTTAGCCATACAAAAATCATAGGTATTGAAGGAAAATAATTTATTTATATCACTGTTGACAATTATACTTGGTATACTCAGGTTTAATTTCTTGAACTTTACTCTAATTTTTCAAAAGTATTTATAATAATGTAAAAAATTTGGTAAACCAGTCTATTTAGACTATTGAGGGTGATCACGGGGAAGAGTTCATAAATTTTACTTTTGAAACTTTTTGTATTGAACAAATAATTTCTCATAAATTTTTATCAAAAAGAACTCCACAAAAAAGTTGTGCAGTTTAATGGAAGAATAAAAATCTACAATAAAATTCATGTAATTTTTCTGTGTTAATATTTTGTTGCTAAGTATTTTTCAATAAAATCCATCAATACTACCTTTTTATTTTCTAAATAATGTTTTTCTCCACCTGATTTTAAATAAATTACCCTATAAATCATGGAACTGATGGAATCCCACACATGATTTATTTAGAGTTTTCAAATGAAAAATTTTCATTTTTAATACTAAAAATAACTTACAAATATTTGATCAAAAATCCAATAAAAGTATTTTTCATGGTTTCTATAGCTCATATGTAATGACCCAAACTTTTATCAAGGAAAAAGTTACTTTCTTGTAGTAATTTCATTTGGTATAGTCACATAAAATCTCATTAGAAAACAAAATTTCGTGTCATTCATAAATGAACTAATAAATTCTATGTGTCATTTAAACATAATTTTTCCACTTATCTGATTAGAATTTCAAAAATCTAACTTACACAGTTGCGATCAGTAAGAAGTATAGATTTTAATAGTACAAACTTATTTTTTGGTGAATAGTAACATATCCTTATGAATAGTAATGTTACCCTTATTAAATTAAATCGTCCAAGTGAATGAGAACTATACCACTGATAGTATAAATAAAATTTATCCATCCTAAAAGTGACAATATGATATAATTATATTATAGGGTTGGTATTTTTTTATGTCATGAATATTTAATAAATATTTTAAAAAGTTAAAAATATATTTTTATAAAATTATTCAAAAACTAGTCTTTTTAAGTCTTATAATTATATGGTAATTTTATGTGACCTTAGTTAATTTTCAAAGTGTTAGAAAATCAATTTTAATTTAAAAATTTTAATTTTTCAAGTAAATTATGATTTTAATTAAAAATTCAATTACTAATATTTAAGAAACATAGATTTATAAAATAGAGTTCATTTTTCAATTCTACACATTGAAAAATGGTTAAGGTGAATTTTTTATATTTTCCTGAAGTACTTGAATTTTTGGCGAATAGTGAAATTTAATGGTTTTCAAAATATGCTAAATAAATGAATTTCGACATAATAATGGAGTCATGGATTATGTAAATGGACATTGGTTCTAGAATACATCCCCTACTTACTATATTTAGTCATTTAATCATCACTATTTCTTGCCTTGAGGGAAATTAGTAATCTAATTAATTAAATATTGAGAAAACACCCCTCCTCTCCACTATAAATACCACCCTCGCAACCTCATTTCCTCACACCCATCCATCCTTTTACCTATTAAAAATTCTTCTCATATATCTTTCCAAACTCCTCACCCACTTACATAATACCTTGGTCTGAAAAAAAAACTAAAACCTCTCCCATATAGAGGCTCTCAAAGAAGATATATTCAAGAGGTAATTTCTCTCTCTTTTCTTTCAATTTCCTTTCAAATTTAATTTATTTTATTCTATTATCCATAAATTATCTTATCCAAATTTCATGATAAATTTAGTATGATTTATATAATGGTATTATATCATGTTATTGTAATATTACAGATTATACTTCTCCCTCAATCCCTTTGTTTATAAAAATGAAATCATCACATGTGATGTGTTAATTTTCCTACATCATGGGTGATGCACTTTCATTTTCCTTAAAATAATTATAGCATGTAAATAAAACTATTAAATAGTTGAAAAAAATTAATTTTTATTTTTTTACCATTTTTATTTTCTGGTAACTTGTTTTATACATAATACTAAATGAAAAAACAAAACATGTTCATTGTAATCCAAAAACTACCCAAATTAACCCAAAACAATCATCATTACATTTTAACTAATGATTAATCATCATAAAGAATAATTATAAGATAATTAAAACTCTTATAATATCATTAATATAATGTAATATAAATTCTATAATTTTATCAATGTTCGACACAAACCTCCATTCATGTGTACATGTGAACTGTTAGTGGAAACTAAGAAAAAGAACACTCCCGAACAATGAATTTAAACTCTATAACTCATAAAAAGGATTATAAAAGAACATAATAAAACTATAATGAATCATTATAATTTAAAAAGGTTAAATATATTTTATTTAAGTAATCTAATGAGATTATATATATGACATTAAAGTAAAGAAATCATTCAGATACAAGGTAAGGGGAATTCTTAAACCCAACTTTCGTTCTTCAGGTATTCCCTCTTTCACACCATTTTCAGTATGGTTATTCATTAAAAATAAATTCTTCATCATTATCTCACCTTTTATATATACACATGTTTTCCAATTGAGTTTATGTTAGACACAATGTTTTCAAAAAGAACTCTTCTCTAAAAAACACAGTTTTTTACTTCCCACTCAAGGTTGATGGTGGTTGTATCAATTATGGTTTTTCTTCCTTAATTTGGGAACCCAAAGTTTATTAATGTATTATTTATGAAGCGAAACCCATTAATTTTCATTGTTTATTTATGTTCATTATTTATATATGTTACATGTGGTGGGCATGATAATGTACATGTTATGATATGACAGGTGCACCTAGAATTATATCGAGTAATGAAAATGTTATGATGTGACGGGTGTGCCCAGAAATATATAGCACTCAAATTCATTGGGTAATCTGAATAATATCATGAGTAATGTGAAATATTCTTGAACATGATGTTATCTTTGTTGACAACTATTTATGGTAGTTGACCACTACGACACGATGTTTCATATTTATGCATTTCCACATTCCAAGTCTTATCTTAATTCTTCCTCTAATAATTTGGATCATATGGGTATGTTATATTTGTAATTATTATTATAACCCCTTGTTATATTGTTTCATGTTTTTATCTATCCCTTTAATGGGATTTTATCTCACCCATTTTTGATTTATATTCTCCGGTGAGTACTTTTACAAAGGAGTAGTCAAGAGAGAATAAGAAATATCGAGGAGGAATTAAATTCATGTGTTGTGTTGTAAATGTTATGTATGGTCCTAGTTTTCCCAATACACCAAACCTTGGGATCCTCAATGCGTAATGTTTTTATTTTTTATCATTAAAATGATGTAAAAGTAATGTTAGAAAATCAAGGTCGTTATAGTTGGTATTAGAGGAACCATTTAGTTAATTTGGGAATTAGGATTAGAGAACATTAGTAGAAACCCTATTATGAGACTAAGTATATATAAGTATACCAGAATAATTTTTAAACATAAAAATCCCATAATAAATTCTTTTAGTGTTAATTTCATAATGGAATAACTTATTTATTCATGAATTGTTGACTAATGTTTTATTCTAACCTTTTCTATTTTAGAAAATGGTGGGAACTAGGAGAAAGAATACCAACAACCTATGAAAGGAAAAATGTAGTGATTTCCTGAATGACAACACCAATTATTTGGGAGGTGGAGTTAAAAACTTAATGTTTATTGTTTCTATGTTGTCTTAAGTTATGAATAATAAAATGAATAATGTGAAATGTCCTCCTTTACCTAAGAGGGAGCAACTGGTTGTCGAGTGTTTTATAAGAGAACAACTACAAACATTTAATGGATCTTATGATCCACTAGTTTCATAATAGTGGGTAAAACTGATGGAGAATATCTTTTCTTTTATTTAATATTATTAGGTGGAGAAGGTGACTCTAGATGTTTATCATCTCGATGGAGAGCATGACCAATGGTGGGCTTTACTTAGGAACATAAGTATGAGAGATGAAATTGAAGAGATGGAGTGGGATGATTTTAAGATAACTTTTCTTAAAAAGTATTTCCCATGAACTGTTTGTACGAATATGGAGATAGAATTTATAAATATAATTAAATGGGATGGAGACTCTATCACGACCTATGAAGAGAATTTCAAAAATCTTGCAAGGTATGCTTCAGGACTTGTTATCAATAATGATAGAAAAATTGGTAGATTCTTTAGTGGATTAAAACCACACCTTATAAAGGCTCTTTCAATTCAAGACTTTGGGTATTATGAATAATTCATTTAGTGTTATCTCAAAGTGGAGATGGGATTTGAAGAATGATCTCATGGCTATAGTGATAATTAACAAAATATGGATTTTCATGCTGTGGGATCTAATGAGAAAGGTGGAAATAAAACTCAACCACCTATAAGTCAAAAATGTGGGAAGAAGAATCATGGGAATTGCCTCAAAGGGATAGGGAAATTCTTCAAGTGTGGGAGAGAAGGACACCGAGATCAAGAGTGTTGAAAACACTTAAGAAGGTAGGAGAATTTGACGGAAGAAGGGAGAGCACTACCCATGGTCCAATGCTACAACTATAGTGTGAAAGGGAAATATGCCAACTAGTGCACTAAACCTCAAGCCCTCTAGGGTAATCAAAATCATCCTACACCAATTCCAAAGGAAGATGCCAAGGCTTATGCCACCACTGCTTTGGAAGTAGAGTAAGAAAATGAATCCATACATGGTAAACTTCTTATTCAATCAAGAATAGAAAAATTAATATCTGATTCTAGTTAAAATAATTCCTTTAAAAATTTCAAGTTTGATAGAACAATAAAATCAGATCCCTAAAAACTTGAAGTTAAGATATCTATAAAAACACCAAGTAGTGAAATTTTTGCAACCCACGTATTGGAATCTTTTCTTATTAGTGTATGTGGGAAGGTTCTTCCAATAAATCTTGTGCTACTTACCTTGTTAGAATTCGATTCTATAATAGGGAATGGATTGGATCTTGTTATATAGATCACATATCAACTATTTGGAAAAGGAAATATCTTTTTATATTTTGAACCATCCCATGATCCTTTAAAAATACAAGGAATATCATGAATCTCATTTTCAAAATCCTTCAATGGTGTGGGTGTTGGTTCCCTATGAAGAAGCATACATTTCTCAAATGGTTGATTCAAACGAAAGTGTCAACTTATCATAAATTACCATCATGAGGGAATACAATGATGTATTTCCCGAAGAGTTACCTATAATTCCCCTAGATCATGTGGTAGAGTTATCCATAGAACTCATATCCACAGCTACTCCTATCTCAAAGTGTCCCTATAGGATGGTTCCTATAGAACTGTAGGAGTTAAAGAAGAACCTGCAAGAACATTTGGATAAGGGGTTCATATGCCCTAGTGCATCACCTTGGGGTGCGCTAGTGCTCTTTTTGAAGAATAAGGATGGATCAATGTGGAATTGTATCTATTATCAGGAACTCAACAAGGTCACCATAAAGAAAAAATATAATTTTACATGGATTGAAGATTTGTTTGATTAGTTATGAGGATCTCATTACCTCTCAAAGGTGGATGGAAGTTTTGGATATCATCAGATCAAAGTGAAGAAGGAATATATTCAGAATACGTATGTCTGTACAAGGTATGTGAACTATGAGTTTCTAGTGATTCCCTTTGGACTTACTAATTCCCCTACAATACTCATGGATTTGATAAATAGAGTCTTTAGACATTACCTCAACAAATTTGAAGTAGTTTTTATCAATTATATTCTCATATACTCCAACAACAAGGAGAAAAATTATGAACATATAAGACTTGTGTTGGTGACATTGATAAAGGAGAACTTGTATTCCAAGTACAACAATTACAACTTTTGGATGAAGAAAGTCACATTATTGGGACATGTGATCATATGTGATAGAATTTCTATGGAACCGTAAAAAACAAAGGCAATTTAAGAATGGTCTAGAGCCTCTACTTTTAAAGAAATCCGAAGTTTTCTTGGATTAGTTGGGTTATACCGATGTTTTGTGAGAAATTTTTCACAATTTTTAAGCCCGATAACTATGTTAACAATAAATGGGGTGAAATATATGTGGATGGAAAAAATGTGAGGAAATATTAAATGAGATAAAGATAAGGGTGATCATTGTACATGCACTCACATTACTGAAGAGTGGAGAAAGTTTTTTGATATACATTGATATTTAAATGATTGCCTTGGGTTGTGTACTCCTCAAAAATGAAAATATGAAAGCCTATTCCTTACAACTATTGAAGATCCATTAATAGAAATATTCAACGCATGATCTGGAGCTAGAAACTATGTTTTGTACTTTGAAAATATCATAGAAATACCTCTATGGTGAGAAGTGTGACATATATATAGATCACAAAAGCATAATGTATATATTCACACAAAAGGAGCTCGACATGCATTAAAGGATATGGTTAGATTTAATCAAAGTCTATGATTTCTCTCTTCACTATCATCATGGAAGGACGAATAAGGAATTTGATGCTCTTTGTAGAAAAGAACCTGCAACTCTATCCATGTTGAAGATTGAGAAATACCCTATCTTCATGGATATGAAATGTTTGGATTTGGTAATCATAACGAAAGGGAATACATCCTACCTCACCCAAATTATTTCTAAACCATATATCTATGAAAAGATTAAAGAGGAAAAATAGGATAATCCAGAGATGCAAAATAGGTTGAACACAGTAAATAAAGGGAAGCTGCATGATTTCCATATCGATGATGATGATGGTGTGATTCAGTTTGGAATAAGGATTTGCATGCCTTCATTACTTAGGATGAATAATGATATATTAGACAATACACATAGAACAACCTTCTCTATCAATCCTAGTAGAACAAACATATACCGTGGTATCCTAGAACACTTATAATGAGATTACATGAAGAATGATATTGCAGAATATATCTCAAGGTGGTTGATATGTTAGCAAGTTAAACCAGAGCAGAAAAAGTCCAAAATGGATGATGTAACAATTTCCTTTACCCATGTGGAAATGAGAGAATATCACTATGGACATTGTCATGGGTCTCCTGAAGACATCCAAAGAAAATAATGCAATATGGGTTTTTATGGACCGACTCAGCAAGACTTCCCCCAATTTATCGCTATTTGGAAAGATAACTTGCTTGAACAACTTGCAATGATACATGTGAAAGAAATGGTGAGACTACATGGGGTTCCACTCTCAATTGTATTTGATCATGTTCCAATGATCATATCTAAATTCTAGAGGAGTCTTAAACATTCCTTGAGTTATGAATAAAATTTCATCACGAACTATCACCCCAAAATTAATGGTCAATCTGAAAATACAATTCAGGGGATTGGAGATACTCTAAGAGCCTTCTATTTAGAAATAAACTGTGGATGGGATCAACAACTCCCACTTGTTTACTACTCATATAATAATTGATTCCACTTGATTATTCATATGGCTCCATATTAAGCTCTATATGGAAAGCGATGTAGAACGCCAACATGTTGGGATGAAGCTAAATAATGAAATAAACTTAGGCCTGATCTTGTGAAAATGATGATAGAGAAGGTTAAATTCATATTGAAACATATCAAATCTACTAAAAGTCATAAAAAGAGCTATGATGACAACCGTAGAGGGGACATGGAGTTCGACATTGGAGAGAAAGCGTTCATTCAAATATCACCATGGAATAGAGTCATGCGGTTTGGAAAGAAAGGGAATCTATGTCCAAGGTACATTGTCCCCTTTCAGATACTTGACCATATAAAAGACATGACTTATCATCTTTCACTTATATCAAATATGCATCAAGTTCATGATGTTTTTCACACATCACTATTGAGGAAGTGCATGCCAGATCCCTCAAATGTACTGAACTCATAGGTGGTACAACTGAATTACGATCTCTCTTATGATGAGTTTCCAGTAAATATTCAAGATCTGAGATATAAGGTTCTACGCAACAAGGCATCCCACCTTCTCAAATTGTTGTGAATGAACCAGAAGAATTAATAAGTACCTTAAAAACTAGAATATGTGATGAAGTATTAGTACCCTCACCTATTTATGTAAAATGAAATTTTAAGGTCAATATTTCAAAGTACGGGTAGAATGTAACAACCCAAATATTTATCAATAAAATCTCTCCCCACTTATAGTAATTTCATATAGTATAATCACATAAAGTCACATTAGGAATCACAATTACATGTCATTCTTAAATGAACTACTAAATTCTATGTGTCCATTAAACAAAAAATTTCAACTTCTGTGATTTGAATTTTGAAAATATTACATGAACGGTTGCGATCAAAAAGCTGTTTGGAGTCCAATAGGACAAACATAATTTTTAGTGAATAGTACCATACCCTTATGAATAGTAATGTTACCCTTGTATGTCATGAATATTTAATGAATTATTTAATAATTTAAAAAAAATTATTTTCATAAAATGTATTAGAAAAAAATATTTTTAACACTTATGATTCTATGGTAATTTTATGAGACCCTAGTTAATTTATCAAAGCATTATAAAAATATTTTTAATTTTAAGATTTATATTTTTCAAGAAAATTATGATTTAATTAAAAATTAAATAACTCATATTTAGAAAATTATTTTCATAAAAAAGAGTTCATTTTTTGATTCTAAACAGTGAAATATGGTTAGGGTGTTTTTTGAGATTTTTCTGAAATACTTGAATTTTTGGTGAAGAGTAAAATTTGATAATTTACAAAATATTCTTAATAAATGAATTTTTGCATCATGCTTGAGTCATGGATGATGTAAATGGTCAATGATTTGGACAAACATGCCCTGCTTAATATATTTAGTAATGGAATAATAAACATTTATTTTCTTGAGGGAAATTAAAAAACTAATTAATCAAATATTGAAAAAACCCCTCCCCTCCACTATAAATAATAAACCTCACAACATCATTTACTCAAACCTCTCTATCATTATGCCTACTCCAAATTATTCTCAAATATCTTCTGAAACACACCCCCACGTCCATAGACCCTTATTCTCAAAGAATGACCAAAACCTCTCCTCTAAAGAGGAATTCAAAGAAGATATATTCATGATGTAATTTCTCTCTCTTTTAGATCAATTTCCTTTCAAATTTAATTCATTTTCTTATATTATCCTCAAAAAATATTGTCCAAATGTCATTATAACCCCATTATAATTGATGTAATGGTATTCTATCATGTTAATCGATTATTATTCATTATAATTCTCCCTCTATCTTTATTTATAAAAAAGAAATCGTCGCTCGTGATATTCTAATTTATTTATACTATGGGCGATGCACTTCCATTTTCTTTATACTCTTTCAAGGCTATCAATAAAAACATTAAATAGTTTAAAAAATATTATAATATTTATTTTTAATACCTTTTATGTTATGGAATCAAGTTTTATACATAATATTGAATGAAAAAACAAAACATGTTTGTTGTAATTCAAAAACCGCTGAACTTAACCCAAATTGATCATCATTAAATTGTTAATAATGATTAATCCACATGAATAATTAATTATAAGATAATTTAAACTCCTAGAAGATCATTAATAAAATTTAATAACATTTTTTTTCAGTTTATCAATGTTCTACATGAACTTCCATTCATGTGTACAAGTGAATCATTCGTGAAAACTAAGAAAAAGAATACTCTCGAAGAATGAATTTATACTCTATAATTCATCCAATATACTATAAAAGAACATAATAAAACCATAATGAATCATAATCATGTAAAATTGTTCTGTAGTTGTTAATTAATTAATATAATGTGATTATATATGACATTAAAGTGATGAAAGCATTCAGATACAAGGTAAGGGGAATTCTTGAACCCAACTTTCATTCTTCAGGTTTTTCCTCTTTTAATCCATTTTCAGTATGTTTATTTCATAAAATACCTTTTATTCACTAGTATATTACCTTTTCTTGATATACTTGTTTTCCAATAGACTTTATGTCCAACATAATGTTTTCGAAAAGATCTCTTCTCTCAAGAAAACGTCCTTTACTTCCCACTCAAGGTTGATGGTGATTTTATCACGTATGTTATTACATAATTTATTTGGGAACCCAATGTTTATGAATGTATGATTAATAAAGTGAAACCCATTTCTTTACATGGTTTGTTTTATGTTCAATATTGATATATGTTACATGTGGCATGCATGATAATGTAAATGTTATGATGTGACGTGTGTGCTTGGAATTATATAGCGCAATGATAATGTTATGATTTGACGGGAACACCTAGAATTTTATAGTGCTCCAATGAATTGGTTAATATGAAGAACCTCATGAGTAAAGTTAAATATGCATGAACATGATGCTATCTTTGTTCACAACTATGTGTTGTAGTTGACCACTAAGACATGTTGTTTCATTTTTACGCATTGCCACATTCCAAGTCTTCTCTTAACGATTATTCACATGATTATGATCTTATGTCTATGTTATGTTGATAATGATTATGATTAACCCATGTTATATTGTTTCATGTTATTATCTATCATTTTACTGTGATTTTATCTCACCCCTTTTGGATGTATATCCCCAAGTAATTACTTGTACTAAGGATAAGTCAAGAGCCAATAAGAAGCTGGAGAAGAAAGAATTAAATTAATGTTTTGTGTTGAAAATGTTATATATGAACCTAGTTTTCCCAAGACACTAAACCTTTGGATCCTCTATGTGTAATATTTTTGGGTTCTTTATCATTAAAATGATGTAAATGTAATATAAGAAAAGTAGGGTCACTATATCAGATAAGTCCTATTATGTTTTCAATAGATGACCACACGCTGTTAAGGAAATGGTTCTTGTTTTTTTTGATGAGAACAACCCTTATACAATGTTAAAAAATGATTTTATGAACAATATATACTTAGATATTGAGAATACATTATTTTACTTTTTTATAGTTGAACCAAATCTATTGTAAATTATTTTACTAAAAAGTATACTAATGAAAAAATGAAACAAAAATCTTTTCTAACATATTTTAATCACCAAGGAGATGGAAAATAATATTTTTTTTACCCAAAAACAAGATAAAATTATGAAATAATTTCTTTTATTATATCATTTGGATATTTATATCAATATGTTATAACTAGAAAATCTTCTTTAAATGAATTTGAGAATATTACATTATTTTACAAATTTGAACGTAAAATGGAAGATGATTCCTTATGTGATGAGATTTGTATAATTTAAATTAAATAAGTGATTAATTAGTTTGAAGAAAATAAATTTTGGACTTTATTTTATTGAGTGAATGATATTTGGTTCATAATAGACAATTTGTTTTAAATAATTGTATTGATAATGGACCAATTATTTATAATGTGGCTAGGTAAATTGCTGAGGGTTGGAATTTTGAAGCTGGTACAAACTATGAAGAAAATTTTCCTCTATTAGTTAGAATAAAATCCATCCAAATTCAATTATATTTACTCGATAATATGAATTCTGAACTATTTTGAATGGATGTAAAGATTTATATTCTTAAATTTTATATTTGGGAGGAAATATTTGTCAAAAAACCTCTTGGTTTTTATAATATAAATGTTTTGGAATGTTTTTTTAAACATACCAAAGAAATTTAAAGACTTAAAAAACAACCTAATAGATTAGTATGATATATGGTAAATATTTGTAATCCACTTGTATATTGTTGTTTGGAACTTATTCAATGTGAATTTAAGATTAGTACAATGGGTTAACTTAATTAATTTCATGGATTCAATATTAAATTGAGACTTCAAGGAACTATTTAAACTAGGAATAAGTAAATTAAGAATTTAATTAAGTGCTTTCTAAACAATTATTCTAGTATTAACACTCTAATACATTTATCATGTAAACTTAACAATGATGAATTTATAAAACTGGTATATCAAATGTTGTTTTTAAGGATTATCGGTAGCTTACATTAGTTGATGACTATTTTATCGTAGATTTTTCATGGTATGTTATTTCTTGTAATATTTAATGAAAATATAAAAGAGTCCTATCATAAATCTATTATAGTAATAGTTTTTTATCTTAAATAAATTTTCGAAGTTATTTTTTATTCTTTTTGATCCATGTTTACTCTTAATAGTTATTTTGATACTGATTTTAAAGTTTTCATAATGGACCAGAAGAGAACCTATTTTTTTGAACTTTCTTGGTGAATCATTAGTATATTGGGCCAATGGGAAAAACATTCAATTTTACTTTCCCTAAATAAAAATGAATATGTTGTTTATGGAAGATGTTGTTCTCAATTTTTTTGAATACATCATATGCTCATTGATTTTGGGATTACATTCTTTCTCAAAAAATGATTCTCTGTAATAAAACTAGTATTATTTCCCTTTCTAGGAACCATGCACACCATTAACAATTTTAACACATATATATAGTACAAAAACTATTTGGGGATCATACAGTCAATGGATATATCATTTAAGAATTTATCAAATCTTAATATTAGTATGATGATTTTGTTATAAAACATTTAAATTATGATATATATTTTTATATATTAATTATAAAATATGTGTGAAAAATGTTATGTAATTTATCTCTTTATCTTATTTTTTTACTATCACATAACATTGAAATAATACTTTAGAAACTAGAGGAGATTATTTATTTAAAACTATGATAACTTTTTATATAGGTACTTAATATTTTTTAGATTATCATTGAATGGAAAGTATAAGATGTACATTGAAATTATTTTGTAACTAATTGTTTCAAAAAGTATATTTATCACTGTACCTATCATTACTTTTACTCAACCAAACAATAATATTAGATATTTTAAAATTAATTTTATGTATCACTAATATCAATTTTACAAATATATGATGTAACTCTTAGGTTTAGATAATATTATCTGATTTCTTTTATACAGTGTTTCTTAATTTTAAAGTTTTTTAACTTTATGATTAATTCTCAAGGATAGAATATTATTTAATTCACCTTAAAAAACAATATTTAATTTTTAAAATTTTTTCTATGGAAGATGATGGAAATAATTTTTTTCAGAACCATTATTAATAGAAGAAAGCCATCTACATTCATCAGAATATAACTTTTGAAAGCTTACTTTATTTTATTCTAAACAACCATTGATTATTATCACTTACCCACTCTTTATTAATCGTGAAGTTACGAAGAGGTTTTTATTTCCATATGAGTTTTTATTTAAGGGTATTAGTGTACCCCTTGTTGGTAAACTAAGCATTATGGAAGTTAGGCTTACTGTTTTATTTTCATTTCATAAATAAAGATAATGTATAATTCATGAAAGTTAATGTGATATTTATATTTTTACTCACACATTTATTTTAATTCTTAACACATAATATTCTCTAGTTTTTTCTTTTATTGTGTTTATATTTTTTAAAATAAAAAGGCGGAGTTATTTTTGAAGTGTATATTTTTCTTCTTGGTTTTGAGATGATTAATCTTTCCTTTGATTAAGTGCTAGTTTTCCTACAACATATTTTCTGTTAAGAAGAGTTGTGAAGAATTAGGGGGGGGGGGGGTTAGGGAGACTAGATAAAATAATTATTTAACATGATAAAATTATTATGATTTTCAAAGAATTTTATTGGAATTATTTCTTTTAAATTTTGGTCAAACTTAAATGTCATGTGTATTCCTTGTTTCTTAAAAATACAGAGAATGTTGAGTCAGTTTAATATTATATTTCTTTTTTTGGAAAATCAAAATAAAATTTAATTTGAATATGTTTTTTTAAAAATATTTTTATATGCTTAGTTTATGTATTTTGTAAATTATAATTCCAATTTTTGATGAACTAAAGTAATCCATCTAATGTATAAAACATGGATAATTCACAACGAATTTCTTCTAAATATACTACTCCTTTATATGAAATAGTAACCAAACATAAGGATTTTATATAATTTAATTACACATATCTCTATAAATTGAATAAATATTTGAGGTAATAAATATATTTTTCAATCATGTATGAAAACATTATACATAAAGTGATTACATCAAGCTACGTTTTTTTCAGAAACATTTCTTTTGATTTTATATAAAGAAATGGAAGTCATTGAAAATACTAGTACATGGGGGGGAAGTATTGTACAAGAGATGTCCTAATATAGATATCATAGTAGTTTCCCCAACTAAATGGTCTATTGGACATACCATAGGCCCAAGGAATCCCAATCCTAGAAAACCCATATAAATGAACCTATATCTGCACCCAATAACCATTGAAAGGTTTATATATACAATGAGAATTAAGGGACTACCTACAAACCCTCAACATCTGAACTCCGAGCCTAAGGCCAAGACAAGGAAGCATGGTGTTGATATGATGAGGTATATCATTTTGGGGACCTAGATAGGTTGAATAAAAAATAGTCATCGATTATGACAATGAGAAAAAATTAATGACATGAAAAATGAAAAAACCTCAAGGTTAAATAGTGATATCGAAGCCAAAGTCAGAGGTGTCCACCAGGATAATTGATGATAGATAAAATGTAGAAACATCTCACCATATCCTCTAAGCATTACTAAAACATCATTGGTTTTATTATTAGGTAAATCACTATCAAGATTAAAAGTACTCAAACAATTTTCATTTCATTCATAAACAACCCAAGATTATACTATATAAATTTTCCTATCAATAAATATTATGTTAGATAATATTTTTACATAAACCACCAAACAAAAATGATCCATGACCTAATAGATAAATATATTATGAGAATTTCAAGAACAAAAAGAAATGTAGTAAATAAGAAAGTTATATTCAACTAAAAATGCTTATATTTAGTAGTTAAATAATAAATGATATTTAATTGTTCTTTATCAAATAATTTTAAAAATAATTTTATATTTTATACTAATAAAATAATATGAATATTTTTAAATTATAATATATAATATTTAAATATATTAAAAAATATATTAATATTCTTAGAAATAAATTTTTTATGAAGTAATACGAAGTACACCTAATATATATAAAGAAAAATTTTCAACAAAAGAAATAAATAATTATCCAAAATATAAATATATAATTTTAATAATTATAATTAGATAAAATGAACACTATTTTCTTATTTAGAATTTAAAAAATTATCTTAGGGGTAACATTTGGGTTTTTCTAAGATAATTGATTTTTAGGTGTAGAGTGAAAAATTCAATTTTTACTAAAAAATTGTTTTTATGATATTTTCAAAAAATAAACATTACAAAGAAATTTATAATTTTTTTTAATTTCTAAGTAATTATGTATTTTTAAATTTTTGGTTGAACTTAAAAATTATATTCCAAACATTTTAGACATAATTTAATATTTTTCCATAATAATGTTTTTGGTTATTAATTTTATTAATCATTTTTGTGGTAAAATTGGATTTCAGATTGCTGAGAAAGACACATAAAATATATATTTTATAAGAAACCATTTATTTCTTGAAAATAAAAGAAATTGATAATTTTATCCTGTTGTTAATTTTTAAGCATTGAAACATTCTTTTCATAAAAATTATTTTTATATGTTATATGAATTTAATTTAAAATTATTGTTTCAAAATGTTAGAATTTTTTTTTGATAAATGATTATAATATTTTAAATAAGAAGTTTTAAATTAGTCCAAACCTAATTTTTAATATTGGTTTTTAAAATTAATTAATACGGTTGAAAATTAATTACCTCTGTAAATGTAAAATTTGTAAAAATAGATTTAATAAGAGGATATAGCTCATAACATGTTAAGAAAAGTTTCCAAATGGATAGTTGAGGTTTGTATAAAAAAACTCACATAACTTCTTCATTTTCATTTTTTTGTTCCTTTTACATTGGAGTAGAAACATTACATTATATAAAATGCAAAGGGTGCTTCCAAAATATCCATCATATTCACTTATTAAATGGAATCATTAAACCAACACATTTGACACATTTACCAAAAAAATTATTCCTAAAACCAAACTATTTGGTTACTGTACGAATCATTTCCCACTTTTTTAATCCTTTGGTCCCCATTAGATTTCTTAAGTCTTTCATTTTCGAAGGGATTTCTGAGAGAAAACTCAAGATCTCGACATAAGTATTACCTCCTTCATAATAATTTCTTCTTAATATATCTCCTAAAAAACTTATCTAAAAAATTTAATATAATTTAATCATTGTAATTAATGTAAAAATATGTTATTAAATTAATGTAACAAACTTATATATTCTTTTTCATCCACTAATAAAAACAAAAGACCATTGATCTTGTATATATACGGACTACCACCACCACACATCAACATCCTCCATTCGTCATAACCACCTCCAATGACAAGTTAAAATAGTGGAACAGATAAATAAATGTGTTATAGAAAATATATATTATTATAAAATTTAAAATTAGGTTTACCTTCAATTCATAAAATTCATTGAAAAATAATATATGTTAACAAGCATACATATAGACTACCACCTCAATGAAATACATGTATTATTTTTATTAAATAGTTAATATGGATGGTAGAAAAAGTTTAACTAATGAAATAATATGATATATATAACTTTATTTAGGTTATAAAATTAGAAACCATTTCCTATCATCCTCTCATACTTTGAAAAATTATAATGTACTGTGTGTGTTTATGTAGACAACCACATTTATGAAATTGGGGCATTTTTTCATATTGTCTTTTTTTTTTATTTTTTTAAAAATATTTGGAAATATGATTAACCAAGTTAATAAAATATAAATAATTTCATTATACTTATGTAATATGATATTATAACTAAACAATACCATAATCATACTTATCCATTAATTGTAGTATTTCATGTTTTTGTGTATTTAACAGCTACCCTGGACAACAATATAAAAATATATAATGGATTACTATGGTTTCTTAAATACTAATATTATTATTAATTTTTAATAAAATAGTGATAGTTTTATGTTTCTAAAAATTTTAAATTATGTATTTTATTTATTATGATAATATGATATTTGATTGATAAAATTAGTAAAATAAGTTGACACTGATTACATGTTTACAAAACATAAAGAAAAAAAATATGGAATGGTATAAGGGATTCATAAATCAATATAAATTATCAATTATAGACCCATAAATAATTTTGGAGTGGATAAATTGGTATATAAAAATGGATACTAAAATTGATATCATATATTATTCATGAAACAATTAAAGTTACTAACACCTGATGGTAGAAATAAGTAATATAAAATTAATATATTAATAATAAATTATCATAATTGTGTAAATAATAGTTAATAAATACGAATAAAGTTCTAAAATAGAATATTAAGACCTTTTTGTATAGGAGGTTAAATCGTATTAAATTAGGTTGGGAAATCAAGTTAAGAGTTTGTTATCTCAATTTTAATTACCTAAAGGCGTACTTCTAATTTTACACCATGTTTTACTTAGAATGGTATATCTAATACCCTTAATATATTTTATCATGATTCCATTATATTTAATAATATTAAATTTTCTATTCCATGTTACTTCTCTTATAAGGATTTGAAAGAAAAACTTTAAAAATTTAAGCAGTTATTTTTCTGAAATTTTATTTCTTGAGACATATTCACTATTTTATACCATGATATCTTTATTTTAGTGTTAATAACATAACATCCCAAAATTATATTCCTTGTAATTTTTTTATTTTTGATAACCTGTGTTACATTCTACACCCACTATAAAAAAATTGCAACATATTAACAAAAAAATATTAATAAATCTATAATTAACACTATGATGGTGAACCATTAAAATTTATTAACATTAGAAGGTAAATAATTAATATGGGTTATTATCGAAAAAGGTTATCATCAATAAAATTATTTTTTATTTTTTAGTTTTATAAAGATAAATTTTCAAAATATTATAATTTAAATTTGATGGAATAAAATTATATTTTTAATTCCATGCATCAAGATTTTCTTAGTATGAATTTTTGATTTTTTAATGAAAATGTTTTTTTTAGTTGAAAAATATGATTTTTTTGAAAATTATAATCATGAATATTTTATCTTTATTTAAGAATATCTTAGAAGATTAAAAAAATTAATTAATAAAATATTAACTTAAGGAATAAAATATGAAATTTAAAATATTCATTGAACATAGAAAATCAATGTACAACATTTATTGAACAAAATTAAAATATAATTTAATACAAACTATTTTAATTTTTTTTTCTAATTAAGTGTTATGTCGGTGTAATTTGGTTTTATATTAATTTTAAATCCACATACCTATTAATTTTTATAATTAAAGTCTTTGTGTAATAAAAATAAGTATCCATGATAATATTATCTTGCATATAATCATAGTTATAAACATTTCCTAAGAAAACTATTTTTACATGTTATGTACGTTTGTTATAAAATTGGAATTTCAAACCCTTAAATTTTCTAGTTTTTTAAGTTATGAAAAAAGTTGGACTCACATGGTTAAAATTAGGTAAAATTTTCAATCTTATTTTTTTTCATTAATATTAAATACTAAGGTTAAAAATAAAATATCATGTTATAAATATATTAGGATAAAAAATCAAAAGTAAAAAGCAAAAACATAAAAGACTCTTGTTTTTATAAACAATGATTGGATGAGGATAATCTTGACCCAGACACATTTAATGTATGATTTTTTTCATTTTGGATCCATTGAACTTTTAATATTAACAATATATCATTGGAAATGTAACTGTTACTTCTAAAATAATTGTTTCATTCACTTATAAAAAGGAAACAATTTTACCACATAAATGATCAAATCAACTTATAATTTCATATTTAAGAATTTAAGATGTTCTCATAATATAACCATATCCCACAAAAAAATCATAATTTCACCTTTAATTTTCTTAAGGTGTTCATTTTCATGGAGTTTTCTAAGAGAATACTCAATCATCCAATACAAGTATTACTTTCTCTTAGCCTTTTATTTTACTGTAATACTAATTAAAAAATCTATAAAATTATTAATATAATTAAATAAGTATAATTATTATTATTAACTTTAATTATTCTAATAGGAGAAATACAATTCAACCCTTTCCATCCAAAAATAAAACAACATATGATTGATCATGCATAGGTGCTGACTCCGACCTCCAAAGAGCAATGTAGTTCATTTTTTATCACTGGATCTCCTAGATGAAAGACTTATAGATTTTATGAATTATGATATTTTTTATTTCACATTTAAAACTCTTGAATTATATGTTTTTCTTATACCATATTTCCATACATTTATTGAAAAAGGAGATCATTAATCGCGTGTATGTTTGGACCACCACCACCACAAAGAATGAATTTTGTTTGTGATCACCAAACATCTTGGACAAATATAGGAGAGGATTTTTTTGAGGATATAATATAATTATAACATAATTATTATGCTAAAAATTTCATATTTTTATTATCTAAATACACCCATATACTCTTGAAAACATTATAAAATACTACAGTTTGAGATGATTTTTCCATATACCTAAATGATGTTACAATTTTCAAGTAGAAATGATAATGGTAAATTTTATAGTGGTAATTTGATGTAATATTAATTAATTTATGATGAATTAATGTTTCTAGAAATTTTTCTTTAATATGTTAAATATTTAATAATATACCACATTTCCATTATTAAACATGTCCAAACTAGTTTATCATATTTCCCTATTTTAGAAACCACATTAATGTATTTCATTTAATGAAAATAACACTTAAGGAGTAATTGGAACAATTAGTATTCTGGATTGAATAATTTGGGAGTGGTGAAATTAAAACAACTTCATAAGAATCAACTCAATTACCATGATATTTGAACGAGATAAACAAATGAAAATTTCAACTTCCATTTGTGAAAATGAATATAACTAAGTAACGTATTTGTAATTAAGGATTATAAATAATGTTTATAATGGGTAATAAATTTGAATAAAATATTTAACTAAGTACTTATATTAGTAATGTTTATTTTATAGGAGGTCAGTGTAAGGTCAAGTTAAAGTAAAATCAATGATTGTTTTTAGTAATTAGATTACCTATCATTGAGCTTTGTTAATATTATTGAACATTGATGTTAAAATTTGGTTATAATTGGTTCATATAATGGTATTATGATGTATTCAATCCCCATTTTTGGGATTAATTTTGTTTTATATCCATTTTAATTTTTTTATTATCTTCTTTAATAAAAAAAAGTATGTAAAGAATAAACCATTATCTTTTCCGATTAAGCTTTCTCATCCATGTCCATATTTTCCTTCCAAACTATATTATAGTTAGAAGAACCCCTCAAAGTTCTGTCTTCAGGTTTCTTTGGTGAATTAAGCCTACTGAAAAGGTATTTGTGTGTTGTGAATTGGGATGTGTGCTATGAAAAGTGCATATGAGGATCTGTTTGTGAGAGGATCATTGTTTGTGGCTAGAGGCAGTAATTTAAGGCAGGATCAAAGGGTGTTTGTTTAAAGATGACATCAGTTATTGAAAAATAGAAAGGCATTATAAAAACAACATAACAAGTTTACGGTGAAGGTTATACCACATCAGAGTTCTTGGTAATTATGTTTAGTGGGTTTTATAGATTTATTTTCCTCTATAAATACCCCTAACCAGATAATTAGAGAGAGGTGAATTCATTTGAGAAGATACTATTTGGAATCATTTGGGGAAGTATTAAGTGGTTTTCATGGGAATATTTCATGAAGAAGAAAGAGGTTTGGGAGGGATAATTCCATGAAGGATAAAGAGGTTCTTGATGGAGGATTCCATAAAGGAATAATCCATGAATCATAGATAGATTAAAAACAATAGGTTGTCCATGGAGTGAAGTCTATCTTCCACGAAGCCTTGGTTCTTGAGGAATTAACCATCCATGATTAGAGGCGGTCCGTGATGAAAATGGTTTTCTAAAAATTAGTCACACCATGAATTACAAGGTAGTTTTTGGAGGATTCAATGAAGTACATGGAGGATGAAAGATATTTTTTAAAGGGATTAAAATAGTTCCAAAATGAAGTTTCCACAAACTAATTGTATGAATAAAAGTGGATTTTATCTATTGGGTTAAAACATGACTTTATTGAATACTCATATTTTTGTGAGATAATTTTGAGGTGTTTTATAACAATATTATATGCTTATAGAGGAGTAGTGATGAAACTTTAGTTGATAGATTAGTGAGATTTCAAATTATATTTGGTTGTAAACCAGGAGGGGTATTCATTTCACTTAGAACTTTGTATTGGAATTGAACCAGGGCGTTGAAGTGATCCTGAACAAACCTTATTTTGGGTACTGAGCCTTAGTGGTTTTGTTACATCAGCACATTACCATATTATACTCCTTAGACATATACCAATGAGGGTGAACCAATTAATAATGTCGTGTCTCATTCATTATTTCATTTATTTTCATATATTTCTATAGTAAAGGGAGATAAGAACATTTTTTTAACAAACAAAATAAGATCCCAAGGGGATATAGTTTTAATATGTTATTCCCTAATTCACCCCCTCTCAGGGTATTTATCCAAGTTGGGATAATAATTATACTTTCAAATTTGGAAAGATAAGAATGATGTAACCTTCTTATCACTCATTACCACTTTCCAATGTATATTTTATTAACTATTCAATGTGGGTTTACAACAAATGATTTTTATTAAAATACATTTCTTTTGAAGTTTCATAAATGTTTTTTCCCAACCCTTATTTTAATGAAAAATAATATTTTATTTTAAATACTTTGATATTAATTTTTTTTTGATTTTTTTTATTTTTCTTTAAGATTTTATGAAAAGTGTTTTGAAAATGGTTTAGAACTATATTTTAAAATGCTGGTACAAAAATTTTAGGAAAATTATTAATTTTAGGATTCATTTACCACTATATATCCATTGGTACATCTATATGAATTTATGTTTCAAGATTAACTTTCTATTTAATATTATGATTTCATATTATTTTGGGTGTTCGTGTTTTAGTATCAATTTATTCATTTCTTAAATTCAGTTTATTTTGTACCATTTGAAACCATTATGGAGGCTAACTTTATTTCAATGGGTTCTCTATGGATTATTGATTTTAAAAAACCCATTTTTCATATTATTGTTTATTTTTTAATGATTTTGTTTCAATTTAAATATATATGTATGGATTGTGAAATTTTTTTGACCTAAATATTCCTCTATGAATTTGGAAATGGTTTTTTCTACTAAGGTGGAAATATTATGTGAATAGGTGAGTGAGTATGTAGGTTCAAAAAGGCTGAGTGTGATATAAATTATCTCTAATAAAAAATTTGTGTGTAAAAGGGTTGATGGGTATCTAGGTTTTAAATGACAAGAAATCCTATTTTGATTATCATGACACATTGTTTTCTAATTTCCATGGATGATGTTATATGCTTCATATTTTATTTTCTCAGGAAACGGTAGAGGTGTTAGCATTTCAGGTGATATGTATATCAATCTTTACTATGGTTAAAATTTATTGATATGTTCTTTTATATAACATATTTATTTTTATTCATGATTTCTCCCCTGTTAATGATCTATCCATTTTTTCCTTTTACATGATATCCTTTATTTAGAGTATGAGCTAACCCCTTATTATGGTTTACCTTCTCTGTGATTTGAATATGATTATGTATAATGGAAGGTGTAATAGGGGGTTTATTTTATATATAAATGTTCAGAACATGTAAAATAAGTGTTTGTTATATTTTTTCTATCCTAGACTCTATAACTTTTTGGTTATTAGGTTTGGGTGTTTTATATGTAATAATATGTTTTAGATATTAAAATTATGAAACAAAAATGTATTTTTAGATCATGTTTCTATAGTTTGTATCGGAGTTAGGTTTAGTTATTTTTGGAGATTAGGGTGATAAATAATTAACGAAAAACTAAGTATAAGTCTAAGATAGAATCATGATATTTTGTTAGAGTATTTATTATGTTATATTACTTGAAAATATAACCCTATTTGGATAATAGAAAGTTGATGTGGGATCTGGTATATTTATACATCGGGGTAAAAACACCTAAAAGGGTGTGTTGGGTATTAACTTAATCATGACTTAGTGGATTTCAGAGAATCCCAAATTCACACCTATCTAGACATTATCGAGTTATTTTCTCTGGTTAATTCACATTATATTTAGTGAACCATTATGAATGATTTTGTTTATAAGTTTACTATCATGGATAAGAAAAATCTTGTAAATAAAAAATCATGGATTACCATGATTAAAACATAGGGAGTTTTTAAGGATGAATATACTCATTATTTTTGAGTTATTTCTTCTATGATTACAATTTTTTATTTTATACATTTATAGATTTATGTATTCTCACCATGAACTTTAATTTATCATAAACATGGTTAGATTTGGTGGGAACTGAGATAATGATGAATGAAATTGAAAATGTGATGATTTCCTATAGAATATTGGAACTGGAGTTTAAAATATCATGGAAATACTCACTGAAATATACCATGTTATAAATAATAAACTAAATATCTATGTCTCTCTAATACACCAAAGAGGGATAAAATTTCTCTTTAATCCTTTATAAATCAATTTCCACCGTCCTATAAATGGACTTGTAACCCCTTCATTTACATATAATGGATTAATCTGATAGAAAATATTTTATCTATCCTTAAATGGCTAGAGAATGAGAAGGTCATTTTTGTATTCTCCCTTATGGGAGGTGAGGCTCAATAAATGTGGAATCTCATTAGGAATATAAATAAAATAGTTAAAATTAACTCGATTTAGGGGGAGTATTTTTAGGTAATATTCTTCATAATATATTCATGTATGACTCTTCACACTAATATGGAATGATAATTTCTATAATTAAAATAAAATGAATATTAGTATATTGTATATTATGAGGAAAAATTCCCAAGCATAACAAGGTACTACTCAGAGACTATCCCTAGTCCAGAAAAGGGGATAGATTGACTCTTTGGTGGCTCAAAACCCAGTGTTGTATATAAATCAGTCGTAAGAGAATTTGGAAGCTATAAGAAAGTTGTCTAATGTGTTATTATAGTTGAAATGGAACTTGGTGCCCCATGTGATTGTTGGAGTATCACAAAATCCCTATTGATAATTTTGTTGGGGGTAATAAATTTGTACTACCCACATGTAAATGATTTGTGAGGAAACACCAGAGTAAATAAATTTGAAGTTTTCTAAGGTGTTACACATGTGGTAAAGAAATATACCTAACTCGTGACTACCAATGTACTAGAATGTGGACGAATAATACACTTAAGGGGATAGATTCCCCAATTAATGCTCCACATACTCTTCAATTCCTAAAATTGATGGAGTATGTGAATTATTCAAATAAACGCCCTAACCAAGGAGCTAATTAATTGTAATTGGTAGTATAATCCTCATAAACTAAGGCTAAATGTGAGGGAATAAGAGATAACTACTATATAGGTGGACCATAATAACAAAATGGTTATATGTGAACTTATTCTCCAATCTATCACAATGAATGTATTTTCTGATTCATGTTCTTAACATTATTTTATATATTATAATTTTTCGAATAATATGGATTCCTGACCTAAACTATTGAAAATTGAGTTATCCGTGAAAAAAAATGATGATATGATGGATGAATCTAAGGTGTAAAACTCTTCGCTGATCAATTTTTTTGAAGTTATACGTCCAAAAAATCCAACTCTTCTTATTGTAGTTGAATTTATCATAATTTGTTGGTTTATACATAATTTTATTATATAAATATCACATCAATTTAAAGGAAATAGAATATCCTTTCATATCCCTAATTATATAGTTATCAAGTAACATTGCCATGGTGATCATGAATGTTCTTTAGAAGAAAATTTTATAATAATGGTATTGATTTCAAGTAAAAATGGATTCTTTGTTCATATCATTAGGTAGGAAGTAAACATTGATAACATGCCTATTGTTTGAAAACATGATGATGTTTTTTCTAATGAATTTCCAAGTATTCCCCCAGAATGTGAGGATGAGTTATAAATCAAACTCATCCTTGGATTATTGTCTATCTCAAAGTCTCCCAATAGACCATCTTTTGTTTAATTTTTCATAAATCGACTTGATAACCAACCTAGTCAGTACTCAAATAATTTATAATGTGGACTGAATGGAATTCACTGTCCCTACAAGCTAGTGTCAAGGACATGGGTGTAAAACATTTAATAAGGATTTAATTTTTACACAAGAATAAATTTTCAAGACAAAGAAGCTAATATAAAAGCATAAACTATTGGCATAAAATACTCCCCACATGAGAGAAAATCTACAAGGATAAATTTTCAGGTCCTAAAATGGCATGTCAACTGAAATCATGTGATACGTCTATTATAGTTCATGTAATAATGTTTTTGAAATAAGTGGATCAAAAGCTCTATCAGTCAAAACCAACTCCCAAGGTCTCGCTAATCCAGTACACCCCCAACTCTAATTGGTTCTTTTACATTTCCTAGACCATTTATAATAATGTATAAAAATTCATCAAGGAAAAGGAATGGTTTGATCAAAAACCCCATTTAGATCCCAATAATAATTTCATAATAAATTTATTACAAATAAACTGAATTTTCTAAATTTCTAATAAAATGTTTTATGGAAATATTTTCATAGTTTATATCAAAACATTCTTTAAAAATAGTGAAATAGATAATATAAAATATTTTTCAAAGTGGATTTGTTTCAAATTTTTAGGTATAATCATATTTATCAAGACATGCATGAACAATCATTTATTTAGAAAAAGGTATGGATAAAAATTTTAATCTAAAACTGGCATGTATAAATCATTTGTAATAATTTATAGCTCCATGGTTATGATTCCTAAGGATTGGTTAGTATAGGTATTATCACACATCTCGGTGAAAATATAAAACTAGGTATGCACACACTCCCTATATGCAAATCATATGAGAAATAGTATATAATCCTAAATAATGAACTCTGTATCCTCAATATAGATTAGTTTCGGTTGTCATTATCAATAATTTTATAGGTTGGCCTAATTCATGTGTAACCTATGTTTTTGCTACCTAACTACCCATACTGTGATGTTATTTAAGGAATCAATCAATCATGCAGGGGGCTACTAAACATTTCATTGAAACTCTAATCATGTAATCAATGATTTGAAATTGGACCAAGTTGAAGTTCAAACAACATTCCATTTTCATTTAGAAACCAAAAATGTTTTTTTAAATCATTTATTTTATTTAAAATCACCCTATTTTAGATCATGAAATATTTCATGCCCTTTTATTATCATCAAAATGAAACTTCAAATCATTCAATTCGTATCAATATCACTTAATAGAAATTTACAATTTATTTTCAAAATACATTCTCATGGGATTTCGTCAAGAACACTATTATACTTCATATCATTTATCAAGAGACTAAATTCAATCATTTTGAGTCAATTAGAAAACTAATTTAAATAATAAAATATCAAATGTATCCATTGATAGATATTTCCATTCAAAACCACCCACCTCAATCATAATAAAAAAACACCCACACAAGATCCACTAATAGAGAGTCGAGGGATAGTATAATCAAAGAATAATCCTAAAATGATAGTTCATAATGTTATTATCTTGATCCATAAATGAAATGGGTTATCAGCACTCTCAATGAGGGAGATAAATGAGAAAAGTATAATCCATTACCAAATCAAGACTATACTTACTGGAAGAGATCAAACACACCAACCAATACATAGATCAATGAATAATCATGGTTGGGGGAGATAAATTCATCCATAGAGAGTCTATAATGTTTTTTATATGGATTATAACTAGAGGACATATTTTAGAAATAAACTGGATATTAAACAGAGAGGAATTATGATACTTCCATGCCAAAACTCAACCCCATTAGCAACACCAACTAGTTGGTGGTCTCTATTGGCTACTCGAGGGCACCTGAGATAATTCTAGTTAGTTTTATAATTCCATCAGCTAGAAGGTGGTGTAAAAATTGGAAATAGTATCTACTAGTGGTCCACCGATTGGCTAGAGGTATTCTTGCTGGAAGACACCCCTGCTAGCACCCCAAATGCTATTCGGTGGCCCTCACCGACTCACCAGTTGTCCTCCTACAACTTTTTGGGCTATATTATCATGGCTAATATTAATATAGAAGTTCCATACACCTTTTGACCTCTATAAATAGTATAAAAAACTACCCTATTCCCTTATAAAAATTTAAATAAGGGTAAATAACCTAGAAAATAGTATGTATAACCAATAAATGGAGAAAACAACAAGTGATAATCCAGAAAACAAAGTAAACAAATAACAATACATGGTTATTACTTGAAATATGGTTATGGGATACAAAAATATCCCAACCACAAATGATTTATATCCCAAAAAACTTTCAAGAAGACTATTCCATGAAAAGGTGATACTACTTCTTTCCCATCGATGCCTTACACTCTCAAGTCTTATGTGAATCAGAACCATGCTTCCAAAGAAATCAAATTAAGGGGATAAATTTTCTATAGAAGTTATTTATAAGAGGGTTATAAATACAAAAACGTTTCTTGATCGTAGATAAATCAGGTTCCACATTATGATACTCCCAACTCAAGACAATGGATAGGCCAGAAAGATACTTTCTAATATGTGACCATGCAACATGTTATGGATCGATGTCATATAATGTTGAAAATCCAAATGGGAATATACCTTGATAATATAATGAAAAACATCAATAAATTCCATATATCTCATTTACTTTTTTTCCAAGAGGGTGGTGACCCAACCAAGGTGAGACAATAACAAAAACTGGCCACCAACAATGAATCCAAAGGGGTTTGAAGATAATCAACATGTGATTTATATTGACTTTGTGATGATTCCATTTTATAAATAATAATTTAAATGTTTTCTTTCATATATAAGACCAAAATAGATATAAATTGAGAAGATTCACCGATATATTACAAAAAAATTAGATACTTACAAGGCCAAACATATATGTCCAAAAAGAGAACCATCTTGAGGGATGACTGGTAGCTACTATTATAAGAGAACTAGACTAGACCCAAATGAAAATACCAAGCTCTACCAAATTCAATATTGAAAGGAATGAGAATATCCTTAATAATCTATATATATTATTCCATCTAAACATATATATGTGGTTGTAACACCAAGATACAATTTACATGGGATTCCATCACCTCTTAGAGGACCCTCCAAAAATGAGAAGTGAATTGAGGATCTGTATTTTAAAAAATTGTATATGGAACACAATGTAATCTTATGATCTCATACATATATTATAAGGCCCCAGCCTTAAACATTACTTAATATTTAATTAAATTAATAATTCACATTGAGGATCTTTTCAGGTTTAGAGTTTTAAAGAATTAGGACATAACTGTTACATCTCAAAATATTACAAAGTAGACACTTCTACTAAGTTTCCATAGAATAAAAAAAACTCTTAAAAAGAAACATGTATAGTTACATGTTTTATATAGCATGACTTACCCTTGATCCCATCCCTGAACCTATTCCACATTAAGTCCTATGAAAAACTTTTCAAAAAAAACTTGGGGTGAGCATAAAATGCTCAGTAAGGGATACACAAAGAATGAAAACTGTTAGTTTTTCAAACATCAAGTAAACCATGTATACTTTATCAAAGTAATACCTTCTCCTTCATGATGTAGTAAAAACTCTTCACTGAATAAAATATCATTACATACCATTTTTTAACCAAAGGATTACCATAAAACCCATATAAAGAACACATAACATATAAAGGTAACTTGGGACATAAACTTACTTAAGTGGAATAACCATACGACCGACTTCCACACATATCACTTAATGGAATAGCCATACGGCCAAATTCCATACATACTTAATGGAATAGACATACAGCCAACTTTCATACCCAATGAATTGGAGGTTATAACGTTACCACCCGTCCTGGTATTCAGGGCACCACCTGTCACATGGTTTACCACGTAACCACCCGTCAAATGTCCAAGTACCATTATAAAAAATCATAAGACATAAAACAAATATAATGGAAAGAAAACATTTCCACACTTTGATCACAATATATCACTTAAATATATTGACATAACAAATCCATTATAAAAACCATTTTCAATTCCAAAATACATAAAAGAGTATATGGTATTTATTTCATTTTAAAAACAACATTACGGCTTGTTCAGGAAGCCAAAGACCAAATAATACTCACGGCGGCGGAAAAGGTCGTTGTCACCGTGTACGTTAAAAGAAACATTCCTTTTTGTCGTTTTGTAAAATGCTTCAAAGAAAAATATTCCTTTTGTATAAAAGTAAAAGTAAAAGGGGTTTATACACCATATAAAATAAAGTTGTGTATAAAACGAAATTTGCCTCAATGAAAGGAGATTGAGACGAAGTCCCTTACCTTGGGTCCGACTTGACTCGATCGTTCTTTAATGTCCCGAATAATAAACTTGAGTTAATTTATACTTTATTAAGAACCTTATTCAAGTTCATTATTACTTTTATATCACTTATTATCATGTTATAAACATTATGTAATCATTTAAGTTAATAATGTTTGTTTTGTCGATATATGGTTCTTAAGTCGAAAGTAGACTTCTTACAATTACATGTTGTTCATGTGGTCAAAGGTTCTTTATATCCATAATGACATTCCTGATTTGGATATCATATATATCATATATATCTAGAGTATACATGTATTTATAATATCACGTAATCATTTAGAGGTACGAAATTAAATGCACTGTTCATGGAGACGGTAAGCCGTACGTACGCATGAACGCTGCTTTCATTTCTATGTCATTTTAATGGAATTAAAACTAAATGAGAGGTATGTATATTTTAATTCCAGAATTATATTCATCATTTATATGTAATATACATTATATATATCCAAAATATATATGTACTTATAATAGTACATTCCATTTGGGGATAAGAAATGAAATGCACCGTTCATGGAGACGGTAAGCCGTACGTACACATGAACGCTACTTTCATTTCTATCTCATACATTAATGGAAAGAAATAATAATGATATAGAGGTATATTATAATTCCAGTATAACATCATATATAATAACTTGAAATCCATCCTTTATACGTCCCACATATGGTATTAACAAATCACATCACTTTGAGGGGGCAGTAGTCCGCACTTCCTAAAATGAAATTATCGTGTTTACCCATAACGAAAAACAAAAATGTATGCCCAAAATGAGAAATACAGAAGCTTAAGGAAAATATAAACATATTATATATCAAATATAAATATAGTTTCATCTTAATGGCCACCTTTGAAGGTGTTAAAAGAATGTTGAACAATCATCATTTCGGGAGGCAGAAATTCGCCATCCACGGAAATAGTATGTTATTTAACCATTAGATGTAGGTGTGTGTAAGTGTAGCTCAAATCCTTCCTATAAAAACATCCTAGTATATGGAAGACACTGTTTTTGTTACAAAAGAAATGAATAAAAAGAGTTTAAGGGGTTAGAGAAGCATAATAAAACAAAAGAACACAAGTGAAGACATTACCTTAAAATCGGGTAACTCCCTTTGGTTTGAGATCAAAGGCTTCCTTGGGAAGACTTATGCCCAAATTTAGGCTTCAAGGAGTAATAGAGGGAAGTGGAGGGACAAAATGGTCAGGGGTTGTCTGAGCCAAAGGCTTTGGAAGTGTGGGTAAGGAGGTAGAGGTGGAGGCCTTTTATAAGAGGAGAGGAGGGGCACTCTTGGAAAGTAAAGAAATGTTACTTTATTTTAAAATGAGTTTCGGATTAAAAAGGTCCCACATTGATATAATTTGAGGGTAAGGTGATAAGGGTTCTAAATACACCCATACAATAGGTTTTCGACATGTGTAGGTCATATATTTTACATTATCTTTTCATTTTCTTTAAATCCTTTATTAATGAGGTAATCGCTGCATCATCATGATGTCATAAATTATTTAATTTATTTAATGTCTAAAAATTATAAAAAAAATATCATGATGTAGGAAATATTTTTATATTTTTAATGAATATTTATAGTCAAAAATCTGACTTGTATAACCCCATTTAAAAATTGTTTTAGTAAAACAACTCATGTTTGTGTCATTTTAATTTTAACATTAAATAAAAAGTTATTTAAGTCATTTCCCAACCAAATTGGCTCAATGGGGTCCCCAAGTTGACCCATGGATTTTATTGGTTGGCCATGACACATCCAATGAGGTCAGGACATGTGTAAAGTTCATTTCATATTATTACAACATTATTTTTACCTTAAATTACACTAATTACCTCTAATCACGATTAAGAACTTAATAAGTCACTATTCACCAAAAAATAATTTTAATCCCATTGAAACACATTTTAATTCTTAATGAAAACTACATATGTAAGATTTTTTAAATTCAAAACACAGAGGTGGTAAAATTTTATTTAAACGAAAAATCAGTTTTTTAAGTACCACTTAGTGGTTTCACTATTCCTCAAAAATTGAAGTTTTTTAGAAAAATACCAAAACTTCACCCCAAGCTATATTTGATATTCAGAATTCAAAAATGAAATCCATTTTAAAAAATTAAAAACATATAAGTTGCATTAATTAATTTAATAATTAATTCCCGATGTCAGAGCAAATAGCGTGTTTTTATGAAATAATAAGTATCAAAAGATTGACACTAGTTTAAGTTCGATTTCAAAGTGAAATTAATTCCAACGACCACTATTAGATTTAATGGTAAAAATATATTCTAATTTCACTTTAAAACCAATTCAAAAGATAATCTAATCATATAAATAAATTATATTAAAAAGAGGTTTTGAATTAAAATAAAACATTTTACACTATTCATTAAAAAATGAACTTTATCGGAAAAATACCAAAAATTTACACAAAGTAAAATTTGATGTCCCAATTTTAAAGAAGAGTTTTATTTGGTCCAATAGAATGTATAAGAGTGAAAAAAATATATTTAATGATGGTTCACCATCAAAAGGCGATAAGTGAACCTTTAGTGAAAATTAGGGTATATATGCCTAAAATTGAATTCTTTCCGTATTTTAAGCTTTTATCTTTTATTAGATAAAAGTAAAAACATTTAAAAAACATATATAATCATATTTTTGTTATTTATATCCATTCTCGCCAATACAATGGCTATGTGTTAACTACAATTTAAAATAATATTATTTTATTACTAGTGTGCAACGTAAGATTTCAAAGAAACTCTTTGTTGCGTATCGGGTACGCTATCGAACATAGAAACCCCTTTAAAGTAAAATTAATATTTAATTCATAAATATTAATAAATATGAAAATGTTTTATTCATTATTTACCTGGGATGTTACATCCTTCCCCCCTTTTGGGAATTGCGTCCTCGCAATTTTATTCAATTATCAAAATAAGTGGGGGTATTTATCCTTCATAGAATTTTCGGATTCCCATGTTGCCTCTTCAATCATATGGTTTTTCCACAAAACCTTTACCTGGTGAATTACCTTATTTCGCAACACTTGCTCTCTTAGGTCAAGAATATGGACTGGTTGTTCTTCATAAGAGAGATTCTCTTCCAACTGAACTACCTCTGGGCTCAAAACATGATATGGATCTGGCATATACTTACTCAACATCGAAACATGTAAAACATTGTGTACCTGATATAAACTCAAAGGTAAAGCCACTCGGTAACCAACTGATCCAACTTTCTCCAGAATTTGATATGGTCTAATGAACCTTGGACTCAACTTTCCTTTCTTACCAAATATTATCACACTTTTCCATAGAGAAACCATGATAAAAACATGATCACCTACCTCGAAAGATAGATCCTTCCTCCGGTTATCCGCATAACTCTTCTGCCTGCTCTGAGCTGTTCTCATGTGTTTCTGAATAAACTGAAATTTTTTTGCCATCTCTTCTACCAATTCTGGTCCCATCAGCTTCCTTTCACCCACTTCATCCCAAACTTTTGGAGTTCGACACCACTTCCCATATAATGCCTCAAATAGTGCCATCTGTATACTGGAATGAGAACTGTTATTATATGAAAATTCAACCAAAGAAAGATGTTGGTCCCAACTTCCCTGATAATCCATAGAGAAAGAGCGTAGAATATCCTCCAATGTCTGAATTGTTCGTTCTGACTGCCCATCTAATTGAGGATGAAAAGCTGCACTAAAATTTAATTCAGTACCCAACGACTTTTGAAGGCCTTTCCAAAAGTTAGAAGTGAACCTAGGATCACGGTCAGATAAAATGGAGAGGGGAACTCCATGTAACCTGACAATATCTTTAAGATACAAATAGGAAAGTTGATCTAGGGAAAAAGTATCTCGTATAGCAAGGAAATGAGGAGATTTAGTCAAACGATCAACAATAACTCAGATTGCATTGTTACCTCAAGGGGTCTTCGGAAATCCCACAACGAAGTCCATGGATATATTCTCCCATTTCCACTATGGAACTGATAAAGGCTGAAGCATCCCTTTAGGTAACTGTCGCTCTGCTTTAACCTATTGACATGTCAAACACTTCATAGTAAAATCAGCAATATCTCTTTTCTTTCCATCCCACCAGTAATACTCCTGCAGATCTCTGTACATCTTAGTACTGCCAGGATGAATTGAAAACAGAGAACTATGAGCTTCACATAAAAACTCTCTCTTCAACTATGAATAACAAGGCACACACAATCTCTCCCCAAATCTCAAAATTCAATCATTATCAATGTTGAATTCAGGCAACTTACCTTTCTGAACTAGCTCTACCTTTTTTTGAAACTCACTATCTTGCTTCTGTGCTTGCTTGATTCTGTCTGATAGAGAAGATTTCACTGATACCTAAAACAAAACAGAAGAAAATCCTGCACCAACAACTTCTATGCCAATGTTCATCAAATCCTTAACCAATGGATCACGTTCCAAACACAACATTTCTAATGAAGCATTACTTTTTCGACTCAAAGCATCAGCCACTTTATTTTCTTTTCCCAAATGGTAATGAATTGTACAATCATAATCCTTGATTAATTCTAGCCATCTCCTCTGTCTCATGTTCAATTATTTCTGAGTGAATATATACTTTAAACTTTTGTGATCGGTATATATTTCACACTTTACTCCATAAAAATTATGCCACCAAATTTTTAGAGCAAAAACAACAGCAGCTAATTTAAAATCATGTGTAGGGTAATTTACCTCATGAGTTTTCAACTGTCGTGAAGCATAAGCAATTACCTGATCATTTTGCATTAGGACGCAACCAAGTCCTTTCAATGAAGCATCATTGTAGATAACAAACTCACCATTCTTGGAAGGTAGTGCCAAAATTGGAGCATTCACCAATCTTCTTTTCAGTTACTGAAAACAATCATCACATTCTTTTGTCCAGATAAACTTAACACCCTTCTGAGTTAGCTTTGTCATTGGACTAGATAACCGTGAAAAATTTCTAACAAACCTTCGGTAATAGCCTGCCAAACCAAGGAAGCTACGAATCACAGTTACATTTTTGGGTCTTGGACATTCTTCAACAACCTTTGTTTTTTCCGGATCAACAGTTATCCCATCTTTAGAAACAATATGACCAAGGAAAGAAATTTGTTGCAACCAAATATCACACTTTCTGAATTTCCCATACAATTTCTTTTCTTTTAAGGTTTCTAAAAATAACCCTTAAATGACTTTCATGATCCTTTTTACTTTTATAAAACACCAAAATTTCATCAATAAACACAACCACCATTTATCACCTGATTCAACTGAGCCATCAGTGTAGTAAACTGCTCAATTATGATTCCGACCATCTCTGGTTGCTGATTCGAAAGGTCATTATACTCTGTATGCCTTCCTAGAAAAGATGATCTGTTTCCTCTATAGAAAACCATTCTTATCACAGAAATATCTTAAGCGAAGCAACATGGTAATCTTTAAATGCTATATCATTTCAGTCATACCATAAATTAACTTATAATTTAACAATTTTCTAACTCCTAAAGTTGTCTAAACCTACCTTTGATACCAACTATAAGGCCCCGAACTTAAACATTACTTAATATTGAATTAAATGAATAATTCACATTGAGGATCCTTTCAGGTTTAGAGCTTTAGAGAATTAGGACATAACTGTTACATCTCAAAAGATTACAAAGTAGACACTTCTACTAAGTTTCCGTAGAATAAAAAAAACTCTTAAAAAGAAACATGTCTTGTTCCATGTTTTATATAGAATGACTTTCCCTTGATCCCATCCTTGACCCTATTCCACATTAAGTCCTGTGAAAAACATTTCAAAAAAAAAACTTGGGGTGAGCATAAAAAGCTCAGTAAGTGATACACAAAGAATGAAAACAGTTAGTTTTTTAAACATCAAGTAAACCACGTATACTTTATCAAAGTAATACCTTCACCTTCATGAAGTAGTAAAAACTCTTCACTGAATAAAATATCATTACATACCATTTTGTAACCAAAGGATTACCATAAAACCCATATAAAGAACACATAACATACAAAGGTAACTTGGGACATAAACATACTTAAGTGGAATAACCATACGGTCGACTTCCACACATATCACTTAATAGAATAGCCATACGGACAACTTCCATACATACTTAATGGAATAGCCATACGGCTGAATTCCATACCCAATGCATTGGAGGTTATAACGTAACCACCCATCCTAGTATTCAGGGCACCACCCGTCATATGGTTTACCACGTAACAACCCGTCAAATGTCAAAGTACCATTATAAAAAATCATAAGACATAAAACAAATATAATGGAAAGAAAAAATTTCCACACTTTGATCAAAATATATCACTTAAATATATTGACATAAAAAATCCATTATAAAAACCATTTTCAATTAAAAAATACATAAAAGAGTATATGGTATTTATTTCATTTAAAAAAAACATTACGGATTTTTGAAGAAGCCAAAGACCAAATAATACTCGCGACGACGGAAAAGGTCATTGTCACCGCTTACGTTAAAAGAAGCATTCCTTTTTTATCGTTTTGTAAAACGCTTCATAGAAAAATATTCCTTTTGTATAAAAGTAAAAGTCAAAGGGGTTTATACACCGTATAAAAGAAAGTTGCGGATAAAACGAAATATGCCTCAATGAAAGGAGATTGAGACGAAGTCCCTTACCTCGGGTCTGACTTGACTCGATCGTTCTTTAATGTCCTGAATAATAAAATTAAGTTAATTTATAATTGATTAAGAACCTTATTAAAGTTCATTATTACTTTTATATCACTTATTATCATGTTATAAACATTATGTAATCATTTAAGTTAATAATGTTTGTTTTGTCGATATTTGGTTCTTAAGTCGAAAGTGGACTTCTTACAATTACATGTTGTTCATGTGGTCAATGGTTCTTTATATCCAGAATGACATTCCTGATTTGGATATCATATATATCATATATATCTAGAATATAAATGTATTTATAATATCACATAATCATTTAGAGGTAAGAAATGAAATGCACCATTCATGGAGACGGTAAGCCGTACGTACGCATGAACGCTGCTTTCATTTCTATGTCATATTAAAGGAATTAAAAATAAATGAGAGGTATATATATTTTAATTCCAGAATTATATTCATCATTTATATGTATCATAAATTATATATATCCATTATATATATGTACTTATAATAGTACATTGCATTTGGGGATAAGAAATGAAATGCACCGTTCATGGAGACGATAAGCCGTACATACGCATGAACGCTACTTTCATTTCTATATCATACATTAATGGAAAGAAATAATAATTATATGGAGGTATATTATAATTACAGTATAACATCATATATAATATCTTTAAATCCATCCTTTATATGTCCCACATATGGCATTAACGAATCACATCACTTTGAGGGGGCGGTAGTCCGCACTTCTTAAAATGAAATTATCGTGTTTACCCATAATGGAAACCAAAAAGGTATGCCCAAAATAAAAAATACAGAAGATTAAGGAAAACATATACATATTATATATCATTTATAAATATAGTGTCATCTTAATGGCCACCTTTGAAGGTGTTAAAAGAAAGTTTAATAATCATCGTTTCGGGAGGCAGAAATTCGCCATCCACAGAAATAGTATGTTCTTTTACCATTAGATGCATGTGTGTGTAAGTGTAGCTCGAGTATTTCTTATAACAACATCCTATTATATGGAAGACACAGGTTTTGTTACAAAATAAATGAATAAAAAGAGTTTAGGGGGTTGAAGAAGCAAAATAAAACAAAAGAACACAAGTGAAGACATTACCTTAAAATCGGGTAACTCACTTTGGTTTGAGATCAAAGGCTTAGTTGGGATGACTTCTGCCCAAATTGAGGCTTCAAGGAGCAATATAAGGAAGTGGAGAGACAAAATGGGCAGGGGTTGGCCGAGCCAAAGGCTTTGGAAGTGTGGGTAAGGAGGTAGAGGTGGGGGCCTTTTATAAGAGGAGAGGAGGGGCACTCTTGGAAAGTAAAGATATGTTACTTTATTTTAAAATGAGTTTCGGATTAAAAAGGTCCCACATTGATATAATTGGAGGTTAAGGTGATAATGGTTCGAAATCCACACATACAATTGGTTTTGGACATGTGTAGGTCATAGATTTTACATTATCTTTTCATTTTATTTATATCCTTTATTAATGAGGTATTCGCTACATCATCATGTTTTCGTAAATAATTTAATTTATTTAATGTCTAAAAATTATAAAAAAAATATCATGATGTAGGAAATATTTTTATATTTCTAATGAATATTTATAGTCAAAAATATGACTTGTATAACCCCATTTAAAAATTGTTTTAGTAAAACAACTCATGTTTGTGTCATTTTAATTTTAACATTAAATAAAAAGTTATTTATGCCATTTCCAAACCAAAGTGGCTCCATGGGGTCCCCAAGTTGACCCATGGATTGTCTTGGTTGGCCATGACACATCCAATGAGGTTAGGACATGTGTAAAGTTCATTTCATATTATTACAACATTTTTTTACCTTAAATCACACTAATTACTTCTAATCGCGATTAAAAACTTAATAAGTTACTATTCACCAAAAAATAATTTTAATCACATTGAACCACATTTTAATTATTAATGAAAACCATTTATGTCGGATTTTTGAAATTCAAAACACAGAGGTGGTAAAATTTCATTTAAATGAAAAATCAGTTTTTTAAGTACCACTTAGTGGTTTCACTATTCATCAAAAATTGAAGTTTTTCAGAAAAATACCAAAAATTCACCATAAGATATATTTGATATTCCGAATTTAAAAATGAAATCCATTTTAAAAAATTAAAAACATATAATTTTCATTAATTAATTTAAAAATGAATTCCCGCTGTCAGAGCAAATAGCGTGTTTTTATGAAATAATAAGTATCAAAAGATTGACACTAGTTTAAGTCCGATTTCAAAGTGAAATTAATTCCAACAACCACTATTGGATTTAATGGTAAAAATATATTCTAATTTCACTTTAAAACAATTCAAAAGATAATCTAATCATATAAATAAATTATATTAAAAGGAGGTTTTGAATTAAAATACAACATTTTACACTATTCATTAAAAAAATGAACTTTATCGAAAAAATACCAAAAAATTACACAAAGTAAATTTTGATGTCCCAATTATAAAGAAGAGTTTTATTTGGTCCAATAGAATTTATAAGAGTGAAAAAATATATATTTAATGACGGTTCACCATCAAAAGGGGATAAGTGAACCTTTAGTGAAAATTAGGGTATATATGCCTAAAATTGAATTCTTTCCGTATTTTAAGCCTTTATCTTATATTAGATAAAAGTAAAAACATTTAAAAAACATATATAATCATATTTTAGTTATTTCTATCCATTCCCGCCAATACAATGGCTATGTGTTAACAACAATTTATAATAATATTATTTTATTACTAGTGTGCAACGTAAGATTTCAAAGAAACTCTTTGTTGCGTATCTGGTATGCTATCGAACATAGCAACCCATTTAATGTAAAATTAATATTTAATTTGTAAATATTAATAAATATGAAAATTTTTTATTCATTATTTACCTGGGATATTACATCCTTCCCCCCTTTTGGGAATTGCGTCCTCGCAATTTTATTCAAATATCAAAATAAGTGGGGTTATTTATCCCTCATAGCATTTTCAGATTCCCATGTTGCCTCTTCAACCATATGGTTTTTCCACAAAACCTTTACTTGTTGAATTACCTTATTTTGCAACACTTGCTCTCTTCGGTCAAGAATATGGACTGGTTTTTCTTCATAAGAGAGATTCTCTTCCAACTGAACTACCTCTGGGCTCAAAACATGAGATGGATCTGGCATATACTTACTCAACATCGAAACATGTAAAAGATTGTGTACCTGATATAAACTCGGAGGTAAAGCCACTCGGTAAGCAACTGATCCAACTTTATCTAGAATTTCATATGGTCCAATGAACCTTGGAATCAGCTTTCCTTTCTTACCAAATCTCGTGAAACTTTTCCATGGAGAAACCTTGAGAAAAACATGATCACCTACCTCGAAAGATAGATCCTTCCTCCGGTTATCCGCATAACTCTTCTTCCTGCTCTGAGTTGTTCTCATGTTTTTCTGAATCAAATAAACTTTTTCTGCCATCTCTTCTACCAATTCTGGTCCCATTAGCTTCCTTTCACCCACTTCATCCCAAAATGCTGGAGTTCGACACCGCTTCCCATATAATGCCTCAAATGGTGCCATCTGTATACTGGAATGAAAACTATTATTATATGAAAATTCAACCAAAGAAATATGTTGGTCCCAACTTCCTTGATAATCCATAGAGAAAGAACGTAGCATATCCTCCAATGTCTGAATTTTTCGTTCTTACTGCCCATCTGATTGAGGATGAAAAGCTGTACTAAAATTTAATTCAGTACCCAACGACTTCTGAAAGCCTTTCCAAAAGTTAGAAGTGAACCTAGGATCATGGTCAAATACAATGGAGAGGGGAACTCCATGTAACCTGACAATATCTTTAAGATACAAACGAGAAAGTTTATCTAGGGAAAACGTATCTCATATAGAAAGGAAATGAGCAGATTTAGTCAAGAGATCAACAATAACCCAGATTGCATTATTACCTCGAGGGGTCTTCAGCAATCCCACAACGAAGTCCATGGATATATTCTCCCATTTCCACTCTGGCACTGGTAAAGGCTGAAGCATCCATTTCGGTAACATCCGATCTACTTTAACCTATTGACATGTCAAACACTTCATAGTGAAATCAGAAAAATCTCTTTTCATTCCATCCCACCAGTAATACTCCCGCAGATCTCTGTACATCTTAGTACTGCCAGGATGAACTGAAAACGGAGAACTATGAGCTTCACATAACAACTCTCTCTTCAACTGTGAATCACAAGGCACACACAATCTCTTCCTAAATCTCAAAACGCAATCATTATCAATGTTGAATTCAGGAAACTTACCTTTCTAAAACAGCTCTACCTTTTTCTACAACTCACTGTCTTGCTTCTGTTCTTGCTTGATTCTGTCTGATAGAGAAGATTTCACTAATACCTGAAACAAAATAGAAGAACATTGATTAGCCACTAAATGAGGCTAATATTCATTGTTAATATACATAATTTTCATGGTATTTGTTATTCATAAACACCATTTTAGTGCATTTTACACTTTGAACATCATTTCACATTATGTTTGTAATACCTTCTTAAAATGCACTATTATGTGGTACATTTTTGAACATCATTTAAAGTACCCAATGATTCATCTGATTGTAAGGAATTGAATTTTACATATTTTAATTTGATATTTTTGGAAATTTATCTACACTTAAATATGAACATGTTTGATTCAGGGATCAGTGGAGAATTCATGGAGGATGATGGAGATATTTGCAATGAAAGGAAGCAATTCTGGAGAAGGCAGATTGGACACCTTCCCACTGATGAGCCTGTGGGGCCCAACATACAGCCCCAATTAATCCAAACATTCATGGTATGCTAGAAGACATGTATAGGAACAAATAACTCTTCAGGAGTTAATGCTAATTCTGCCTCCATGTTGGTCATTTAGTCGGCCAAAGTTAGAGATAAAATTCTGGGCTAGATTCTGCGGCCCAGAAAAACAGTCTACTACTTTGATCATATCTCAGAATCCACAACTCCAAATGGGCCCAAATTTTACAGTCGGTTATAAGACATCCGGAGCTCCATTTTATTATTCTATGTCCCACCCTGATTCTGCCGTCTAGAAGGTCTTCCAGACGCGTCTGTTCGGTAAAGTAAAGCTGGCTGCCACCTCGGGTCAAACGTGGAAAAGTCCAAATTCCACATGCTTTCCACCACCTATAGCCTAGCAAAATTAATTAAGATGCTTTGTAATGTTGTTGGTTCTACCCAAGGCTCCCAAAATGCCTATTTAAGGCAGTGGTGGTGAAGGAGTTGAGGATCTTGGATGATTTGTTTAATTGTAATGTTATGCTGCATTTTTGTTGCCTCAATTTTGTCTTTCACATGTAAGTTGTTCAATTCACTTTAGTTTCTTAATAAAAGTTCTTCTTATACTCTTATTATGTTGTTCTTAATATCACTTTTATACCGTTGGATCAAGGTGTGAATTTATTCACACCAACCCTTGTGAAATTATTCAAACAACGGTGGAGTGATCATTTTATTTTTGTTGTTTTCTTTACTTCTCCATTCCTCCCTTATGAGTCTACTTTCCGCTTCCATTGAAACCATGGGATCAATGGAGGGCTAACCCACTTATGGGTTGATCCAAGGGAGTAGCAAGGGGCTGGATTGGATGTTATTTATCACCTAATTAATGTATAATCACTTCTTTAATTGGGATTTTTATTTGATGATTTTTAAACTCCATCGTCCTTGTTGAATTTAAGGCCACACACTTCAAGTACTAATACGATCCTTTACCTTGAAGTGCTCAAAACTTTGATCCTTCAAGTGTATAGGTGATTAGTATTAGAGGGTGTAGGCATTAAACCAGTAAGTGATGATGTTGTTTTATCTCCTTAAATGAACCCATCTCAAATTTAAGAAATTGAAATCATTAAAAAGAAAATACATCCAATCCACCCCGAGTGATAACCTAGGATCAACTCATTCTTTTAAATTGAATGCACTTAAATCTTTTAGATATCTTTAAAACCCATCCAAAATCAATCCAAGTTGGCCACTTCATAGCCAAAAATCCATCCCTTAGGTTTTGTATCTTAGGTATCTTCTTAGGTCTCTGTGGAATCGACAACCCAAGCTACACTACAAGGACCGTTCTACCCTTCTTCTCTTGGGTAAATTTGGGCGTGAACCAATATCCTGCACCAAAAACTTCTATTCCAAAGTTTGTCAAATCCTTAACCAAAGGATCACGTTCCAAACGCAACATTTCTAATGAAGCATTACTTTTTCGACTCAAAGCATCATCCACTTTATTTGCTTTTCCCAGATGGTAATGAATTGTACAATCATAATCCTTGATTAATTCTAGCCATATCCTCTGTCTCATGTTCAATTCATTATAAGTGAATATATACTTTAAACTTTGGTGATCAGTATATATTTCACACTTTACTCCATACAAATGATGCCTCCAAATTTTTAGAGCAAAAACAACAGCATCTAATTCCAAACCATGTGTAGGGTAATTTACCTCATGAGTTTTCAACTGTCGTGAAGCATAAGCAATTACCTGATCATTTTTCATTAGGACGCAACCAAGTCCTTTCAATGAAGCTTCACTGTAGATAATAAACTCCCCATTCCTGGAAGGTAGTGCCAAAACTAGAGCATTCACCAATCTTCTTTTCAGTTCCTGAAAACAATCATCACATTCTTTTGTCCAGATAAACTTAACACCCTTTCGAGTTAGCTTCGTCATTGGACTAGATAACCGTGAAAAAAATTTATAAGAAACCTTCGGTAATGGCCTGCCAAACCAAGGAAGCTACGAATCCCAGTTACATTTGTGGGTCTTGGACATTCTTCAACAACCTTTGTTTTTGCCGGATCAACAGTTATCCCATCTTTAGAAACAATATGACCAAGGAAAGAAATTTGTTGCAACCAAATCTCACACTTTCTGAGTTTCCTCTACAATTTCTCTTCTTTTAAGGTTTGCAAAATAACCCTTAAATGACTTTTATGCTCTTTTTTGATTTTATAAAACACCAAAATATCATCAATAAACACAACCACCATTTATCACCTGATTCAACTGAGCCATCAGTGTAGTAAACTACTCAATTATGATTCCGACCATCTCTGGTTGCTGATTCGAAAGGTCATTATACTCTGTATGCCTTCCTAGAAAAGCTGCTCTGTTTCCTCTTTGGAAAACCATTCTTATCACAGAAATATCTTAGGCGAAGCAACATGGTAATCTTTAAATGCTATATCATTTCAGTCATACCATAAATTAACTTATAATTTAACAATTTTCTAACTCCTAACGTTGTCTAAACCGACCATTGATACCAACTATAAGGCCCCAAACTTAAACATTACTTAATATTGAATTAAATGAATAATTCACATTGAGGATCTTTTCAGGTTTAGAGTTTTAGAGAATAAGGAAATAACGGTTACATCTCAAAAGATTACAATGTAGACACTTCTACTAAGTTTCCATATAATAAAAAAAACTCTTAAAAAGAAACATATCTTGTTCCATGTTTTATATAGCATGAATTTACCTTGATCCCATGCTTGACCCTGTTCCACATTAAGTCCTGTGAAAAACATTTCAAAAAAAAACATGGGGTGAGCATAAAAAGCTCAGTAAGGGATACACAAAGAATGAAAACTGTTAGTTTTTCAGACATCAAGTAAACCACGTATACTTTATCAAAGTAATACCTTCACGTTCATTAAGTAGTAAAAACTCTTCACTGAATAAAATATCATTATATTCCATTTTGTAACCAAAGGATTACCATAAAACCCATATAAAGAACACATAACATACAAAGGTAACTTGGGACATAAACATACTTAAGTGGAATAACCATACGGTCGACTTCCACACATATCACTTAGAATCATGATCCATTAATTACATGAGAAATAACTGATATTACGGAGTTAGAAAAATGATAATAAAGTGTCTATAATCAAATTGAGATTATAGTTACTGGAAGGGATCCAACAGACAAATCACTACTTAAATATGTGAAGAATGAATATTGGGAGAAGAAAATTAATCCTAGAGGAATCTACAAATCATTCAGAGTCTATTGATATTAATGGTATCTATTTTATAAATAATATAGATATTAAATAGAAGGGAGATTATTATACTACCCTGACAAACCACAACCTTTTTCAGCAACACTGACTATATTGTTCCCTCAATCGACTAACCAATGTTGCCTATAAGAAATATAGTCAATATGGGAACTCCATTGGAATGACAGTGGTCTTACACTGATAAGAATGGTAAGTTGGTTAGTCGATTGAGGGAACAATATAGCCAGTGTTGCTGAAAAAGGTTGTGTTTTGTCAGGGTAGTCAATATGGGAACCCCATTGGAATGCCAGTGGTCTTACACTGATAAGAATGGTAAGTTTTATAGTGACACCCCTCTGTTTTTGAACGATTGGATGGCCCATGGACTTCCTATAGGTAGAAATCACTGCCATCCTCACCCTCACTAGCTGGATGATGGCCCAATTTGAGTTTTTCCAACTAAAGGATCATACCCACTACCAATATAAAATCATTATCCACTTCACATCCTCTATAACTAGAATCAAACACTCCCCCAAAACCCTATTAAAATTTATTAAATGGAAAAAACTATAAAAATAATAGGTATAACCACAAAATGAATGAAATTTTAGATCAACCAAAAAAAAGTGCACCAAGAAAAAAAACAAGTATGGACCAATAAATAGTTTCATTGATCATCGTGATCAAGACGAAATCATGATAAAAACAAGTATCCTTTACCCTATATAAATGACCTAATCAATTAACCCATTGGAGCTCAATTATTCTCAATGATTGACCACTAATTTGGATATCATAAAATGAGGTTAAAAAGGAAGAATTTTACAAAGAATAAATTCCATAAAATTTATGGACACCATGAGTTGATATTTATAAAATATAGATAAACCAATAGACCCACTATTTTCATAGATCACATAAATATGTGTTTTTGAGATTACCTAAGTCATTTTTGGTAGTATTTGTAGATGATATTTCTATATATTCCTAGATAAATAAAGAGCATAAATATCACATATATATTATGTTAAAGACCCTCAGTAATGAGAGAATATATCCCAAATTATGAAATTGTGAATTCAAGCTACAAAAAGTATCATTCATGGGTTATATCATCACAATTTAGGGTATATATAAATATCCATCAAAGACTATAGTTATTATGAAATAGATCAACCTGAACACTATGACTAAAATAAAAAACTTTCTTGGGTTAGATAGATATTATTGAAACTTTGTGGAAATTTTTTCTAGGTTATCAAATGCCCTAAAAATGTTTATAAAGAAATTTTTCAAGTTCGTCTTGATATAAGTATGCGAGGAAAGTATCAAGGATATTAAGGAAAGGTTAGTTAGTAAACATATAATTAAATTACCCCATAGTGTGGGGATTAATAAATTATATTTATGCACCATTCAACTGTGTGGGATTTGTACTGATAAAAATTATAAGGCAATTTTTTATTCCTCATGATAGTTAAAGACTCATAAACAAATTACCAAACATACGATTCAGAATAAGTAGTGGTGATCTTTACATTAAAAATTTGGAGGCATTACCTTTATAATGAGAAGTCTAATATATACAATGATTTTAAGATCTTGAAATATATATTCATTGAGAACTAGTTAAACATGTGCCCAAAATATGGAAATAATTAATTTAAACAGAACAAATAATTATGGATCTATAAAGTATGAATCATGAATTCATAAGGTACCAAAATTAATATTACCTTGACTAAATTTCTCCTTAACCTTATATTCATGTAAGGAACAAAGAAACCCATAAGTATGATGTGATTCTACAAAAGAATGTAATGAATATTATAGTGTTCAAATTTGATAAATAAGGTGTTATATTATTTGGATATTAGATATGTGTCCCATGTGAACCATAATAGAAGAAGGATATTTTAGATTATACACACAGATCATCATTATTTATTCCTTATAGAAGCATATATAATTTTTGGGATTTGAAGTAAAAATTATTTTTGGATAACATGAAGAGGGAAATAATAGTGTATATATCCTAATTCTAAGTATGTTTGAAGGTTATGGTAGATTGATCGAAGCCTAAAGGGATGATAAATCCATTTCCCACACTATAATGAAAATGAAAAACAGCACCCAAGATTTCATTATTGTACACCCTAATGAATCTAAAGGTCATAATGCATTAAGGGTTGTACTAAATTATCTTATAAATTTAGTTTATTTTATTGAAATTAGAGAATATTTATCATAATATCATATTTAAAATATATAAATTATATAGGTTGTGAGTCTTCATTGAGCACAACTTTCTATTGTATCTAATCAAGATTTGAACATTAAATTGTGATTCTAGAAAAATATTTCAAAAGGGTTAGGGAATGAGTTGAATTTTAGGTTCATTTATCACCCCTAGATAGATGGTTAGTATAAGATAATGTTTAAAGTATAAAGGATATATTTAGATAATGTTATATGGTTTTTCAAGGACATTGGAATCAATATATTCTTCTAATTGAGTTATCATATAAAAACTGTTTCTATTCAAGCATCCAAATGACACTATATGAGGCTGTGAGGACCCAGCTAGAGTAATGAACCACTGAGAGGGGGGTGGGGGGGGGGTGAATCAGGGGTACCCCTTTTTCTTCTTTTAAGTTCCCTTAAAATGAGAACAACCTTGGTCTCCTGTTAAAGATATAATTCCCTGATGAGAAACAAACAAGCACACATCCAAAGGAACACATCAATTTACAAGGTTCACTATTCAATAAGAATATATATGTCCTTAGTATGGTTGGAAACAATCCAAAACCATAAAATCCACTAATAAAATAATACTTGGATCAAAACGAGTAGGATATACCCTTACAATCATGAAGCACTGTGAAACAATCATTCCAGTGCGTGTGCACCCTCTTAGCACAATAGGGAAAAGTATCTATTCTTGTAACAACTTATGTTACCTGCACTTCCTTTCAAATACACAAGTGTAAGCAAGTACAACACAAACCTTTACTTCCTTACCCAGAAGAAAGGCAAGAACTTCTTAGACTAGAGATAGATCAATTACAGTCAGAACTTCCCATTCCGAATCTCCACTCCGAATTCTTCACTCCGAATTTTCTTCTTCACTCCATTCTTCAATCCTAGACTTCCACAGTCTGAGAAAATTAATATGGTGATAGCCAGTACTGATTACCCATTCCGAATCTCCACTCTAAATTTCCACTCTGAATCTCCACTCTGATTCTCCACTCCAAATTCTTCACTTTCACACTGATTCTTCAATCTGAGTTTTCTTTAATCCGAGAAAATCAATACAGTGTCAACCAGTAGAAAATTATCATTTCAATTGAAACTACAATGAAAACTCAGTCGGCCACACACTTCTTTATCTCTCTAGATTATCAGAGCTTCTCTCACTACAGAATCATCAATAAATTTACTTAGTACTCTGATCTCCTTTTATAGGTGCTCCAAAGTGTGCTTAGGCGGGAAACCAAAATATTTTTCCCGCTCACTTAAATTCACCCAAATCGTAATTTCTCCTAAAATATCAGAGTAATTAAGACTCTGTCAACGCTTCTAGAATCCTCTAGAATCTTCTTTCCCTTATCTTGATTTAGAGCTTTTGCCTTTTCCGGATCCGACCTTGATACACAGGTTTCTCAGAGTCACATTCTCGGCTCCACTCTTCTGATTTCTCGGTATCACATTCTCGGATCCACTCTTCTTTCATTCCTCAACATGACACCATTTCAATTCTCGGTATAACCCTTCTTTATTCATCGATATTGAATATTTTAAACTCTTGGTATGACTCCTCTAGAGCAAGATATGACTTCAGCTGTTCTCGGTTCAACATTCTGGTTCTTGGTATGGATCTTCCTGATTCTCGGAACGACTTTTGGTTCTCGATATGACTTCTTCGATTCTTGGTACGACTTCAGGTTCTCGAAATGACTTTTGGCTCTTAGAATGACTCTTACTGATTCTCTGAATGCCTTTTGGTTCTCGATACGACTTCTTCGATTCTCGGTATGACTTCAGGTTCTCAGAACAGCTTATCCAAATTCTCGGTATGACTTCTCCATCAAACTATTTCTTGCATCGTGAGTACTTGCATATACTCACAAATTTGGAGTTACAAAATAGAAAATCATCGTCACAATAAATTCCTTCACATCTCTTATCTTCCAGCTTTCGAGAATTTTAAATTTCCTAGTTTCGAACATCTCAATTTCCAGAATCTGAATTCCAGACTCCGAATTCTTTGAACACCAGGTTCCAAATGTTCAATATACTCAGTTCCGAATATTCAAACTTCCAGCTTGAGAATTCTTAGAAATTCAATCTGTCTTTCCTTTATGATAACTTCCTCAAGATCAATATAATAAAATCCATGCAAACCATCTCTTCCTTCAGCTTAGTCCTAACAATACCCCCCTTTGGATTTTGTTGTCAACCAAGTTTTAAAAAATCACCAAACTTTGTAACCTCAATCAATGGATTACTTATCAATAATTCTAAGCCTATGTGAGCTAACTGATTGTAGGAAACAAGAATCATTGACAGAAAAACCATGCTATCCATAGGTAGTGAAAATGAAATCTTCAACTTCATACATATTCAGCTTCATACCTCTTGTAAAAAACATCAAGTTCTTTCCTACAACCACTCCAAAAAACATTTAGAATAGTTCATATACACAAGCAGTGATGAGTTCACAGCTTACCCACAACTAATTCTTTGAATAATAGATTTATGATACAAACAACTTCTCCCCCTTGACAAAACAATCCAAAGGTAAGAAGACAGAGGGTATGGAACAACATACCTTAGCATTGATGGAAATGAGGTTGGACACCCATGTTCAACCTCAATCTTGAGAATGATTCCTTTGGAAGAGGTTTTGTGAAAATATCAGAAAATATTTCAGTAGATGAAACATATTCATGTTTAAGTTCATTATTTTCCACATTCTCTTTGATGAAATGATATTTTATGTCAATATGATTTGAATGAGAATGTTGGACTGGATTCTTGGTAAGATTAATTGTGATTTGATTATCACAGCCCAAGAGTAAGGGCAGCTTCACTTCAACTGACAAATCTTCCAACTGTGTCTTCATCCAGATAAGTTGAGTAGCGGCTATGGTGGTAGCAACATATTCAGCTTCATCCATACCAAGTGTCACATAATTTTGCTTCTTCGAGTGCCATCCAACACAATGTTTTCTTATAAATAACACTCCACCAGATGTGGATATTCTATCATCAACATTTCCTACCCAATCAGCATCTGAATATCTAACAAATCGATGTTATTTGAGCCACTATACTTGATTCCGAATTCTACTATTCCTTTTATGTTTTTGAGAATTCTTTTTATCGCAACAACATGTGAGTCTTTAGGAGCACTCTGGAATCTTGCACATAAGGTAACAACAAAAACAATATATGGTCTTGATGCAGTCAGGTATAACAAACTTTCAATCAGCTTTCGATATTCTTTCTGATCAACTTCTTTTTCTTTTATCATCTTTTCTTAGCTTCGTTCCCACTGAGATAGGAGTTGATACATGTTTTGAGTTTTCCATCCCAAACTTCTTAAGAAGTTACTTAGCATACTTTTCATGGGAGAGAAAAATGAATTCTTTCTGTTTGAAAATTTGTAACCCAAGAAAGTATCTCATTTCACCCAACATGGACATCTCAAGGACATTCTTCATTTCTTCAGCAAACCTTTCACAGCTTCTTTCATCATTCCCAGCAAAAATATTGCCGTCAACATAGACAATCACAATGAGAGAAAGATCTTGGATTTCCTTGATGTATAGATTTCTATCAACTCTTCCTTTCTTGAAGTTCATCTCCTTTAAGCAAGTGTCCAGTTTGGAATACCATGCTCTTGGATCTTGCTTTAGCCCATACAAGGCTTTCTTCAACCTACACACATAACATTCATTCTTCCCAACAAAAAATCCACATGGTTTATCAATATAATTTTCTTCTTTGAGATCACCATTAAGAAATGTGGATTTAACATCCATTTGAAATATTTTGTATCCTCGTTGTGCAACAATAGAAAGAAAGATTTGGATAGTTCCTAATCTGGCTACCAGAGCAAAAGTTTCTTCAAAGTCAATTCCTCCAATCTAAGAGTAGCCTTTGCAAACCAATCTTGCATTATTTCTAATAAATTCACCTTCTTCATTGAACTTATTCTGGAAGATCCATTTGGTGCCAATAATGTTCCTATTTTCAGGCTTGGGTATGAGTTCACATGTCTTATTATTTTCAATCTGATCCAATTCTTCATTCATGGCTTGAACCGATTCCGGATGCTCAAAGGATTCTTTAACATCATTTGGTTCCACTTTAGAATACAAGGATGTATGTGATATATAATTACTTGTTCTTCCTATTTGAACCGTGTGACGTTGATCACCAATAATATTATGAGCTTGCACTTGTTTCATCAGCCTTGGATAAGTTCTTCATGTGTCTTCCTCATAACTTGATATGGATGAATCCAATTATTCATCTTGATTAGGATTAAAATTCATTGCATCCTTATCGAAATCGTCAACTTCAACTTCCTTATCTTCCTTGTCTGTCTGGACATGCTTATCTTTCCCCAGATTTTCAATGAATTTTACATCAACTGTATCCACCATTCTTCCTGTTTCTTTGTTAAAGCATCTATAACCTCTTCCTTCTAGATCATAACCATGAAAAATTCCATCTTCTCCTTTCTGCTCTAATTTCCCACTACTTCCACCTTTCTTCTTTATGATGCATGGGATCCCAATAACTTTAGCATGCTTCATACTTGGAGTAATGCCATAGAAAAGTTCATATGTGGTCTTGTTTGATTAGGTCCAATAGAAACATTAATTTTTAAAATAAATGTTGTACTTGTAGCTTGACTCCAAAAGTAATGAGTACGGCCATGTTCAAGTAACATGGTTCTTCCCATTTCCACCAAGCTTCTGTTCTTTCTTTCAGAAACCCCTTTTTGTTGAGGTGTATATGGAGCATTGTATTCATGCTGAATCCCATGCTTCTCAGGATAGTCTTCAAATTTTTTACTTATATATTCACCTCCATTATCTATTCTCATCTTATTTATAGAGTACTCACATTCTTTCTTAGCTTTCCTTCTGAATCTTTTAAACATTTTCAGGGAGTCTGACTTGTGCTTCATAAACATAACACATGTAATGCAAGTAAAATCATCAATGAAGGTGATGAAGTACTTGTCTCTATTTGTTGATTGTTTTCTCATCAGCCCACATATATCAGAATGTATTAGTTCAAGGGGTTGTTTTGAACAAATGTCAACTTTCTTATGCACAAAACTTATAATCCTTCCTTTCTGACAGGTAGTGCAACCCCAATATCTTCTTCTTGGAAAAAATGGAATATCTTGAACACTGTCCCTTTGAGATAACTTGCTCATGTTTCTCTGACACATGTGTCCAAGTCTTCTGTGCCACAACTGATTTTCTTCCACTATTCTCATGTAACAAAAGTTTTGTGAATTTCCAACATGAAACAGATTTCCTTTGGTTCGTTGGCCTCTTGTAACAATCTTCCCATCATCTTCACTTTTCAAAATAAATCCATCTTTCTTGAAGATAACTTTTTTACCCTCCTCACACAATTATGATACACTCAGCAAGTTGTGCTTTATCCCATCAACATACAGAGTTTTCATGGACTTTAATTTTTCCTTCCCAATGATGGCTGATCCGACACCTTTGATTTTTAAAGATTCATCATTGCCAAATGTCACAGTGCCTTCTTTAAACTTCTTCATATTCTTTAGAAACTTTAAGTCTCCTGTCATATGTAAAGAACACCCACTATCAAGTATCCAAGGCCGTTCTTCCTTTGTAACTTTTAGAGCAGTTTTAACAACAAGATCCTTTTCTTCTTTCACTTATTTCTTCACCTTTGGCTTCTAAGAATTAAGAACTTTTTGTTGAGTTGGTAATATCACAAGACATTCTTTTGCAAGGTGTCCAGGTTGTTCACACCTTTCACAAATGGTCTTCAGAGGCTGGAACCTATTTTCTGTCTTGACTTCATTCTTCTCAACTTTCTTCAAGAAAACCTTCTTACCCTTCTTCCATTTAGGATATTGTCTCCCCCTCAATCTCCATCTTTCATAACTTGTGGTGTGGTGGTAATAATGTTGATTGAACCAACACATATTCGCTGTATGCAAGAATCCACCACAATACCAACATTACCCATAGAAGGAGTACCTTCCTCTAAATATTTTGTTCTGATACTTCTTTGTTGCTCTTTTTTCAGCCCCACCAACCATTCTTTTGTTCGCAAGATTTCTCTTTTGGAATTCCAATTTTTCTTTTTTTTCACCAGTGTTAGACTTAGGTTTCATTGAAACTTCAGAGTTCCCAGTAACGCTGGTATTGGCCACATAAGCAACTTTCTTGGCTTTCTTCTTGACAACAACCACTTTATTCTTCTGTTGGATTTTCTTATAATGTGACTGTTGAGAGCCTTCACCAACATCAGCAGCTGAGTTTTAAAAATAAATATTTTTTGATTCATCTTCTGAGAGCTTCTTTTGAACAAGATCTAATTATTCCTCTTTTGCCTTCATCTTTACTCTCATGTGCTCATTTTGATTTTTCTCTTCTTTAAGAGACTTCTTCAAGTCCTCAAGATCTTTATCATGTTCTTCTTTATCATTGGCTTGATTGGATGATGAGGAATATTCGTCTTCCAACTTTTTGTTAAGCTTCTCCAGCCTTCTGATCTTCCTTAAACATTCCTTCAATTGTTCTTTTAGATGCATCTCATGCTGAGTTTCTTCTTCTTCCGAGATGCCGCTTCTGAAATCTCCATCATTCACTATTGAAATGGAAGTATTTTCAACACCATGATCAACTGATTTTTCAGATTCAACATCAATTTCTTCATTTTCTTCATTTATGGATAGAAAGATTTTTCTCTTTGATTTGAAGAATTTCTTTTCTTTCTCTGACTTTCCTTTTCCACCCTGCTTCTTCCATAACTTTTTTGGTTTTCTTTCTTCTTCATCACTGCGTTCCTCTTTCCCCCTTCGAGGACAGTTAGCTGCAAAATGGCCAATGCCTCCACATTCGAAACACTTCAAGGGATGTTTTCCCTTGTATTTCCCTGTGCCTATTTTAACATTTTTTGAAAAAAAGGATAAAATATCATTAATATTTTTACATACCTCACTTTCAGAGTCAGAGTCGCCACTATATTCTTCAATCAAGATCTTCTTAGACTTTTCCTTCTTCATGGATTTGAAAGATAATTCTCTTTCAACCTTTGTCTTGGTCTTCATAGCCTTTTCCATTATCATCTTATAAGTAATGAGAGTGCTATGAAAATAATCAAGAGATAGAGTCTCTAAATCTCTGTCTTCTAATGAAGATACCTTCACATCAAATTTATCAGGAAGAATCCTCAATTTCTTTTCCACCAAAGTAGAGTCTTTCAGTTCTTCACCAAGACATCTGATGGTACTAACAATATCGTTTACGCTGGTGAAGAAATCCCCAATAGATTTATGCTCTCCCATCTTCAAGTCTTCATACTTCAATATCCAGATTTGATGTTTTTTCTTCTTGAATTTTTTATTCCCTTCGTATATGTTTTTCAGTTTGTCCCATATACCTTTGGTTGTGGCTACTCCTTTTACTCTCAAGAATTCACTTTTGAAAGTGATGACAATATAGAATTCTTGGCTCTTCCATCATTCTCAAGAAACTTTTTGTCAACAGGTGTAGGTGGAACATTATCTTCAATGGGGGGGAAACCCAACAGTTGCAGCTTCAAGAACTTCATAACTAATGGAAATGTGATATAGTAGCATTATATCCTTCTAGATGTGATAGTTATTTCCATCGAATAGCAGAATGCCTTTATTGTTCACCCAATTCAGATTCTCCATCTACAAGGAAAAACAATGGGAACCTACCTCTGATACCACTTGTGAGGACCCAGTTGGAGTAATGAACCACTAAGAGGGGGGGGGGGTGAATCAGTGGTAACCCTTTTTCTTCTTTTAAGTTCCCTTAAAATGAGAACAAAATTTGTCTCCTATTAAAGATATAATTCCCTACTGAGAAACAAACAAGAACACATCCAAAGGAATATATCAATTTACAAGGTTCACTATTCAATAAGAATAGCTACGTCCTTGGTATGGTTGGAAACAATCTAGCACCATACAATCCACTAAGAAAATAATCCTTGGATTACAACGAGTAGGATATACCCTTACACTCATGAAGCACTGTGAAACAATCACTCCAATGCATGTGCACCCTCTCATCACAATAGGGAAAAGTCTTTATTCTTGTAACAACTTATGTTACCTACACTTCCTTTAAAATACAAAAGTGTAAGCATGTACAACACAAATATTCACTTCCTTACCCAGAAGAAAGGAAAGGAATTCTTGGACTAGAGATATATCAATTACAGTCAGAACTTCCCATTCCGAATCTCCACTCTAAATTCTTCACTCTGAATTTTCTTCTTCACTCTGATTCTTCAATCCTAGTCTTCCTCAGTCTGAGAAACTCAATACGGTGACAACTAGTACTGATTTTCCATTCCGAATCTCCACTTCGAATTATTCACTCTAAATTATTCTTCTTCACTCCATATTTTTTCAATCCGAATCTCCACTCAGAATCTCCACTCCGAATCTCCACTTTGAATTATTCACTTTCACTCCGATTCTTCAATCTAAGTTTTCTTTAATCTGAGAAACTCAATATAGTTTCAACCAGTATCAAATTCTCATTTTAATTGAAACTGCATTGAAAACTCAGTCATCCACACACTTCTTTATCTCTCTAGATTATCAGAGCTTCTCTCACTACAACATCTTCAATAAATTTATTTATTACTCTGATCTCCCTTTACAGGTGCTCCAAAGTGTGCTTAGGCGGGAAACCAAAATAATTTTTCCGCTCACTCAAATTCACCCAAATCTAAATTTCTACTGAAATATCGGAGTAATTAAGAATTTTTCAATGCTTCTAGAATCTTCTTTAATCTTCTTACCCTTCTCTTAATTTAGACATCTGGACTTTTCTGGATCCGACCTTGTTACACAGGTTTCTCGGAGTCACATTCTCAGATCCACTCTTCTGTTTCTTGGTATCACATTCTCGGATCTACTCTTTTTTCCTTCCTCGGCATGTCTCCATTTCAATTCTTGATATGACCCTTCTTTATTCATCGATACCGAAGATTTTGAACTCTCAGTATGACTCCTCTGGAACTCGATATGACTTCACTAGTTCTCGGTATGGAATTCTGCTTCTTGGTACGACTCTTCCTGATTCTCAGAATATCTTTTGGTTCTCGATAAGACTTCTTCAATTCTCAGTACTACTTCAGGTTCTCGGAACGACTTCTGGTTCTCAGAACATCTCTACCTGATTCTCGGAATGGGTTTTGGTTCATGATACGCCTTCTTCGATTCTCAGTACGACTTTAGGTTCTCGGAACGGATTCCCCAGATTCTCGGTTTGACTTCTCGATCCAACTTCTGCTTTCATCGTGAGTACTTTCATATACTCACAGATTTAGAGTTAAAAAATGGCAATGAATCGTCACAATCAATGCCTTCACATCTCCTATCAGCCAGATTTTGAGAATTTGCAACTTCCCAGTTCCTAACTTCTCAATTTCTAGACTCCGAATTCCAGACTCCGAATTCTTTGAACACCAGGTTCTGAATGTTCAATATACTCGGTTATGAATCTTCAAACTTACAGCTTCCGAATTCTTAGAAATTCAAGGTTTCTTTCCTTTATGAAAACTTCCTCAAAATCCAAAAAAGACAATCCTTTCAAACCATCTCTTCCTTCAGCTTGGTCCTAACATAGGCTTTGTATGGGACTAGGTTCAAGACTCCAACATGCTAGAATAATGTTAGGGAATGAAAGATTATGGGGACTAACCTTAACTAATTAATCAAATTGAAGGTCCAAACCATTAATTAGAATATTAAAATTATCCGAAGTCAATAAAATATCTATCATGATAATCATCAAAGAGATCTAGAGTTTAAAGTTTGTGACATCATTTTTCGTAAAATATATCCATGGAAACATTTTATGATATTTAGTTAGAAAAGAAAGTTTATCCTTATACACATCAGTCCCTTCAAGACCATTAATCATGTTGGGGTCATAGCATACTGCTTAATGCTATCCCCTAACCTACCTTATGTTTATGTTGTGTTCCTTGTATTATTCTTTAGTAATATATTCCAAATACATCATATATAATAAAATATAAATCATTGTAAATGAAACATGACCTCTCTTATGAATAACAAGATTTGGAGATCTTAGATCACAGGGACATGATTATAAAGAATAATAACACTCATATAATCAAGGTAATATGGTGGAACCATATGCTTTAGAAAGATACATGTGAACCTTGTGATTTAGTGAGGAAAAATTATCCTCATTTTTTTTCCTCAGTGTTATAAAATTTGAAGGAAATATTTATTAAGGGGATTAGATGTAACGACCCAAGGTTCTAAATCTTGAAAAACTAATGTTATGGTCGCGAACTTGTGTTACATGCTACACCCAATGTTAATAAACTAAAACATATTAAGTGAAATTTATTAGTAAATCATTAATAAACAATAAGATAAAAAACAATTAAAATTTATAAACTTAAGGAGGCAAATAATTAATATTATTTTATATTGAAAAATCTATTTTCAATTAAATTTATTTTATTTATATTATGTAATTTTTTTAAATACAAAAGTTACCAATTTTTTTAATTTATATTTAATAAAATAAAATTAATTTTATAATTCTCCACATAAAAATTTTCATGGTATTAATTATTTAGTTTTTTTGAAAAGGTCTATTTTTAGTCAATTTTTTTGGAATATTATAATTTGTATTAATTTATCATAATGTAAGAATATATTAGAAGGTTAAAAAAATTATGTAATAAAATATATTTTATAGAATAAATTTATTCAATTTAAAATATTTATTATAATGAATTGGTTTGGGATTCCATTTGAATTACTACATTATCTGATTGTCCTCTGGATCAAAGGTTGTTCCCAATCCCCATGAGCTGGAAACTAGTTCTTATGAAGCAAAAAAAGACACTTAGGAACGATGTCTACCAAAAATAAAAGTAAAAAGGAAAATAAACACCTGGGATGACCTGTCCATATATCAAGTGTCTATAAAAAATAAAATCTCCATACACATTAAATAAAAAATAAAGGATAAAAAAACAAACAATCTGCTCAACCCTAGTCCCCATCCTTTATATATGAGAGGATATAAAAAAATCTATAGATTTATTTTCTTTATCCGCAAAAAATATAATTACCATCTATTCGTAGAATGTATTAAAATCCTAATTGACACAAATAAATAATGTAATGTTCTACATTATCGATATTCTAGAAAATAATATTGAAAATACAACCAAATTAAAAAAGTAACCACCTAAAAAATGTAGTAAAATGAACAGCTAATATCAGTACCCAAATAAATTAATTCTCAAAGAGTATTAAATTCCGAAATACCGAAAATAAAACTAAAATAATATACCTGTGAGAATAAACATGCCCAGTAGGCCACCACCATCCATGCCACATGCAAAACCTTTAATCACTTATCAATTTTCATGGTAGTTTAAAATAAATTACTTCAAAACTAAATTTCAACTATTTCTTGGAAAATAGTAGAAAACCTTATATACACAATCTTTATTAAGATAAACTAAGTGTGATCATTTTAAGAAACACGTGACCTAAAGATCACTATATATAGTTTAAAGAAAATCATGTAAATCATTCAATTAAAATACATTTTATAAATATGGAAAAAATAAACCAATTTATTTATTTCATGAAAATTAATATATGAAATTTAGTTTTCAAAAACATGATATAAACATGGAAATTACCTCTTTTTATGAGTTATGAAAAAAATTCATTTAGGTAATTTTCAAATAACTTTAAATAAACTATTTTTCATTTTTCGAAGAATGCATCAATATCCATATCAAAACCAAGCACAATGGATGGTACACCTAGTATATCGTTGAACTTGGCTTGAAAGGTTTCACATTCAATGATCAATAATGACTATTGCCTACTAAATTGATCACCAAATTACCCTCAGAATAGAAGTTGAATACCTTGATGTGTGATTCCCTCTACTCTGTCATGTAAACCAATCCCTAAAATTCCTTTTATAAGAGTATAGAAATACCCCAATGTGTTATCCCCCCTATAAATCAATGAAAATTATAGTTATCCAACCCCACCTAATTATAAAAGGTTTCCATGTTTTTTGGTTTTCAACACCTTATAAAGGGATTAAAACTATTCATTAAACAATTCCATAAACCTTTTCTCATTATCAAAACCATGACTCGAAATCCAATTTTAATAAAAAAACACTGGTGCTTGGAAATAAACATTACTTAGTAAATTTTCATGGGGAAATGAATTTTATATCAAAATCCATTAAACACACATTTCCCAAATCAAATTTAGTTCCAATAATAATTAATTAAATAATTTTAGAAACTAATGAGCACATACAATTCATTAAAAAACATTTCATAAAAATACACTAACTTGAAATCCTTTTTGGGATTTACGCTCATTTTACAAAACACCTTAAAAGATTAAAAAAAAATTCTTAATTTATTTTATGAACCAAACCATATAAAACCGTTTAAAAACATATCATTTTAATCAAAATAACCATTTATGAAATTTATCAATACTTAGAATTATTAGTTTTTCTTTGAATTATATGTAAATATATTTTATAATTTAACTTGGAAATACATATCATTATTGATTATCATAAATACAAATTCAATGGTTTAATTAGGAAATTTTACAAGACATAAAATTGCAACAAGATTCAATCCATTATTTATAGAAGTATAAGAAAACTTTTTTAAACATGAAAACCGGAATTAAATCTATTTTTTTATAAAAGTAATCAAGATTATAAATAATACTATTAAATAAAAAAAATAATTTAACACCCACGAAAGAAATAGTTATATACCTAAATGTTAGTATGAAATACCTTTTTAGAATAGTCTAAATATGGTCATGAACTTGTCACCTTCAAGGTATGACTCCCACACTAGCAAGAATGGACCTACAGAATCCCTGGAATCATATGTTGAAAAAATTTGGACCAAACCCAAATAAGGGTTTGGATGATTCCTGTATAGTAAGAGGGGAGGGAGAGAACTGAGAGACGAGGGAGAAGAAAGTGAAGCGTAGACTCTACCTTGAGGTTTTATTCTAAAATACTAAAGAATAAGAGGATAATTTTAAAAAATAGAGAAGGATTGGGAATGGAGGTGCGTGGTGTAGGGAGGGAATGACCTAGAGAGTCATGTGAAACTAGGGAGATGCATCCTGGGATATATATCATGGTATCAGAGGAGATATTAAGGAAGGAGAATATGGTTTGTCACATAATAAAGAAGGAATGGGTAGAAGGATGTACGTGAGGGGTGCCCTCATGGGGCTGGTGCATTACAAAAGATAAATAGGGGGAGAGAGAGACCTAATTTCAGGACTTAATAATAAGAAAATAATTAATAACATTGAATATCATTAATTATAAAATAATTATAATTAATAGAATTATTGTTTTAACATCATTATTATGATAATACTAATTTTAATAATTCCATAATTATCAATCATGAATATCCAAAAATAAAAATAGAAACCAAAATTACTAAACCCAAAAATAAATAATTTAAAAAAAATTGAATGTGAGGATGTAAAATATCTACCAACCATAATGATCTCTTCCCTCAGAAAGCCTCCAATGACCAAATGGATTAATGGAATGGATGAGACTCAACATTTTGAAAAATAGATCATGTTTAAAACCAAGGGGAACCGTGAAAAAACATGATATTAGAATAACCACAAAACACATTTCATCTTCCAAAGATCCTTTAATCTACCACAAACAAGAAAATTATCTCAAATAAATATAGGTGCTCAAATATGCCTAAACCTGAACACCAAATGAATAAATTATTAGTCACATATGGTGGAGTCTCTATAAAATTATAATTATATGAAAACTAAATTATTCTTTAAATGGATAATACCTCCCAATGAATTATCAATGGAAGAAACCCAACAAAGAATAAAAAGTTTCAAAAGAGATATCACTACCTAGGTTTCCACATTATTCGAGTAAATATTCCTCAATAACACAATTGTTTTTGAACACATATATTAATCATATGAAGTCACATTTAAATCAAATTGATTCTAAAATCTTATACATCACATGGGAATGAAAGACCAAAAAGGGCCAGCATTCCAAACAAAACAAGTAGGATGGATCAATAAAAAGACCAATAGAAAACAATTGGGAATTCCAAAAACGGAATCTTGACTCAATAAGTACCAAATATTCTAGCTTTTTATTAAGTGAGACTAACCCAGGAACATAATTTTATAATTATAGTTCCTAATGAATCCAAACAAACATCATATAAACCAACATCAGTTCACAATTTTCCTAACAATTACTTAAGCAATCCAATGTCAAACCATTTACAATCAAGGTACCATCACAAATCCACATCTCACCATAAGTGAAACATGAATAGTTATCGAGGAATAAGTTTCCTAAGTAATGACCACCCATCCAATAGGGACAATAATAATTTAATGAACTACACCCATTGACATTACCTCATAGAAACAACTATTCCAAAACTCTCTGGATATAAATTCAAAAATATTTTCACCCAAATTATCACCAATTGAAAAAAAAAATCACCAATATGATTTATCAAATGAAGTCCTCCAAAAAAAATATCAACCATCTCCATGATTAATCAATTTATAACCTTAGTATAAACAATAACGAAATTAATAAACATGCAATTGAAAAACCAAACAATGATCACTTCAAAGACTTCAACTACACAAAAATACATGAAGTCAAATCCCAAGGACTACCCAATCTGATTTATAAAACTCCTCAATGAACAACAACCAGACTAAATAAAGACTCACACTAAGGATCACAACTAGGAGTAAAATTCCACCCTTATACATATACTTTTCCGTGGAATAACTAAAATAACATAACATAAAAGAACACAGAATTAAAAATTCCAAAAAACAACCCCCACACAAACCATAAAACATATAAATACACAAAAAATCATATAAAAGTGATATAATAATTCTATTTTTCTCTAATATTATTATAATAAAAATAATAGTTTTGTAACCACCATCATAGAAGAATGTAAAATTTAAAAAAACTATTCACCACATTTTAAAACAATTATCCTCATTTTTAAAACTAAACCCTTTTTGATTTGTTACATTTAAAATTCACATATATTTTAAAAAAACATCAAAACCAGTTTTAAAACTAAGACAATTTCAAAACCCCATAATGAAATAAACAACTTTTGTGAACCTTTTATGAAAAATATTTTATATTTTTCCGAAAATCCATAAGGACTCATTTCTATCTAAATCTGTTTTTCATAAAATCCAATTTATTTGATTTTACAAAAATAGTTTTCACAATTACTACATAATAAAAACACACCATTAAAAAAACTTACCCCCAAAAAATAACAAATGATGGAATATCATAAACCTCAACCAAAATATATTCCAACAATATTAGCTTGTCACAAGAAACCAGCTTCATTTAAAATAAATTTCTAGGTTCCTATATTAAATCAATCATTTTTTAACAAAAAACCTCTTGTTAAAAATTTCGTAAATTCTATACCGAAATAAATCATTTCATAGAATGTTTTTCAAGTGACCAAAAATTTTATGAAATTCCCAAATTTAATTTCAAAAACTAAAATCTCACCTCAGTATAACATTGAAAATTTCAAAGGTCTTTTATTAAATTTCAAAACCCAACTTGAAATTTGTTTTTTAAATTATGATTTAAATTGGTCCATTATTTTGAATAAACGTCTTGAGTTCAAAATCTAATTTTATCAAAAAACTATTAGAATTAGGTAAAATAGATTTAATATAATTTCCAAAAACAATAAAATATAAATCAATGGATTAAAACCATTTCCATACTAAACATCCACCTTGAGGGGTTTAAAATATTACAAGTTCACATTTAAATCACACCATAAGTTTCAAAATATTGATTACATTTTGGTTAATTTTAAGGGAAAGCTGAATTATTCATTTCAACACACACTTTACAATTTAAAACCAAGATCCCTTTATAAAATCTTAAATATTTACTTAAAACCACTTCATAGATTTTAAACCCTAAATCATTTTTATTTTTGAATCTATCTTTCTTATAATCACAAAAAATCAAGAAATAAAATAAATAATAATTCATAAAAAAAATATCCAATGAAGGAATAGTCAATATACATGACTTGGAAATATGATTTTATAGGCCGTATGTTAATGAAAATACTACCATTGTAAGCCATAAAAAACTATGCACTCTTTCTATATGTGGTTCTTTATGATGTGTGAGATCACCATGTGACATATATTTAAATCTAAATTTAAAACCCTAAAAAATTCATAAATCACTCTGATAAAATTAAAATAACATTAATTCAAATCAAAATTTCTCAATAGAATACAATAAAAAACTTACAAAAAAAATTAAAAATAAGACATCCTAAGGTTACTCTGGTTTCTACATGGGTGGAGGTGAAAAATAATTTCACCATGACCTACATTTAGAGTCCCAAAAACAGTATCAACAATCTACTAGAATCCTAATATAAAAAAGGACTGACCTAATTTGATACCATCTATAATGAACCATCTTGTGCTACTATATGAAATCAGAGTAAAACTGATTTTCTAGAAGCCCTAAAAGCATTTGTGACCCCAAGTGCTGACAACCAATGACTAAGAATTACAAAAACACACTTGGGAATAATTTCATTATAGAATCATAGTAAAAGTGACAAAAGGAATTCAATAAAAATATAGAATTTCCTCTTTGTATATCAGATATCCATGATAAATAAAATATGAAAAAATAATTAATGAAGTGGTAAATTAAAATAAACAAAAAAACGATCCTCACACCCTCAATCTCCCATCCCTACATATGCAAAGTTATAAAGTGGCATTAATATTATTTTTCTTTGGGAGCCAGTAGTGATCACAACCCTAGGCCCATAGAAAGTAGTATAATCTTAATTGGTCTAGTAAATTATATAAATTGACACTCAATATACATTTTATAAAAGAAAATGGAAAGTCCTACCAATACAAAAATAAGGAAACACTTGTTTAGTGAGGTAAAAAACAACTTAACTTAATCCACATATCGATCAATTCTCAAATAGTGGTCAGAAGCTAAATCCAAAACCTAAAAAAGAAAAAGTATATGTGTGAGAAAAAACATGCCCAGTAGGCCACCACACATCTTTCTACATGCTAAATATTTATTAAAAAAGACATTTTCGATTTAGTCTTAAATATAGTACTTAGAAAAAAGGTTTTGACTATTTTTGGGAGAATAATTTAAAACATTTCACAAGTTATCATTATTAAAATTAAACATATATGTTCATTTGAAAAAAACACACAACAAGAAGATCATTTTAGATAATTTAAATAAAATAATTAAAATCAATCGTTACACATAAATTTTTTAAGTTAGAATAAATTAACCATTTTTCTCATTTTATAAAAATTAATGCATGAAATACAATTTTTCATAATGTTGTATAATAAAATCAATTACCTCTTTTTATCTGTAACAATTTTTTTTGTATAAGTTGTTTTTAAAACACTTTAAATAAACCATATTCAATTTTACATAGCATGAATCAATATAAATTTAAAAAAAATGGGATGTATACCTAGGAAAGCTTAGGACAGGGATGGTTATGTTTCTCATATAATGATAATTCATGACTTGTTCATAATAAACCTATGACTGACATGCCCACAAAATGAGCAAAGTAATATCCCGATGTGTGATTCCCCCTACAATGTCATGTAAACCAATCCCTATCCAAAACTACAAAGGATAAAAATAATACCTTTTTTTTATTCCTTCTACAAATAAATGATAATTATATACCAAACTCTAAACTATATGCCCAAGGCATCCAAGTGTTTCTATTGTCAAAAAATTTCAAAGGGATTATCACGATAAATGAAACAATTATATAACATTTTTCTCATGATAAAACCCTACTTTCTATTGCAATTTTTTTAAAAAACCTTGGTTCTTTGAAATCATCCTTCCTTTTTAAAATATTATGGAAATCCCTATTATATCAAATCCAAGTACACATGCATTTATAAGTTCATAATTCATGCTAACAACCATGTAGAAATCATGTTTAGAAACCAATGAACAAATATAATTAATTAAACAAAGAATTAATATGTAACCACCTAATTAAAATCCATTTATGTATTTATCCTCATTTTCCAAAACACTTAAAAATATGAAAATATAAAATACTAATTCATATAGTTATCCAAAAAGTGTCAAAGAATTAAAAAACCACTCATTTTAACCAAAAAAACCCTTTAGAAAATTTATCAAGACTTAACGTTACAAGTTTTATGTGAAATACCAGGTTAATATCATTAAAAAATAAAATTATAAACCCAAATAATTATTGATAATGATATATATAATTTTCAACATCTAATTGAGCTATTTGGAAAGAAAAAAACATGAAATGAGATTCAATCCATTCCATTTTATAAAATAAGAAAAATCAATTGCAATTCATGTAAACCAAAATTAAATCTATTTTAATTTTATGTAAAGAAATTGAAATATGTAATACTACTATTAAATTATTTTTAAAAAAATTAAAACACAAGAAATAAATTATCCTATGATTAAAAGCCAGGACATGAGGATAAAACTACCTAGAATCCTAGGAAGATGGTTTGGAACATGTCGCCCTCAATGGAATACTCCCAATCTAGCATGAATAGACACATATGATACCTCTAATGAAATGTAGAAACCAAAATTAGAGACAAACCCTACCTATGGTTTTCATGACTTTAATATAGTAATATGGGAGGGAGAAAACCAAGAGATAGTGAATAATAAAGTAATGTGGAGATTAAACCTAGAGGTTCTGATCTCAAATCACGAATATTATGAGATAAATTGTCAAAAGTGCAGGAGGATCAAAGATGGTGTCCTTTGACAAAAGTAGGGATAATCCATTTGGGTCACATGACATAATGGATATGTGACTTGGGTGATGTATTATGGTATTATATTTGATCTTAATGAAGAATAATGTAGTGGGATGTATAATCAAGAAGGATATAGGAGAAGGTTGCAAGCCAGTGGTGCCACCATGGGATTGGTGCATGACAGAAGAGTAATTGGGGGAGGGGGTAACCTGATTTTTGGTCTTAGAAATGAAAATAAATTAACAATATTTAATAAAATTAATTATAGAATAATTCTAATTAATATCATTGATATTATGAAAATCATTATTATCATTCCACAATTTTTAATAATACCATCATTATCAATATAAAATATCTAAAAATAGAAAGAAAAACAAAAATTATAATATTATTAGGTAAATAATTGAAATAAAAATGGGAAGTTCCGGATGTATCATTCTTTTAACTTATAGAAAATATGTCCACCATTTTTTGTAAAAAATTAAAATATTACTTTCATAAGAACAATTTTGTGATCTTTTCTTCTAAGAGTTTTGATGGTGAAATTTGGTTTTGGCATGATTTAAAAGACACATAAATTTTATATGTTTTATAAGAAACAACGTTTTAAAAAAAATAATTTTTGATGATATTATATTGTACATTATTTTTTAAACTTAATAATACACTTTTTCTAATTTTTGTTACATGTTATGTCAATTTATTTTAAAATTAACATTTCAAACAATTAAAAATTTTATTTATTAAAATGATTTACAAATTAGAAACCATATGGTTAAAATTAGAAAGGTATAATCATTATTATTTTTTACCCATATAAATTACTTATATTAATAATTTGTTACCAAGGTAGGAGTAAATTAGTGTAAAAGTGAAAAATAAAAAATAAAAACCCTAAATACATGCTATGTTATATCTGAAATGAGTTTTTGAGTAGAATTTTGAACCAAAAACACTTAAAATTTACGTTATTTTCCTTTTAGATCCATTGCACATTCAATATTATCATTAAGTTATTGAAAATTAAATGTTTACTTCCAAAAAAACCCTTATCTTCACTTATAATAAGGCAAACCATCCACCTGGTGAGGACTCACCTCTCTTTAGAATCCCTTATTGAAAATCTTAAAATTTTATCCTAATAGAACAATATCCCACTTGAATAATATCAGGGTGACCTTTATTTTTCTTAAGTCCTTCACTTAGAATATTTTTTAAGAGAAAACACAAGCATCCCATGTGATTATTACATTCCCTTAGTCTTTTCTATTACTCTAAACCTTTTAAATCATCTAGAAAATTAATAATCTAATGAAATAAATATCATTATTATATATAACTAAAATTATATTAATTTTAAAACAATTTATCAATCCTTTCATCCACTAATAAATCTAAATATCATTTATTACATGTACGTGCAAACTACCTCCTCCATGAATTGATGTTGATCTTTTTTCTTTATTATCTCTCAAGGAAAGTATCAAGGGTGTATTTGATGAATTATAATGGACTATTATTTAAATTTATAAACCTGAAATGGTAATTTATCATATGCTATATAACACCATTTTATTTCAAAAGAACACTATATTTTATAGAGTGTGCGACACACAAAACCGAGATAAAACAATCCAATAAATATTATTATTTTATGGTCACTATACCATAGAAATTTAATTTTATGGTATTAATAGAAGTAACATAACTATAAAATATATCTAAATTTTATAATAAATAAAAACATATTGATTCATGCTTATGAAATTAGCACTCAATTTTTATTAAATCCGTTTTATACATTAAAAATACATTTTCTTCAAAAATGGGTTTTATTGTTTTTTTGTGAGAAAATATTATTATTAATTTATTAAACATTTATAAAATTAAATATAACTTTTTTTTTATCATTTTTAAAATCATAATATCAAAATTATAATTGGGTAAATTTTTGGGATTTTTCTAAAAAGATTTATTTTTCAGTGAATAGTGAAAATACAGATTTTTTGTAATTTTTTTATTTTTATTCAAAATTACCATCAAGATTTGAATTTTATCTTAATTTATCAAAATTATTATTTAATTATCTATAATTTAAATAATTGAACATTAATCATCATTGCCCTTGAATTAAGAATATTTTTATTTTTAGGCATAAAAATAGATTTTTATAAATATTGTTTTTCATTGTGTTTTATGCATTTATAATAAGATTGATTTATTTTACTTCTTGAAATTTGAATTTTTAAAAATTAATTCCAAATTTTTAATTATTAGGGTAATAATTGGTAAATAATTCTTTTCTAGTTTTGGTCTTTATGAATAGTAACCTTTGTAAATATTATCACCTTGGTAAGGGTAAATGAAGTATTTATGGTAAAAAATAATATGATAATGTCTAAAAATAACATTAAAACTTGTATTAAATATTTTTTATGAGTGGGTTTCTACCATTCTCATCCAATATTATAATTCATGGTAATTTGGTACTATTTTTCTCTGAAAAAAGACTTAAATATTATTTAGAGTAAATTTGTGGTAAAAAATATCACTCCATCGCTTTTAATATCTATAATTTTTTTTGAAGGGGATAGAATTAACTTTTTCGTGGGTTTAAATTTTTATTTGAAATATAATTTAAGTTTTTATTATGTTAATTTTTTTTAATTTTTATTGATGAAATAATTTCCTTATGTTCTTACAGAAGGCCGACATATTACTTGTGCAACAAGTAGAAAAAAAAGTTGAAAAATTCAAAAATGATAAAAGTAATATTTTTTGTTTGATTTAAAGTGTTACAAATTTTTTAAGATAAATATAAAATATTAGAGATGTTTTAATGTTTTATATTTTAATTCCATTACTTTCATGTGGTTTTTAACATCATATTATGTGAATAGTTTTTAAAATGACATTAATAATATTTTATGCAAAACAATATTTTATTAAATTATGAAAAATAATAAATATATTTAAATAGTATAATTAGGATTATACATGGTTTAAAATATCAACAGTTTTCCATTTTTTTCCAATTTTCACTTGTTAAGTGAAACTATAACCATTCAATACTGAAAAATTCATTAATAGATTTAATGCCAAAATTGTTTAACCAATGGTTTAATTCAAATGATAAGGTCTAAAATAAAATAAAAAACTATGAAAATTTTATGGGGAGATTATATTAATAATTTAACTTCATTATATTCAAATACATGTCGTTTTGAACCATTTTACATGAGTTAGACACCTAATATATTACAATAATTAATGTATTTTGAAAAATGTTATTAATGATATTTTATAATAATAAATATTTTATTAAAAGATCTGAATCTCATAAAAGTAATATTTTTTGAAAATATAAGGTTATATGGTTAAATATATAAATAATTATACATTTATGGCCCACTTGATCTTTTATAGTAAATTTCATGACCCTTAAAGAGTAAAAAACGTTGATATCACGGTAATTGTCAAAATGGTTAACATGTTGTAAAAACAAATGGATAAAGGTAAAAATATATTATAGTCTTATATAAATTTTACTTTATAAGATTATTTATATTATAATTATCCTATCATAAAAATATATCATTTTTGAGTAATTGTTGCATTGATATTTAATTTATATTAATTTAATACTTTCAGTAATTCAAAGATTTCCCCTCCGTCTCTTATAAAAGGGAACATTCTATCCTTTTTAATTATCACTTCATGAACCATTTGGGTCTTCCAATTACCACCCATATCACTTCTTAAATTACCAACCCACGTTTTAGGGGTCTTATTTGTTAAATAAGATAATGTTTAGAGTGATTAAGGTGTATATGAATTGAGGTTATTCGAAGAAGTTGTATAACTTTTAACAGAATGTTTTAGTTTTTTTTATTATTCTACCACCAAATATTCTCCAACCATGATGAAATGATAACATGAGTATCTTTTTAGACTGATATTTTATTAAGTTAATGACGTAACCAATATCCATACCATGTTTAATATAAATAGATGTGAATCTTTTGTTCGTGTGTACAACAAACTACCGCCTCATAAACTGAGATAATTCATTTTACTTCGTTACCTCTCACAGATGGTCATATTAATATATTTAATGTATATATATGATATTAATGAAATATTTACCACTCCAAAAAGATAATATACCATTTAATTTCTTAACATTCTATTTATTAAAAAATGATTTTCATGCATACAGGAGGACTACCACCTCCAGAAAGCCATGTGATTCATGTTTCTTCATAATTAAAATTTATGATCTATATAAGTTCTTTTAAATAATTATAGTAATTCTATAGTGATCATTGAAAAATATAAACATTACTCGAGTATACGTAAAACCTACCACCTCCAGGATGGTGACATAGTTCATTTTTCATAAGTATCATTAATGACTTGTTTTAAAAGTACAATTTAGGAAAAAATTGATAAATATGTCATGATTATTATTCTAGAGACGATTTAATAATTACTAAATTGACCATAGTAAACATTCCGAATTTATTTTGGACACATGAGAACAATATCTCCAAAAAATTCCATTTGAACATAATTGATTAATTAATTGTATATAACGTGGTAATAAATAAAATAAAAGGAATAATAAGCCTGAAAATGGTTCCTAATAAAGTAAATAATAAACATAAGTTTATTATTACAGATGATAAATAATGTACATGACATTTTGGGATCAATTTAAGTGACTATTTAACTTAGAACCTCATTTTAGACATTTTAAATATTTATTTTCAAAGCCTTGTTCTTCCATGTACATATTTTTAAAATTCCCTTATATATATTTGTATGAATATTAATGAGTTATAAAGGAATATTTTGGTCTCCTTTGAATTTATTTTTAAGGCTATAAAAATGAATCTTTTTATGTATTTTATATGATTTTTTTTAATTTCATTACAAAATAAACAAATAGGGTCGTATTTTAACATATATAGTATCAATAGATTTCACCACCACCATAACTTTTATTTGATATTTGGATTCCATGAAAAGATTTTTTTTTCATCAAAGAAAAACCATCTTGTCCTTATGTTATAGGCATTTTAGTTTTTAGAATTTTATTTTAAAAGAAAAGTTTATTTCCATATCCAAAAATGTTTTGTATATCAGTTAAAAAGATTATTTTAAGTGTTTAATAATAAAAATGTTCAAGAATAAAATATTGTATTCATGATATAGTACTTGAGATTTATAGATTATTTTGGGTTAGGCTGATATATATTTTAAAATAGTTGATCCTAATATATCTTATATAATGGGTGACTCCCATTATAGATTTCTAAAGAAATAGGTAACATTTCTTATCTTCATAGGAAGAAGGTGGGAGATAAACAAGGTAGTAACTCTGATGAATTTGAGTGGGTTCTAGTAATTTCTAACATGATTTTAACATTAGTTGTTAATATTATTCTATATGTTTCTTAAAATGGTTTCTATTTTCTTTCTATGAGTTATAAATTTTTTCCTTGATAAAAAAGTTTGTGTTTTTTCAAGTGGATATTATTTATTTCATATGATAAAAGAATACTGTGGCAATGGAAAAATTATTAAGGGTATTTATATTATTCACTGGAAGAATATATTTCATCATTTTATTTCACTTATTAATGTTATTGTGCTCATGCCATATTTTCAAAAATTTTCTCATAGTGATTAAGGATAAGTAATAACAAAGAATAATTCAAGTTGAAAGTCACAATGATTTTTCATAAAAACAAAATGTGTATCATTTTAAATGTTTTATTTTTTAGAAAAAATAGATACAAAATAGATGTTAACACTTTATTAAGTACAGTTTTATTATGTAAGAGTTTTTAACTAATTATATAAAACTCTAAACCAAAACATATCCTCAAAATGGAAGAAATTTAATTCTTTTCCAATGAAACAATATATGGATTGTTTAAGGCTGGGTCCTTGTAGTTGGTATCAGTGGAAATGTTGAGATAACTTTGGATATTATGATTTTTCATGTGATGTTATCTTAAGAGTTATGGATAACATCCTAAGTTTATAATTTTAAGGTAGATCATTAGTTCAAGGCTTAGATACTGTCTTTTGAGGTTTTAAGTGGTGAGATTTTAAGGTGATTAATGATATTTTCAGAGATGTTTCATTGGTTTTAGGTAAATGTAACCCTTTGGTTGGTCATGTGATTTAATATGAAGGATTATTTTTTAAGAATTACTTTACGCTTATTGGTATTTAAGATAAATGGTGTGAGATAACCATTGAGGTTAAAATATTCTTTAATACTAAAGTTGTTAAGATTACGTTTTGAATGCTCATCATAATTTTTTTGTACATTATATGAATTATATTAATATAATTTTATTAAAACTCAAATAATTAGGCCTGATGAAAACCGACCACATTCATCAAGGTTTCAAATCTTGAACCCACTACTAGGGCGAGGCAAGGGTGTATCACTTACCACTAGAATGATTGATATCCTTGTCAGAATGACATTGTTTAAATAAAATATTTGATAGATAAATATTAATGAAAATTTGGGACCACATATTTTTTCATATAGATAATCATTTTATTGAAAAATTATTTTTTGATCATGTGATTGATGTTATTTTAGAAGAAGATCACATTAAATTTAGTAAAAAAATATATTTTTTGGATTTTTTTATTAATAAAGGAAGAATTATTTTTCGGAAGTATATATAATTATAATATGTATTTATGATAATTATGGTTATTTATATAAAATATTAGAATATTTTTTATCATATAATATTTGTGCATATAAATTGTTTGGTATAAGAATTTATGATTGGATAATGTGAATAACCGATAAAAGGTTAAAATTAATCTTTGAAGAATACATGATCAAATCCTTCTAATTTTTTGGTTTCAAAATTTTTAGGAATATTTTTTAGAATTTTTAGTTTATTTATTTTTCAAATGATCTATATTGATATTGGAGTATTATCGTTTTTTATTTGAAGATTAATGTTACATTTTTTCATAATATGCTTTATTAATTTTAGGATTTTATCTTACCTTATACTGATTTTTTTGGTTAATGTCAAAATTTAGGAGGAATAACCTATTATAATTGAATGGAATTATGTGATCCATTATAATATAATTATATTTATTTTTACATGGAAAATTCATCTTGAATATTCTTCATTTGGAGGAGAAGATAATATTGTAGATGAAATTTATTAAAGTATAAAATTATATTTTCCAAGTTAGTATATATCATTATTCTCTTAGTATAGATGGTAAATTTGTTTCTTGAATGTATTAAAAGAATCATAAAATAATTATTTTATCCTGTACCTTCATTTTTGATGAATCAATGGTATTTTTGAAATCTCATTGAATTATGTTTTTGTGGTCGTTAAATTTATCTTGATCATTTAGTTTCTTGTGAGAAATGATCTCTATAGTTCTACAATAGCATTTATTCATTAAAATTTTCCACCATGTACTTATTACCAATTTTCACTGAGGATGTCAAATTTTTAAAGCTATTATGTGTAACTTTAGATGACCTTCTTTTTTCCATTTTACTATTTTCAAGGGAATGTTTTATTAATAATTTTTACGTTGTGAGTTTTCAAAAAAGTTTTTTTATAATGTAAAACCATTGATTACCAAGATCATATTCAAATTTAAAGGAAAACATTTATCAAATGGGTGAGAATGTAACACCCAAATATTTTTAATGAACTTTATGTTTGATAGCATGAGCGACATGAAATACGGAGCAAAAATGAACCAAAAAATATATTTTCTTACAACTATAACATAACTATTTAATTCGAAGGTATGAATAGATGTAACAATATTATAATATTTATATATATTTCCTAATAAATACAAATGTATTAATTAATTATTAGGAAATTGATGGACCCCAAAACACCCTAAGAGGGGAGGGGTGAATTAGGGCGTGATATTTTTAGTTTAAAGTTATGTATCTTGTCCCCACATTGGAGGAACTTGTTAAATCTGTCTGTTGGTAATGTGAAATATTTAAAACACTCACAAGTAGAAGGAACACACAATAATATTACTTGGTTCACGATTATGGAATAGTCTATGTAGTATACGATGATAGGTTTCCAGTCGTACCAAAGTCTACTAATATTCATTTTTTGTGGGTTACGGAAGTTTAACATATTCAATTTTTGCCAGAAACAACTCCTTTACAATGTTTTCGAGATAGAACATTGTTTCCTTCATTTTACTTCCATTGACTCACCTTTTTTCACTACATTGGGATGAATCTAAACTCATTTTATCAACATAAAGGCCTCTTAAATGGATTGACACTAAATCATGCATCCTCAACTGTAGATAGATGTTATATAGAATCCTTATTTTTACCAGTGGATCTAATCCACTTTTCTATGGACTATTAGTTTGAAAACCATTTCTTTGTAAACTAAACTAATCCTCATACCACCTCTGCATACTACCTCCAGAAACCACAATCACATACTACCTTTGCAAACCACATCCACGTACTATCTTCGCAAACCACATCTATGTACTACTTCTTCTCTACAGACTAGATCCTCCTCCACAAACTTTATTACATGATCCATCTTCTATAAACCGTTTTCTATGAAGTGTCATGCACAAACCATCTTCCACGAACCATCTTCTGTGAACCATCTTCCATAAAAAATCTTTCATGAACCATATTCTGCAAACCATCTTCCATAAACCGCTATAGACTTGACAATTTTTTTTTCTATATTTCTAATCTCAGTGCCAATCCTTAATGAAGGTATTATTTCTCCTTATATATGACAATAGATCATCATAACTTTCTCAATTTAGATTTACCAAATCTTCACTACATACCATGATCCTGTGATCCATTCGGACCTACACGGTCCATGTACTATATTCTCCATCATAGTAGCCAAAATCACCCTTTTTTTCATGAACAACACGCCATCACACACACCTCCAATTGCCGTAAATAATTACCTTGGTTTTAATAGTAACAAGAAGTAATTTTTTATTAAATTTATTTTATGCTTTAAAATTATATTTCATTTAAAAATGGGTTGCATTTTTTTTTGGGAGAAAAATTTTTAATTAATTTTTGGAACATTTAGAAATTTTACCTTTTAAAATGATATAATTTTGAAATTGGCATTTAGAAATTAACTTAGTGATATTTTTTCTGTTTTTCTGAAAAGATTGGTTTTTCTGTGAACTGTTGAAAATTGTGATTTTTTAAAACTGTCATGTATTTTCCTTTGAAAGTATCATTATGATTTAATTTTGATGTTAATGAAACACAAATATTATTTAATTATATATGATCTAATTAATTATATTATAATTATTTACTTACATGACTTTGGTATGTATTTTTTTGGGATTAAAAACACATTTGTCTAAAAAATATTTTTTGTTGTGTTTTATGAATTTTTATTAAAAAGGATTCCTTTTCAATTCTATTAACTGAACCATGAATTATAGAATCCATTTCTTATGTTTGGAGGTTTAATTTTTGTAATTAGTTCCCTTTTATTTTTGGTCATTTTTAATAGCGACCTTTTAAAATATTGTCACCTTAGTAAGGGTAAATATGGAAACTATGGTTAAAAGAAATTAATATAGAATGAAAATAAAAATAAATCTTTTATTTATTTCATTGGAAGAGTTCTCTTCAGCCATCCTAATATTTGATTTAAATTTATGTCATTTTTTTCCCGTTTTTCTTAGAAAATGAAATATCTTGTTTTATGTAAATATAAAGTGTAAAATTTCACTCTATTTATTTTAATATCATGAAAATTTTATGAAAGGGATAAAAACAAAATATTTTAATTTATAATACCTTATTTTAATGATAAATTATTTTTTATCAAGTCAATTTATTTCTCATTTTTTTTGATTAAAAATTTCCTAATATTATTTTCAACATTGACACACAACTTCTGAAATTAATATTTTTTTTCTGAGTTAAATTTTCCAATGAATTTTGAAGATAAATATACCATATTAGAGACGTTTTAAAAGATTATACTATAATTCCATTAATTTCGTGTTATTTTCACTGTCAAATTATGTGAATATTTATTAAAATCACATTAATAGTATTTTAGGTTAAATAATATTTGGTTAAATTATATAAAAATCACAAATTGTTTGAAAGAGGATAGTTATGATGATAAATTATCTAATATTTCATCTATTAGCCATTTATGTGCCAATTTTCATTTTATAAGTAAAATTATAATCGTTTAATACTATAAAAGTGATTAGCGCAATTAATGTAATATTTTTTCATCAATGCGTTAATCCAAAGTATAAGTTGTAAAATGATAGTATAACCTATAAATATTTTATTGGTAAACTTTATAAATACCACAACCACTTTATATTTGAATTCATTTCATATTTTAACTATTTGAGTTTAGTTTGATATATATTATGTTATAATATTTCATGAATTTCCAAAATTGACATTAATAATATCTTTGAATAGAAAATATTTTAATATATTATTAAAATTAATAAAAATCATGTATTCATAAAATTTAATGGAATATAGCTTTAAATATAAACCATAGTCCATTTATGGGTCACTTTTTCTCTTATAGTGTCATTCTTGTCCCATAAATTGTAAAAAAACATTAATATGACGACAATTGTACAACAGGTTAAGGGGAGGTTTAAACAAAGAAATAAGGGTAAAAACATATTCTAAAGTTATCCAAATTTTATTGGATGATATTATTGGGACCCATAATCATACTACATTATAAATATAACATTTTGTATAATTTGTTCAATGAAAATTAATATTTATCAATTTAATATTTTAACTAATTCCAAGATTGATCATCCCCATAGGTATAAAAGGGAACATCCCCTCCTATTTTATTTAAAAATCAAGAAGATTTGGGTTCATCCAATACCTACCAAAATAACTTAATAATATATATATATATATATATATATATATTCAAGGTATTTTTTTGGGCATGATACCTTCCACAATGGACTTAAGGGGTAAAGCAAAGGATATTGTACGAAGAAGATGTATAGCTTTTAACCAAATGCTTTAGTTTTATTTATTCTTCAACCAACTTCAATGAAATTTCAACCATGAGGAAATAATAATATCAGAATATTTCAAAAACTTAGATGTTATTAATTTATTGGGATAACCTATATCTATCACTTATTCAATCATATGAGAAATTAAACCATCATTCATGTGTAAGACATACCACCACATTTCGAATTGGTGTAATTCATTTTCCATCACCATCTCTCATAATTAGTTATAAATAGATATTTAACACACACACACACACACATATATATATATATATATATATATTTATATATGATATTCATTATGTATTTATCATTCTATAGATATATTACATCATCGACTTTATTTCCTTTTTATCCATTAAAAATGATAATATCGTTCCTGCATAGGTGCAGAATATAACCTCTACAAAGGGTTTCGACTCATTTTTCATAACCAAAACACATGAATGATATATATATATATCTTAATTTAAATAATTATCTTATTTGGGTCCTAATAATTGAAAAATGAAAATGTAACTCATATACATGTATGACTTACCATATCTTTGATTGAAATGTAGTTCATTTTTCATTAATATTTTCATGTTTGATCCTAAAAATAAAATTCATGTATAAAAATGATTATTATTTCATGATTATTATTATTTAGATGATGTAATAATTACCTCTTCAACCATAGTAAGCATACCAGAGACATTTTGGACACAAGAGATGAATATCATCAAAACATTGTGCGTGAACTTAATTGATTAAGTAATTGAATAAAACACGGTAATAAATAAAATAAATGGAATAATAAACATGAAAAAGAGTCATAAAAAATTAAACAATTAATAAAGATTTATTATTCAAGAAGACAAAGAACATACATGATGAGTTAGACTAAAGGTAAGGGATTGTTTTACTTAAAACCTCAATTTTAATGTCTTATTGATTTATTTTATAAATAATTATATTATACGTCTTTATTTGTAAATATAATTTTTATATGTATATATATATGTATATAATTAAATAATAATAGATATTTTATGTCCCTTTATTATTTAAAATTTATTTTACTGGAATATTTTTATGTATTTCATATGGAATATTTTGATTTTTTTATAAAAGGACAATGGAATGTTATACATTAATGTATATGACATAATTGGGTTTTCCCACCATAATAAACATTATTTTATTTTTTATTCCTTTAAATGATGTAATGTTTTCATAAAATAAAAACCCACTTTACCTTTTTATGGGAATTTTAGTATTGAAAATCACGTTTTAAAAGGAAATGGTATTATGATATCTGAAAATCTTTTTCATGAAGGTTCAACAGAGTTTTCATTGGTATTATGATAAAAAGTGAAAAGTTCAAAAAAGTATTTAGGATATAGTACATGATAATTATAGAATATAGTGGGTGATCTTGATATATATTATATTTTGGGTGAAACTAATATACATTATACAATGATTGAAACCCATTATAGATCTCTAATGCATTGTGTAATGTTACTCATAATTAGAGGAAATATTAAGGGAGTTAAATGGGGTGGGTTTCCATACGGATTTAACTATGATCCCTTTATTTCGGACAAGATTTTAACATAGGTTAAGAATATGATGCTCTAAGTTTTCTAAACCATTTTATTTTTCCTTTATATGGGTTTTAAATTCTTTACTTGAGAAAAAACTACATTTTTTTCATGTCGATATGATTTATTTCATATGATAAAACAATATTGCGATAACGGTAAACAAATTATAGGTCATCATATTGTTAACTCGACTAAAATATATACTTTTTATGTCCCTTAATGTACATTATGTTCACATACAACATGTTAAATTTTCATTCATATTTTTTAAGTATGAGTTAGAACAAAAAAAGTCAAATTGAATTTCTTGATTATTTTTAATAAAAAGATAACATTTTTATTTCTAAATTTTTTATATTTCGGGAAAAATGGATACTACGTAGAAGTGTCCACTTTATTATGTATTAGTTTATTATGTAAACGTTTGGAACAAATTATCTATAATTGAAACCATGAAAAGATCCTTGTAATGGGAGGAATTGAATTCTTTTCTATGATTCAATTTATGGATTTTTTATGTTTGGGTCCTTACACAAAATAAGTATATATTTTAATTCTTCTTTTGGGTTATTTATGTTTTGGATTGTGTGGGGATATAAGTATAAATTTTAATTCTTTATGTGATTCCTATACACACACCACCCACATTGAGAACTATGTACCGACACCCATATTTATACATGGAGACCATTTTTCCCAAAATCTTCATAATGATGATGGATTTATAGCTACTATCTCTTCCCTGATCTCTTTTACAAATGAGTTGATATGCACATGTTGTGATAGATGAAGGGTTTTCAGTCTAATATGGGATATCATATGTGTCTTTGGGCTGAATTATATATGACCGTGTTGTGGAGAAGTGTCCTTGGTGTCTTTAAGTGGGATGCGATATGAATTTGGTGTGGTGTGGCCTATTGTGGTGGTCTTTCATGGTGAGATGAGGGAATGAGGCTTATTTAATTCATGTTCATGACACCCTAACACTCTGGTCATGGTAGTGGTTGTGATGTGATAGATCAGGTGTTTGTGGGCAAGATGAGATGTGACCATGTTGTGGGGTGGTGGCTCAGGTGTCTGCAAGAGTGATGTGATGTGAACGTGTTGTGGGAAATGGTACATGTTATTAAAAAGAGAGATAAGTTACAGAACGTTTGATATTGGGGTGTGAGAACATCAAATCAGTGGGAAATCGGTGCAGGGCACCCTTTCTCGATATTCTTATTATTATGTTATTATACATTGATTGAGTTATTTGGTGATCATGACTTGGTGATGTTGGGATTGATAGTTGACCTATTTAGGTCTTGTTGGTTATAAAATTTTCTGATGGGTGCATTTGTAATCCTCTATCACATGTGCATGAGAGTATTTTTTTTTCATAGTTAGTATACTTATATGATCACCATACATATATGAACCGATTTTTAGGTTTCTTGGAGAATTATGTAGATCTCTCTAGACACTACTAGATTGTACATTTTTTTGGATGTTTTTGATTCACTCTATTGGCTTTGATTTTTGATATTTATTTTTGGATACATTTATAGATACCTATTTTATTTATACATTCATTATCGGATAGATTTGGTTCTTTTTATAATATTCCACGAAGTCACATGTGGATGATTCTTCTAATCATCTAATCTTTTATTATTATTGAAGGCAATTCATACCATTTCATTGGATATTTATACCTTTGGTGTAATTCCCTGATCCTAGTTACCCAGACTCTGTGCATTATTACATAACATTGTCATGATCATAAGGGATCAAATCCCAAAAGACCGATCAGTTTAGTAGACTTTGAAGTACTAGATACAAACAAAAGTTTTACATTACATTATTAAATGAAAAACAAAAACATTGTGCCTCATTTAAATGCATTAGTCTCTCTAAGACTATCCCTGTAGGTTAGTCATAATATACTTCTTCGCATCTTGGAAACAATAAAACATAGAAATGGGTGAGCTTAGGTGCACAATAAGGATAAAAATATAGCAGAAACATTCATAAATACGAATTTATAATTAAGGCAATGTATAATAATAAAAAATTATTTTAAACATATAAATGTGCATAATATGGAAAAAGTAAATCAAATAATTCCATTTACATATTCACATGGACATTCTACTAGTTGAATAATCACATTTAATATCAAAATCCAATTTCATAATGATGGAATGAATAATGTAAGATATCATAACCACATAGTCAATACCTCATACCAAGATTACAAATAATATTTTGTCAAGGCCTTGTTCCAAGAAACTAGTTTTTCTCAAGAGACCTATCGATGCACTGGGGAGCTATAGAGGGCTCCACCTGTCACTTACTAAGTCCAATTAATTCCTCATATGAATAGTTTCTAACCTAACATAAATATTCGTATTAAAACTAGCATACAAAATGTCAATAATTTAACCATAAACCACGAATGGTATAAAAATATCACATCCATAGTAACAAATTTCACAAAAACTTCAATATAATATGGAATATTGTATCTTAATAAATCAAATCCAAACAAGCATAAAATACAACAAAGAATGTTAAAATAGATGAAAAAAAACTATTTGAGAAAAATATCTCTTCCTATTTTTAAACAATTTAAAAGTCATATAATTTTAAAATAAAACATTTATTTTGAAAATTTTCTTATAAAATTTAAAGGGAATATTTGAATGTGTTATAATAGTGGAAAATTGCCACACCCACCGTATAGGTTAAAAAAAATATTATTTCCTTAATTTTGTCAAAAATGATGTAAAGGACCTTATTTGAAAAACAAAAGAAAGATTACTTTATAAAAATATAATAAAATGTCAAAAATGGGTATAAATGACTTTAACCCATATTCTATAAAATTATGAAAATGTTTTGAAATACATTTTTAAGAAACACATATATGGATGAGAAAGAGGTTGTAGTAGATACTCACGTATTACCAACCTCAAATAATGAAGAGATTATAGAATTAACACTTAACTTGTACATTTTCTTGGTCAAGGGTACGTTAACATCTGGTATAATAGTTAAATAATTTCTATTTAATTATACAAGAACCACATACATAAATATGATATCATATATTATCTTCTAATATTTCTTTGTTAATAATATTTCAGTAGTATCATCGTTTCAGGTGTTAACTGATTCGTTTTCCTTTTTATGTTTTGTTATGTAAGTCATTTTTTTGGATTAGTTATATTTGATTCATATCCATAATTTTATTAAGTTATTAAACTTTTTTTTAATCATAAAATGAAATTTATTCTTGAATGGTTATGATGGGGAATGAATCTCATCACGTTTGTGGGGACGATAATCTGTATGTACGGACGAGCGACAGTACCATTCTATTGATGGTGAAATCGTATATAATTGGATGGAATATCATATATAAATAATCCTTAACATGTTATATTTATTATTTATATTCGTTATACTCATTATTATTGCCATCAAAATAATGAAGTGTTTGAATAAGAAACTACACCATGAATGAAAGCTATTATTATAGTAAAATTCTACCATAGGTAAATATTGATACCACATACCTTGAAAGTAAAGGGTTTTAGATCTCGACATGTATTCTATGGTTTGAATAGTCCATTCTAATTGTCCATCGGTTTGAGGGTGGTAGAAAGTGCTAAAAAAAGTTTAGTATCCAGGGCCTTCTGAAGACTTTTCTAGAATCATGATATAAAATGGGGATCACGATCAGAAAAAATTGATAGGGGTACACCATGAAGTCTTGAAAGTTCATTAATATATAGTATTTTTAATCATTCAAGTGGTAAATATTCTCATATAAAAAGAAAATGTGCTGATATGGTAAGAAAATCAACAATGAACTATATTGCATCATTCCATCAAGGAGGCTTTGGTAACCCCATCAAAAAATCCATCGTAATATCATTACATTTCCACACAGGTATGGGAAGAGGTTGAAAGACTCCTCAAGGATGTTGTCTTCTAGACTTTACCTTTTGAAAAATCATACATCTTGACACATAATCAACAATCTCTCTCTTCACGTCGTCTCACAAAAAATGTTCCTTCAAATCTCTATACATCTTTGTTCTACCTGGTTGTATAGAGAAATTGAAGCTATGAGAATCATCCAACAATTACATTATTAGATCAGGTATATCAGGAACACAAAGCCTATTTCCAAATTTTAAAATTTTATCTTCATATACAAAGTGAATCAGTCTCCCATCATTCACAACATTAATTTTCTTTCGAAACTCCTCATAATCAGTCTGAGTAATTTTTATCCTTTCTACTAAAGTTGTATTGGGAACCATTTCAAAAAGTATTGATGTTTTTCATTACATTATTATTCCCATATTGATATTTACTAGATCCATGAACATTGGAAACCTTTCAACTCTCATCTTGTTCAAAACTCCATTATATTTTCCCCTCAAAGCATCCTCCACCTTATTTTCCTTCCTCAGGTGGTAGTGTATAGTGAAACCATCATCCTTGTGTAGCTCAAGCCATCACCTTTTCCTCATGTTGAGTTCTTTTTGTGAGAAAATATACCTCAAGATCTTGTGACCAGTATATATCTCAAAAGTTTCACCATAGAGATAGTGTCTCTAAATCTTCAAATAAAAGATTACAGATGCTAACTCAAGATCATGAGTGTGATAGTTTTGTTCATGAATTTTTAGCTGCCATGATGCATTGGTAATATCTCTATCATTCTGTATAAGGGCACAACAAATTCATTTCAATGAAGAATCACTATAAATAACAAACCTATCATTCCCTGATGATTGAGTCAATATAGGATCATTGACTAATCTTCTCTTCAGACCTTCAAAACATTCTTCACACTATTTTTTTCCAAACAAATTTAAGCCCTTAATGTGTGAGCTTGGTAAGTGGGTTTTTCAATATATAAATATTATCGATGAAGCATCGATAATAACCTACTAAACCAAAAAAAATGTGTACCACAATTATACTTTTCAGTGCTGGCCATTCTTTGATTGCCTAGGGCTTTGAAGGATCATCAAAGATTCCATAATTAAAGACAATATGGCCACAAAAAGAAATCTCATGAATCCAGAATTCCCACTTTATAAACTTCCCATATAATTAATTTCTTCGGATGGTTTTCAGAATAGTGTGCAAGTAATTTTAATGATCTTGTAGGTTTTTGAGAAAAACAAGATATCTACAATAAATACCACTAAAAATGCATCAAGATATTACTTGACAACTCAATTCATTAGATCCATGAAAAATTTAGTGTGCATTAGTCAGTCCCAAAGGTATTTGGAAATCTCGTAATGCCCGTACCTAGGTTGAAATATTGTTTTTGGATTGTATTCCTTCTTCACACACAACTGATGATATCCAGATCGAAGGTCAATCTTTGAAAAATATTGCTCTCCATGAAGTTGGTCTAATAAATATTAAATGCAAATTAGGGGATACTTGTTCTTTATTGTTATAGAATTGATCTCTTAATAGTCAATTCACAACCTCAAAGATCAATCTTTTTTCTTAACAAAGAGAACAGGGGATCCCCATGGGCAAACACTAGGGAGAATAAATCCCTTATTACACAATTACTTTAGTTGTTTATTTAGTTCTACCAATTCCACAATGGTCATTACATAAGGGGTCCTTGATATGGGCCTTGAACGAGGAATTAAATCAAAAGAAAAATCAATTTCTCATTTTGGAGGATATCCCGGTAAATCCTCTTGAAATACATCAACATATTCTTGAACAATGGTGCGTCCACTATTTGAAAATTCTTTTCCTAACCCATAGTTATTCCATTCACTTCCTCCCCAATAATTGAATTTAGTTGAGCCACTTAGGTTGGATCTAGATAAGAATCAGGTGGTGATGTTTTTTCTCTAAAAATAAAGTACTCATTATCATCATCGAAAATTGATACCTCATCCTTCTTAAAATAAATTTTTTCATCATGGTCTGAAAGACAATCTATGCTGAGGATTATATCAAATTCAATCATAGGTATGATGATGAGATCAGCAGAGAAAGAACATTAATATGCCCTAATGGGAACTAATTCACAAGTCTTTATTAAAATTATACTTCCCTTATGAGTTTTGACTGACAACTACAATGTTAAATAAAATTGGAAATATCTAATTTTCTTAGAAAACTGGGAAGATATGAAATAATGCGATGATCCAGAATCAAATAAAGCATTGTATAAACTTTAGGAAACCATTAAATTACCTACCACCATATCTTTCAAAGCTTCAACATGAGCAGTAGTGATGGAATAATCTTGGCCTTAATCCTTTGGCATTTTCTGAGGTAATTTTCTTTGGTGCTTGGTATATTCGTTTGAATACTGCTCCTTTTCCCTACAATTTTAACATTCAACATTGAAAAAATCTTTCTTTCCCTTTCAATCATGAGTTTGGTGGCCTTTTTAACCACATTTGTAACAAACTCTCATTACCGTCAGGCAAGTACCAGGGTGTTTCTTCCAAAATTTACCATAGGATGGATATTCAATTTTTCCCTTATTCCCCTTATTTTCATTTCCCAAGTGTTCAACAGTTCTCTTATTCTCTTGATTTTATTTAAAGTCGTAAGACTTATATAATTCCTTTTTAGTCCTGATAGAATGTGAGACAATATCTTCGTATGATGAGAAGTATTGTGAGACTAATGTTAGATAAACAAATGGTTTTAACCCATCAAATAATTGATCAATTTTACTCATCGGCTTATGTATATAATCTTTTTCATGCCTTGATAACCATGTAAAATTAGTCTTATACTTTGTAACATTCTCATCCTCAATTTTCCTCATACTCAGAAATTTTTCTTCTATATCTACTCGATGGTCACAAGGGAAGTATTTTTCTATGAAAATATTTTTAAAATCCCTCCATTACATATTTGATACTTCTTCATCATTCTTTGTGTTTTGAATTAATGACCACCATTGATCTGCATCTCCTGTGAGGTGATAAACTACAATGACAAATTTTTACCTTTCGCTACTCCCCAATGCATGAAATATTTTCTCTAAGGAACTTATCCATTCCTTACATAAAAATGGATTTGTAGTACCATTTAATGTTTTTGGTTGTTGCCTTATGAATAAGTCTAACATTGATCCTCCACATTGTGGATCAGGGTGCTCCATATGGGTAAGGTTATTATTCATAACCTGAGTGTGTTGTCCCAGTATGGTGATAATTTAATCAGCACCAGTTTCATCACTAGCTACACTATAATCATATTGATTAGTAGGGAAATACCTATATGGATTACGTGCATTGATACAATTTCCATTCCTTCCACTAGGTTCCATTTCTAAACAATGGAATACACTAGATTTGTCTATGAAGTGCAATAAATAATTCCAGGCTTATAAAACACTTAAAATAAATTGAACAATTTATAGATATAATCCATAATAATAAAAATGTTTTATTTAAGTAGGAATATACTTCTTAATCCTTCATAATGGTTTGTAATGAAAATGTAAATTATCTTAATCATATCCCCTGGGAGTGTCGTAACCAAGAGTGTAGAAATACCCATTATCGTGTACCAGGATACCTTGGGTGAATCCCGAAACTCTTTGTCGTAGTTTTCACTCCTCAGTACATCTATTATAGAGCCACCTCTACCTGCTCGTATCCAGATAGGGATTCTTTTCTTGGAAAACTCACAAAATATCTACATTACATAAATTTTAGGAAGTTCATATATACTAATATTCAAAGTTTATCTTAGGGTAATGTTATCTAATCCGAGTTTTTATAAATATTTCTTCTAATGTTTGTGTTAAACTTACTCTAATACATACTATAACACCCCGAACCTAGTTACCCAGAGTCAGTGAATTATGGCATAACATTAGCATGATCACAAGGGATCCAATCTCGAAATACCGATCAGTTTAGTATCTTTGGATGTACTAGATACTAACATAAGTTTTACACTACATTATGAAATGAAAAACAACAAGATTGTGTATCTTTTTAAGGAATTTAACTCTCTTAGAATATCCCTATAGGTCAGTTATAAGACAATTTTTCACATCTTGATAAAAATAAAACGTAGAAAAGGGCAAGTTCAGGTGCTCATTAAGGATAACAATATAGCAGAAACTTTCATAAATAGGCATAGAAATTTAAGGAAATAAATATGACTAAAACACAAGAGTTTTAAACATAAAAATGAGAATAATATAGAAAAGGTAAATCATATTATTCCATTTACTTATTCTCAAGGATATTCTACTAGTTGAATAATCAAATGTAATATCAATAGCCAATTTCATAATAATGGAATGCATAATGATGGAATCATAACCACATAGTCAAGTCCTCATGTCAGGAATACATTTAAGATTTTTTCAAGGACTTGTTCTAAGACACCAGTTTGTCTCATGAGACCTACCGATGCATCGAGGAGCTATAATGGGCTCCACCTGTCACTTACTAAGTTCAATGTATTCCTCATATGAAAAGGTTGAAACATAACATAAACTGTTGTATTAAAACTAGAATTTGAAATGTCTATAATTTAGCCATAAACCATGAATGGTATAAAAATATCACATCCATAAACAAACATATCAAAAAATCTTCAATAAAATATGGAAGATTGTATCATAATAAATCAACTTCAAACAAGTGTAAAATCTAACAAAGTATGTTGACATAGATGAAATCATTACTATTTGGGAGAAATATCTATTTCTATTTTGAAATATTTTAAAAGTAATGTAATTTTAAATGAAAACATTTATTTTTAAATTATTATTATAATATTTTAATCGAATCTTCTAAGGTGTTATAACGGTGGAAATTAACCGCACCCTCCATATAATTTAAAAAAAAATTATTTCCTTAATTTTGTCAAAAAGGTTGTAAATGACCTTGTTTGGAAAATGAAAGTAAGATTACATTAAAAATATATTATAAAAAGTAAAAAAGGGTATAAATTACTTTAAACTATAGTCTAGGAAATAGTAAAAATGTTTTGAAATACAATTTTCTGAAACACGGATGTGGATAGTAAAGTGGTCCCGGTAGATACTCACGTATAAACAACCTCAGATAATGAAGAGATTGTAGAATTAAACCTTAACATGTACTTTTCCTTGGTCAAGGGTATGTTAAACTCATATAAAATAGTTAAAAAATTGTTATTAAATTATAAAATAACCACATACATAAATATGATATCATATCTGATCTTCTAATATTGCTTTGTTAATAAGTTTTCAGTAGTATCATCATTCCGGTTGTTAACTAATTTGTTTTCCTGTATATTTTTTGTTAAGTAAGTCATGTTTGTTATGGGGAAGATTTATTTTATTCATATCCAAAATGATATTATGTTTTTAAAAATTAATTTTTAATCATAAAATGAAATTTCTTCTTGAGTGGTTATGATGGGTAATGAATCCCATCGCGTTCGTGGAGACGGTAATCAGAACGTATGTGCGAGGGACAAAACCATTCTATTGATGGTGAAATCATCTGTAATTGGATGGTATATAATATAAAAACAATCCTTAACATATTATATTTATCATTTTCATCAGTTATACTCATTATTATACCCATCCAAATAATGAAGTGTTTGAATAAGAAACTACACCACGACGTGGAGGCGGTAAGCTGTACGTACGCACGTATGATGAATTTGTCAATCATAAGATGGATAGAATAATAAATTTGGTTGTAATGTATTTATAATTACATCACGTTATGAATATGGTACTGGATTTATTATTTTGGTATGGGAATAACAAAGAAAGGGGAAGTGGAAGAAGAAAAGAACATGAAAGAGGTGGTGAAATAATTACTTCTTCTTCAGGTGCTTCCTTTTGATTTGATCAGAAGGGCTCGTTAGGCTAGCTTTCAAATAAATGGAAGGAATATAGGATTAAGTTAGTATAGTTGGGAGGATATTTGGGTAGGTTTTGGCCAAGACAAATGGATTTGGATGTGTGATTTTGAGATAATGGGATGTTCCCTTTTATAAGAGAGGTGAAGGTCACTTTAGGAAAATCTTGAAATATTATTTTAAAAAATCATTTTCAGTTTCTAATGGCTCCAAAAGGATTTATTTACACTCTGAGATAGGTATAGGTCGAATATCTCTCAACCAATAGGTTTTATACTGGTTTAGGTCACCATATTAACCTTATCTTTTAGATTTAACTCTTAGTTAAATAGTTTGACATTTACCATGTCTCCTTGAATTTTTATATTATATGGTTAATAAACATACTATAAACTGCCAAAAAAACTCCAAGTGGTTAAATATTGATCTATCTAACCTTATCAATGTATTTTTTCGAATCCTTAGTTTTTAGGAATATTATATCAATTAAAAATATAGTATTTGTTTTAAAAACCCATTTTTGTCAATTTTGACACTATTTAGTATTTGATTTTTGTTAAAGTCCTAAAAACGTGATTAATTAGAAAAAAATCATCTAATAAACCCTAAAATGTCATATAAACCCATAAAATTTGTTTAATTCATCAAAAGGCTCAATTTACATTTATTTGGATATTTATAATATCAATTATTTCAACCTTTCATTAATAAGATAATTATTGCATCATCATTGGGTCATAAATAAATATAATTATTTAATGTCTAAAATTTGTAAATAAAATAAAATTATTTAAGAAATTGATTTATATTTATAATGAATATTTATTCTCTAAATTATCTTTTATTTAACCCTATATTAAAAATGTTTTAGTTATGAAAATTTGAATTAACACTTTTAACTCTTCTTTAAATAAAATAATAATAGATGTCCTAATCTATTGAAAGTGGAAAAAAGGATCATATTTTATTCCTAAGGTTGTTTTTGGTCGAAATACACTTATCCAATAGAATTATGATATGTCTTAGGGTAATTATAATATCATTTGTACCTTTATTTACCCTATTTACTTTTAACTGTGGTAAATAAAAGTCAAAAGTTACTTTTCATCAAAAATTATTTTCATCTTATTGACCCAAATTTTACTTTCTAATTTTAACCACGTCTCTGATATTTTTGAAATTCAATTCACATAAGAGGTATAAACACATTTTATATAAATTTTCTAATGTGCCTAGAAGGTGGGTAAAAGACGGTAAAAAGTTCAATAAAATTTTATATATCTAATTTTATTATAAAATGACTTCAATGAATTATATTAAACTTATATAGGTATTATCTATCTATTTGGACATAAAATAATTTTAAATAAAATAAATAACTATAAAAAGTTAGTTATAAGTAATAACACAATGTTTTTCACTTTTCATCAAAAATTGAATGTTTTAAGAAAAATACCAAAAATTCACCCTAAGTTAATTTTGCTATTCCGATTCCAAAAATGAATTTCATTTTGAAAAATAAAATTTTTAAAATTTCAAAAACATGGTATTACTATTCATAATGGTGGGTTTGGTTGTTTATGGTGTGTTAGAACTTGAAGTTGCGTGCAATGCAAGCTATTATATTATTCAAAGAAAAGCATACCGTTGAAGCTTGGGGTGTTACACTTGGTTTTATTTGCCAACTCAATGCCTATATGAGGTTTGACTTCATGTTCATTATCTCTCTCCCGTCATTGTGGTATCTTTGGCCCGAGGAGGGCATGAAATGTAAATATTTCATTTCCCCTTAACTCATATTTTATAAGAAGTGTTTCTTATATGTGAAACCAACCCATCTCTTGTTTTCAACAATATTCCTCCCTTTTACATGTCCATATTAATTTTATTCTATTGTTAATGTCTTTACATACTCATAAAAATGTATGAAGGTAATTTTATAGTACTTTACATTTTATTAAATTTTTTTGAATAGATTTATAATATTTTTCTATGTGGGTCATTTTCATTAAATTTTAGAAATAATATATTTTTAAGGTTTCCCATTTGAACATTTCATTCCTCCATAATTATCATTTTTTAAAGAAATTACTTTTTAAGATTTAATTTTTTTCTAAAGGAAAGTATTATATTCCTTGATTTATAAAATGTTTCTATCTAAATAAGTATTTTCAAAAAGTTCATGGATGTTTCTTATATTCAAAGAGATTTTTCTTAATGATCCATAAAATGATTTTCATTTATATACACATGCTTAGACATACCTAGTTCTTGACTGATGAAATTATTTAAATGTTACCATGAATATTATTCTCTATATGGCTTAGGTATTTTTGTTCTCAACATAAGGAATAATGCATCACTATATTTATATTTTATAACTATCCAATATAAATGGGAATATTTTTTCTTCCAATGACATTACATTTTGAATGATATATTATCCACTTATTTTATTTAATGGGTTTTTACTTCGATTCCATGTGTTAATGATTGGGGATAATTATTTTCTAAACTGTATATTTTCTATATATATGTTGTAGATACCTTATACCTCATTATCATATTTGAAGGGTATTTACTAAGAAATTTTCTAAATATATTTGTATACACATTTATTTTCAATGGGATTATCAGGTAATGATTATAGATGGAATTGTAAAATACTCTGAAAAGGATATTAAACCCATTTACTTTCCATAAGTTTTTTATAATATGTTGAACCATTTTTATTTCTATATTTTTTTTTCATATGATTAATGATTGTTTTCATATTTCACTCTTATGTATGGATGATAAAGTGTGGGGTCCTATATCTCCCTAAAATGTATTTCTTAAATTATTAAATCTTATGAGATATGTATACACACGAATAATATTGTTCTTTAAAATCATGGGTTAAATTGTGTGAATCATTAAGGCGATGTTTCCCTGGGTGGAATTTTGTTGCCTCATAAGTGTGGGTGAAATTATGTGACTCATTAATACTGTGATTACCTATAATTAATGTTTTTCCACAATTATATTATTATTGTTATTGTATTATATGCTACATTTTATTTTTATTGCATAATAGTTTTCTTATTCTTATGACTATGTTATGATTTCATGTATCATGTTTATTGACTATAATTTCCATATTATTTGGTTCTTGTATTAAATTATGAAAATATTTATTCAAAGAATCATGAATGTTTATCTTTGATTTTTTGGGTATGGTTTTATATTTTACACTGATTATTTTATTTTTCTCATCTTATAATCACCTAAGACAATAGATTTTTTTCTTTTGTATATACTTACCGTGTTTTTGAGCTCACCACTTCTTATATTTCCGTTTTCCCTATGTTATGAAAGTAATTATTATGTATGATTTTCAAGAATATAAAATATTGCGGAGAATTTATGGAAGTTTTTGAAGACTCATTAGGGATTAAGTAATTTTAAATAAAATGGAAAAATGTCCTTTTCATAAAAAGAATATGGGTTTTATAAGTTAAATATTTATCACAAATAACTAAAACTCTAAACCTAAAAAAGTTCATTGGATTCTTATTATTTGATTATATGAGAAAGATCATGTAATTACATATATGTGCAAAATAATATATTTAATTTTTATGTTTTTAGAATCAAATCCATGAGTGCGGGTCCTAGGGTGATTTAGTTGCTATCAAAGGAGGATTTAGATTACTTTAAAGGTTAGGATATCATCAGGTTAAGATAAATTAAGAGTTAAAATGTTCATTAAATATTGATAGTTTAAATATTATCATAATTTCAAATTGTATACATAAATATTTAGTTTGGTTATATTGAATATATTATGTTTTTTAAGGAATGGGATGAGTGATAATTGGGAAAATCCATATGGATAAGTATATGGGATATTTTTAAATATTGGATAACATCATAATATTTTAGAAACGTTTTTATGTGGTTTTACTACCAATTACAACCTTGTATACATACTTAAAGGTGGATGCATCTATAGAATAGATTCTCTCAAATTTTACTACCCTAAAAATATATAGTTTAGTATCAACTTAATCATCCCTCTAGTGCATGATTAGTGAGCCTAATACTGCATAGTTGGCTAGATTCTCCCTTGGGATATTATTTGGTTAATAATGTTCTCTTTGTGATATATTTTTAATGATTTATTATGTTAAATAATTAGGTTGAGAAGTATTCGATAACCCAACCTAAAGTGTCTTATATTGAAAAAAGAATGATTTTTGATAAATTGAAAGCTAAGGTATTGTTTTTAAATAGTAAAGAAATTTGAGGATAGGTTTTTTTTAGATAATTATCTTATGATAAAAGTTAATCATCACTCAAATTAACTAATTTTGGTTATGGTAGTGGATAAATAATGAATAAATCAAGGTAACAATGAATACCATTAGAAATTAAGAGATTATCCGAATAAGAAACCAAACATGATAATATCTATAATGAGAAGTATTTTTATTATTCCAAACCATCTATCAAGAAATATGATTAACAACTTGAACTTAATTGAAATCCCAAACACAAAGAATTAGAGAAGGTTAGATCCTCATGGATGTTTGGGTGATAGAAATGATGATGTAAATAAAGTTAAAATTCCTATATATAAAAAATGTGGAGAAAATAATTTCCTTTGCTATAATATTAAATGATACAAATTTGGACATAATGGTCAACAAGTTCTTGGGTGTAACGGAAAAGGAAAATCTCAAAAAAAAAACATTTAATAAATTTTATATAAATTGGGAATTAAGAAATCCAATACCGAAATCTATGGGATAATAAGAAAAATAAAAAACAACAACTTCTTAGACATTGGGATCCAGGAAAAGACTATGAAACCATTACTATTGAAGTGAATAATTAATTTTATTTATAGATTTAAAAATTGATTATGAATTTTATGTTTTCAAGTATTTGATATTGAATTATAAATAAAAAATTTGGTGTTATAATTATCATATATAGAGAATATATACCTTATTCATGGTTTTTGGAATGTTTCCACTTATGGATTTATCTCTTCTTCACTTAATATGGTTTTATTAGGAATGGATTAGCTATTTTTACCAAAAGATCATTTATATTTTCATTAACTAGTATCTCACTTCAGAATCTAAACCAACTCAAGATTATATAATGGCGAATGATTAATTATGAACTCTATATATAAATTACCCCCATTGCATGAATTTTAAAAATGCAAGAAAATAATTTATTTAGGGGGGATGTAACGAACAAACATTTTACTTATATTTTTCCCTTGAAACAAAAAATATTTTTGATATTTTTTATATAACACGAAAATAAAACTATCCATGACTTAATACATAATTATTATGAAGAAAAAAATGGTAAAAATAAAACTATTGGTAAATAAGAAGTTATTTTTCAACTAAAAATGATTTCATTTAGAGGGTAAATTATAAATGTGATTTAATTGTTCTTACTCAAATACTATTTAAAATTATTATGAATTTTATCATTATAAAATAAATAATTTTTTTTTAAATGATAATATATAATATTTCTACTTATGAACTAATATATTAGTGTTCACTAAAATACGATTTGGTATGAAATAATATTAGGGGAACCCAATAAGTCAAAAGGTCATTTTTCAATAAAATAGTTTATATTTATTAAAAATACAAATATATAATTTTTATAAATATAATCATATATGATGATTTTTTTATAATTTATAATTTAAAATCTATCATATGATTATTTTTGGGGTTTTCTATGATAATTTATTTCTAAGTGAATAGTGAAAATATGTTTTTACAAAATCTATGATTCTTATGAATTTTTCGTAAGAAAAAAATGAAATTTATATTTATATATTTCAATTAATTAATAAAAAATTATTTATTTTTAAATATTTGGTTGAACTTAAAAACATACTTTTATCATTTTAGATCTAAAGTAGTATTTTTCACTGATAAAAACTATTTTTGGACATTTCGTTTAATTAAAAATTATTTTGATAAAATTTGATTTTCCATTGATATGAATGAAACATAGTATTTATTTTTTATAAGAAAAATATTTATGTATTTAGAATAAAAATATTTATGATTTTATCCTATACATAAATTATTGCTTAAGAACACAATTTTCCTCAAAACGTTTTTTAAGAGTTATGTGTTATTATTTCAAAATTATCATTTCACACTGTAGAAATTTTATTTGATAAATGATTTCATATTTGTAGTAATGTGGTTCAAATTAGGATAAAATTTCATGACTATTTGTTTTCATTAAAATGAATTACTAATGTTGGAAATTAATTACCTCGGTAAAAGTAAAAAATGGTAAAAATAGATTTACTAAGATTAAATGATTCAAAACATGTTAAAATCATGTTTCCAAATGTGTATTTGATGAATGTATCAACCAAAAGACACTAACCCACTTTATGTTTACCTTTTTTCCTTTTACCAATGAATAATAACTTTACATCATTGAAAATGTATAGGTTACTTCCAAAATTTACTTCCACTTTAATTATAAAAGGGTATCCTTACACAAGTTAATGATACAAATTTGACATATCATTTCATCCTAAAAATATACCATTTTTTTACTCCTAGGGGCCTATCCAATTTATTTGTATATTTTTTCACCATTAATTTTATTAAGGCCTCTATTTATAAGGATATTTCTAAGAGAAAAATGAGGCTATAGACATAAATCTTACCTCTTTCTAAATAATTTAATCATAATATCCCACTTCCAAACTATTTATAACCACATTTATATAATTAAATATATAATATTAATATGAAAAAAATTTATTATATTAAATTAAAATCCCTTAATTATTCATTTACCTCTAATAAGAAAAATAAAAGTGTCAATCGTGCATATGTGCATACTACCACATCCACGAATCAACATTTTTTCTTTTTTTTAACCACCTTTCATGACTGGTTACAATGATAGAATTTTTAAATAAATATTTTATATAAAATATATTTATGATTTTTAAATTTAAAATTAATATTTACCTTCAATCCATTCAATTCGTTACATCCATACTTTCTTCCAATTCTTTGAAAAAATTAAAACGTTCTACATGTATATGTATAGATTACCACTTCCCATAAAGTGATGGATTTTTAATAAACCATTTTATTTTTTACCCTAATATTTTAAATTTTTATCCACCTCCGTAATATCATATAAATAATTTCATTATAATTCTACAATAATGATACTATAAATGAATCACCCCATAAACACACTTAACTATTAATTATAACATGTTCATGTTTTGGTCAGTTTAACAACCTGCATGAAAATGTTATTAAAATCTATCATGGATGAATATGGGATCTTAAATAATAATATTATTATAATTTATTATGAAATAATTATTGGTTTATGATTCTTTTATGTTTGTGTTATGTTTATAACTTGTTCTGAAAGTATCATCTTCAATCACTAAAATGTAAGAACCCATTTTTTCACTCAGTTATGGATACATTAATTTTCATTATAAATCATTAAATTGGACCTAATATGGATCCCAATGTGTTATTAAAGGTCTCATGGGTTCCCATGGAAATTTTGAATCACAAAAAACATCTTTTTGGGTAAACTGGCCAAGTTGCATAGTTGGCGCATGGTTCACGCGCAATTTTCCTAAAGGTGAAGATTGGTTTGTTTCGAACAGAGCCACATCACACAGTTGATGCATAGCCATGCAGCCTAAATATGAAATGTGACCTTCTACCCAAACAACCTTTCATGGTCTGCATATGATTTTTCAAACCATGCAGCCAAACCTTGCACATGCCATTTTTCTAGTTAATTTTAAAAATTTACCCTTAATGATATATTAAGCTACCTTCTTCTTCCTTAATCTACGATTATGTAGGAATTACCTCCATGGATATCATTTTGGAGATTTTTGAAGGCCAAAGTTAGGTATTCAATGATCTCTAACATTTGACATCCAATTGAGCTTTCGTATGTCATGTTGGATGTATATTGGTTAGTACTCGAGTCTTCTCAAGCCGTTCGCCTTCTCTTTTCATGTCGACCGAGTTATCGGGGTATGATCATTTTTCTCCATTTCTTAGAACTAATACTATCCAATCCAAATAATGTTCCAATACTAGTGGAGGAGAGTCGTACAAGCCTAAGGTGGTTGGTCTATAACTCATCCTTAAAGTTCGTTGATTTTGGATCTATAGTGTGGGGCCCACCGATTTCATCAGGTGATGTTTATGCAATTTATATGACATGATTATAATAATTATAACCGTATGGGTATGCTATTTCCAAATATGAAATTATTTTTTAGTGGTTACACCCAGAAATCCATAATTTCCATGCCAAGGTTATGCCATATTTTTCATTTTAGTATTTTAGCATGTTTGGGATACTATTCAGGTGTGCCTTGGTTTGACTTTCCTAAGGGTAATAATTTATATATTAAATTTATTGATTTATATTGTTAATTTCATAATGTAAAGTACTATGTATTCCATCACTTGATCCACCTAAGGTAAGTGCTTCAATTTGATAATAAAAAATTTGAGATATAAATTGGAAAGTATAATAATTATATGACCTGGCATTAAATGTAAATGATCAGTTGGTTTTATATCAATAATAAACCATATCACATTAATCAAAGGTATTGGAATGAAACTAGAATATATAATATGATTTTAAGGGATTAAATGAATGGTTTCATGATACTTGTCCTTATCACACTAATAAAAGGCAAGGCTTGAACCGAATGACTTGATTAAAAGGTTTCATGCTACCTGATGTATCACAATAATTAAAGGAAATAATTGAACCAAATGAAACATTACATGAATTCATAATTAACTAGAGATTGTCTGACCTGATCTCTCCTTGGATTCTATTCATAGAATGCCTTATGCACTCGAGAAACCCATTATGATTCAAGGATACAACTTGCATAGCTTGATACCCACCAGGATCCCAATCCTTGTCTATTACTGGATACTCAGTATGAAACCACAAGATATATTCATATAATCACATGGTTCCTTGGATACACTCCTTGGATATTTCATTGGCAAGCATGTGACATGGTTACAGATCATATGGCCGGTCTCTGCTTAGCCCCATTTTACGTTGGACGATCACCTTGGATTCGGTAAGCACCTTATTGTGGAGGGCTGAAGCAGGTACATGGGTATTTAGTTACATTATACTGCTTTACTTTATATATGTTGGTCTGCACATGGTTATATTTCCATTACATGGGCCAGATGTTATAGACACCATTGGTGGTGGCCCCCTAATTTTTATCTCACACCCTATCCCGGTATCTTTTGGTATCAAGAATAGGTTACATGGTTACTGGTGTTGACAAAGGGAAGCATAAGGTTTCAAACATTTGATTACTTGTTGTTTAGTATGGAGATGGATAAGAGAGGAATGAGTTGGATCTTGGGATTCTTAGGATAGTCTTTTAATTCATTTATACTTTTGGGAAACATGTTATTCCTTTTGTCATGTATCCATTTTTACTTTTTTTAGTGACATGAAATATCATCATTTGTTGAATGATATTTCATTTGTTTCAATTATTGTAACTATTGTCTCTATTTTTTCACCGTTCATTCTATTTTTTTATATTGATTTAATTATTTACCTATGTTTACTTCCATCCTCTATCTTACACTTTGGTAATGGGGGAACAATCTATCCATGGACACACCCCAGGCCCTCTCTGATTGTTAGAAACCTATGGCATTCGGGGAGATGCGCTTGAGGTCATGTGTCCCACCAGGCTCGGGGCACCCATTGAGTGACATCTAGGTCTAGGATGTCACAATGTGGTATCAAATGTGGTTTCAATTTCTTTCTTTATTATTTAGAGAATATAGATTTGATATTAGGAATTATTGAGACATGGTCATAATCCAGGATTGGGTGTAAAGAACCCATGTTGGTGGTAAAAGCCAAGTTATCAAAAAATATAATTTTTATGCTTTTTCCTATTATAGTTGATATTATTTCACTCCTAGGTGACACACTTGACGTATGGTATTTTTTTGATTATTACTCTATTTGAGGATTTTAGTTCATCCTTGAAATGATGATATGAGGACAAGAAGCATTGATACATGCATTATTTTAAGCTCCTAGAATTCACATGTCATGCATATTGCCATTCCAAATAGGTGCCTTTCACTACTTCTAATTTCTATATTTGAATATGATTGCTGAGTGATGATATGATAGTTATTTTATGCTTTCATTATTGTTGGAATTCATTGAGTGACTGCCTCTCTCAATTCATGAGGTGTATAGACCCTCATGGGCTGGGATGAGTAATTTACTAAGTCAAGGCATTCTGTTATAAATAAATGGGTGTCATTTCATTTGATAGGTGTTTGGGAACTGATTCACCAGAAATGACTATCCATTTTAAATTGAATCATGAAATCTAAAATTAATTTTTTTACTTATTTATCCTACTTTTTCATGTGCATGAAAGGTAAAGGAGTGAAAGTGGTAATTAAATGAAAAATGAAAAAAATTGATCCTTGAGCACTTACCGATAGATGTCCTTCAAAGTGGGTAGTTTGGGTAGTGTGATTTGGGAAGTGACTTTTTTTACATTCAAATCCCATTAAGAATGATTTATTTCTACTTTATATTGTTATGAGGTGTGTGTTTGGAAATTATAGATCAATGTCCTCATAAAGTCCTGATGTCGTATGCTAGGAGGGTGGCGATGGCCATGCTCCTAACATGGCAAGCCCTGAGCCGTCAGTCTTACTTCCAGAAGTTCCACTTGAGGCCCTACCTACTGTATCTAGTTTTGACATTGACACCGAAGTTCATTATAGTTTCCTACATCTAATACAGTCCATCGATGGTGCTCTACAGATTGCACCTACGATGGATGATATGACTCGCGAGATCTAGTAGTTGCATCCTCCTACCTTTTATGGGGATAGTGGTCCACAAGAAACTGATTCTTGTGATGAATCCACCCTATATAACTTTTAGAATCTTGAAATTCATTTATAATAGAGAGTTAAGCTTGAAACATACATACTTCAAGATTCGGCCAAGCGTTTGTGGGATGTGATTACCGAGGACTGTCATCATCAGGGCATGCAATGGGTTGATTTCTAGATTTCCTTATATGATTTGTACTTTTCTCATATTTTAAGAGCTGGTAGAGCTAGAGAGTTCATGCATCTCGAGGAGGGTTCTATGTCAGCTATGCAGTATTGAATGCGTTTCACGGAGTTATAATTATTTTCAATGATTTTAGTTAGTGATGATATTTTTTTGTGCCAGATGTTTCAGGGATGGGATCTAGTACACGATATGTAATTTGGTGAATGCCTTTTGCCTATCTATTTTATTTTAAATAGACAATCAAGCTCTAATCACTGAGCACAACCTTATGGATGAAACTAGTACCAGGCAGATAAGACCACTGCCGTGTAAGGATGGAAGTTGTTCCTATAGAAGGAAGAATTCTCTTGAGGTTTCTCATCAGGGAAGTTAAAAACCATATACCCATTTAGATATATATATATATAATTTCATCAGTGTAGACAAGAGGGGAACAAGAAGCCTCAATGTGATAGAGAACGAATGGAATATCAGGCTTGCCACCATATGGGGTATCTCTAGCGTTTCTGTAGGATCTTTCCACAAACTTCGAGTGGAAAAGGATCCGAATTAGCTCCACCTTTATGAGAAAGTTATTTCATGCTACATCAGGAGGGAAGTTGAAATAGGATAGGTAGGTTTGGTCAAGGATGAGTTCAGATCCATAGTAGCTGGACTCCTGATCACCAATAGCGTCAGTAGAGTAGTTATGATCATGGTAGTCCATCTGTTGCATAGGGTTGTGGATCTATGCATTTTCATGCACTACATCTGATACCAAAATATTAGGTTGTGGGGTTATCTATAGTATGAGGTACTATTCTTATGGCATCTACAATAGTATCTTCTTTATTTGATACTGGTGATTTCAAAAATTTTATCTCTGTATCTATTTCAGAGTGTCTCAGACTAGAGATATAGTATTTCTATGGTGTATTGACCCTGAATACTCTATTAGTGGTACAAATAGAGGGAATATAATAATGTAGAGAATGTACCCTTGAGGTAGGTAGTCACCCTTTCTTGTAAAACATCTTTGTTCACTAGATGACGGGCGTCAATTATGTTCTTAGGACTAGTTGGTTGGTTCATCATCACACTTTTGTAGATTTCAATCACCTTAGGGTATCTTTTACATAACTAGAGGGAATAAATTATCTACATAAGGGTGAGTGGGATGTCTAGGCTATTAGATCTGGACCAGAGCATCATGGTCAAGGTGGAGTGACCGCCCATATTTCAAATCTATTTATAGAGGATCAGGGTTTACCTTAAGCTTATTTCCCTCCGGTAGTGAATTATTTTTGGGAAGTCTTTCACGATGATTTTTCTGGCTTACCTTCTAAGAGAGAGGTGGAATTTACAATTTATCTTATTCTAGGATTAACTCTAATGTACATTCCTCCATACAAGATGTAACATAAATATATTATGGAGTTAAAGTAGTAGTTAGAGGATTTAGATGCTAATGGTTTTATACGGCCTTGTACATGCTCTTGGGGTTCACTTTTTCTTTTCACCAAGAAGGAAAATGGAACCTTACATCAATATGCAGATTACAGAAGGTTAAACAAGATTATGATTAAGAATTAGTATCGACTACCTCAAATAGATGGTCTCTTTGACCAACTCAGAGGAGAAAAGGTCTTCTCCATGATCGACTTGAGATTGGGTAATCATCAGGTGCGAGTCAGACCATCAGACATACCTTGTACTTATTTTTTTAGTAGGTATGGTCTGTATAAGTACCTTGTTATGTCATTCGGTTTTACAAATTCACCTAACATTTCATGGATTTTATGAATAGGGTTTTCCACCCCTATTTGGACTCTTTTTTCATAGTCTCTGTGGATGAAATCTTGGTGTATTCTCGCACTCGTAGCGACCATGTCATACATCTTGTAATCATTTTGAGTACACTGAGAGAGAATAAAATTTATTCCAAGCATGCTAAGTGCCACTTCTGGATTGAAAAATTCCACTTATTGGGTCATATAATATCAGAATCAAGAGTATTTATTGACCTAGAAAAGGCTAGTGCTATAGTTTCCTAGGGGAATCCCAAGAATGTTTTTGATATACAATGTTTTTTGGGGCTGGATGAATACTAAAGTCATTTAATAAAAGGATTTTCTTATATTTCATCACCTCTTACTAGTCTGACAAAGAAGGATGTCAAGTTTATTTAGCCAAAATCATGTTAGGAATCCTTTCAGGAGTTGAAAGGGAGGCTTGTTTCGACACCTATTCTTACTCTTCTGAAGCCAGGTATAGGTTATACTCTCTTCTGTGATGAACCAGGCATCGACCTAGGAGAAATTATGATTCATGAGGACAAATTGATTGCGTATGTATATCAGTAGTTGATGAATTATGATAGAAACTACCTAATTCATGACCATGAGCTGGCAGAAATTTTCCATTCCATACATTACTGGAGACCTTCTATTTTAGGGTAGCACTTTTTGGTGTAAAAATACCAAAAGAACCTCAAATATGTCATTTATCATCATGAATTAAACATTAGACAACAGATATTGGTTGAATATCTTCAATCCTTTGATTTTGAGCTTTCCAATACACATTGAAAGGCAATGTGGTTTCCCATGCATTGAGTTTCAAAACTCAAATACAGGCCGTACATGAAGCCAATGATGAATGAAAGTTAATGAGCCCTCTTTCTTGAGCTGCATCTAGAGTTCCATGATAGAAACGAGTAGTCTTACCTCTCATCCTTGATAGTTAAATCTTCCCTTCTTGAGAAGGTGAAGGGTATACCATTTTTAGATCCTAATGTCATAGTGCTCTATGAGACTATATCATGAGATAACCTACCTCTAGATTGGTCTATGGTTATAGATGACATCATTCATCTATGTGGATGTATTTGGGTTCCTATGGACATGAGATATGAGTTAATCAAAGAGTCCCACACTTCTCAATGGGATGTTTATCCTGGAATCTCAAAGATGTATCGAGAAATTTGACACCATTATTGGTTTCCTTGGATGAAACATCAGATAGAAGTATTTATTACTAGGTTTTTCACTTGTTAGTAGGTGAAGGTAGAGCACTAGAGACCCGCTGGTATGTTATAGCCGCTTTTAGTCCCAGAATGGAATTGGGAAGATGTTTCTATATATTTCATTATCTCCTATCATAGGTCACTAAGGGGTAGTGATACTATCTAGATATACATTTATCGACTGACAAAATCATCCCACTTAATTTCTATTTATGAGAATTTAACAGTTGATGAAATGGGAAGACTGTATGTTTGTGAGATCATATGACTACACAGAGTTCCATGTACCATCATTTTATATAGGTATGCTCATTTAATGTCATAGTTCTGGAAGGGGTTTCAGAATGCTATGGGAAATAGGTTCTTCTATGAATATATTTTAACCCTCAGTCAGATGGATAATTAGAATAGACAATACATGTTTTAGAGTATATTCTTCAAGCATGTGTCCTTGATTTTTGAGGTTCTTGGGAGAACCATATCCCACTTTCTTAGTTCCCCTATAATAACACCTTCTAGGTGATAATTCAGATGGATCCTTTTTAGGCCTTATATGGTTGGTCATTTCTTTCACCCCTATGTTGTCTAGAGGAAGGTGAGGCATCCCTACTAGGTCTTCATCTTGTTCAGGATACTTCAGAGTAGGTTTAACTGACCTGAAACCGTATAACAACTACTCATTATAGATAGAAATATTATATCGATCCCCATAAATGAATTCTTGAGTTTGAGGATTGGGATTATGTTTTTATTTGGGTATTTCCCAAGCTAGGGCATAGAGGGTTATGAAAGTAGGTAATGTTTTCACCTCCTTTTGTAGAGACTTTCGAAATTCAAGAGAAATTCTGTCCTGTAGCGTATCAATTGCTACAACCTCAAAGGCACCATTCCATGAAAGACATATTTCATGCATCATAGCTTCTCCAATATCATGCCGATCTATCTGATACTGTTTATCTTGAGGAAGTTGAGTTAGATGGTAATGCTACCATTGAGGAGTATCTAGTATGCAATATCGATCATATCACAAAGGCTATTCGAGGCTAGTTTTTCCCTCTAGTATTGCGGATATAGAAACAAGACTGAGTACAAGACAAGAAATGGGAGAGGGAAGATAAAGCACTTACCCAATGGACAGAGTTGTTCTCAGACAATGGTTCTCCAACCTTCGAAGGTGAACTTGAGGACGAGTTCTTTTAAGGGGGGAAGATTGTAAGAACCCTATTTTTCACTCAGTTATGGATCCTTTAATTTATAGTCTAAATATTTACTTTGCACCTAATATGGATTTTCAATGGGTTAGTAAAGGTATCAAGGGTTCCTAGGGAAATTTCAAAGCCCGAAACCCATCTTTTTTGCGAAACTAGCCAAGTCGCATGGTTGGCACATAGTTTGACTAACTATTCATATTTCCTTTTTCTAGATAGAAGCACGTCTCATGTTTGGTGGACAACTATGCGGCCTAAACATGAAATGTACCCTTCAACCAAAAAAACCTAGCAGGGCTTGCACACAGTTTTTATAACCATCTAGAAAAACTGTGTCCAACCCATTTTTCTTGATAATTTTACAAAATTGCCTTTAATGATCTATTAATCTCCCTCATTTTTCCCTAATCCAAGATATGCAATAATTACCTCCCTAAATCTCATTTTGGAGATTTTTGAAATTCAAAACTAGGGATTCAAAGATATCCATAATCTGGGATCTGATTGAGCTTACGTTCATCACGTTGGATGCACAACAATATGTACACGAGTCTTCTAGATCCATTCTCCTTCACTTTGTCTCTCGACCAAGCTTCTGGAGTATGAGGATTTTATTCCTTTTCATATATTTAATATTATTTGATCTAAATCAGGGGCCAATATCATAGATGGAGATTCGTACAACCATATAGTGGGTGGTCTATAACTCATCCCTAAAGTTCATTGCCTTTAGAATTTTTGTGTTGGCCACGTGATATCATCAGCTTCCATTTATGAAATTTATATGCCATGATTATAATCAGTAGAATTTTATGATTATTATATTTAAAAATATTATATTAGTGGCTAGTGTTTACACCAAAAACCCCATACTTTCCATGTCGAAGGTTTTGTCATATTTTTCATTTTAGTGTTTTAAATTTTCATTACAATTGTTCATGTGTTCCTTAGGTTAAACTTCATAAAGGTAAGAATTTATATATTAAATGGAATGATTTACATTGTGAATTTTATAATGGAAAGTACCATTTATGAAACCAATTGACCCGCCTAAGTTAAGTGATTCAATTTAGAATAAAAATGTGAAATTTGAATTGGAAAGTATACTAAGTGTATGACTTGGCCTTAAAAGTAAATGAATAGTTGGTTTCATATCCGTATCACCCCTTACAACATTAATGGAAGGTACAAGAATGATCCTCAAAGAAGTAATATGCTTTAAAGGGATTAAATGTATGTTTTTATGCTATATGGACTTACCACACTAATGAAATGAAACACATGAACCAAATGACCTGATTAAAAGGCTTCATGTTGCTTAACCATAGCACAGTAATGAAAGGAAAGGATTAAATAAAATGAAATATTACATGACATCATAATTAAAAAATAAATGTCCTCACTCAATCTTGCCTTGGATTCTGATCAGAGAATTCAATGAGCACTTGGGAAACCCATTATGATTCATGGATACGACTTACATAGGTTGACACCTACCAATATCTCAATCCTTGTCTATTCTTGCATGCCCTATAAGACACCAAAAGTTCCCTTCATAAATTATACTATTCATTGAATACACTCCTTGGATCCATCATAGATATATAGGTACCATGGTTACAACCCATGTAACAACTCAAACTTTTATTAATAAAAATTACTCTTGATATAATTGAATGACTTATTATTTAAAATGGTTATATAAAATAAGCACTTATTTCGTTTTATGGATTGAAAAATACCAATTAGATATATTACAATATATAATACATCCATTGAATAGTGATCAATTAATTAGTATAAATATAGGGCTTTAAAAAATCCAATTTACTTAGAAAAAGGAAGTGATAACTCATCCAGTAGAATTGCTCCGTACGAAGCCCATTTGTCATAGATTGGAAAGGAGGTGGAATCACTGTGCTTTGATCATGACCAAGACCAAGATGAGCCTCAGCATGTTAATCTCAAACATAACCACCCGCAAGAGAAGTGGAATTTGATAGTGATTACCACTCGAGTGATGTTATCCGAGCCCCCCAAGAGTCTGTCACAATCGCACACCATATATAACGCCCCGACTCCAAAATCTTGGAGACGGTGCAACATTTTAATACATTGGCATGAATACAAGGAATCTATTCCTAGAGGACCGATCAGTTTAGTAGTCATGGAAACAATATACATATATAAGTTCAACATTACAACTTGAACAGAAAAACAACACAATATTATTCCATTAGAAACATCCCAGAATCCTAGATTTTGCCTACAAGTCACTCATTACTAACTTCTTCATATCCAGGAAAAATTAAACATAAGAAAGGGGTGATCTCAAATGATCAGTAAGAGTAAGAAATACATCAGATGATAACATAAACATTAGGCATGGTGAATAATTGAAAACATAAGACTTTACATATAATTAACATGAACAATTTATGACAGGAATATGATCTGAGTAAATAATTCAATAATAAAACATATTCATGGGTATTATACTAGTCGAATAACCACATGAAATATAAGTAGCTAATCTCTTAATGATGGAATTCATAATGCCAAACATTTTGAAACATTTTGTCAAGGCCTCGACCAAGACATCTAAAAATTATTAAGGCCTCAGCCAAAACCATATATCAAAAATTGGGAAAGGCCTCGACCAATTGAATGTATAGTTGTCTCATGAGACCTACCGATTCATCTAGGAGAAGTATCATGCTCCACCTATCACTTACTTAGTCCAATGCATTCCTCATATGAAATGAGTGAAACATAATCTAAGCATTCATATTAAAACTAACATACGAAATGTCAATACTTTAACCACAGACTATGAATGGTATAAAAATAGCACATCCACAGTCAAAGATAACTCAATAAATACAATATGAAATATTGTATTATAATATATTAACCAAAATCAAGAATAATGAATTATATTGACATTTATGATGATATTCATCAAAACTATTTGAGAGAAATATCCCCCTTTTTCTTGAAAACATTTAAATGTCACACTGTTTTTCAAGAAGCCGTTTAAAGGAGATTCTTGAATAAAAGTCTCCCATAACACTTTGAAACATTTAAAATAAATTTTAATTTTAAAACATTAATGTTTATATAAATAAATCCTTAAAACCATTTTAAAAACATGGACATTAATGAGAATGATTTAGAAGAATAAATCTTTAAAAAATTTAAATCATAATTTAGTTAGAGTTCCTAAACCAAAGAGAGACACTTCAATATAAAAAATTGAGGTAATAAAAACTTTATAATATCATGAAAATAAAATTATTCAAGAAATAATATGTCAAAGTATAGTATATACACTAAATAAAATTGAATTGGCACATAATGACAAAGAAGACTCAATGGAATGTAAGTTGTGATAATGTCCCTTATAAAAATTGTATCTTTAGGTTAAGGATAAATCAATGACATAATTATGTATGAAAAATATAAATTCACTCAATATTACTAGATATTATGTGTAGATAAATCATAGGACATTCACACATATTCTTTTAAAAACAACACCAATGACTTAGATGTTTAACTCAATGAATGTAAATTGAGTTAAGATTCCTCTTATCATGTTCATATCAATGACTTGAGAAATTATCAACGGACTGATTATGGGTATAAAAAGTATATAAAACCAAATGGGAGTTGAAATTACTACATAAATAATAAATATTTATTCCCCATATAATCTTGGAGTAAATTAATCAATGAAGTATGTGTAAATCCAAATGAGTGGAAATTGAAATTTGAAATTCCCTTACCGATTTGGTAACATACGAAACATACACCCCATGAAAGAAGGATCATACAATTATGATGTAAATACCAATAAATTAAAATACTTTTCACAATGAATACAATCATGGATAGTACATATTCCACACAAAAGGAAATAATGGCCAATATATCATGAATCTCACATGAATAAAAAGTGGGATGAAAAACCCTTACTTCGTTGTAATCAATCGAGTCGTATGAAAAAAATTAAATAACCACCAAATTAATCACATAGTACCATGAATATAAAGATAATAATCATAATATATATAAAATTTCAGTACACAATACACCACATGCAATAAATAAGTGGTGAACAATGGAAATATCACAGAATTAAAAGTGAGATAAAAAACCCCTTACCTCAAGTCTGACTTGTCTTGTATGTTCTTTGTTCTTCCTGAATAATAAATATAATTTAATTTTTACTTGATTAAGAAAATTTTTCAAGTTTATTATTCCTTTTATATCACTTATTACATTTCTATAACAAATAGTTAATTATTTGATTTCATATTGGATTTTTTATCGATGTTCAGAACTTGAGTAAAAAATGAACTTGTTATAATTACAATTTGTACATGTGGTAAAAATTACATTATCTATAGAATTATATAAATGATTTAGATATCATATATATATATTATATATCTAGAATATATATTTATTTATAACAGTATATAACATTTGAATATAATAAATGAAATGCACCGTTCATGGAGACGGTAAGACGTACGTACACATGAACGCTAATTTCATTTCTATTTTGTATTTTAATGTAATGAAAACATAATTATAAATAGGTATATTATAATTATAATATAATATCATATATAATATAATTAACTCCATCCTTTATAAGTCCCACATAAGTAATTAATGATTTATATCATTTTGTGGGGGCGGTAGTCCGCACTTCCTCAAATGAAGTTAACGCATTTACCCATAATGGAAACCATAAAGGTATGGTATAAATGGAAAATAAAGAAGCATAAAGAAAAAATAAACATAATATATAACATATATAAATATAGTGCCATATTAATGGCCACCATGAGAGGCGGTAAGAGATAATTGAACAATCATTGTTTCGTGAGGTGTTAGTTTTCCATCCATAGAAACAATGTGTTCCTTACCCATTATATGGAGGTGTGCGTAAGTTTAGTATGAATAATTCTCATAAAAACATCCTAGTATTTTTAGGATACTGGTTTTGTCAAAAAATGAAGGAGTAAAAAGATTTTAGGGGTTGGATAAGTAAAATAAAAGAAAATAAGTTAAGAGAAACCATTACCTTTAATTTAGGGAACTCCCATTGGTTTGAACCAAAAGGATTTCTTGAAGTGTCTTCTACCTAAAGTAAGGCTTATAGGTTGAATATAGGAATCTTTTGAGATTATTTGGGTAGGGTTTGGATGATCCAAAAGGCTTGATATGTGTGAGGAATGGGTTAGAATTGGTTCCCTTTAATAAGGGACAAGAGGGGCTCTTCAGGAATGTTTGAAAATGTTGTTTTATTATAAACTTATATTCAGTTTAAAAAGGCCCAAAACTCATTAAAGTCGAAGATAATATGAATCATGTTCAAAATAAAATCATCCAATACGAATTGAATAAGTTTTCGATGTTGTTTTAATATTAAAAATCTTATTTATTTAAATCATTTATTAATGAGGTGAATACTGCATCATTATTGTGTCATAAATAATTTAATTTATTTGATGTCTAAAAATTATAAAAAAACTACCATAATGTATAAAATCATTTTAGATTTACAATGAATATTTATAGTCATAAATATGAATTTTATAACTCCATGTAAAAATTGATATACTAAAAGATTTTTGTAAATGTCATTTTTGTCTTTACTTTATGTTAATTAAAATAAAGTTTCATTATCACTCTTAAGTGGCTCCATGGTGTCCCAAAAAAGACTCAAGGATGGACATGGTCGTCCATGACTCATCTAATAATGTTAGGACAAGTGTTAAGGTGATTTTGTGTTATTATAATATTATTTTTACCTTCAATTACCCTATTTACATTTAAGTGCGGTAAATAAATGTAAAAAGTTACAATTCAGCAAAAATTGTTTTCATCTTATTGAACCACATTTTACTTAATAATTACAACCATTTATGTCAGATTTTTTAAATTCAATTCACAAAAGAGGTAAAAGTTCATTTAAATGAAAAAGTCGGTTTTTTAACTACAATTAAGTGGTTTTATTATTCATAAAAATTTGATGTTTTTCAGAAAAATACCAAAAAATCATTGTAAGGTATATTTGATATTCTGAATTCAAAAATGATGTCTATCGTACCAAATTTAAAACAAATAATTCGTATTAATTAATTTTAATTTAACTTCTATTGTCAAAACAAATAGCTGGTTTTTAAGAAACAATAACTACGGAAAGATTGACACTTGTTTATGTATAATTTCAAAGTGAAATTAATTCCAATAACCAACATTGAATTAACTGGAAGAAATATTATATAATTATACTTCAAAACCATTCAAATTTAGGATTCCACACGATAAATTATTTTGATTAAAAAGTTGTTTTCAATTAAAACTTATTATTTTTCACTATTCACCCAAATATAAAAGTTATGAGAAATACACCAAAAATTTATCGAAACTAAATTTTTATGTCTCGATTCTAAATAAGAAGTTTATTTTGACAAATTGAATATATAAGAGTGTCAAATATTGGATTTAAAAAGGGTTCACCATTAAAAGGTGAAAAAATTTAATTTTTTGAAAAATACTTCCTTTCTCTGAAAAAATGAATTTTTTCTTATATTATGTCTAAGAAACACATAATATGGGTTTTTAAATTATATAAAATATATAAAATTCAAAATTTAATTAATACTATTCATAAATGCTTTTGAATAGCTAGTTTGGTAAGTCGTCGTGCGCTTAAACTCGATGTTGTGTGAGGTGCAAGCTATTGAATTACTTTAAAGAGATATTTTACTATGAAAACATGGGGTGTTACATTATGCCCTCCTTCAACAAATTGAGTCCTCACAATTTAAGCTCAGGATTGAAAACATGGGTTTTGACATTTCAAAATTTTTTAGTTGAAATCCCACATCAAAAATGGATTAACGAGGCCTCTATTTTATAATAAGTAAAGGTAAGTATAAAGGTTATTGAACATAACACATACTAGTGTTCCATGTAAGAAAACATGGATATAGAAGAGAATACTAATCATCAAGTTCCAATGAAGAGTGACCGATAATATTATTTGGATAAATTTAATGATATGAAAGCCATAAACTTGTGATTGGAGGAAAGGTCTTTGATTACCCAGTAGAGAAAGTAAACGAACAACATTTTTGTTTTAAGTTCCTTTTCATAATGCTGATGAGTTTATTTATGATATTGATTAAGAGTATAAGCATATATACTTACTTCACAATTATAGTTTCATCAATTAATAAATTTCTACCACAAATTCATCTTTTCTCCAAATGATGAGTATTTAAGATGACTTGGTTACACCTGAAGTGCTACAATCAACTTATATAGAATCACATAATCCACAAAGGATGAACTATATATTTCCATTTTCATTAAACATTAACCAATACCAAAAATGGTTAGTACATGATCATATGATCCCCCAAAAGGACAATCCTTTATAAAAAGAAATACTACTCTTAATCTCCAAAATTTAAACAAACCATACCCAAAGCTCAACAAATACCCTTCAATGTATAATTGTCCTTAAAATCCTTCAACATAATCCTAATTAAGAATAAAACCCAAAACTCTGAAGAATTTTAATACTTAGTCTTCCACATTAAATTGTTTACCCAAATAACATTGACTATTCTTAAAGTCACTTACTTAAAAGTAATTAACCTAATCAAATATTCTCTATGACAGGTTAGTCATTTCTATAAATAACCCAAATCACTATAAATCCACAATAAAAACATTGAAAAATATCCACCATTATTCTTCGAATGAAATCCCATAGTATTCTATTTTATTTAGGCATATAGTGTTCCCAACAGATCGAACGTCTCCCAAAATAACATTTATCACTTAATCACCAAATCATTTTCCTAAACTAACGATATCCATTTGATAATACATAATGTCCCAAATCAACTTAAAAAAATCATTTAACTAAAAAGAATTAAGCACACTAACCAGGGACTTCACGTAGTCCAGTGGTAGGCGATAAATCCCAATCGCACTCTGGTTGTGGGTTCGATTCCCATAGCTTTGTCCAATGCGACGGGTTGTCACACGGTCTATGTGTTGTCATTTTTCAAAAACTATATTTTATTACATTTCCAAAATGAGATAAATTTCTCAAAATAACCATAACATAATTTATCCCCAAATTTTATCTCATACCTCTCATTTTCATCCCAAAATATAATAACTTGTAATTGCCTCAAATTCATGGATCATATAAAACCAAATGGTAATTTATAACAATATCCATAAGAGAAAAGATAATTCTTCCTAAAATATCATTTTCACATGATAAATTGCAGGATTACAAATACAAGAGAAAATTCATCCAAATTAATCTCATCAACAAATAGCACTAATGGATTTAGAAATTTTTCCATCCATTTATTTCCACACAGGCTCATCCTTGACCAAGAGGTTATCCTATTGCATAGGGAATTGACTTGGGTGATTACAAGGTCCCTTACATTTACGAAATATGATAGTAATTGGATTATTAGGATAATTTTCTTTTCTTCCATAGTTCTTCTTCATTTTTCCTTGACAATTCTTTAGTTTATGCCCTTCTTTCCCACACATAAATAATTTCTTTGTCCCATTGAGACACTCTCCTGGGTGTCTCCCACATTTATGGCATGATGGAAATTGAGGTTTCTTCTCTCCATGGTCTCCACTGCTTGATCTCTTCTCATTCACCTTCTTTATCTTCTTTGTTGAGTTTGAGAGTTAGTTAATATATATATTTTGATCATATTTTTAGAAAACTGATTCGGAATGAAGACAATATCTTTTACGCCTATCATATTTTTTTGCTCCTTTCCACCACCGTTCCCACCTTGTACATAATGATCAAAGTTACAACGACTTCTTTGGAATCTAGACATTGAATAAAACCAGAAACCATTGTGTAAGTGACAACAGTCCTAAAATCATTTATAGAATTCTGTGACTCCTTATTTCCAATTTGAAACACCATAGGATTAACCAAGGACATTTATTATCATATTATATTAAAATCATTCAAATCAGTTTGTAAAGAAAATGTAAATTATCCTAATAATATCCCTTGGGAGTGTTGTAACTAAGAGTGTAGCAAGGCTTGTTGTTGTGTATCAGGATACCCCGGGTCAAGCCCAAAACTCCTTGTCAGAGTTTCCACTTTTAGGTACAGGTTTTCCAGAGCCACCTCTACATGATAGTATCCAGACATGGATGTATTTTTTAGAGAATACAAGAAATCTCTAAATTAACAAAATTCTAGGAAGTTCTTCAATACGAATCCTCAAAGTCTATTATAGGGTAATGTGCTCTAATCATATTTTATCTAAATCTAGTTTCGATGTTTTGTACTAAACTTTCTCTGATACCAACTATAACGCCCCGACCCCAGAATCGAGGAGCCGATGCCTTATTTTAATTCATTGGCATGATTACAAGGAATCAATTCCCAATGGACCAATCAGTTTAGTAGTCTTGGAAACAAGATACATACATAATTTCAACATTACAACTTGAAAATAAAAATAACACTAAATTATTCCATTATAAACATCCAAGATTCCTAGATTATGCCTGAAAGTCACTCATAAATAACTTCTTTATATCCCGGGAACATGAAAAATAAAAAATGGGTTAGATCAAATGCCTAGTAAGAGTAATAAATACAGCGGATGATAACATAAACATTAGGCATGGTGAATAATTGAAAACACATGCCTTTACAAATAATTGACATGAACACTTTATGGTAGGAATATGACCTGAGGAAATAATGCCATAATAAAACATAGTCCTGGGTATTCTACTAGTCAAATAGCCATTTGAAATATCAATAGATAATCTCATAATGATGGAATGCATAATTCTGGACATTCTGAAACATTTTGTCATGGCCTTATCCAACACATTTAAAAATGAATAAGGCCCCAGCCAAAACCATATATCAAAAATTGGGAAAGGCCTTGGCTAATTCCACGTCTAGTTGTCTCATGAGATCTAACGATGCCTCGAGGAGCTATAGAAAGATCGACCTGTCACTTACCAATTCCAATGCATTATTCATATGAAATGGGTGAAACATAATCTAAAAATTCGTATTAAAAATGACATACGAAATGTCAATACTTTAACCAGAAATTATGAATGGTATAAAACTAGCACGTCCACAGTCAAACATAACTTATTCAATACAATATGAAAGATTGTATTATAATATATTAACCTCAATCTAGAATAATTAAGGATATTGACATGGATGAAGATATTCATCAAAACTATTTGAGAGAATCACCCTTTTTCTTGAAAACATTTAAATGTCACACTATTTTTCAAGAAGCCGTTTAAAAGAGATTTTTGAATCAAAGTGTCCCATACCACTTGGAAACATTAAAAATAAATTTTAATTTTAAGACATTAATTTCCATATAAATAAATTCTCAAAACCATTTTTAAAACATGGACATTAATGAGAATGATTTAGAAGAATAAATCTTTAAAACATTTAAATCATATTTTAGTTAGAGTTCCTAACCAAAAGAAAGACACTTGAATAAATATAATTGAGGTAATAAAAACATAATAATATCATGAAAATAAAGGTATTCATGATATACTATGTCAAATTACAGTACATTCACCAAATAAATGTCAATTGGTGCATAACAACAAAGAAGACTCAATGGAATGTAAGTTGAGATAAAGTCCCTTATAAAAACTGTATCCTTCGGTTAATGATAAATCAGTGACATAATTATTCTTGAAAAATATAAATACACTCAATATTATTGGATATTAAGTGTAAATAAATCAGAGGAAATTCACAAATATTCTTGAAAAACAACACTAATGACTTGGATGTTTAACTCAATGAATGGAAATTGAGTTAAGATTACTCTTATAAAGTTTATATCAATGACTTGGGAAATTATAAATGGAGTGATTATGTGTATCAAAATTATATACACAAAAAGGGTAGTTGAAATTTCTACATAAATAATAAATAGTTATTCCCCACATAATCTTGAAGTAAAATAATCAATGAAGTATGCGTAAATCCGAATGAGTGGAAATTGAAATTTAAAATTCCCTTACCGATTTGGTAACATACGAAACATACACCCCATGAAAGAAGGATCATAAAATGATGATTTAAATAACCATAAATTAAAATATATTACACAATGAATGCAGTCATGGACAATACATATGCCACACAAAAGGAAATAGTGGCCAATATAGCATGAATCTCACATGAATAAAAAGTGAGATGAAAAACCCTTTGTTGTAATCAATCAAGTAATATGACCAAAAGTTAATAAAAAACAAATTAATCATATTGTACAACGAATATAACAAGAATAATGATAATATATATCAAATGTCAGTACACAATACACCACATGCAATAAATAAGTGGAAAACAATGGAAATCTCATAGAATTAAAAGTTAGATAAGAAACCCCTTACCTCATGTCCGACTTGTCTTGTATGTTCCTTGTTCTTCATGAATAATAGACTTAAGTTAATTTCTACCTGATTAAGAAAAAGTTTCAGGTTTATTATTCCTTTTATATCACTTTTTACCTTGATATAAAAAATTGTTAATTATTTGAGTTCATATGGGATTTTTTATCGATGTTCCGAACTTGAGTTAAAAATGTACTTGTTATAATTACAATTTGTCCATGTGGTCAAAAGTCCATAATATCCATAATTATATAAATGATTTTGATATCATATATATATTATATATCCAGTATATATATATATATATTTATAACAATACATAACATTTGAAGATAATAAATGAAATGCACCATTCAAGGAGACGGTAAGATGTACGTACGCAAGAACGCTCCTTTCATTTATATTTTGTATTTTAATGTAATTAAAACATAATGATACATAGGTAAATTATAATTATAGTATAATATCATATATAATATAATTAAATCAAAATTTTATATGTCTCTCATAAGGCATTAACGAGTCATATCACTTTGAGGGGGTGATAGTCCGCATTTCCTCAAATGAAGTTATCGCTTTTACCCATAATGGAAACCATAAAGGTATGCTATAAATTAAAAATACAGAAGAATAAAGAAAACATAAATATATTATATAACATATATAAATACAGTTCCATATTATTGGCCACCATTAGAGGTGGTAGAAGATAATTGAACAATCATCTTTTCTTGAGGGGTTAGTTTTCCATCCACAGAAACAATGTGTTCTTTAACCATTAGATGGAGGTGTTTGTAAGTGTACATAGAATAATTATCATAAAAACATCCTAGTATATTTAGTATTCTGTTTTTATTATAAAATAAAGGAATAAAAGGATTTTAGGGGTTAGATAAGTAAAACAAAAGAAAATAAGTTAAGAGAAACCGTTACCTTTAATTTGGGAAACTCCCTTTGGTTTGAACCAAAAGGACTTCTTCAAGTGACTTATGCCTAAGGTAAGGCTTCTAGGTGTAAGAGAGGGATCTTCAAAGATTATTTAGGAAGGGTTTGGATGATCCAAGGGGCTTGAAAGGTATGAGGAATGGGTTAGAATTGGTTTCCTTTTATAAGGGAGAGGAGGGGCTCTTTTGTAATGTTTGAAAATGTTATTTTATTATAAACTTATTTTCATTTTCAAAAGGTCCAAAACCTATTAAAGTCAAAGATAAGATGAATAATGTACGAAATAAAAGCATTCAATAAGAATTGGACAGGTTTTGGATATTGTTTAAATATTAATAATCTTATTTATTAAAATCATTTATTAATGAGGTGAATACTGCATCATTATTATGTCATAACTAATTTTATTTATATTATTTATAAAAATTATAAAAAATACCATAATGTAGGAAATATTTTGAGAATTACAATGATTATTTTATAGTCTAATATATTACTTATATAACCCTAGGTAAAAATTGATATACTAAAATATTTTTGTTAATGTTATTTTTGTCTTTACTTTATGTTAATTAAAATAAAGTGTCATTATCACACATAAGTGGCTACACGAGGTCCCAAAATAGTCCCAAGGATGCCCACGGTCGGCCATGACTCATACAATAAGGTTAGGACAAGTTTTAAGGTAATTTTGTATTATTATAATATTCTTTTTACCTTGAATTACCCTATTCCCCTTTAACCGCGGTAAATAAAAGTCAAAAGGTACTATTCATCAAAAATTATTTTCATCTTATTGAACCACATTTTACTTACTAATAATAACCATGTATTTCAGATTTTTGAAATTGAATCCACAGAAGCGGTAAAATTTTATTTAAATGAAAAAGTCAGTTTTTTTAACTACTACTAAGGGGTTTTACTATTCATCAAAATTTGAAGTTTTTCAGAAAAATACCAAAAATTCAGCCTAAGCTATATTTTATATTCTGAATTCAAAAATGATGTCTGTTTTACCAAATTCAAAACATATTAGTTTCATGAATTAATTTAAAATTAATTCCTGTTGTCAAAACAAATAGCGTGTTTTTAAGAAAAAATAACTATCAAAAGATTGACACTTGTTTTTGTATAATTTCAAAGTGAAATTAATTTCAATGATGAAAATTGGATTAAATGTTGAAAATATAATCTAAATATACTTCAAAACTATTCAAATTTATAATTGAACACTATAAATTATTTTTATTAAAAAAGTTGATTTCAATTAAAATTTTGCATTTTTCACTATTCACCCGAATATGAAAGTTATAAGAAATATACCAAAAATTTATTGAAACTAAAATTTTATGTCCCGATTCTAAATAAGAAGTTTATTTTGTGAAATTTAATATATAAAAGTGTTAAATATTGGATTTAAAAAGGGTTCTACATTAAAAGGTGGTAAAATTGCATTTTTTTCAAAAATACTTCATTTATCGGAAAAAATGAATTTGTTCCTATATTATTTATAAGAAACACATAATATGGATGTTAAATTTATATGGAATGTATAAAATTAAAAATTCAATTAATATTATTCATCACTTCTTTTGAAAAAAAAGTTTGGTAAGTCGTCGTGCGCTTAAACTCGAGGTTGTGTGAGGTGCAAGCTATTGAATTACTTTAAAGATATATTGTACTATGATTACTTTGGGTGTTACACCATACCATTAGATAATAAGTGGTTTGATAAGGGTTTATGTAAGAATACCCTAGAACTATGATTATGTGAATTATTTTTGTATAGAATAAACCATATACATTCATTTTATTATTGTTACTTTGTGAATAGTTTCTAAAGCAAAAATAGTATTTTTAGGTAATATTAAACTAAGAAATCTATTTTGTTGAATTAATGGATTTTATAATTAAGTAATATTTTAATAAAATATTATTAATAAACTATTTTTTATTAAATATAAATTATCGTATAATTTTTATGAATAAAATTGTATTTTTTTATTATGGTTTGAAAGCCATTTTTGTCAAAATACAAGAATTTCAGATTAATGTCCATTTTTATTTTAAAAGAAAAAATTCACATATTTAGAAAATATTATATGAAAAATGAATATTATTTTTATAATTAGGATTTCAAAATTATCCAATGGTGAAATTTTCATAATTTTATGAGCCAATCAAATTTTAGGGTAAAAATTAAATACAGTTTAATTATATAATGTGTTTTATGACATCATAATGACCCAATAGTGATGTAATAAAACACTATAAATGGTTTTTCCTGAAAATATATGTTTTACCATTAGAATAATGTAATTTTAGGTTTGTTTTATTTATTTTACAATGTAATAGTGGACCCTCCAAGACTTATAAAATATTTTACCTTGTTAAAATGATTTCTTTGAGAATATAACTCATCTCCACATAAGAAAGACAAATATTTTATGATGTTAAGAAAATTTCCTTTTAAAATAATTTTTCCCCTCCCCATTTGAAAAAAACATGGTAAAAAATTTGGGGCTTGTTTGTGGGTTTGATTAGTTTATTGTGTTGTGTCCAAAAGCTAAATAATAAAGAATGGCCTCTCTTTTCCTATATAAACCCACACAAGCTCCCACTTCTATTCACTCAAAACCTTTTAAGATAGACTAAACTCTGAAATCATCTCTCATTAATACTATTAAGGTGGCCCAAGATCCCATTAAGCCACTCTCAATCCCCTCCCAAGCCGTTGGGATCACACTTCCATGTAATTGATTTCTTCATTTCTCATTTTTGTCCAAATTATTTTTAATGTTATACCCTTTTATTTTAAATTAAATATATTTTAGTATTATTTAAAACCTCCCCATACGTCCCTATTATGTTTTAATGGTGATATATCCATTTTTCTCTCATTAATTCCTCCCAGGATCACCTATTACAATGCCGAAATTCTGTAAGGGATTTCTCTCTCTTCATTTACATGAATGGAATTCTCTTGTATTAGGAATCTAAATTCCATTAAATATGTTGGGAAATTTTTCTATATAACCCCCCTAATGTTAATTTCATGTACATATGATGATAAACCCCTTTCTATCTAATCAAAAAAATTTATGAATACTTATGTCACACTGTTATGATGTCGAAATTACACCGTGATTTTCCTTGCCAAATTCATTGTTTAGTGAATACCATCGCCATTTCTCTATAAAGGGTATTCACCTTTATGAAAATTTAATTATGTATTATATATTTTCATGTATTAATTCCATGTTATTTTATTTTGGAATTAATAATTATATTTAATGAATCCATGTTATATGATCCTTGTCGCACACTTATACACGAAATGTAATGATTAAGAGGGATGTGCTCTGATAGCAATCAAATTCATTAGGTAATGATTAGTATCAAGATACGTATAGTGAAATGAGGGTTTACTCATGTTATATGTAAAATGGGATTTATCTCATCCTAATATAATGTAAAATGTTGTTTCCACATTTCCATTTTATGATAATCACGCTATATCATGCCTTTATGTTCATGTTTCTCTTATGATCCATTGAAATCCATATTGCCTTACATGTACTATATTATTTATTTTATTCCTTTTTTACTCACTTTCTATGATTTTAAATTCCACTATTTTCTTATTAATTTCTTCAGGTTATCCCATGAAATGCTATGTAACAAATAATATGTGTGGTCATGTAAAAAAAGTTTTCAATAAATATGTGTATTTTATGTTTTAAGTTGTTATGTAATGTTCCTAAGCACCAAATACACTAGACATATTTATCTTCTATGTTGTATCAAGTGAATATTTTTTGTAATAAATTATGTTTAAGTGTGAAATAAAGGGAAGGGTTGTTATAGTTGGTATCAAAGGATAGGTTTTGTTATTTTTTGGGATTAGGATTAGAAAACCCTAGTGAAAGCCTTAGGGATAAGAATAAGTATAATAAAAACATCCCTAAATTTTGGTGAGTATTGAGTAAGTGGTTTATTGAGAAAATATATCCCTGTCTCGATATGAGAATGTAGAGGCAGCTCTGACATAGATTTATATTGGGGTTAAACTCAAAAATATCGCTTTGAAATAGACTCAACCGAGAACTGGTACATGAAAATGGGCCTTGCTGCACTCTTGGTTATGAAACTCTTGGGTGATATGCTTTGGTAAATTCCTGAGCTTAGCATGAACCATTACTAAGGGAAGAAAGATGACCCCTAAGAATATATGTTGGGAAGTATATCATGGATAACACATATTAAAGCCTATAAATTCATAAGTTAAGGAAATAAAAGAAATTTATAAGTAATATGTTTTTGTCTTTGAATTACCCTTTATGTGTCACCCATAACTTTCCTTTTATTCAAGACAATGTCCTATGATTGGAGGACTCAAGCTAAACACCGATGCAAATATCAATGTGATGACTGTTCTAATGAGATTCATGATCCGATGGGAGTGGGAATCACAAAACATTTCTAGATACTCTCTGAATTAACTCATGTTTTGAATAGAAACATGGGTCATGAGGAACATTAAACCCCCCTAGAAATAAAAAGTCACAATCAAAGGCTTCTGGATAAAAAGGCCTCACAATTTTAATGGAATATATGATCCCTCGATCACCGAACAATGAATCAACTCCATTGAAAGGATCTTCTCCATACTTAAATGTTACAAACAAGAGAAGGTTATTATTTCTACTTATCATATGGAGAGTTAATCTGATCAACGATGGACATTGATCAAAAATACGAAACATGAGGAAGATATCAATGTGTTTGAATGGATGGATTTATGGAAAATATTTTTCGATAAATATTTTCCAGGCACCCACTGACATAAGATGAAAATTGAATTCCTTATCATCAAGAAAAAGGATGACAAATCTATCAGAGTGTATGAGGAAAAATTCACAAGTATTTCACTATACGCCTATGATTTTGTCTTTACCCCTGAATAAAATGTTGAACACTTCTTTGGTGGGCTAAAACTTAGCCTACGAAAAGCCTTAGAGATCCGTGACTTCGATAACTATGAGTAAATTGTCATATGTTCCCTTAAAGTAAAAATGGAGATCAATAAATCTCAGGGGTATCATGGGGATATAAAGCATAAGGTGGACATTAATTCTGGTGGTCCGATGTATAAATCCAATGGTTCTAAGAAAATCCATCACCCCAGATGACAAAGGAGGGGAAAGAAGCACCCCAGATGTTTTTTAAAGGGGACAAAGAAATGTTTTAGGTGTGGAAGAGAATGATAGATGGCTATTAATTATCGAAAAGAAAAATCCACAGCTATGATTGAGGAGAGTAATTCTGTATTTGACCTTCAACTCATTGTTTATTTCTTCAACTACAAAGAACCAAGGAACTTTTCCAACTAGTTTCCTAAGCCAAGGGTTTTTTGGAGGAAACCAAAAACTTCCAAGGCACTAAGGGTAGGATTTTTACATCACTATTGCCAAAGTGAACCTCGAAAATGAAGTGGTGACAAGTATGCTAGTTATTCATTGAAGAATATAGAAAATACTTTTTGATTTTGGTTATATTTATTATTTTATATCTTAAAAGTTTAGTAAACCAATCACAACACCACCATAAATCATGGAAGTAAAGATGTAGGTGAGAACGAAAAATGGGGAAATCATTGAAACCCATGAATATAACTCATTTCCTATCATAATTTATGGATTGAAGTTCTGGGAAAACCTTATCATAATTCCTCAAGAGGAATTTGATTCAATTCTTGGCATGGATTGACGTTCCTTATATAGAGCCAAAATAAACTACTGTGATAGGGAAATCACTCTCCATATGGTTAATCGACCCCCGATTCTGTACAAGTGCAAGGAGGAGGATGAATCTTTTTTAGCACCATCATATCAAGAGTGGATATTATTTCCCTATGAGCACACATATCATAATCATATGATTGAGTCTAGGAAGCCACCATACTTGAAGACATGCCTATTGTGAGGGGATTCGCTGAAGTGTTTCTCGAGGAATTGCATGGTCTTCCTCCTAGAAGAGATGTTGAATTCTACATTGATCTTATACCTAGGGTGTTGCCAATATTCAAGACTCCATATAGAATGGATACTGTGGATCTTTTGGAGTTGAAGAAATAACTAAATGAGAATATTGATAAAGTGTTTATACACCCAAGTGCTTTAACATGGGCTGCATCAATCCTCTTCATTAATAAGAAGGATGGGTCAATGCACCTTTGCATTGATTATCTTGAGCTCAAGAAATCACAATAAAGAACAATTATCATCTACCATAAATTGATGACCTGTTTGATCAAATACATGGAGCACAATAATCTCTATGGTGGATATGCGGTCGTGATATTATCAAGTAAGGGCGAAGAAGGAGGATATCCCTAAGACTACTTTTCGTACAAGGTAAAGGAACTATGAATTAATTGAAACGCCTTTCAGACTCTGTAATGCTCCAAAAATCATTATGGAATTGATGAATAGAGTCTTTAGATATTACCTCAAAAAATTTGTTGTAGTCTTTATCGACGATATTCTGACATACTCTAAAACGAAAGAGGAGCATGTTAAGCATCTAAGAACTATACTAGAGACCTTGTGAAAGGAGAAGCTCTATGAAAATTAAAGCAAGTGTGAGTTCTAGTTGAAGTAGGTCCCATTCTTGGGTTATATTATCAAAAGAAATGGGATATCTATGGATCCCTCCAAGATAGGTGCAATTGAGGGATGGTTGAGACCAACATCAGTAACTGATATTAGTAGCTTCCTGTGGTTAGCTGGATATTATCACCGATTTATGAGAAATTTCTCATGATTTTAAAACACTCTTACCAAGCTAACTCAGTAGGGAGTTAGTTTTTCATGGAATGATGAATGAAAAGAGAGCTTCTAGGCGTTGAAAAGAAATCTTATCACTACGCTCGTTCTCACACTACCCACAAGTGGAGAATTTTTTTGGGTATTTAGTGATGTTTTGAATATGGGACTAGGCTGTCTATTTAATAAAAATGACAAAGTCATTACCTTTGCATCCAGGCAGTTGAAAGTTCATGAGAAAAACTATCCCACACATGATCTGGAGTTGGTTGTAGTAATCTCCATTTTGAAAATTTGGTGGCATTATGTCTTTTGGGAGAAGTTTTAAATATATACAAATCACAAAATCCTCAAGTATATATTCAAACAGAAAGAGTTGAATATGCACCAATGAATATGGATAGAGCTGATCAAAGACTATGACTAATCAATCCATTACAACCCTGGGAAAGCAAACAAGGTGGCAGATGCTCTAAGTAGGAAGGACCCAATGATTCTATCATTGTTGAGAATTGAAAAGGATCCAATATTCTTAAATTTGATGAAGATGGAAATGGGTATCATAAAGAAGGGAACATCATCAATCCTTTCACAAATGATTTCTGAATCGTCTCATTTAGAATGGTTAAAGGATTATCAAAAGGATGATATAATAATTCAGATGAAGTTGGAAACTATCGCAAAATAGAAATCCTCGATGTTCAATGTTAATGAAGAAGGAATTGTTAGGTTATGGTCCAGACTATGTGTTCCATCAAATCTAGGGTTAAAGAAAGAACTTTTGGATGATGTACATAGTTATAATTTCGGAATTCACACAACAATCACAAAGAAATGTCATGATCTAAGAGAGGATTATTGGTGGTATAACATGAAGAAAGAGATACCTAAGTATACATCAAAGTTCCATGTATTTCATCATGTGATGTTTGAGAGTCATATGTCTAAGGTGATGATGAAACCATTACCCATACCTGTATGGGATTGGGAGAAAATCACCATGGAAATTATCAAAGAACTTCTGAAGACATCCAATGGAAACAATGATATCTGGGTTATTATGGATCGTCATACAAATACTGTACACTTCATTTCAATTTTGGAGGATTTATCATTGGGTCAACTGGCATAAATATATATTAGATATGTGGTAAGGCTCCATGGAGTACCATTATCAATTGTATCTGATCGAGATCTAAGATTCGCCACTATGTTTTGGAAGAGTCTTCACCATGCACTAAATACTAAGCTGAACTTTAGTATGACATATCATCCTCAAACTAATGGACAATATGAGAGGACTATCCAAACACATGAGTAAATGTTGAGAACATGCTCAATAGACTTCAAAGGAGGATGGGATCAACATGTTCATCTAGTTGAGTTCTCCTAAAACAATAGTTTCCACCGAAGAATCCAAATAGCTCAATATGAATCCCTTTAATGTAAGTGGTTCAGAACACCGATATGTTATGATGAAGTTGGGGAGAGAAAAATCCTTGGTCTAGAAATGATTGAAGAAATGATGGAGATGTTTAAGACCATCCAGTAGCACATTAAAGCTGATCAGAGTCGACAAAAGATCTATGCTGATAATTGGTGACGAGACCTATAATTTAATGTTGGATACATGGTATTCCTCCACATATCACAATGGAATAGAGTTATGAGATTTGGGAAGAAGGGAAAGCTTAGTCCAAGGTACATCATCCCTTTTGAGATCTTTGATCGCATTTGAGCAGTGGCCTATCAACTAGAACTCCCACTGAACCTATCTCAAGTACATGATGTATTCCATGTATCACTCTTGAGAATGTACATACCAGACCCATAACATTTACTCAATTCAGAGGTTGTACCATTGGAGAAGGAACTATCCTATGAAGAAAATCCGGTGAAGATATTAGATCATTAGGAAAACATTTTATGAAATAAGTCAATTCCCCTCATCATGGTGTTACGGAAAAACCACAAGATTGAAGAAGGTACGTGGTAATTGGAGGTAGTGATGAATTAGAGTTACCCACATATATTTTAGTGTGGGAAAAAGAAATGTCATGGGAGAAACTTCTTAAGTAGGGAATATTTTAACGAACCAATATTTTATTAATGAAAATTACTATTGATCCAATTAAATGTCTTATTATGTAAAATGGTTATATAAAATATGCAGTTCTTTAGTTTTTAGAATTTAAAATACCATTAAGAATTTATAACATTTCTAATATAGTCGTTGAATAGTGATCAAACGATTATTATAAATATAGGGCCTTAAAAAATCCAATTTACTCAGACAAAGGAAGCGACAACCTCATCTAGTATAATTTTTCCATATGAAGGCCATTTGTTGGTGCTCAAAAATGAGGCTACATCACTAGGCTTTTCTCATAACCAATCCCAAGCGAAGCTTCAACATGTTAATATTGAATGGAACCACCTACGAGAGAAGTGTAAGTTGATAGAGATTTCCACCCAAGTGATGTTATCCCAGCTACCCAAGAGTCTATCACCATCACACACCTTACCCTGAGGTCATATGCGGGTGTTATAAGGGGTTATGTAATATGACTCTAGAACTATGATTATGTGAATTATTTTTGTATAGAATAAAGAATATACATTCATTTTATTATTTTTACATTGTAAATAGTTTTTAAAGTATAAATAGTATTTTTAGTAAATATTCAACTAAGAAATATATTTTGATGAATTAATGGATTTTTGAATGAAATTATATTTTAACAAAATATTATTACTAATTGAATTTTTACTAAATTTAAATTATCGTAGATTTTTTTTGAATAAAAATATGATTTTTATTAAGGCCTGAAAGCCATTTTTTTCAAAACCCCTGAATTTTGATAAATGTCAGTTTTTATATTAAAAGTAAAAATTCAAATATTTAGAAATTTATTTAGAGTAAATGAATATTATTTTTTGAATTAGTACATCAAAATTATCCAATGGTGAATTTTTCATAATTTTTTGACACAATCGAATTTTTGGGTAAAAATTAAATACCATTTAATTATATAATGTGTTTTATGACAACCTAATGAACCAATAGTGATGTAATAAAATACTATATAAGTTATGTTCATCCAATATATGTTTTAAAATTAAAATAATTTGATTTTAGGTTTGTCTGATTTATTTTACAAAGCTTTAGTGGACCCTCCCAGACTTAAAAAACATTTTAACTTTTTAAAATGATTTGTTTGAGAGTGTGACTCACCTCCACATAAGGATGACTAATATTTTAAGAATTTCATCCATTTTATATTTAAAATAATTTTTTCCACTACACTTTGGAAATAACAATGGGTTGGTTTGTGGTTTATATTAGTTTAATTTGTGGTGTCCAAAACCTAAATAATAAAGAATTACCTATCCTTTCCTATATAAACCCACCCAAGATCCCACTTCTCTTTACTAAAAACCTTTGGAGGTAGACCAAACTATACCATAATATTTATATAATCCTCCCATGCCACCAAAAACACCCATTAATCATATCTCAAGACCCACCCAACCCTTTGGTATCACACTTCTCTGTTAGGGATTTCTTCCTTTCTCATTTTTGTACAAATTCCGTTATGTTGTTATACCCTTTTATTTTACAATTAAATATTTTGGTGTATTATTTATCACCTAACCCATAATTCAATACTTATTTTTTAATGATTATATACCCCTTTACCTCTCATTAATTCCTCCCAGGTACACCTGTTACCATGTGGAAATTCCGTAAGGGATTTATCTCTCCTCATTTACATTCAAGTAATTCTTCTGTATTAGGAATATAAATTCCACTAAAAATGTTAGTAAATGTATCTATATAACCCCATTAAATTAAATTTCATGAAAATTTGATGATACAACCCTTTATCTGTCATCAACCATTTTTATAAATTCTTATGTCATGTTGTTATGCTGCCGAAATTACACCACAATTTTCCAAGCCAAAGTCATGGTGTAGTGAATACCATACCCATTTCTCTATCAATGATATTCGAATTTATGAACATTTACATATTGATTATAGAGTTTCCTATATTAATTACACATTCATTTATCATGGAATAAGTGGTGATGTTTAATGAATCCATGTTATATGATCCATGTGGCATACTTATGCATGAAAATTTTTTGATTAAGAAGGGCGTGCCCTTATAGCGCTCCAATGCATTGGGTAAATATTAGTATCATGATACATCAAGTAAAATGGGATTTTACTAATTCTAATTCAAGTGAAATGAGTGTTTACTCATGATTCAGGTGCAATGTGACCTGGATCATGCTAATATCATGTTAAATGTTGTTTCTACATTTCCATGTTTTGATAATCATGCTATATCATGCCTTTATGTTCATGTTTATCTTATGGTCCATTTAAATTCATATTTCCTAAAATGTACTATATTTTTTATGTTATGCCTTATTTACTCCCTTACTGAGATTTAGAGAACACCCTTTTTTATGCATGTCCGCAGGTTATCCCATGCAATGCTAAGTACAAAGGAATGTGTGTGGTCATGTAAAGGAAGTTTTCAATAAAGATGTGTATTTAATGTTTTAAGTTGTTATGTAATGTTCCTAAGCCCCAAAGACACTAGAACTACTGATCTTATTTTTTGTGTCACGAGAATATTTTATGTAATAAATTATGTTTAAGTGTTAAATAAAGAGCAGGGTTTTTATAGCCCATAAGGCCCTGTCTCAGCTTAGCCTTGTTTTACCACGGATGATCACCTTAGATTCAGTAAGCACCTTATTGTGGAATGACTAGGAACATGATCCTATGATTAAACTCTTATCATTGGCGAGACTACAATTACTACTCAGTGGGAGACCCTTGAGGTCTACATTTCCTTTGTTATTACCTTGGAACTTTATTATTAAATATCATTAATTATGGTTTCCTTATTACACACTACTACAACTTGGAACTTTATTAGTGCTAAAAACTGACATTAACAGCGCTAAAAAAGAATTGTTAATACCAGTGTAAATAAGTGTGTGGGGGGGTCCCCTTTATCAGTGCTCTAAAAAGCACTGATAAAGGCCACTATTATCAGAGCTAAAAAAAGCACTGATAAAGGACCCCCTTTATCAGTTTTTTTAGCACTGATAAAGGTGCAATTTATCAGAACTTTTTGGAGGGATGATAAAGGGGACCCCCCATTTATCTACGCCAGCATTAACAGCTATTTTCTAGCACTGATAAAGGGGTGGCTTTATCAGCACTATCTTGAGCACTGATTATGTTACCCATTATCAGCGCTCTTCTAGTATTGTTAAAGGATTCCTTTATCAGCGCTAAAAAAAGCACTGATAAAGGCATCTTCCATAGCCCCTGCACAACCAGCACCTACACACCTGCACACTTGCACACCTGCACACCTGCAAAAAGTATCACATGCACACGAACCAAGAACCGAAAGATGACACAACATACACAATATTTTGACAAACAATGCTATATACATTTACTTAATATCATGAATAAAAAAACACTCCTATATACATTTTAAATAATGTTTTACATGGTTAAAATTACAATTGTCCAATAACAGATATAAACATTAATGTTTCATCCTTCGATATCCGTGATCCTCTCTCAAAAACATTTCGTCCACGATATTTGTTTCCGAACAAAGCATCCAAACTGAAGGAAAAAAATTCACCTATATAAGAAAAAAAATATTATGTTAGTAATAAAATAATGAAATAAATTAAAACATTAATATGAAAGAAAAAATTAATATAGAAAGGTGAAACTAAAATATAGAAATGATAAACTCAACTGTTTTAATTTAGATAACAATGAAAGGGAATAATGTAAAATCCATATTTTTTTGGATGATTTATCTCATTTAATGAATATTGATTCTATATCTGATGAAGAGATTTACCGGTCACACCATGGATTTTATGGAGGTGTAGTTGATTCTTACATGTCACAAATGACTCATGGATCATTGTACTAAAGTATAAAAACAATCCATACATGTTTTCTTGGTTTGCTGTATTTCACTTGTGTTGTTTTATAAAGTTAATATCAATTTCAAACTGATATCAGTCACTTTTAGCCATACCGTTCACATAGTGCATCAGATTGAGGTGTGGTTAATTCATACAAGTCAAAAATCACTCATGGATCATTTTCATAAAGAATCGAAACAATCTGAACTCGTTTTCTCGGTTTTCCGTATGTTACTAGTGTTGTTTTCTAATGGTATAGTCAATTTCAAACTAACATCAGACACTTTTATCCATATTGGTCACACCGTACATCGGATAGAGGTGAATTTGATTCTTACATGTCAAAAATGACTCATGGATCATTTTTCTAAAGTATCAAAACAATCCGAATGTGGTTTCTCAGTTTTCTGTATGTCACTATGCTGTTTTCTAAAGTTAATGTCAATTTCAAACTGATTTCATACACTTTTAGCCATACCGGTCACACTGTGCGTCGGATTGAGGTGTGTTTGATTCATACACATCAAAAATGACTCATGGATCGTTTTCCTAAAGTATCCAAACAATCTGAAGGCGTTTTCTTGGTTTGTCATATGTCACTTGTGTTGTTTTCTAAATTTATTGTCAATTTCAAACTGATATCATGAACATTTAGCCATACCGGTCACACTGTGCATCAGATTGAGGTGAATCTGATTCATACACATCACAAATGACTCATGGATCGTTTTCCTAAAGTATGAAAATTATCCGAACACGTTTTTTCAGTTTTCTGTATGTCACTTGTGTTTTTTTCTAAAGTTAATGTCAATTTCAAACTGATATCAAAATTTTTTTCCATACCGATCACACTGTGCATCTGATTGAAGTGTTTTTGATTCATAAATGTCACAAATGACTCATGGATCATTTTCCTAAAGTATTAAAACAATATGAACATGTTTTCTCGGTTTGTCGTATGTCACTTGTGTTGTTTTCTAATGTTAATGTCAATTTCAAACTAATATCAAACACTTTTAGCCATACCAGTCACATCATGCGTCATATTGAGGTGTGGTTGATTCGTACTCGTTACAAATGATTCATTCATCATTTTACTAAAGTATCAAAACAATCCGAACACATTTTCTTGGTTTTCCGTATGTCACTTGTGTTGTTTTCTAAATTTAATGTCAATTTTAAACTGATATCAGACACTTTTAGTCATACTAGTCACACCGTGCATTGGATTGAGGTGTGGTTGATTCGTACACATGAAAAATGACTCATGGATCATTTTCCTAAAGTATCAAAATAATCCGAACACATTTTCTCAGTTTTCTGTATGTCACTTGTGTTGTTTTCTAAAGTTAATGTAAATTGTAAACTAATATCAGACACTTTTAGACATATCGGTCACACAGTGCATCAGATTCATGTGTGGTTGATTCATAAAAATCAACAATGACTCATGGATAATTTTCCTATAGTATCAAAATGATCTGAACTCATTTTCTTGGTTTGAAATATGTCACTTGTGTTGTTTTATAAAGTTAATGTCAATTTGAAACTGATATGAGACACTGTTAGACATACTGGTCACACCGTGTGTCAGATTGAGTTACTGTTGATTCATAGACGTCACAAATGACTCATGGATAATTTTCCTAAAGTATTAATACAATACAAACACGTTTTCTCAGTTTTCCAAATGTCAATTGTGTTGTTTTCTAAAGTTAATGTCAATTTCATATTGATATCAGACACTTTTAGCCATATCAGTTACATCGTGCGTCTAATTGAGGTGTGGTTGATTCTTACACGTCAAAAATGGCTCATGGATCATTTTACTAAAGTATCAAAACAATATGAACATGTTTTCTCAGTTTCTCATTTGTCACTTGTGTTGTTTTCTAAAGATAATGTCAATTTCAAACTGCTATCAGACACTTTTAGCCATATCGGTCACACCGTGTGTCATATTGATGTTCAGTTTATTCTTACACATCACAAATGAATCATGGATCATTTTCATAAAGTATCAAAACAATTTAACGCATTTGCTCGGTTTTCTGTATGTCACTTGTGTTGTTTTCTAAAGTTAATGTCAATTTTAAATTGATATCAGACACTTTTAGCCATATTGGTCACACCATCCATCGGATTGAGGTGCGGTTGATTCATACATGTCAAAAATGGCTCATGGATCATTTTACTAAAGTATCAAAACAATCCAAATGCATTTTCTCGGTTTTCCGTATGTCACATGTGTTGTGTTCTAAATTTAATGTCAATTTCAAACTCACATCAGACACTTTTAGCCATATCGGACACCCCATGCATCGGATTGAGGTTCGGTTGATTTGTAAATGCCAATAATGACTCATGCATCATTTTCCTAAAGTATCAAATCAATATGAACACATTTGCTTAGTTTGACGTATGCCACATGTGTTTTTTTTCTAAAGTTAATGTCAATTTCAAATTGATATCAAACACTTTTAGCCATACTGGTCACACCATTTGTTGGATTGAGGTGTGGTTGATTCATACTCGTCAGAAATGACTTCTGGATCATTTCCCTAAAGTATCAAAACAATCCAAAGGCGTTTTCTCAGTTTTCTATATGTCACTTGTGTTATTTTCTAAATTTAATGTTAATTTCAAACTGATATCAGACACTTTTACCCATACCGGTCACACCGTGCATCATATTGAGGTGTAGTTGATTCTTAAACGTCACAAATGACACATGTATCGTTGTTCTAAAGTATCAAAACAATCCAAACGCATTTGCTCATTTTTCTATAGGTCACTTGTGTTGTTTTCTAAATTTAATGTCAATTTCAAACTGATATCAGACTCTTTTAGCCATACCGGTCACACCGTGCATAGGATTGAGGTGCGGTTAATTTTTACACATAAAAAATGACTCATGGATCATTATAATAAAGTATAAAAACAATACGAATGTGTTTTATTGGTTTTCTCTATGTCACTTGTCTTGTTTTCTAAAGTTATTGTCAATTTCAAACTGATATCAAACACTTTTTCCATACCGGTCACACTGTGCATCAGATTGAGGTGCAGTTGATTTTTACACGTCAAAAATGACTCATGGATCATTTTCCTAAAGTATTAAAGAAATCTGAATGCATTTTCTTGGTATTCCATATGTCACTTTTGTTGTTTTCTAAAGTTAATGTCTATTTTAAACTAATGTCAGACACTTTTAGCCATAACGGTCACACCATGAATTGTGATGAGGTGTGGTTTATTCGTAAACATCACAAATGAATCATGGATCGTTTTCCTAAAGTATCAAAACAATACGGATGCATTTTCTCAGTTTTTCGTATGTCACTTGTGTTGTTTTCTAAATTTAATTTCCATTTTAAACTAATATCAGACACTTGTAGCCATAATGGTCACATCATGCATCTGATTGAGGTGCGTTCGATTCATACACATCAAAAATTACTCATGGATAGTTGTCCTAAATTATCAAAACAATCTGAACACGTTTGGTCAGTTTTCCATATGTTAGTAGTTCATAAGAGTCTCTCATTAAGTTATTCTTTACTAGAAACTCAAATCCTTTCTAAAACCATTTTTTATAATATAAGGATATGAAACATAAGAAAGGGTGATCATAGATGATGAATAAGTGTAAAAAATGGATATATCATTGATCATATAACGATGATATAAGTAGTATGAATTCACTTTCATTGTCCTATTTGTTTACATTCTTCCATCAGGTACGCTGCCCATTAGTTTTTAAACACATCTATATCATCTTGTGAATAAAAGTTTTTGTGACAGTCATAGTAGTACTGAAAAAATATAAATACACAAAGGATTAATAAATATTTTAAATGAACTAGTAATTATTTTCAAAAATACCTCTTCAGGTATGCTAGTTTTTCATGAAATATAATCACTTTCATAAATTTATAAACATAATAACTGCAGTCCTTTCCATTTGTTTATTTTTGAAACTGTAGAAACATCGAGAAAAATAAGTAATCTGTTTTTATATATATTTGGATAGTGAAATATAATTATATATACCCTGATACTTGTCCATTTGAAGATCTCGTACACCTTGTCATCTTTATGCCCCGGATTCATTCCAGCCTTTAGACGATATTCATAAACCGCCCTATCATAACATAATCCTCATTAAAAGATAATATAAATTATATAACGAGATATTTAGTTCTAAAATTTTGGATCTAGTGTATTAAAAATTGATAATCTCCATCATGTGTGGTCGGTTTGTTGGATATCCATGCAGTGAATCCAGAAAATAAATCTTTGGAGTATCCAAATTGACTGCAACGAGCATCCAATGCTAACTAAAAACAAAAAAAGGAATAAGTAATGATAGAAATGAAAATATAATTGATATGATTAAAATGTAGAGTTTTACCCCTACAGAATTGGTATTAAAAATATCATGTTAGTTGTAATTTTTCATTGAAACGTTCTGAGCTGGTTTGACATTAATTCAGTCTGCAAATCAGAATCTATTTTTTTTGTAGACATGGTGTGAGGGCTAACGAGTCTAAATTTGTATTCATGGGAAAATCCCTTCAATTGTTTTTCGTATATACTCCCGCGAAAAATATTAAATGTATTTAGCCATTATTATCAAAGTATATCCGCTTCTATAAAAAAAATCATGAAAACATACCTCATGTATACATTTATAACTGAGGCACCTAGCCATTCGTATGTGATGATTTCAGCTACAACATCATCACTAACAAAATCTAATGTTTCCTATCCATATATATCTTTTTCACAAACAATTGTGGGATTATTTCTGCCTTCCATTTTCATATCCACATGTGCTTGCAATGATATTAAATGTGGATATAGAACGGGCAGGGTGAAGGTGCCCTCAGTAGATCGTTTTGATTGGTTGGGTGATCCTTTTGAGCTGTTATTTCGTTTTAGCTCCTTCATTTTTTCCTTCTGTAATAACATTCATCGATTCAGCCATTTTCTAATTAAATGTTAAAGGTTCTACTTGAACAATAAATTCGAAATGAATACCTTCTGGTCGACAAGTTTTTTTACAAGATTTGATGGCCATGCAACAAATGTTCCAACAGATTTTTCCACCGTATGAATGTCGTCATTGTCATTTGGCACGGGTTGCTCAGGGCTCGGCTCATGAGCTACGTTAATTGACCATTTTAAAAGACCGGTTGGAAGTGGTCTAGAGTGTATCATGTCATTCTGCATATTGAACACAGTATCCCTCACTACAAGAATATGGGTGGGAGTTGACATATATAAATCACAGTCATTTTCACCCTGTAGAATAACATTACAAGAAATGTATCAGAGTCTATTTGATTCACATTTTATAGAAACAAATATTAGAACATTGATTACCTTGGTTAAGTCAGGTCTTTGAGGAGAATGGATCGCCTCAAAGTTGGTGGGGGGTGGGGCGGGTTGTTCTTGAGTTGTTTCTTCTCTTTGCCTCTCCCCCATCAAAGTATCTAGAAACTCTCCCTGAATTTGGAATTTTTCTTCAAGGGTAGCTAATCTATCTCTCATTATTTTGATTTCTTTATTTTGTTCCTCCTCTTGTTTTTTTTCTGAAAATATGTCCGTGGTGTCACCCCAAAACCGGCACCTCTGACGTGGCCATACTTTTCTGGCTATTTCAAGGCCGCTGAAAGTATGTCTGCATGCGGGGAAGGCGTTGTTGATTCCTGTGACTATTTCAAATAGAAAATATGGGAAAATAAGTAATCATCATTATGTAATAGTGATTTAAAGAAAAAAAAATTTATATTATGTCATACTTACACATGTTTCCCACACATTTTTTGTGTTTTATTCTACCAGTTTCCCCTATTTATTAACACGAGCCTCCTTCCATAGCAAATGGCGTGGGATGGAAGTGGCTTGGGATTTTGATTCATCGATCTGTATATAAATAGATAAACATGGTGACAGTGTTTTTTTATGTCACATAAAAGTATTACAGTACTTTTAAAATACGTACCAATTTTTTTTCAATTGAAGCGTACCCCCAACCTTGCTTTATGGTAGGGGTAGGCTGATTTTGATTCCTATTCTTTATTTTCAGCACTGAGTTGCTGTTTCATAAATAAAAAACTATCATTCATAGTGATAAATTCAAGAAACGTTAAACAACATGTTACCAAACACAATGTACATGAAAATTCTTCTCTACACGATGGTTGCAAAATGCATCCCGCGCTCCTTGGGATATCAAGTGTGAATAAATAGGAGGTTGGAGTGGCCTAATTTTCCCTTCAGCATCTTTCAGATGACATTTCGTTAAAATGGTGCAAAAGCCTCTATGAACCCTTCCTACCAGTCTTAATACATATTCTTTATGTGATACATCTACCATAAATGCACTCTGCAAGAGATGATGTAGTGTTAGCCAATATTTCATTATTTTATTTTATTTTATTTTAATAAATTAAATAAATGATATCACAGTGTTACCATAATCCCTTCCCACATTAATGTTTTCAGCCCGCTGACAACATGGTTCCATGACTCTATATCAATTGGCATGCATTGCTGAGTGATGATTCCAATGTAGCTACTAAACATGGCTTGGTTTTGGTTTACATGCTGGCCTCACTTATTCCATCCCACCTCACATTTGATGCCTTTATTTTTTTCCTTAAGGATTTTGGCAAAAACTATCAAACTACGAAACACCTATTTTTTTGTGCCACTAGGGTTTCATTTCGTACCATTTCCTCGGTTTCTACATCATCATTATGTTCCTCCGAAGTGCTTGCATCAGCACTGGGACCAGCAACAATAGGTTGAGAAACCTATTGTACCTCAGCAGTGGGACCAGCAACAACAGGTTGAGAAACCTGTTGTACCTTAGAAGTGGGACCAGCTGCAACAGGTTGAGAGACCTGTTTTACCTCAGTAGTGGGACCAGCTAAAAAAGGTTGAGAAACCTTTTGTGTCTCAAAATTGTGTGCATCAGCAGGTGCATAAGTCATTATTTGGATAAGTGGTTTAACATTTAATTTAGATGACAAAAAGTAGCATTGAATAGATAATAACATAATGTAACACAATCTAAATTTCCAATAAAAAAATATCCAGATTATTGAACTCTCTTTTTTTAAAGGCTTAAGGGATTTGACCCCTCTATCGACTATCCATATCCATTCATTATGGTCTCCTCTAACATACAAAACACTGTCTACATTGGGACCACTATGAAATGATTGTGAAGCCTCAATGAAAGGGTCATCCTCCATTGAATTTTAATCTGACCCTTCAGTTGTTTTGGTCGATAACAGAACAATTGACCAGTTTCGGTTTGTGGGATCTGGAACATGAAATACTTGCACTACATGTGATTCCATTACTAACGGTTCATCTTTCTCCCATTCCTTACTGAAATCAACTTTCACGAATCCTTATTCATATATTTTAACAGCACTCTTGTTATCAACCCACTTGCATTGAAAAATCAGAACTTCTAATTCCGTATAATCCAACTCCCATATTTGTTTGATGATGCCGAAGTATGACATATTCGCATAAATTGGATTTATTTCCTTAGCATTGGAAACATGAATCACTTCTGCCTCAAGTGTAACCCCACTATTCTTCATGGTACTGTCTTCATCATGTTCATTAGTATAAAATGTATAACCATTAACTATATAAGCATTATAAGATAATACATACACACTTGGTCCTCCGACTGGCCATCGAAGTCGGTCTAAAATTGACTCTGGATTTTCATCTGACTTATTAAAAATATGGTCCCGAAACCATCCTATAAACTGTCAATTATGTGTATTTGATATCCATTTTTCAGACCTAGATGGATTCAAATAACTAATAATTTCATTGTGGGTTTCAACATATGGGTCAACGTCGAAATTGTTATGCAATACATAATGGTGGGCCTACTCCCGATCTGTAATATTTATTGTGACAACCTGTCTTCTAGAAATTCCTTCACCCTCAAGCTGCCCAGTGTGAAGAGATTTCGGTAGGCCAATGCTTTCCACACCAGACAGGTACTTGGTACAGAATTCAGTGGTTTCCTCAACAATATATCACTCCGAAATACAACCCTTTGGCCGACTTCGATTTCTGACATACCCTTTCAAAATCTTCATATACTGTTCAATGGGGTACATCCATCTGTAATGTACATGACCACATAGTTGAACCTCTCTTAACAAGTGGACCATCAAATGAACCATCATATCAAAAATTGAAGTCATGAAGAACATTTCTAATTCACATAATATGACAGTAATTTCTATTTCCATAGTTTGCAATTTCGTAGGGTCTATAACTTTGCTGCATATGGATTTGAAGAAGAAACACAGTTTCATTAATGTTTGGTGGATATTCTTGGGCAAAAATGCAACGTAAAGTAATAGCAATGAGATCTTGCATCAAAACATGGCAGTCATGTGATTTCAGGCCTTTTAACTTCAAATCGCTCATTGACATGAGGTTCCTGATATTTGAAGAATACCCCTCTGGAACCTTTATGTCATTCATGAAGTTGCAAAACTGATATCTCTCCTACCTGGAAAGAGTGTAAGCAGTAGGAAAAATAAATGTTCATTTTTCACCATTCACTGGCGCCAACTCTTCTCATATTCTCATCTCAACCATGTCCAAACAAGGCTTAATTCCATCTATTATTTTGACAGGTGTATTTAGCAACGTGCCGATGACACTATCAAATAATTTTTTTTTCTATATGCATAACATCAAGAAAATGTCGGACATACAGACAATTCCTGTATGGTAATTCAAAAAAAAAACTGATCTATTTTTCCAACCGATTTTCGTAAGGTTTTTAAGCCAGTTTACCGAAAGTAGTGTCCACATTTCCAACTTTCTCAAACTATTAATATCATGTTAGTGGAGAGGGTGATGTACTTTCTTCTGAACATCCATCTAATGATGTCGTCCAAGATCGGTACTTATGTTGTCAGGGTAGAAATCTGCGATGTCCTAAAAACACAGTTTTCAATGAATGTTTCAACCAAAGTGATTGTGTACCTTTTTCACAAATGGGACACCCTTTAGGTCCTTTAATGATATATCTTGACAAATTTTCATAATCAGGGAAGTCATTTATCATCCCGTACAACATGGCTCTCAAAGTGAAATCTTCCTTTTTGTAACCATCATACAATGTAACATCTGAATACCACAATAATCTCAAATCTTCAATCAATGGAGCTTAATAAACATCAATATCATTACCCAGTTCTTTTGGTCCTTAAATAAGCATAGATAACATGATGTATTTTCGTTTCATGCATAACCATGGTGGTAAGTTATAATTTACCAACATAACCGACCATGTACTGTGACTATTGCTATGAAAACCAAAAGGATTCACTCCATCTGTAGATAACACAAGAAAAAGGTTTCTCAACTCGTTTCCAAATTCATAATACTCATGATCAATTCTCTTCCACTGCGGAGAGTCTTCGGGGTGATGTAGTATTTGATCTTTAATTCATGTATATTCATGCCATGTCAATTTTCCTGTAGTATCCTCACTTCCATATAGGCACCTAAACCTTGGAATGATTGGAAAATACCATACAACTTTGGGAGGAATGGATTCATCTTTCTTGTATCGAGAATCACCACACTTTGGTCATTATTTAAGTGATGTATGGTCCTTGAAAAATAGTATACAGTCATTCAGACATGTGTGTATTCTTTCAGAGACCATACCCATCGATCTTAGCAATCATTTGGCATCATCTATTCGGCTTGGGAGCTCATTATCTTCTATGAGAATGTCATTCAGGAGAGAAACTAGTTCCGTAAAATTGGCGTCACTCCACCCGTTGTCTTCTTTTAAATTATACAGCTTCAGTACGGCTGACAGTGCTGCATATTTAGTGCAACTAGTATACAATGTTGTCTTTGCACAACTTTTTAACTTCTCAAACAATTTTGGGAAATCATGAAGTTCATCTTCGATGGTCCTAGTCATTTCCTCAATACAATCATCATTATCATTCACATCTATAATAAAATCCTCCATACAGTCATATTTATTGTTCATACTTGTAATCATATCAGATGATCCATAAAATGCAGTGTTATCCCAGCCACTACCTACATTCGTTGTTTCCTCGTGTTTATTCCAACTTGTATAACTCTGATCTATTCCGTGAAAGATCAAGTGTTCTTCCAACTCCTCTGGACTAATTTGTTTTGAATAACAATAGCGTAAACATGAACAAAGGATTTGAGAAGGGTCATATGCATGATCTTTTGAAAACTTGATAAACTCTTTCACTCCTTCGTCATACTCTTTTGTCAACTGATTGGCATTCATCCATTATTTATTTATATTATTCCTATTTGAAATCAAAAGGATGGGTATATAGGTTAGGGGAGAAGTAATATTATTATAATTTAGATAAAAAACTGGATACTTAAAAAATGGTGGGGGTGTGCTCATTAATAGCAAATCTTGAGTGGTTCTTGGGATTCATCCATTATCTTCCTCTCTTTGATCCCCCTTGATGAGGGGGGAGGGGGGTTCTTGGGAGTTTTTTATAGTGAGTTAGTGAGTTCATCACTCATACTTCCACCATTACTATTACCCTTTATTTCCCTATGATTTGGGATGATTTTAACTTGGATTTGTGTGATTATTTCACTATATCATCTTCAAATCAATTCAGATGATGTAGATTTTGTTTGTATTGGCTAGAGGTTATCCTTGTATGATGAACGCACCATGTTTTGTGTGGTTTAGGTGGTGTTGTGTTTCCCAGTTAGTTTTTAAGAGATTATTCCTAATTATATTAAGTTGAATAATTAATTATAAGTTTCTATAATTAATTATTGGGGAATTGTGCCTTGAGATTGGGTCTCAATCATTGGTACAAGATTAGATAAGGCATGCGTAGTCTTGGTTGAGGATGAGTTGATCTTGGTGAGGGGTTACTCCATTTTTTGAGGTAGGTGGACCCTATAATAGAAAACCATGTTCCAAATTATGCATGATTGTGCATTCATGGATGAGTATTTGTGTTCCAGTGAAAGGGATAGAAATCAAGAGAAACCTAGGTAAATAAATAGGGTGTTTTTGATCCACCAAGAGATAGAGTGAGGGTTCTATTGAATTTTTGTGATTTGGTGATCATCCAGAGGTTATGTCTCCATGGAGATGAGGTTTCTTGTTGTTTTAATGAGAGGATCGGGTTTGGTATACGTTTTTTATATCCTAGTTCGATTTTCTAAGGCTATTTGAGTAAGTATTAGAGTCTTAGGCCTAAAAAATATGGCTAATATAGTTTTATATCTCATGTATGATGGGGAACACCTTCTTAAGGATATATAGGAGTCATGGTGTGTGTGACGACTAGTATATTCCATATATGGATTGGTGAAGTGTGACATAGAGTATTTCCTTCTTATAATTTGATTAAGATATCTTCAATGGGAGATATGATATGGTGCCTAAGTGAGGGTCATGGTAATAGTCTTGATGACTTATCATAGGGTATCCAAGGCTCTTAGTGTGAGTTTCTTAGGATGATCATTATTTAGTTTTAAGGAGTTTTAATGTGGGAATTTGAAGATGATATAGACTTGAATATTGAGGCCTAGATCTAGTATACCAAGTGGTTTCTGAAATTACCATGTAGAGATGAGTGTGTGTTGGTATCAATGAGTAGAGATGGGTTAGGTTTGTAAAACCCAGTAGATTTCCTTATAGGCGGAATTAGAATGTTGATAGGTTGGGAATAATTTTCATGCATAACCAAGATGGTTTTAATGAGATTATTATGCGAGGATAAATGGATGGTGACTTTTATCATCTATGGTCAGACTGACTAAGATATTGGGACTTCATATGACTTTCACCTAGTTGAAGTATGATCATCCATGGGGCCCACCAATTGATGATGTGGTTTAGCTAGTATGAGAGGTTGGATATCTAGATACCCTCCTTATATTACTATTTATATGTTTGGTGGCATGAGACAAGATTGATGGCCATTATTTAAGTGATAAGGTGTTGGTAGGACCCAAATTTGAGTGAGAATGCATTGGTCAAGGGGGATTGGTGTGTGACTTCCATGGGATCCACCAATTGATGGTGCATTTTGACTTGTGATAGAGGTTGGATATTGTGATTCCCCCCTTAGATCATTTTTTGTATTATAATATGATGTGATATATATAAATGGGGATCACTTTAGTATTGGTTTGGAGTAGTTTTGTGAGAGGGTGTCTATAGAGATTCCCTCCTGAAATTGTTTTTTATGTGATGTGATGGTGAGACCCACCGTAAGTGAGAGGGGGAGTAGCTACTATGTTTTGGAATTAGTGGATATGTGAATCACACACAATGTGAGAGTTTGGTGGCACTGTTATGTTATAAGAAAGGATGTGATATTTAAATTGGTATATGACGTAACCCAGAGAGAGTGTGTAGTGGGAAGGAATTTGTAAAAACCCTATCGAGGTACATATTTTTTTTGAAGACAAGGAGAATAGTGTACAATATAGAACATACTAAACATATGTCTCATCCCGTTGGCATGGATCACCTGATGACATGAATTCACCAACACAGACGGTTCAAACCCTTCCTGGCCTAACTAGGGGGTAGTACCCCAAATCAGAAAAAGATCCATACTAAGGGCCACTAGATGGAGTGAAATCCTAATCTAGTGTAACAACCATTCACCAAAAAATACTCTCTCTATTCAGGTTTCTATCACAAGGCAATAATGGGGATAGCTAATCAAGATCAAACAAGTAACCAACCACATATACATGTGTCACACACACAAGCATCACACACAATAATCATGACCAATCATAATTAATCTCAATATTGACAATAAATGAAAACAAAATTAATTAATTAAAGTCCAATTTTACTCACCTTAAAGAGGAGGACCCAGTGGCGGAGAAGGAGGAGGTGTCGACAGCCGAGGCAGCGGAGGCAGTGCCGAGGCAGCGCGGAGGCAGTGCAGAGGCAACAGAGGTAGCTCGGAGGCAGCGGAGGCAGCGGAGGCTGCAGAGACAGTAGAGTAGGAGGAGGAGGAGGAAGAGGAGGAGGAGGAGGTAGAGGCGGAGAAGTATGCGCTAGAGGAGGAGAATGAGGCAGCGACAATGAAATAAAAGGAGGAGAAGGACGAGGCAGTGGAGAGGAGGCAGCGAAAGAGGCGTAGGGTAGGGCTTCTGCGATTGACAGGGTGTGGGGAGAAGGAGTCGCGACAAGAGGAGGATGAGGAGAAGTAGACACCGAAGGAGGAGAATGAGGCGGCGACCATGGTAGAGGAGGAGGAGAAGGAGGCCGCGATGGAGAGGAGGCATCAGTAGAGGCGTAGGGCAGGGCTTCCGCGAAAGCTTGACAGGGTGCAGGGAGGAGGAGGAGGACCCAGTGGCACTTATAAATCCTGCTGAGACCTTTATCAGCGCTAGTAAAAAGCACTGATAAAGGGGGTATTTATCAGGGATAAAATGAAAAGTGCTGATAAAGACCAGCTTTATCAGAGCTTTTTTTGCGCTGATAAAGGATGTATTTGTCAACACTTTTGATTTTAGCGCTGATAAAGACCCTCTTTATCAGCGCTTTTGCAGCGCTGATAAATCCATACTTTGTCAGCGCTAATAAAAGCGCTGATAAATGTATACATTTAATAATATGTTTATATTATTATATATTGATTTAAAATGATATTTATTGTAAAAATATATATATTTATTAATAATTATAACTCTAAATAAATATATCTTTATTTATACTTATAAAATTATTTGAACGGTATATTTATATATATATCATTGAAAATATAATATAATATATATTTATTTTTTAAATATATTGTAATTTTAATTATCATTGTACATTTATTAGAACATATATATTATATGGGTAAGATAATGAATTATAAATCAATAACACATCAATATGATATGTAATTATACTCTATAAATGAACATTATTCATGCACATATATGATCACATAACATATATGCATGATATTCATTGACCCCAATTCATTGGAAAACACACATATATTAATAAATATAATAAATATAATGAATTAATAAATCTAATAAATCTTATAAATCTAATAAATATATTTATTATTAATCTTATAATTATTTAATTATATATATATATATATATTTATAACATGTGTTTTTTATTTAATGTATACGATAAACATTATCAGTGCTAAGAAAAGTGATAATGAATGTAACCTTTATCAGTGCTAAGAAAATCACTGATAAAGGGATATTTAAAGCGTTGATACATGCACCCTTTATCAGCGTTAAAAAAAGCATTGATAAAGGGTCCACCTTTATCAGCGCTTGTTTTAGCACTGATAAAGGGTCCATCTATCAGCGCTTTTTTAGTGCTAATAAAGTCCTACACCTTTATCTGCACTTTCTCGTTAGCACTGATAAAGGCAGGCACCTGCCTTTCCATGTTTTTTGGTAGTGATATATTGTAACATTCACTATTATACTATCATGAGGTGATGTAAGTGTTGGATATGACTGAGGAGACTTATCAATCTAAAATTGGTAATAACATAATTAAATTAATTGGTTACATGTTCAAACAACAGCTAAGGGTTGGAGAATGTACATGGTTATTTTGTTACATTGTATTTCTTTACATTATATATGCATTAATGCACATTGTTACATTCCATTATATAGGCCAGATGTTATAGACACGGTTGGTGGTGGACCACTAAGATTTTTCTCAAACCCTCTCCAAGCGCCGTTTGGTACCCAATGTAGATTACATGGTAGCAGGTGACATATGGATTCAAACATTTGATTTCTTGCCATTTAGTATGGATAGTAATAGAAGAGGACCTAGTTGGATCTCAAGATTCTTGGGATAGTCTTTTGATTCTTTTATACTTTTGTGGAACATGTTATTCCTGCTATCTTGTATCAATGTTTTCTAATTTTCTAGTTACATGACATATCATCAGTTGTTGAATTCTATTACACATGATTATGTCATTATTAATATTGTCTCTATTTATTTATTGTGCCTTCTATTTACTTATATTGCTTCTTTTATTTACCTATGTTTACTTCCATCTGCTATGCTACACATTGGTAATGAGGGAATAATATACCCATAGACACACCCTACACCCTCATTACTAGTCAGTATATTTTGGTGTTTGGGAACATGTGATTTAGGCTATGTGTCCCATAGGGTTCATGGAACACGTTGAGTGGCATCTGGGATCGGGATGTCACATAAAATTACCAAAATAAATTGACACTAATTTCATTTTCATGCTATACAACCAAAATAATTATGGAATGAGATAAGAGTCCTATAATTAATTATAATATATAAATTATATATACATACATGATATATGAAATATGAAATTTGTATCACATAACTGAAATCTAAATCGAGTTCATAAATCATGCTTGAATCAATTACAGAAACTAACACCTGATGGTAAAAATAAGAAATAAAAAACTAAAAAATTATTCATATGTGATCACAAATGATGTATATAATAGGTAAATTATGTGAATAATTTCCTTAAATGTAATATTAATATAGTATGTTTATTTTAAAGGATACTAATCTGGGAAAACAAACAAAGGGTTTCTTTTCTAAATTTTCATTCCTTTAAGACTTAATTTTTATCATAACCCATTTTTATTTGGAATAGTGTACATTGTAACCTCTAATATATTTTATCTTTATTGATTTATATTTACTTATTTTAAACTCTCTATTCTATGTTTTTCTCTCATGGTTATTTAACTCAAAAAGTATAAACTTTTTAAGGGGTTCTTTTTCTCAAATTTAATATCTTGTGACAAATTTTGTATTGTGAACCATGGTATCATTATTATGTTGTGATTACTAAATAATAATTTTATTTTTCCATATTAATGTAATTATTGGGTTTTTAATAACTATATATTGTTCTCTATTTAAATGGTTTTTAATTCAATGTACTCCAAGGTTGTAAGTGATTTTCCCACTAAATTTCATTCCATGGAGTTATAAGATTTCTTATTGAACTTTGTCCTTACATGTATGATTTATTATGAATAATGAATAATTTATAATCTATGTACTCATTTCTTCATAGGTTTTTAAAATTATTCCTTATAAAATCATTTTCAAATGACTCTTACACAATGATTAAGATTTTTATAAGTGTTTCTTAGCCTCAATTATTATTTTTTGAGTCAAGATTGTTTTCATGAACCAATTTAATTTTACAGGGTATATATATTTTCTATATATTATATTATATACTAAATTTTATTTTAGTATTATTATTTTATGTTAAATTTTAATCTATTTATCCTTCAAGGTTTTTTATTTAGATGTTACTGAAACCATATATGTTTTATTGCTAATCTAATTTTAAAATCATGATTTTTTATATATAATTCATATGGAGTATTTATATTATTTATAAAACTCTTAATAATTTAATTTGGGTTTTTATGTTGTATTAAATATTCTCTAGAAATTTAATTTCCCATTAACTCATATTTTAACTAAAGTTTTTTTCTTATAAGTAAAATTGACTCCATATCTTTTTTTCTATATGAAATCCCCCTTTTCCATGTCTGTGTAAATTAGATATTTTTTTATTTCCTTATATTTTCCAAAAAAATAGATTGAGTTCATTTTATAATACTTTCAATTTCATTAATATGATTTATTTTTTTTTCATTTTTTTATGAATGGGTCGTTTTTATCAAAATGTTAAAAGAATCCATTTTTATCATTTTATGTATGAACTCTTCTTTTATCCGTAATTTTTATTTTATGTTGAAAATTTTTATATAGTTGTAATACATTCTAAATGAAAATGTTATTTTAATTTATTAATAAAATATTTATATCTAAATAAATGTTTCTAAAATCGTAATGGACATTTGTAAGTTCCAAATAGTTTTTTACTAATTCTCTAAGAAAATGGTTTTCATGTAAATACACATCCTTTAAAATAACATTTAATTGAATGAGGATATTTTTTAAATGTTATCGTATATATTACTTCTTTGTATGACTTAAGTATTATTCTTCTCAAATTACTGAATGATCCATCACTTCCTTGCTCTTTCCTAACCATCCACCGTGAATATTCATAATTTTCTTTCAATGCCTTAGATTTTTGAATACCTTATTTTCCATTAATCTTATGGAAGAGTGTTAAACAAGATACTATACCAAGATTTTTTTGGAATAATTACTGGCTAAACTATTTACCTTTTATCAATAAGGTGTATATACCCTCGTCTTCACCATCTTAATAGAAGTTTATTTTCATATAATGTAATTTAATATATTTGGATATTGACTTATTTTCGAAGAATTTATCATGTTATAATTATTGATGGAAATTTGAATGTTTTTAAATATGTTATGAAAATAATTTTATTTTGATGGGTTATTTATGATATGATAAATGTAACACATGTTTTTTAAATGGGTTATTTATGATATGATGAATGTTTATTTTCTAGTGGCACTCATATGTATGGATAATGATGGTTGGGGTCCCATATTTCCCTCTAATGTATTGGTTAAATGTTTAAATCTTATGGGATATGTATATATAAGAAAATTTAGTTGTTAACAAGCATTGATGAAGGTGTGTGACTCTTGAATGTGTCGTATAGGTGGGTAAAATTATGTTGTCTTGTAAGCATGGGGGAATTTTTGTAAGTCTGATGGCTTCATTTTCCTATAAATATGGTTGTACTGTAATTAAATGATTCCATTCATTACAGTATTTTCTACACCACATTATCATGCCATAACCTTCTTCTTCTTATTATAACTACATTATAGTTTAATGTATCATGTTTTACGACTCATGTTTCCACATTATTTTATTCATGTATTATATTGTACCTTTCTTTATTTGATGATTAATTAATTTTAATCTATTTATCATTTAGTATGAATTCATTATGTATTTTTATTATACCCATTTTCCCATATTATTATCACTTATGATCATCGATTTTTATCACTTATGTTATCCCTTAGTGATAATTTAGGCTCAATTGGTATTATGTTTTCATTTTCCCTTGGTTATGAAAGGAATTTTTTGTTTGATTTATCTAAAACATCATAATGAGTGTTTAATTTATTAAGGATGTTGAATAATAATTAAGGATTAAGTTATTTGTTATATAATGGAAAATTAACTATTTTATAAAAACAACAAGGGTTCTACTAGTTACATATTTTTTCCAACTCTCCAAAGCTCAAAACCTAAAAAGGTAATCTGAACGTAATTTTTACCTTTGATAAGAAAGGTATTATAATTTTGGATGTTTATCAAATATCGTGTATAAAGTTTATTATTGAGCACTATATCTGGGAGTGCAGGTCCTAGGGTACCTCATTATATTAGACACCATTTCTAAACAATTGACTATAATTAAATAGAAAATCAATAAAATTATAAATTATAAATCATAGTATATAATTATTATTCATGTTTTATAAAATCATTTACTGTCTTTTATTTATTCCATAAAGATTTCAAGATTTTTTATGTGTTTTTTAATATGTGTCTTCCCTTAACTATATTATTCTTAAACTAGTTTTTAAGGCCTCTATTAAACTTTTTCAGATTACATGTATAAAATATTGAGTAAAGTAACCCAAATATGGTAGTTATTATATTATATTAGAATAAATAAATAAGATGATAATACACCACATCCAAGAGTTTTGTATTTTCATGAGACTAGATACCTATATGAACTTTACATTACATTGGAAACATAATTTACATTAGTAAAATAATTCAAAATTTGTTATGTATCCTTTATTATCCCTATATTAAATGTAAAAATCTTCATTTTTTCCTAGGGAAATGGGAACAAACAAAAATGGTGAGATCAAACACTTAGTATATTGTAGTAAATAAAATAAGATATACTGGATAACCGAGTAATACATTACATGGGAAGAATAAATAGGGAAATAATATCATATAACTAATAAAATTGTAATAATATATCCATTAATAACATGAAGAGAAAAATAAATATTCATATGGATAAAAATAAATGATCTCATAGTGATAAAGTTCATTATACCAAACATTATAACCATATTCTTAAGGCCTCATCTTAGACATCATATATAAACGTGTAGGTATTCAAAATATACCTAAGGTAGTTTTCATGACAGCTAGAAATGAAATAAGATAAAATATATTTCAAAGACCCACTAATGAGATAATAAGTATGATGCATTTATATTTTGAGTAAAATTATTAAAATATATATATCATAACGTTCCTGAAGGAACCACATACATAATCATGGAAATAAATTAAATATCTATATAAATGAAAGAAATTAATATAAAAAATATCAATATTTTCAAATTAAATATAATAACATTTCTATATATATGAATATCAAATACTTTAATAAGAAACTGTAGAACATTAATAGTGTAATGGAAAGTACCTTTATTAAAGGAATGATAATAAAGTAATAGTTTAGGGAACTTCGATGGAATAATATATCAGTAGGAAATAGTCATTGAACAATATAGTTTACAATATTATGTGAACAAATAAATGCATTAAAAATACCATCTAAAAATTTGGAGTATGTGTGAAATATATATATTATGATTTAGGGATAAAAAAGTTTCTAAAGGAAAGCCTTTTGTTTGTATACATTGATAGTAAAGTTTACATTTGTCTTAAATTGAGTTAAATCCACCTAGGATAAGTATAGGGCCCACTAACTATGTATTCATCATTATTAAACATAGAAATTCAAATTAATAGATGTTACAGATCTATAATAACTTGAATACATGGAATATATAGGGATTCAAATATAGGTGTTCATGGATATGGGAATATTTATGTGTAATAATATATTAAAAATAGTGTAATGGAACAGAAGATTATTAAATTTTTAACATTGAAAAGTAATATTTATAACAAGGGTTTATAAAAATATTGTTAATAGAAATTTAATGGAATTAAAAGGATTCCACCATTGAAATGAATAAAGGAGGTTATGGACCCTTACATTTCTAAGTGGATTCTAAAAGCTCATGAAATAATGCCTCATAACCTTAAAAACACTTTACAGGGACTCTTTAGAGGGAAATTAGATTAGAACCTTGATAATTGGTTTTGGATTGAATTTTAATGAGAGCATGGGTGTGTATTTATAGAAAATAAAGGAGAACTGTTTATCAATTTTAGGATTTAGTCTTTGGAAATAAAGGTTGTGTAAAATAGAAACCATTAGCTTAACCATGGTTTTAAAACATTGTTATTGAAATTTTTGACAAGATTTTTACATTTATTTATTTGAGAGATGAATTAAATTTTTCAATATTACTTTTTCAAAGGAGAAAAATTATATTAATAAAGAGTAACTTTTAAAAATATATATTCAATTTTAGACTTTAGAAAGTCTATTTTGGGTTTAGAATTTGATTTTAATACTATAAAATACATTATTTTAACAATGAATCACTTTTTTCATGGGTTCACTTATATTAATTATTATATTTTTTAAACCACAACGAAGATATGATACATACCATATATTTAAAATATATTTTTCTACTTATCTTAGAATGAAACTATCCTAGAAAATTATAAAAAATTAATGGCTGGATAATTTTGTGGCATTAATTCAAAATTCAATGCTTTTTTGGAAATGATTATATATATATATGGGTTTTTTAATTATTAAATAAAACTCTTTTTTTTATTTAAAAATATTGTGTTTAACACCAAAAAGTTTAAAACGTTTTTAAAAAAAAATTTATTTTTACTCCTAGAAATATGTGTGATATTACATTAACTATTTATTGATTAATATATGTTGTTAATAATTTTTAATTACATTGTTACTGAATGATTTAATTTATTTTATTATGCCCTTATATGTATAATAGTAACATTATTATTACAATAATAGTATTAGGAAGCTACTGCAAGATCCTACCTTTTTTCAGGAATGTCTCTCCCTAGGTTTTTCATTAAGATTATTTCAGTTGAGTTTTTACTTATATTAAAACCATGGTAGTTGAGTTATCATCATGGATGTTTATCAGTTTGAATAAAAAAAGTATTGGATTGTAAGGAAACTTGGTAAAACTGAAGAGGATCCAAATGAAGATCCTTTATCAAGGAAAATGATATAATGTTTAGGGATGTATGTTTTTATGAATTAATTTGGTTTGGGTTAGTGGGTAAAGTTTTTCCATGTTTTATTGGTATGTTTAAGAAGCCTTAAAGTTTGTTTATGTTGTTTTCTAAGGAAACTACCCAGAAAACTATCTGTAGAATAACTAAACTCTTTGTAAATTTAATAAATATCCTGTATTTTTTTTTCAGACACATATTGTGAACGGTTATAAGCCATGAACTTATTCAAAACATGAAGAGAAAGATTATCATGAAATTATATTACACAATATATAATATTCATTTATAATTAATAATAACAATAGGTGATGGATTTTTCAAAGATTACCTATAAAAATAATTACATAACATGTAACTATATTACATGATGTGTAATTCCCCTACCTACAGTTTTGAAGTAATATGCTTTATTTTATTTTTCCAATGTAACTATAACTTCTTCATCTTGATTCTAGGGAACCTTCTAGGAAATTTTTGAGAGACTCTATTGATTCTGGATTTCCTTTTTGTGCATTCAATCCCAATTAAGTGGTTTTGTTAGGTTTCCCTTCTCCTCCTCAGTTCCCTGGCTGTTTTGGTGTAATATCTCAACCATGTTCATTTTATGTTATGATCTTCATCAATTTTAATCTAGTATCCTTCTTATGATCATATAAACCTTTTTTGTCATGGGTTTTTGCTGATGGTAGCATTTTTTATCAGTATTTGAAGGTAGGGGGTCTAAAATTTAAGCATATTCTTTGATATTTTTCAACTATGTCTAGTACTATAAGTGTGACAAATTATCATGTGACTAAATAATTTAATCGATGAATTGTATTATTACTTGGAGTCCCTGTAGATCCAATAAGTTATTGACATGGCTTGTCGATACCATTCAGGTGGTAAAACTTTTGATTATAAATGAATTGTTTAATGACTTAATATTTGTTTATCATGACATGGAATTTGGGGTGATAGGTTGATATAGTTTCACCTTAGATTGGATTGTTTATTTAGATAACTAAGATGTTATTGGTTATGAAAAAATGATAAAAGAAATATTTAATTGAAAGATAATGATAATTTTAATAATTAACATTTAATACTTATGATGGGATATTGTTAAATCCATGTTGCAGTGAAATGTGTTGATATTTCTATGTTATAATGTATATGTAGGATTTTGGACCAGATAAATGTTGAATTGATGATATACCGAGATAGGCTCTAAGACATTCTATAATGTTGATATATTGTTCTTGTCAAAAGACATATGTGATGATGATATACTGGGATAGGCCCTCAGACATGGTGAAACAATGACATACCAGTCTTCAACCTGATTTATTGCTAAAATGATTATATACTAGGATTGGCCCTAATATGTGAAATTTATATACCACATTATATGGTTATGGTTAGAATATTCGTAAAGAAAAATTAGAGACATTCTATCATTGTGTTTAGGTAGGTTTTGTGTTACCATAGTTATATGGTTAGGGTTGATAGGACCATGATCCTTTCTTAGAGATATTCCAGCATGACACCAGAGCTAGATGATGTGATATTAATTTCATTATTTTATCAATTAATACACTTGTTTATTATATTATTTCATAAAAATATTTTAATACCAGTTTCTCTTAGACATGGTGGGATTGACCGACATTTTTTACTCACATCCTATTTAGGACATCATTTAGCACCCAAAAATATTATGTGAATGCATGACTAGATAAGGGAAAAGGGTATTAGTGTTGATTGTTTGTTTTGTTGGATGACCTAGAGTTTGGATATGGGACAAACATGGGGTTCAAGACAAGTGAATTTTAAGAATTTATTTTATTTTTTAGTATTTTATTTTTATTAATACTTTAATGAAATTTAATTAGATTCTATCATGTCATTATATTATTAATTTACTATTTATTGGTTTATTCAGCTGGCTTTATTTCTGGTTTTCTGTAGTATTATATTTTTTCCATTATTTATGCACTCATATTTGTTCATTTATCTATATTTTTTATTTCCACTTTATTATAGCTCTATAGATAAAGGATATAGTCTTCATACTATACATATAACACCACCACTGCAATTCAGAATCCTCTGGTGTATGGGGAGGAATGCTTAAGATCTCATAACCAACCTGTTTCTGGCCACATGAGAGTGTGCCCAATTGGGGGATGTTACAAAGTGGTTTCAGATCACACCATGTTTATTTTCTATTTCATTACTATTTGGGAACAGTAAAAAGGGGATTGGGATGTTTCATGATATTTAATGAGATAGTTCATGGGAGTAGCTAACCCGTGTATGGGGGAAATTCCATGTTCTTAGGGAAGAATTTCTATTTATGTTTTCCTCTTGTTATAATTGATGTTATTTTACCTTGGGTGGTTGACATGTTTTGTGGTTTTATCATGTTATTATATTACGAATTCATGAGATATTTATTCAAGGAATAACATGGAATTATATGTGTATATATGAAATATTATTTCCACATAGATATATATATTGACATGCACTGTCCATGATAGGTATGTGTTTATTATAGGTAATATATAATTTTTTATTGGACTGTGATATGAGATAAATGTTATGTATGATTAATGAAATGAAATAAATAAACTATAATGTCATGCTAGAACACTTTTAATCCATTTTTAGAGTGAATAAGAGTCAATGGTTACCTATTTTTTTTCACATATTGAGGTTGACCCTATTTATATCATATGCTCTAAAGAGTGTGTTTATCTTGTAGAGAAAATGCCTCCTAATCATCCCCGAATTTAGTGGTAGGAGAGTGGAAATTAGAATCTTCATAATGAAACTAAACCAAATATTCATGTAGTTTCTAAGGATTAGATGGATTTTAATTTTTTTCGAAGCCTCTTCAGGGTGATTATTTAAATGGAAAGACAGGCTGTTCACACATTGCCTTCAATGTCTGAGCTAATGATAGAGTTCCAACTGTAGTTTCTTCCTCTATTCATCAGAGTGGGAGGCCTATAGAAATTGATGTTCTACATTGAGTTAGTTTTGAAAATATTTAGGAGTCTTAAGACACCATCAAATAGTAAGGTGGATCATGCTGCATATATGATTCATGGTCATGCCAAGCATTGGTGGGATATTCTATGGAAGGAAATGTAGTAGATGGGGTTATCTTGGAAGGAATTTGAGATGATGTTCCTAAGACAATTATAAATTTATATATTAATGGATGTGAGTTATTGTGTGTTTATACACCTAAAACATGATGTCAGGTTAGTTTTTTACAACACCAAACATTTCACTGACATGTAGTTCTTTGGGCCATATTTGGTAGATGACGAGATCTCTAAGGAGAGTTGTTTTCAGGATGTTCTGCACTATGATATTAGGTTGTAGGTGACTATATTCTATATTATAAGTTTTGACAATGTGATAAATCCTAAACTCATCATCAAAGAGAATTACAGAGATGTCTTGATAAGCAGTCAAGCTATTTCAATAGGGAAATTGTAAACTCTTATTCTAATGGAAGGAAACAACATTATGACAATTTTTTTTCCAAATAATCAGTGGGAAATGAATTCAACACATTTGGATTTTATATTAATATTTTTTTCCATTTTATTCATATTAGTGTGGGAAGATGAGACAAAAGTGGCCTCAGTGTTTGTACCCCACTTTGGTGTGTCTTAATTTCGTTAGATTTTTCCGCCTACATTGGTTTTTTAGGTCTAATGAACGTCATGTCAGTGGAAGGGGAAAATTATAGGCTCTAGTGTATAAGAAGGACTTAGATATTCCTCATCATGTAGGTAACTATAGTTCCACAAGATGTTATGGTTGGGGCATGGCAGGTGATACCCCCATGCAGTGATAATAGTACCAGGTAGAGGTAATAGTTAATTGTATTCAGGATGGAGCCCATTGTAGAGGGGTTGGTTTGTTTCATGTTCTGATGAATACTGTAGATATTATGGGTCTAAGACCATAAATTATTAGAGGTAAGATTTTTTTATCATATACCCTTGATTTTTTTTTGATATAGAATAATTACATTATTTTTTATCTGATATTTTTGTTAAATGTTTTGGATTATATGTAAAAACCACGGATCGTGTATTGACCATCAAAACTCTGTTGGGATTTTGGTTAGAGAATTTCAAACATTACAAAGAATTTTCATTTGATATTGGTGGTTAAGATTTATTTTGGGATCTGTTCATTCTAGAAATGATAGGATTTGATTATATTCTTGGTATGGATTAGTTATTTTAATTACATGATTATATCAACTATTACTAGAGAAGAATTATATTTTAATCTCTAGAAGGTGGAATCTATTTTTATCAGGGTGAGAGGGATTTTCAAGTTGTTCATGCAGGACCAATTAAATTCATAGAAGATTGTCTCATGGATCAGATATTTGGTCTTTCTGTAGAAGATTGTGGATTTTAGTAGGATTTTTTTACAATAGTTGTAGACCATTTTTAGGATGTTTCTCCTAAAAGGTTCTTCAACATATTGAATGAGAAGTAGATTTTGTTTATGATTGAGTTGGTGTCAAGGTAAAATCTAGTTTTCCCCCACTTTATAGGATAGAATCAACAAAGCTTTAGAAGTTGAAATTTTAGTTGGAATATCTGGAATAAATAGTTTTTTATATGGGTAGGTACATATCCTTAGGGTTCTCTAGTTCTCTCTAATAGGAAGGATGATGGGACTTTGTGCTTATTTATTGATTATCTGATATTGAACTAGATGATGGTCATGAAGAGATATCCTCTTCAATGTATTGATGATCTTTTTGATTCGCTGAGAGGTGATAATATATTCTCCAAGATTGATATGAGATATGGATACCATCAGTTAAGGGTGAGACCATCAGACATACCTGAGTCTTCTTTTAATATTATATATGGATTTTATGAGTTCGTTGTAATTAAATTTTGTTTGAATAATATACCCATAGTATTCATGGCCATGATTAATAAGATCTTTTACCCTTTTATAGATCAATTTTTAGTGGTTTTTGTTGATGAAATATAATTTTACTCCCAACCAGAAGATGATTATGTTAAAATAATTTTCATCATCTGGTGTACATTTTGAGATAATTAGATTTATTCAAAGATAACTAAATACAGTTTATCGATTTATAAAGTTTCCTTCTTGGTCTATTTCATCTCATATGATAGAGTGTTAGTGGAACTAGTGAAATTTTTATATGTGGTATCCTAGACAAATCCAAACATCTTCTTAGAAATTTAGATCTTTATGGATTTAGAAGCCTATTATCAACACTTTATCCATGATTTTCTCCTATGGATGCACCAATGTCATAGAAAATTTAAAAAGGGAGTGAGTTTGTTTTGTTTATATTCATGTGGGAATTATTTTTAGGAGATGAAAGGAAGACCTACATCAACACCTATCCTTACTTTACTTGGGATGGGTAAAGCATAATCTGTGTACTGTGATGCATCTAGAGTTAATATCATAGTAGTTCTAATATAAGTTGATCGAGGGGTTACTTATGGATCTAGAATTTTGAGACTGCATTATAGAATTATCCAACTGGGAATTTAATGTTAGTAGCAATGATACACACCCTGATATGTAAGAGGTATTATCTCATGGGTGAGAGGTTTTTGGTACACACAAACCACAATATCCTCCTATACATATTTTCTCAAAGAGACCTAAACCTTTTATAGAGGAGGTGGTTTTAACATATGTGTTCTTTCAATTTAAAATTTTGTTATATGTTGGGGAAGGGAAATTTCATTTCTGATACGTTTATTCGAAATATATAGGAATTGGTAGTATTGACGTCTTTTGATGAATGATGATTAATTTCCCTCTTTGAAGACATAAATCTAGATATTTTGGAGTCTTAGGGATGAATAACTCTAACATAAACATCTGTTATATAATTCCTCTTAGACCATATTAATACCATGTAGTTATATGATTTGAAGGGCTTTTTTTGAGAAAAAAACATATATGGTTGGGGACACCATCATTATGGTCTATTGGTAGTAGTAATTAAATTATTTTATTTGGCTGAGTATGGATTCCTATGGGCCATCGTGAGGAGGTGATAAGGGAGTATCATGATTTTAGATGAGTGGTATGTCCTAGTTTGACAAATAATTATGTTGATCTATATAAAAAATACCATTTTTCATTATTAAAGGATACTCTACGATTTGAGGAAAGATGTTTCACTTGATAGAAAGTGAAGACTGGGAATCAAGGGACAACTAGGTTTTCAGTACCTTTTCCCATTACTTATATGAAATGAGATGATGTCTCTGTGAATTATGTGTCTTAATTTCCTAGTAAAACCATAAAATTTTGATCTATGGGTGATTGTGGGTTGACTAGAGAAGGTAGACCACTTTTTACCTATCATGTAGGCCTTCAAAATTTATAATCTCAGATGTATTTTCATGCATGAGGTAGTTCAGATGAAATATTTATTGAAGAGTAAAATTTCAAAAAGAGATCCTCATTTCACATCACATTTCTAGATGGGTATTCATAAGGCTATGAGATTATGAGTTCTTTTGAGTATGACCTATTATCCTCAAACATATGGTTAATCTGAGTGAACTATTCTTGTTCTAGATGATATGCTACAAGCCTATGTTTTTGATTTTGGGGGTTCTTGGGAGTAATATATGGCACTTGTGGAGTTTTTATATAATAATAGATTCTAGGAATTGTTTCAAATGGAACCTTTCAAATAAATGTATGGATGGACATGTCATTCACCTTTTTATTGGATAAAAGAAGGAGAGAGAGAAGTTGATGGCCTAGTATCATGTAGGATATGTCTAAGCATGTTTAATTGACCAAGGAGTTGTTTTTGAGCACACATAATAGAAAAAAATCAATTCTAACCACCACATATAACCTCTAGAGTTTATGGTTTGACAATATTTTTTCCTTTGGGTGTTGGCTAGATAGGAGAAATACTATATCTAGAATCTAGTAAAGCAATAATCTTGGGCTTTTGGGCAATTTGAGACAGTTGATAGGGTCAGTCTAGTGGCGTTCTCATTAGCCCTTCCACATTTCTAAAATACCTTGCACGAATTGTTCCACGTTTCATACCTTTGAAGATATTATCTGAACCCTTCTCACTTTATAGAAAAATAATAGGTTGTACTTGGTACTGATGCATTCATTGAGTATAATCTATTACATATTGTGTATTTTAGTGAGAAGTATCCATAGGGTATTGAGATTCCATTTGTTTGGGTGTAGTGATGCCATGGTCAATTTCTAGAGGAGACCTAAGATATTGATTCTGATATTTGATCACAATGGTCAGACTTTTTTGTTGAGACCCCACAAGGATAATTGGAGTTTCTCAAAAATGATCTATTATATGGTAGGTAGGTTGTACGATCTTGTCTTTTTATAGGAACATATCTCTATGAGTTTTTTTATTAAAATTCATTCAGTTTAGTTCTGACTCATCTTTATGTCTTGGTTGTTTTATATTCATCATTTGTCGTTATGTTTTTGAATAAGAAAAGTCTTGGGATGTGTGGAAACTTATGAAAACTGAAAAAGATCCACATGGAGAGGCTTTTTTGGGTAAAAGACTTAATTTTTAGGGATGTATGTTTGTTTGAATCAATGGGATCTCAGTAAATGGTTTAACTATTACAATGGGTTTATGGCAAGTTAATAAGCCTTGAAGGGGGTTTGGATTTTTTTTATAATGAAACATAGCTAAAAAATTTCCACAAAAAAAAGTATATATCATTTAAATGTAATAAACACAATGTAATATTTGTTAGACACATGTCATGAATGGTTAAATAATATGAATTGTTTCATGACATCAACTGAATACACATAAAGATATTATATTAGACATCATGTAATATTAATTCTAAATAACTAATTATCCATGGTGATAGGTTTTTCAGCATATACCTTTGAAATATAATTACTCGATGTGTAACCATATGAAGCGCTATGTAATTTCTTGACATACAGTTTTAAAGTATGTTATATAGTTGATTTTATTTTCTAACTCACCCACAACTTCCTTTTCATGACCCTAGGGCGCCTTTTAGGATATTTTTAGAGTTCCTCTCTTAAATTTGGACATCCCAATATTTCATATGATCTCTAGTAATTGGTTTTGGTCAGGTTTTCCCAACTCTCCCTTGGTTCTTTGGATGTTGTGGCATAATATCATTACCATGTGTGGTTTTGGTTTTGATATTGATCATTTTATATATAGGATCTTTCTTGGGATCATCAAAAACTTCTACATCATGGTAGTTTTCAATTGGAATCATTTTTTATCGATAGTTAAAGGAATGGGTATAACATTTAACCCTATGGTTTGATAATTGTCAAGTATGTGCAATATTCCAAGTGCTCCGAATTATCATATGCCTAAATAAATTAATTGGTGAATTGAACTATTCCATGGGGTCCAATTGGATCCAATTGGTTATTTACCTAGATTGTGGATATCATTAATTTGGTAGAAATGTAAATTATAAATGAATTGATTGATGGTTTAAATTGTGTTTATGATGGAAAACGATTTGGGGTGATTGGTTGATATACATTCACCTTATCTTGGAATGTTTATTGAGATAAATAGAATGTTACTAGATATAAAAAATTGATAAATGGAATGTTTAATTGAAAGATAATGGTAATTTTCATATTTATGTTTTGAGCCTTATGATGTGATTTTTTGTAATCCTTGATTCTATGACATGCATTTTTATTTCTATGATGTAATAATTATATGGGGAGTTGGACCATTTAAATGATAAAATTATTATTTACAAGGATGGTCTTGAGAACTTTTGTAATTCTGATATACCAAGATTGGCCTTGATACATTATTTAATGCTGATATACCAGGCTAGTACCCATGACATGCAAAAATGTTGATATGCCAGGATCTTCCCTGATTTGTTTTTGAAAATTTTTCTATACTAGGCTTGGACCTTATTTTTCATAATTTATATACCTCGGTTATATGGTTATGGTAGGCATCATCATAAGAAATGTTCAAATTCATTCTAGAATGGAACTAAGGTAGGTTACGTGTTACCATGTTAATATGCTTATAGTTAGAATGGTTGTGAGACATGTTCAAAGATATTCCAAGATAGCCCTGAAGGTGGTTGATGTGGTATTAATTTAATTTATTAATTAATTAATACAATTTTTAATGCATTATTATATAAACTTATTATCATATTTCTTATGCACTAACATGGTGGTGTTGAACTGTTGAGTTATACTCACACCCTATTCAGACCGTTGTTTGAAACCCAATAAGATTACATGGATACAGGATTGGAGAAAGGGAAAGGATGTTGTTGTTTATTTTATTCATGTAGGTTGGGTTGGAGTTTGAGATGGGACCAAAGTGGGGTTTGGGATTAGAGACTTTTGAGTATTCCTTTAAATATGTTAGCATTTAATTTGTATTTCACCTATTATTATATTCAGTTACATTCCAACATGTCATTACATTATTCTTTTATTATTTATTAGATTATTAAGTTGAATTTATTATTGGGTTTCTATAGTATTTTATTGCTTCAATTATTTGTACACTATGATATTGATTAATTTATTTATAATTATTTTTCCACTGTGTTCTAAAATTGGAATCTATGATGTATAGTCTCACCAATACACTTATCACACCCTCGCTACTGTCTAATGACCCAAGAATATAGAGAGGCACACTTGAGGTCTCATAACCAACCCGTTCTAACCATACGGGAGAGTTTTGGATCGTGGAACTTTAAAAATACAATTAACAAAATCTCTTTACTGTCCCAACATTAATATTACCCCTTATATATTAAATTTATTACACCATTTAAAATCATTCGTATCATTATCTTAGTTCATATAAAATGTCTATTCATTTTCATGTGGTTCAATTCAAAATAAAAATATATCTTTTCTTATTTTATTCTTTTTAGAGTATGAAACTTTGGAGTTTAATATTACAGTGTTTCCCTATTTTTTCATGTGTTCTAAATTACTAGTTACAACCATTATAGTGAGTTAAATTTTCATGTTTTTTATATTATATTTTGATTATTTTATGGAAGGTATTGTGTTATGTGATGGATATTGTAATATGATGTTTATTTATTATAATAATGTCTTATGTATTATATAACTATTAATGGTAATCCTAGAGAGACTTCTATGAAAATTGTTTTACACCAAGAATGGTTCCCATAGACTTTGTGTGAGAGATAATGTATTCTATTAAAATTTTGAACTTCTTTAAATCATGATATATTTAACAAAACATTATGATATATATGAATATTTTTAATTAACATGGTAATTTCTACCTAACACAATTGGGGGAAAATTAGAACCTAAGTTGATCACATAAAGAAAAAAATAAAATGAGTTTAAGATATATTATGTTTTTTTAATTATATTTAAGAGATAAAATATTACTTGGTTAAGTGATAAAATATGTTTGAATTTGTATTCCTAAATTTTAGATATTTTTTTAAATAAAAAAAACTAAACAATAGTTAAGGATACGATACACGTCATGGTCTTTATATAATATGATTAGATAAAAATTGGACCTAGTAGAATCCATAAATAGTGAACCTCATGTTATTTAACTAAACAATGTCTGGGATTCTAAATCACCATCTTGATGTCTCAGAATTTTTATGAATTTTATCTAATATAATCTATAGATAACTTGGATAGATAATTTTTTTTATTATTTTAAACATTATTTTTATGTAAGACTAAAACAAAAAGAAATTTCAGAAACACCATTCCATAATAATTTTTGAGGTAGAATTTGTTTTATACAGTATAATATTGATTCGACATGTGGGGAAATCATGTCCTTGTTTTAATGGTGTTTTATTGAATGAATGGGAAAATTGGTCATGTTATAGATCTTAGTTCTAAATATTTAACCGAATGGAGACTATGTAATTTATTGTGTCCATCTTAATATAGTGCTGAAATAGAATAAATGAAACCACATCACTGTAAATGTATGATATAAGTTTAAATCATGGTAACTGGTATATTTTTAGGGTTATAAGGATATGGGGTCTATGGTTTTTGAGTTTTAACCATTAAACAATAATATATTCCATAGTTTGATAGACTATTCCATGGTTTTAGTTTTCTTTACCTAATCTTTATATCTGGTTACATTTTTAAGTATGTATAATTATGGTAATTTATTAGTGTTTTGACTCTATAATTGTGTTTATTATATAAAAGAATATGGAATAGAATGGTTACATACTTTGGCTATATTATTTGTAAAAAGATTAAAAAAAGAGAGAATGATTCCAGAAAAACAATTCAATTAGACAGAAGGTGTTATATATATGTTGTACTAAGGAGATCATTTTTTCTAATCTAGATTAACTATATAAATACAAATATATAGATTTATTCAAAAAGATAAAAAGGTATAAATACAAATACTTGATTGGTATATTTATTTCTTTTATAATATCATTATAATTATCCACATATCATATTTTCCTATCCATATATTGAAGTATTGAGTGAAGATATTAAAGGAGGTAGTAAAGCTTGGATTTGGAAGTAATATATTTCTAATAAATTGCATTCACTGAAAAATGATTTAGTATATTCCATGGTTCATCGACACATATATAATGTATGATACTTGTACTTTGCACTTTTAAGTGAACAATGTAAAATACTTGAGTTCTCTTGCATTTGTTTATTTATTTTGAGGTTGTTTATTATTTTCTAGGATTTATATCATTGAGTGTTATTTCTATCATGATAACATGATCCACTCATAAAATATATTTAATATATCTAATTTACCCATATTAAGGTGATTGAGACCTTTTTGTTGATATATTATCATGTATCCTCTCTATTATCCCCTCATTTTTCTTAATCGAGTATCCCCCAAATATCTTGAGTATTTAACAATTCCAACACAAGTGGTGAAAAAATAATTATGTTTCTTTTTGTAGATGAGTCTTTATTGGAAATTGTATTCCACAATAACACCTTACTTGTGAAGTTGAGTTTTGACCATCCTATATTAAATATATCTGAGTGAATTGTGAATTTATATTTTTATTTAGCTATCATTATTATTAGGGATTTTTTGTATTATCTCTATTTTTTAATTTCTCTAAATTTATATGAGGATTTTTCATTGGATTTGTATTTATAGGATTTTACCATTGCGAATAACTAATTTCTACTTCTTCAGTTATACATTGATTTATCTTAGAAAAATAGTTCTCAATTTTTTAGATCAGTGGATTTTTATATGATGTCTATATTTCCCTGAAAAAAATTATTTTATCTTTAATGAAGAAGGTAGTGAAATAAACTGATTTTTTTTCTAAACATTAAGTTTCAAAATTAAAATATAATTTACCCCTTCAATTTTTTTTGTAATGATGGAATTGACTTTTAAAATACTTCAATATATTAAATTGTTTTTCGAAATCAATAATTGTTATTATAATATATTATTTTTTAAATTTTCATTGATTATTATAACTTCTCCATATGTAAGAACACTTTCAATTTGTATTCCAAAAGAACATGAGGGTGTTTCCCTATTAAATGACTTTTCTTCATGGGTTAATGCTATTAATTTTGAGCACTATATTTGCTGATCAATATCGTTGAGTGAGCCTATATATTTTATTCATAATGGTTTTTTGGTGCTTGGATTATTTTGGTTTCCCCTGTGAAAGATAACCATTCTTTGTCATTATCCAAATCCTAGATTGTCTCTATTTTTATTTTTAATCTCCCATATCTTTATGCATGATTATTAATCCATGTATGAGTAATACGAGTGATAGAAAATTAATGGAGAAGGGTTAAGTGTATGAGTCTTTTTAGGTAAATGTATTTTTTGGGAAATATAGTTGATGAGTAGTGTTTAGAGTAATCTTATTACCTTAAAAAAATAGAGATATTGAATATTTTTTTTTAAATCACAATGTAGTTTCTATGACAAGGTAAGTGCTCAAATATCATAATTTTAGTGTTGTATAATATAAAGTTATAGTTCAATATATGGTTCCCTTACCTCTAGTATAAGAGAATAAAAATTGTTTTTGTTGGTGATCCTCACACATGTAGTGCTTCTGATAATGTGGTTTATATGATAGATTTAAAGTAAAAGATTTAAGATTTAAAATTACATGTATTTTTTCAAAAAATAAATTTATAAAAATAATTTTTTTATTGGAATTACTTTAATTTAGTTTATAGGCTGTTTCACTACAAATAAAACCCTTCCCTTCCCAAACTGTGTATTAATATATGATCTAAGAAATATGATTCTTAAATTCCTATTCATGGGTAGGCTAAACCCACCAAAGTGTAAATGCACCTTTTCTCCAAATTAAAAAATATTAAATATTGAATCCATTCCATAAGCTCAAACACGTATTTCAAAAGAATTATTTCGCACAAATTAAATCTCAATCATCCAAATGATATTAAGGAATGGTTTTATATTTTGGAGATTTTGAAAATTAAAAATATTTATCTAAGTAATAATTGATTTTGATGAGTTTTTTCTATACAGGAGGTTATTGGGTAATCTCACTAAAATTCATGTTTTAAATGGTCCTAGTCAATAATAGTAGATAATTACTTATTTTTATTCAAAACATTTAATCATTTTTGGGAACAGAAACACAAGTGTTCCCCTCTCTAATAAAAAGGCTTAAACCCTTTATCTTTATTGTTTTAATTTTTTTATAAGTGGTATATCCTTCACGTGGGTCATCCTCTTACTGTTTTTAGGTAGATTTACTTATCCATAGTTAAATATTTTAAACCAAAATAGTTTTTTATTAAAATAATTTATATTTAGTAATTTACTTATTGAATAAGGAACGATTTTAAATGTCTATCATATTTTTTTATTAATGGTATTTTCATTTGATTCACTATAATATACTCTTTTAATAATTGTGAAATAATTACTCACTCATCTAAATGATTTTTCTAATGATACGTTATTTTAAAAATATTTCTTTGATCCTTTTTTTGGGATTTGGGTTCTTCCACATGCATGATTTCCTAATTGTTTTCACAAATCAACTCTATATAGCATGATTCTATAAGAACTACCCATAGTTTTGGCATGCACTACTTCATCAAACCAAATTCCAATTTATTGTTTGATTCAGTGATCTACTCACCTATTTTTTAGACTCAACCTCCATTAGATTCTTAAAACCCCTTAGATAATGAAGTTATTATTGTAGTGAAATATAAATCTAGATTGAAATATTGAATCATGTTTATATATATTTAATATAGATTCCATGGTACCTTTTTCAATATCCTCCTCATTATCCCAAAATAAAAATAATTCCAACTTAGTTATTTTAACTACTAGAAATTGAAAATAATAAAATAGTTTTTTCCCATGGTTTGAAAAAATATTAGAAACAAGCTACCCATTTTAGTGGTTTGAGGAGAATGAATAATATGGGTCATCGATTAACCCCTATTACCACTTTTGTTTAGAGAATTTTCAATAGATATCCCCATTTTATATTTATTTTAATTTAAAATAAAAAAATAAAAAAATTACTAAATAGTATTTATTAATTTGAAATTAACATTAATAACAAAAAATTCTAAATAAGAAATATCACTATTTTAAAAAATCGATATTTTATTATAGTGATTTAGCTTCTTACATTAATTTTTAGAGATCCATGACTTAAAACTAAATGATATATATATTTTTATAAATTATCCACTTTAATCATTCTTTCTAAAAACGTGAAAATATGGTGAATTCAACTTCATTTTTGGAATAGTTACAATTAGGTACCCCATATATTTATCATCTTCAAACCATAAAAATATCTTCGTATGACTATATTTTTTTAGAAATATGGTCTTAGACTAATTACTATGAAATATATGGCCATTTTAGATAATACTACTATAATTGTAATTTTCTCTATTTTTTGGGACCCGTTTCCCTGATTATAGACCATTAAAATAACCATACTATTTAGTTTTTTCTTAAGTAGTTATTTATATTCTTTTCAATAATATAATTATTATCACTCATATTTGATTGGTATAGAATAATTATTGTCATTGATTAAGTGAAATTAGGAATATTATATTCAATAAAAAAATTTATTGGTCCTTTCACTAAGGTATAAAAAACCTTACTCAAACATTTTATTTCTCTCCTGAAAATGATATAAAACTTATATAAGACTAAGAATGTAAGATTAGTTTAAACCCATTCCTTATGTTCTAAATTAAAAACCTCTATATAAAATTACCAATAAATATATTCAAACTCATACTGTAAAACTTCTTAGATATATCTTTATATATATCCGTAATCAATATATAAACCAATTTTACCATATAATTAACTGAAAATAATTTTTCATAATAAAATTTTATATAATTTAAAGAATAGATATAAATTCCAATGAGTGGCATGAAATATATGAAAAAACAATAAATATTATTATTATCCCCAAATAAAACATATATGTAAATATTAATCTTCTTTTTTGATAAAACTTAACTATTTGATTGCACCATTTAAATTTATATTCCAACTCTAAGGTACAATAATCAATATATAAAAAGAGTTTTATAAATTCTGTACCTTAGAAAAAAATTAAATCTTTAAAACCTTAAAAATAAATCATATATAATTTTTTCAGAGGATTTCCCTTAATTAATTTTTTTACATGAATCAAGTAAATATTAATATTATAATAATCTAGATTAAAAATTGAAATCCTAATAGAATTTATCATTATTACTCATGAAAATGTTTTCTCATTGAAAAAAACATAAATGTTCATTTATATAGTGATCTTTATAATTAATCACTCTACTATACACGTCTTTTCAAACCACGAAGAGCCTTTTAGTTTAACCCATTCATATTGTTCAACCAAATTTTAAACTTTGTCCATGTATTGGGAGTCTCGTTTAAATATTATAAACTCTAACCATTTCCTGAAATTAAAATTTTCAATATTTTTTTATTAGTTTTTAGGTTTATATTGTATAATGTAAACATATTTATCATTTTCCACAAAAAATATATCAATTAGACTATTCAGAAAACCTTTTAGATATATGAGGTTTATATGATATTATATAAATTTGTTGAGTTTACGAAACATCTTTTGGTAAAAAATCATCTTCAATAAAAATAATTATTCTTATTTTTTCGTAATGAAATCCACTATGTACAATATTTTTTCACTAATTCATGAATTATTTATTACCTTTCAAGAGATCAATCTCTTTAATCTACAAAAACTATTTGAGTAGTGGGATGGTAATAGTAATATCACAAATTTTATATGGGATATACTGAATATAAGAACTTTTAATATTTAAGACTTGTTGTGCTAAAATATTTTACTTTACCTAAATATGAAATGTCTATTTGGAATGTTTACTATAACATATCTCAAATAATATATTTACACATTTATAGTGGAGTGAGTTATGAGATAATTTAATGATTTCTTATATGATTAATTAATTCTTGGGTTATTTATTCACCACCATGATATAATAAAAGTATCTGAAAATATATTATAAGTTTATTATTTACTTTATTCATGAACACCTAAATTATTTGAAGGGTTTAAAACATGTTATTTAGGATAAAACAATATCCATACTAAGTAAAACAATAAATAAAGGATATAAAGTACTTATAACTACCACTTTCTTGAGTAAACATTAAACCATATGAATTATTATGTACCAAGTAAAATAACCAACCATATCTTTCAAATTTTCCAATAAATTTTTATTTTGTAATTTTTATAAATAAAAAAATCATATGTGTTATTTCATTCCAAAAATCCATATTTTTAGTGTCTTTGGATTCATTTCTTACTTACATGTCCATGGTTAAAATTCCAAAAGTAAGTGGTATTCTAATCTTTAACTTTTATCTTATTTTTTTGAATGTTAAAAAATAGATTATCCAAGTCTATAATATATAAAAACCTTTAAAAATATATAATATTAAATAATAAATTTCATATATGTATATAAAACAACTCTTCTTTTTAATAATGACAGAAGATCTTTTTTTTCCTAAATAAGGAAAAACCTTTTTTTCATGGAAGGAATACTGTATAAATTTTATATTTATATGACTAATAAATTAGGAAAACATCAATCATATGTTAATTCCTCTATTTCAATATCCCATACTACAATTATATCATATATAACTTCTTACCATGTAACCAAGTCTTTTATATTTCTCGATCCTTTTATGAGTTTTCCAAAACGTGTGATGAACACCCTATATCATGTATTCATGATACAAAATTAGAAAAATTTATTTATATATCATTTAACTTGTTATTCATATATTTATTCTTCTTTTTTTAAATAACACTTTTCATTTTATTATACAGATCTATAATACATTTCAAAATGATGTTTGTATTTAATTCCATTCTAATGAAAAGAAATATTTTCATCAACTGATTGTCACATTTTTTCACATATCTAACATGATTTTTTTAATGTACTCAAAGTGAAATTATAACCAAATATTTAATATCTATTACCAGGTCAAAATCAATATTTCATCAATATTTAAATTATTATTGAGTTTTCTCTCATAAATTATCAATTTAAGTAAATAATTATGTCCATTAAATACTATATAATACATATGTGATTGACTAGAAAAAATATACCCATATAAATATAATGAATCATCTCAAATCGACTCATATAAAATACTAATGGTTGGTGTCATCAGGATAAGTGTAACCAAAATTTAAATTCAAATATGGTAATTTAATGGTGATTGCCACCCATATTTTTCATACCTTAGAGAAAATAATCCATGAGTAATCACCTTTGGTCTAGTCCACTCAATAAGATTATCATGTTCTTAAAAAGTCTTTATTTTGGAAGTAACTTAATTACATGGTTTTTTAAGATTTTTTTCTGATTCCACGATTTACTATATGTATCTCACTCATTCCCTATATGTTCGCATAATTTTGTTTATTTAATTTAAAAATCATAATCACTTAAACAAAATAATATTTTTTAATCTCATTAATGAATAAATCTTATAGAATTAATTATTTTCAAACACTTGTGGTGAAATAATTAATTCTATTGGATTGAATGTTAATAAAGATTATATTTGATTTTTATCAATTATTATGGACTTTTGATAAATGATATGATTGATATGAGGTTGTCACTTTTAGAAACAAGTTTTAATGAAAATGGTATCAGGAATCACTAATGGAAGTACATATTTTATTGATCGATACAAATGATTATTTTTGAAAACATGAAGGTTTTATAGGTATCTCTGGTGGAAATATAAATATGCTAGAAACTGTCATAGAGTACGCATATGAAAATGTTCAATATTGTGAAAGCACTATAGGAAAACAGAATATTTACGACGGGATCCCATCGTAAAAGGTCTTTTGCGACGGGGCTCCGTCGCAAATCGCTCGTTGCCAAAAACAGCGTCGCAAATAGGTGTTGTTGCGGTGGTCCCATTGCAAAAAGAGTTTTTGCGACGGTATTTATCCCCCTTCGCAAATGGGTTTTCGTTTATATATAAAAATATATATGTGACGATTCGTCGCAGATATATGAGTTGTGATGGGTTTCTGACCCGTCGCAAATGAGAAATTAAAAAATATTTGTGATAAAGGTATTTACGACGGACCGTCGCAGAAATTTTTTTAAGACAAGTATTCTTCCCGTCGCAAATGTTAGAGTAAAAAAAAATTACGACGGGAAATCCCGTCGCAAATATTGTCATCGCAAATACTAAAAAAATAATAAATAAAATAAAATAATTAATACAAAATATTATATAAAAATAATAAAAATATAAATAAAAAATATATAAAATAAAATTATGAAATATTAATATATAATAATAATAATATGAATATAAATAATATAATAATACTAATATTAATAATATAAAAAATTAATATAATATTATTATTTTTAAATTATGTATATAATAATAATATTATTATTAATAATATAAAAAAATTATATTATTATAATATTAATAATAAAAAATATATATAATATAATTATGAAAATTTAATATCAATAAATATTAATAATATGAATATAAATAATATAATATAATATATTATGAAATATTAATATAAAAAAATAATAATAATAGAACTAATATTAATAATATAAAAAATTAATATAATATTATTATTATTAAAATAAACATACATATTTATGAAAAAATAATATTAATAATATTAATATTAATAAAATTATAAAATTATAAACTTCTCAATATTAACAATAAATATAAAATATTTAAATTAATATTACTAAAATAAGAAGTCATTAAAAATAATACAAAAAAGTAAGAAAATATTTAAAAAAATAAAAACAAATTAAGTCATGCAATATTCGTACCAATATGAAAGAGGAATTGTAAATAGTTAATATGACAATAAACTAAAAACTCAAATGTTTATTACATCTAAAAAAATCACTGGGGGTGGATAATCTGGAGGACCTGGAGGAGATGGTGGAGGAAACACAATCCCTAAACTATGAGTCAGACGACGCATATACTCCATATACTCCTGATGTTGCTCCTCATATCGACGTCTCTCCTCATCCTACTGCTGACGCATCTACTCTTTCCATCAACGCATCTCCTCATCGTGCTGCTGACACATCTGCTCCTGCCCCTGACGCAAATCCTCTATATGCTGTCTCTGAGCACGCATCTGCTCCTGATACTGTGAGGCAGAAGATGATGTCTCTCCACGAGCTCCTCTCGAGCTGGACGCCAACATCGTAGAAGTACTATAATAATCTACAAGAGTCAAATGAGAGCTAATACCAACTACTCGGCCCTTTTCGAAGCCATACTGGGTCGCCTACATCCATGCCCTCTCATCAAAATGGTGGGCACTAGTCTGATCACCCGTTTTGTCTTAACTCTCAACCTGTGTCTGAGAGGTCATGGCCTCATATGACTCCTTACAATTCAATTATAAATTAAAATAATAAAAATATTATATGAATTTAATTTGCAAACTGAAAAGAAAATAATACTGACCACAATCTGACGCTGGTTGTCACCTCTAATCTCTCCAGTAGCCGGATCAGTGTACATCCTCCGATAAATGTCGTACGTCGTAATATCAGGCTGCTCGGCTTCCTATATGAATATAAAATAAACTGTTTATATTTAAAGTTTTATAAAATATTAAAAAAAATCACTTACCAGATGCTCTCTATGCGCACTAAATGTACGACTATCGGCTCGATGCGTCACCTCTTGTCTCCCCCGATTCTGTCGACCCAATTCAGATCTCCTCTGAAACCCACCACCCAACCAGTGTGTACATAATCCATCCCAAACGTGAGATGAAATGTACTCTGGTCAGTGGGCTCTAAAGGACTCATCAAATTCCGTCACTCTAGCTTTCTTCACAGCTGTCTTTCTCAAATTATGCAAAAACTTACGGGAATGGTCACACATAGACCCCACCCATGCCACGTGTATAGTGGCACGCATGCTCTCATCGATGGGATACCAAAATCCCTAATATAAAGTTATTAATGAATTAAATTTCTAAATAAATAATATTTAATTACATACCAGCCAATGATCGAACATGGAAGACTCCACATCAGTGGGAATCTGATCCCATGTGAGCCAGGGCTGAGTAAAATAATTGCGCAAGATAGCGCTCCCCTATCCAATAGCTATATGCGTAAAACTGTGGAAAAAGAATAAATATTCAAACAATTAGAATATAAATAAATTATAATGAAAGATAACTAAAATACACAGGTTACCATACCACCGCGTGTGCGCATCGAATCCAAGATATGGACGTCGCTCCGGGATAGGATCTGGAATCATCAGTCTGGAAAGACCACTCCCCCTCCGAGTGCTCCCTATAGAACCAATAGCCTGAGGGTCATATGACTCAAGAACCTCATCATCCATAGGTAGATTAGCCTTTAGCAACTGACGAAACGTTTCCGAGTCCATCTGAAACCTGAAATGATTGTTATTAGAAAACAATTGAAAATAACTATTATGTATAGATATATATTTGTTATGATTCTAAACAGCATTTTACTGTGTCAATGTTCATCTTCATCATCATCTTCATAGTTGTCAATTTCAATGTCTTCATCTTCCTCATAAACATCATCAATTTCCATATTAGTTTCACTTTCATCATCTCTTGTCATCTCAAATTCAGTTGTAACATCATTGACAACATCGTCACCATCGACCCTTAACTGTGGGGTGTCATCCTCGATATTCATGTCTCTTTGCGAAAAAGATGTGTTTTGAGGATTGTCATGAAAAATTTCATTTCCTTGCACTTCAGTGGAACCACATTCAGTTTGAGTAAACTGATTTTCTCGAGATTTAACTTTTATTATACACCACCAATCATCCAACTCTTTTGTAGTAGCACAGTATTTTGCATAATAAATTTGATGTGCCTGATGAGCCAATAAAAATGGTTCATTTACTGCAAGAAGAATTTTATGTTTAATATCAACAATTCCATGAATCAGATGAATATGCAAGCCTCTCTTAGTATCCATCCATTGACATTTAAACATTGTTACATAATTCTGTCCTAAATAACACAGTTCAATAATTTCTTCAAGAATGCTGTAAAAGTAAAATTCAATATGTCTATGATGTGATCCCTTCAAACAAACACCACTATTCATTGTTTTATTTGATTCCCCATATGCACGTGTATTAAAGCGATAACCATTCACCAGATATGCATTATAAGATTTAACCATTTTTAATGGTGGGCTACTCCATATACACAATCGAATATCAATCTTATCAGCATGTACAGATAACTGAAAATTTGTAAAACATTTATCACCATTACAAGTAATAAATTGATTTTATATGTAAAACCAAAAAAAATTGTATGTTACCAGTTTTTGAAACCAGTAGGTAATTTTTTTTGCCGACGTTCTTCTAAGCCAGCTGCTGTAATTTGTGGAAATTGTTTCTTGATATGATCATCATATAACCTACAAATACAATATGATTAATTTACTATAACAGAATCTATATAATAAGGGATAGGAGAACTCACTGTACAATTGGTGACATTTCTTCACAGTTGAGTAGAACATATGTATGAGCTCTATGATGTTCATTATCAGAAAGCCATCTATCATGAACTCCACTAAAGCCAAGTTCGGGCTGATTGACAACTGATAATTGATTTTTCATATCATTATCAACATTCCCCTCGTTCCGGACCATGCTATTAAATTTTGAGGGATATTCAGATTCAAAATAATGAGAGAAAAATAAAGCAATTTCCTCTTGTAAATAAACTTCAGTAATTGAGCCTTCAATTGATGCTTTGTTATAGACTTTTTTCTTCAATTTCTGCATGCATCTCTCAAATGGTTACATCCATTGAAACTGAACCAGACTTCCACATTTTTATTCATGTGGAAAATTTAATATCAAATGTTCTATTGAGTCAATGAAAGTCGGCGGAAAGATTTTTTCCAGTTTGCATATAATCACAACAACAACTTCTTCTAGTTTTCTTAGTGTATCATAGTATGTTGTCTCCGCACACATGTCTCGGAAAAAATATGATATATTTGTTATCGAATCTCAAATCTTAGAATTAAACAAACCTCTTAATCCAATAGGAATAAGTCTTTCCATTATAACATGACAGTCATAACTTTTTAATTCGGTAATATAATCATTTTTAACACATCTGCCCAAGTTGGAAGTATAGCCATCTGGAAGTCTCAAATCTGCAATCCACTGAAAAAATAAATTATCTTTGGTCGCCTACAAATTTGGGAAAGATCTAATCGTGCCTTTACATTATCTTTGGTGTTACCCCATGTATCTAAAACTGTATGAAATAAATTATCAAAACAATTCTTTTCAATATGCATGACATCCAACATGTGTCGGACCAACAAATCAGACCAATATGGCAGATTCCAAAAAATACTCTGTTTTGTCCAATTGTGTTCTTTCCCAAAGCCATGAATTTTCTGTTGGTTTATTGTCAGTCCAAAAGTGATGTAAGGTAATGTAAATACAACTGATTGTAACTCTGTACCTGAGATCATTTTTGGAGGTTCATCTCTTTCAACTCTGCCTTTTCTGAAATGAGATTTATTCCTCTGAAAATGATGATTGATTGGAAGAAATATGTGATGATTGTCAAAATAGAATTTTTTTTCCATTCATGAGCATAAATGCTTTGTTGTCTCCCATACAGTAAGGACATGATTTTGGACCATGTGTACTCCAGCCGGATAACATGCCATATGTAGGGAAGTCACTAATTGTTCAGATCAAAGCAGCTTTCATTACAAAATTCTGTTTCAGAGCAGCATCATATGTACCAACACCATGAATCAACAATAAATTTAACTCATCAATCATTGGTTTCAAATAAACATCAATATTCTTTTTCGGATGTCCTAGGATTAATAATGTCAAAAAGATATAAGGCTCTTTCATTAACATCCTTGGAGGAAAATTGTATGAAGTTATAAAGACAGGCCAACAGGAATACTGACTACCAAAAGATCCAAATGGGCAAAAACCATCTTTAGAAAGACCCAATCGCACGTTCCAGGATTCTAAAGAAAAATATGGATGCACTTGATCAAAATGTTTCCATGAATCACCATCATATTTATGAATCAAGCTTTTACCATTTGAAATATTGGTTTTGTGACATGACATCATTGTCGCTGTGTTCTGAGAAATAAATAAACACTTCAACCTGGGTGTAAGCGAAAAATATCTCAACTGTTTTACAGGAATCAATCCAGACTTCCCTAATTGAGCTTATTTATACCTCAATTGTCCACATGTGGGACAACTATCCAATGACTCATTTCACCAGAATATAAGATTTAATCGTTTGAACATGAATGGATCTTCTGATAACTAAGGCCCAGATTACGAACCGGTCCCTTACTCTTATAATAATTAGCAGGCATCATATTTCCTTTAGGTAACAATGTTTTTACCAAAGAAAATATCTGATCAAAACAGTTATTTGACATTCCATTATCTGATTTAATAGCCATAAATTTTGCATCTACTTCTAATTTTCTTATCTTGCAACCAGGATATAATACATCTTCAGCAGACCTGAACAACTCAACAAATTTAGATGGTGCCAACTTGGGAGGTAAATCAACATCAACCTCGATTTCAGTTTGTTGAATGGATGACCCTGCAACATCATGTACTAAATTCTGAAACCGTGATGTATTCGGAATCAAATTATTAGTATCTTCTCTGAAACTGCATTCACCGTGTTGATACCAAAAAATACAATCTGATTGAAAACCATAACGCAAGAGATGTTGTCCAATGATGTGAAATGTATCAAACGTTCTCAGAGCACATTTTTTACAAGTAAACTTAATTGTCCCTTCTGAAACAAATTCCGAGTTTGATGATGCAAATGATAAGAAAGTTTCAACAACATCAACATATATAGGATTTAAACTAGAACTGTTTGGATTTTTACGCTGATTTATCCAAGTACGATCATCTAATAATGATTGATGTCGATTTCCTTGTTCCATATTCATATATATGTTTCTAAAAAATTGAAAACCATTACTATTAAATAATTTGATATAATAAAAACAATATCTTAAAAAGAGAAGATACATAATTACAGTTATTTCTTAGTAATTACCAATAATTATAGGCGACATCGTTAGTTTGTAATTATCCCCACTAGTTATTATTAATTTAGAAATACTTAGCAATACTTGGAAAAATGAAATATGCTTGAATAATGAAATATAATTTGGTAATAATAATTGGGGAGATTATATTACTAATTATTCTTATTTGTTTCCAGCGGATTGGTGACATCTCTTTTGCCTAACGACTCATCTCTTTGCAAGGAGATGAGTCGTCAGGGAAAAGAGCCTCTTTTGTCCGATAGATCATCTCTTTTTAACTTTCTCCCGACTGAAATCATTATGAAAAACTTTCTCTAACATACGTGAGAGCACATTTTTCATACTGATTTCAGTGGGAGAAAGTAGGAAAGATATGAGACGTTGAACAAAAGGTAGCCTCCAATCCGCTAGAAATTGTGCCAATTTATAACCATGTACTTGAATTTATTTGATTTTTGATTAGTTATTACTAATTATTACTAATTATTACAAATATCAATATTTCCAACAGATTTTTCTCTATTCTTAACATCTTCAAATCTTAACGAGTCATCAATTTTCAGGTCATCCCCAATAAAAATTTTGTGTCAACCATGTCCAATTTAAACTCTATAATTGTCCTTACATGGTTGATCACCTCGCAAGTAGTGTTGCAATAGGATGACACAAGTAATGTCGTTCTTGTCTTTAAGAATCATTTCACATGACCCTTTACATAGATCATTCTTCCTTGAAAAATTAAGAGAACTTCAGTATCTTCCCCTTAATTTTTCAAGAAAGAATGGTCTATGTAAAAAGTCATGTAATATGATTTTTATAGATGAGAAAGACATGACTTGGGTTGTCCTATTGCAACGCTACTTGCGAGGTGATCAACCAAGCAAGAACAATTATAGAGTTTAAATTAGACACGGTTGACACAAACTTTTTATTGGGCATGACCTGAAAATTGGCGACCCTTTAGGATTTGATCATTTTAATAATAATGAAAAACTTGTTGAAAATATTGATAATTATAATATTTTACAAATTTTCTATAATTTTAATAATATTAATATTTTTATGAATATAAAATATATAATAATAAAATAATTATATTTTTAATATTATTTAATTATTAATATTAGAGTAATATAATATTTTATATTATGTTACTATTTATGTTACTAATTATATTACTATATTACTAATTAGTAACATGGTTAACCGCTCATTTACCTCAATTTTCTTTTCATTTGTGCATTGAGGTTGACAGGAAACTTCTACCTCTACATGTAGTATTTAATTTTACTGTCAAAATTATAAACCTCCTCTCCTCTATGCTGGCGAGGAGGTTGTTAATTTTGGCAGTAAAAGCAAATATTACATGTGGAGGCAGATGTTTCTTGTCAATCCTCAACACACAAATGAAAAGAAAATTGAGGTAGATGAGCGGTCAATCATGATTCTTAATTATCCTAATTGTTTCTAATTGTTTCCTAATTATCCCAATTGTTTCTAATTGTTTCTTAATTATCCTAATTGTTTCTAATTGTTTCCTAATTATCCTAATTGTTTTTAATTGTTTCCTAATTATCCTAATTATTTTATTTGTTTCCTAATTATATTATTTGTTTCCTAATTATTTTATTTGTTTCTTAATTATTTTATTTTTTTCCTAATTATTTTATTTCATTTCTAATTATCCAAATTATTTTATTTGTTTCCTAATTATCCTAATTATTTTATTTTTTCCCTAATTATTTTATTTGTTTCCTAATTATTTTATTTGTTTCATAATTATTTTATTTGTTTCCTAATTATTTTATTTGTTTCCTAACCATTTTATTTGTTTCCTAATTATTTATTTTCTAATTGTTTCCTAATTATTTATTTTCTAATTGTTTCCTAATTATTTATTTTCTAATAGTTTCCTAATTATCCTAATTATTTTATTTGGTTCTTAATTATTTTATTTCTAATTGTTTCCTAATTAATTATTTCTTAATTATTTAATAATTATATAATTATTCCTAATTAAATATAACTTTTTCTAATTATTTCTTTATTTCTAATTATTACCAAAACATCCTCCGGGAGTTTCGAACCAAGAGTGCAGCAAGGCCCATTGTCGTGTACAAGGTTACCCCGAGTCAAGCTCGAAACACCTTGTCAGAGTTTACACTCCTAGATACATCTGTGCCAGAGCTGCCTCTACTTGTTCGTATCCAGACAAGGACTATTTGTTCTAACCGTTTAATCTAATTATACTATATAGTAACATTCTATTAAAAAAATAATATAAATAATTAAAAATAAAATTAACAATAAAAAAATTAATAATTAAAAATAATTTAACAATTAAAAAAACTATAAATACCTTTAATATGCAGTTTGCACCTCCTTAACTCCTTCTCTTCTCTTCCCGTAAGAAAAAATCAAAATAAAAAAAATCTACTTCGATCAGAAATTTAAATAGAGAAAGAGAAGAAAAATAAGTGAGATTTGAATGATTTGAAAAAAAAAGGATGAAGGTATATATAGGTTAGATTATTTACGACATTCTTATTTGTGACGGGAACCCGTCACTAATACCTTCACCCACATTAATTACGGGCCACAGTTAAAAGGGATTTTGTGATGGGCCCATCGCAAAGAGCTTCCTGCCGACATACCATTAGCGACAGGCGGATATCCCCGTCGCAAACTGATATTTACCACCGCTGATATTTGGGATGGGTCCTGTCGCAAATAACTTCACCCGCATTAAATACGGGTGGCGGTTAAAAGGGTTTTTGCGACAGGCCCATCGTAAATACCTATAGGCCGACATACCATTAGTGACGGGAAGATATCCCCGTCGCAAAAGCCTATTTACTGCCGCCAGTATTGGCGACAAGACCCATCACAAATAACACCTGTTGAATAGTTTTTTGCGACATGACAATTACCCGTCACAAATAGTATTTACCACCTCCAGGTACATGCGACGGGATGAAGGCCACCGTCGCAAATAGGTTTCCCGCGTTTTGGCGCGCAAACTGCGCCATACCTATTGCGACGGGTCCTGTATTCCCGTCAAAACTAACTGATCATTTGCGACGGGAATATATGCCCATCGCAAATACGCTTTTCATCAGATGTATTGCGACGAGATTTATTCCCGTCGGAAATAACCCGTCCCAATAATTGATTTTTCCTGTAGTGAAGGCTATAACTATATATCACAAAATAATAGATTACAAACTGAATGCTTGAATTCCATCAATGAAAATGTTTATAATTCTCATAAGCTAAAACACAATCTCTAATGAGAGTATAATAATTTCATGAATCTTCTACATTACATTTTCTTTTGTGTACAATGAACATTTAAGTTACCACCAAAGGAAATATGGGAAGTTGTTTGATATGATATGGGTAAAGGTGATGAAATTAAATAGATCACCACTATGAAAGATTGTTTCTATGATTATCAGAGGTAGTGTGTGATCCATTATTTATGATTAATTGTTTCACATAGGTCTCATGGATAGATTAATTTTCATGACTTAATCGTTGATAATAAATATCAACAATGGCGATATTTTAGAAGATAAAAAATATTTATTTTCAATGAAATAAATAAGTGAATAATATATCATCATTTATGATATGAAAATATCAATATGAATGAATGGGATTATATATTATATAATATTTAATCATATATTATGATTCATTATGTCGCAAACTACATTTCAGTTTTAAATTTTGATTTATTAAATTATAGAGTGTGGGGTGAACCAATTTATTCAATTAATTCTACAAGTTATATCTATTTATACATGGAAAATGTATATTCTATAATACTTTAGGTTATTATATTAATTTCCAAAACTCAATAATTTTATGGGGATTGTGAGACACATAGTTTCTATGTAGTTTAAAAAATACTGCATACAGATATAGTTTAGTTAAAAAGTGAAAGTGTTTAATAGAATAGAAATGTATCTCATAGAAAAGGAAAGTAGTGATTGTATGATCATGGGACATGAGAATTAATTTTATTTTTGACTTATTATTAGTTTTAAAGGGAGGGTTTCTCAATGATTCACCATACACATCATAAAATCATAGGTGACTAATGTACCAATTGAGTGATCCCAGAAAAGGGATGCTTCCAGATTGATTTTATTATTAAATATAAAGAGATATAATTTAATAGGTAAGGGTATTAAAGAATATAAAAAAGTGGAATAAATAGAGAAAGTGAGTTCATTTATAAATAATAGATAATACATATAATATAAGAAGATATTTAGTAAATTTTGAGGCATATATTGATCTAATAGAGTGTGTGACTAAAAGAATACCTAGTACAGTTTCAATATTACTTCATATTTCTCTCTTTGACAACTATATTGGTGCACAATGGTATTGAACCATTAGAAAAAAATTAGTAGGAAAATATTCTATTTTTATGATTTTATGGGGGTAGTAAGTGATTATGTTATTTAATTTATAAATGAAATAGTGAGTTTCATTTTCTTTGGTTGTAACCCGCACTAGGAAAACTAAGTAAATATACATGTTCTTTTTTTCTTCCTGTGTGTAAGACCTTGAGATTTTAAAAGAATAAATTTTTTTATAATGTGTATGACATGAATCATTAATATTAGATAATAATATAACACCCCAATAATTTATGAAATATTTCTTTTTAAATAAATTCCAACTCTTTGATAGATTACGATACACACAACACCGTGTTTAAACAAAACACAATACTCTATTAAAATACAATTATTTAAAATGTTACCATTATAACCGAACATTTAATTTGTTAGGTAATAAAAAGACTAAATAAATTATGAAAAATAGGGTTATTTATCGACTAAAAATTATATAATAATTATTTCAATGGAAAATAAATGATTTTGGAAAAACCGTATTTTTCTAAAAGGTGGTTTAGTCGTAATTTGAACACATTATATATAATTAATTTTTACCACTTTTATATTTTTTGAAAAAAATGAATTTATTTTTATAGTAATGATATTATAATTATCTTAGGTTTATGTTTGGGTATTTTCTGAAATATTTAATTTTTCATGGAATAGAGAAAATACTATTTTTTATCCAAACATTCCTTTTTGTTTAAATTATTTACAAGGATTAATTGTGTTTTAATTTTTTTTAAAGTATTATTATATTAATTATATTATAAAAAATATAATTTAGGTTAGTTAAATCAAATTAGTGTTGAATTTTTACATTAAGACCTTCTACACTAATCTGAATTTTCTCTCTTCAAACCAACTATTTAATCGCCTATATAGGTACAATTTTTAATTGGATTCTGACACTTCTATGAATTTAATTTTTAAAAATTAATTCCATATTTTGAATAATAATTATTTTTATTATCTAAAATGGTTTACTAAATTTTTTTCCATTATGAATCATTAAATTATTGAAAATTAATTACCGCAGTTAAGGTAAAAACTGAATTACCGGGGGGTTAAACAAAAAATAGAAGGGCTAAAATAACATAAAAACTTTTAAAATACCCATTATATGGCCATATTTAGTCTTTAAAACACCCAATTTGTTAAAATATAATTTTTTTTATCTTTTTTTTATTTTGAAAATATGGGTACACTGTTTTCATTTAAAAAATTTCATGTGTGTCATATCCCCTACTTATAAAAGGCCACTTCCTCCCTTCACTTATTAACACCTCTAATTACCTTTGGATCGACCAAAAAATGAAAAAATCTCTCCCCAAAATTATTAGAAAAATAATATAGCTTATCTTATTCCTAAAATTCCTACCCTAGTGTCCTTAAGAGGCGATGCAAAAGAGGTTTGTCTAGGTGAATGTAATTTTCTAGATGAAGCTCATTCATTTTCATTATTCTTTTTCCAGCTTCAATTATGCATTAATAGTTAAAATAAAATTAAACCAATAGATATCATATAATAATATTTTATTATTTTTGTGGAAAAATATTTATCTATCTCCTTCTCCATCAAATGGGAACCAAAATCGCCGATCATGTATATGGAGAACTATTACCTTACGAACTGACATACCCAATTTTCCATCAAGATATATCCAGATTATATATAAAGAATGATTTATCATATATATAATATTTATGATATTATTATACCTTTTAAATTAGAAAATCTCATATAACTTTTTTCTTTTCATCCCTTTTAATATATGATAATATCGCTTGTGTGTACGACGAACTACCTCATCATGAAGCGATGTGGTACTTTTTCACATGTTTTTTTCATAGAAGAAAGTAAGGATAAATTTAATGAATATATATTATATATATGGAATGATATTTATTATTTAAAATTAATATATCACCCAATTATTTACCCTTTCACCCATTAAGAAATGATATTTTCACTCGTGCGTATATACGAACTACCGTCTCCATGAAGTGATGCAATTCATTTTCCTTTTGTGGCCTTAAAGAATGATTATATAAATTTATCTAATGAATAAATACTATATTCATAACATAATTGTAAATATTTATATGATGGATGTATATCATATGTACAAGAACTTGATCTTTCCTTACAAAACACACATGAGTAAACAAGGTAATTTACTCCCAAAACAATAAATATAATGACATTTTATTAACAAAAGGTAGTAAAATGTTATAAAAGGATCATATATGAAATTATAAATATAAATATGGTTATTTTACAAGTAAATAAATAGATTTTAAAACAAATTTACTTTATTTTTAAGACCTTTAAACGAAAAGGAAGTGTGAGGTAATGGACTTCATCTCTATTTCCCTTATTTGTGGCATATTGTAATGTTATTCACTGTATTTATTTTATATTGTGTATATAATAAAATAATAAAAAATTATATCTTGATTCATTCATAATTAATAGTATTTTTATTTTTAATTTAAATTATTTAATATAAGGGGATATTAATTTAAAATTACCAAGTGGTAATGAATTTCATAACTCAATTTATTTTCATTATGTTATATTTTGTCTTCGTTGTTTTTGATATTCTAAGATTAGGTGTGAAGTGTATGTTGATAATATAATTTATATATCTAAACTTGTTTCATATGGATTTATATTTGATACACATAATCAATTCAAGGATTAATTCTTAGTAAAATATTATGATATATGCGAGAGTTTATTTCATGATCTCATTTTAATCAGGATAGTTTTTCCTTGAATTTATCTTGAGGGAAATTACATGGAATTTGGATAATAAACCACTAATATTTTCTTAAAATATGGTTATTCATGATATTTTCATGCAACATTACCATTTTCTCCCACTTGTTACTTAAAATTATCCTGAAAATGTTTTTAAAAAAATATGACTATATTTCTCTCTTCAGTCAAAAATCATTTTTATCCAAAACCATGATATCTATATATGTTTCGTGAATGTTTTTTAAAAATTGTACAAATGATTTATTATAGAAAATTTTTCCCATGTTTTTATTTTTTTATTTTTTTAATTGAAAATTCATGTCATTTTAAAAATAAGACCCATTTAGATTTTTCAAAAAATGTGAAAGGAATATTTGTTTTATCATGTAAGACATGTATATAATTTTCCACAGTAATAACCACTAAACATTTTAATAATTATTTTAAATGTATATATGGTTATTTTAATTTAATATTACTTTGAAAATATTTTCTAAAGTTTTAGTTTTTATAATAATTTAAATTAAAAATTATATTTTCCTCAATAATGTTTTACAGAAATTTTTATAGTATTTCTATTCATCAATGAAAGAAACCCTTTACTTTACTTATAATTTACTGGGGGTAAGTTGTGTTGATTCTATAAATATTATTTATATCCATGGTTTATCATCATTTCTACCAATGAACTATTGAGATTCAGTTTCTTTATTTGTTTTTTTGTAGTCATTATTTTTTACTTGAAATATTCACATTTATATGATTAATGGACATTAAATTCCCCCAAAATATCCATATTATTTATCATGGATTTATTTATTTCTTAAATTGTATATAATTTCCACATATTCTTTTATACATTCATATTTATTTAATTTTCTTGGGAAATGCTGAAAACTTCGTATTATTTACTCAATACAGATATATGATGATAATGAACAATATTCATGAATCAAATTGATTATTAGAAAAATGAGGGATTATTTGGGAATGAATATAGGGGAATGAGGTAGTTATATATAGTCCCTCGATTGATCAGTAGTCTTATGAAATGAATAAGTTGGAAATCATCAGTTAAATGAGATTCTGTTATATACCGACTAATCAGTTTTAAACTGTCTTGTGAAACGTCTTTAATGTAGATGTGTCATGATTTCTAAGATCATGATATCAAATAATGAAAAATTTATTTCATTAATAATTCAATTATTATTATCAATGATATTTTACCAATGATATTATATCTAAATGAATTTGATTCTCTATTTATTGGTTAAATGGAATATTTTTTCATATATATACCTTACCATAATGATTATTCCTTATCAAATCATTATAGTATAGTTATTTATTAAATGGAATTTTTTTAAAATATTTACCATTCCACATTTATTATTTATCATATCATCACGTTTTTAAAGTTATTGATTTAAGGTAACATGTGTTTAGATATTTACCTTTCTATATTACTTATTTATTATTTATTATTCTTATTTATTCATGATATAATGTGTTTTACATAACTCATTATAAGTATAAGTGAGGGAAAACCTATAATAGTTTTGTTGAGGAATTTATTACGTGTTTTTTATAATAAATATTTGTCTATATACTACAAGTGGGTGTGATTCCTGGAAAAAATGGACTTAGAGGTAATAACTCTTAAAAAGGGATGTGGGATTAATTAAAGCATTACCTGGTACATGAAAACAGGCCTTAATGCACACCTTGTATTTCAATCTCAATGGATATAACTTGGATAATTCCCATTTTATTTAAAAATAATTATAAAAGATTTGAATAATTAATGAGGTTGAATGATCTATGTTAAATATAAGTTTTCTTAGATTGAAAATAAGGTTTGATGATTTAGAGATCCTAAATTTCATTATATAGTATTATAACAATGATTATTGTTTCTCACACTATGTGTTTTGTTTTTAGTATATAGTTGGATCCCTGAAGAAATCATGTTAACATTGAATATGAAAGAGAATTTGGTGACTATGATAAAAAAATGGGATGGTTACATCAGTTAAATATTTCATGATTATGACTAATTAGTTATACTAAAATATGGTTAATAACATATACCTTTGCAAACTATCGTACCCACCAACGAATAGAAGGACGAGGTTCTCTAGGAGCTCGAGTGGTGGAGACAATGAAAGAAAGTAGGAAAAATTTCCCTTATTGAATAAATTTTGTTGGACACACAAAATAAATAACCTAAAAGGAATGTTAAAATGTTATATGTGTGGAAAATAAGGTAAAAAATCATTGAATTTCCAGGTAAAAATGAATAGTACAATGGATTGAAATAAAATTTATCTAATGGATGAATTTATAGGTCATTTTCATAAATGTAGATAACCATGGAATTATCATTGTGAATTCCATATTCTAAAGTATAACCCATATAAAAAGGAATGAACTTTGTTTAAATAAAATGGTTGAAGTATTTATGTATTGGAATTGAAGAAGTAAATTGTAGATTTTTTTTCCAATGGTGTTTTGATTTTTAGAATAATGAAACATCTAAGGATTGTGTTAAATATTTGAAGAAAATTTGTCTTTATTAAAATAAGTGTTATGGATACCATCATGGATTTATGAGTTTAAGGATGGTCATATGTTCAAAGTGTTGAATAATCCTGTTGAAATTTTTTATTTTGGGAATATTGCATGATTGAGGATAATTTTGTAATACATTTATGGAAATAAAACCCATTGGTTTAGTATATGGTTTAGTGAAAAATATATGGAAATAAGAATTTATTTTCTTTTGTGGGAATAAGTTAAAATTTATTAATAACCTTTAGGGTTTATCTTATCTTTTTTGTTGAGGTAACTATAGGTTGTTACAATTTGAGAATGTTATAAGTGTTATATTAATATGGTATTAGAAAAAGAACAACCTACTTATTGGGTGATAATCTGTTGCATTCAGAAGGGATGTGGGGATAAAACCAATAATTGAAGTTCATAAAGGGTAATGTGCCTGCCACTAGCCTATGTGATGTCCTGGTTAATATGTTATTGAATTTACCTGAACAATTTTATATATAAATATTAATGTTAAACCAATGGTTTCAATATTCAGGATTAGAAATTAATTTATTATAATGTTTAACTTATTATAACCATATTTGTTTTTAAAGATATTTTGAGATGGATGGATGGAATTATCACTCTTTTATGATTTTTTTAGGAAGGTTAAAAGTTAATTTTTTAGATTTTGAAAAAAAAATCAATTTTGGATATTAATTTATTTGAGTAAGAGAAGATGTGGAAATTAATATAACACAACCAAAGGGTTATTTTTTTCTTAAGAAATTGAAAGATTTCAAATATCTGTATTTCCTTATGTTTATAGTCAATATGGTAACAAAATTCCATAGCATCAAGAAATAGATATTGGAACACAGCTGTTATCTAATTTCCTTCATATCCTTTTTTCTGGTAAAAATGTGGGTGCACTTTATTCTTTTCAAAAAATCATTGCATTTCCTCTTCTGCACTTATAAAAAGTCACTCCCTCCTTTCAATTATTCAAAAATATAAAGACCTTTAGTCTTGAAAAAACTGAAAAAGTGTCACCCCAAAATCCATAGTCACATCCATGGTCTTCTATTATTACAAAAATAACAACTCTAGTTTTGAAAATAGAAGATTTAAATGAGGTTTCTCTAAGAGAAGGTAATTATTTTAACAAATCTCATTCGAATTTCTTAGTTTTACCCATTAATATCTGTATTAACAGTAACTATATAATAAAAAAAGTTTTTCACATGTATTGAGATTCTGTTATTTTATGACTTAATATTTATCCATCTCCTTATTATCAATTTTGATTTGAAACCATTGATCATGTGTACAGCATACTATCGCAATGCGAACTGATGTAATCTGTTTTCCATAAACACATATCATGATTGTATATAATGATGTATTTAATATATATATATATATATAATATTTATGATATTATTATAAAAATATAATTATAATATCACATATACCTCCTTACATTCCTCATTCCTAAAATAATATAATGTCTCTAATGTGTACAGTGAACTAATACCTCACGAAGTGATCTGATTCGTTTTTCACATTCAGTTTACATGGAAGGTAATAAGAATAAATTTAATTAATATATGTGATATATATGAAATTATATTTATTCTTTATAATTAATATATCACCCATTTCCATACCCTTTTACCCATTAATAAATGATATGTTCATTTATGCATACGTACAGTTTATCGTCTCTATGTAATAATTGTATTCTTTTCCATGTACATCCTTCAAGAGTGACTCTACAAATTTATATAATGTGAAAATATTATATTAATAAATATTTTATTATTATTGAGATAATGGACCTATATCCCATGCACAATAATCAAAAAATTCATAAAAAAATATGAATGAGATAACAAGGAAATTAACACTCAAAACAACGAATATAATGAAATATTATTAACAAGAAGGAGGTAAAATATTATAATATGATCATATATGATAGTAAAAATATTAATATGGTCATTTTATAAGTTATTAACAATTTTAAAACCACAATAGATGAGGATAAGTTAATATCAAATAAAAGGAAGTGTAAGGTTAGGGGCTTCATCTCAATTAACCTTCATTGAAGAAAATTGTAATTTTATCCACCAATTCTATTTTATTTGGTGTTTATATTTTCCATTTGACTTGTAATATCATGATTTATTCATAATTCATTGTGTTTTATGTTTCAATTTAAATTATTTAATCCAATTTTATTTTACCTTAAAGTTAACAAGTGGTAAATATTTCAAAACTCAATTTATTTTCATTGGGTTATATTACAACTTTGTTACCTTTAATATTATAAGATTATATTTCAAAATAACTTGTGATTATCTTATCTATTATTTCTAATTATTTTATGTTTATTTATAATTAATAAATATAATATATTCATTTATTAATTGTTACTTCAACGTTACGATATTTAAAAGGGTTTATCTCACAATCTCATTTTAATTGGGATTGTTTAAGATTGAATTCTCATTAAAGGAAAATATTAAATCATTGTATAATAAAACCATTTAGTTTTATTACACTCTAGTTATTATTGATTTTTTCAAGTAATTTTTTAATTTTTCAATATTTTGTACTTAAAATGATTGTGATTTTTTAAGAAAATATGACTTTATTTCTCCCTTCAATCAAAAATCATTTTTGTCAGAATTTTTTTTATAAAAATGTTTTAAGAAATGTTTTCAAAACATTCCAAATGATTTCTTAAACAAAATTAGATCCAATTTTTATTTTTTATTTTTTTAAATAACCATCATGAATTTTTCTAAAGAAGTCCTCTTGAGATTTTACCGAAAATGTGAAGGGAATATTTGTTTTAATGTGAATGACATGTGTGGAATTTCTCATTTCCATGACCACTCAATATTTTCAATCTTCCTTAATATGTTAAATTTTTTATTTTCAAAGATAATTACATTCAAGATAATTTTTGATATTTTTATTTCTAAGAATATTTTCAAAGTTATATAAGATATTATTATCCAAAATGTTTTTAACAATATTCTTATGGTATTTCTATTCATTAACGACAAAGACCAATTATTTTATTTATAGTAATTTATTGGTAGATTGTATTGATTGAATAATATTTCTTTATTTTTATTTTTTTGATCATTTTAAAAAAAAGTTTTGGAATTCATTTTATTGATTCATTTTTTGTAGTCATTAACTATTCATTGAAAGATTAACCTTTATGTGATCATTGGACATTAAATTTACTGTAAATATCCATATTATTTATCATGGAAATATTTATTCATAAATTGTAAAGCATTTCTACATAAGTCATTATACATTGAATGTTATTTGGTTATATGTGAAAATATTGATCAATCTGTATTCTTTACTCAATTCATATAATTGATGATAAAATTAATTATTCACAAATTAAATCAATTATACAATATTTGAAGAATTATTTAGATATAAATTTATGGGTGATTTCCTATTTTAAATTGAAATTCAATACATCATTATTCTTATAAGAAATATTTAATTTCGTTCCTGGGTTAAATGGGTTTCTAGTTGATACCTTCCCATCAGTTTAAAACATTCTTATAAAGGTCTTGATAATATATGTATTATGATACATGATATCATAACATAAAATGATTAATATTTTCTTTCATTAATAATTTAGTTATTATTATCCATGGTGTTCAAAAAATCATATTATCTCTTGGGTCATTTCATTATCATTTTATTGATTAAATTGAATGCATGATTAAATATTTACCTTTCATTTTTGTTTGTTACTTGTTAATTATTCTTCATAATTAATGATATATTTTTCTATATATAAATTTTAAAGAGAATTAGAGATCACCATTATTATTTTTACTTTTCCCAAGAATATTTAAAGTGTACTAAGAATGATTTCCAAGGATATTGTAGAAGAAATAATGACATTATTGAAAAAATATTTTGTAATTATTGTATTTAAATTTAATATGGTAATTATGTATTTAACTTGTTTTACAAGACTAATAAACTATTTATCCCTTCAGAATGTGATCAACTATATGTTACTCCTAAGTAGTAATGTAATCACCGATTCTAGGATTCTAGGATATGTGTCTTTACACAATAATTGCATATTATTATCTTTTTTTAAAAGATTATTTCTTATTCACTGAGTAAAATATAGATTAAAATTATTTAATCACTGTGTGGATGTTTCAAAAGTTCTATAATCTAAAATAACAGATATATTTACCCACTCTCATATCAGAATAATTTTTTCATCGAAATTATATCCATTAATAATTGGTATCATAATATTTTGTTGCCAGACATGTTTTAAATTTTTACTATTTTGGTCTTTATGTTCAATTTATAGAGTTTTTTACTAGTCATAAATGGATTACTATCATTGATGGAAGAAAATCATAGTTTTAGAAATATAGAATGAGGAATTATCTAAATTATTTTGTTATGTAAAATAACTGAGTGATATCTATATAATATCTATTTTATAATTATAGTGTTCTACTTTTACTATGAAAGACATGAGAAAATTGTAGAGTGATTCAAATAATATAATAAACATAGCCAATCATTATCATAAATTTTTTAAAATATGGGGATGGTTGAAAGTTATCCATAGTTCCATGAGATAATCTGAATAACACATATGAAAGTGATTCCAAGGTGAAAGAAACCATATTTATGATTCCTTAAAATCTATTAGATGGATTGATGATGTTACTTAGAGAAAAAAATTAATCCATGTTTTAATATCATTACTAGATTTATTATCTCCATTTAGGGGCTTAGAGAATATATTATTTATATTGGTATTTTTAAAATAATTCTATGGATTTTTCTAGATTATATTAATCAAATGATTATTTTCATCAAGTTAAGTGACTTGAAAAATATTTCACTAGTTGATTTATAAATAATTATTGTTATTTAAGAGATTCTAATTGAATAATGGATATATAATGTGAATAAATATTCAATATGGTTCTTTAAAATATATGGATAATAATATAGTAGAGGATGAATCCAAGGAAAAATAAATTGAATTAACTGAAATAAAAAAATCTTAAGATCAGAAAAGAATGGAGAAATCTTAATGGAAAGGTACCCATAACATAATTCAAATAATGGATATTTTATTAACACATGATGTATAATAATCAATAAAGTGGGAAATATTATTCTAAAAGGGTATTGTGATGGTATTTGGAAGGAAATTAACCAGATCTTTAAGAATGAATTATTTATCAAAATAGAATCATAATAATGAAAGTATCGTATAGATTGAAAAGTTAGTAAATTTATAAATTATAAATAAGATTTTATTCAGTCTATACTTGATCAAAAACATAAAAGGAATAGTGATTTTGATGAAAAAACCACATGATTCAATGACATTGAAGGTAAACTTGATTACGCACATAAAGGTGTTGATAGTTAGAGATGCAATTTAAAGAGAATAAATTTTATTAGAGTTGAATATTATAATGATCTTTTGATAAAATATAGTGAAATAAAAATCCAATTGGATGAACATAATATGTTAAAAGCTGAAAAAACATCAGAACTCTTGTTGGGTTGTAGGTGAATATTGAATAAAAAAAGAATAATTAGTTATATAAAAGAAATCTATAAAAGTAAGAATAAATAATATTAAGTAATGGGAGGGTGAAGTTATGTTAACCAAAAATAATGAGGAGAATGAAATCGAAATAGTAAAATTCAGAAAATATATCAATTTTTATGGTCTTTATGGAAAAATGTAAATATAATAATTTGGAGAATCTAAAAAAGGTCAAATGATACTATTTATAGTTAGTGATTAAGTAATTTATGAAAGGATGGACTATAATATGATCCTTATAGTCTATAAAAATAAAATATATATGTTTCTATTAAGATGGAGGAGAAACCAGTAAAGGAAGTCCTCATGAAAAGTTGTGGACTTCAATTTAAGGAAAATGTGAAGTCTACTCTATCTTTAAGATGCCTTTAGATTTATAGAATTTATATGTATACTATGAGGGTGTTTATAGAAGAAAAAAATAAAATTCCATGGTAGGTCTAAATATTTTTTCTTATAATTGTCTTTTTAGGTGTTTCTTTGTTTTATATATTCCATTTTTATTTTTTAGATAATAATTTTCTTTAAATATACTAAAAAGGAACCGTACATGATAACCTAAATTACTAGTGGTGCAAAGAATGAATACATGACATTTCCTTCAACACTATACTAGGATCCTTAGAACCATTCTATAGGACCCAAGATTTTTCCATAAAACCCAAGGCATCACACTCACAATTCCATCACTCGCCATGTATGGCCTTTATATGCTATGGGATTCTGGTCCATGCTGCATCACTCGAAAAATTCATGGTAGTGTTTCTCCAAGAAAAACCACACTCAAAGTTATGCTATGGTGCTCCTTATCAATGCGTACTATAACCTTTTCCATATGCTTTGGTCCCCTATCTATCATTGTGGAAACATACCTATACCATAGATACTCCTCTTCTTTCATGGTTTCATTTGTATATTGCCTAAAATTGGTGGCTGACACGTTTCTAAACATAGTTGATATATTATTATGGGGTAAAGGTAATAAAATAGATTGAAAATTTATAAGACATTTATTTTTATTATAAATATTATATTTAGATATTTATTTACTTTTAGTGAACATGGAAACACAACTATATTCTATCAACTAAGAGTTTTAATAAGATCCCACGAGATATACTTTTTTTTATAATTATAATGAATTAATATTTTATTATTAAATTATTAGTATATTTTTGATAGTTTAAATTTTAAATAATTGATATTATTTTATATTCACGAAAGGGAAAAATACTTGCATATGTAACAACTTATTATTTTCTTGTTAAACCATGTAATTTTCTATAGAATATTCCATGAGTTAGGATTGGAGTGATTTCGAGATTCCATGCCATGTAGAGCCTTGGTATTGAAATAATGAAATTATTAAATATATTATATCATAATTCTGTAGTTTTCTATAAAAAAATAGAGCATGTATTGAAATGATTCTCAGAATAGAAATCTAGGAGTGGTATTAAATCTAGAATGTGGGTTTTACCCAAGGAGTGACATTACCATTGTGTGTGTTTGATGTCTAGTTAGATCCCACACCCATTTGGTGTTTTTCCATTTTATTATTATTATTATTATTATTATTATTATTATTATTATTATTATTTCCTTTTTATGTTATTCTACCATATCATTCTATTCTCCATGAATTCCCTCACACTCAATTTTCATTTTGGGATCAATCTACAATTTTTTAAATCACACATTTGTAACCCATTAAAAATATCAATTACTTAATGTGGATGATATTAACACTCCTCAATCAAGATTGATTTGAATCATAAACTTATTGGGTTGTTTGAAACTTATTTTTTGGAATTTCTTTACATTGCTTTGGTTTCTAAATGTCCAACCATTTAGTTTCTAGTTTTGTTGATCTGGAGGTGTCCCAAATACACCCGAACTCATCTGTATGTTATTATTGAAGTCTCCCTTAACATGCTCTCTATTATTATTCCCATATATAGGCACACTGTGTCTGTTCTTATTCTTCCCTATTGGGCATTGTACACAAGGTTGAATAAAGGATTGTTTTATCTTATTGTTTTGTTTATTTTATTTTTACCCTCTAGTCAGTTATGGAAATATTGTTAGAATGTAAATAAAATAATAAATATAAATTATATCTGGATAATTTATAAAATAATCAAAGGGCCATTTTATGAAATTATCAAAAGATTATAATGTAAATAATTATCTAAACATAATTACCCCAAATTATCAAATGGTAATTTATAAAAATTATTATAATATAATTACGTGAAATTATCAGAGGATAATAATGTGTAGAATTATCCAAATATAATTACAACATTAACCATAGGATAATTTATAAATTTATCAATAACTAATTTCATGAAATTTTCATAATATAATAATGTGAATAATTACTCAAGGATAATTACAAGATATTATAAAAGTATAATTTATAAAAATTATTAGTATATAATTGTGTGAAATTATAAAATATCATTATAACGAATAATCAAGAAATGATTAATAAGGTTTATCAAAATATAATTATGACAGTTAAAAAGGATACTTAATGGAAAAATATCATAATATAGTTAAGAAATGATAATTTATAAATAAAAATTATCAAAGATAATTATTGTAAATTTATGGAAGGATAAATAAAAAGGAATTATCAAATGAATATCTTTTCTATAGGATAATTATTGAAAACATTTCAAGGACAATTACATAGATTTTTCTAATAATAATTATTTAGTACTACAATATGTGTTCTCTAATTAATTTCGAGAGATCCAATTTATCAAATGTGGTTTTATAATTATTCAGGAAGTGAATTACTCTAGAACATGTGTTGAACTAAATGATAAAATAGAAATTGTATTGAAGATAGAAAGTATCATCTCATGTGATATTTTATTTATTTTTGAAATAAATTACCTGGATTTGGTTATAGGAATCCTTGAAGAACATTGAGCATTGAATTGACAACAATAATGAAAATAAGGTGGAGGAGAGGGTGATCTTTATTGTTTATGTTTTTAATCTAGCTTTCAAGCCACATATGATTTTTTTATCTTTTTCTTTGATGTCAAGGACATTGAGGTAGGTTGTTCTTTAAATATTTTGGATTTTGTTAAACATGTTTCCATGTTATAAATACTGTGTTGGTATAACATATAACCATTCTTCATTGTGATCACATGTCGGTGTGTGTAGCGTATAGGGCCTTTTGTGACCTTTGATTCCTTGATTAATTCAAGATTATCTTTTTTCCATGTTCGACTTCAATCACATGCTGTTATGTATTGCTAATATTTTTCTCCCAGTGACATGTAATTACTACCATGTTTTCTGTACCTGGGATTATGTGTTACCATTTCTATAGAGGTTGGGTTTGGTAATTGAGATAGGTGGACTGTTATTTGATGTGAATCCCTCATAGGGGGAGTTCACATGTATTATAATGATAATGAAAATGGAACTAATCATAGGGTACATGAATGATGGTCAATATGACTAACATGAGAAAGTGTGTTAGTGAAATTATTTAATTAGGCTCTCGACCATAGAAGAATGTGAGGGGAAAGTATTTTTTGGGGATTAACCAGCGGAGGAATGTCAGTGGAATAATGGATTGGGGATAGACCCCATGCATTGATAGGGTATGATATTATAGTGGCCTGAGATATGATGAAGTTAGCATATAATTGTTTTGGGGCCTGATATGACTTGATGAATTAAGATCACCAATAGATAGTATTTTGAGCTTAGTGGCAAGTGGAATTTCTTATAGAAAAGCCACGGATTATCCTTATGGAATTGAGATGAATTAGTTATACCTGGGTATTGTGGAGGCTTGGTTATTGAATGACATCTTGGTTTTAAATTGAATGTTAAATTTTTTGTAACAATTTTTTTATTATGATATAAAATTTTTATAATTGATTTCACTAGTTTAAGGATACATCGGTGGTGTCATACCAAGTCTTTTCATAACACCCTATTTGGGTATTTCATTGAACTTATAGATTTCATGACTAGAAAAATGTAAAAGTGAATGGACCCACTGGTAGATAGTTTAAAATAGGAACAAAGTGCTGGTTTCAGACCCGGAAGAGCTCTAGAAGATCCCTCTATTTATGTATTCATTTATCTGATTATTTATACACTGCACAAGATTTTGACATTGGGATACTCTTATTATTGAATGACATATATTCTATTATTTAGTTTTCACAAGTTTAATCTAGTTATTTGTTATATTTTTTTATGATTTATTATTTGTCTGATGACATGATACCAAGGATATAGTCTGCTCGCTGATGGACTGAGACCCTCACTACTAGTTAGCATACTCTTACGTATGGGGAGGTGCATAAGAAGTCATATAGAATTTAGGATTAGAACTAGTGGTTTGGGCCAGGGTGTAAAAAAATGATATTAGATGACTGACACTCACTAACTTGTTTCTTTTCTTTTCCTTGATTTAGCACATGGTGTAATGACCCAAATTTTCATTCATAGAAATCCCTCTTGATCTAATTCAATTTCTATTTATGTAAGATGTTTATATAAAATGACAATTTTTTTGGTTTTATGTTAAGAATTGTAGTCACCGCTAATATACCTGTTGAATAGTGATCACTTGATTAATGTAAATATAAGGCTTCAACAAATTCAATTTACTCAAACAAAGGAAGCGATGGCCTCATCCAGTAGATTTACCCCATAAAAATCCCATTTTTCAGAACTCGGAAAGGAGGTGGCATCATTGGGCTTCACTCTTGACCACGTACAAGCTGAGCTTGAATATGTGAAGCTCGAGCGGGACCGCCTATGATAGAAGTGGAAGTTGATAGAAATTACCCCACGAGAAATGTTATCTAAGCCACCCTGAGAGTCTGTCACCATCACACACCACACTCTTCAGTCTTATGCAAGTGTTATAAGGGGTTATATAACAAGACCTTATCACTATGGTTATGTACATTATTTTTTTATAATAATGAATATACTTTCATTTTATTATTGTTACCTTGTAAATAGTTTTTAAAGCACAAATAATATTTTTAGTTAATGTTCAACTAAGAAATCTATTATTGATGAATTAATGAAATTTTTAATTAAATAATATATTAATAAAATATTATTATTATTATTATTATTATTAAATTAATTTTTATTAAATATAAATGATTGTATAATTGTATGAATGAGGTTGTAATTTTTATTAAGGTTTGAAAGCCATTTTTGTCAATACCTGTGAATTTTCGATAAATATCGGTTTTTCATTTAAAAGAGAAAATTAACATATCTAAAAAATTATTTAGGCAAAATGAATATTATTTCTTGAATCAGGATGTCGAAATTTTCCAACGGTGAATTTTTCATAATTTTTTGAGATGGTCAAATATTTCGGTAAAAATTAAATACTGCTTAAATATATAATGTGTTTTATGAAATCATAAGGACACAATAGTGATGTAATAAAATACCATAAGCCCTATGTTCAGCAAATATATGTTTTAAAATTAAAATAATGTGATTTTGGGTTTGTTTGACATATTTTACAAAGCATTAATGGACCCTTCAAGACTTAATAAACCTATTTTCTTTTTAAATTGTTTTCCTTGGTAGTGTGACCCACCTCCACATAAGAAACCCCATTATTTTAAGAAGTTAGGACTTTTACCATTTAGAATATTGTTTTCCACTTCCCTTTGCTTAAAACCATGGGCAAAAACCATGGTCTTGTTTGTGTTTTGGATTAGTTTAATGTGAGGGTCCAAAACCTAAATAATAAAGAATTCTCTCAGATTACATATATAAACCCAACCAAGATCCCATTTATTCCTCACTCAAAGCCTTTAGAGTTTTTCAAACTTCTTCCCTCCTCTCTATAGAATCTTCCCAAGGTGCCCCAATGCATTGGTAAAGTATAGTATCAAGATACATCATGTGAAATGGGTTTTGACACATGCTAATTCAAGTTCAACGAGGTTTTACTCATTCGTCATGTACAATGAGGATTTAATCATGCTTCATGTGCAATGAGCCTTGGCTCATGCTAATTCCATGTTAAGTGTTGTTGCCACATTTCCAGGTTATGATTATCATGCTTTATCATGCATTTATGTTTATTCTTCTCTTGTGATCTTTTGATATTCCTATTATCTAACATGTATTGTATTCCTTATGTTATTCCATTATTATTCCCTTACTGGGCTTTATAGCTCACCCTTTTTTCATGATTTCCCTCAAGTTATCCCATGAAATGCTAAGTACAAGGGAATTAAGTGGTCATGTAAAGAAAGTTTTTAATAAAGATGTTGTATTTCATGTTTTATTTTGTTTTGTAATGATACTAAGCCCCAAAAACACTAGACCTATCGATCTTCTATGTTGTATCAAGTGATTTTTATGTAAAAAATTATGTTTAACTTTGTAATAAAAAAATCATGGTTGTTATACATGGTATAGAGGATATAGGTTGATTAGGAATCGGGTAGGAGAACTACGGCTATTTGTAGACATAAATATATAATGGACATCCAAGTATCCATTAAGTGAGAGAAAATATGTTTTGTTATTATAATTGATCAAATAAACTGTGGGTGATTTACAAGATATTGATACATGATTTATGATATTTTAGGTGAATTCATGCACAATAACTAGGCATATCTTTCTACATCGTATATATATAACTGTTTCTGTGATTAATATTTGTTTTTCGATTAAATTAGTTGAGTTATGCTATCAATTTGAGATAGATTTTATTTGTGTGATATATCTATGTTTACATGATGTGATGATATATCTCTATTGGAGTTAATTAGATTAAATGATAATTCTACTATGCTAGCATATATATGAATATAATGACTAATGTACAGGGATGGAGACTATGATCAGTGGTAGGAGGGGTATACCTTGGGTTGTATGTATACTTCTAGGAGTACCTTTTTTGACCCCTTCATCCAGTTAAGATCTGTTATATTCATAATGATCCTTATGTTATAGGAGATTCTACTTCATAGACATTTGGAGGGAAAAATAGCTGAGCCAGATGGTTCCCTATAACATGTTCATGTACCAGATTTGGTGGTGCAAGTAGTTGTCACACTCATATTAGGAGCCTTTCCACCGTGATCCATGGATAATTATGCCATTGATTTTTAGCTCTAGAATCCTCCAGCCATGAAAGGCCTCAATTGATGATAATATTTTAATGACTAGGTTGATATGATTGAGTGTATGATTGAAATCATTGAGAAACTGACATATAAAAAGGTTAAGTAGTTTATTTTCATGCTGTAGGGGATCTCCATGCGTTTGTGGGGAGTCATGGGTATGGATGGTCAAGGGGAGGTACCATCTTGGAAGGCCTTCAATGATTGATTATTCATCGTCTTATCTCACAATAAGTTGAGAATTTACTAGAATGAGGAGTTCAAGGAGCTATAGTAGGGATCCATGATAATGTCAGCTTACCCTACTCATTTTACTAATCATGGCCTCTTTTCACAACTTTAGTATGGAAGTGATGCTCCAGAGGGTAGGAATTTTGAGATCATATTTTGTTCTGATGTCATGCATCAGGTTCATATCAATGATCTAGAATTATAGAGGAGGTTTTATGAAAGTACTTGACCATTGAGAGGATCTTGAATTAGGGTCATGTAGTTATTTATTTTCTACCATTCAGTTCTCAGATGGGTGGATCTTCTAATACTCCCATGATAACCTCTTCTGATAGAAGGAAGATGAATTCTACGCATGAGAAGAGGGTAGAGTTGAATATATATTATTTATCCCATTAAAGGGTTAGTAAGAAATATATAAATCATGTAAGGTCCATACACTATAACTGGGATTTCACATCACCCCATAGATAGTGCTTGTAATGATATATGAAAAGATGTCATCATCAGTTTTTCACTAGAGTATTGATTTTTTGGATCCCCAGGGTGGAGAAATACTCTATCTATGACTCATGTATTTTACTAGAGTCCTTAGTAGATAACCCATACACGGACTCATATTATTCATGAATCTTAGAGGCATGGTCAATGAGCTGAGTCCATCCTTGTGTATGTTGTGGATCAGACTCCAACATATAGTGGTGTGGGGACATCTACTATTCGAGATCAGTTTCATGAGTTATTCAAGATGAACTACTATATATAATTATTGGGGATGATATTTAATTAGAGTTAATAATTAAAGTATCCTTATTTTTTAAAAATGATAATGAAACCCACTTCTTTAATAAATAAAGAATATTATTTTTTAAAAAATTAATTTTTCATTATTTGTGTTTTTTAGGAATTATGTAAGTGTAAACGACATTTTTTTGTAAGGACTCTTTTTTTCTGATATCACTTTTCAATATTTGGTAGAATATTTTCATTGTTAGACATGGAATCAACATGTGATTTCAAGACCCATAGATCCTCGATATTGAAATAATAAAAATAATAAATATGTCATACCACACTTGCATAGATTTTTAGAAATATAGAATACCTCTTAAATGGTTCCTTAGATTGAAAACCCTAGACCTCCATGAAATCTAAAATGTGGTATTTTCCATAGATACAACATAACATTTTTGTGTGTGAAGTTTCCATTTTGACCACACCTCTATTGGGTGTTTTCCCATTTTTATTTATTATTGTTTTTATTATTCTTAATTTTTTTTTTCATTTTATCAATATTTATACCTATCTTCTCCAAACAATTCCCATAAATATCCATTTTCATGAAGGCATCAATCTTTAATCCTACAAGACACATGTTTTTACCCATTTAAATTTGAAATACCTTAATTGGGATTAATTAAACACTCATCAGTCAGGTTTCAGTTGAATTTATAATTGATTGAGGTATATTAAGTTTTTGTTTTATAATTTTTGTATGTGTCGTGAGTTACTAAATGTATAAATATTTGGATTCTATTATTATTATTCTGATGGGGTTTGAGAGACCCCAAAACTTCTCTATTCATGATTAGTGTAGTCTCCCTTGACCTGCTTGTTGTTCTTTTTCCGAGATCTATGATAGTGGTTACCATTCTTCTTTTTTCTTATTAAAAACTATGTACATAGATGAGGAGATGTTTTTTTTATTTTTCAAAATTTGTTTTCTTTTCTGTATCTTCTCAATTGTGAAAAAATCAGTGAAATTTAAATAAAATATTAAAACACAAATTATACAGGGATAATTTATTAAAATATCAAAGGGTAATTGCATGAAATTATGAAAATATAAAATTGTGAGGAATTATTTAAATATAATTACTCAAAATTGTTATAGGATAATTTATATTAGTTATTTAAGTTAATTGTATGATGTTATCAGAAGATAATAATGAAAATAATTATTAAAATATAATTACACCAATTTTTTGAATATAAATTTTTAAAAATTATTAGAAAGTAATTGTGTGAATTTATTGATAGACAGTAATGTGAAAATTATCCAAAGATAATTATAACAATTTATCAAAGAATAATTTATAAAACGTATCTTAAAACAATTGTATGAAATTATCAAAGGTAATTGTAAATAATTATCAAGTGATGATTATAACGGTTTATTAAAAGATAATAATCAAATTATGAAAGGATAATTTGAAAAAAATTACCATAAGATAATTTTAAAAGTGTAAATTAAAAGAAACAAATTTTAAAATATTTTGAAATTATCAAAGGATAATTAAAATGGAATTTTCAATAGAATATTGTTCTATCAGTGGTTAATTTATGAGAAAATATTAAGGACAATTACATACAATTATTGAAGAATAATTATAAAGGACTACCACATGTGTTCTCGAATTAATTTAGAGAGATATGTTTTATTCAATGTGGTTATATAATTATTTTTGTATAGAATATTGATTTTATATGAATTGGACTAAATGATAATTTTAATATTACCCATGAGAGGGAAAATATCAGCACAATGAATATTTTATTAATATTTAAAATAAAATAGATGGTTTTGTTTCTAGGAATCCTTATCGAACCTTAAAATTTGACTTGTCAAAAACTACAATAATAAGACCCATGAGAGGTTGTTCTTAGATTTTGATACTTTCACTTCATATTTCCAACAACATAGGGTGGTTTATCTTTTCTTTTGATGTTGAAGAATTTTGAGGTCCCAAGGTCTTTACCACAATAAGATTTTTTAAAGACATGTTGCCATGTTGTTATTTATTTGTTATAATAATTGAAAACAATTCTTGATTGTGTTCACATATGGGTTTTTTTGTTCCTCGGTACCCATAGTCACATTTGATACCATGTTTATTACTAGGGTAACAGGTTTCAATTTTTGATTATGATCACATATTATTGTATGTGGAGCTATTTTTCTAATAATGATATGTTATGAATCCCAAATATGTTTTCCCCTTTGATATGTGTTACAATTTTAATAGAGGTCATGTTGGTTACTTGAGATAAGTTGACCATCATGTGATGTGCATCCCTTAGAAGAGGAGTGTGAATGACCTACAATAACAAAGATGATATACCTAACCATAGGATTAGGGTGTGTTGTATAGGGGCCTGAATTGTGGAATTTTGTTAGGGGTATGATGGTCTTGGGTCTTAGCCAAAGGATGTTCATTAGGGGTATGCTGTTCTAGGGTCCTAAACTAAGGAAGTGCATCCATGGAATGATGGTATGGGTGTCTAAACAATTAATGGAGTTGGGATATAACCATATGGGGGATTATATTAATTTTTCATTGAGAATACTGGGATATGGGATTTTGATCTTTTTTTGGGTGTATTCTCTATTTTGATATTCCATGATTATCCTTTTGGTATGTATCTAAAGCAGGTATATACGAGGGTTTGTAGAGTATTTGTTATTTCATGAACAATCTATTTTTTATTTTATGTTTATTTTATTACTACAAATTTATCATTATTATTTCATATACTTGTTATAATTGATCATACTATGTTAAGGGCACATTTTTTATGTTATACTAAGTCTTGTAGTCCTAAAATATTCTATCATTTTAGTGTTGTTGTATATTTCATGACCGGAGACCTAGTGAAGTGAAAGGACCCTATAGTGGATAGCTAAGAAGGGGAGCAATAAAACTGGAAGAGGCCAGGATTTCCTCTAGTAGACCCCACTAATTTCTTATTTATCTATCTACTACTATATAAACCAGACAAGCTTTCTACTTTGGGAGATGCTTATTATTGTATGACATATATTCCATTATTTAGTTTATACATGTTCAATTTTTTTATTCGTTATATTTTTTATGTTTTATTTTAGGTACTATGACATAATACTTAAGGTATAGTATAACAGCCCAAGATTTTATGAAAAATATTCTTTTTTATTTTACTAATGTCTTGTGTTATACGCTACACCAAAAGGAGCTTGCATAACACGCATCCTTGACTTGCCTTGCATTACACGCAATCGCAACCTTCCTCGATAGCGTGTGTGGTACGTAATCCTGAGTTTCACGAAACAATGATATGCTATTAAAATATTATTAAAACTAGCCGTTATGAATAGTAATAACCACTTTTTAAAATTCTGTAAATCTTATATTTCAAAATGAACTTCATTTTTGGATTCGGAGTATCGAATTTAGCCTAAGGTGAAATTTTGGTACATTTCGGATAACTTTCATATTCTGATGAATAGTGAAAATTACTAAATTATAATTAAAAAACAACTTTTTTAATCGAAATAATTAATAGTGATAAATTATTAATTTGAGTAGTTTTAAAGTATATTTAGAATATATTTTTACAATTTAATACAATGTTGGTCATTGGATGTAATTTCACATTTAAACTAGACATAAACAAGTGTCAATCTTTTGATAGATATTGTTTCTTAAAAACACGCTATTTGTTTTAACAGCGGGATTTAATTATAAAATTAATTAATGCAACTTTTATTTTATGAATTTGGTAAAATAGACTTCATTTTTGAATTCGGAATATGAAATATAGCTTGGGATGAAATTTTGGCATTGTTCTGAAAAACATCAATTTTTGATGAATAGTGAAACTACTAAGTGGTAGGTTAAAAACTGAATTTTGCATAAAACTTAATTTTACCGCTTCTGTGAATGGAATTTCGAAAATCCGAGAGACACGGTTAATATCAAGGACTAAAATGTAATTCAATGAGATGAAAATAATTTTTTGGTGAATAGTAACTTTTTACTTTTTTTTACCACGGTAAATAGTATATAGGGTAACTAAGGGTAAATATGATATTAATATTACCCTAACACATGTCCTAATTCTATTGGACAAGTGTAATTCGACCAAAAACAAACTTAGGAATAAAATATGACCATTTAGGCCAACTTGGATTAGATTAGGACATTTATTATTAATTTATTTAAAGAAGGGTTAAAATAGTTAAAATCAAAGTTTAATAAGTAAATCATTTTTAATATGGGGTTATACATAAGATAAATTCGACTATAAATATTCATTAGAAAGCTAAAAAGATTTCCTACATGATGGTATTTTATTTGTAATTTTTAGACATCAAATAATATAATTTATTTATGACACAAAGATGATGCAGTAATTATCTTATTTATGAAATATTGACATAATTGATAATATAAATACCAAAATAAATGTAATTTAAGACTTTTTATGAATTACAATAATTTTCTAGGTTACTATGATATATTATTGTTTATTTAATCAACTTGGTTCGAACATATAATTCTGTTATGACTTTGAAAAAAATTATATATCAAATAGTGTCAAAATTGACACAAAAGAGTTTTTAAATCAAATATTATATTATTAATTGTTATTTTATTCCTAAAAATCTAAGGTTCGGCCAAATGACTTAGATAAGGATATATGTATTAATAATATACAATTTGGGGTTCGTTTGGCATGTTATAGTAAGTTTATTAACCATATAGTGAAAGAAAACAAAAAGACACAGTAAAAGTTAAATTATTTAACTTAGAGTTAAATCTAATTGATAAGGTTAAAATAAGAACCTAAACTTGTCTAAATCTTATTTGTTGATAGGATTTCGACCCATCCCCACTTTAGCTTAGAAATAAGACCCTTTGGAACCATTATAAACCGATTTTGACTTTAATATAAAATAATATTTTGAGATATTCTTAAGGTGCCCCTCTCCTCCCCTATAAAAGGACACCTCCTCCCCCTCCTCCTCACACCAATTTGAGCACTCAAGCTCGGCCAACCCCTGCCAATTTCTCCTCTCCACTTCCCTAGCAACATCCTAGAGGTTCTGGTCTTCCTCAAAGTCCAATTTTAGTTCCCTAAGAGGAGGTCTCAAAGAGGCACTTCAAAGAAGAGGTAATTACCGTTACCAATTCTTTCATCTTTATTTCTTCTTCCACTTCTTCTTCTTAGGTTGTTTCATTATGAAGTAATAACATCAGTATCACTCATATACTGATATGTTATTATAAGTATGAAACAACCCTATTTCACCATCTATCCATCCTACGGAAAAAGAAATCACCGCGCGTGCGTACGTACGGAATACCGTCTCCACGCCGTGGTGTAATCTATTTTCCACCACCACCTTACATGGATGGGTATAATGGTGTAAAGAATAACTATACATAGTTATTACAACATCATATTGATTCTGATATATTGTATAATCCACTCCAATTCAATTCAATATTTGTAGAAATGATATCATCGCTCGTGCGTACGTACGGAATACCGTCTCCACGACGCGATGAGATTCATTCTCCATGATAACCATTTAAGAATGATTATAATGTATATATAAGAAATAATAATTAAATATATGACATTATAAAGATACTGGATTTATGTATATATATACATATGTATGTCATCTACTTACTTCCATTTCAAGACAATAAGGAAAGGAAAACAGCGTTCATGCGTACGTACGGACTACCGTCTCCATGAACGGTGTTTTTCATTTTATTTATCTACCTATTATATATATATATACTGAATATATATGATATATATATCATATTTTATATTCTGGAAGTAAGTAAATCATGATATAAGTAATAATGATGTCAAGAACAACAAGTCAAAACACCTACGATAAATGAAACGATTTTTACCCAAAACGCTTCTTTAACATGGAATTTACAAAAGAACGGGTAATATAATGTCATAAGTGAACCATATATGATATCATAACAATGAATATGATTCTTTAATAAGTCAATAACATGATTTAAATCATTATACAGGAGGTTCGGACACTTACAAAGCAAGTCGGACCTAAGGTAAGGGAAATATCACAATCTCATTTTTATCCGAGATTGTTTATTCGTAAGTATTTACTGGGGTGTATTTTATCATCCACATCCATGTTTACTCAATATGTAATATTATTTCCATCCACCTAAAATTTTTTAAATCCATTTTTACCCTTCGGTGAGTTTTTAGTAATACGTATGAAAGGAATCTTTTGTCGTTTTTCGTACGAGGTACTTTTTGACTTTTCCGACAAAAGTACGAAGAATGTTTTTTTTAACTTATACGGCACGAACGGGTTTCTACTGTTTTATAAAGCCTTATTTTAATGAAGCTTCCTCTAAAAGATTTCATGAATATTTTCAATAAAATCTCTTTCTTTTAAAATTGAATGATGTTTTGTGAAAAGAAATTGATTTTGAAGAAGAAAGGATATTTTCCTCAAGAATTCAATTCAAGTGTTTTATCAAAATTATTTTCCATCTAAGATAATAAAGGGTTCTGTTTCTATCCATATTTTTACATTGATTTGACTATGTTGTGATGGAATTATGTTTATGAATTCTTTTATCTTATATGAATTGATTTATGATGTCATGATGTTTCAAGAATGCCATTTTTGTTACATGTGTTATGCGATGATGTATGTGTTATGATTATGTGGCACACATAAGAAAGGATTAATTATAAGATGGGTGGGACCTATATCTCCCTCCAATGCATTGGGTAATGATTTTATATCTCATGAGATAGACATGGCTGGAACAGAAGGTTATTTCGGTTCAGTGATACAGGACTGAAACGAGGAGTGAACTCGGTTCAGAAAGGGACTTTGTCCACTAAGATAGTCTTGGAAATGAGTCATGACTAACAAGAAATGATTTTCCATGATTATGTGTGCATGCCACAAAGTTTCAAGTTTTATGTTATGATTATGGGGATCTCATTTTCACTTCTATGATTTATCCCATGTTATGATATTATGAGCTCTTTTGCAGGTTAAGATTTCCAAAAAAGCTATGTTCTTTTGTATATGATGTGATTGATATTTCTTTTGTTTACCCTTACTGAGCATTTGAGCTCACCCTTTTATGTTTTCTTTTCCCCAGGATATAAAGAAAGGTTTATAGGTAAAAAAAAGGGAAGATCTTTATGGGAGATATTGAAGATCTTTCACCACGATTAGAAGATTACGTTTCGAGTTTCCAAAGACACTAAACTATTACGATCCTTGTGTGTGTGTTTTTGTTATGTACTAAGTATTCCGCAAAAGTAATGTAATGTCCATGTACGATAAGCTGCGGGTCTCTACATATAGTCTACGCACTGAAAAACTCTGAACCCCACTAGGAGTCATCACATTCATGCATATGTGGAGGCTCTCATGCGATCATGTGGTATTCATATTTAGACCCGCTAATTTGGTTCGGGGTTTTACATAGTTAAATTTCTTAAATAAAAAAAGATTAATTTTTTTAATCTTATATTATTGTAGTTAATGGGACTCTTATTAAACACAATTCTATATGAAGGATAAAACACAAATTAGGATGAATGATAGTCCTAATTTGGATAAAGTACCACTGAAGGCATGTAACAAAAAGGGATTCAAGATTCTAGATAATGTAAAATTCTATCATATGGGTAAAAACATAACTATGAAGTGGTTACATGGTCATAGGATGGTATAGAACTTTGGTCATGAACCAAAAATTACCTCATGTGTTTTTTTGTAAAATTGATTGAATTAATGGATTTTTTATAGCCTAACGATGATGAAGGAATTTTTGGTTCACATGGTTTCTCATCTTTAATAGGGTTATATGGAATTAATTTTCAAGAATAATGTTCTTTCATATGTTCTAAAATTTATTAGAGATAAATAACATATATTTTATGCAATTCAAGAAGTGGAAATTTTTATTAATCTTTCAAATATATATTTAGAGAATATATTAAATTAATTAAAAATGGACAAAATACCATGAATGATCCCATAAGATTAACAAAAATGAAAAACAATAATATATCATGTTTCTGAATGATTATACTTTGATATGTTATGATATGTTATTGTGACAAAAGATCGATGTTATTACTTGTCTCAAGTGGTATAGAGGACTAAAAAAGAACTATTAGGTAAGATAATTGATGTCTTGATGTTAGATATAAAAATGGAGTTTATAAATCAATATGTTGTATAGTTTATAAAAAATCATGAAACAAACCATTAATATATGTATCTAAGAACACTATAAAAAATGGCGTGATGGTGAGGTAAAATCCAACCATAAAAAAATTATCCTAAAAGTTATAAATATATAGTTGAATTATAAGATATATTTATAATTAGGTAGTATATATTACTATGTGTATAGAAAACATAACTTTATAAGGTCTAGTAGATAAATTAATTCAATTTAATCAATGGTGTAAATGAAAACCTCTTTTAAATTAATTTAATGTTTTTAGTAGTAAATTTATTATTCTAATAAAATTTATATATAAAGAAATATAGAAACCAAGTAGATAAAGAACTATTTTATTATTACTCCTTAAAAATAAAAAAATAAAAAAATTATAATAATAATTTTAATTAAATCATTGAAAATGTAATAAAAATGATGGAGGTAAAATTGTACACTTTGAATGATGAGCATTTGTTGATAAGGATCACAATGAATCTCTCTAAGAGTAAAAAGAAACTATAAATTAAAGTTTAGAATATAAAAAAATATAAGATAATATGAATGAATAATAGAATAAAAAAATCAATAGATACACCAAAGTGGAAATTCTAAACCATCTAAGTAAATGAAGATAAAACTGTATAAGACAGGTTTACTCTAATAAAAAAATAAGATAACGAAGATATTACAGGGTGTCATTATATCACAATTTGATTTTAACATATTTAAAGAAGTAATAGTATATGAGAACTAGATTATGGAAAGAGGAGGATATAAACCATATTGAAAAAATCACACCTTGGTGTCAATTATTTTTCCCCTCTTTGATTATATTATTAGAATAAAATTATTAATAAAAAACTAAATGGAAATAGAAAATAAATGAGAAATAATGTAAAACTTGTTTATGAAGGGACTTATCATATTTTTGGTGAAAAATATAGAGAATAAACTTCCACAAGTTTCTAGGATTGAATCTATAAAGTTATTTATTATATATATATATATATAATGATTAAATTTCTATGAAATGGATGTCATGTTAGGTTTCTAAAATGAAATATTAAAATAAGAAGTATACAAAAATTAGTGACAGTCATTTTAGATTTCTGGTGATGGTAGTAAGGTTTCTAAACTAATAACACCTTTTTTGTAATAAAATAGTCAACAAGGTCATCATACACAATGGTTGATACATATCTAAAATAATTTAGAAGGGATATTTTTTCCAAATACACAAATAAAAGGGTTAAATGATAATCAATTTTTTTGTTGTAGCTTGCATTTTGAGACTATATTTATATGTAAAAGTTGTGATTATGTGTAGTTTCTTACTCTCATGAAACATGAATTTGAGATATCTTGTATAGGAGAAAATTTGTTTTTTCTTAATATTTCCTAATATAAAAAGATAAATTGAACATTTATAATGAATTGTGTTGTAATGGGATAGTGAAAATAAAGAAAAAAGTTATTATGTTAAAATTTAAAAAACATTTTTAGAATTATTTAAATTGATAATGTGTTTAAATAATATTTGGAAGTATAATTGTAATGATTATGTTTTTATATTTTTATGTGTTTAAATGAAAATTAAACTAAATTAATTTATGTTTAAATCTATATATTATTCCATATATATAAATATAAATATATATATGGTTTTAAGAATTATTATTAATCTTTTAGTAATAATAATAATATGATAATAATAATAATAATATTATTATTATTTAAAATTTAATTTTTTATTTTAAAAGAAATGAGAATAAATTAAAATAAATAAATATAATACATACAATGCTAATGTGGCACATTGTACTATATAAAACAAGGGAGGAGAGGAATAGTTTAGAGTTTGGAATAAAGTAAAATTAAGTTAAATGAAAATAAAAATGAAAAAACGTGAAGAAATAAATGAAAATGATAGGTATGGGGGAATGTTTTTCACACTATACATATATTTCTATGTTTTAAAAAATACAAAAAGGTCTTTAAATGAAAAAAGAAAAATTAATTTACGAAATTACTAAACATGATATTATGAAGGGATTTAATTTTTATAGTGGGTAGGTGTTCAAGGCCTCTCACTTTATTATCTCTCTACTTAACTTACCTCTCACCCTTATTTTATTTTATCTTCCCTCTATAATATCCCCTTTTATATTGGTTTGATCGATACACTGTCGATGGAATTGGATTAATCTCAAGAATTATATGTAAGTAATTTTTTATAGAGGATATTTTATTCCCAAATTTAATGTAATATACTTTTTAACATTTTATTTGACCAAATAGAATTTATTATTGTCTAATATTTGGTCAAATTCCCCTCTTACAGGTGTATTAACACCTCAATTTTTTATTTCAATAGATTAATCTATGTCTTTCCATGGATTTTTTTATTAGAAGGAAATATTATTAATGGGTTTTATAAAATTATTTTCTTAAATAATTATGCTACTTTTATAAAATATTGTAATTTTTTATTGGTTATTTTTTCCTTCTAATTTATTTTATTTTTATAGTCAATGGTTTATCATGATCTATATTGAATAATATATAAATATATATATTCATGTGGAAATTTTTATAATCAAGTGATGTTTTGGGTTACTACCTTGTTGTGTGATTTTTATAAGATTTTATGATGTTGTTTTGTTTTAATCTTATTATTTAATATCTTTTATGGAGTTGATTTTGTTTATTAATTTTTTCACGGGGCATGTTTTATAGATTTTATATATTATTATGATATTTTTATGTATATATATACTTGAAGTGAAAGAATGTTTTAAATAAAACTATTTTTCCAATAGTTCAAAAGGGGTTTTAAAAATACATATTTATTTCATTTTATTTCAAAAAGATGTCTTACATGAGATTTTGAATGTGGGTTATGGAGGCTATATTCACACCTTTTATATCGATATTTTTCAATAATTGAGATTTACCCATGACTTAAGCCCCATGGAACTTGATTTCATTTGATTTTAGTGATTAAACATGATTTTTGATGATGTTTATGTAAAATTTAGTGGGTGATTTTTTGGGAATGGTGTATGAGTGTGGGTTGAGGTATGTTGTCAGTATATTTATAGATGCGGTTTATTATTTGTTGTGTGTCTGAAATGTTACACACCCTTCACCAAAATCTATTAATACTTGTATATTGGTGATCTTGGATGTTTTAATGATGGATTGTGAGAGGGTCACTATATATGTTACGATAATAGGAACTCATATCCTGTATCTTCAAACCAGTATAGACTAGAAGACTATCCATTGTGAGTAAATTTTATATTGAACCAATTGGCTAAGTCTAGGGATGAACTGATAGGTTGATAGATGATTTAAATCAAGTACATATTGGATTATCTTACTATATGTTTAAGATTTTCCCATGATTATATTCACATTTCATTGTTTCCTTTAATTCAAATAATTATTTACTCTTCTTGTTATTATCTCTATTTTTAAACTTTTCTACGCCTATTATTTTTAAATTTTAATACCATTCCAAATGTTTCATGGCTTTTCTTTTTATCACTATTAGGTTTTCTATAAGAGTATTACATTAATTTAGTGTTTATTTATTATAACTCTCCAGTTCTATCACAATTTGATCCTGAATTATTGCATTCCAAATTTGGGTGTCATACTTCTGATTTATATTTATGAGGTTCATGTTGTGTTTGGATAATTTGGGTGGTTTTTATATAATATTTTTTTCATTTTAAATATGGTTTTAATAATGGTTTTGGGTGGTACATTTTAAAACAGGGTTTATAAAATAATTTATTTTATTAATGAGTTATTTTGTATCCAAGAAGGAATTTATGATTTTTTTGAGTATATTTTCATAAATAAAAAGAAAAACCTATTTTTGAAATACAATATTTCAAAGTGGTGTTTCAAATATATTTTGAAAAAATAAAATGTATAAAATATTTGGTGGTATCGTACTACTTTGTTTATTCTCACACAAAACATGAAACACTTATATCCTATGTTCTGAGTGGATCTTACAGGTTTAGGATTTGGTTTTGAGGAGTTCCTAATTAAGAACTCTTATTTTTTATAGTTCTTGGGGTGTGTTTATGTATTTGGAAAGAGAGTGAGCACAAGTACACATGGATATCTTGAGAAGTTATTTTGGTTTTATTTTATATTCATTTATTTTATTCCAAGTCATATAACCCAGATTTTTAGTTTTTAGTTAATTTTAAATTTATTTTAGTTGCACTTGATTTTCTTACAATTTTAATTTACTTACTTATTTATCATTTTATTGATGTCAATTATAAGGACAAGCCATATATAAATGTTCGTGGGAATATAAAAATTATTTTATATTATTAATTTCTTTAAATACTCCATATTGGTTAATATTTGATGCCTTGACACTTTTTTCTATCTTTGGGTGATTGATAGAATTCTGTGGGGACTAAAGTGGAAAAGATAAATAAATTGGCTAGGGGTATCCATGGTTGGCTCAAGATAAAATAGTATCATAGAACTATGTTTTGTTTATTATTATACTAGGGTCACAATAGATCGTAGTTAGGACTATCAGAACATATAAGGTAACTAATGAGTAGGTCCTTGATCACCACATTTTGTACCAAACATTGAGTTTTAGGGGATGTCGTGAATGTCTAATATTAATTTCAAGTTTAATTTATCTTTTGTATTGGTATAATTCAAGTTTTGACCGAAATTGTAAGAGGAACTAATGAGATGCATGTGTTGGGTGCACTGGTTGCAGATGATGCACATGACCTGTTCCTATTTCAAAGATATGCTTTTTATGTTTTTTTCCATTACATGAAGCTTGGAAATGCATTTTTTGTATATTTATCTATTCATTATTATTTATATTGTGGATTTTTATATGATATTAAATTCTTAGTTTAATTTATTCAATATCTAAAATTTATTGAGGATATTTCTTTTTGGTATTATAGTTATTAGATAATTTTGGGTCTTATTTCTTATGTTATGTCCATTGGTGTCTATTTTTGAAATTTGAACTTATTGGAAATGGTTTTTGAAATGGAAGTGGTTTTTTGTTTTTATGTGGATATTTTTTTTAATTTTTATGTGGTATTATTTGAAGAAAACTTGCACTATCATATTATGGATATGTTTTCAAATTAATGGTTTCCCTTAAAATAAATTATTTATAATATGCTAATGGTTTTCAGGATAGATTAAAATGGAATGATAAAAACATGAGATGATATAAAATTTTAAATTACTCAGATGGTATTTTTTGTAGAAATTAGATGGTTTTAACGTGGTGTAAAATGTTTTCAATAATTTAGAAAATTTATTTTATTCTTATTTTTTCAAAACAAGTTCTTATTTACAAATGTTACTATTTATAATTAATTGTTCTTTGAATTGGGTTTGTAAATTAATTATTGGCTTTTTGTAGGACATAAATTGGAGTTTTACTTTATTAATTTTATCATCAATAAATAATTTTCATGATAATGATTTAATGGCTTATTTTTTCAAAAAGAAACTTAAAATGGTTTTTGTGTTATATTATAGAACTGTGAATTTTAATTTGTGTATGTTTGATATAAAATATTTTAGTTTTTAATGGGTATTTTATAGGTTAAAAACTGTTTCAGTTTTAAAATTAATAAACTCTAATTTCAAATGATATTAATTTCATTTAATTATTTTTTAGTTTTCATTTCTTTTGAAATAAATTTCATTTTTTGGTGAGGGTCTAGGTTTTACCTAATATGGAATTTTTGGTAATGTATCAGCATTAATAGTATTTGTTAAATTGGATTGGTTATTTTATCATTGAGTTCCTCCTTGATGATTAATTTTGTATTTTTTTGATATTAATTCGATGATATTTAGGTTGGTGTAAAGGAATTTATTTATTATAATGAAAACACAACTTGGGTATAACGTCATGGTTATTGGTTTCTTTAATTATTATGGAAGTTATTTATTTCATTGGGAGTTTGAAAGACATTACAACAAAAGAATGATTTTATGGTGGGCATATTATTGTGAACCACATCCTCATGGTTCAGTTAAAATCAATTAAAAAATCATTGCTTTAAAATGTAATTAATATTTTCATTATTGTTTAATCAGCTAATTTAAAACATATTATGTTTAAATAGTAGTTGGTTCTATAATTATAATTATATTGTTACTGCTTTTATTTATGTTAAAAAAATTGAAACTTAATTCTTTTAGGTATAAACATATATATTTACGAATATATATATATATATATATAGGGTTTTAAGAATTATTATTATTATACTAATAATTATAATAACATGATGATTATAATAATAATAATAATATTTAAAATTTAATTGGTTAAATTAAAAGAAAAGAGTAATTTTAAAAAATAAATAAAATACCTGAAATATTGTGGTGGCTTACAGAATAGTACATGTAATTCCCTAATATTTTATATGTAATTTATTTGAAATAAAACTTTATTTATTCAATAGATTACCTTACATAGAATCCTGAGCCTATATGAACTGAGATTTTATCAACCATTATATCAAAGATGTTAATTTTGAAAGAATGAATAATAATAATCACTTTATAAAAAATAATTATTATTTATTTTATTAAATAAAATTCATTTATCAATGTAGATTAATTAAGTACTCAATTTTCTGTGAATTCATTTTACACTTCAAAAGTATATTTTATTCAAAAAATTATTTTTGTCGCATTTTTTCATGAAATATTTATAATTAATTTCTACCATTTTCTGAAATTTTATTGGATGAAATTAATTTCATTTTTAAAATCATCATTTCGGTATTATATTATGTTCAACTTGTAGTATTTTTCTCAAAAGAATTATTTTTTCGCAAATAGTGCATAATATTAATTTTTATAAAAAAATGTCATTTCTTTTCAAGGGAATGTACGATTATTTTTTAAATTTATCATAAATTAAAATATTTTAACTTTAAATAGAAATAATCTTATTAATTACATAGGAATCATCATTACACATTATTTTGGAATAAGTTAATTGTTGTTCTTGAAAACAATTTTTTTCAAAAAAAAATGTTTTTATTCGAGCAATGTGTTTTTATCTTAATTAATTAATTTAATATACATTGATTTATATTTTAAATGGAATATATATTATATATTAAATTGAATGTTTTAAAATTCATTATATATATCTTTATAAACATTTAACGGAAATAAAGTTTATTTTACTCTTAATAATATATTTTTTTTAAAATGGGTTTTCATTGCGGTTTGAACGCTTATTAAAAAAATGACTCCAATTATAGAAATTAAATAGCAAAAAAATAATTTCATATTTTAAATAAATGTAAAGATAATAATTTAATTGGTTCAAATTTATTTTTTATCATAGTGAATAGTAAAAACAATAAGATTTTGTAACCACAGTTAGGGTTGAAACATTTTTATCAGTGAGGGGGGGGCATTAAACCCTGATATAAGAGTAGGGTTTCCATGAAAAAATTTATAAAATAATATTGTTTGAATATATTTAAACATTTTATTTTCCTATATTCTAATCCCTATCCATTTAGAAAAACATTATATTGAAATTGACAATAAATAATTCAAATCTTTTAAGAAATTTCAGGTGTGTCCCCCTTGGCTTATAAAATAGTGCTTATTCTCCTCTCTTATTAATAAAATTTGACACTTATATCTTGAATAATACATAATTAAAAAACATCCTATAGTCCTCACCTTCATCCTAGACCATATAATTTTCCCTAATGACCAATCCATCAAGGATTACAGTGTAAGTTAATTTAGGTCTCTCAAAGAAGATGTATATATCGTAACCAATATATTTTAATTTTATTTACTCTTATACTTACTATAAAATTTTGTATCCATAAAAACATTATTACTATAGTATAATTAATATATGGAGATTTTTTATGATGATTTCACAACCATTTACCACAACTTCTCATTCCAATGGGAGATGAAAGTATCACTCGTACATATGTGTCGATGACTTTATCAATATAATAATACAAATAATACCCCACCATCATTCATGGTTGATTATTTTGGTATATTTATGGTTTATATATAATATCTATGTCATAATAATTATTTTTTAAATAATCATTGACATTTACCTTTCTTTCATTCCATCCATCGGAAAATATAATTTTCATTTCAGTATATGTACAAGCCACCGTCTCCATATCGTGATGTTATTTATTTTTCATCACTTATTTTTTTGATTTTTTTATATATAATTAATATATATGATATATATATATCATTATTAACCTACTTGATATGAATGATTCATGATAAAATTGAAACGACCATAACTCTTGAACCAAAACATAAACAAAAAACGGAGTTAACACCCAAAATGACAATGATAATAAAATATTATAAATGAATGGGTGATAAGATATAATAAGTAAAGAATGTATGATTTTATAGGTATGATTATAGTGAATATATAAACTTATAATAAATTTAAATTTTTTGTATTGGAGGATAGATCACTTACAAATAAAGATTGACTCTAGTTAAGGGTTTTATGTTAAAATATAATTTTCACCATGATTATTGATAATTAAATTTTATGGAAATGAAATTATATTATATATACCTCAAATTAATAATTTTTTTCCTATGGATATTTGAAAATATTTTTTCTTTCCTTTTATTTTAAAATAAATAAGTACTCAAGAGTCTAAAAGAATGTGTTTAAATAAAACCAACCTTATTTTTCCATTATGATCTGATTTTTTTCTTCATTATACATATTTTGTTTAAAATAATATCAAGAATGTTTTAATTTTATACAAATATTATTTATTGTCATTTTTAAAAATATATATTTTTTCCTTGCCAAGGATTAAATGTATCCTTTTGATCAATTTCGAAATATGGGACTTTTTACTTTTATCCAAAAGTGGGGGTATTTTTTAACATACACTCCATGATTGGATTTCACTACAATCATTAATAATCTTTTTTTGAAGTGTACCATTATAATTATAATTATTTATTTTCAAATAAGTTTTTTTCCTTAATATTTAGTACTTTTTATATTTTAAATATGTAATTCCAGTTAAAAAGTGTTTTTTCTTCAAGAAATATTCTAGTGATGTTTTAAAGGTATTTTTATCTATAAAAACATCCTTTGATGTTTCTAATAATTTATTGGGTATATGATCCAGTGTTACCATATTTATTCTTTCTTTTGATGATTTATTATTATGATGATGAAATATTTATGAAAACTACATCCTTCCCAAGATACATGATCTAATCATATGTTGAATATTTTATGTTCTTGTCGAACAAATATGTATGGTTTTTATTATGTTCATAGTAGGACCAGAATTATATATCCCTCCATTCAATTAGATAAATTATGATATCTCATGAGATAATAAAGACTGGAATGGGCAGTAAACCTAGTTAATTAAGGGACATTGTCCAATAATATATACTTGTGAGTGAACTTTGACTAATGAAATGATGTAATGAGGAGTAAATTCAATACACCATGATATTATTAGTAGTGATCCTTAATATATAAATGATATTATATTCTTATGTTCTGGAAATAAAAATATTTCTTACACTTATGACTTGTTTTCTTGGTTCATTATTTATTATTTATGATTCCACTATCTTATGTCTAATGTCATTTATTTTACAAAAACTTATGTCATTTTTTATTATAAAAAATATTTTAATGAATTGGTATGATTATTTTAAGCCTTGTTAATATTCTCATACACGTATGATTATCTTTTTCTCACTTATGATCATTGATTAATATCTCTTTAATTACCGTTACCAAAAAGATGGGCTCAACACTTTATATATTTCCCTTATCTTTGTTAGGATGAAAGGTTATAATTAGAAATTATCAAAGATGGGTTCTAGTTGTTAAATGTATTGAATATTAATCTAAAATTTCATTATAATTATTTATGAAAATTATAGGTCTCTATAGTTGGTATCATAGGAAAGGTTTAACATCTTTTGGAAATTAGGATGTGGAATGTTTATTTAAAAACATTAGTATATTCTTAATAATTGGAGAACATACTTAGTTTGGTAAATAATTTAGTGTCATTTTATTAAGAATATAAATCCTCGTTTGGACACTACAAGAGGACATGGTTTCATCATAGATGAATCTTGCTTCAATGACCCCAAAAAGAGTTTTTCACGTATATCTCAACAATCATTCAGGTCCATGGTGAATGGTTTATTACTGTAAACCTAGTTTAACACTCCCGGGGGATATTCTTAGGTTAATATACATTTTATAAATATCCATTATAATGTATTTGGATAGATAATGACCACACATGTCCAATGTTAAACCTAATGTGTCTTAGATTAAAAATAAGGTGTCATGATTTATACATCTTATAAATTATTTTCAGGATTGTATGATTTTCCATAATTATTATTATTTTAAATACTATTTTTTGGTTTCAATCATTAGAATAAACATTAAGTTACAATGTTTATTATGTATGTGATAACCAATGTAAGGATCACCCCCTTAGAAACTATATTTTATGAGAGTTGGAATGAAAAATATTGATTATATTCTTATGAAAATTTCTCAACCCATGAATAGTATTTACCTTCTATATGACTATTTTAAGGAAAAACATACTATTTAGTCCTTTAGATGGAAACACCCTCCATAATTATAGTGGGTCCACTGATCCCCTAATTATAAAGAAATAGATTAGTACCACTGAAAAAATATATTTTTTTCTTGTGATTTGAACACTGTAACTTTATCTTAGTATTTATTATTTGGAATGTGAAGAAAATAAATGGTGGATTTTTATCAAGAATATAATTAAATTTTAATAAATTTAATCTATGGAGTAGGAAATGTTTAGGATATTATATTTAAATAATTTCTTTCCTCGTATTATCCATATGAATATTGTTATTGAATTTATTGATCTTAGGGAGAAGGATGATGAATCAGTTGGTTCCAATGAGAGAATTTATATAATACATTTAAGGGGTGATTATGGTATTATTATTGTATTGAAAATTAAGACTGATCAATTATTCTGTGGCTTTAAAATATGTATCTGAAGGGAGTTATCCATATGCAACATTAGTAGAAATGAATATATCATTTTATGCACTATCACGATTTAAATATAGATTGTAGTATCCCATACGTCTGAATGTTTTTATAAGAAATGAAATATTCAATTGAAATGAAATTATAATAATTGAAACCATAGAGGGAAGAATATTAGGTATTATTAATTCAATATGTGTGTAAAAATTATGGTGAGAATTGTAGTAAGGGTACTGGAAAATGTTTTAAATTTAGAAAAATAGGACATCGGGGAATCAAAATTTAAAGCAATGGGAAGAAGTTAGGTAATGATACAAATTGAGAGAAATCTCAATTGAATGTAGTACCTAAACTAGAATTAATTAATTTTAAAAGGTATAGAGAGTATAAAGAAATTTCTCATATATGAGAGTTAATGGTAAATATTGATGTTAGTATCCTCTTAATCCTTGAGAAATTAAAAAATATTATATAGTCATCCTTACTAATGTGAGGAGTGATAATGAATTATTGATAGGTGAAATTAACTTTTACTCTAAAAATACAATTGACTTATTTGATTTTTTATCTACCCACTCCTTTATATCTGAATTTTTTTAAGGGTATCACATTACGACCTCAATGAATAAATATTTAAATAATAATAAAAACTCTTAATGGTACAATGATAACATCTCATTTATTTTTTTCCCCATTTAATGTTTTTTGGAATGTGATTCCAGAAATAATGTTATTCTCCCTCTAGTTGAATTCTATGTCATTTTAGGAATGGATTAATTTTTTTATTTAAATCCTATATCAATTTCCTCAGAAAATAAGTCTCATTTATATTTCAAATCAACATTTATTTGAAAATCGGTGTGAGGATAAATTTGAAATTAAAATGTAAATAAAATCCATTTGAGGGGTCTTTATCCCTATTCAAAGTTGGTATTTATCTCAAAAGGTTGTTGAGAAACTCAACATAGATGATATTCTTGTTGTTTGAGAAATTTCTATGTATTTCCAAAAGAGTTTCCTAGTCTTCCTATAAATTAGGATGTAAAGTATTAAATAGAACTCATACTCTATGCTACACTTATTATAATGACTCCATATAAAATGAACCCCATTGAGATGTAGAAATTTAAGAAGAAATGCAGGGAATCTTGATATGAGATTCATTCATCCATGCATATAACCATGGGGAGTTTCTATACTTTTGGTTATGAATAAAAATGGATAAATGAGACAATGTTTTTAATACCAAGAACATAACTGGATCATGATCAATTATAAGTATACCCTTCCCTATGTTGATGATTTATTTGATCAATTTTGTTGAGTTAAATTTTTTCCATGATTGATATTCATTCTAGATACTATCAATTGAGGGTCAAAAGTGAATACATATCCAAAAAAACATTCCATTTTGTATATGAAAACTCATAATTTATAATGATTCCATTTATTCTTACTAGACCCCCACTATATCTGTGGATTTAATGAATAGTCCTTATTGAATACCATGATCAATTTATGGTAGTATTTATTGATTATTTTATTATATATTTTTAGTGAACAGAGGAGCCTCAAGATCACTTGAGGGATGTACTGAAGACCCTAAAGAAGGATAATTTTATTAAAAAATGTACCAATTGTGAATTTTTTCTGTAGAATGTTTCATTTTTTGGTCATATAATCTAAATTGAGGGTATATCAATGGATCCAAAAATGGTGAAACCTTTGTATTAATGATATGGATACATTATCTTTATATATAATTGTGTGACATATATACCAATTATAAAATTTTAATATATACATTTGCCCTCAAATAGTTGAATTTGTATCAAAGAAGCTGGATGGAATTCATTAAGGAATATGGATGCTTAATAAAATAATACCCAAGGAAATTGAACAAGGTGGATAAAGATATAAGTTGAAAACAACATGATTATTTATCAATGATGAGGATAACAAGGTCTAGTATATGTGGATTTATGTTGTATGAACCATGGAATCTTGATAGAATTGGAGAAATATTATCTTTGTCAAATGCATGTTGAACCATCTTTAATTGTAATGATTATAGAGGCACCAAAGGTGGATGTGGAGCTAATAAAAAAGGTGATATTTGTTATTTAGTTCAAAATTGATTTCTATGTAATTATATGGTTCATGAATATATTATGTGTTCCATCAATATTATACATAGAGATAGAACTATTATAAGATGATCATAGTTCATAGTTCATTATTCGTTTTGGATGCATGAAGATGTATAGAGATATAAATGATTATTTATGGTGGGATGACATGAAGAGATATATTGAAAATTATATTTGTATATTATTAGTATGTTAGTATGTTAATTCCAATAGAGAGGTTTCTATAGGTATGTTACAATAATTACCCATATCAAAATTCTAATGGTAAAGCAAAATTGTTGATAACGTTGTTAGACTCCCCAAAATATATGATGTTCATAATGATGTGTGGGTTGTATACAATTACTTTATGAATTTAGAGAACTTTATTACTATTTGATTATATTTCCATCTTTATCAAATTTCTAGGTTGCACATTATTTATGTGATAAGGATTCATAGAGTTCCATATTCTATTATATTTGATTGTGATATGAGGTTTACATGAATGTTTTGGGGGACTATTTAGTAAGATATAGATGATTTTTTTTTTTCATTAGAGCTTATCATTCTCAGAAATATAGTCAGTCTAAGAGAACCATTCAAGCCCTGAAAAATATTTTGAGATATTTTTCTCAATATTTCAGAGGTCGTTGGGATCAACACCTTCCCCAAGTGGAATTTTCTTAAAATATTACCTTTCAAATGAGCACAAAGATATATCCATATAAAGACCTCAATGGAAATAAGTGTATCTCTCTAACATACTTCAGAAAAATTATAGAAATAAATATATTGTGACCCATGATATTGGAGTAAATGATATATAATATAAGAGACATTAGGTAGAACATCAAGTCATCTTAGAGTCAATAGAAGAGTTATTATAACAATAATCAGCAAGATTAGGAATTCAATGTTGTTAAGAAGTTTTTCCTATGAATGTATATATGGAATATAGTTATGATATTCAAAAAGAAGGGATCTTTTAGCCGTAGGATTGTTTTTCTCTTCTATATTTTTGATTGATTATGGGACTTTATTTTATCACTTGTCACTCCTGCCAAACCTCTCTCAAGTTAATGAGGTGTTCCATGTATCTCTCATGAGGAAGTGAAAACATGATCCTTCATATATAATAAAATTATAGGCGATACTACTAGAGTTTTATATTTCCTATGAGGAAAAACCATTAGTAATATTTTAACATAGAGATAATGTTCTACCGAACAACACTACTCAACTATTCAATGTTCTTTGTGGGAATAAAAAATTTTAAGAATATACATGGGAACCTAAGGAAGTGATGAACTAGAGATATATGAATTTATTTATAAAGAATTGAATAAATTTATAGGATGAAATTAATTTTTAGGTTTATATAATGAAGAAAAATGAGTTATTATATGTATTTCTTTTACAAATAAACAGGAATTATTCAACACCTTTCGTTACAAGAAACTCGAGTCCATATGAATGATGATGGATTAAACAATATAACCTAGCCATTGAATTCCAAGGTATGAAAAGTACTAAGAAATTTATGAAAAACACGTTTAAATGTTTACCATAATAAAAATATATTGATTTATATATAAAAAATAATTACTCAATTTTCAGTAAATTATGAGTACACTTCAAAAATATGTTTTCTTAATGAATGGAGTTTTTTTCATTTTTTATCATAAAAAATATGATAAATTTCCAAAGAAATTTGATTTTATTTTCTGGTAAACATATTTTATTTTGAAAATAATTTTGTTAATAGTTTCTTAGGATGATTTTGTTTTGGATTTTTATAAAATGATTCATTTTTTTGTGAACAACGAAAAATTCTAATTTTTGTAAAAATTATTATTTCCATTAATGTAAATGAACCATTATTTTTTAAATTTGATCATAAATTAAACTAGTTAGTAATTAATTAGAAATAATTTAATTAATTACTTTAGAATCACCATTATACTTTATTTTTTGTATAACTTTTTTTTTGCTTAAAAATACATTTTTTCTAAAAAACATGTTTTATGCACACAATATTAATTTATCTTATTAAAATAATCTAATCTGTATTAATTAATATTATTAATGAAATTTATTGATTATTTATTCAACATAATATTTTAATATTCTTTTTATTATTTTTACAGTGCACAGAATAGAGGTAAATTATTTTTTATTTCTAAAAATTAAATTTTCTAAAACTTGTTTTCATTGTAGTTTATGAGCATAATTTAAATTAAATTATACCACTTAGAGAAATTGAATTTGGTAAAATGGAAATAATATTTGAAATAATCATAGTTAATTTAATTTAATAATTTCAACATAATTTTTTTCATAGTTAATAGTAAAATAATAATAGTTTATTACCAAAATTATGGTTAGAATGATTTTAATGAGGTGTGATGAAGGTTAAACTATGATATAAAGGTTGTATTTCCACCAAAACCTATAAAATTACTATTTTTTAAATATATTAAGACACTATATTGTACTAAATTTGAATTCATATCCATTTGGATCCACTTTCATATGGTTTTGACCTTAGATCATCTTAATCATTGAAGAAATTCCATGTGTGTTCCTCCACTCACTTATAAAAAGACACACCCTCCCCACCCTTATTCACACCATTTGTGTAACACCCCAAGCCCCAAATCCAAGAGCTAGTTCATCACTTATTACATTAGTATGATTAAAAGGAATGAAATACCAATGGAAAGATCATTTTTGTAATCTTGAAGAAACTAGATACGTACATGTAACTCATATTACAATGAGAATGGTAACAAAATACATTACATAATAAATACTAATAAACTGCATCCATAAGAACTGAAAAATTATTCTCCTCTTCCCAACCTATTAAAGCTAAACAAATGAAAGGGGTGAGCTAAAATGCTAAGTAAGGGTAACAAACAGTAGAAGAGTGAATAAAAAATAATTGAATCATAATAGAATTGGCAGAGTCAATATGGCATGGTGAATTAATGAAAAGCACACAAGATTAATAAAGTGAGAATAAAACACCATCCATATATTTTTTCATAGTGAAAACATCATCGATAGTAATAACTAAAAATTAATAAAGATAATGCTTATTAACTTTATTTAATGTATCTGGATCATGATACAACTATACCATTGATACAGTTTAAGTCTATTGGTAGATACCCATTTGATTCTGTTTTGGAAACAAACTCAAAGGGTTTATCCCCAACTGATTTGTCTCATGATTATTTCTGATGCATCGAGGGGAAATAGAGGGCCCTTCCCATCGCTAAAAATCAAAATAATTTATTATACATAGATTTAATACAAGTACAATATTCTTTCTCAATATCCATAAGAGTAGAGGACACAAATTTGTAAATATTTACACAGTTAAAACAACATTCCAAATAAACACTGTATGTAAAAGGGTATATAGATTAAGAAAATAATAATCTCTATGAAAATAGAATATGGATATATAATATATTTAAAATTTCAAATGAAACATTATCCCGAATGGGTAGTGGATGCACCTAATATGAAATATCAGGTGAACAATACCAAGTAAGTCGCAATGAAATAGAAATTCAGACAATGTCCCTTACCTCGTTGTAATAAATTGAGTCGTATTACCAAAAATTAAAACCCGAATAACTAATCACATAATTCCATGAATATAAAGAGAATAATGATAATATATATCAATTTTATATACACAATTTACCACAATCAAGAAATAAGTGGCCAACAGTGGAAATCTCACAGAATTAAATGTGAGATAAGAAACCCCTTACCTTATGTATGAAAGTGTTTTGTGATTAAATTAATGTCCTAAATAATAAAATTTAACTTCATTAATTAATATTACAAGAAACTTATATACATGAAATTTATTTAATATAATATTATTAGGTTCATTCATTACCTTTTTGATGGGTTTATTAGGTTTTATTTTATTATTTTGGAAGCATTTTTTTCCTTGGTTATCATGATCAATTTTCTTGTATTTGTGAATGGAAGATCATTTGAAATGTTGTCAAACATAAATTATTGTTAATATATATTATTAGTAAAATTAAATATATATTAATTATCTTATAATTATTTTATTTATATACCATGATTATGACTTGGATGATAAAAGATGATGACAAACGCTTGGATTAACTTGGTAGTTTTGTGCATGATGAACTTGTTTTGTACTATTATTTTATATTATGAGTGTGCAAGGATTCAATAACATAAAACAAGATAAAAAAATATTCGGCTCTTTTTAAACAATAATAATTGTTTCATTACCATAATTGAAGATGTTGTTAAAAATTGAGACCACTTCATCCTTGAATGTGTTCAATTAACACATCTCGGATGATGTTTTCATTTTTAATATAAGAGGAGGGGGAAAATAGATATTATGATGAAATATTACATTAGCATGATAAAATTTTATTTCATGTAAGGTACTTTAATTATCATATAATCTGTATGTGGGGATGTGAGGAGAGAGAAACCAAAGAATGGAACATGAAAAATAAGTTAAATGAAAAAGGAAGTGAGGTTCACCTCTTGAGTACTACGCCTTGAGAATATCCTTAAGGCCTTTGTTTTTGGCCTTTTGGGGAGACCAAAAGGTCTTGGACATTGCGGGAGGGCTTAGGAAGTATATTTGGAAGATCTTAGGTAAATATCAAATCTATATTGGTGTGGGAGGAAGAGGTGAATGAGGTGGGTATTTATATTTGAGGAGATGGGGGATTTTATAAATTCAGAACAAAGAAGTAAAAAATTTAATTTTCTTGGCTAGGTTATCAATTTCTATTATAAATAAATAAGTGTTGTTTCATCAAAACTTAGTGTGTCATGAAATATTGTCTATCAAATGAATTAAATGTATTTAAGAGAAACGTATCGTAAAATGTTTGGGGTGTTATAATTTGAGCCATCTTTATTAGAAAATTACTTCCCCAAAGACTCTCTATAACTATTCCATTTATCCTAGAGATTCCAAATCCTACCTATAAACTTTCCATTCATCCTAGATATTCTAGTCTTCTCTCAAGGCCAATCCTTCCTGGATCAAAGAGTAATCCAAAGGAGGTCACTTGAAAAAATATGTATAGATCTTAACCAGGATCTTTCATTTTTTTCATTTTTTACTTCAAATAAATAAATATCCATAAAAAACAATTAATAACATATCAAGAATAAACAAATATTTTATTATAATTATGTAACAACCATTTACCACCTATTTTCTATCTAATTTTATATGAATGTATTTCTCATGTGTATGAGTGGACTACCACCTCCTCATAAAAATACAACTCATTTTAACCCACAATCATTAATAGTTGGATATTGTGACACATATAATTTTTATATATGATATTCATGTTCTAATAATTATTATGTATGGAAAAATTAAAATTTACCTTTTTTTTCCATCCATCCATAGAATAATTGAAATGTCACTTTTGCGTATGTATGAACTAACAATTCCAAATAGTGATGTAATTACTTTTCTACAACTGCTTTGTATGAATGGATATAAATATGTATAAATTAAATATTTTTAAATGTATATCATTATTAATATTATGTATATGAATGAAAAATGATCAAAGAGAATGGACCATAACTACATAACTAAAACATACCTAAGAGACGACTCAATTAATACTTGAAATGATGATATAAATGAATGATTTCTATTCAATAGGTGATAACATGTTATAAGTAATCCATGTATGGTAATACATGTATTATTTTGGTTTTTTAATTGAATTATAATATATTTAAATTTTCTCTATAGTTAGTTAGATAACATACGATTCAATATGAACCCAAGTTAAGGGATTTATGTTAAAATTTTATTTTATAAGGATTATTTATGATCATGTTTTTCGATGATGAAATTATAAGATATATTTATTAAAAGTGTTTTTTTATATTTTATCCTTGGGTTATTTGTAACACCCTAAGATTCCGCGATATGTTTCTCTTTGAATAATGTAGTAGCTTGCGTTGTATGAAACTTAAAGTTTTAACACACCATGACCAATTAAACAAGAAATTATGAATAATAATAAATAGTGAACAACATTACGTTATTGTTTAAAACCGAATTTTTATTTAAATAAATTTTGAATTTATTTTATTTTATTTTTAGGTGAAAATAGATACATAATACATATATATGTTCTATTTAATTCATTGGAGTCATTTTATAATAAGTTTAGATATATAATATTTTATTGATCTTTTTATCATCTTTTACCCACCTTCTAGTAGCATTTGAAAATTTTCATAAAACATAATTCTACCACTTCTAGGAATTTAATTTCAATAATCCTAGAGACACGGTTAATATTAGTATGTAAAATGTGGTTTAATAAGATGAAAATAATTGTGGTGAATAGTAATTTTTGCCTTTTGTTTACCAAGATTAAAAATAAATAGCGAAATTAAATGTAAAAATGATATTATAATTAGAAATATGAAATGATTTCCTTCATAATGGTATTTTCTTTATAATTTTTATACATTAAATAATTTAATTTACTTATGAAACAATGATGATGTAGTAATTACGTTATTAACGAAATATTAAAATAATAGATATTATAAATATATTGATAAATGTAAATTGAGACTTCTGATGAATTCCACTAATTTAATAGGTTAATATGACATGTTAGGGTTGATTAAATCATTTTTATTCGAATTGATAAAGTTTTTATGGCTTTAAAAAAAAGTCAAATACTAAATAGTGTCAAAATTGACATAATTGAGTTTTTAAAACAAAAAGTACATTATTAATTGATATAATATTTTTAAAAATCTAAGGTTCAGCCAAAGGACTAATATAAGGTTATATAAATTAATAAAAACCACTTGGTTTTTCTTTTATTGTAATATTACTTTTATTAACCATAAAATATAAAAATACAAAGAGACATAGTAAATGTAAAAATATTTAACTAAGAGTTAAATCTAAATGATAAGGTTAATATGGTGACATAAACCTATCTAAAACCTATTTGTTGAGAGGTTTTAGACCCATCCCCACCTTATACTCTAAATAAATCATTTGGTATCCATTAGAAAAAGAAAATGATTTTATTAAAAAATAATATTCCAAGCTTTTCCTAAAGTGACCCTCTCCTCTCATATAAAAATGTACTTACCCTTCTCCCACAATCACATCTCCAAAGCCATTTGTATCTACCAACCCCTACCCAAATATCCTCTAAACTATACTACCATAATCCTAGAAGAATTACTTGGATCAGAAAGCCAACCTATGGAGCCCTTTTGATCAACTCAAAAGGAAACACCTGAAGAAGATGTAATAATTTCACCACCCTCTTTCAAGTCCTTTTCTTCTTCCACTTCATATTTATTTGTTTTCTCCTTAAAAAATAATAAATATAGAATATTATACATTCCATGATGTTATTATAAATATGGAAGAAAAATATTTATTATTCTATCCATCCAATGAAAGACAATGTCACCATATGTGCATACATACGGCTTACCGTCTCCACGTCGTGGTGTAGTTTGTTATTCAAAAACATCATTATTTGTATGGGTATAATAATGATTATAATTGATGTGAATAATAAATATAACATTTTAATTATTATGTATATATGATATACCATCCAATTATATAATATTTCACAATCAATATAATGATATTGTCCCTCGTGTGTACGTACAAATTATTGTCTCCACGAATGCGATGAGATTCATTCCCCATCGTAAAAATTCAAGAAATATTTTCATTTTATGATGAAAAATAATGTTTATGAACTTAATATAATTATGTATATGAATAAAAGACATCCTATCCATAACAAACATCTCTTATTTAACCAAGTATATAAAGTAAAATGAATCAGTTAACACCCAAAATGATAATACTACTGAAATATTATTAACAAAGCAAGATTAGAGGATCATATATGATATCATAATTATGAATATAGTTATTTTATAATTTAATAACAATTATTTAAATATTATATAGGAGGTTAACATACCATCGAACAAAGGAAAAGTACAAGGTAAGGGTTAATTCTACAATATCTTTACTTATCTGAGGTTGTTTATACGGAAGTACCTAGTGGGACCTCTTTATCATCCACATCTTTGTTTTATAAAAATATAATTCAAAACATTTTTCTATTTACTATAATATGGGTTAATGTCATTTATACCCTTATTTGAACATATATTTTTGGAAATGAATCTTTCCATTGTTTCCCAAACAAGGTACTTTATGACCTTTTCGGCAAAATTAAGGTAAGAATGTCTTTTTTTAAAACTTATACAGTGGATGCAACTATTTTCTACCATTATAACATCCTCTAAACTTACCATACAAGATTATAAGAATATTTTCAAAATTAATTTTTTCTTTTATAGCTATGTGAATTTTAAATGATTCCAAAATAGAGAGAGGTATTTATTTCCAATAGTTTTTATTTCATATATGTCAACATTCTTTGATGGATTTTAAATTTTTTTAAGATGATTTATTATGAAACAAATATTCCATATTGTATTAAAGGTTTTGTGATATTCTTTACTATGTACGTTTTATTTTTATACCATTAATGTTTTATGGTTAATGTATTAACATTTTGTATGATATTTTTAATACAATTGTTTATGTTATGTTTAAACCTTTTCATATGAGGAATGCATTAGACTTAGTAAGCGATGGGTATAGCCTCCTATATATCCTCAATGAATTGTTAGGTATCATGAGGCAAACTAGTGTCTTGGCATAAGGCCTTGACAAAATCTCATTTGTAGTCTTGGCATAAGGCCTTGACTATGTGGCTATAAAATCTGGAATTATGCATTTCCATCGTTATGAAATTGAATATTGATATAACATGTAATTATTCGACTAGTATAATATCCATGTGATTAAGTAAAGTGAATTATTTGATTTATCTTTGATATATTATTCTGATGTTTAAGTTTAAAAGGCTTTTGTTTTTGTTTTATACATTTATTTAAATTTTTATGCTTATTTATGAAAGCTTCTGCTATATTGTTATCCTTACTGAGCATTTGAGCTAACCCCTTTCTGTGTTTTATTTTTTCAAGGTTGTAAAGAAATATATTATGACTGACCTGCAGGGATATTATAAGGAATATGAATGTGTTAAATGGAGAAAATGTTGATTTTGTTTTTCAGTTTATAATGTAATGTAAAACTTATGAATGTATCTAGTACTTCCAAGGCTACTAAACTGGTCGGTATTTTTGGATTTGAACCCTTGTGATCACGAGAATGTTATATAATAATTCACCGACTCTGTGTAACTAGGGATGGGGAATTAGAGTTGGTATCTTAATAAGTTTACTACAAACCTTGGAAACTATATTTAGATAAACTCTGATTAGAGCACATTACCCTAAGATAGAATTTCTGGATTAGTATGGAAAAATTCCTAGAATTTTATTTATGTAGATATTTTGTGTATTTTTTCAAGAAATACATCCCTTTCTAGATAAGGGTATTTAGAGGAAGCTCTGGTATAGATGTACCTTAGAGTGAAAACTTCGATAAGGAGTTTCGGGCTTGACCCGAGGTATCCAGGTACATGACAATGGGATTTGATGCACTCTTGGTTATGACAATTCCAAGGTATATGTTTAGGATAATTCACATTTTCTTTACAAAACATTATGAAGTATTTATGAGTATATACCTATTAAAAGAAAACATTTTTATGATTATCGATTATATCAATAAACTATTCAATTTATGTTAAGTGTTTTACAAGTTTGTAATTATGTATTGTGATTCATAAACTAATCTACTGTATGCTATTGTTTCGAAATGGAACCTAGTGGAAGGAATGGAAACTATATGAACCCATGTAATACATGTAGGGATTTCCTTCCTACTCCAGATAATTATAGTGGATCTACAGATGAAACTGGTGCTGATCAGCTAATAATTATACTTAGACAACCCACTCAGGTTATGAATAATAACCATACTTGTATGAAGCACCCTGATCCACAATTCGGAGGATCAATGTTAGACAGCTTCATAAGGCAATGAAAACCAACAGTCAATGTGTCTACAACTCCATTAGTATTTTATCAGTGGATAAGTTTCTTAGAGAAAATATTTTATGCTTTGGGGAGTAGCGAAAGGTAAAAAGTTTTCATGGCAGTTTATCACCTCACGGGAGATGTAGATCAGTGGTGGTCATTAATCCAAAACACAAATGAAGATTAAGAATTATCTCACATGGAATGGAGAGATTTTAAAGAATTTTTTTAGAAAAATTCTTTCCTTGTGACCGTCGAGTAGATATGGAATGAAAATTTCTATGTCTGAGGAAAAAGGAGGACGAGAATGTCACAAAGTATGAGGCTAACTTTACATGGTTAGAAAGACATGCAACAGATTATATATGTAACCCAAGGAGTAATATTGATTGATTTTTTATGGGTTAAAACCATTTCTCTAACGAGCATTAGTCTCCCAATCCTTCACATCATACGTATATATTGTCTCATTCACTATTAATACATAAAAGGAATTCTCTAAGTCGTACGAATTTAAAGAAAAACAAGAAAAGAAGAGATTTTTTGAAAACTCTGGAAATCAAAATAAGGGGAATAAATGAAATGTTGAATATCCATCCTCTGGTAAATGTGAGAAGAAAAACCCCAGTACTTTCATGAAAGAAATGAGTGTCTATTACAAGTGTGGTGAAAAAGTCCACCATGCTCGTGATTTCAAGGGGAAGAAAAAGGTTTTCAATGCTGAATGCAACAATTTTATAGAAATGGGGCAATATTAAAATTAATTTCATAATCCCCAAGGAAACCTACCTCAAAAAAGGCCAAGGGAGAAAGGCCAAGAATATGCGATCACTACTACTAAGGTTGAAGCTCCGAAAGATATGGTGGCAGGTAATTTAATAGTTTCCTCATGTTTAGAGAATGATTTATTTGATTCTAGATCATAACATTATTTCATATCTTCCCAGTTTGATAAGAAAATTAGATATTTTCAATTTTACTTAACAAGGGATTTTTCAATCAAAAATTATAAGGGAAGTATCATCACAACAATGTTTCGTGAAACAGTTCCTATTAGGGCATAAATATGTTCTTTATCTGCTGATCTCATCATCTTACCCATGATTAAATTTGATATAATCCTCAGAATGGATTGGATTTTGAACCATGATGCGAAAATTTATTGTAAGAAGAAGGAGGTTACAAATTTCGATGATGATAAAGAGTACATTATCTTTAGAGCAGAAACGTCACCACCTGATTCTTATCTAGATCCACCCATAGTAGGTCTACTAAATTCAATTATTGGGGAAGAAGAGAATGAAATAACTATGGGTGAGGAGAATAATGTTCTAATAGAGGACATACCTATTTTTCAAGAATACGTTGATCAGTTTCGAAAGGATTTACCTGGACATCCTCCAAAATGAGAAATTGAGTTTTCCATTGACTTAATTCCTAGTTCAAGGCTCATATCGAAGACCCGTTATAGAATAGCCACTGTGGGATTAGTGGAACTAAAGTAATAACTAGAATAATTGAGTAATAAGAGATTTATTTTCCCTAGTGTTTCTCTATGGGGAGCCCCTGTCCATTTTGTTAAGAAGAAAGACAGATCTATGAGGTTGTGCATTGACTACTGGGAGATCAATGCTATAAGAATAAAGAACAAGTATCCCCTACCTTGAATTGATGATTTATTTAAGCAACTTCATGGGGATCAATATCTTTCAATGATTGACCTCCGATCTGGGTATCATTAGTTGTGTGTGAAGAGGGAACAAATTCTGAAAAAATAATTTTGAACCATTTATTGGCATTACGAGTTTACATTAATGCCTTTTGGATTGACTGATGCACCCTCTATATTCATAGATCTAATGAATAGAGTTTTCAAGGAATATCATAAGGAATTTTTAGTATTATTTATTGATGATATCGTGGTATACACAAAAATATACAAAGATCATGGAAATCACCCACACACTATTTTGAAAACCCTTAGATGAAATGAATTATATGGGAAGTTTAGTAATTGTGAATTCTAGCTTCAAGAGATTTCTTTTCTAGGCCATATTATCTCTAAGGATGTAATCTTTGTTGATCCTTCAAAGACCAAGGAAATCCTAGAATGGCCATCCCCGAAAAGTATAACTGAGGTACATAGTTTAATTGGTTTAGCAGGTTATTATCATCATTTAGTCCATAATTTTTCCCGGTTGGCTAACCCATTAACCAAGATCACACGTAAAGGGGTTAAATTTGTTTGGACAAAAAGAGTGTGAAGAATTTTTTGAACAACTGAAGAAAATATTAGTCAATTCCCTTATCTTTACTCTACCCTCGGGGAATGGTGGGATTGTTATTTATATCGATGCTTCAAAGAAAGAACTTGGTTTTGTCCTTATGCCGAATGATAGTGTTATTGCCTATGCATCATGACGGCTAAAAATTCATGAGAAAAACTATCCCACTCGTGATCTTGAGTTAGCAGCTGTAATCTTTGCTTGGAAAATACAGAGACACTATCTCTTGGTGAAAAATGTGATATTTCTACTGATCATAAGAGTTTGAAGTATATTTTCTCACAGAAATAACTCGACATAAGGCAAAGACGATGGCTTGAAGTAATCAAGGATTATGATTTCACTTTACACCACCACCCAGGGAAGGAAAATGTTGTGTAAGATTCTTTGAGTAGAAATAATCATGGAGTTTTGAACAAGATGAGAGTTGAAAGGGATCCTATTTTTATTGATCTAGTGAATATGGATATGGGAATAACCATGGAAGGTGAAACATCAATACTTTTTAAAATGGTTTCCAAACCATCTTTACTAGAAAGGATAAAGAATTATCATACTAATGATGAGGAGTTTCAAAAGAAGATTAATGTTGTGAATGATAGGAGATTGAGTGACTTCGTATATAAAGATGAAATTTTAAAATTTGGGAAGAGACTTTCTGTTCCTGACATACCTAATCTAAAAAGGGAATTGTTGGATGATTCTTGTAGCTCCAATTTATCTATACACCATGGTAGCACTAAGATGTATTGAGATTTAAAGGAACATTTTTTGTGGGATAACATAAAGAGAGAGATTGCTGATTATGTGTCAAGATGTATGGTTTTTGAACATGTGAAAGCTGTAAGAAAACATCCTAGAGGAGTCATGAAACCTCTTCCCATACCTGAGTGTAAATGGGATAATATTATTATAGAATTTTTCATGGGGATACCAAATACTCTTTGAAGAAATGATGCAATATGGGTCATTATTAATCATCTTACCAAGTCAGCACATTTTCGTGCTATAAGAGATGATTTACCACTTGAACGTCTAGAAAGACTATATATTAATGAAGTTGTAAGACTTCATGGAGTACCTCTATCAATTTTTTCTGACTGTGATCCCCATTTTACATCAATATTCTAGAAAAGTCTTCAGATGGCCCTGGATACTGAACTTCATTTGAGAACTCCCTGAAACCATCAAACTGATGGACAATCAGAATGGAATATCCAAACCCTAGAATACATGTTGAGATCTTTCCCACATGACTTTCAAGGTATGTGGGATCAATATTTACCTATGGAAGAATTTTCTTATAAAAATATCTTCCATTCATGTATTTAAATGGCACCATATAAAGTGTTATATGGCAAGAGATGTTGCACACCGTCTTGTTGGGATGATGTTGGTGAAAGGAAACTTGCAGGCCCAGAACATGTTGAGGAAAAAATGGAAAAGGTAAAGATTATCCAAACACACATCAAAGCTTCCCAAAGTAGGAAAAAGATACATGCCAGTAACTGAAAGAATTATTTGGAATTTCATGTAGGTGAATATGTTTTCATGATGGTATCTCTATGGAGGGGTGTTATACATTTCGTTAAGAAGGTTAAATTGAGTCCTAGGTGAATCGTAACTTTCAAAATTATTGAATTAATTGGAGTTGTACCTTATCCTTTGGCAATTCCTCCAAGTCTCTCCAAAGATCATGATGTGTTCCACATATCACTATTCAGAAAATATATGCCTGACCGAATGCATGTGCTCACCTATGAAGAAATTGAACTGGAACCCAACCTATCTTATTTTAAAGAGCCTATTATAATTCTTGATACTAGAGAACAAGTGCTGAGAAACCTGACGACTCGTCTGGTAAAATTTCTACAGAGAAACCATAAGATGGAAGAGGCAATGTGGGAACCTAAGGAACTTATGATGAAGAACCACTCGAATATTTTTATGCATTAATATTCAAGAAATTTTTAGGAATAAATTTTTTGAAGGAGGGGATAATGTAACACCCCAATCTTTCAAGGTACATTTCCCTTTGAATAAGGAAGTTTCATGCATTGTATGCCACTTAGAGTTTTAATACACCACGACCAATCAAACTTGCCATTATGAATTGTAATTACTACTTTTTAAAATTTTATAAATTTTATTTTTTAAAATGGGCTTCATTTTGTTATTTGGAATATCGAAATTAGATTAGGGTGAATTTTTGGTATTTTACTGAAAACATTCAATTTTTGATGAATAGTGAAAAAACACTAGGATATCGTTTAAAACCGACTTTTTATTTAAATAAATAATTATTTTATTTTAATTTATTTTAGTTTTATATAGATATATAATACATATATATGCTCAATTTAATTAATTGGAGTCATTTTATAATAAGTTTATATATGTAAAAGTTTATTGAACTTTTTGTCGTCTTTTACCCACCTTCTAAGAGAATTTGAAAATTTCCATAAAACATAATTCTACCACTTATGTGAATTGAATTTTAAAAATTCTAGAGACATGGTTAATATAAGTAATTAAAATGTGTTTCAATAAGATGAAAATAATTTTTGGTGAATAGTTACTTTTGACTTTTATTTACCTTAGTTAAAAATAAATAGGGTAATCAAAAGTAAAAATGATATTATAATTACCCTAACAAATGTCCTAATTATATTAGATAAGTGTAATTATACTAAAAATAACCTTAGAAATAAATTATGATCCTTTTATTCAACTTTTATTAGATTGGGACATTTATTATTATTTTATTTAAAGAAGAGTGAAAAGTGTTAAATTCAAGGTTTAATAACTAAATCATTTTTAATATTGGGTTACACCCAATATAAATTACACTATAAATATTCATTATAAAGCTAAAAAATATTTACTACATAATGGTATTTTATTTATAATTATTATACAATAAATAATTTAATTTATTTATGACACAATGATGATGCACTAATTATCATATTATTGAAATATTAAAATAATTTAAATTATAAATATCCAGATAAATGTAAATGGAGACTTATAATGATTTAAAATAATTTTATAGGTTAATATGACATGTTAGTGTAGATTAAATAAATTTTATTCAATTTGATAAAGTTTAATGGCTTTCAAAAAAAATCAAATACAAAATAGTGTCAAAATTGACGTAATTGAGTTTTTAAAATAAATACTATATTATTAATTGATATAATATTATTAAAAATCTAAGGTTCCTCAAAGAGACTAAGATAAGGTTATATAAATTAATAATGAACCACTTGTGGTTCTATAGGCATGTTATATTATGTTTATTAACCATGTAATATAAAAATACAAAGAGACATGGCAAATGTCAAACTATTTTACTAAGCGTTAAATCTAAAAGATAAAGATATTATGGTGACCTAAACATGTGTAAAACCTATTGGTTGAGAGGTTTTAGACCCATCCACACCTTATCCTCTCAATAAATTATTTTACATACATTAGAAACCGAAAATTATTTTATTATTAAATAATATTTCAAGCTTTTCCTAAAGTGACCCTCTCCTCACTTATAAAATGGTACTCCCCCTTCTCTAAAAATAACACCTCCAAATCCATTTGGATTTGCCTAACCCAGTGAAAAAATACTTTAAAATATTATACCTTTGACATAGAGTACTTAATTTTATCATAAAGGAAACCTAAGCAACCCTTTTGATCGATTCAAAATGAAACATTCGATGAAGAGGTAATAATTTCACCGCCCTCTTTCATGTTTTTTTCTTCTTCCACTTCCTATTTCTTTGTTTTTTACATAAAAAAATAACATCTCCAGCATATTATAAATACTCTTATGTTATTATAAATATGTAACAATTATATTAATTATTCTATCCATCCTATTAAAGACAATGTCACCATACGTGTGTACGTACGACTTACCATCTCCACGTCGTGGTGTAGTCTGTTATTCAAACACTTCATTATTTGGATGGGTATAATAATGAGTATAATTGATTTAAATAATAAATTTAACATGTTAATTATTCCATATATATGATATACCATCAAATTATATAGGATTTTACAGTTAATATAATGATATTGTCGCTCACGCGTACGTACGGATTACCGTCTCCACAAACCCGATGAGATTCATTCCCCCTCATAATCATTCAAAAATAATTATCTTTTTATGATTTAAAATAATGATTAATAACTTAATATAATTATAGATATGAATCAAATAAATCCAATCCATAACAAACATGGCTTACCTAACCAATCATATAAAGGAAAATGAATCATTTAACACCCAAAATGATGATGCTACTGAAATATTTTTAATAAAGCAATATTAGAGGATCATATATGATATCATATTTATGTATATAGTTATTTTATAATTTAATAAAAATTATCTAACTATTATATAATAGGTTGAAGTACCCTCAAACAAGTAAAAGTACAAGGTAAGGGTAAATTCTACAATATCTTTACTT